>CM053783.1:316676362-319076362 GCA_028749045.1 Cupressus sempervirens
GTTTTTGTGATTGGTAGGATTGTATAAATTGGTTTTGTAGGTCCACATGAGCATGAAGAAGACAAAGGAACTCATAATCTATCTCATAGTGTTTGCAGATTTTTCAAGCTTATAGGTGGACAAAGAACTTGAAATTCTTCTTCTTCTTCTTGTCTATATTCTTCTTATTCCATCTACTACTTCTTCTTCTTCTTGTGGGAGATCTTGGCCATTTTTTTTTAAGAAAGCAAAATCATACACACTTCTTTTTAGTGCTTAAAATGAACCCCCAAATCATACTTAAATCCATTGAAAAATTAAAAATTTGCAAAAAAGAAAAAATCTTTTAACAAGTGAAACTAAACCAATCTAATCATTTGCATCCTTGCAACATCAAGGTTTTAGATACATTCATGCAAAATTAGGAACACTTCATTTTTGGGAATTTAAAAAGAACTTCAAGTTTCCATTTCAAAAGGTTCAAAATCAACACTAAGTGCACACTAAAGTTCTTTTAAAAAATCTCATAAAAACTAAGAGTCCTAAATGGTTGCCAAAAATTGTCTCATTTTTTAATTTTAATTAAATTTTCTTAAAAAATATGTTGATGTAACATTGCATAAATATAAGTTCATTCTATATATTTGATTATTATTATTACTTGTGTATTAATTATAAAATTATTTATTATTTATAAAATATTATATAGAATAAAAATAATAATTAGAGTGATATGTTATTTAGATGAAATATGGACAAGGAATTTGATTAGAAATTCACTTATTTTGCATGAGAAATTATTATTTAATTTTAATCAAATGATAGTGTTATAAATTATTTAATTAAATTTATTATATTTAAATGTAAAATAGGAAGACACATATGCATGAAGGGGATTGATTTTGAACTTGAGGTTCAAGTTTCTTATGATTTTGAGTATAGGAAGAGTTTTGATTTTTCTTTTCTCTAGTTTTGTGAGGTGTAGATTCATTCCCAGGATCTTAGGGTGTGTGTGTGTGTGTGTGTGTGTGTGTGTGTGTGTGTGCCATTTTTGGATGATTTTACTTTATTTAATTAATTTTCTATCACTTCATGATTAGGATTGTATTTGTTTATATAATAGTTTATAGGTATATTATTGGAAGTATTAGATAGACCAAGACAATCAAACTTAGAACCTACTTGTGGCTACTAAGATTTCTCATAATTGATCTATCACCTTCATCCAAATTCAATTAAGAAGTCTATTTTGATTACAATACAACTATTATACATTCATGTTGTTACATATATGGGTATGTAAATCACAATTGAAGATACCAAGATGGAGGTCACAAGAGTGACCTCGTCCCCATAAACATGACTATCATCTTTCAATCTGATATGTTTGTCACCAAAATTGACACTCTCTGGAATTCCATGATGTAATAATGAATTGATGCTATTTTTATATTTAATCCATCTCTTTGAAATGTAGTTCATGGTCCTTATTATAAACCGTTCTACATTTCTTTATGTATTAAACTCCACATTATATGTTATCATTGAATGCACCATGGTGATCATCCTATGACACCACCACCCATGCGCTACTCCATCTAAGTGTACTGCTAATATTCAGTAACTTCTTATTTAATCATAAGGTTTAAATGAAAATAAGTATCTATCTTTTGTACCCATAATTGTGTCATCATTTTTTGTGACCCATTGAATTATGAAATACTTAATTTGCCAAAATTTTATTTTAAGTTGAGAATGTATGTCTTTGTTTCCTTGTTATAGTTCATGCTTCATTCTTTGGTCCATTTATTCATTTTAGGATATTTTGGTTTGATACCTACTATCAAACCAATAGTTTCTAAATTAATCTTAGAAGTCAACCAATGTTGGTTCTTCCATTGCACAATGTTCACTTTGAGAAGTGAAAGTTGGCATCTAAGTCTTGAGCTAGTGGTGAGTGTCTTTTTTTAGGGATATCATTTATTGATTGTCCATCTTGTCCTCCTCTACTTTAATTGTTTTTGTTGTTGATGGTCATGATAGTGTGTGTGATCACATCCAATAATTAAACCATCTTATTTTGTTTGTATCTTTATCTTGACAAGAATTGGTCCATCTTCCTATTAAGGTCTCCTTCTTCACCCATTTCTTGTTTTTTTTTTTGAGGTTTGTCATGATTCTTTACAAAATTAAGCTTAGAATTCCTTATTGCTCATGAAATTTACACTTTGTACTTTGATGTTTGTCACAATTTCTTACAAAAGTAAGCTTTGAATTCCTTATCACTCATGAAATTCACCTGATAGATGGATTTTAAGCTCTTATATCATGTGAGGATTTTAAGCTCTTATACCACTCTTAATGTACCCTTTTATTCCATATCATGGAATATCAACTGATGCAGCAAGAATCTGAGGGTACCCCTATTGGAGGTAATCTGGATCCCTGCAAATAACCACACAATGAAAACACAACAACAATGCGAGTTATGATACTAAATCACAATTCTTTATTCATAAATAATTGATTACATGCAATATGCCTAGCTATAAGGCCTTTTAGGTTAGGGCCAAATACAAAAACAATTACAAAATAGTTCTGCAAGATCCCTCAAGATCCAATCCAAACACTACTCCCAGCTAGTCTATACCTATACTCTAGAAGAAAACCCCAAAGAAATCTTAACTTGTGCTTGAAAGCCCACTAAGTAATCTCCTAGTTTTCCAAGTCATGACCACTAGCCCTTCAAAGTTTGCATCCTCTTCTCCAAGCTGGATGGCCATTCCTCAAGACTCTATAATACCCCCTACTTATATGCAACTAAGCTAGAATTCATCCCAGTTCATTACAAATTAAATTAAAACCCTTACATTAAATATATGTTGTGCCACAAGTCGGCTACAATACAAATTAAATACCCAAAGATGGCCACAACATGAATTAAATACCCAAAGTCAGCTCATAGACAAATCGACACCTACAAGAACCAAGACCAGATTGAGCATCAGAGAAACCAAGCCGAGCATCAACCAAATGAAAAGTATTGCCAAACTCCCAGTGCATGCCAAGCTCCTAGTGCATGCCAAGCATAGTACTTGCCAAGCAACCAATACATGTCAAGCACACAGAAGACACCAAGTTCCAACAACGACTAAACCCCCTTCAACGACTGAGCTCCTCGGCTAAAATTACACCCTTCAACAACTGAGCACCATTGGTTGGTGACCAAGTCCACAACTCTTAGTTAAAATAGCTTCAACATGTAGGATTGCTAAAAACCCTAGGATGCTCCTGCATCATCAAGACAATTACTTCAACTTCTCACACTTACTCTATCTAAGTCTTGCGCTTGAACTAAGTATTGAAGAATACAAATAAGGTCACCTTGTATTTCTCATTCCATTAAATAATATATATGAAATTTGATATAGATATCAATATGTCTAATAATGGTTTCTAATATATTGATATGAATTATTATATGCAATATGATTTCCTATCACTTATGGTAATAGGTACTTGGTGAATTATGTACAATGATGCTATTGTAGATATAAACAATGTGCTCAAGCAATCAATATAGTATTACTTGCATTAACATGCTTTGTTGTATCTGACATAACAATATTAGTATGCAATTATGAGAATATCACCAAAGTGATGGGTTGTTGTTTCAAATCTTTACTATTATGCTTGCAACTAAATGTTTGATGTTTTTTATGATATACACTTCGTATACTTGAAATCATTGGCATCGTCTCTGTAGTGCCTCTTGTGTTTGCAGTCTGTACCTTGTCTATTTTGATTCGAGAGATACTTGATACTCTTATTTTGTACCTTATGATGACTCGAGGGTCGGATGTTATACTTTAATTCAATACCATAGATGTTATATTGCTATGCTGTTCAGTTTATCATATTTGCATATTGATGCTACTTTGAGATGACAGTAGATCTATGATGATATCTGGTTGTATGATGTATGGGACATGTTTGTTGATTATATTATGAGATGAATTCTATGCTATGGTTATTTACTTCATTTATGTTCTTTACGCTTTTGCGAATGTGAGTGATGTAAATGGATTAAATAGGTATTTTAATACATGTTGCTTTGGCTATGATATTATATGCAATTTCACTTGATCATGCATTTTAGTGTGCAGGAATTATATCCTTGGTAGTGGCAGATGGAGTTAGTGATTTAGCTATTCATATTTACCAATGTCGTCCTTGTATGGTCGATGTATCCTTATTTTAATTATTTTAATTAAAACCTTTCGATGATTAGTAAATCCGAACTCATTTGCATTATGTGACTAGACCAGTAAGCGTGTCTGTGCATTTAGAAGTTCGCTTTTGTCGCGAAAGTGTTTAGTGATTTTATGTGATTTTGGGTTTTCAAATTTTAAATCTTTTTGGATTTAATTTCTGGTAGCTTTGCCTTAGGTGAATTTCCATTATGAATAATAGCCTATTTTCATTTGGGTCGATTCGGAGTTTAGCTACTCCAGCTAGCTATTTTCTAGAATTGACTATTCACTCAAAAAGTGAATAAGTATTGGAAAAATGAATTGATTATGGACTTCTCACAATTTGAGAATAGAATTGTAGAGCAAATTTGGAAATCCTCTTCTGAAGGATTCTTGTTTTTCTCGTTTTGGGAGCTGTGAGTGTGGGATTTGCACGAGGTTGGTCTCGTTGGATTCGGCTCAAGGAGTTTATGCTTTGCCGTTGTTTTCAACTATTTTGGTGAGTGGTTTATTTTATTGTGCAGGTTTCAATTTCTACCTCTTTTCCCTTCAGGTAGGGCCTTCTCGTTTTATTGTTTTCGCTTTGTTTCAGCTTCCGTTTCTTGTAGCATTATGTTAGGAGGCTGAGAACTAGTGTTCCCCTCCATTTCTATTTGCTTTCTACTCGGTTGGGCGGGTATGAACGTTTTCCCTATTTTTTGGAGTGGGGGTTTGGGTTTTTGGGCCGTTATGCTGGTTGTTTTTGCATACGGTGCCCAATTTATTTTATTTTTGGATTTTGGAGTTTTTGAACCCAAAGGCCAAATGGGTTTTAATTTTGGAAATTTTCCAAAATTTGGAGTTTTTACCTCTTTTTGCATGCCACCCTGTTTGCTCAGGTTTTCTTGGCACATTGTGATTTGTGGACCTGGGTGATCCGTTTGGATACTAGTTAGACCACTTTTGCATCGTTTGTTGCATTGGGATGCATGTTGCATCTGTCTTCTCGATTTTATTTTTAGTTGAGGGACTTGTTGCTTTGTGTTCTCTTCCAGTCCTTTTATTTGATCTTTGTGATGGTGGTGCGCCACACACGAGTACGTGCACGTACATTGTCGGATGACTTGAGAGTCTCGATCTTCCATGGTACTTTTGGGAGTTATGATCATTGGGGTTGGGTTGGGAATTTGCATGCCTACGGGCACTCATCGTTGGATGAGCATGGGTAAGGTAGGATAGAATGTGGAGGGGGCTTCTATTTTGCAGCTCGATGATCATGATATCATGGGTTGGCAAAGGAAGTTTTATATAATTGATAATTAAAGAAAACATTGGGTGGTAATAAAACTTAAGATAATAAAATGTGTGAGCACCCGATTAAGTTTGAAGACACAATGTGTGAGCACCCAATTAAGTTTGAGGACACACGATTCAAGCTTGGGCTTGTCGATGCCAAGCAACTCTCCATGATGTCAGCCCCTACATAGTATCCCATTGAGGTGCCCGACTAAGACCTGTAGTTTATGCATTGTCTATGTCTTGGATTTAGTCATCATATTGCTTGGTGTGTGTGTTAGCCATGGTTATTATTTTGTGTGTGTGTTGTTGGATCGTTATCTCCATCAACACGGCAGGTGTGGACCTACGGGTGCCACATGGTTGGTAGGTGTAGCTACCTTCACCACTACTAGGGATCGGTGTACATAGACAATCTATTGTTCTAGCGTGATCGTTGTTGGATGTGTCACTAGGTACTTCAATTTGCGGAGTATGCTTTCTAGTGATTTATGCTTTCATTGGGATGTTGTTTTCCATGTTTACATGATGTTGGTTTTTATGCATTCCTTATTATGATGTTTAGCATATGGTAGATGATGTTATCTGATTATAGGGTTATCTTATGCTTTCTACTAGCATGTTATATTTCATTTACGTATATTGTATCATGTTTAGTAGTGATGTCCCTATCATGACAACACCGATGATTTGATCAGTGGCTTGGGATGTTACGTGCGGGGGATGGCTAGGGCCCATGATGGTCTTATGACACCATTGATGGTTAGGAGGAACCGCGTACTTACTTGGTTATTCTGTTCATTGCGATGTTATTTTAGTTGTTGTGATGTTTCCTTTCTGTACTGTTCCTTTACTATTTGATAGATGGTTAGATTCCCGTTTTCTGTATTTCAGTTACTTAGTTTTGGTTTGAGTGTTCTAGCCTCGAAGTGTGGATCTGGTACTCCCTGGTGTGGAGGTTCATTTATCTATTTTTCCCCTTTCTGAGTTCTTGAAGTGTCTTTGTTTTCTATGGGTGACATTAAAAATGTATTGCACGCCCATACAAAATTGTATCGTATGATACTGTAAAGTATCGCACACCTTCTTGAGAAATGTCATGCGACACTAGAAGAGTATCTCACGCCTTTTAGAGAAGTGTCGTGTGACACTTTCTAGTATCACACGCCTCTTAGAGAAACGTCGTATGACACTGTTAAAGTGTCGCACGCTTTAAGGAAAAGTATCGCCCAGTCCCTAAAAGTGTCACACTCCTTCTTGAGAAATGTCGCGCGACACTTTTCTATGCTACATTAAAGTATCGCACAATTTTTATAAAAACTTGCGCAGGTGGACAGCAGGCACTTTTTGTCATGATCCGAACTTTTCTAGAGTTGATCTAGATACCCTTTTGGGCGTTCTTCGACCCTATGTTGTTGCATTTTAATTTCAGATGGTTTCTCTTGGAATCTAGTCTTCGGGTTTCTGTTATAGTCCTTCGGGGTTTAAAATATATTGTTTAAGTATAAGTTCCTTATACTTAAGATATATTTTAATATATGCGACAAATCATTTGAGATGGGTATCAAATCTCTACGAGCTAAGGTAAAGATTTTAGGAAATATCAGGACTTTTGAATTCAAACTTAGCCTATTTTTTCAGGAGTTTCCTTTGGTCTTTTAACTTGATAGGTCTCCTATGTTTTCTTGGTTGTGGTTTTGGTAGTAGTGGCGTTTGGAGATCCGTTGGTGTTGGATGGTGTAACAGTCTTCCGTTGCAATCCTTTGATCCGTGTAGGTTGTTTTCATGTGCACTTACACTTGGTTTTAAAAAAAATTATTCTGGCTTGTTTTTCATCCTTGTTTCCAAGGATCTCCGAGCGGGGCATTACAGTCTCTGAGTTGCAACTATATACTTGCACTCGATTTAGACCAATAATGCATTTTATTAATTAAGAATATCCAAATCTAGATGTATAAGATCATATAAAAGGTTTTGAATGATGATTTTAGAAGTGAGATTGAGTATCTTATTATATCTTGCTAAGATGAACTAATAAGTCACGTCTCATGTCCATTCATGTTTGTGATCTTTCACAACTTTCACTAATTGCATCTCTTGAGTTTGTACCTCTTGAGTTATTGATGAATCTTAATATCTTTATATTCGTTCATAACAACTACACTGTTTGGTTCTTCTTGTGTATCACTTTCTTGATTTGTATTTTTAGACATGGATTATGTTGATAGTAATATTCTTAAGTAATCAATAGTTCATAAGATAATACCAAACGGCTTAAACATCATACACTAAGGCTTCATTCCTAGGCTAAGAGTGCTAAATAGTCAAAATTGAGTAATTGTTTTCAAGCTTAATTTCTTCTTTAGTGTGTGATGTTTAAGCATGGCCAAATAATACCAACATCATATAAAGTCAACTTCTTCATTAGTCATTATAATAACATAATCATTGTTCCTTCATATCCATGTGGTTATGATTTTTGTATCATTATCGCTACTTAAACATAGTCGCTGATAATAGATTGTCTTTGAATGTATTTATTATGTTAGCTATTGAATGCTAACAAAGGTGTAATAAGCCAATTATCATTTACTAGGAATAATGATCATCATTATCATTACGAGTCAATGATCCTTGATAACAATGATCTTCCAACCCGTATGGTACTTCATCACCGAAGTCCAAATTTGCTCCTGCCATTGATGTACATTAGTTTCATCAATCACTTGGATCATTAGTCACTGTCTTCATAATAGTCTTCATTACCTTGATTGAAATTTTTCATGACGTTGATACCAATCAATCTATTTATCCATGTTATGCTTACTGCTCCTTATCAACCATCGATGCCTCTCAATCAATCAATAATATTTTAAAACAAACTTTTAGTCGACATCTCCTTGATGATGTCTCTTGATATTAGTTCATGTTTCAGATGGTAGAACCCAATCCACAATCTTGTCACTATTCTGTCATGATAACTATTTATTCTTCCAACTAGAGCCTTCTTTTAGATCATCAATTGATGTATAGGAAGACTTCATTCATATCCTTAGTTGATTGTTTTGTCTGATTATTGATAGTGTATAATGACATGGACATCCTGGGATATAATGAAGGTCTAGATGCGTATATAGTGCAGAAATGGATTTTGTGAAGTTTGTTACAGATTCTTGTACTGTTACAAATCTCATATGCGTGGAAGTGGTTGAACGATTAGAAATAGTTAAGAAATTTCTTTGCCAAGAGACAAAGAATTTGCCAGGTGGGATTTGATGATGAATCACAGCAAGAATGCAAATAGTTTTTGAGGGAGAAGGATGGCCTAACACCTGCGTGATGCTAACAGGGAGGATAACTGTATGTAAAGGTATCTCGAGTTTGTTGTTAGATATGCAAAGAAATTATCCTAAATATCAATGGACAAAGGTGCCACATCAATGTTGTTGTTCCAGATTGCAACATCTACTTCCAGTAGTTTGCTTGGCATTTTGTTTCTTGTTTTCTATTGTTCTATAGTTGTTATTCAAAGGTTGTTTGAGTTTTTTCCGTAAGTGATCGGTAGCTTATTCCATTCCTTGAGTTATAAAAGGAATATAATGATCGCTTATGAAGGGGCTGATAAATTTTGGCATTTCTCGTATGTACTAGATTTTGGTCTCACTCAATGACGAGAAGGATTTATGGATACTTTTTATTTTGTCACAGGCTAAATACTGAAGTTGGACTAGTGGTTTTTGAGTCTTTTAAATTCCATAGTTTGAATCTCCAAATAGTTATATAAATGAAGTGATTTGCATAATATTAATACAAAATTCAATTGCAATTCATTTATCTCCTTGTGTTCAAATCTATCAGTTGTGGATGATTCATTTTGTAAATATATTTTTTACTGTATGAATTATTTTACGCTTTCATTAAAATGTTTGACCTAATTCATAGGTTCATTAGTTTGATATAAAGATTTTGATAAAAAGTGTGGATTGTAATTTCTAATTAAACATTATTGCAATGTGATATCTTCTTTAGATCTTAAGTCACATAGGGTGAACTCATCTCATATAAGATTTGGACTTATAGTTTGTATTTCAAAGGAGGGTAAGGCAATGATCAATTTTCTATGATAAATATATAATTTGAATTATCTCATGTAAATATATCCATTTCTTGTCTTATAATATTTTAACATTCTTCAATCAACATTTCATATAGATTTTTTAGTATGTTGTTATATCTAATACTCCACTTTAAGTCATAGATCAATGAATGTTTAGCCAACATTTACCATGAGAGAAATATTTTTTATGATTTAGATAATAATTAAGGTATTTAAAAAAGGTGAATCAGAGGTCTACTTGCCTAGGTTTCATAGAGATTAAAGAGTAGGAGGATTCAATTAATCCTTGTTAGTTGGTCAAATATTTTTCAAGATTTCCATAACTAAGGTTGGTGCTCCCATAGAGATGAATTAAGTATATTGGTATATTCAAAACCTAAAACCTATTTGGGAACCAAAAAGATGTCAACTCCACTGGTGAGGTTGTAGCATCAAATATTATCAACTAGAGAGTCATTCTTGGAAGTTTTGCATAGAGAGGTCATGCAATTAATTGTGAATTTTAGGTTGAGCATTTGGTCTTGTTTCATAAGTTCTGCCTTGTTATCCAATATTTTAGTCCTTACTAAGAGTGGAAATTTATCTTTTAGTAAAGACTCATATTGTGAGGTTATTGCAATTATTAGACTCATTCAAAATTTTAAGTTGGGTGAAAACTAAAGTCTATGTACTAGTGCATGTAAAAGTTTTTATTCATCCTAAAGACATCCATCATGAGTAAGAGGAACACTAGATCCTAGATGAGGTAGCATCAGTATGAAATCTTAGAGGGCGAGGTTCCTAGGTTTCATATAAAAGGATGGTCTAGGAAAGAGATGGAACCAATTGTTGTATCCTCATCATGGATACTAAAGAATGCAATAAACCATTGCATCCTATCCCTGAAATAAATGAGGTACCATCTATTTTTTTTTGAGTCTAATAGTATGGGGTTCTTTAATGATTTATTTAATGCACTTGTTCAAGAAGAATCACAACACACTAAAGGGGTGATTGAAGTACATTATGTTAGAAGATTTTCCTCACATGCATCATTCCTATGACCATACCTCATGTTCTCCTTATGTGCCTATTAGACCTTAGAGGGATGCATAGTTGATTAATATGGAAGATTCATCTAGGTCTGAAATAATGTTTCCAAACCTTGATGAGGTATTCAAAGAGATAAACAACTTGAAAAGAGAGGATCAAGAACAATTAGCCTTGAGAATACAAAATGAAAATGAAAGAGTCTAAAATTCTGAATGGTATGGTTGAAAAGGACACTATGATGAAGTACTTAGAAGATTTGAGAGCTATAAATTTTGATGACTCTAGACTAGATGAAGAAGTTCTTGTCCAGTAGCTTGATATGGGATACTGAGAAGCATAAGACTACAATAGTTCCTAAGTTAAAACCAATTCTATAATATAATGAATTTGGTAATGATAAAGGGGATAAAAAGGTAACCAAGATTATTTTTAAAGAACTTGCTAATAAGGAACCTATTTTTGACAACTCTCTTTATTGGACATTGATTTGGAAAGAACTAGGAGAGAGAGTGATGGAGAGCTAAGGTTAATCAATAGGAAATTATCAATATATGTTTTCTTTCATATAGGTTCATTATGAGGACCTTGGAAAGTTATGGGCACACACTACCTTCACACAATGCATGATAAGACTATGAACTAAAATTTTCATACTCAAAGACTTCAAAAAATTCCCACACCTTATTCCAACTCTCACAAAGCATGATATAATCACTAAGGTCATAGAGTCTAAACACTTCTACAAACACTTTCAAAAAATGACTAAAATTCATGCTTGCTTGTCCAAAAAAAAAGTCACAAACAAGGGTAAGTTCACCAAGATGGTGTGGAAAAAGTGGACACCATGGAAAATGTCAAATTTACATATAATGTGATCGCATTATGTAAATTTTTATCAAATTTCAAAATGTGTCTTGACTCGGTAATGAGCCATAATGCAATTGTGTTTTTACTTACACAAAATGTGATTGTGTTATGGATAGCATGACTATTTTTATTTACTATGAATAACGTGATCACGTTTTGATATTAAAATAAAAGCACAATTGTGTTTAGGGTTGGTAATAAGATTTTAAATGACCCAAAGGCTTGGGTTGATGTTTTCCCTCCATTTTCATTGCTTTAGACATTTTTTCATCTTTGAAGATCAATTCTCATCTTTGACTTTGTCAGGTTTGCAAATGGTAAAGTGGGAATCTCTAAAATCACCACCATAATCTCACACATTTTCTTAACTTTCTAACCATATTTTTATTTTTTTATTTTTGGACAACATTAGCATTGTGAAGTTAATTTTTCTTTATTAGTGTCTTGACAATTTTCTCATACATATGTCTACCATCATTTAAATTATTTTTAAAATCTACCAAAACGAATAGAAAATAAATTAGATATTATTGTTCTACACTTGATTCTATACACTTAAAAAAAAATGGTGTTGGTTTTACATTAGTTTGATACAAGTTATGCCCAACCCACGAAGAGGTACCCGAATTTCAGGGTGGGGTCATTCCAAAAATTAATAGAAAACAAACTACTTGTCAAAAAATTATGAAAAAAAAAAAAAAATTCTAGATCTCACTCTTAGCTACTATCCTACAAAAGGGTTTTGAAAATACTAAATATAACTATATGTTTTGTGGAGTGCACAAAAATAACTATGTTATATTTTTCAACAAAAAATAAGAACAATTTTTTGTGCATGTGGGGTTTGATCCTCTTAATTTTATCCATTTAAAAAAAACCTTAGTATTTTAGAAACTAAATTCAAAGTAATACAATTTTTGTATTTTAAATTTTTTTCATTTTGAGTGTATGACCCTCAAATGGCTCTTCCAAGAATAGGTTTACTCGATTTCAGGAAAAAGGAGTCCACTTTTACTCCCATGTCTTGGTGCACATACCCACAATCATTAATAAATTTTACCATACTCAATATAAATCTAGTCATTTCCATGTGATTCTAGACAATATAATTAAAGAAATTATATTCATTTTTCATGAAGATCCAACGGTTATATAGAGAGTTATAACCATTCTATGAAAACTAGAAATGACCATGAACTACAACTAGGACAACATACTATCTTTTTGTTCACACAAGGTGCAAAAAGACAATATTATATTGATTTCTTAAATTATTTGGGACCCAAAAACCATTTAAAAATTCTACAATTGCATACATGAGATGATGATTCCAAAATGTTAAAATTTAGAAGACTTTTCTCCTCACTGTTCTCATTACCACAGTCACAAGATTAATGACATTTGCCATGAATGGAATAAATGACTTTTTTTGAGACTTAGAAACCAGAAAAATTGATGGCTTAGGGTTCATTTACCCTATCCAAATATGATTTGACACTTCAACTCATCCAACCAACTCACCATACCTACATGCAAATCAAAACTCTCTTCTCTTGATTGATACATAGAGATATCAGTCACTTAAATCATTAAAATCCATATGAGACCACCTCCATTTCTCCCACACTTATGAGACGAGAAATTCTACATGAAAACACATATTATATTAAAACATTAGCTCAATTTTTCATGGGAATAAAGAGTTCCACATTTCTCTAGATCCCAAGTTACCCTAGGTAGATTTATTTGACCTTTACTGACAAAAAACAATTATATCTCAATCGAAATTCAATGAAATTTCATGTAACTAGTTGCACATGAAAGTAGATTCAAATATATTTCAATCTCAATTAATTAAAAATCATGGGAATGAAGGAAATTATTCAAAAATTAGTTAGAGAAGACTACAAAATACTAAAAATGAAATAGGAAAACAAAGAAAATTTGTATTGAAACTCCAACTCCAAAAATTCTATACAATAGGGCCAATATTGAATTGAAAAAGGTATTATATCTTTGGATGTAACTGAAGCACGCCCAATATGTGTCTTTTCACCTTCCAGTACATGTTTTTTCCCCTAATTTTGACAACTTTCCTAAAAAGTTGTATGACAACAATTTTAATTTCTTTTGCATTTTTGTTACATTTCTTCCAAAAGGATTACGATTTGGGAATTTAATAAAAAATGGACTAAAATGGCCCTAAAATAGCTTAATATCAAAATAAACCCAAAAACTCACATAAATCCACATTTCTCTATATGAAGTGAATGAGGTAAAAATTAGGACATATGGTGTCCTGCACCATTCTCCCCTAAAAAAAAGAACTCAAGTTCCATCAAACTTGATACTTGCAACTGTGTAACCATGCTTTATGATTCCTGACTCTCTTATCCAATTATCATTTTTTATTGGTAGTACTTTCTACTTGACCAAGTACTGATAATAGGTCTTCCTCCTTGTCTTACTCTACTCCTTAATGTCTAGGATGCATTCAAACTCCATTGGTTGGTTTAGTGGGAGATCTTTGACCCAATGTTCATCTGATGGTATTAATGGACTTGCATCTTTAGCTACAACCATAACCCATTTGAAAGGGTAAAGGTTAGAAACATTAAAAATATGTGAGACAACAACCCTTAGAGGGAGTTCTATCTCATAGACATTTTATCCAAATTGATGAACCACTTTACATGGCCCAATATTCTTTGTCTGTAACTTAGTATACTTCCCCTTTGGAAAATTTTCATTCCTCAAATGTGCCAACACAAAATCTCCAACCATAAAACAAACTTCCTTTTTAAATAAATATGTTGCTTATATTTTTCAACAACCTTTTGGATAATTTGCTTTACCTGTTGATGTATTTCTTGCATAGAAATAGAAAATTATTCACCCTCACCACTCTCTCTCTCTCTCTCTCTCTCTCTCTCTCTCTCTCTCTCTCTCTCTCTCTCTCTCTCTCTCTCTCTCTCTCTCTCTCTCTCTCTCTCTCTCTCTCTCTCTCTCTCTCTCTCTCTCTCTCTCCCCATATGAGTGATATCTGTAAACTCAAATATAGGTGGAAAATGATTCTTACAAATTCTTCTATATATTTCAAGTCATTTTATGCAAAATTAGCTTGAGGTAAAATTATATCCCATTGTGATGAATGCTCCTTTGTCAAGAATCTTACAAATTCTTCTATATATATTTCAAGTCATTTTATGCAAACTTAGCTTGAGGTAAAATTATATCCCATTGTGATGCATGCTCCTTTGTCAAGAATCTTAGGAGATTGCTAGGGCTCCAATTGACCACTTCTATTTGACCATATTTTTGAGGGTGATAACTTGAGCTAAAATCAAATTAGTACCAAGCCATTTCCATAAATCTCTCCAAAAATGGTCAACAAATTTCCTATCTCAAAAGTATATTAAAAAAGAAATAAACCATGAATCCTTACCACTTCCTTGAATTACATACAAAAAATATAGGAATAATCATTAGTACTCTTAAATGGTATAAAGTGTTTCATTTTAGAAAACTTGTCTATACCAACATAAATAGAATCAAATCCTCTTGGTGTTCTAGGCAATCCAAGTACAAAATCCATGCTTATAGACTCTAATAGCCTACTTTGGAATAGTAAAGGCTGATAAAGACCTAAATTTATGTTAATTCCCTTGGCCCTATGACAAATAACACACCTTTCTATAAACTTCCTTACATGACTTTGAATCTTAGGCCAATAACAATTCCTCCATAGCTGCTACAAAGTCTTACCTAAACCAAACTGACCTGCAAGACTACCACCATGCTTCTCCTTGATTAGACTGTCTCTCATAGAACACTTGGCCATACATAATTTAGATCCTTTAAAAAATAAACCCTCTTGAGTAAGAGAATCATAATTATCATCATGATAAACACAATTATGTTTTTTACATGAAGCATACATATATTTGAAATCAACATCATCAACATAAATACCCTTGAGAGATTCAATACCTACACTATCTAATTTGAACTCTTGAATCATTATGACTCTTCTACTCAATGCATCTACCACCTTGTTGGACTGCCCCTTCTTGTGTTTGATAGAATGAATGTGAAGCTTTCAAGATATTCCACCCATTTCATGTGTCTATGGATTGGATTATCCTAGCTATTAAAAAATTAAGTACATGATTATCACTATAAACATTAAACTCTCTAGGAAGAAGATAGTATCTCCATTTTTTAAAAACTTGGACCATAGAATAAATTTCTAGATCATAAATGAATACTTCTTCTTAGAAACATTTAGTTTTCCACTAAAGAAGGAAACTAGTATATTTTCTTGGCTAAGGACAATCCTTATAGCATAACCACTTGCAACACAATCGACGGTGAATGATTTATTAAAATTAGGTAAAGAAAGAACAATCTAATCTACATCTCTCTTTTTAAAACATTGGAAGCTCTTCAACTTTAGAAGTGCAAACATACTTCTTTCTATTCTCACTTTTTATAATATCCGAAATAGGAGCACACACATGGCTAAAACCTCTTACAAACTTCTTATAAATACTTGCTACACCATGAAAACATCTCACCTCAAAAACTAATTTAGGAGTTGGCCAATTTAAGACAACTTCCACCTTGTTGAGATCCATCTTTAATGAACCATTAGCCACCACAATCCAAGTTAAATCATCTTTATTTTCATAAATTCACACTTTTAAAAATTGATCCTTAGTTTTTCTTCATTCAAAATTTTCAAAACTAAATCCAATTGGTGTATATTCTATTCCTTACTAAAACTATAAATTAATATATCTTGAAGGTAAACTACCACAAATTTACCAATAAAAGGCTACAATAATTTATTCACAAACTTCTCATAAAATTTCTAGGAGCATTTGAAAGGCCAAAATACATTACCATCTATTCAGAGAGTCCTTAATTGGTCTTAAAAGTTTTTTTCCATTCATTTTCACTTTTGATCCTGATTTGGTAGTATCCACTCTTTAAATCTATCTTTCTGAAATAAGTGGCTCCACTCAAAAAATCCATGAGATCTTCAATCCTTGGTACTAGAAAATCTATATCTGATTGTAAGTTTATTAATAGCCCTAGAGTTGGTACACATTCTCCATCCACCATCTTTCTTGGGTGCTAAACCAATTGGTACTGTACAAGGGCTTAGGCTCTCTTTGATCAACCCCTTCTCAAATAATTTCTTCTCTTATTTTTTGATCTCCTCATTCTGCTATGGTTTCATTTTTTACATTATTTTTTTAGGTGGACTAACTCAAGGGACAAAGTCAATATGATGGATTATGTGTCTCATAGGTGGGAGTTCACTTGCAAGTTCATCCACCACTATGTCTTCATAATTATTCAAGAGTTTATAGACTTCTCATGGCATTTATTTCACCTTCACTATTTCTGCTATATTCTTGGGTCTGATTAGGACATCAAACCCTACTTTCTCCTCCTTCATAGATTTTAAAATTATTTTTCTTCCCACAAGCAACACGCTACTTCTATCTTCTGGAGTAGGATCTTCATCGGTGTGTGGTGAAAGAGTAAAGGTAACTCCATCATTTTCAATCATATATGTGTTTATCCTTCTATCTTATTTTTTGTACCTATCATACTGCCATGATCTACCAAGTAAAACATCCGTAGGGATGACATCACATAATACTTCTTCCTTATAGCCTATAATGGTAAAATTTACCCAACATTATTCATTCACTAATAATTATTGTCTTTTATTCAACCATGTAACCTTATATGGAGTTGCATGAGGTATTATTTTAAGTTTGAGCTTCTCTAACATTTCCACATAGACTAGATTATTAGTGTTGGCAAAACCAATTAATACTTTTCAATATTTTTCTTGACTCTTACATGTGGTTCTAAAACAACAATTTCCTTTGTGGTGGCTCTTTCTCTACTAGTACTTTAATCAATGCTCTTCTTATTAATAGTAACTTTTCAAATTTAGGAGAAACTTCTTGACTTCATGAAGCTCACTTTCCTCCAATTTAACAATCTAATTTCATCTTTCTCCATTGTATGTTGTTGTAGCCTTATTTTTAGAAAATTTTCAAGCTTGATTGATGGGGAGCTTCTTCAACTAAGAGATTTCTAGCTCTTCTAGGCTACCCTTATCCCTCTATAGGGTTTTCTCTCCCAACCCTAACCTAGAGGATACTTTTACTATCCCCTTACCCAAGAAATTCTCCCAACAATACAAAACTCAATGCCGTTCCCCAAGTTCACCCAATATGCACTCTTTGGCCTAGTTTGCTAAAACTTCACCAAAATGCACCAAGTATTCCAAAAATAGGTTTTAACCCTCCAGTTCTTGGCTCATTTCTCATCATTCTACACCAAATTTCCAAAGTCTACCCTCGTAACCCTTGAAATTGACTAGTTAGGCCTTGTAGCCCTAAGAGCCCCTTTTAGCCCTCTTAGAAACAAGGAAAGTGTTATAACTCAAAAAAAACTTTAACAAGGCACCTAGTTATATACTAGAATTATGTTTTTCATGACCAAAATTTTAATATTTTGTAGGTCTTGGCCTCTAGTAATGTCCATACAATATGGATTTAGAAAACCCTACTTTTAAGGGTTTTATGAGCAATGTTAGTGTTTTTTCCTCCACAAGTGTCAAACACCTTAGAAAACCTCCTCCTTTAAGTTCTAAAACCTTCATACACTACACCTACACTATCAAGTCAATATTGATCCATATCAATCCATTGTTCCTCAAAAATAGCTTTACAAGCTTCTCTTTTGCACCTTGCCAAGCTTGTCTACTTGCCTAGGGATTACTTGTAAAAGTAAAAAATGACCTTACAAAAACTTCATCAGCCATACCTAAAATATATACAGAGGATATTTCTTGGTCTCCACGATCCATGGTGATTAGATGAAGGAAACTCAAGCCATAGCCCATTTCATAACTGCAACACAAAACTGGACAACAGGTTCATAGGAAACAATTAATTTTATAAGTCCTATAAAAAATGTACATGAAAGAAAAAAAAAAAAAACTATACAAATATTAAAAAAATTAATTCAAGATGCTATTCCCTCAAAAATAGTTCTTCATTCAATCCAAAAATTTCAACCGAATTCCAAAACTATGCTTTAGGTTCACAAACTGTCTTGCTACAGGTGGTATCCATACTTCAAGTTTTTCCAACCCTTCAAAATGATTTGGAAAAGTCTTAAATAGACTTCACATTCCATCCTAGCTATTAGTTCCAACCATAATTTACCAATTCTCTGATTTAGCAAAAGTTGCCTAAAAGTTGCCAAGCAATTTTACAAAACATTCAAAGTTATCAATGCAACTTTTGACAACTTTTGCAAATTTGCACCTAGACTCTTCAAATTTTCATAGGATGTCAGAAATACTCCTAGGATGACCTTAGAACTTCTAATTACCACCTTCTCATACTCCTTGCCTCCTTTTAAGACATTTCACCTCATTTTTCTTCTTAGAGAAATTTTTGCAATTTTCCCTTTATTAGGATCTAATTGACAAAATCTAACTCTTAATAAAAAACCTATCAAACCAAACCACCTAAATGCATCTTGGGACTTTATTAGTAGTTCCTATTACCCCCATGGTTGGTTAGACCATTTACAAACCAAAATTGGACTTAGAGTTTTACCTTTCCCTAGGTGCTCCTGCACTATTCTCCCCCTCTTTGAAGAAACTTAAGGTATTGCTGGAGATAAAAGTTCCTTGTTGATGCCTAATTTATTAAAATCACTTTCAACAATTAAAGTTTCCATAGCCTAAGGTAAATCCATCCATTTTACCAAATGTTCCTTGTAGAGCTTGTTTCTTGTGCTCTTCTTCACTCTAGAATCTAAGATCTTCTCAACCTGTGGTTGCTTCTTTTTAGGTATCTTCATGTCTACTGCATCCTTTTTCAACTCTTCATGATAATCTATATCATTCATCTAAGGAACTCTTTAGGGTACTAGGTCTTTCACATTGAAGATTGGAGAAAGAGACATATCCTTAGGAAGATCTATCTTGTAGGCATTGGGTCCATACTTCTCAAGAATCTTGCATGGCCCAATCCTTCTCATCTACAATTTGCTATGGATTCCCTTTTGTAATCTCGCCTTGTTGAGATACACCATCACCAAGTCTCCCACTTAAAACTACAACTCTCTCCTCCCTTCATCATTCTTATCCTTTAAATTTTGATTGGCATCCATCAAGGTTTGTTTGACTTGGTCATGTACCTTCTTCATGGATTGTACAAAGTCATCAATAGTCCCACTAATCTTGTCATGTGAAGGTAGGTCCCTCAAATCCATTATACCTCTTGGGTGAGTACCATATACCATATGTAAAGGACTTAACCCTATTTTCCAATTCTTTCTATCATTGTATGCAAACTTAACATCCCTGTTAGCTACTATGCTTCTTGGCAAGCCATGTATTGTAACCACCTCCTTAAAGAATAGATTGGCAACATTACTTGCATAATGTTTTATCTTGCATAGTATGAAGTGGCTCATTTTGCTGAACCTATCTACTACCACAAATACACTATCCATCCCTGTCCTAGTAATTGGTAATCCCACTATGAAGTCCATGTTGATGCATTATTAAGGCCTATTAGGAATAGGGAGAGGTTGGTAGAGCCTTTCATTATATGAAGTCCCCTTTGCCTTCTAACATATACTATATTGCTTCACATACCTCCTAACATCTCTCTACATTTTAGGCCAGAAATATAATCTTTCCATAAGATCCAAAGTCTTATTGAGACCAAAGTACACACTCATGCTCCCATTGTGCTTCTCTTGTATGAGATTCTTTCTCATGGATCCCCTTGGAATGCATTAGTGTTGTCCTTTGAACAATAGTCCATTATAAAATGTGTATTAAGAAAAAGTACAGAAATGGTTAGCAAAATTAGTACATACCTTATAAGCCTCTAAGAAGTCAGATTCCTCCTCATATATATTTTTGAAACCATCCAATCCAATGCTCTGCAATTTAACCTCTTGCACTATCAACAACCTCCTGCTCAAAGAATTTACCACCTTATTGTTTGTCCCCTTCTTATGCTTGATAGTGAAGGTATAGGACTGTAAGAACTCCATCCATTTGATGTGTCTCAGACTTAGCTTCTCTTGTGAGTTAATAAAACTCAAGGCCTAGTTATCTATGAGACAAAAAACTCCTTAGGTAAGAGGTAATGTCTCCACTCCTTGAGGGCTTGGACAAGTGCATAAAGCTCTAGGTTATATGCTAAATATCTTTTCTTGGCTTCATCAAGCTTCTCACTAAAAAATGCCATTGGTCTACCTTCCTAACTCAATACTACCTCAACTGCTATGTTACTAGCATCACATTCCACAAAAATGGTTTCTCAAAACTAGGTAGAACCAAGATAGGTTAGGTTGCTACCTCCTTCTTCAATCTCTCAAAACTTTGATCTACAGGTTTGGTCCACACAAACTTAGTCTTCATGCCCCCTTTGATTGTATCCATCATAGGTGCACATATTTCACTAAACCTTCTTACAAAATTCGTATAGAATTGTGCTAAGACATGAAAATTCCTGACCTCAGTAGTAGATGTAGGTGTAGGCCAACTCAAAGTAGCCTCTACTTTGTCCTTATCCATCTTAAGATTTTTTTGGGATACTACAAACCCTAAATACACTAGTTCCTCTTTCATGAATTCACTCTTTTCCAAGTTTATTGTCAACTTCTCCTTTTGCAACTTCCTCAATACCAACTCCAAGTGTCTCATATGCTCCTCCTTGGTCTTGCTAAAGATGAGAATGTCATCTAGGTATGCCACAACAAACACCCCAATGTAATCCTTTACAACCTCATTCATAACTCTCATGAAGGTACTTGGTGCATTGGTAAGGCCAAATGGAATTACCAACCACTCATAGAGACCCTTAGTAGTCTTAAATGTAGACTTCCATTCATCCCTCTCTTTCATCCTAATCTAATAGTATCCACTTTTAAGATCAATTTTGGAAAAATACCTAGCTCCACCTAGATAATCCATGAAGTCTTCTATTCTAGGAATGGGAAATCTGTACCTAATTGTGATTCTATTAATTTCCCTAGAATTAGCACACATTCTCCTCTTAACTCCATTTAGTGCTAAGACCACTAGTATGGCATGTGGATTGGTGCTCTTCCCAATCAGTCTTTGATCAAGAAACTCCTAAACTTGCCTTGCAATATCCTTATTTTTCTCTAGAGTCATCTTGTATGCAACCTTGTTATATAATGATGCCCCTAGTATGAAGTCAATATGATGACTTATGGCCCTCTTAGGTGGTAGGGTAGGTGGCACTTCATCACAAATGATGTCTTTAAAGTGGTCCAATAACCCTAACACTTCTACATGTATAAGTGTGGATATTTTTGTCTCCTCCTCCTTAGGATTTAGCATAACAACATATCCTACTCCTTCACTCTCCTTCAAGTCCTTGGGGAATTCCTTTCCACTCATGAGAAAGGATTTAACAATAGTTTTCTCCACCTTATCTTCTTCCACTATGGACTGGATTCTATAGGTGACACTATCTTTCTTAAAGGAATACTTGTTCTCCTTCCCATGATCAGCCTCCCTATCATACTACCAAGGTCTTCCTAGTAGTAGGTGACAAGAATCCATGGGAAGTACATCACACAAGATCCTATCCTGATACTTGCCAATAGTGATGCCTGCCTACACTTGTTCATTCACTAGGATATTTTTCCCCTTATTTAACCATATCACCTTGTAAGGGCACACATGTGGAATATTGGTCAAACCAAGATTTTGTATTACCTCCTCTGACAAGACATTATCACTAGACCCTGAATCTATGACCACCTTGCATACTTTTCCCATTATTTTGTAGGTTTTCCTAAACAATGCTCTTCTCTGCTTAGGGTCATCCTTTACTGGCTCTTTAACCAATACCCTCCTCAACATGAGGTTTTCTCCTTTCTCCACATCAAGGTCCACTTCTCTTGCCTTCTGATTGTCCTCTTCTTGGACATAGTTAATCTTCTTTTTCCCATTAGAAGATGATGCCTTCTTGGGACACCTGTAAGCAGGGTGTCCCAACTTACCATAGTTGTAACACTTCACGTTGGTAAAGTGTGATCCTTTTCTACTATTACCATATATGCACCTACCATCATTGTTGGATCCTCTACCTCTGCTAGAGCCTCCTCTCTAACTGGTCTCATTGGACTTCTCACTCCACTTAGAGTCTCCATAGTTTCTTTTCTTAGTATTCCTATGACTAGAGCCTCCCCTTGAGCCACCTTTGAAATCCTTGCCTCTACCTCTATTCTTAGAACTGGAGTCCCCTTTCTTCCTTAGTTTTTCCTCCACCTTCCTACCCATTTGAAAAAAACTCTAAAGAATGGCAAGGCTAAAAAAACTCAACTCATCCTATATGGTCTATTTAAGACCATTCAAGTACCTTGCAACCTTGATATTCTTTAATTCTTGCACTCTTGATCTTAGTGCCAAATTTTGAAATTCCTCAATATAGGTAGCCACATCAAGTTCTTTTTGTTTGAGATTCTACCTCTTCTTATGGATCTGAATCTCATAATCCTCTGGTTGGTATGTTTCTTTGATCTTTTCCACCATTGCCTTCCAATTATCTATAGGCTTCTTCCCCTCACTTTCTCTTTCTTCCTGCACAAACTTCCACTATGTCAAGGCTTGGCCTTTCAATATAGATTTTACAAACCTCACCTTTTGGGCCTCTATTGTCCCTTCACACTCAAAGTAGTTCTCAATGCTTTCCAACCATTCTAAGACTACCTCTGCATCCATCTTTCCATGGAATAAGGAAACATTCTCTAGACCCTTCCCTCCAAATTCTTTGAGGGCTTCTAGGAATGGTTCCTTCTCACCAAGTTGAGGATCTAGTTTTGGGATCTCATCTTCCAAACTCACCTTCTCTTTGCCCCTACTAAAGTCTTCATCTTTCTTAGCTTGGGCTGAATCATCCATCTATTTAAACTTTTCTTTTACCTCCTTTAGGGCCTCATCTAGAACCTTGATCTTTTCTTCTAAGAGCTTCTTCTTCTCATCCACTTCCTTGGCCAACTCTATATTGGTCACTATATTGGAAGATCCACTTGATTAAGTGGAATAAAACATGCCACCACAAGCCAAATGTTATGGCTTTGATAGCACTTTGATGGGGAGCTTCTTAAACTAAGAGCTTTTTAGCTCTTCTAGGATACCCTTAGGCCTTTGTTGCATTTTCTCTCCCAACCCTAACCTAGAGGATCCTTCTACTATCCCCTTAGCCAAGAAACTCTCCCAACAATTCAAAACTCAATGCCATTCCCCATGTTCACCCAATATGCACATTTTTTGGCCAAGTTTGCTAAAACTTCACCAAAATGCACCAAGTGTTCCAAAAATAGGTTTGAATCCCCCCACTACCACATTGGAAGATCCACTTGATTCAGTGGAATAAAACATGCCACCACAAGCCAAATCTTATGGCTTTGATAGCACTTTGATGGGGAGCTTCTTAAACTAAGAGCTTTCTAGCTCTTCTAGGATACCCTTAGGCCTCTGTAGGATTTTCTCTCCCAACCCTAACCTAGAGGATCCTTCTACTATCCCCTTATCCAAGAAACTCTCCCAACAATTCAAAACTCAATGCCATTCCCCATGTTCACCCAATATGCACATTTTTTGGCCAAGTTTGCTAAAACTTCACCAAAATGCACCAAGTGTTCCAAAAATAGGTTTTAATCCTCCCACTATGGTTCTTCGCTCATTTTCCATCATTCTACACCAACTTTTCAAGGTTCACCCTCATAACGCTTCAAATTGACTAGTTAGGCCTTGTATCCCTACGAGCCCCTTTTATGCCTCCTAAAACAAGGAAAGTGTTATAACTCAAGAAAAAATTTAACCAGGCACCTAGTTATATAATAGAATTATGTTTTTCATGACTAACCCTTGAATATTTTTTTAGGTCTTGGCCCCTAGTAATGCCTGTACAATAGAGATTCATAAAACCCTCCTTTTAAGGGTTTTATGGGCAATGTTAGTGTTTCTTCCTCAACAGGTGTCAAACTCCTTGTCCAATCTCCTCCTTTGAGTTATACAACATTAATACACTACACCTACACTACCAAGTCAATATTGATCCATATCAATACACTTTTCCTCACAAATTGCTTTACAAGCTTTTCTTTTGCACCTTGCCAAACTTGTTTGCTTGCCTAGGGCTTGCTAATAAAAATAGAAAAAGGCCTTCCAAAAAATCCATCAGCCATACCTAAAATATGTACAGAGGCTATTTATTTGTCTCCAAGAGCCATGGTTATTAAACCAAGGAAACTCAAGCCATAGCCCATTTCATAACTACACCACAAAACTGGACAACAAGTTCACAAGAAACAATTAAATTTCTAAGTCCTATAAAAATGTGCTTGAAAGAAAAATAACTATAAAAATATTCAAAACATGAATTAAAGGTGCTATTCCATTAAAAATAATTCTTCATTCAATCCAAAAACTTCAACCAAATTCCAAAACTGCACTTTAGATTCACAAATTGAACTGCTATAGGTGGTATATGTACTTCCAATTTTTCCAACCCTTCAAAATTATTTGGAAAAGTCTTAAATAGACTTTACGTTAAATCCTATCCAATAGTTCCAACCATAAGTACCCAATTCATTGATTTAGCAAAAACTACCTAAAAGTTGTCAAGCAATTTTGCAAAAAATTGCAAAGTTGTCAATGGAACTTTTGACAACTTTTACAATTTTGCTCCTAGACTCTTCAAATTTGCATAGGATGTTACCAATTCTCCTAGAATGAACTTATAACTTATAAGGACCACCTTATCATACTCCTTTCCTCCTTTTAAGGTATTTCACCTCATTTTGCCTCTTAGAGAAACTTTTGCAATTTTTCATTTCTCAAGACCTAATTGAAAAAATCAAACTCTTAATAAAAAACCTATCAAACCAAACCACCTAAACTCATCTTGGGAATTTATTAGTAGTCCTTATTAACCCCATAGTTGGTTAGACCATTTATAAACCAAAATTTGACTTAGGGTTTTACCTTTCCCTAGGTGCTCTTGCACCATTGATGGCCAAAAAATTTATTACACTTTTATCATTATATAGTAAATATATTCGATCCACCTCTCTAACCTCCAAAACTACCCCTAAAATTTAGATTTTATTCCTCTAAAATTTCCCCTTGTTTCAAACCTAAGTGATTCTTGTGACTCACTTATTTCACCTTGAGATATTTGTGAGTGTCCTCTACCTGTATTTAAATGTATTACTTCCTCCAAATTTTGACCTTCCCCTACTTCTACCTTGACTCTCTTGTCTTCTCTACAAGTTATCTTCAACCTTTAGTGCTAGCTAGAAACATATTCCACATTTTTTGGATATATAAGGCTAAGTTCATCTTGTTTATTTTTACCTCAATCTATTTATATATCTTGCTATGCTTTACACCCCATCCTCCTCATGGTTGAATCTTATATTCACATCCTTTTGTCTTAAGTTATGTAGATTGTTGTATAGTTGAATGTAATAGTCACTAGGCAAGAATTCATCTTTAATTTTTACAATCATTCTATCCCATGATTTGATTATAGAATTTCCACACTTTCTTCTTTTATATTATGCATAATCCCACAATAGTGAGGCATGCCCTTTTAATTTAGTCTTGGCTAGTTTCAACTTTTATTCTTCAAGTATATCTTCATACTCAAAGTAGCTATCCATGAATCCTATAAAATATAGGAGTTCTTCACCATCTAGACTTCCTTTATATAAATGAAAATACACTTTCATCTTAGGACCATCTTCCTTGAAAACCTTCAACATTCTGACCATCCTTTACTCTGATGGATCCAATTGCTATATGATTTCTTCCTCTCCACCTTCCTTTTTTCTTTATTTTCCTCCTCTTAGTCACTCTCATCTCTTATAATTATTCCTCTTTTCTAACCTATGTCTATTGTTTCTAGTCTAACTTGAAGTCTCTCTATCAATTCTTTCAACTCTCCTATCTCTCTAGCTTATTTCTCTTCCAACTCACTCACCTTCCTAATTTTTAAATTTTTTTAAGGAGGCATCTTGAAATGAATTATATTCTATCCAAAAAATCTTCTATTATCTAACAAATATCTAATACCAATCTAATGCAGTGGTAAGGCTAATCAATAGGAAATCATCAATAAATGTTCTCTCATATAGGTTCATTATGAGGACCTTGAAAATATAGATACACAATACCTTCACACAATGCATGATAAGACTTGAAAATACAAATTTCATGCTCAAATACTTCAAAAAATTCTTCACCTTATTATAAATTTCACCAATAATTATACAATCACTAGGGTCATAGAGAAGAAACTTCTACAAATACTTATATAAATTGATTGAAATTCATGCTTGCTGGTCCAATAAAATGGTCAAGAATAATCATTACTAACTTTTACTATACTCAACATAAATATAATCTCTTATGTGAGGTTTTATATAATCTAATTATAGACATAATATTCAATTTTCATGATGATCCAATGGTTAAATTGAAAGTTATGACCATTTTACAAAAAATGGAAATGACTATGGACTACAACTAGAACAACATACTCTTTTTGTTCACACAAGGTGAAAAAGGCAATATTTTATTGTCATCTTGAATTATTTGAGACCCCAAAAATATGATATTTTCTTCCATATTTTCATGAATGTTTTGAACAACATGCAAAAAGTTATATTTTTGAAGATTTTTCTCCTCATTGATCTTGTTATCACGACCACAAGAATAATGATAGTCATCATGAATGGAACAAAGGACTACTTTTTGAGATTTATCCACATGAAAAATTTATGGTTTAGTGGTTACTTGACCCTATTCAAATCTTATTCAACACTTCAACCCATCCAACCAACCCACATTATCTATATGCAAATAAAAAACTCTCTTCTCTTGACTAAAATATAGAGATATCAGTCACTTAAATCATTAAAATCTTCATGAGACCACCTCCATTTCTAATGCAATTATGAGAAAAAAAACTATACATGAAAACATATATCATATGCAAAATTTATCTCAATCTACTTCTACATTTTTTTAGATCTCAGATTACCCTAGCTACATTTGTTTGACCTTTATTCACAAAACAATGATATCTCGGTCACAATTCAGTAAAATTTCGTGAAACCCATTGCATATGAAAGTATATTCAAAGATATTTCAATAAAAATGGTTGATAAATCATGGAAATGAAGTAAATTATTCAAAAAATGAGTTTGAACATATTGCAAAATACTTAAAAAATAGAAAAGAAAAATTTGTATTGAAACTCTCCCCAACTCCAAAAAATCTATACAATAGGATCAATATTGGATTAAAAAAGGCCTTTAATCTTGGAATGTAATTGAGTCATGCATAATATGTACCTTGTCACCTTCCAATATATTTTTCCCTAATTTTGACAAGTTTCCCAAAAAGTTCATTTTTTTTTTGCAACTTTTCACATTTTCACAAAAAGGATTATAATTGTGGAATTTAATAAAAAATGGACTAAAATGGCCATAAAATACCTTATAATAACAAAATAAATCCAAAAATACACATAAATCCACATGATTTCTCTCTATGAAGCCAATGAGGAACAAATCAAGATGTATGGTGTCCTGTACTAGAGAGTGAAGTACTTGCAAAGGTATTGGAAAAGGCCAAAATGGAAGCTAATACAATGTAAATGAATAAAAAGATAAGTTTCTTGAAGAATATTCAAATTTTCCTTCTACTTGCATAACTTCCTCAAGTTCGCAAGGCACCAATATTGCAAAGCCAATAATGCAATACAATCCAACCATTGGACAAGGTAGCAATAGTGGTAGAAATGCTGGAACTCCAATCCAAAGAAAATGTATAAATATTGAGAGGTATAGAAAACTATTCTTTGATGGGATTCCTAGTTATCCTAATGTGATTCATAATGAGCTAATGGATAAAGCTAAATTTTCTAGGAGTAATTAGTGATTGGTGAGGAACATTTCAACACTTTTACTAATATGTTAAATGAATATGAAGTAGAATATGAAGATGTAGTTATGAAACTCTTTGTCTAATCATTGGTAAAGGATGTTAGGGACTATTTTAGAAGTCTTCTAAATGAAAACATTAATTCATGAGAAGAATATGATATATGTTTTAAGGAACAATATGGAGATAAGACCAATGCTAGCTTTATGTTAAATGATTTTAATAACATAAAGAAGATGCCAGATGTGGAAGTAGTTGAATTTAATATCAGAATTCATAAACTATGCATAAATTATTCTAAGTTATAAGGTTAGAGGAGAATATTTTTCTAACCACATATTTTAATTGTTTTATGCAAAGATGTCTTATCTCTTAAGAGACAAGGACCCTCATACTTTGAGGTATGAATTTTGGATGGCCATCAACATAGAAAAAAATATAAGAGCTTTTGGAAGATGGGGAGAAGAGACAACCCCAAGATTTCCAATAGAAAAGAAAATGAGAAGTTCTAATATGAAAAATGCGAGTAGGATGATAAATTTAATAATGCCTTAAATGGCTTAAAGGACCTAAATCTTGGTAACACTAAGAATGAAAAGATCGTCAGTGGTGAGAAGCCTATGTACAATAATTTTAGCAGGTAGCTTAGATTGCATAACTATCCATACAATACCCAATGGAAAGATGGAAAGCCAACTCAACCATCACAAAAAGGAGGAGCATATATACTTATGCCCTACCCTTTGCAAAGGAATATAATAAATTTGTCAATAGAGATGCAACCTCATGTATCACATATTAGTCCCATATAGTGAAAAAGTATAATAAATATTTATAGGATAAGTACATGAAGAGGATAGAGATGCGATTCAAATTGAGGAAAATCTCCTTATGACTAGTTCATGCTTCTGGATTGAAGATGATTCAAACTATGTAGTTATTGACTTAGAATCTTTTGAGTTAAGGAAAAGGATGTAGGTTTACTGCCAACAAGTTTTCTTTGATGAGGATGAATGTGATGAAATATTTTGCAATGTTAAACAAGGTGATGTCCCTTTTTCATTTAGGAGACCTCTGAATGAGGAAATTTCCCAAATAACTACTCATATTGTGACTCAAGAAAGAAGAAATTACCATTGGAGGAACATAAGTATTGGTAATGAAAGTGGTAAGGCATTTGGTGTGTTTATCAAATAAATGAATCATAAAGACAAGGATGTTAAAAAAAGATAAATCAAAAGAGGCAATCAAGGTCAAGGTTGTGAAAAGAAAGGTCTGGGATAAGAAGTGTTTGAGAAACCCTTTCCCTTTTTAGAAAATCATTGTAGATTGCATATCTCAAATATGATATAAATGAAAAACATGCATATGCACTAGTAAAGGTTGTTGAAGTTTTCAAATTCTATTTAGTTGGAGAAACAATTGTTTCTTATAGTGCAACTATGAAGGACATATTCACTCACTAGTATATTTTCACTAATTTTTTGACCTAGATTTTTGACCAGAGGCCAAATTGGCCTATGAAATATATATATTTGTTTTTTTGCCTATTTTGGTCAAAATTTTGACCAAACCAGGTTTAATAACAAAAAAGAAGATAACATATTATTTTCTTTTTTGCGGAAGGAGTTGGTTTGATGAGCTTTGTGTGCACGAGAGCCATTTGAGGTAAGAAGCAACCATTTTCCATTGATTAGTCCCCTTAAAGTGATGTCAATTGCATTTCAAGTTGCCTTAAGTGCCTTTGCTATTTATGTTTGCATTTCTCGTATGGTTTGCAGGTTGATCGAGTTGCCATTGCAATAGTTTGACAAGTTTGAGTTTCCATTATAGATGTTTGATAGGTTTCTAGTTGCCATCGCTAAGTGGTAGAAATATGTAACTTTTCTTATTGCATAATGTATTTGGCAAGGGTTTCATCAAATGGATAATAATTTTTTTTAAAACGTGTATTTGGTAAGGGTTTCATCAAAATGATATTATGTCATTTATAATTGGTTGGCTTGTTAATAATTGCACAATAATCTTTCTAGTTTATTGTCCTCCCACCTACAAAATCCAACTAAGTGTAACATATGAAGCCTTTTTCATATCACTATCCACTCACTTCAAAGATATTCAAGTTATGCATTGTTGAATTTACGCATTGTTGGATGTTCTTTCATTGGTAGTAATATAGTTAGATAAAATAATTTAGATGATAAATGAACCTCAATATGAAAAAATAATAGGTTATTTAATTTGCTACATTGACATCCTAATAATTATAAATTTAATTATTAATATTCGCTTCAAGCTAAAATAACCCAAATTCCTAGATATTTTACTAAAGCCACCCTTGTGATAATGTGAGTTTGCTTGGTGAATATGGTGGATGCCTCCCAACCTTAAACATATTAGCCACTCCAATCTTTGGAAATGTTTCTTAACACCCCAAGGATGTATTCCAACATCCAAACATCTATACAAACAATAACCACCTCTGTCACGGGTTTCTAGACTATTGTCTCACAGTTATGACATGCAACAACATATTAGTTTACTAATTCATGGCCAACTATGTGGTAAGGAGTAGGTATTGGAATTATAGATGGAGTAATTGAGAGGGGGGGGGGGGGGGGGTGTGAATAAATTACTACAAAAACAAATCCACAGATCCCTTAGATGTCAAACAAGCTACTGCCGTTACTCAGTAAACATTCACAAAATACTGTAAGTCGGTAGATTAACTTGTTACTAATCTCTAAGAATTCACAATCATTAACATGCATGCAAAAGTAAATAACATGAACACAAGAAACACCAGATTTAATGTGGAAACCCAATATGGAAAAAACCACCAAGTAACTAGCTACCGATTTTCACTCCTCTGAAGTGAGCATTGTTAAGAGCCAACCCTATTAAAGATTACAAAACACACTATTAGGTGTGATCTTGTTAGAGGATTTAATCACCCTGCTAGGAGTGGCCTTGCTGGAGGTCTTTAGAAAAATTTAGCTAAACTATCCACCTTGTTAGAGGATTTACAAAATGGTTGTTAAACCAACTCTGTTAAGAGATTTCAAAAAGATTGTTACAATGGTGAGAAAGTAGCAACAAGTGACCTAAATAAGATGAAACTAAACTTTGCTAATACAAATCTCTGCTTTGCTTCAATAGATCCTCCCTAATCAAATACAACTCTATTTCTCCTCAAGGATATCTAATCCTTCTTCAAAATTTACTTACACTACCTCTTCACACAATCAACTAATTGCATACTCGTTACTTACAATTAGAATCCACAACTTGACCTTTTTATTTATACATTACAAATTGTCAAGTCAGCTCAATTACAAGTTACATTTACCAATAAACCTTACATTAGTCAGCTACAAGTATCATATTAAACAAATAAACTTTATTTCTCAAAAAAATGAAATCCTTTATTAGCCGACCTTGCTCGGTAAACACTGCTCCAAAAACAATTTCTTGAGCTAACCATCTCAACTCGATTAATACTAAAAATTCTACGAAATCCTTTGGCTATCAAGTGAACTTGGTAAGAATTGGATCTCCTTCGTTGACCATGAGAGCTCGGTAAGAACTGTTCTCTGCCATATTTTCCTTTGATGACCGAGTAAGCTAGGTAGACACTGAATTTCTTTTACTAACCTTGGAAGCTCAATAAAAACTGTCTGCACAAGGTAAAGTTTGAGAATGCTTGGTAGATGCTGTAAATCTTCTTTGCTAACCTTTTGAGCTTGGTAGACTCTGTCTTTTGCCTTGCTAACAAACTAAGCTTGGTAGACTCTGACTGATAACTAATATGACATTTGTGTAACATCAAAGACAACACACAATTGAACAATTGTATCCAACAATCTCTCTCTTTGGCATTGATGGCAACACAACATGTCATAGCAGAATGAAATTTGAAAACAAGTCTTTTCTGACAGAATGCTTCTCCCTTTTATATTTCATTCTACAAAACTCCTCAAATACAAAAATTTCCCTCTTTCCTAGTAATCTCTCCCTCTTGCATAAACTCTCTTTTTCTTACAAATTTCAGAAAGATATGACAATAAACTCTCCCTCTTTGACAACACATGCCAAAGACAACACAAATCAAATAAATTCCAATGTACCTTAAGTACTGATTCATATGCAATCTCTTCATTACTTTGCTGCATCAACTGATAGATCTTCAATTCTGTTCTTGTTGATGCATCACTAAAACTATATTTTATTGAGCTTCAAATAGGGTAATGACCCCTAACTTACCTCTTAAATACAAGAATGCGTCCTTAGGTAAAGACTTTGTGAATATGTCAGCAATTTGTTCCTTTGTATGGACATATTCCAATTTGATCTCCTTATCTTGCACCAATTCTTTGACAAAGTGATACTTTATAGCAATATGCTTGGTTTTTGAATGCATCATTGGATTTTTGGAAATATTAATTGCACTTGTATTGTCACAAAACTTGACAACTGGTTCTTTAATCTATACCTTCATGCCTTCCAATAATTGTTTAAACCAAACAATATTTAAATAGTTTACTGCTTTCTGCAACATATTTTGCTTCTGCTATGGACTGGGATGTAAAATTTTGCTTTTTACTTGTCCAAGAAACCAACCTCTTTCCAAGAAAGAAAGATCCTCCACTTGTACTCTTTCTGTCATCAATATTTTCTACCCAATCTACATCAGTAAACACTTTTAAATCTAGATTTCCTCCAAGTTTATACAATAATCCATAATCTTCAATGCCTTTCAAATATCTCATTATCTTTTTGATTGCCATCATGTGATTTTCTCTTGGTTTTGCAGAAAATCTTGCTACAATTCCTACTGCAAGGGCAATGTCTAGTCTTGTATGCACTACATACTGCAACTTTCCAATCATAGATCTATACAATGTTGTATCCACTTCCTTTGATTCATCTTCCTTGGTAATTTTCAATCCAGTACACATTGGAGTCCCAACTGGTTTGCAGTCTTCCATACCAAACTTTTTTAGTATCTCCTTGATGTATTTTGATTGAGTGATGTAAATACCGTTCTCATTCTGTTGAATTTGAAGACCATCAAAGAATTTGATCTCACCAAAAATTGACATTTCAAATTCCTTGTTCATTTGCTCTGAAAATTCTTTGCAAAGATCATCATTTCCTATGAACAAAGTATCATCTACAAATATTTCTACCAAGACAATCTTATTATTTGATCCTTCCTTGATATACAAGCTACTATTACCATTAGTTCTTTGAAAACTAATGTGAATAAGATAGTTATATAGTCTCTCATACCATGCTCTAGGGGCTTGTTTTAGACCATACAATGCTTTGTGTAATTTGCAAACCATGTCCTTCTTGTCTAGATCAACAAAACCTTCAAGCTGTTCAATGTAAACCTCTTCATCTAGTATACCATTGAGAATTGCTAACTTGACATCCATCTAATAAACTTTGAATCCTTTGTATGTAGCATATGCAAGCAAGGTTCTGACACCTTCCAATCTTGCAATAGGAGCAAAAGTTTCTCCATAGTCTATACCTTCTTCTTGAGAGTATCCTTTGCACACTAATCTAGCTTTGTTTCTTAACACCTTATCATCTTCATTTAGCTTATTTTTGAATACCCACTTAGTTCCAATCACATTTTTATCTTTAGGCTTGGGTACAAGAGTCCATGTTTTGTTTTTCTCTATCTTCTCTATCTCTTCATTCATAGCCTCAATCTAGCTTTCATTTTCTAATGCATCTTTGACACTTCTAGGTTCAAATTCAACAAGTAAACAAGTACCTTTCAACTTAATTCTTGTCATAGTTCCTTCATATTCATCTCCAATGATTTGATCTGGTGCATGATGCCTCCTGACATACTTGGCTAGCATAGGCTCCTTGCCTTTTGAATGACTTGCATTGTTATCTTTTTGTGTTTCAACTTCTGGTTCTAGTTGCTCGAGCTCAGTAGCTATTGATTTGGTAGCTTCTATTTGCAACTCGGGTCCTTGCAACTTAGTAGGCATTAGCTCAGTTTGAACTTCCTGCAACTCGATTATAGAAGATTCTGGAGTAGAAGATTTTTGATTGATAGATTTACCTGGCACTATATCAGGTTCAATGAAAAAAAATCTCCTGTAGTCTTCTGGTTACCTTTTGCTTTCTTCTTTAGTTCTTTCTACAAACTCGTCAACTTTCACATGTGCATTTTCTATGACTTTGTGAGTAGACAAATTCAAACATCTATATGCTTTACTTTTGCAAGAATATCCCAAAAATATTCCTTCATCACCCTTCACATCAAATTTACCTTTTCTAGATTCTTTCAAAATGTAACATTTGCTTCCAAATACTTTTAGGTAACTTATATTAGGTTTGTAGCCATACCATAACTCATAGGGGTTTTTGAATGAGTCCTTCTTCAGCTATACTTAGTTCAAGGTATGAACTGCAGTGCTGATAGCTTCTTTCTAGTATTTGATAGCAATGCTCTTTTCAATCATTAAGGTTCTTGCACAGTCCATGATAGATCTATTCCTTCTTTCAACTATTCCATTTTGTTCAGGAGTTCTAGGCACTGAAACCTACCTTTTGATTCCCTTTTCAATGCAAAAGTTATTGAACTCATGTGAAATGAATTCACCACCTCTTTCTGACCTCAAGCATTTCAATCTTTTTCCTATTTCCTTCTCTACTCTGGCCAAATACCATTTGAACTTCTCGAATGCTTTGATTTCTCTCTTAGGTACATGACAATCATCATTCTTGAGTAATCATCAACAAAAATAATGAAGAACTTTTCACCAGTATAACTTTCAATTCCAATAGGTCCACACAAATCAATATGCACAATTTCTAAAATTCTTTAGACTGATAGTTCTTACTTTTAAAGCTAGTCTTTTCCATCTTTCCAATTTGACAATTCTTGCATAGACTAACCTTAGGTTTCTTTATGTTAGGAATGCCTCTTACTTTCCTAAATTTACATATTTTCACCAGGTTATCAAAGTTCACACGATAGAACCTTCTATGCCATAACCAACTTTCTTCAACTTGAGCTATAAAACATGAACATTCACCAAGTTCAAGATAAAACAAGTTACCTTTTGTTTGAGTGCCTGATTGAATCAACTTTTCTTTGCCATCCAACAGTCTTGCTTTTCCATGCATGAATTCCACTTTGAATCCGTTATTGAGTATCTATGCTACACTCAACAGATTATGTTTTAGTCCTTCTACCCAGTATGCATTATCACATACAAGTTGTTTGGTTAGTGAGACTCTTCTTTTTCCTTTTATGCAACAAGGTTCATTATTACCAAACCTCACATTGCCACCATCATAGTTTTCAAAATGTTCAAACTTCATTTTATCACCAGTCATGTGATGAGAACAACCACTATCTATAATCCATGTATCATTTTTTCTCACATGATAAATGAGTACTATTTCCTCATCATTATCAGATTCATCCTTTACAACAATGTAAACAATTTCATCATCAGAATCATTAGAATCCTTAGCCATGAAACAATTTTTCTTACCTTTTTCCTTGAATGATTTGAAGTCTTTCTTCCCATTGCACTTGTGACCTTTCTTCTCATCCTTGTTCTTCTTATTTGGGCACCTAGCAGCAATATGTCCAATTTCTTCACAAGAAAAAAAGATTAGAGGAACCTTACCTTTGTATTTCCCTTTGCCTCTTGAATATTTCCTTGCTAGCAAAGCTTCAACCACCTCAAGATCACTATCAGAACTCTATTCTAATTCTTCTTCACTATTTGACTGAGGATCTTTTATCTTATTGCCTTTCTCCTTGAGTGAAAGCTTGGCTTCAAATGTTGATTCAATGTTCTTGATAGCTGGAACATAATTATCATAGTTATCTAGCTCGAATGCAATCAATGTTCCAACTATGGCTTCTAAATTTATCTTATGATTTGCTTCACATCTTCTTTCTGGAATTGCAGAATCTCTAATTGCATAAATGGGACATAGTGTTCTAAGAATTTTACTTATAACTATTTCCTCCTTGATATCTCCTCCAGATGCTTTGATTGCACTGACACTTGCTTTAACTCTTTCAACATAATTTTTTTTGTTTTCATCCTCTCTCATCTTCATCTAATCAAATTGACCTCTTAAAATTTTTGCTTTGGCTCTTCTCACATTATCATCTCCTCCATAGATTTTCTTTAGCTTGTTCCACATTGCAAAGGTAGTTTTGAAATCCTTGATATTATCAAATTCTTCATAACTTAGGGCAGATGCAATATCTATCATCATGTTGTTGTGAGTCTTATTTTCAGCAATATCATTGACAGATAATGTGCCAGTAGGTTCTACATATGCTTCATCTAGATATTTCAGTTCTATATCTCCAATTGAAGCTAGATGAAGTCTCATCAATCCCTACCATGCTAAGAAGTTGTCCCTATTAAGTCTTGGAATTTCCCTCTTGTAAGACATCCTAATCTTTAGCTTAGATCCTTGAAATCTTTTCCTGCAAGCACCAAAAGCTCTGATACCAATTGTTGGAATTATCGATGGAGTAACTGAGAGGTGGGGGGGGGGGGGGGGGTGAATCAGTTACTACAAAAAAAAATCCATAGATCCCTTAGATGTCAAACAAGTTACTTATTGCTATTACTTAGTAAACATTCACAAAATGTTGTAACTCAGTAGATTAACTTGTTACTGATCTTTAAGCATTCACAATTATTAACATGCATACAAAAGTAAATAACATGAACACAAGAGACACCAGATTTAATGTGGAAACCCAATATGGGAAAAACCACCAAGTAACTAGCTACCAATTTTCACTCTTTTGAAGTGAGCTCTGTTAAGGGTCAACCCTGTTAAAGGTTACAAAACACACTGTTAGATGTGACCCTGTTAGAGGATTTAATCACCCTGCTAGGAGTGGCCTTGCTAGAGGTCTTTAGAACAATTTAGTTGAACTGTCCACCTTGTTAGAGGATTTATAAAATGGCTGTTAAACCAAATTTGTTAAGAGATTTAGGAAATATTGTTACGATTGTGAGAAAGTAACATTAAGTGACCTAAATGAGATGCAACTGAATTTTTTTGATTTAGATCTCTTCTTTGCTTCAATAGATCCTTGTTGATCAAATACAACTCTGTTTCTCCTCAAGGATATCTGACCCTTCTTCAAAATTTGCTTACATTGCCTCTTCACACAATCATATCATTGCATACTCATTACTTACAATTAGAATCCAAAACTTAACCTTTTTATTTATACATTACAAATTGTCAAGTTGGCTCAATTACAAGTTACATTTACCAATAAACCATACATCAGTTGGCTACAAATATTACATTAAACAAATAAACTTTATTTCCCAAAATAGTAAAATCCTTTAATGGCTGACCCTGCTCAATAAACACTGCTCCAGAAACAATTTCTTGAGCTAACTATCTCAACTTGGTTAATACTACAAATTCTATGAAATCCTTTGGCTTCCAAGTGAACTTAGTAAGAACTGGATCTCTTTTGCTAACCACAAGAGCTCGGTAAGAATTTTTCTCTGTCATATTTTCCTTTGATGACTGAGTAAGCTTGATAGACACTGAATTTATTTTACTAACCTTGAAATCTCGGTAACAACTGTCTGCACAAGGTAAAGTTTGAGAAAACTCGGTAGATGCTGTAAATCTTCTTTGCTAACCTTCTAAGCTCGGTAGACTCTATCTTTTGCCTTGCTGACCAACTGAGCTCAGTAGACTCTGACTGATAACTGATATGACATTTGTGTAACATCAAAGACAACACATAATTGAATAATTGTATCCAATCGTAGGGTCTATTGGGGACCAATATAATGGTACTCTAAAACATCATAGGAAGCCCTTTAATCCTTCCTAATTTCATTCGATGGAATATGCAACCAAAAAGATAATATTGCACTCTAACACGATTTAGAATTTACTGTCTAACTAATGAATTAAGAAGATCTTGGTGATAACCATAGGATACTAGACACAACATTCAATATCAACCTTCATTTAATTTTATATAGTAAGTTTAATGAATACCAAAACCACGAGATATGAAGAAGAAACAATGTTTGTCATTCAAACATTACCGCCTAAGTGTGAGTGGTGAGCTCTTCTTTTCAATCACCAAATGATGCTATATACATTTATAATATCATTAATAGTTTTAGATCTTCTTTTATCTATATAAGAAACTTAATAACCACAATAACAATGAAGTAAAGAAGAAGATAGAAGGACTATAATATAAATACCAGTATATCAGCAATATGACACAAAAAATTGATTTCTACTTCAAAAATCATACAAAAAACCTTTCATTTACCTTCTCCATATCTCCCTCTATATCAATAACATGATATTAAATTGATTTATAGGATAATAAGAATTTTCACCTCCCTAATGGCTCAAACAAGATGAATGACTACTCACCTTCCACACTTGTCAATTTTTGCAAAGAATTGCTGACAACATTTCTTGATAGTTTTTACATCTTTTTTCCACATTTTGTATTTTAAGTTCTAATATACTTTCCTAGGCACCCTAAATAGGTTCAAAATCACATTATGACATTTTAACTCTATATAATATTCCATTTATGCCCTTGAATGACATTTTCCCACTTTTGACTTACTTTGACCCATAACACTTAAAACAAGAAATTGGTCAACATGACCTTAATTTGAACACCTAATAACTTGATATGAAAAAACTAATATCCTAATCTAACATTTATCAAAACATGCTATTTATAACTCAAATTTCATGGGAGATGGTTAGGATTCCCTACACCACTACCTCAAATGGTGTGATATTACAATGGAGTCCAACACCCTTGCACCAAATCTAACCATTATCCTACTTGCTTTGCTAAGATTCCTTGTCAGATAATATTGTAAGGAAAACTAGAATATATTAGTAGTCTCCATCTTGATCATGTACTTGAGGATCAAATGTGTGGAAAAATATGTGAGGCCCTTCCATAGGGAGCTAATTCACTCATTTTAGTAATGGTTGTGCTACTGTGAGAAACCCATTTGTATTATCATACCCTATTAAGTTGAGCCCTTTTTTGTTGCAATAATAAATTGATATTTTGAGGAACAAAGTCCTCAACTAGTTTGAAACCCAATTGAATTATTTTGTTAACACTCACATTGGTAGTAGCAACTAGACAAGAGGATCCAAAAAGCATAGAAACACCTCTAAGAAAAATTATTAATAGAGTGAATACCAAGGCTTAAGATATATTATGATAACTATGTTGCACATGTAGCTTCTGAACAAGGGCTAGCTCTAGAACCTCACCATAGAAATATTTATTTATTTCAAGTGTTCCAAGTCTACCATATGCTCCCTCTACACCTATACCTACTTTGACAAGAACAAGATTCACTTATTCTTACCCATCACCTTTGACAAGATCTTAACTTGCAAGTGAGTTTTCCTTAGCACCCGAACATTCTTCCAAGAAAGTACTTTCAACTGCAGAGCTTCCTAAAGAATTTGGGTCAAACAATATTAAATCATGTGTAGTGGAGGATGAATTTATAAATTATAATACTATGCAAGTCTTTTTACACCATTAGATAACAATAGTTAGAACTCATATTTCATGCATCTAGGCTCATTTTCATTATGATTTTTAGATCACATATGCTGAGCACATGGTTGATTTAATCTATGACATCATTTCCCCCTGTAGAATAGGTGTCTACACCCCCCAACTGTATTATGTATTATGCAAGCATATTCATATATATTTTTCTTTATCCAAGTATTTATTATTTGGGATGTAGTCTATTTTTTAGTATCCATGTTATTTATGCTTTGTAAATAACTATTTCTAATTTAGGGTCCCTTTCCCATAGTATTTATGCCTTATAATGGAAAAATGTATGTACCCTTTGATTCACATCAACCTACTTCTGGTCATTTATGAACTTAAATGTTCACTTTCTTGCCCACTCCTTTGTTCACTTATAGAAATTAATTCTCTCTTTCTTACTTTCTTCATAGTGTGTTGACGAAACTAACCTTTGAGCATTTGGAAGCAATAAAAAACAAGGAAGCAGACCTCATCCCCTTAATTTAAGCCTAGCATAGATTTCTTCTATGAACTACTCTATGAAAGATATAATGGCTAAAGAGTACTACTACCAATATATTTCATATGATGGTGTTTCTATTGTTGAGAAAAAAATAATAATAAATATTTGAAGGGAAACAAATCTTGCCATGGAAACTATTTGACAACAGATGGATGGAACTATCCAGTGAACTAATTTGACTAGTATTGTTAGAATGAAAAGTTGAGAAGTCTTATGTGCATTAAGTTGTAGTTTAAAAAAAAGTAAGATGGTGCACTTATAGTAATACTCTCAGAGTTTCCAAAATAAAAAATAATTCTTGAAAAAAATCTCATCCATTTTGTTTGTAATAGCAGCCACCAAATTCTATTAAACATTTTTCATATGCAGATGGATAAAAGATTTGATCTATCTATTTTGGTTAATTTTAAAAAGATTGGTAATGATATCTAAGGTTACTATTTAGTGAGGTTACTATTCAAAGGGGCATTACTAGTAGATATGATAGTGGGATTGAAAGTTTAACACTAACTTGATTTAGTTTATAACCTGATTTAGTTTATATCTTTTGCTAACATAGTAGAAATTACAGTTCATATTTTATGCTCGCCCAAGGCTTGGCTTCAAAAAAATTGAATAGGAAATGCCCACATGGAAAATCTATGGTTTAAATGGATTGGACCAAAATTTAGGATTGAGCATACCCATTGGTAAACTACAAAGTCATGATAGTCTCACTTGTCTCTATTTGACATGATTTAACATAACTAAATGTTAGTTCCAAGAAATTTTATGCTCCCTAGATAATTTAAGTGCAATTATTGATTAACTCATCTTTTAGCATGTCATTAACAACCTAATTTAATTTCTATGGCAAATCTGGCTTCAATCCTTTGGATGACAGCAATAGCAATGAGAAGGGCAATCTACTGGCATTCTAAAAGAGTGTGGGAACAATAGGAAATGCATTCAAAGACATGGAAAATGTAATGTAGGAGGAAGAAGATGGTTGAGGAAAGCGGTGTGTTGAGTGGCCTTAATCTTCCTCTATAGCATCATCATGAGTTGTATCACGTGAAAAATAAGGAATTCCTCCTTTGTGACCACTCCCTTCTCTATTAATTTTGCCATATTCTTCATATGGATGAACATAAGCATGGAGGAATTGGAGTTACCTAGTACAAACCTATTCTTCACATGGGTCTCCATCTCTATCTTCACCTACACATCCGAGGCCATTCTTGTGGTTTCAAGTTTTTGGTTTAGGGTTGTCTATTTTTTTCAAGCATCTAGTACTGGGTGGGCCCATTGTTTCTCTCTTTAGTTTAATCTTTTATGCTGATTTTCATCTATATTATCTGATGTATCGTTGACATTGATATTTTCTAAATTTTGAATTACCCATTGCTATAGGAAAGCAAACTTAGTAGCTGATTGGTCATCAAATATCTTAGTAATGTTGGATCAAGATTCCATTTTCTTAGATGAATTTTTTTTAATAAGTATTGGCTTACAACTATCTATTATGAGGTCTTTGACTTAGGTATTTGTATAGCTTGTAGGTGCACTTATTTGGAGCACATTAAAGAGAGGGTGATGTTCCTTGCACAGGTAGCATTAACCCTATGTTCTAGCCCTTGTCAACAACAATTAGACAAGACTAAGACTAAAATAGATATATAGAGATTGAGTTTCATTAAGTATCTAGGATTTTTGGCTCTACTTGGAATGTTGTTGCTACCTCTGAGAGCTAGAAAATAAAGTACAGAGTGCTTAATCCAAGATCTTGTTTAATGTGCAAATGTCCTATGCAAATCTTGGTACAATCTTCAAAGATGATTGTTAGACATGTATCAGGCATGCTTGCAACAAAACTAAGGAGGATTTTCATGTGTCATACCCTATTATATCTTATTTCAAAGTCGATTGCTCCCCATGTTTATCTAGTATAAATGGACCTGGCCTAGTATATTGCTATTCAAGAGATTCAATACATGTTGACGATAAGACTCACAATCATTATCGACTATTACCTAGTTTTTAATTGTCCCAAAATTACCACCACAATATTTATGCATTTCATGATAGACATTGTCTAAAACACGGGGAAAAACACCTAATTTGTCCATATTTTATGCAAAACTTGATACCACCACATTTGATCAATAGAATAGTAATATGTTTGGGTTAATATCTAACTATGGGTGCTTGAACACAAAGTTATACATGTACACAAGGAAAGCCAAAAAACTACTAGAATGAATCATATTAAGCTACTGAAATAAATAGTCACAACCCTAATATGTGCATATTGTACAATGAATACAAACTTGCCCTATTAAATGACCCCAACTCATGAAAAACAAGGAGTAATGGAAAGGCTCAATGAAAGTTGTCAAATTTATGTCAATGAAAGTTGTTGATATTATAATATGAGTGAATTTGAGTAAGATGACCAAATTTTTCTTTCAAAACCATATGTGTAGATATAAACATTAAGCACAACATGTCCAATGTTTTTGTAGATATACACATTAATTACACCAAATTTTTCTTTCAAAACCATATGTGTAGATATAAAAATTAAGTACAACATGTCCATTATTTTTGAAAATATACACATTAGTTACACCAAATTTTTATTTCAAAACCATATGTGTAGATATAAACATTAAGTACAACATGTCCAATATTTTTGTAGATATACACATTAATTACACCAACTTTTTCTTTCAAAACCATATGTGTAGATACAAACATTAAGTACAACATGTCCAATATTTTTGCAGATATACAGATTAGTTACACCAATTTTTTCTTTCAAAACCATATGTGTAGATATAAACATTAAGTACATGTCTAATATTTTTGTAGATATATTTTCCTGTGAAGAAAGACCATGCTTGAAAATATGAACCCAGAACAAAATAATGAGACAATGGCTAAATTATGGTTTGAGTTCCAAAGAAAAGCTGATAAATGTAATTTTCCTTGCAAAAAGTGTAAGGGCTTAAAGAATTAAAGAATTCTAATCACAACTGCCCAGAGTCATTGTAGGCAACATGGTCACATTGAAGGGGGCCATGATTTTTGTTGGTTACTGAATGTGGATTTCCTATTGGAGGAACATAGAGGTGTGAATATCCAAGCCAAGAATAAAACTTCCATGGAAGAAGATGATAATGTGCCAGAGGACATGATTGAAGAAGATGGTATTGGTGCAACTAATGAAGATGTTCACATGATGGTACTAGTGCATCTGATAATGATGATGAAGATGGTCTTGTTGAGATTATGGTCAATTTTTTTATTATTAGTGACTCATACTCAGTCAAATGGTTAGTAGCTATCAAGCTTATCTTGCAGTTTATAGTGTTAACTAAGTAATCTAGGTTTTACCGAGTTCTATAATTGCTACCAAATTTCAAAACTAGTATTCAATTTACACTGAGTAATATCTACTAAGCTAATAAGTAACCGTGAAAACCAAGCTTCATAGTATTGATTGAGTTGCACAGTGTCAACTGTGGTCTCTAGTGTCTACCAAGTTCGTAGTATTAGTGATGTGAATCTAGTGTTGACCAAGCTAGGAAGTGTCAACCAATTGATTTAGTTTATATCGAGCTCATAGTGTTAGTGTTGATTGAGCCATGCAATGTCAACCAAGTGATTTGGTTTATATGTTGAATTTTGCAGTATTCACTAAGTCACTAGTGCTAACTAAGTTTAGACTACTTGGAAGCGATTAGTATGAACCAAGCTTCTATGTCTACCAAGAGCATGAAGATTTCAAGTGTTGATAATAGTTTTTGAGTATTAAAAACTCATCAAGTTTATCTTCAAAACCTAAGTGCCAATAGTTGAGCCAACTTTGTGTATTTTGGTGAAACTTGTATTGTAGCTGACTTTGATGAATTGTAATTTGGATTGATATATATGAAATGTATTGTATCACATCAAAATAATGTGAAAAATAATAAGAAGAAAGTATGGAGAGCAAGAGTATGAATTGAGAAGGCTACAAGTAGTATAAGGAGCAATAAAGATTTATCTATCACAACAAGGTGATCGTTACACTTTAAAGGAATCTCAACTAGAAAATTAGAGTTGTAGATCAGAGATCAACCACTGGTTCATCTTGATAGGTATTAGTTAAATCCTCTCACAAGGTAGACTTAATAGTCTTTTGCAAATCTCTTTACTGAGTGCATACTTCATTGTATGTTTTGTAAATCCTTTAACAAGGTGGACCTAGGTAAATTGTAAGCCTTAATTGACCAACTTTATACTATAGTTCTAAAGCTTGTGGGTATCATCCCCACCCCTATTTTACTTTCTATTTGGAAAGTTTCTGGGTCACCATATCTTGTGTCGAACTGTTATGGATATTTTAATGCTTTTAGTCTTTCATGCATGCAATCATATTAGAATATAAATGAAGGATTATTTGGTGTAATCAGGTTAAGTTTTACTGGTTCCTAATTCACCCCTCCCCTCTCAGTAACCTAGTCTATCCTATATTTACAACAATTGGTATCAGAGCATTGTGGTTCTCAGAGAAGAAGTTTAACAACTTGAGCAAAGATCAGAGGCAATGGAGGTATATAGGCTAGATAAGGCTATTGACAATGAAAAGCTAGATTTGGAATTGGCTATTAGGAAACTAAAGAAAGAAAAGGAGCAACTCTCTCAATCTTTGAAAAGAAGAAAACATTTTTTAGTACAAATGAATGACAATCTCTACATTGATGAAATAATTGAAGATATCTATCCAGAAAGAAATTAGATGAAGTTGATAAGGAAATAAAAAACCTATTGGAAATAAATTGCAATCTTTAAGAAGAAGTGAGAAACCTGAAAAGATAATAGGAAATTATGTATGTAAGATTATGTGAAGTCATGGAAGAAAAAGGCAAAGCCAAAGAAGAGATAGAAGAAAAGAACAATGAAATTCAACATTTATCCCTTTAACAGGTAGACTTAATTGATCAACTCACAAAGGCAAATGAAGAAATCATGAATCTAAGATCAAAGAATAAAAGATTTCAAAATGATCTAAACTTTGAAAAGAAAACTAATGAGAGGATGATGAAATCTCAAGCACATATGAATCAGTTAAATGAGCAAAGTCAATATAGATAGAAAGGAAAAGCAAGAATATGATACACAGAAGAAGGTGAATCATCTAAGAAAGGAGCTCAAAAGAATCAAAGGCCTACTTGAAATCATTGTGGTAAGTTAGGTCATACATCAAAAAAATGTTGGATTAATTGTAAAGAAAAATTCAATGGAAAGTGTTACAATTGCAATGAACATGGTCATAGAGCAAGTGAATGCAAAGAGAAACCTAAATTTGAAGGTAAATGTCACAAGTTCAAGAAGAATAGACATAAATATTCTAAATGCAAAACCAAGATATTGAAACCAATAGAAAAAAATGTGAAAGCTATATTTGGACAAGACTATAACACATGGTGTAGATGCCACTACTATGGAGAATTTGGGCACATTCGAGAAAATTGTGTGAAACATCACATGAGGACAAGAGCCACCACTAGAAGATATTTTATTTGTATAGAACTTGGACATCTTTCCAAGAACTATACGAACATTGGAAGGATAGAAGATGAAAAGAAAGCCAAAGTTGACAATATTAGAGAGCAAAGAGGAAATTTCAAAACAAAGTATTGGAGCAAGTGACATTGAAAATTGTAATAAATCAAGTAGAACTATCTACTATTCTTAGCTCATTAGAAACCTCTGCAAATAATGTTACTTCATTATTCAACAAGTTGTGTGATACATTTATCTTCACCTAGGGAATCAAAGATAAACTATCTAAGATAGATGAAGACTTGAAGGCAAGTGTACACCAATTGTCACTTGACCCGAGCTACAATTTTTCTCACTATTCAAAGATCAAATTTCTAACTAATTTGCAAGCAAAATTATTAAGGGAAGAAGCTAGGACTAAGGTCACACTTGTACACATCCAAGGTATGAATCTCCCAAACATGGATGCATTGTAGAATAGAAACACATTGCACATGCCAAATCTCTCATCCATGACAATAACTTCTACATAGTTTATCACATGATGGAGTTATCAACATAAGTATAGATTGCACTTCATGCAAGAAAGGTGTTATAGGAAAATTGGGACAAGACTATGACATTGATTTTGAAGGTAGATTCTAACTTCTTGTCACATTTTGGCATCACCATGTAGCATACACCTTTGGCATTTATGTTAAAAAGGTGGAGGAGATGTGATATATAATAAAAATAATAAGATAGGAGATATATGTATATAGTGAGAAAAGTATAATATGTGTATATATGTATGGGGGAGGGGGAGAAATATAATATTATACATATACATGTATAAATAATAAAAAATTATTCCTTACAAAAGAAATTTTGAAAAATCTCAAAAATAGAGCATGTTACCAAGTTGAAGACACAAGATGAAGACTAAAGAATGTTTTGGACTTGAAATTTTGAGAATTTAGTTTTGATTGATAAGTGTTTTTTTCACTAATTCCAAAGGGGGAAATTTTTGACATTATGGTCAAGTTTGTTTATTAGTGAATCACACTTAATCAAATGGTTAGCAACTATCAAGCTTATCTTTCAGTTTACAGTGTTAACCAAGTAATCTAGGTTCTATCGAGTTCTACAGTTGCCACCGAGTTCCATAATTAGTATTCAGTTCACACCAAGTAGTATCTACTGAGCTAATAAGTAACAGTGAAAACTGAGCTTCATAGTGTTGATCAAGTTGCACTATGTCAATCGTGGTCTCCAGTGTCTACCGAGTTTGCAATATCAGTGATGTGAATCTAGTGTTAACCAAGATAGGAAGTGTCAACCAAGTTATTCAGTTTATACCAAGCTCACAATGTTAGTGTTGATTGAGCCATGCAGTGTCAACCAAGTGATTTAGTTTATATGCCGAGTTTCATAGTATTCATTGAGTCACCAGTGCTGATTGAGTTCAAACTACTTCAAAGTGATTAGTATGAACCAAGCTTCTATGTCTACTGAGAGCATGAAAATGCTGAGTGTTGAAAATGGTTGTCGGGTATCAAAACCTCATCATGTTTTTCTTCAAAACCCGAGTGCTAGTAGTTGAGCTAACTTCGTGTATTTTGGTGAAACTTGTATTCTTGCCAACTTTGATGAATTGTAATTTGGATTGGTATATATAACATGTATTGTATCACATCCAAATAATGTGAAAAATAATAATAAGAAAGTATGAAGAGAAGGAGTACGAATTGAGAAGGCTATAAGCAATATAAGGAGCAACAAAGATTTATCTATCACAACAAGGTGATCATTACACTTTAAAGGAATCTCAACTAGAAAATCAGAGTGGTAGATCAGAGATCAACCATTGGTTCATCTTGATAGGTGTATCAGTTAAATCCTTTCAAAAGGTAGACTGAATAGTCTTTTGCAAACCTCTTTACTGAGTGCATACTTAATTGTATGTTTTATAAATCTTTTAACAAGGTGGACCTAGTAGTCCTTATTGCTCCTAATAGGGTAGATCATCATAAGTGATCAATTGTAAACCTTAATCGGCCAACTTTATAATGCACTGCTAAAGCTTGTGGGAATCATCCCCACCTCAATTTTACTTTCTATTTGGAAGGTTTCTAGGTCATCATATCCAGTGTCAAACTATTATAAATGTTTTAATACTTTCAATCTTTCATTCATGCAAACAAATCAGAATATAAATAAAGGATTATTTGGCGTAATAAGATTAAGTTTTATTGGTTCTTGATTCACCCCTTCCCTCTTGGTAACCTGGCCTATCTTATATTTACAACAAGTCTTGATATATCTATACTTGAGAAGGCATGCAAGCTCCTATACGAAGGCTCCCAAAAAATTCTTCTCTCTACTATAGTGTTGTTGGTGAACTTGAAGGTTATGAATGGTTTATCCAATGTAGCAATGTCATTTATGCTAAGGTATGCAATTTTTGTCATCTTCAATGTTAGCATACCATTACTATTCATTATATTAAAATTTCATATTTGCTATTGTAGGTTGATAGGTGATTTTTTATTACCACCATCAAACATTCTACCTCATTTGTACCAAGAATTATCAACCATTATGAATCAAATTGGAATGAAGTATCAAACAATACATGCATGTCCCAATGATCAAATTCTATATCATAAACAATAAAAATTTGCAAAATAATGCCCTAATTATCATATTAGTAGATATCAGTCAGATCAAATAACAAAAAGGATGCCTCACAAAGTTCTTCGATACATTCTCATTATCCTATGTCTTGAATGATTATTCAAGTGCACTATTTTGACACAAATTATTGATTAACATGTACGCAATAGAAGTCAAGATGAAATTATGAAAATGCCTATAGATGGTTATGAATTTAAAGAGATAGAAGAAACATGACCACACTTTAAAGAAGAACCTCATAATCTCAAGCTTTCATTGGCAGTGGATGGTGTCAGTCCATTTGGAGATGTGAGATCTATTTACTTAGTGTGGCTTGTTTTTGTTATTAACAAAAACATTCCTCCTTGGATGTCCATAAAGAGGGAGCACATAATGTTGTCAATGATTGTACCAGGTATTTTTTTAATTTAATAATTATCTAAATTAATTTATAAAAATTCAATGGAAATGGTAATAATAATTATGTAATATTTCTATCCATTCAATTACTAGGTAAGTACCAAGTTAAAGATATGAATGTGTATATTGAGCCCCTTATTGACGAGTTGTTGATGTTATGGAATGGGTCACTATGTATAAAATCTCTAGATCAATATGACAAAAACAATTTCAATTCCATGTAATGCTTGTATGGATAATACATGGTGCCCCGGGCCTTAATTATTTTTGGAGTATGTTATATTGTTAAGGTCACATATTTTTGGTCTATTATAGTGCTTACACATTATTTTTGTATTCCTAAGTTGTGCATGATAATTGCACATGATTCAATTGTACATGATCTTTTAGGTCTTTAGATAGAGGAAAAATTTGCATGTCTAGTTTGTGGTCCGAAGATGAAATCTCATCATTCAAGAAGTTTAGGAAAGAAGTTGTTCGATGAGTTTAGGCATTTTCTCCACAATAATTATAAGTATCAAATTACTAAAAAAAATATTTTTAATGGGAAAGAAGTGACGACATCAAGGCCATGAAGAATGACACCTCATCTATGGAAGTTGGAATACAATCACTAAATTGCTGCAGTAATGTCTAGTTTGTGGTTTGAAGTTTGAAATTTATATTTTGATATTGTCTTTTATTTAGTAATGATGTAATTGATATTTGTGAAGGTCATCAAGGCATCGATGACCAATTTCCTAGAGGAATAAAAAGTTATCCTACTCAATTTAGTAGGTTACTGTACTACAAGGATCTCCTAGTCATGCATTTTTTGATGCTATGCATATTAGAAAGAATGTAATAGAGACACCATAGAAAATATTGGATGGAAGGAGTGATAGAGAAAAATTGTCAAAATTTGTACTGACATTCATGAATCCAATCACATATTGAAAGATTTCATTGAATCGAATAGCAATGAAAATTTCATAAATACAAGTGCCCTTCCTTGGTTATTAATGGAGAAACAAAGTCATGCATTAAAATAAGTCATGAAAAAAAACCAAATTTCTCTTAGGATTTGATACAAATATAAGCACTCTTGTATCAAAGAAAGGTGATCTTGGGCCAAGGTTGAAAACACATGATTGGCATACCTTCGTCAAGGTAAGTCATGTTCTCTATTTACAATATATTTGTAAAATTGCATGTACTACCTATTGTATTATTTCATAATATATTATAATGATCATTTTTTAATGACTGCAGTATGTCCTAGCTCTATCCCTCCCACATCAATTTGACAACAATATTAAACAAGTTATATATGATCTTGGAAAATACATGAGGTTAGAAGTGTTATTTCTTAGATTTTTTGCACATATATTATATTAAATTTATAAAATCTCATTTATACATTCTTGTGCATTGAATCTCTTTTAGGTGGTTATCATCTAAAAAAATTGATAAAAAGAATATAAAATATTAGAAGAGAAAAATTCCACAACTTATGTGTGAAATGCAAAAGTGTCTACCCTCAACTTTTTTCAATGCTCAGGAACACTACCTCATACATCAAGTTGAGGAGATTAAATTGTGTGGACTTGTACAAACTAGGTCAATGTAGATGTTTGAGAGGCACTTGAAATTTATGAAGGGCTTGGGTTGACAAAGAGCACATCCTGAGGGTACTATGATAGAGCGATATATGGTACACTAGACCACGACATACATTACTGAATATCTTTCAAAGTTTGCAACAAATATCCATGTAGATCACATTTGGGATCCCAACTTTATTAACAGATTTGAAGGGGAGTACCTAACAAGGAAAAGTAGATTGAGGAGACTAAGAGGTAATGATAAGTTTTTTTTTGTATTTAATTAATTCTTATCTATCATCAATATAAGCTATTTCTAATTGGTCCAATTCAACATTTTTTTAAAAATGGTTGCCCATTAACATGTGATGATGTTGCATTGTTGGTAAAGAAGCTCATCGTAATGGAGATCCCAATGTTACACCAATGGTACTTGATCTAACATATGACTTAAGAGATAGAAAGGTACATAGAAGATTACTAATCATGACCCATAAGTTTAATATCAACTCACAGATCGATGCAAATAATCTTGACATGTTTGAATAATTGTAGATGAAACACCACAAAGCTATGTACTAACATGGCCATAAATTTTGCATAAAAAAGTGAGATGAAACAAAAAAAACTTGTGATTCTGGGATAAGTGTAGTCTTCAAGGTCACCAATATTTCATCTAGAAATGACATACATCCTCAAAAATATGAAAACCAATACTATGACATTTTGGATGATATACTTGAGTGTGACTTTAATTCATTTAAATTAGTTCTATTTGTCGTCAAATGGTACAGTCTATGACTAAATTAAAATGATCCTGATAGGACTATTATTGAATATGATAGTGGATTTACAATGATTAATAGAAGGTCATTTGAGCTAGTTGGATATGAGCCCTATGTTCTTCCAAGCCAATGTGAGCAAGTGTTTTACTTTGGCATTCTACACAAATAGAGTTGGTCATTTGCTGTTAGACATAATCCAAGAGGAAGGTTGTTAAAGTATAATGTGATAGAAGAATAATATAATAAAGAATCATAAGAAAAAGTAAATGATGATCATGAACAATTGTTACACAATGATGATGATGATGATTTTGGTGATGTTGAAGATGATGGTGGTGATGATGATGATGACAATCATGATCATGCTAATGAAGACAATGATGATCAAGGCAATGATGGTCATGATAATGGTGATGAAGATTATGATGATGGCAATGAAGATGGTGGTGGTGATGACGATGATCAAAGTGACGAGTACGATGATGGTGATGATGAGGATGACATGGATGAAGATGATGATCAATTTCCTTAAAGGATGGCTATAAAGTCGCGGTTGTATGCCTATGCAAAGAATATGAAAGTCATATGAGACACAGGTAAATTTGTCAAATGAAAGGTAAATCAAATTGAATAGTTGAGACATTTCTTTTTTGGTGTTAGTTTCAAACATAATTTGACTGCATAACAATGTGCATAACATTTCACTACAACCTTCATATCCTATCACAAAATTTGCGCATGATGAAGGCCATGATGTGCATCATAGTGGTGGAGGTATTAATTTTCTATTGGAAATAAATTGTGCAATTTTGAATACAATTTAACATCTTCAATTACAATTTGACTTGTAACATGTTTTGAATATTTTAGAGCATGTTGAACATCATGGTGAAGGAGTGGAGAATTTTCCAAGTGTTCAGCATGTTAATGTGGCAGTGGATCAAAATGTTTCAAAATGTTAATGTACATGATGTGGCATTGTCAGGTAAGAAAAATGCATGTTATGTTGTATTGATCAATTAAATACTTGTAATAGTTAAACACAAAGAAAAATAGTATGCCAATTTAACCATTTACTTGTTCTTGCAACAGAGCCCCCGTTAGTGCAACAACTTCTTGCTCCTTGAAATAGGAGGAGACATCATAAATTGACATTACATGTGCCATAAGAGGAGGAGAATCATGAAGATATTGATGCTCCTATCAGCCTTTTTCTTAAGAGAGTTAAGAAAAAAATAAATAAATGATTTTTAAAAAATGGTCTTTGATAAACCTTGTTTGATAAACTTTGTTGGATAATGAAAGAAAATTGTTTAAAGTAATTATCTATAAATGTTGCATATTAATATTGATTTTTATTTCATGTTAATGAATATTGTTATGTGTTAATGAAGTCTTCATTAGTATAACTAACATACCAAGGATATCTTTGTAATAGTTTCTTTTCTTTGTGGTAGAGTTTCGTGTCCATTGCTTTATCAATCACTACCTTTTTAGGCTCCTCAATTTCTTACTCTATTCTTTCTTTTGCTTCAAAACTATTACTGAAGTAGCAATTTATTCTTGATCATCTTTAGCTTAGTTATCAAGCAATATAATTTTGATACCGATACCTCTACTTCCTTCAACTACTGTTCTATTGTATTCAGTAGGTTTTCATTCCTCACCCACATTTTTTCAAACTTGAAAGGAAATTGTTTTGGGAGTGAACCCTCAATGATATTTAGCCGAACTACAAAGTGGTTTGAACTAGAATGAGGGAGTATATGGGTCGATACAGTATATTGAAATCAATTGCTATTGAGTTTATTTAGTGATTCCCCTCAATTATTTTTATAGCATTACATTTAAAACTTGCAATATTTTTGTTAAAAAATCACATGCTTACACCAACCTTTCGTACTATGATCAACATTGATATTAAAAGCTATCTCACAGTCTATTCAAGAAGAGAAAATAATTATCTAGTATAGATTGTGAAAATTTGATACATTTTAGTAATTATATTTGATACATATGTGACATGAACAATGATTAGTGGTGAAGGGGGCGAGATTCAATAGCTTCTAAGGTCTATCATTTCTATATGACATGTATGCTTTGATTTATTGGCTCTTTCTAATATTTGGTGAAGAGAAGCACTATATATGGATTATAAGGGTCTATTAGATCATATGATGATAACTTAGTTGGGTTGTTGATACAAGTCTATAAGTGGAAGAACCTAATAGAGATAAAACTATGATTCTTTCACATAAAAACTATCCATTGAACCTAAATATGGTAAATGATCAAGTGCTGCTACTCCAAAATATTGATCATTTGAGTACTCTAGTGAGTGGGCTAAAGACACTACCTGATAATAACAATTATTGCAGTGATCTCTATGAGCAGTGTGACAAGTTTCTAATGGATGTTCAACACATTGCTAAGGGTAAAAAACAGGTAAAGAATAAGCCAAAAATAATTATTACCTTATCACATTCAAACAACACAATCATTTCTTCATTTAAGAACAAAGATAAAATTTTCTAAGAATGGATTTAGTCACTTATTGTCAACCTACAATCAAATAAGGAAAGATGCTTGCTAACTGTGCATAAATTCACTTCAAAAAGTTTATATTAGCTACTTCAAACCTGTACATAGCATATCAACCCCCTCTAGGTGGAAGATAAATTATAAATAAATATATATATATATATATATCCCTTACATTGAACTTACAACTTCACCTACCCATTTTTAATCCAAACAAAGCTCTGATTGTTGAGCTTCCAAAATTTTACAAGAAAAGTTGAAAAAAAGTTGTATAGAACGTTGGGTATTTTTGTTCATTTCTTGTAGTTTTTATGATGTAACTACAAATCTTGAATTACTCATAGTCTTATAGATGCTTTTTATGAAAACCATACTTCTTGTTGTAGATTTCTGAATACTTTATGCCATAAGTCTCTAACTTCTTCTACTGATACCTTGCCTTTCTTGGTTGCATGCAGGATATTTCAAAACTTCCAAAATTTATTTTGTGCCTACTTAAAGCTCCAATTTTGGCAATTCTTTTGTCTGTATCTCTTCCAGTCTAGTGAATATGAGTGTTGTTTTCAGTAGTTCAAAATATGCAACAACTTCCATTTTTGTTATTTGTACCCAACTAAGGTTCCATTTTGATTGGTGCAAGTGGTGAGTGATCCAATGCTTTACATTGGAATGCTTTTTAGCATGTTTGCATGACATGTTGAACATCACTACTTATACAGGTAAGTCTAATATAAAATATGTACTAGTCTTTATTCTTTGAGGATCATCATATTTGACATGATGACAAGCACTATTGTGAATTTAAAATTATAGTATTTTTGGAAATTAATTTATTTAACTATTCTCTTTTCATGGCAGCATTAACTATCACCGTTGTGGTGCATCCAAGACATGGTATGGTGTTCCTAGACATGTAGCTAATGATTTTTAAAATGTAGTTGTGGAAAATGTGTATGGTGCAGAAATGGCCATGCAAGAAGAAGAAGATGTAGCTTTCAATTTGTTGATAGAAAAAACAACAATGTTTTCTCCAAAAATATCATGTGACCATGGAGTTCCTATTTATAAGGCTGTACAAGAGCGTAAGGAGTTTTTAATTACATCTCCTCAGACATACCATGCAAGCTTTAGTCATGGTAAAGACATAGGAAATATTATTTTTTTGAGTGCATTTTGTTAATTGTGTTTGGTTGATTTCTTAAATTTTTTTATTGCATTACTCAAACGAAGTGAGGCCATGTAAAGTGTATGCAATGTTTGGTTGGGTTTTTTGTCTTCTTGTTGACATATTAAAACATCATTGTAGGTTTTAATTTTGGTAAGGCAGAAATTTTTTTCATTAGTTGATTGGTTTCCATTTGGGGTAGCAACCTGGAAACGATATCAAAATCTGAATAGAGTACAAATACTTCCTCATGAGCAACTACTGTGTAAAGATGCAATGCTTCATGCAAACAATAGACTAGGTTTTGGAGGAGTGCAACACTTGATGAAGATTGCATTTGTTCACCTTATAAGACATCAACAATAGTCTTGTTGGTTACCAAAGAAAGAAGAAGCACATATATTTTACTCTCTGGGTTATGGAAAAAATGTACTATGCAGTGTCTGCAATCACTGGTGCTATGTTGCATTTGGCATATGCCAATCCAACATGCACACTGTGTGTTTAAATCATGGCATGGCTTTCTTTTCATTGTTAGTTTTGATCATTCATCCTTTATGTCTCATTGGACATCAAAGATGATCCTAAGAAATTTTTTACTCGTAATTGTTAGTTTACATCAAAATGGATTTTATTTCGTGAAGTGGCAATTTGACTAGAAGTTAAAAATGCATTCTCTATGTGGTTATCCTTTGTATTCACAATATGGGTTTCAATGACAAATTTTTTACCATGAAAATTAGTACTAACTATATATTAAACTCTTTTAGTGATTTTCTACAAACCTTGGTATTTTTTAATTTGCAGCAATAAAATGTAGATGTGCCTACATGGCAACCATCTACTTGAGAGATGATATATCCACAATGGAAGTAGTAGCCTAGGAATTTGAACAAGAGGAGGGGGTGTTGGAAGAATATTTGAAAGAGCTACCTATCTTGCTTGATGAACACAATGATTATGTTCCATACTCTAGTGTCATTTCACAGAAAAATCAAAATTATGTTCTTTCTTCTTCAATATGTTGTAGCCAAAATAATGGAAAGTCCTCTGGATCTAACAAGGAATCTTCCAATGAGGTTAGTTTGGTATTTTTACTATTCATATTTCTTGCTTACCAAGTTTTCTTTTTTCTTTTCATTGTAGATTATGAACAAAGTAAATTATGAACAAAGTAGATTATGAATGTCAGTACTAATAAACCTCTTGATTGCAATATAAATTTTTGATATTTATTGCTTCTTCTTTATCAAAAGCTAATTATTGAGCCACTGAATGGCCACAATAGAGTTCTTAAGATTGTTAAGATAATGATTTTTTTCTTGAATAAATTTAATTACAAGTAGTTGTTATATACAATTTATTTGGTATTAAATTTTAAGTTTTTAACTAATTAGTGTTTACAATTCTTTATATTCATCCCTCAACATGGGCTTTAATGTTGTCCTAACATATCATAGTCATTATCTTATCAGAGCATTTGGAAGAAATTTTGAAGGAATCAAATAAGGATGAAAAAATTGGGATATGTAGGACTATGATTGTCCTGTAGCTTATAAAAAATGTGATTGCATTTCTTTTGATTAGGCTTTGAATAGATTTTGACACTATTTTCTTGTTCATTGGACTGAGTTCTTCCTTTTGAAGCCGCCTTTAGAATAATTTAATGTAACCATATCCTTTTGATCTTCTACTACCATTGTTATGCATCACCTCAAAAAGTTGTTAACAACCATAGGATTATCTCTTTATTCTTCACTTATCCACTATGACTGTTGCACACATAGATAATAATTAAGTTTTTCATGCTTTATGACTTCCATTTTTGGTATGCTCTAAGTTCTTTATGGATTCTTTTGACTAGGTTTAGTAGTAATAGATTAAGATGCAAATGCTCATGATATTAAATATTTTAGTCAATAGGTCATTTGACTATTTGTGTCCCTTGCTACTGCTTAAAATGTGCTAAGAAACTCCACTGATACGTAACTAGCTTTTGGTAGTCTTCTTGTTCATTGGAATAGGTAATATTTTTTTGAATTCCCTTACTACTTAAGATGTGCTAAGAAGCTCCATTGATATAGAAAATCAACATAAAAACTAAAATACCAACCCTATTCGCATAACTGTAATGAGGAATGATCAATTTATTTCTATCCTAGGACTTCTGAACTTATTGGAATCTAAACCTAGAGCATGTGGAATTTTGTAGAGAACAAGAAGAGATGTATATCAACTTCTCTTGCAGAAAAACAATGAAGCAATTCTGGAAGGATTAACAATCTTTGAGTTGTTCCCCAATATTATTACTGATATGAAGGCAAATCCATATGATGCCAAGATAATAATGATTAACTAAGGATAATAATGAGAAATGATGATGCAAATGACAACAATTAAAGTGCGGCAATATATTATAAACTATGATTCTAATTGGAGCCATGATTGGTATAAAGGCAAAGAAACAACATTTAAATTATACTAAACAAAAATTAATGAACAATATTAAGGTACCTAAAGTAGTAATTAATAAATAAACAAGGAATTTATTTAAAACCCTAGCAAACAATAAACTTCATGATGCTCTACATAGGAAGTCACTGAATCACTTCACCCTTGTTGGTTAAACCTCTTTCCTCAACCTGCAAACTAGATGCACTAAGATTTTTTCACAAAATAGGAAATTCTATGGTTTTCTGACTGCATCTTTGTTGCTCCATTAACCGCTTTTGAGGAGGTCATCTGAAGGAAGACTTTTACCCCATTTATATTGTGAAAGCCTGCATAATCATTTATCCCATTTATACAATCAAAAGGTGGATAGGCGTTACTAATTCCATTCATTGACCACAAGCTTGTTCAAAATATCTATTTAAGGAGAGAGATTCCCTTCAAATCTTCACTATTTGGAGTGCCATTTTTCTCCATCAATTCAGCTAATACTTATAGTTTGAAAAGCAATTGTAGACAATTCATTACCAAACAAGTTTTAGGAGGTCACTAAAATGCCCATCGTGTACACTCATTTCGTCATTGTTGCACACAATTTAGTACCAAATAAGCTTAACTAGACCATTGCAATGCTCACTATGCAAACAAGAAGAAGCTCATTCCAAAATCCACAACCATTTTCATCTCTATCTTTTACCACCACCACAGTTGGACATTGTGTAGATTAACACCTCAACCACCAATTTTATTCGGCCTTTCATCAACCACAAATCTTTAAAATTCATCACTATCACTCTCTCCTAACATAATTCCCCAACATTCTTCATCCCAATTAGGGTTTTGTCACCCCCTTTCACCTTTGTTGTATTTTTTTTAAACAAATGAGATTGGTTGAAAGTTTGATCAATCTTGGTCAACATTTCCACCAAGAATTGGTCACAATTTTGACCAATTCTTTGATTGTGAGTATGGCATCGTGGTTTTTGATAGACCAAAATTAGTAAAACTTTTGACCATAGTTTGGTGTCCATTTTGACTAATATTGGTCAAAATTTTGACCAATTCTTTGGTTGTGAGTATGGATTCCTATTTGTTGATAGACTAGAATTGGTTAAACTTTTAACCACACTATGGTGGCCATTTTGATGATGTTTGGTCAAAATTTTTACCAACATGGGTTGAAAGCTCGATCAATTTTTGTCAAAAAATGGGTCAAAATTTATTAGTGACTAAACAAGAGGTATCTAGGAGAAGATGCAGATGAATCAATAAGATCTAGAAATTTATTATTGATATCCAAGTTACCAAGCTAGTAAGAGGCCAATGGTTAGCAAAGCTGATTGCTCAAGAAAATTTGGATGATAACAACATCAATATTGTTGAAGAAGAGAAATGACGATACATCTATAACCTTGATTTTTGTGAGTGGTATAAGTAGATAATAGTGTACTTGAAAAATATTTATTCCCTTAGAATATTGATGAGAATACTAGAAGAATGTTAAAGCTCCATGCTATCAAGTATGTTATAGTAACTGGAGCATTGAGGTAGATAATTAATGAAGGGATGTTAATAAAATGTGTTAATTAGAATCAAACTGAAAATTTATTAAAAGAAATACATACTAGAGTATGTAGATGCCACTATATCGATAATAATACTAGTCATAAGGTTCTTAGAGCTAGTTTTTGGTGGCCAACCATCTTCAAAATTGCATAACAGTTTGTTCAAAGGTGTGATTCTTTCCAAATATTTTCAAGAAAGTTGAGGTTCTCAAGGAATCTAACCCTCAAATAGGTAAATATTCAAGAACTATTTCATCAATAGGGAATTAAATTCAAAAGGATGTTGTAGGGAAGTCTAGTGGGGTTCAGTCATGGATCTTAGTAGCTACTAACTATTTCACTAAGTGGGTGGAAGCTATTCCAAAAAGAAATACTACAAGAATTTTTTTGATGGATTTTCTAATAGAACACACCATAACAAGATTTGGATGCCTTGAGAGAATCATGGTAAAAAATGCACTGTGTTTTAAATTTGATGAGTATAATATTTTTTCCAAATTCCAAAAGAATATAGGAATCAAAATCCTATTCTTCTTGTTACTATCCATATGGAAATGGTTAGGTAGAATAAAGTAAAAAGAGATTTACAGAGATCATTAAAATGATCTTAGAAAAGAACAAAATAATTTGGGATTTTTAACTTAAACTCTTAGTATGGAATGATAGTGAAAAAGTGAAAAAGGGTATTGGTTGTGCACCATTTGATTTGGTTTATTAAATCCAAGAAAGATTACCCTACAAGAATTTAATGCAGATATATAAGTTTGTACAAGTATATGATGAAGACATTGATAAAAAGATGAGATAAAGGATATATGAGCTAATATATTTGTATGAAACTAGAGGAGGAATTTTAATCCTATCTAGCTAGGAGCTTACATGGTTGATAGTAGATGGGGAGATGATTCATATTTTCTAAAAGAAATTAAAGGAGAAATTCTTGAATTACTAGTTCATGGACAATTCTTGAAGCATTACTTCTCATGAGGAAAATCACTATCTATGAATAGTAGTATATGATATATATATATATATATATATATATATATATATATATATATATATATATATATATATATATATATATATATATATATATATATATATATATATATATATATATATATATATATATATATATATATATATATATATATATATATAGTGGTGTGCTAGGATAGAGTTTTGTTCTGGAGTGGTCTTCGTCACCAAGATATTTTAGTTCCTCACCTTATTTCAAGTGAGCGAGTGTCCCTAATCAATGCCATTGTTAGCATTGCAAAAATATTGGATAGGTCCTATTTAGATTCATTATTCATGTCATGGTTTTATCTCCTAGTTATATAACTTTGGACCTCCTTATTCTAGTCATTTTTATGGTGATTAGATTTTTGTGTTTGTATTTGTATTTGTTGGCTAGCCATCCTATGTTGAAAATTTGAGTTGTCTTCTCCCTATCTGTACATGTTGGTGTCATCTTTGGTCAAAAGTTGGATTGACTTATTTTATGGCTTATCTTTATATTGAGGGTTATTCTCATGTATAAATGTTAAAATGGTGAGTTAGTGAGAATTGAAATATTCTAATCACTCAATCTACAACTATTTTAGAGGGTTGTATTTTATATTTGTATGACAGGGAGTATTGTGAAACTTATCTTTGTTGTGTGGTCTTGTATTGGTTTGACATCATGATATATTACCATGAGAGTTAGTGAATGTATAATTTCATACTTTGTCTATATATCTCTCTTATTATATTTACGTTAGGGTTTTAGGTCACAAGTTAGCTATTTTCTATTAATTAATTATGCTCATCACTAGCTTGCGAGGTTAAGGGTCTTATTTCATGTCCAAGCCATGAGCTTGTGAGTGGAGTGCTAGTGAATTAAAGTAATATATAATAGAACATGTGAACCTTTCTTTGCAACTTTTTTGAAGTAAAGTAAAATTTATTTATTAGACAATGCTATTTCATACCTTTTCATACAATTCATTTGACATTATTGTTAGGATTAAAGGGACATAAATTTAATAATTACATGAAAAATATAACCGATATTAGAAAAACATAATGCACACAAAAGAGAACACAAGACACAAAAATTCAACATGGTTCACCCAATCCCTAGGCTACATTCACCAAACTAGTCCAATATTTTTATTGTTCAATGATTACAACCTAATTACAATATGCAATCTCTTACAACTCAATACCTCCACAAGATGCTACTATTGCATCATATATCATAAAATCCCTAAGCCTAAGTTATTTTATACAAGCTTTTTTACACTTACAAAAATAGGGCTAGAATATGTCATCCAATAGAAAATAGCTCCTGATGTGTTTTACAATAATAAATACATTTGAGCTTTTAGGGGCATTGTCCCCAAAACTCTTATGGGGGCACTACCCTTGAATGCACTTGGTACCATGACAAGGAGTGCACCCAGGGTTTTGAACCAAGACCCCACAAAGGGAACTGTGCCTTAACCCCATCTTGGGTGCTACCGTTAAACCCCCATAGAAAAATTTAGGATGAAACTACACTAAATGAAGTGGGAGAAAATTACCCTTTGAGTTTGATTAGGCTCCACATATATATTTTTTGTTTTACAACTAGTCTACATTTATAATGGTTGAACACATGGTGCATTAATGACTAAGATGACAATGATATACTAAGCTTGAAAAAGTATAAAGGTGAGATTGTATAAGAAATTTCACATAAGTGCAACATGATCTTGGAACTTTGGTTGAAGTACTAACGACTTGAGTGGGAGGTATTTTCTTCAACTTTGAACTTTAAGGTACTGACGGTGTTAGTAATTTGATTTTTTTCTATAAATCTAAGAATTTTGGAGGAATTATGTCAGAAAAGATGAGTAAGGTGACTCAAAATACAATTTATTAGGCTTTTAGTAAGAAGTCCACTAGTGATAAGAAATGTACTCTAAAGATTTCATAGAGATGATGCCATGGATATATAATGGGTTGTTAATGAATGTATATGTGTGAAAAGACACACAGAGTTTGTGCATAAACCTAGTGACCCCAAATGCATCTGACATATCTCTATTTCTTTATTTTCAAAACAATAGGCGTTGCTTATGTCAAGCCCATGGGAGTTCAACATGGTGAAGCTAGTGATATATGATATTTATATGGATGTATACTTGAAACTAACACATTTGGGGTCAATTTCTGATGAGATCTCATCAAAATTTTGGCAAGGAATTGTTAGACTTTTGATGATCATTGGAAAAAAAAATCTCATCACAAATTTTTCATTGGAAGTTACGGAAAAGGCATATACATCAGTATTTTGATGACATATATGTTAGAAAAGATCCATGCAAGGAGAGTTTTTGGTCATTAGTGCTATGATGGGGTTCATCAAAATTTTGATGATACCTACAATGAAAGGAAACATCATAAATATAGAATCCTCATTGGTGCTTTGATGAGGTTCATTGAAATATCAAAATTTCAATGAACCCCATTCTTTAAAATTACGATGAATACTAATTTTCTTTTTAAAATTATTTTGTAATAATGTATTTGATAGTGAATATTAATCTGTGAAGCCCTGTTTGACAATGAATATTTTATGACACATTGAGTCTTTTGAAGAAATAGTCATGTGACTACATTATAGTCATAAATGACATCCACCATGTGAAATTTGAATCTATTATGAATCAATATGAATCGTTTTCCAAGCCAATTCCATTTGCAAAAACTTAAACTGCCTAGTTGTCTCTTATGACAGTTATCCAGTAGCTTTGTTTGACCAACTATAACTTTGACCCATTGAACCTATTAAAGAAGTTATTTTTCTATTGCATTCATGAGGTAAAATAATTCATATATTTAAAATTTGGTCTCTTGAAAAATCCATTTGATTTGTATTCAAACACGATTCCAAATGCAGTTTCTTAAGTTTCACTATTGATCAAATGTGCAGAATGATTGGTAGCCTTGTTTAGGATATTATAACTTTGAATCCGTGATAGATGACCCTAAACCAATCACAAAACTATTTTCTATTCTGAAAATACTTCAAGTGTGCAAGTTTTCATGAATCCATCTGTACACTCTTCTAGGTGCATTCCATTTGTAAGAATCTCTATTTTACCAGTGTACCCAATTCTACAATTCCTAGTAGTTGACTTTGATGACTTGCCAATCATGCCCAGTTATTTTTCATGAGCTGAAAATGCACCCATATACTCTCCACATGATAGATAACCTATACACCAAGTTTCAATTCCTATGTGACCATTTGATTATTTTTCAAATCCAAATCCAAATGCAATCTTCTATTTTTGACATGTTTGGATGCAAGACAGTTTCGAAAGAGAAATTTTAGTAGTCAATACCTCTTGACTTGAATACTATCATGAGCCAAGAATTTGTAGAATGGATATCTATAGAACAAAGAACATGTATGCAAAGTGCTAGGTTCTAATTGTTTGATCTTGTCAGTTTTCAAGGCCAGTTTTAGGGCCAATTAGCACAAGTTTGACACTTTTTAGGAAGGATAAAAAAATGAGATTTCAATGATCAACCAATGATCAAATTTGGGTTTAATCAATACAAGGAGGTTGTTTAGAAAATTCCTAGAAGTTGGGTGTTTGAGTTTACCAGGCCACTTAGTGACCCAAATTACATGATCAAATATTTTGCCCTTCTATTGTGATCAAGTAATTCCTTGAATCATTTGTGGTTCTCATAATAATATTTTCAAATGTTAAAAAGTGGAAGATTTCAAAGGCAAGCAAATTATTGTGAAGGGATTTTGAAAAGTGTGTGAATAAAATTTGAAGAGCATTTTTTGAATCCAAAGACGAATAAAAAGGGGTTAGTGGAAATGCATGTTAATTCCCCTTCTCATTTGGCATGGACTTTAGGTTTTTCTCATAGTGTTCTATAACATTATAATCCTATTTGCCCAATGTGAAATTGAAATATGAAGGGGTGCATAAAATAATTGGAAATGACATCCTAGCACTTTGTGTCAACAAATAGAGGTAGCTACCTTATGTTCTACCATTAGTGAAAAATGAGCTAGCTATGTTTGTTGATGGATGAAGTGGTCCACACTTATTTGTAGGGAATTTAACATAGTGGGGATATCTCAAGGCTTACACTTTTCAAAGTTTGCATTAGTAGTGGCATGTTCTTTGAAAATCTTATCTAAGGCCTTTCTTATGAGATAATGTATTATGATTTTTTCAACAATGGAGTGAAACATGAATTAAGGAGGCAATTGTGCACCAATATTTTCATGATTGTTATTAAACTTGAAGAACCCCCATAACTACATTTTATTTCCAATCTGTGTGAAAATTAACACTATTTCAGCCATCGATTATTAACCTCCTATCATAAATGATTATTAATTGCTAAAAAAAATTCACAACTAATATCAAAAAATAACACAATTGCAATTTCACTAATAAAATACGAAAATAAATTCACAACACAAAGAACACAATATTTTTGGACAAATCTATTGGAATTATAGATGGAGTAACTGAGAGGGGGAGTGAATCAGTTACCACAAAAAACAAATCCACAAATCCCTTAGATGTCTTAAATAACTAGTTACTATTGTTACTCGATAGCCACACAAAAAAATGCTATAACTCAGTAGATGAATTGTGTATTAAGTTATTACTGATCTTTAAGTATTCATAATTATTAACATGCATGCAAAAGTAAATAACATGAACTCAAGAGACACCAAATTTAATGTGGAAACCCAATATGGGAAAAACCACCAAGCAACTAGTTACCAATTTTCACTGTTTTGAAGTAAGCCCTGTTGGGAGCCAACCCTGTTAAAGGTTACAAAACACACTGTTAGGTGTGACTTGGTTAGAGGATTTAATCACCCTGCTAGGAGTGGCTTTGCTAGAGGACTTTAGAACAATTCAGTAGAACTGTCCACCTTGTTAGAGGATTTATAAAATGGTTGCTAAACCAAATTTGTTAAGAGATTTAGAATTCACTGCTACAATTGTGAGAAAGTAACAACGAGTGACCTGAATGAGATGAAACTAAAATTTTCTGATACAGATCTCTATTCTACTTCAATAGATCCTTATTGATCGAATACAACTTTGCTTCTCCTCAAGGATATTTGATCCTTCTTCAAAATTCGCTCACACTTCCTCTTCACATTCAACTCACTTGCATGCTCGTTCATTATAATTAGAATCCACAACTTGACCTTTTATTTATACATTACAAATTGTCAAGTTGGCTCATTTACAAGTTACATTTACCAATAAACAATACATCATTTGGCTACAGATATTACATGAAACAATTCAACTTTATTTCCCAAAATAATGAAATCCTTCATTGGTCGACCCTGCTTGGTAAACACTGCCCCGAAAATGATTTCCAGTGTTAACCAAGTGAAGCTCGGTAAACAATGTAAACTCTAAAAAATCCTTTGGAGACTGAGTGAACTCGGTAAACACTAACTTTCCTTCGCTAACCTTGTGAGCTTGATAGAAACTAACTTTCCTTTGACACCTGAGTGAGCTCGATAGAAACTGTCTTCATAGTGTAACCTCCAGAAACACTTGGTAAACTTTGTAATTCACTGTACTGACCATTTTAACTCAGTACATTCTATCTGATAACTGATATTAAATTTGTGTAACATCAAAGACAACACACAATTGAACAATTGTATTCAACAATCTCCCTCATTGGCATTGATGGCAACACATGTCATAGCAAAATGAAATTTGAAAACAAATCTTTTTATGATAGAATGTTTTTACATTTCATTCCACAAACTTCTCAAATACAATAATCTCCCTCTATGAAGGAATTACATAATAAAAAAACTCTCCACAAACAAATTCAAATTTTAGAAAGATATGACAGTATCCTCTCCCTTTTTGACAACACATGCCAAAGACAACACAAACCAAATGAGTAGCAATGTACCTTATGTACTGATTCATATGTAATATTTCCATGACTTTACTGCATCAACTGAAAGATCTTCAACTTAATACCTATTGATGCATCACTAAAACTTCATTTTAGTGAGCTTCAGATAGGGGAATGACCCCTAATTTACCTCTTATATACAAGAATGCATCCTTAGGTAAAGGCTTGGTGAATATGTCAGCTATTTGTTCCTTTGTATGGACATATTCCAATCTAATCTCCTTATCCTGCACCAATTCTCTGACAAAGTGATACTTTATTGCAATGTGCTTGGTTTTTGAATGCATCATTGGATTTCTAGATATGTTAATTGCACTTGTATTGTCACAAAACATAGCAACTGAATCTTTGATTCCCACCTTCATGCCTTCTAATAATTGTTTGAACCGAACAATATTAGAATAGTTTATTGTTGCTACAACATACTCTGCTTCTACTATAGATTGGGATGTGGAATTCTACTTTTTACTTGTCCAAGAAACCAACATTTTTTCAAGAAAGAAAGCTCCTCCACTTGTACTCTTTCTGTCATCAATGTTTCCTGCTCAATCTGCATCACTAAACACTTTTAAATCTAGATTAACTCCAAATTTGTACCATAATCCATAATCTTCATTGCCTTTCAAGTATCTCATGATCCTTTTGATTGCTATCATGTGATTTTCTCTTGGTTTTGCTGAAAATCTTGCTACAGTACCAACTACAAGAGCAATATCTAGCCTTGTATGAACCACATACTGCAACTTTCCAATCATAGATCTATACAATGTCTGATCTACCTCCTTTGATTCATCATCCTTGGTAAGTTTCAGTCTAGTACACATAGGAGTCCCAACTAGTTTATAGTCTTCCATACCAAAATTTTTTAGTATCTCCTTGATGTATTTTGACTGAGTAATGTAGATGCCATTCTTACTCTGTCAAATTTGAAGACCAACAAAGAATTGGATCTCACCAAACATTGACATCTCAAATTCCTTGTTCATTTTCTCTGAAAATCCTTTGCAAAGATCATCATTTCCTGTGAACAAATATCATCCACAAATATTTCTGCCAAAACAATCTTATTATCTATTCCTTCCTTGATATATAAACTACTTATCATTAGTTCTCTGAAAACTAATCTGAATAAGATAGTTATGCAATCTTTCATACCATGCTCTAAGGGCTTGATTTAGACCATACAATGCTTTGTGTAATTTGAAAACCATGTCATTCTTGTCTGGATCAACAAAACCTTTAGGTTGCTCAATGTAGACTTCTTTTTCTAGTATACCATTGAGAAATGTAGATTTGACATCCATCTGATAAACTTTAAATCCTTTGTATGCAACATATGCAAGTAGGGTCCTGACACCTTCCAATCTTGCAACAGGAGCAAAAGTCTCTCCATAGTCTATTCCTTCTTCTTGAGAGTATCCTTTGCATACCAGTCTAGCTTTGTTCCTTGACACCTTACCATGTTCATTCAACTTATTTCTGAATACCCACTTAGTTCCAATCACATTTTTATCTTTAGGCCTGGGTACAAGAGTCCATGTTTTATTTTTCTCTATCTGCTCTATCTCTTCATTCATAGCCTCAATCCAACTTTCATTTTCTAATGCATCTTTGACACTTCTAGGTTCAAAATCAGCAAGTAAACAAGTACCTTTCAACTTACTTCTTGTCATAGCACCTTCAGATTTGTCTCTAATAATCTGATCTAGTGCATGATGTCTCCTGACATACTTTGCTAATATAGGTTCCTTGCCTTTTGAATGAGTTATACTGTCATCTTCTTGCGCTTCAACTTTAGGTTTTGGCTATTCTACCTACTAATAGGGTCCTTCATACTCGGTAAGCATTGGCTTAGTAGCATTAGAATATGACTCGAGTTCCTATCGCTCAGTTTGAACTTCTTGCAACTCAGTTATTGAAGACTTGAGAGTAGAAGATTCCTGATTGACAGGTGTATCTGGCACTGTATCAGGTTTAATGAAGAAAAATATCCTGTAGTCTTCTAGTTCCCTTTTGCTTTCTTCTTTAGTCCTTTCTACAAACTCATCAACTTTCACATGTGCACTTTCTATGACTTTGTGAGTAGAAAAATTCAAACATCTATATGCTTTACTTTTGCAAGAATATCCCAAAAATATTCCTTCATCACCCTTCACATTAAATTTATCTTTTCTAGATTCTTTCAAAATGTAACATTTTCTTTCGAATACTTTTAGGTAACTTACATTCGGTTTATAGCCATACCATAACTCATAAGGAGTTTTGAATGAGTCCTTCTTCAGTTGTACTCGGTTCAAGGTATGAACTGCAGTGCTGATAGTTTCCTTCCAGTATTTGATAGCAATGTTCTTTTCAATCATTAAGGTTCTTGCATAGTCCATGATAGATCTATTCCTTCTTTTAGCTATTCCATTCTGCTCAGGAGTTCCACAGGTTGATACCTATCTTTTGATTCCCCTTTCAATGCAAAAGTTATTGAACTCATGGGAGATGAATTCACCACATCTATCTGACCTCAAATATTTCAATTTTTTGCCTATTTATTTTTCTACTATGGCCAAGTACCACTTGAACTTCTCAAAAGCTTTTGGTTTCTCTCTTAGGTACATGATAGTCATCATTCTTGAGTAATCATTAACAAAAAGAATGAAGAACTTTTATCTAGTATAGCTTTCAATTCAAATAGGTACACACAAATCAGTATGCACAATTTCTAAAACTTCTTTTGACTAATAGTTCTTACTTTTAAAGCTAGTCTTTCCCATTTTACCAATCTGACAATTTTTGCATAAACCAACCTCTGGTTTCTTTATACTAGGAATGCCTCTTACTTTCTTGAATTTTCTTATTTTCACTAGGTTATCAAAGTTCATATGACAAAACCTTCTATGCCATAACCAACTTTCTTCAACTTGAGCAATAAAACATGAACATTCACCAAGTTCAAGATAGACCAAGTTACCTTTTGTTTGTATGCCTGATCCGATCAAATTTCCTTTGTCATCCAACAGTCTTTCTTTTCCATGCATGAATTCCACTTTGAATCCATTATTGAGTAGCTGTGCCACACTCAACTGATTGTGTTTTAGTCCTTCTACCCTATATGCATTATCACATACAAGCTCTTTGGTTAGTAAGATTCTTCCTCTTCCTTTTATGTAACAAGGTTCATTATTACCAAACCTCACACTACCACAATCCTAATCTTCAAAATGTTCAAATTTTGTTTCATCACCAATCATATGATGAGAGCAACCACTATCTCTAATCCATGTATCTTTTTTTCTCACATGAGAGATAAGTGCCATTTCCTCATCATTATTAGAATCATCTTTTATAGCAATATAAACAATTTCATCTTCTTCTTCATCAAAATCATTAGAATCCTTAGCCATGAAACATGTTTTCTTACTTTTGTCCTTGAATAATTTGAAGTCTTTCTTGTCATTGCATTTGTGACCTTTCTTCTCATCCTTGTTCTAGTTATTTGGGCACCTAGTAGCAATATGTCCAATTTTTTCACATGAAAAACAAATTAGAGGAACCTTACCTTTGTATTTCCCTCTGCCTCTAGAGTATTTCCTTGCTACTAGAGCTTCAACCACCTCAAGATCACTATCAGAACTTTGTTCTCATTCTTCTTCACTTTCTGACTGAGAATGCTTTATCTTCTTGCCTTTCTCCTTTAGTGAAAACTTGGCTTCAAATGCTAATTCAATGTTCTTGGAAGCTAGAACATAGTTATCATAGTTATCTAGCTCAAATGTAGTCAATCTTCCAACTATGACCTTTAAATTTATCTTATTATTTATTTCACATCTTCTTTCTTGAATTGAAGAAACTCTAATTGCATAAATAAGAAGTAATGTTCTAAGAACTTTACTTACAACTGTTTCCTCCTTAATGTCTCTTCTAGAAGCCTTGATTGCACTGACAACTACTTTGACTCTTTCAACATATTTAGCAATGTTTTCATCCTCTCTCATACTCATATGATCAATTGTTCTGTTAAACTTTTTTCTTTGGCTCTTCTCACATTATCATCACCTCCATAGATATCTTTTAGCTTGTTCCACATTTCAAAGGCAGTTGTGTAGTCCTTGACATCATCAAATTCTTCATAGCTTAGGGCAGATGCAATGTCTATCATCATTGTGTTATGAGTCTTCTTCTCAGCAATGCCAGTAGCAGATAATGTGCTAGAAGTTATTACATATGCTTGATCTAGATATTTCAATCTTGAATCTCCAATGGAAGCTAGATGGAGTCTCATGAGACCTTTCCATGCTGAGAAGTTATCCCTGTTAAGCCTTGGAATTTCCCTTTTGTAAGACATCCTAATCTTTAGCTTAGATCTTTGAAATCCTTCTTGCAAGCACCAAAAGCTTTGATACCAATTGTTGGAATTATAGATGGAGTAACTGAGAGGGGGGTGAATCATTTACCACGTAAAACAAATCCACAGATCCCTTAGATGTCTTAAATAACTAGTTACTATTGTTACTCAGTTGCCTTACAGAAAAATACTGTAACTCAGTAGATGAGTTGTGTATTAAGTTATTACTGATATTTAAGTATTCACACTTATTAACATGCATTCAAAAGTAAATAACATGAACACAAGAGACACCAGATTTAACATGGAAACCCAATATGGGAAAAACCACCAAGCAACTAGTTAACAATTTTCACTCTTCTAAAGTGAGCCCTGTTAGGAGCCAACCCTATCAAAGGTTACAAAACAAATTGTTAGGTGTGACTTGATTAGAGGATTTAATCACCTTGCTAGGAGTGGCCTTGCTAGAGGACTTTAGAAAAATTCAGTAGAATTGTCCACCTTATTAGAGGATTTACAAAAATGGTTGCTAAACCAACTCTGTTAAGAGATTTGGAATTCACTGCTATAATTGTGGGAAAGAAACAATGATTGAGTTGAATGAGATGCAACTAAACTTTTTTGATACATATCTCTATTATGCTTCAATAGATCTTTACTGATTGAATACAACTTTGTTGCTCCTTAAGGACATCTGATCCTTCTTCAAAATTCACTCACACTTCCTCTTCACAATCAATTGATTTGCATGCTCATTCATTACAATTAGAATCCACAACTTGACCTTTTATGTATACATTACAAATTGTCAAGTTGGCTCATTTACAAGTTACACTTACCAATAAATAATACATCAATTGGCTACATATATTACATGAAACAATTAAACTTTATTTCCCAAAAAAATGAAATCCTTCATTGGCCGACCTTGCTTAGTAAACACTGCTTCAAAAATGATTTCCAGTGTTAATCAAGTGAAGCTCAGTAAACACTACAAACTCTGCAAAATCCTTTGGAGACTGAGTGAACTCGGTAAACACTAAGTTTCCTTTGCTAACCTTGTGAGCTTGGTAGAAACTAACTTTCCTTTGATGCCAGAGTGAGCTCGATAGAAACTATCTTCATAGTGTAACCTCCAAAAATGCTTGGTAGAATCTGTAATTCACTTTGCTGACCATTTGAACTCGGTAGACTCTATCTGATAACTGATATGATATTTGTGTAACATCAAAGACAACACACAATTGAACAATTGTATTCGACAAAATCGTCCCTAGAAAAACTTCTAAGGGAAAACTAGTTTTACAGATGAAAAATATATCAACTTCAACAAATCAAGAGATACAAAATTTCTTGCCTCTCACTAGCAGAATTCAAGCAACCTCCTAATTTCTCTTGCTGATATTCCCCATTGCTATCTCTAATGCTATCATTGCACCCTTGCTAACATTTCAAGACTATTTTCTATCACTACAAACTCATTTTCTAACACTACAAATGCTTCTATAACTTGTTGTGTTCTTTTGTTCCCCAAATGCCTCCCTTGACTTCCTTTTTATACTACCTAAGGTTTCTAGTTTCTTCTTGATCAAGGCAACCTAACTAAGAAGTTTTCAGTTGTTTCTTGATTAAAACAACCTAAGAAATAGGTTACTATTTGGTTCTAGAAGGAGTCAATTAATTAACAATTATTTGCTAATAAATCACATATGGATGACCTGTCCAAGCTACCTAAACTAACACTCCCTTTTAGCAAGGAAATTGTTTTGCATGACACCCAACTTATCTATGAAGAAGATGAATTGTGTCTTCCCCAATTCCTTAGTTAGAATGTCTGCTACTTGCTCCTCTGTAGGTATGTATTGTAGTTGAACAACCCCCCGTTGTACACGATCTTTGATGAAATGATATATGATGTCTATATGTTTAGACCTATCATGAACTGTTGGATTCTCAGACAACTTGATGCAATTCTGATTATCACAATGTATCATAGTAGTATCAACCTTTTAACCAAACAAAGCTACTAACAACTTTTGAAGCCATATAGCTTCATACTTCGCCATGCTAGCTGCAATGTATTCTGCTTTTGCTAAACTCAGAGCCAAAAACTTTTGCTTCCTGTTGAACCAAGATACAACTCCTGATCCCAAATTGAAAGAACACCCTGAAATGATCCTTTTGTCTATTAGAATTCTTGTCCAATCTGCATCAATCTAGCCTATCAATCTGATACCTTCACATTGAATATATCTAATCCCATACTCAACTATGCCATGCAACTAATGCAATACATGCTTGGCTATTGTCCAATGCACTGTCTTTGGTTCAACCATGAACTGATTAAGTGAATTCACTGTAAATGCAATATCTGGCTTGTTGTTGACCAAGTACATAAGCAAACTAATCAATGTCATAAATAAAGTGGGATCTACATCCTTCTCCTTGGATGCATCTACTTTCCTCCAATTTGTGATCATGGGTGTAGACATGGCTTTGCAATCCTCCATCCCGAATCTCTTTAAGATTTCAATGCAATATTTCCCTTGACCAAGGAAAATCTCTCCATCTATCTTCCACATCTCCATGCCTAGAAAGTAGTGTAAGAGTCACAAATCCTTCATCTCAAACTCTTTTTTAAGGTCCCTCTTGCAATATTCTATGAGCCTTAGTGCACCTATAAGAAACAAGTTGTCCACATAAAGAACAAGAATGAGAACCTTACCCCCAACCACCAAGTAGTATAGGTTAGCATCTGATTCACTCTCCAAAAAGCCCATTTCCTGCAAGTATGTATCAATGCACTCATACCATGCTCTAGGAGTGTGCTTGAGTCCATACAATGCTCTCTTCAATCTGCACATGTGGGTCTCTTTGTTGTGTGCTACAAAGTCTTCTAGTTTCTCTATGTATACCTCCTCCTTCAATTCACCATTAAGGAATGTTGTCTTGACATCCATTTGATGGATCTACCATCCCATCTATGCTACAAATGATATCATAGCTCATATAGAAGTATACCTGGCCACTAGAACATATATCTCCTCGTAGTCTATTCCCTCCTTCTGAGATAACACCATGGCCACAAACCTCACCTTGTATTTCTTGATGTTACCATCTACACTGTGCTTTATCTTATAGATCTAGCATGATCCAACTATTGCCCTATTTGTTGGTCTAGGAACTACCTCCCACACATCATTCTACATAATTGAGTTATACTCCTCAACCATAGCATCCTGCCATACTTACTATCGTGTAGCCTCCTAATAGCTGCAAGGTTCACTATCTACCAATTGACTAACTAATGCCACATAGTCACTGAACTTGGTTGGTTGTCTTTGCTCTCTAGTACTCTTCCTAGGAGCTCTCACAAACTCCTGAGTATCCCTTAGTGTCTCTTAAACCTTGTGGTTCTTGCTGCTAGCTATAGAGGATAAAATATCAACCTCTAATTCTTCTAGATACATTTCCTATTGCACTTTTTGTTCCATACTTTGTGAATCTTCACCACCTGAGCCTACACTTGTACTAGTAACTATACTTGTGCTTTTTTTCCCTTGATTAGGCCTTGGAGCTTCTGCTGGCTGCTCACTTTGATCATTTGCTAGAAAATCTTTGGACCTTCTTAATGAATTTTCCTCCATGAACTTAACATCATGTCTGTCAATAATTCTTTTGGTCTCGATGATAAAAAATCATATATGCCTTTGAGGTTTCGCTACACTCAACAAAGTACCCTCTCTCTCTATAGTTTGATCTAACTTGGTATGTGCATTGCCTAGAATATGACAATATGCCAAAATCCAAAATATTCTAAAATGACTAACATTGGGCTTCTTACCTATGAAAGCTTCCTCTGGTGTCATCCTCCCTAGTACCTTATGTAGAACCCCTTTCTGAATGTAGACTACTATACTACATGCTTTTGCCTATAAGTAGCAGGGCATATCTTGGTCATGTAGCATAACACTTTCTACCTTCGATATAGAATGGTTCTTCCTCTTAGAAACTCCATTCTACTGTGGATTTTAAGGAATAGTCCACTCTCTCTTGATTCCTTCTTTGGTATATAACTCTTGGAAGTTATTTCTTTTGTACTTGCCTCCATTGTTTGACCAAAGAATCTTTATCTTCCTTCCTATCAAGTTCTCCACAATATCCTTGAACTCTTGGAATTGACTAAAAACCTCATCCTTGATCTTCAAGAAGTATATCTAGGTCTTCCTAGAGAAATCATCAATAAAAGTAACATAGTACTCATATCCTCTAAGAGACTTTGTCAACATTGGTCCATAAACATCTGAATATACTAGATCAAGAACACCTTCAGATATGGTGTCACTCCTCAGAAAAGATGTTTTCACAAACTTCCCCAACACACATCCCTTACATACATCATCATGCTCTGTGCTCATCTCTGGAACACTTGTCACTCTCACGAAGAAATTTAAGCACTCCATGATGAATATGACCCCTCCTCCTATGCCATAGCTCTCCAAGATCTCTAGGATTACTAGTGCTCATGAGTGCCTTAGGATTACCAAAATGCAACCTATAAAGGTCACCACTCCTAACTCCAATAGTTATGGGTGATTTCCAATCCTTGTGCTTAATCAACACATGTGTCCCTCTAAAGAGTAAATTATACCCCCTATCCTAAAGAATAAATACAAAAATAAAATTCATACCTAATCTTGGCACATGCAACACATCATGAACTAGAATTATTTTTTGATTCTCCCTCTGAAATTGAAAAATCCTTTTCCCAACTGGGTTGAGTTTGGACAAGTTTCGCATAGAAATCTAGATATTGGTGTTCTCCCCTTCTAACTAGAGAAGTAATCTCTAACTCTTGTCATACGAAATGATGCCCCACTATCCATATACCAAATAGTCTATGAGGTTGAGCTCACCATACAAGCTATAAGTGCAAACTCATCTTCTAGTCTATTGGAGAGTTCTTTTGCACTTGCTGAAGTTGGCACCTGCTTCTTTGCCTTCTTCCTTTTTGGGAAATTAATGACATAGTGATCATAATTGTGAAATCCAAAGCACTTAACCTTAGAGAGGTCCTTCTTCTTCTTCTTCTCACTTTTTGAATTCAATCCTTTACTAGATCCCTTATTTGCTTTCCCTTTCCCTGCTAGGGCAACATTTTCCTGTTCCACCTCACTTTTCTAACTCTTGTTTGGCTCATTGACAAGACTTAGTCTAGATTCCTTCTAAGTGAAATGAATCCATAGTTAGTCCCAACTTGGTAAGGTGTATCATCCAGTGATAACTTGAAAAAAGACACTCCACTACTTATAAAACCCATTTAAGGCTATTCTCACTTGCTCATCATCACTTGGACTACCTCCAACAAATGCTAACTCTTTCTTGACAAGTCTAATCCTGGTGAGGTAATTTGTAATGTCTTCTCCTTGGTTCATCTAGGTATTCTTCAACTTCTCTCCAAGAATCATCTTCCTGTGGGTGGTGGCATTCTGGTACAGATTCAAAATGGTATCCCACCTCTTCTTCACCATGTCTAGCTCTAAGATATGTGGAACAATATGATCCTTGACACCATCAAGGATAATCCTCCTCACCTTGGCATTGTCCTTCTTATATGCTACAAGCTATGTCACATCTGTTGGTATAGCTACAACACTAGTAACATTATTCTTGATACCATTCTCTTCCAACAATAAAGAAATTTTGGCCTTCCAAACACCAAAATTTGAGGCACCATCCAATTTGTCCTAATCTCTCAAACCAACTAAAGCCATCTCAAGGGATTAAAGCAATAATAAATCTAAGAGATCAACCCTTAATTTCTTTCCTAGGGAAAATTTTTTCTACGCTCAACGCCACTCTGATACCATGTAAAAATTCACACTATTTCAACTATTGATTATTAATCTCCTATCATAAATGATTATAAACTACCAAAAATCACAGCTAATACCAAAAAATAACACAACAGCAATTTCACCAATAAAATATGAAAAGAAATTCACAACAAAAAGAACACAATATTTTTGTACAAATTGTCCTTGGAAAAACCCCTAAGGGAAAACTAGTTCTGCAAATGGAAAAATATTAACTTCAACAAATCAAGAGATACATAATTCCTTGCCTCTCAATAGTAGAATTCAAAGAACCTCCTAATTTCTCCTGTTGATATTCCCCTCTTCTATCCCAAATGCTATCACTATGACCTTGCTAACACTGCAAGACTATTTTCTATCACTACAAACTAATTTGTTAACACTACAAATGATCCTACAACTTGTTGTGTTCCTTTGTTCCCCAAATGCCTCCCTTGACCCCCCTTTTATACTACCTAACCAAGAGGTTTCTAGTCACTTCTTGATTGAGACAACCTAACCAAAAAGTTTCTAGTTGCTTCTTGATTAAAAAACCCTAACCAATAGGTTACTAGTTGCTTCTACAAGGAGTCAATTAAATAAAAATTATTTGCTAATTAATCACATATGGACGAATAGTTGTCCTAGCTACCTAAACTAACAATCTACTCCCGATGATAGAAGATAACTAATGACTTCTTATATGGGTGTTAGTGATGGAAGCTAGAAAATGGACATATTTGTGTTTGCAGAGGCTTGTTGATGAGTGCATGAACTAATAAGGAAGTCCACACTCAATACAATGGATTTCAACAAAAACTTGGAGGGGGCACTAAGGAAACTTAAGTGTTTATCTTAAAGTTTTAGAGAGAGCCCAATTCAAACAATGGGCATAATGAAATGAAGGAAAGACTTGAGCACTGCTAGAAAATGACAAAAGGCCATTGTTTTTGTTGTGTCAGTGCATTCTACTTGAGAACTTTCTTCTTGACCTGCGGTTGAGTGGTGTCATTTGGAGTAAGATGAAGTGACTAAGAAGAAGGCTTATTTTATTTTCTCTGAACATTCCTGTTATTGATAAAGATGAGAGACTATTTTGAAGCATCATCATAGGGCCCCAATTAATTTATACAATATAAGAAAATAATTAGATTCTTTCAACCATTTTTCATTCTAGCTAGTGTTGCCTAGCCAGTCTGATTGATGCGTTGTTTGGTCTATGATCATGGGGAAATGTTGTGTTTATTCCTTGAAAGGAATGTGCATAGATACACAGATCAAATGATGAATACAAATGAATTTTTTGTTTTATCTAATCAAATATGGGTGCATGCAAACATGATATTTTGGTCATTTTCTATAAGTAACCATGATTGTAGGTGAAGTTACGGGTGTGCAAGTGTTTAGATGGTAAAGAGAAGGAGGTGGGATTTATCTCACATTGGTGGAATGTTGATTATTTTGCCTATTTTTATACATTAGTACACAATTAGTATGATGTCCAAGGCAATGTCATTTGGGAAAAATGAGGCAACTTGTAAGGTGGGATCCATAGTGATGTGGAGGACAGATTGCTACCCATAAGGGAGAAATTTTTTTGATGACCAATGTACCTCAATGGAGCTAATGTGGATCTAAAAATCAATGGTGACTTGACACATGGCTACTAATGTGGATCTAATGAGAGAAAAATTTGATGACCAATGTGCCTCAGTTGGAGCTAATGTAGATCTGACAATCAATGGTGACTTGACACATGACACCTGGTACTCGAAGCATTGACTAGGAAAAAAAGACACATTTCCAATAGTGGAAATGTCATAGATGATGTGGTGGGTTGGGAAATCTCATTGTGGCTTAATGACAAACTGCCATGTGGAGTGAAAATCCTGATGACCAATAGGATAGATTGGTGCTTATAAGTGAGTAATTGGCGCCTATAAGGGAGTAAATTTTGATGACCAAAATACCTTACATGGAGCTAATGTGGATCTAATGAATAATGGTGGATACAACAACCAATGGTGACTTGACATGTGGCAACTGGTACTTGAAGTGTTGACTAGGTAGAAAAACACATGTCCAATAGTGGCAATGTCATAGATGAAGTGATGGGTTGGGAAATCTCATTGTAGTTTCATAATGAGCTGCCATGTGGCATGTAGATCCTGATGACCAGGAGGATAGATTGGTACCTATAAGGGAGTAAATTTTGATGACCAATGTACATCACTTGGAGCTAATGTGGATTCGACAACCAATGGTGACTTAACATGTGGCAGTTGGTACTCAAAGTGTTGACTAGTTAGAAAAGACACATGTCCAACAGTGGCAATGTGATAGTAGACGTGGTGGGTTAGGAAATCTCATTGTGGCTTCACTATGAGCTACCATGTGGCATGCAAACCCTGATGACCAATGGTGGCTTGACACATGGCAACTAGTTCTTGAAGTGTTGACTAGGTAGAAAAGACAAATGTCATAGATGATGTGGTAGGTTGGGCAATCTCATTGTGGCTTTGCAATAATGTCATAGATGACATGGTGGGTTGGGAAATCTCATTGTGGCTTTGCAAAATCCTACCACATGGTGTGTGAACCCTAGAAAATGAGCTCGCAAGAAATGATGTGATAGAACTTTGTGAAGCCACAATAAAAATTGGGCCCCACCAAAAGCCAATTGCAGGTTCACAACAAATGGCATGGCGAGCTAAGCTAGAGTAGTGACAGGAAGTGTCAAGATGGTTGGTTTGACAAATCAAGAGACACCACATGGGAGTGATGTGGTGGGCCACCCTAGGAGTCTGATAGAGCATATGATAAGGATTCATGTAGATCAATCAAGGGCTAACACATGGCATTTCACAAGTTTGACTTGTTGACTAGTATGGAGGGAAAATTAAAGTGCGTTTCAAAACTTGAAATATTAATTAAAAATTATTCCCCGAGAATGAACCCTCATAAAAGGAATATTTTAATGAAGAGAGGAAAAAAGGCAAGGCACACTATTAGTTGAGAACTAGTTAGGTTGAAAGAAAAGAAAAGAAATACATTTGATTTGTTTCAACCAAATCACTCCGTGTATACATTTTAAATGGGCCTACATGTTATATAGTTTTGACTATATAAAAAGGTGAAATATATTTAGAGTAAAAATGGCCCATTCATTCTTTTTTGAGTTTGATTCAGAGGCATGCTAGAGATGGAAATGAAGACCAAATATATAACTAGCATATACCGTTGGAAAGGTCTCAGAGTGAACTTTTTGATTTTGGAGACCAAATATGTGCATGTTCGAATGGATGAAAGTTATTTCAAGATTTCTTATCATAGGGGCCTTCTCAAATTGTATTCCTTGTTTCTTTCATGACAATTCAAATTCAATTTTTAAGCAAATGATTATTTGGGTTATCTCTAAACTTGGAGAGGATCATGCTAACACCAATATTTTTTTTTCAAACTGTTTGGTGGGCATTTGAGTAGTGATTTTGTTAGCAGTCTAGCTTTTCCTTCAAAAGGGTTTTCTCATAATTTGGAGAGATATTTTACAATTTTGTTTCAAACAATGATGAGATTTGATTTGGTTTTTAGTTTGGGAGATATGAGAGAGGCTTTGCAACAACATCAGATAGAAAATGAAGGTTACATTTGGCATCTAGAGATCGGATCTAAACCTCTTCATTCTCGTATATCTTCTTCTCTTTTATCTTTGTATAGGTTTGGTTCCAAGTATTTGGACAAGTTTCCAGCTTGTGTTTCTATGATTCTTCAACATTTACTTCTGTATGAACATTACATAGTACATTTCTTTGAGTAGATTTATGGATCTATGTTGAATCCTTGGTAGTTTTGTGAGTTTATCAAGTCATGTATGCATTGTAGATGAGGAGTAACATAGTTATTAATGAAAATGATTTTAGATTTTGCTCTCTCCATTATTGTAAACTAGTTAGGTTTTGGAATGAATGAAACACAGTTTCCTTTCTTTTTAATGTCTTGTTGTAAGGTACATGTTCATCTTTCATGCTTTAATCCAAGAGATTGACTAAATTGCTTGACAAAGATTATGGATCAACTAGTATTACATATGGATCTAATAAGTAGGCCAAGTTTAAATCACTGTTGTGAGGTGTTGCAAAGTATCATTTCATATATCTAGGTTACTTCATAAGTTTACATTACTTTGCTACATTTCTTATGACTTATTTTCTGATGGATTAGACACTAATCTCAGCTGGGAGATTACATAGTCTTGTTGTTTTCCCATGGATTGGGTACTAATCTTTAAATATCAAAATGACCATTTCCCTTTCATGTTTAGCTTATTTATAAGTTATTTCCAGCTCTATCCTTCATATGTGAAAGGCATCTTTGAAGATTCTTAGCCCAAATCTTTTCAACTTTTTTGTGTTGTAGTTGAATATTGGAGCTACCTGCTGAATTAATTCCAAGAGAGAGGTGAATGTACTAGAAATTCATGGAATCATGGAGTCCCCCCAGGTCTTGCAAGGCTAGAAGTGTAGAAGATTTGTAAGAAATCTTGTTAATTGGTCCACCCCCATTTTTTTGTCTCCTCATTATTGAATTTGGTTAATTCATATAAGGGTTTCAACTAGGGTGTGGTGGTTGCTATTTTGTAGTGTAAACTTGGTGCTATTTTGGGTTCCAACAAGGAGGGATATTTTGATAGAATGAAAATGATGCTCAATACATACGAGAATTTAGGGGCTCAAAAACCACATTTACAAGAGGAAGAACTAGAAGATTAAACAAATGAGATGCCCTCTTAGGGGTATGTGAAGATTAATAAGATGATTATTGATATTTAAAGTTGTGATGAGGTGGAATCATTAAATGAACCACCTATTAAGAAACAACAAATTGAACAAAAAAGAGAAATTGAGACAAGAGATATTGCTAAGGCATTGGTGAATGAGATATGAAAGTACTTTCAATCCATTAGGTATAAGATTGGAGAAAGGAAAACTAGGGAAGAAATATGGGAGGTATACATGCTTCTTGCTACATATATGAATGCAACATAAATGTTTTTTAGGTCTTTTATAGAAGATACATTTTTTTCACAAAGGCTAAACAATTGAATTTTTTTTTGTTTAAGTTAAAACAAAGTGAATTGAGAAAGGAATTGGATCTTGGAGAGGGAGGAGAGGAAAATAATGAACATATTACTTAAACACTCCAACAATTTGATCCAAATTGTGAAGAAATAATGATTGAAAATGACATGATTCTTGCATAGAGTGAACTTATATGTTGTTGCTTCCTGGCTAGGATACCCAACCAACATTTATCATTGATTAGATTCAAAGACAACCTTATTAAATTTTAAGGTTAGAGGTAGATATTGGAGATTTTGTTAGAGGATTAGATTTCAATCTTAAGTCCAAAATATTTTCTATTTGGTCACTTGCCCCAACTTCACAAAACCCCATTTGATTAACATCCAAGGTGAAAGAAGGGGATATAGGCTCACCTGGAACTTTCATAATACAAGTGGGAAGGAGATCACAAGTTCTATAACATATTTATCATTCATGAATATTGTTAAAATGGAAGATATGGAAAAGAGGTACATGATACCTATCATAAACTAATTGTTATTGCAACAAAATATGAAGATGAATTAATGAAGGGTACAATACTTGAGGAGAAAGTCAAAGAGCTAACATAGCAGTTCACAATTTTCCAAATACATCTAATATTGTATTGATGGTTGATGCTACTAAGACTACACATGATGAGCCTACCCTTTTGTCAATAAAGGTTTCATTTCCCGATTAGATAAAAATCCCAATTGTTGCCTATGCTAGGAGGACTGAGATGATTAAACAAGAAAGGCATGATAAAGCTGTTTATGCTATGATAGAGGTCCTGCATCATTGGATTGATTTTATAAAAAGGTAAATTTGTGATACCTATTCTTTTCATGTTTCTTTAAATGGGGCTTTAAATATTTACTTCTTTGCTATTGTTGCATTATAAATGTTTTATAATATTGGTCTGGGAGAAGTAAACTAATGGGTAAGTCGGAAGTAGTATTTGTTTACATAGATGAATTTATAAACAACATAAATGATTCTAAAGTAATGGTAGGCATTTTAAATTCCTTGTATACTTTTTTAAAAGTTAAGGATTAATGCATTAAAGGAAAGTCACAATGTTTCTTGAAAAGATACAAATTGTGTATGTTCCTTCAATTTATGAAAAAGGACTCATGAAAAAATTAAGTTTTTGGAGAGGAAAATTTGATATGATTGGTGAAAACATAAAGACACTGATCCAAATAGGCTATGACATGGACATCCTAGGATGCAATGAAGTTCTAGATGCATTCTACATGGAAGAAATAGATTTCGTGAAGTTTGTTGTAGATGCCTGTGTAGTTACAAATGTCATATGGATGGAAGTGGTTGATTAATTAGAAATAGTTAAGTAATTTGTTTGTCTAATAGAAAGAGAAGTTTCTAGGTGGGATTTTATGATGAATATGGGCAAGAAGGCCTAAATGAAATAGTTATTTCTTTTTATTTATAGGGACCAGAACTACCTAGAACCTAAGAGATGCTTATGGGGATGATAAGTCTATGTATAGGTATCTTGAATATTATATTACAACTATGAATAACCTTTTTTAATCTAAAGACATTAGCCTAAAAATCAATGGAAAAAGGTGCCACATCAATGTTGTTTCTCTAGATTACAACTTATAGTTCCAATAGTTTGTTTAGCAATTTATTTCTTGTTTTCTATTTTTTTGTAGTTGTCATTCAAAGGTTGTTTGAGTTTTTTTTCCCTAAGTGATAGATATCTTGATGCATTACTTTAGTTATAAAAGGAATTTCATGATCACTTAGGAAGGGGCTGAATTTTTTTGGTATTACACGTATCCACTAGGTTTTGGTCTTAGTCAATGATAAGAGTTTTATGAATGCATTGTATTTTGTCATAAGTAAATACCGAAGTCAGTTTAAATTTATTTTGAGTCTTTTAAATTCCATACTTGAAATTTCCAAATAGTTGTATGTATGAAGTGAATTGCATAATTTTAATACAAAATGAAATTGAAGTTCATTTCTCTCACAGTGTTCAAGTCTATGAGTTGTGAATGATATAATTCAAAGTTTCCATATTGCTCATTGCATTGTTATGATGTGTATGAACTATTTTGTGCTTTGATAAAAATCACCAATTAAATTGCTTAATATAATTCATATGCTCGTCGGTTTGATATAAGGATCTCAATAAGAAGTCTAAATTGCAATTGCTTATTAAAGAGTATTATTATGCAATATCTTCTATAGCTGATAAGGTACATAGGGTTCAAATTAATTTCATAACAATATTTGAATTTATAGTTTTTAGCCCAAAGGAGGATAAGGAACTAACAAGTCTACTATAATAAATACATAATTTGTTATCTCATAAATATATTCATTTCTTGTCATGAAATATTTTAAAATTCTTCATTCAACTTCTTCTATAGATTTTGTAGTATGGTGTTATATCTCATGCTCCACTTCAAGTTATAGGTCAATGAATGTTTAACCAACATTTAGCATCTCCATAGATTGTTGCTTTTGATTATGTGAAAACAAGTTTGGAAGGGGCCTTGAAACCCTTTTACAAAATATATTGAAAGATGTATTTCATTGCAGCATAGAAAACACAATAGGACCAGAAATAAAATAGGATAGCAATAGAAAAAGTCTAGCTAGGAAGAAAGACAAAAACAAAAGGGCTAAGCCCTAAAGATACCACAACCTTGAAACAAAAAGAGAAAATGAGGGAACACCAATACATACCTAACCCATAAACTCTAGAAGCTCAACCTCTAGTTCAAGATCCCATCAGTCGCTTTCTTGATCTCTTTAACTTTTGTGGTAGGAGATGACACCTTTTGCTTAGTGTTGGATCTGGCTCTCCTACTAGGGCTATCTTGGCTATCAAAATATGATTCCTTATCATTGATGAATTGGATGATGACTCTATCATCTCTCCATCTCACTATAATAAGAATCTTTATGTGCTTGTTTGATACCTTTAGAATCTTGTAAAAATCCATAGATTATTATTGATCCGTTAATAAGAATAAGATATTTTATGATCCAGAGAATTATGGTACAAATTTTATTTAGGAAAATCAAAGGTCCACTAGTCCCAGTTTTGAAGATCCTAAAGAGGAGGATTCAATCAATCCCTGTTAGTTGATCCAATCCTTTTGAAGATCTCCATAATTGAGGCTAACATTATCATAGAGATTTAATTAAGTATATTGGTAGCTTCAAAGCATAAAACCCATTTGAGAACCAACAAATCATTGCATGACCCATTATGGTCATTTCATTACTCTAAGTGTAGTGTTGCATTTTTTTATGATTTATTCTTTAGCCATAGGGTTTAATCTAAAGTAGGTATTTATATTTTGTACTCATGATTAGGTTACTTTCTTCCCTGATTTATTGAAGTATGGAATGCTTAGCTTTCTCATTTTTCTCTTAAGTCAAGAATGGTTATCTTTGATTCTTTGTAATAGGTTAATGCTTCATTTTAGGTTTATATAATCTTTTAACTACATTCTAGTTTAAAATCAACTATCCAACCAATCTTGTCTAAATTGATCTTGCAAGTCCATCAATGCATGTTCTACCTAGATTCAAAATGTTCAATATGGGAATTGAAAGTTGGGATCATAGTCTTGAGCTAGTCGTGGATGTCATTTTAAGGGATACCATTCATTGATTGTTGATCTTGACCCCCTTTACTTTCATTTTTGCTTTTGGTAATGGTTATTATAGTTTGTGTGAGCATATCCGATAATTGGGTTATCTTATTTTGTATCCCTTTCTTTAGGCAAGAACTTGTCCATTATTGTATTAATATCTCCTTCAACTATTTCTTGTTTGTCTTTTCAAGTTTGACCTAACTTCTTGAAAAATAATTTTTGTAGTCCTTATCATCCATAAAATCTACATGATGGCATGATTCTAAATGTTGTTATCACTTGTAATGTCTCCTTTAAGGATTTTTTTGGAATATCAAAGCATTTACATTAGCTTCTCACACTTAATCTATCTAATTCTTGCACTTGAACTAAGTATTGGAGAATATGAACAATATATAATCTCACTATTTTTTATTCAATTAATAATGTATATGAAACATGATATAGATATTAGTATGTCTAATAGAAGTTAATTATAGATCAATATGGAGTATGCTAAGTATTATTTCCTATCACTTATAGTGATAGAGATTTGAGATTTGCTTCTTTTGATATATAATTATGTGTAATGATGCTATTCTTATATAAACAATGTGTGTCTGTCTACACACACACACACACACACACACACACACACACACACACACACATGTACATATATATATCTACATACACATACATACATACATACATACATACATACATACATACATACATACATACATACATAGATGTACACACACACACACACAATTAATATGATATTGGTTGTAATATGCTTTGTCATGTCTGATATAACTTGATATAAGTATGTAATTATGAAAATATCTTCATTGGTATGATTGCAACTAAAAGATTAGTTTTGTTTCAAGTATACACTTCTATACTTATAATCATCACTAGTGTTGTTTTTGACTTGCAATTATATTTGTAACTTAATCATTTAAATTGGGAGATTGTTGAATTGAACAAGAGCTACAAAGCTACATAGTTCCTATCAAGGACAGGTTGTTTTAGAGGTAAAAGTAAGGGGGGGCTTGATTCAAGAGTTCAAAATAAGGAAACACTATTTTGTTCTCTTTTTGTTGCAGGCAGAGCGTAGAGCTTATGTAGCTCATTTTTGTCTAAACTCATTTAATGAATTCCTTGTAAGCTTTCCTTATTTTTGAATTATTAATAACAAAGAATAATTACACTCCAATATTTTCACATTGTGTAAATAATAATCTAAAAACATAGGAGAATAAGTATTACCCAATATTTTTATAGTCTAAACAAAAGATTGTTTCTATTTGGAGCAGAATAATTATAGCCCAATATCTTCACCGTTTACAAATAATAAATCAAACATGCAATAGTCTGTATTTTAGCTATTTTGAAAAATGATGAAAAACTTTCCCACAAATGCATCAAACCTTTTGCATATGAATTCTATCAATATAGTGGAGAACATTTCTGAAAACAATTCAGTTTTTACACGTAATCTTTGATTATAAATAAACAAAAATAATAATAAGAGCACTCGATTTCAACATGTTGCAGAAGTTCTTATGAAAAAATTATAGTAAAAGTGAGTAGTACAAACAAACGAGACAACTAAATATGCTCTAATTGATGATGGATCAAAACATAACATTAAAATGGCATTAATGCCATTATATGATTGAAATGTTCAGAGTTTCATGTCAAACACATTAACACAGAACATATACACAACATAGTGTATCATTGTCGATAACTGAAGAAAATGTAATGATGTCTACAAGTGTTCATATGATTATTTTGTCAAGATATATACTTCATATTGCACATGCAACTATGCAATTAAACCATGGTACTCAAATGTCTAATGGCGTATGGGCCTCACTGTGAGTGATCTTTCAGTCTTTTATTTCCTGTAATACTCTAGTTCTGACGACAAGAATACAAGCTTGTAAAGTGTCTATACATGTACAAATACTACAATGTAAAGGTCCCAAATTAAACATCTATCACATAAACAACCCATGCTTTCGATTCTAAATATGGGAGCACAGTGAAGTCGATTGGCTACTAGAAAATATGAAAGGCTTGGGAGGCCATTTTTTTAAGGAAAAGTCAAGTGATGGATATTACAAATAATACAATTTAACAATTGTTTTAGTTCTTTATTATTTATGGAATCTTGTTTCGTTGCTAGAGGAGAACACTAGAATAATTAATTGTATGTCTTTATAAATTAATTTTAATTGTATGCCTTTATAAATTAATTTGAGCACCATATTATGTGTATGTGTAAGATCACGAGGGGCCAAAAAGTGGCAATATGAATTTTTTTTACTTTTCATCTGAATTTAATGAAATGAAAAAGGATTCTTAAGGAAATGATCAAATTTCTATTTATTTGCTGTTAAACTATGACTTTAGTAAGTAATTATTACTTATTTTCTAATGGAGTTACCTATAAAGTGTTTATTTTTATAGTAATTAAAAAAAAGTTATAACTTTAAATCAGTATAACCTTTTCAAAATCCAAAACATGCATCACATTCTATGCTCTTCCTACTATGATGAAAACAAAAACAAATTCTAATTTTGTATAGTTTTGAATGTGTTAAGATGGCTAGACATGAAAGTTTTTTGCTCCAAAAAAAGTTGTAGCAAATAATTCAAAATTAATTATTTACTTCGAATAAAATTACAAAAAAAATGCATCACATCCAACTATGAGTCCACTTCTTATATTTAGAATCTTAAAAAATATATATTATAATTTGATTGCAATTAAGATGGTTAGACACACGAGTACTTATTTTTTCCTAAAATTTTCATAATTTTGCACTCAACTTCCAAATTTTGACCAATTAAATTATATTTTTTTAATCAAAAAAGGGCTAGTGTTTTAGGAACTACATTCATTTTACTACAGATTCTATTCTTACAAATTTTTGATATAAAATTAATAACTATTCAAGATTTTACATCAAGTTGACTAACACTGATGTATTGATTTTTCATTACCACTTAAGGCCATAGTTTGGCCCACCATAATCCTGGACATATCCTTATAATTATTTATAATATTTTATATCATCATCTATATATTATATAGATAATATTTATATTCAGATCATGGTGTTTGACTATTTATTATGGAATGTTCACAGAGTAAATCATATGTTTATACAATTATAATTATGCTATCTTGATCATTGATTTATGAATCCATAATATATGATTTCAATTATAATAGGCAATCTCTATTTTATTACTATTTTTAATGAAAACTAAAGGGGAGTACCTGGGAATAATAATTTAGATATAGTACATGAAATCACAAAGAAAACAAAATGGTCAGAAGTGTGGGAAGATTACACCAAACCAAAAAAACAAACCTAAATCAAGTAACATTGAAGCTACTAATCTCCAATGATGATGTATAAAAAAAAACTAGCAGGAGTTGGACATTGTTGAACCCCATACTTTACAAGAATAGGCTAAAATCAAGGACTGACTCCTAAAAGAAATTGTAAACACCTCAAGTAGTAGGAGAAATATAATATTGAGGCAATCTTAAACAACATGGCACTAGGAGAAGAGCCCACAAGAAAAGAAGCTAGGATGAACACATAATCAACACGGTTACTTGAAAACCAAAAACCTTAGTAGTAGTTTATATGAATAAGTGTAATTTATTTTCATCCACATTTTATAGGTAAGACTAACAGGGAAGTCATATGAGTTGAAAAGAGGCAGGTGAAGATTGATGGTACAAATTCCTAGATCTTGTTTTTCTCATTAAGATCTCAGACTTTAGTTTGATTGCCAAGCAATGAATGTTGTCAAGAATATAGCTGAGACCTTCATTGGAGATTAAATCTCAAAAAAAGGCCATATGTAGGTTACAGGAGCCTAATGTAACAAGGGGAATACTGCAAACCATAGAAACAATAACTGCAAAATAGGAAAGAAGGTCTCCTCAATTCAACCAGAATATTTTCCAAAAATAATAATTTAGAAGACATTTTGCATGAGTACATTTTAGAAACTAACACAAGTGTAACAAAAAGAAACTAGCCAACTAAATAATAAGAAAGAAAAGATCAAAGATGTACATAATGAAATTACTTTTCTCCAATGTTCAAGGAAGATCTTACTCACAATTTTTCCAAGTACTGGCATATTACAACTCTTTTGTAAGGGATATCTAATTGAGCGCTGTCATTCATATTAATTAAATACAAGAACATGTACAAATGAATGTATATCAAAAAAATCACTATTTCACACAACAAGTTAACTCAAGTTAAGTATTGTTTAAAAATAATAATAGTTAATTGTGTAACTCTATTGATATCACCTACGCTAGTCTTGTGTGGAATAGTTCCATTCCTATGTTGTTGATTTAGCTAATAGTTATGATGAACATTTTGGAACTAATTATCACTGTTCAGATAGCCTTAAAATTCTTAGAGGAAACCATAAACCATTTCAAATTGGCAAACAAAAAAGTTATCAACTCACCCCTAAAATATCACTAATCCAGTTGCCCATGATGTGTGAGACCTTTTGTTTAATGATTTCATCATTACTGGAAATCTCTATGGAAAATGTCCTCCCTTTTAGTGGATCTCCTAGAGAGCCCTCCATGACTTCTCCAACAAAAACCTACAAAATGTAGTTACAATGAAACTAAAAAATGAATTGAATCTGGTTGATTCAGTCTAAAACTGAATAGAGAGATATATTGGTAGCCAAAATCATTTGGGAAAAACTAATATAATCGATATATGGAATTCATACAACATATTTGTGTTTTTTGATAATCAGTTAGTTTAATTATTTATTAGACATGTAGATCAACATGCAAATAACAATCACATCCTAAATGCCAAGTGTCATTAGCATGTTGTAACCCTAAAAAAATTGTACGACCTGGTGGTGGAGAACTTGTACTCTTGAAAGAGAGGTCACAAGTTCAAATCCCACTCGGGGGTAGGGTATGTGCAACTCGTTTGTAGCACTAAGTGCCTCTAAAAAAAGAGTATCAGGTAGTCCCATTTCACTGTCACCATATGTAAACCCAAAAACTATGGCATAATGCTATGGACTATAAAACCCCCTTTCCTTTCCTTTTTCCAATATTTGGAAGAGATTTTATTGAGAATGACACAAGATCATTTAATACCATATTATAGCCTGAAATTACTTGCAGACTATGGTCTAGAAGACCATGTATTCTCTTGCATTGGAAATTGAAAATGATTATGTCTCCTCCTACAACGACACAAAGTGACCAATGATACACAATTTAGATATTTTGGAATCAAAATATGAATAAAATATATGTCTTATCTTGCACATATATGAGAGTGAAAGTTAAGATAAAAGATTCTAGCAGTGATTGGTTGAAAAGTAAAGAATTAATCACCATTTAATCAATGTATGCTTCCCTATAGTTTCCTGCTATGATAGGAACTAATAAAAGGTTCTAAATGATGATTTCAAAAGTGAGATTATCTTCTCATATATTTCCAAGATGAAATCTCTTGAGTTATTTGAGTCTATTTATTAATTAAGAATTGATCTCTAACAATTATCTATTAATCACTCAAACATAATTGTTGATAATATTATGGTACCAATAAATGCCACCCTTATTTTTGTTTCTTTCAATATAAAAGATAAATATGTAACAAGATGATTATAAATCACTATGCATAATGATCACTATTATTATCAGTATATGAGTCAAGGATCCTTGATATCAATGATCTTAAATCCATATGGTACAACCATAATGAAACTCCAAATTTGTTGCTACCATCAATGTATATTAGTATTGTCAATTACTTGATCATTAGCCATTGGATGCATAATGGTCTTAATTTCCCTAATTGACATTATTCATGACATCAATATCATTCAGTTTATATATTTGTGTTTTTCTTAGTACTCCTTATCAACCATTGATGCCTCTCAAACAAATGCTAATCTTTTAAATCAATCTTTTAGTCAAGATTCTCCTAGTAGATATTATCTCTTGATATTGGTCCATGCCTCAAATAGTAGAATCAAATCTCTAGTCTAGTCACTGTTACTATCATGATAACTATTGATTCTTCCAACAAAAGCCTTTATTTGGATTCTCAATCGACATTAAGGAAGAGTTAATTCATATACTTAGTTGACTTCCTTTTTCTAAATACTAATAATGTATACCTGTTGGCATGTCTTCATGTTTGATACGTCTTCATTGGATATGTGACCATCTCTATAGATGATGACTATATGATCCATATGAAGATGATATGAAAAGTGTAGCAATCTTTCATAACTTCTGCAAGGAGATGTTCTCTATACTTGTAAATCAGTTGATCTACAAACATCAAGTGTGTTGGTAATTTTGAAATGTCATGGTTTCAAATTATCCTGATGAGAACATAATACATCTAGGGATGACTACTTCCCATCTGCAACATATCCTTTCAAACACCAGACCAACTATAAGGCTAAACCCTTCTTGTACTTTAGGCTCTACAAAACCTAATGGGTCAACCTATAGATTCTTCATATGGTACCAATATTCAAAGCATACGTTGAATCTAAACAAAGCATATAGAATCCTTATATCTTCTGTACTTATGCAAAGATCATAGACATGAAATAGCTAATAACATGACCTAAGAAATTGATAAGCTAAGTGAGGGCATCCTTTTAGCTCTTAAACAAAAAGGGAAATGGATGATTATAAGTTTAATTTCAGCTAATACCCAAATATGCAACAATAAGAACAAGTTGATCTTGTAGCCAATTAGTGCTTTATCTATTAGAAAATTCCACAAATCACACACATACATCTATGATACCAGTGACATATTCCATACATCAAGATATCAAATCTATCTTATCACTTTGTGAATTAGACATCAGTGTTCATAAAGAGCTCATTCTCATGAAATATCATTCTCAAATAACCAACAACCCTGTCAAGTACATCAAGCATTTACTTGGTTCTTTTTTCCAACAACAAAACATACAGGACATACAACCTTAAGGGGATGTAAATGGGTCTAAGTTCTTTGTCCCTAAACCACATAACATTGCGAATTATAGAGATAGGAGATGATAATCAAAATGCAATAAAGAAGATTCTTGCTCATTGTATTCATTTATTTGAGACTATACATTCAAGATGGATGTAAACAACTCATTAAACCAATAACAAGATTAGAACTATCTATGCTAGATTTATTTACTGCTATTCATACAAGAGATAAAACTAAGGAAAATGGCATCACGGTCATGACATAAGTTTCAACCTAATTGGAACCATCCTTGTGGTATCATAACAGTGAAAAAATTCCAAAAAATTGGAAAACTTACAATGAATGAGAGAGAGAAAGATATAGGAAAATAATGAAATCCCATATCTGATTTGGAAGTGATATGTGTCTACTTGAATCTTCATTCCCTACTATTGCAAAGCATCTCTCATCTTTTTATAACCAAAATCTAATATGATTCTCATCATTATTTTGTAACAAACTGAAAGTATTTCCTCTAACTGATGAGAAACCCTATCTCTAGAAAAAACATCACATATGCATCCGAAATGTTGATAAAACCTTCACTAAACTGACTTGGAGGTGACAAAATCCACCCCAAACTGCATTCTTATTGTCTCTAGTTTTCATCCAGTTCACCATCTTGCTAAAAAATAAAATCTGAAATGCTATACTTGAATGAGACTGAAAAATGGGCATCTAAGATAAAACCATAAATAGCTCAAGTAGGTGGCTTCTTGTGCAGAAAGAAACCACAAAAATAGAAGATTCACTCTCTCTTGGTTTCGATGATATATAATAGTGCTATGTTGGTATATTAGGAATGCCTAGGGGATCAAATTGAAAACCAGGTTCCTATCATGACCTTTAGGACTTTACTTCATTTTCCAAAAAACTAAAATCTCCTAAAGTCAAAACTATATGTTATAACCTCTATTTATTTAAAACATGCCTATATGTGATTTCAAAAGGAGAAATAATAAAATATTAACTTTTTACACTTTTGAAATTTCCCTCTTATTTTGAATTTGGGTCAACCCAAGTTTAACCACCTGACATGTGGCATCATTTGATTAGCTCGATTATCTGCAACATCACTTACCACCTCACCTCCTGTTGGGGGCTTTCCATATCACCACCATGTGGTAATCTATTATTTGTCAGAATTCTACCTCTGCCACATCATCACCGACCCAGGCCCACTACCACATGTTGGTTAGGCACTTCCCCACTTTTGTTAACTTGCACACATCTTTGTAATGTGAGGAAGTGTGGACCGCCAGCTTAGACATGTGGCACAATTTGGAAAACTGAGATTTGAACCTGCCATGTCACCAGTGATCCCTACATGTTGGCTAGGTACTTTCCAACATGCATAGTTAGCAACTGTTATGTCACATGTGGGAATGCGACAAGCTGCCATGTGTATTGCTTCACCACATCACCACCTCATTTTGTGTGCTAGGCTAAGGATCCTCTACCATGTGTCATTGTCAGATTTTGTGCCATGCTTCCACTTTTTTTTTTTTGGTTGGTTGAGCAAATCAAGTCATTCTGCCATGCCATCATTTTGGTCTGCGTATTTTGGTTCAAAATTTTGTTGATGTCACTGAGGTGGGGGCCCCCCATGCACATAAGCCTACCTTTAAAAGGTGTGTGTCTTCAAGACAATATACTATAGAGCACTTGGACTTAAAAAGATTGGAAGACCACATCTTGAGCAATGTGAGACAAAATTTTAGACTATAAGTCAAACTCTCTCTTCTGCTCCAAACTTTACTCCTTTCTGTTGCTTCCATTTGCTTATTATGCGGGGCATCTTCTACATTATCTATGTCTGGGTGATTGCAGACTTTATGCAGATCATTGTCTTATCACACATAAGAAAACATCTTCATTTGAACAACCATCTTCAGTCATTCTAAGAATTTGCAATAGACACGATTGCTCTATTTTCCTGTTATAAGTTGACTTTTTCTGCCATAGGATGAGGAAATAATAATCACCATACTCTTCCATCCCTTCTAATAAAAACTACCCAAAATCATAGCTCCAACTCCATGCTTATTCTTAAAAGGGAGAAATGTTTCAATTTAGCAGTCATTGCTGGGAGGGACAGAATTGTGCAAATTCATGCTGATGGAGGCTCCCACATACTAGAAAGCTTGGATGGAAGATGGCTCATTCAAAATTTGATGATCAATGTGCAACCTCCCACAAGAACCTTCTAACTATAGCAGGGAAGAGGTCTTTTTCTTGATGCTTATAGTCCAAAATGACTCACATGGGCTGTGTCATTGTCCATGTAAAGCATGTCAATGGTATCCAAAGAGTAACTAAAGCCTTGAGATCCAGTAGAATTAGCACTAAGAAAAAATAATCTCAAGAGGTGGGGTGCATTCAGGGTGAGGGGAAATTCATAGCAAGCCTTCAAATGTAGACCTCCAATGGCATGAATGCTACTTGGTATGTGCTGGAGGGCCACACACCACCCCTATCCATCCCCTAGATATTACCACGAAATGCAACTGATTGCCATTCATTTTGGCTCATTCCTAATAGGCAGAGGGAGGAGGTTATCTTGCTACATGCTTCACTTAGACAATTAGTAGGTAATAGATAGTAGGTTCTCCTTCCACCCATCCTTCCTATACTCCAGCTACTCCTACATCCACACTGACAACTTGTTGCCCTCTAGGGAATTGCAAACATCATTCTGTTATCCCTCCCTATATATACACCCACCATAGAACACTTATTCATCAATCTATTATGATTGAGCAAGAGTGAGACCAAATAAAGGAAAGTATGTTCCTGTAGACATTGGGGAGACACCAAAGAGTCATAAAATAGTCCTCTTATGACTTACTTTTTCTACACTGGGTTCCCAAGCCATACAAAATGTGAATTTACCTCTTCAAAAGATGCCCCCCATCTCTACAATGAAAACTTTTACAATTTCTACTATATAGATCCCAAACAGTGAGATTCATCCCAATACAACTAACAATATCTTTGTATTTGCAACATCTGCCTAGGATTTGCATGACCCTCTTTTATATGCATATTAAAAGAAGGGAAACCTCTCAAACCAATTCATGACATCTTAAAAACAAGCATTTATTCTCATTCTTAGACTATGGCTTTTAAGCGACCACAACTGCTCACTAGTTCACCTTTAAGCACATTAGAAATATGTTAGAGCCTGAAAACTAAGTGTCGGCATGTTTGAATTCGAGTGGAAATTCCTCCTCCTAAGAGTTTTTATCTAGCAAATTCTCTCCTGTGAAAAGAAATCTACATTTCTTTTCATGAGAGAATTCAATGTCAAAATGGTCGTCAACAAGTGTGAATCCTAGGACCCCAATGATGGGCTTCGTTACATCATTTATCTACTGATGCATTTAAGAATCATATGTCCTTTCAATCTCAAAGATCAATTCTCGAGGATCCTACCTACAATTCTATGGCATTGTTAATTAGATTAACAATGTTCTATTTTGTTGAAACAATTTATAAAATTTAAATTTTCTTGTTTTCTTCGACTTTGGAAAGTGAATTTAAATTTGTGGAGAAAATAATTTTTTTGATCTAATTGTCTTTTTGTAAGATTTTTGTCTTTTGAATGTTTTTTTCTCTCTTTAAATTAAATGTTGTTGAAGTGGAGAAAGTTGTTATGGTTTATGATACAACTCCTCGTTCAATCTAGAACTTAAGAAGGTGTAGAGTATTGGTACTCAATGGAGTGGATGCAACCAGAGTGCACCAAAATGGAATATTAGCCATGAGAAGTTTTGCATTTGGGCAATGCAATGAACAAGCAATCCTAAAGAAATGAACCACAAGGTTCACTTTTACATTCATTAAAAAAGCAACCAAAATCCAATTCACAATTGTTGATACAATTGACACAATTTTCTCAAATACAACAGACCCATGAAAATTGTGTTTGGTAAGGCCTGGGCAGAAAGGATTGGCTTTCATTCAAAAAACCTATAGGATTCAAGGGGTCTAGCCATCCTCCATATGATGATGGCTAAAGTATTCATCTTCATGCATCAAACAAAAGACCCAAATATAGATTTGAGAGGGGCAATAAAGAACTATAGATTGGATGGGTTTCAAAACTGCTATGGATGGAATTGATTAGCATGCTCTCCAATTCTAGAATAAGGGATTTCTTCACCTACATAATTTTTCAAAATTTGATTTGGATGGTTATAATACCTTTATTCACCTCAAAAGAGGTGAGGGTGACTAGATCATCAGAAAGGAACTACTAATTAATGAAAGTTTTGTTTCTATTTATTTGATATGGGTTAAGGCCACTCCATAAAATTATCAGTAAAAAGATAACAAACCTTTATTCTACTCAAAATTGTTCAAAGCAACATTAGTGTTACTCAACTTCAGATGCATGCATAGATTTTGGGAACTATAAATAAGTGATAATTTTCACAACTAATCTTGCTTGAAATTCTCTAATATTTGAAGGCACCAATTTTAGATTTTTAGATTTTTAGATTTTCTTCCTCAACAATTCCAGCTACAATCTAAGTCTAATATGTACATCATATGTAATGGAGTGTTACAAGATTGATTGTCAATGGTTGATGCATCACATTAAAGATTCTGAATGCCACTTCAGAAGTGCAAATTGTAGAGATCTTGTGCATATAGATATCAATTTACTATAATTTCCTACCTCACTTTTGAGGCCAGTGCATCCCTCATTCTAAAGTATATGTTTTATGACATATAGGAAAACTATGTGCACTAGTATGGTAGGGTTTAAATCCATTTGTGCACATTTACAATTTTTCTCATTATGAGCATACTTCAAAATATAGACAGGCTACAATATAATAATTTAGATATTTTCTTATCATTATCTTTGAATAAGGGTGCTCTTTGGCATTTATAAATAGGTATTATTATGGAATTAACAATTTTTATTGTGATATTTAATTTTTGATATTAATCAATAGATTACAAAGGACTAATTTTGATAATTTATTTGCTTTCATAAAATCTATTGTGATTTATTGTAGAAACAAAGATAATATTTTTCTTTTCCTTATTCTTCAAATTTTGTAGGCTATAATCTCCATCTCATGGGACTATGCATAGCCTAGACAACCATCTATACAAATTTTAAAACACTTATTATAATGCATCATATATCTCCCTTCTTGTAGAAGGCAGGACTATAGCTCTATAGAGCTCTTGTTACAATATGTAAATTGTTTTGTAAAGATTAGTAGCCAACACACTATATTTTATTCTCCCATTTGGTGTGGTCAAGAAAATTTATTTCTATTGGAGAAGAATCACTTGATGTCTTATTTAAGAATACAATTCATATCTTAAAGTGGTAGGTATCTTGGTATAGTATCTTTTAAAGTTCATATACTCATTTTTATAAGTGCCTTGGTTCAATGGAAATTTGGAAAGTGAGATGCCTATATTACTAGAGGTTGCACATTTTTGTACATGCAAACGATGAGATGGTTAAGAGTGAGTTGTTCTGCACTATGAGGAGAATTTGTGACAAATAATGAATTGAAATATGTGTATAATGAGAAAATAGTAGAAAGATGTTTTCTTCAAGATGATTCAATAATATTGTCGCACAAGTTCCAAAATAGAGCACCAATTAAGTATTTAAATAATTAATAGATTGATACAATTAGATAGATATACATGCCCAAGAAAAAGTAGCAAAAGAGTCCATGATTTTTTTTGCAAAGAAAAATAAAATATGTAACAATTAATTTGACTTCAATATAGCATGAAGTAAATGATACACCATATAATAAAATAATGCCATAATAGCACATTTTATCAAAAAAGAATTATCATTTTATGATGCAAAGAGGATCCAATAGTAATGAATCCCTCGATTGTTGTTCAAACAACATAGGGTTTTTGTTTTGTGATCATTGAAACAATGTTTTGAAGATATAAACTTGTACCTTTAAATAGAGCAATAATTTATCAAAATGGAAGGATAGAAATGAACAATTTAATGCATTGATATTACAAATAAAGAGGAAAATACCACAATATTATATTCTGTCTATCATAAGTAAGATTGATATCCTCAAAGATAAGACAATAATGTTGTAATATACAAGCATTTTAAAATGTAATATTTGATAAGTAAATGATTTATTTGTTACCAAATAATAATTATAAAATAAAGATAATAAAATTCAAATAGAGAAAAATGTAGAGACATACAAATAATTACATGGTTCACCAAATCTAAGAATATTTTGAAATGTTTACATTAGACCAAAATCTAGAATAAGAAATTGTCTTCAAAATTTATAACAATCTCTATCATTATAAAATAATTATACAACAATCTCACATAATGATTAGTTAGTCACCATTTTTACTTTATCAAATATTTTATTCTTAAATAAATTATTAAGAAATACACATTATAATTTCATACTTGATGTTTGTTTTATGAACCATTTAAAGTTTCTTAAATGAAAAAACAAATAAAAGTTTCTCTTCAAAATTTAGAAAAAGTTAAAGCTTCTTTCTAAATCTAGGCTTATTGTGAAGATATATCTCTACTATAAATTTTACAAAAATCAACTCATTTTTTGGGTCAAAAACTTCTTTCTAATAATAAAATCATATTTCTTTTTATCATAAAAATAGTTCTATATAGATTTAATAATAATTGTTATCTCATCAACTTTCTTCAAATAGTTCATAGTTTCTAAACACTTTACTTTCTAATCTAAAATAATTGTTTCTATTAAAAATCTTTAAAAAAGTAAATGTTCTTCACCTAGTTTTAAATTTTTATAAAGAGATTTATTAAGTATAAAGATATTTGTTATAAAATTAAAAATTGTTGGTGTAAATAAGTATTTACTTATTACACTTTACTTAAGTTTACTTAGGTTAATGCATTATTTTATTATTTTGCATTATTTTATTATTTCTTTGGTGAGACACTTAGGAGTTTTCAAACTCTTATGAGTTGTCATGTTGACAACACTGGAGTAAGCAACTCTAATTCAACACATGGTGTCTACAACACTGGAGTTTGCATAATTAATTGAGTTGTCATGTAGACAACATAGTTATTTGCACTCCTAATTTAGCACATGGTGTCTACAACATAATTTTGCATGCTACACCTTTGTAGGCTCATCCTCTCATCATCGCACTTACTCCTGTGCTTAATGGAGGATAACTCATATGTGGTGGACATGTGCTTGGTTGTATGACTTATCATGTTGCTGATTCCTATGCATTCTAGAAGCATTCCAGAGGCCTTTATATACAGGCACTCCTAGTGTACTTGAACATTGAATGAATATCATATCATCACTTTGATCATACTGTTTTTGGTCTACTATTGTGCTTGTGCTTGAGTTCCTTGGTCTTGGGTCAATTTTTCCCTAAGAAAAATTCTTACATGGTATCATACCTTAGGGAGATTCTCTACACAACCATTTGAGACCATTGTTGCTTCAGTACCTTGACCTAGATCTAGAGATTCCATAGAAATTGGGAGCGTCTAGAGCCAAAATGGACCTCACCATTACATCCAAAATGTTGATTCGGTGAAAATTGGCTATAAATTTGCCTATGCTGGGCCCCAAAGTCAATTTTGAGGCAATTTTTTTTGCAAACCAACACTCAAAGGCCCGATTTACAACTTGGGTAGGGTCATTTATTTGATCTGTGAATTTTATTTTTAGATCTGATTTTATTATCCTCTGCATTATTTTCGAATTTCTGGGTATTTTTCAAATTTTTTTCGGCTAGTTGGCCTTGCAAAGAATTTTTTTTTGCAAGAACTAGGCAGTGACATCCTGGCCCCTGCGAGCCGAATATTTCATCGGCATTTACTATAGTATGACAATCTCATCAATTTTTTTGGGTAGTCCATTTTCAAATACGATGACTACATAAGCCACTGACCGACCAACACACATCTGACACTCCATAAACTCCTCGTGGTCTTTTGTTCTAACATTGTGGGCTTAGTGTTTTTATTCCATAGTGGAGGACCTCTCACAATGCATGTGGGACTAAATCTTGTCCCCCGCTGACTGTCAAACCAATCCAGCACTTGGCAATAATACTTCTGGTGCTCACTGAAGACCTTCTGGCATGGAATTGTCTCCAGCCACTGTGAAGTTAGATTTCGACACCACTGAAAGAAATTTGGTCTATTGCTGTGAATTCCTCCGGCACCATAAAAACCCACTGGTGACCTCCCAATTTTGTCAGCATCTGCATCACCCTCCACATGGAGTACCCATCTACACAGTCGATGATCTACATGGTAGCCACGTAGGCAAACACATAGGCAAGGTCACATCCTTTTTTTGTACATCTTTTGTACGTCCATACAGTAGACATAGGGACCCATACAGTGCTGACATCATCATTACATCAGCGTGATCTGATCTAGGGGCTAAGTTTTCACTGACATCAACATTCGACTATCCTAAATTTGATGACCGTCTGATCGTCATCTAGAGGCAAATTAAAACTGCTATGATGACTATTTGATCATCAAATTTAACCTCATCTTTTGCTGATTCAACCCCTCTCTAGATTGATTTTTTATTTGACAGTCTAACTTTGGGAGGCCATATCTCAGTCATATAGACTCCAAATCAGGTGTGATTTCTTTTGATTTTGGCTAGAATTTCCTAAAATTTTCAGTGGTGCAGTTCTTTTCTAGTTTTGGTGCATGGATTTATGAAAAATTGCATCTTTTGAAGACTATACTTGTCCAATCCTACATTTTGCAACTTCAATTGCTCCGTATGGGCTCATCTGGACTCGAAATCAGGTTCTATTTTTTTTGAAAGTATATTATTATTTTTTCTACTTTCTAGATCTACAATCAAATTATAGGGTGGTGTGGACAAAAGTATCACTTTCAGAAATAGGTCCTCTCTTTGCTTTGAATTTCTTCAAAATTGTTGTACATTGTAAAGTTCTAGATTTTTAATCTATAAAGAGGTTGTAAATAGAAAAATTAGAAGTCCACTAAGGCCAAAATTGGCAAGTGGCCATTGTAAATGCACTATATATAAAGTACCAAAAGCATCTTTTTGGGGGGGTTTCTTGATTGAGTGAAAAGGAGGGGGTGTTCTTGGTGTTGTGGTCCTCTTTTCCTGCTATTTTCTTTCATTTTCTGCATCATGGGAAATTTTAAGTTTCAAAAATTAACAAGACATAACTATGCTACATAGTTCATTAAAATGTAGTGTCATTTAATGCATAAAAGAGTTTCTCAATATGTAGATGGTACCCTTCCTAAACCAACAGGTGATCAAGTATCTACAACTGAAATCTCAGCTTAGGAAACAATGGATAGGAAAGCCCTAGGTGATATTTGTTTTGGGGTTGAAGACAAGATCATATATCAAATCCAGAAGTCTTGTACATCCAAGAAAGCTTGGGATACCCTCCAAAACCTATATAGTAAAGTGTTTGAGGAAGATGTTTACAAAATTGAAGATGAGCTTGTCTCTTTAGATCCAAAGAAATTTGATTCTATACAAGACTTTATCATAAAGGTGAATGAATTAAGAATGAAACTTGATGATTGTGGGAGTCCTATTAAAGATGACAGGTTAACCTATCTCATTCATAATAAGTTTCCATTTGAGTACTCCACATTTGTTTCTTCTTATAACACCTCAAAGACCTTATTAGGGTCTTCCTATCAGAAAGTCTCTTTTGATCGCTATGCTATACTGTTGGATGAAGAAGAAAAGAAGTTGAAATCAATGGGGATTCTCAATTCATCCAAGTCTAAGACATTAGTGGCAAATAATGAGGGTTCTCAAAATTCAGATGGTCAATCTTCAAATAAAGGAAAGGGCAAGAAGAAGAAGTGGAAAAATAACACACAAGAGGATTCAGAAAAGACAACACCACAACCAAATCAACAAGGCCAGTCTTCCTCGAATTCAAACAAGAAGGGGGACACTAATAAGGAGAAGAAAAAGTGTGCCTATTGCAAGAAGTTTGGTCATGATGAACATGAGTGTTATCATAAAAATATTGATGACTTAACGAACATCATAAAGAAATACAATTTTCCACTACCTAATGCTTATAAGGAGAAAGGATCCTCATCTTTAGATTCAAAGGGCAAAGGGCAAGCACTTATGGCAAACTCAAATTCTTCAACAGAATGGATTCTTGACTTAGGTGCCTCATATCATATGGGTTCCTCAAAAGGATATTTTTCTTCATTGAAGTAGTCTAAGGTACCACACATCTTTGTAGGAGATAATACCAAAATGGAAGTTGAAGGGAAAGGAAAAGTGGAGATGAAAAATGGAGAATTCAAAGATGTTCTCTATGTTCCTAACCTAAGTTCTAATCTCCTCTTAGTTTACCAAATCACTCACCTTGGAGATGGCCACAAAGTTGAGTTCCTTCCTAACTCAGTAAAGGTGTGCAGTCTAAATGATGATTCAGTAGTTGCAGTGGGGAAAGTTAATCATGACACAAGATTGTATTCTTTCTCTCACTTTATGCCCAAGTATCCTTCACAAGCCTTGTTGATTCAATCCAATCAAAAAACCAAATTATGGCATGGGTGGTATGTACATCTTGCCTTCCACTATCTTCAGCAACTTTGCTCAAATAATATGGTCAAAGGTCTACCTACAATCAACTTTTCTAAGGGTGAATGTTCAACAGGTTCAGTGGATATGCATCTAGAGGAGAAGTTTACTAAAGGGAAGTCTTCAAGAGCACTAGTTGTTCTTCAGTTGGTTCACATGGTACTAGCAGGTCCTTTTGCAGTGACACCAATTAGCCAGGGTCGCTACATTCTCACTTTTATTGATGAGTTTTCATGCTACACATGGGTCTACTTTCTTCATCACAAAAATGAAGTGTTGGATAAATTTCTACCTTTCAAGACTCATGTTGAACAGAAATCTAGGAAAGCCATCAAAGCTCTTAGGATGGACAATGAAAGAAGATATGTGAATATAAGGCTTAAAGACTTTTGCAAATTTGAGGGTATTGAACTTCAAAATCCACCAACATTCAGTTTGCACAAGACAGATGTTGTAGCATTAAGGATATGAACTCTTAAGTCAATGGCAAGTTGCATGATACAAGCCAAGTCTCTAGATCAATCACTTGAAGTTGAAGTAATCAACAGTGCCAGGCTTAGATGGAAAGACACCTTTTGAGGCAGAAAACCAGTTGTGAACAACTTAAGAGTCTTCGGTTGTCCAACATGGGCAAACATATCTTCCAGGGGATGCAAGGCACCACCACCAAGGCCTTATACTTTTATAGGATATGAAGATGGTGTTAAGGCATACATACTTATGGATCTTGAGACTCATGAGATTTTCATAGAGAGGAATGTATACTTTGAGGAAAGCTCACCCAGCTTATCCTCTAGTCATCTATGCACTTCATACATTGTGGAAACTGATAGTGACACCAACGACCGTGATTCAACAGACTCATATACGTGGGATCCTATTAATAGATGCAGAGAGAGGTCATGACATCAACACATTCCACATGGATATATTGCCATAGTAATAGGTCCAACATAGCAAGGTACACCTTGTCTTCTAGCTTTAGAATCAGTGGATGACTTCTTGACAGACATTTCAGGTTTGTTTGTGGAGACACACATAGCAAATTTAGAAGACATCATTGATGATATACATCTTCTCTTTGATGGAGAAGATCCTTCTTCAGTTGTTGTGAGGTCTCACTCTGACCCTCATGCCCATTCTCTACATGATCAATCTTCACAAGTTTATATGATTATGGATCCTTATGTACAACAGTTGTAGGAGTTCTCTTTATCATTTGAGGAGACAAATGGTTCCTTGGGATAGGTTCTACCTACATCCTTGTTAGATCTGCACTCATTCTTTTCAGCAGTCTTGAAGGGGCGACCATCAACATCAACACAGGGATAGTTGAGTAGGTTTTAGAGGCATCATTGATCATTGGGATTCTTTCTACACACAGGGGGAGCATATCATTGGTACCTATGATATTGTTTCTTCCAAAGAGGAGGAATATTATTCAACATTCCTAGATCAACTTCTACATCAGAGCAACTATCACTGATCGACACACTACATTTAGGGGGGGGGGGGGACTACCTTGTTTCTCTTCTCTCTTGTGGGGGGGACCTTTTCCTCTTTTGGGGTTGTGTTCTTCTCATATTTCTCTATTGTATATACTTGATGTATGTCGTAATGTGGGGGTCTTGATTACTCCATCCATCCATGCACCTTGTTTTTTCATCTCTCTTTTTGGAAGAGAGTTTTTCCCATGAGGTTTTCCCTCTTTCTCCACTTTATGAGAGATTGCATTTTATTATGTACATGGGTACCTAACATGGCCTAATAGCTAGGACCCATTATGCATTTCATCCTAGCTTTCTTAAGCTTAAGTGCATTCCCCTAAGTTGCACTTAGGGGGGGGGGGGGGGGGGGGGGGGGGGGGGGGGCGGGGGGGTGTTGGTGTAAATAAGTATTTACTTATTACACTTTACTTAAGTTTACTTAGGTTAATGCATTATTTTATTATTTCTTTGGTGAGACACTTAGGAGTTTATGCACTCTTATGAGTTGTCATGTTGACAACACCGGAGTAAGTAAATCTAATTCAACACATGGTGTTTACAACACTGGATTTTGCATAATTAACTAAGTTGTCATATAGACAACACAGTTATTTGCACTCCTAATTTAGCAAATGGTGTCTACAACATAATTTTGCATGTTAGACCTTTTTAGGCTTATCCTCTCATCATCGCACTTACTCCTGTGCTTAATGAAGGATAACCCATATCTAGTGGACATGTGCCTAGTTGTATGACTTATCATGTTGCTGATTCCTATGTATTCTAGAAGCATTCCAGAGGCCTTTATATACAGGCACTTCTAGTGTACTTGAACATTGAATGAATATCATATCATCATTTTGATCATACATTTTTGGTCTACTGTTGTGCTTGTGCTTGAGTTTAGAGGGTCTTAAATAAGCCTCATGATTGTGGATCAACTGCCTTTAACCAAGATTCCAACTTCCTAGCTATTAGAAGAGTGCTTGTTTCAAAATTTGTCAAAGTTGCAAAGCAACTTGACAATTTTTATAATTTTTTGCATTTGTCACATAAATTTGACTTTAAGACCTCTAATGATGTGGAAGGATTATTCAAATTTATTTTTTAAATCTATTTTTAACTCAAATTCTATATATTTAACCTGCATATACTGTCACTAGAATGACAAGAAGATGCTGGAGCTTGGTTTTTCCATTAAGTCTTATGAATATTACCTATTGGCTTATATTCTTGTGCTCCCAACCTTTCCAAGGACTCAAGGATTTGAATATCATAGTCCAACTTATCCTAGCCCAAATCAACCACTTTAAAAGTTCTAAACTCACAAATCACACTGAACCACAAATAATGTTGTTTTACAAGCCTAGTTTCCTATTAGCTCTCCAGAGAGAAAATCCAATTTTTCTACAGAATTTTCCAAAGGAATCTTCAACCTAATAAAACTTATTGATACCCTTTTTGAAGTTATACAATACATCCAGATATCTTCCCAAGGTATTTTGGACCAACCTACAGTAATATGCAAAAATGCCTATTTGAAGGCCACAAATATGCCACTTTTCCAAAGCAAGCATGCCACAAATTTTTCACCAAAATATATAGCCTATAACAGAACTATAAAAAATCTCCAATAAAAGGATTTCGAAATAAATTTTAATCGACAACTTGATCTAATGCAAAAACCCCAAATTAGGCTTCAAAATTGTATCAAACCCTTGCTTAACTAGAGCCTACTAAATATCCCACTTACCAATGTTTCTTAGACTAAAGAAACATGTTCACAACATCTCCAAGACATATTCCAACTATTTCAAACATAAAGTGATGGCCTTGTTTGGGTAGAATGCTTATTGTTGTACCCCTACCAACACTTCTATATCCTTATTAACATATAACTCACAATAATCACCAAAATTCTTTACTTTCTCAACGTAATCAAGGTTAGTAATGTCTAATATACATCAAATAATGATAATTACACATGAATTAGAGGTCAAATCCATGGAATGACCAATGAGATCATAAGATTACTAGTAAATTGTGATAAAAGATGCAAATTCTAGAACTTCTATTAACACAAAATTGTTGAATTACTTACAAACATTATTCAAATCATGTACCATCTTTAACGAAGGAAAATCTACTTACAAATCATACAAGGAATTGATTCCACTTAAAGAATAGATAAGATCAATTCATACAAAAGTTAGTTTGGAGAAAACATTTGTCTTTATTTATATGAATTCATCAAAGTCTAAATACAATGATCTTCACAATCTCCACTCTCCTCCAACACTACCACATGCTTCATGAAATTTGATTACAACTTGCACAACCAACTCTAGTTGGTTTCCATGATTAGAAACTTTAAACAAGCCCCAAACTATGATTCTCACCTAAGGCTATTAACACTGTTATTATTTGAATTTGAAATTGTAAACTTAACTATTTTATCTCCTAATTGACTTCTTAGCATATTTCTATCCTATTAAGCCCCTTTACACCATTTAAGGGAATTTAACCCTTTTTCACCAATGATCCCAATCTATTACATCTTTTATGTCCAATGTTCCTTATGGGACCATTTGGACAACTTGCCATTACATTTGATTTATTACATTCAAAGGCCATTATAGACCTTAACACATCATTATTGGTTCTCTATGATCTTCTGGAATCCATCTTTCTTCATGGTTGTCCAAATATCCCGATGCTTGTCTAGGTTATCCTATGCCATACTCCCCAACAAGGAAAGAATTCTTTTCCCAAGAGTTAAATGGTTTGATCCTATAATCATGAAGTCTCCTAGAGGGTTTATACCCTTGTGTTCAACCATTCTTCATACTTGGTGATGTAAGCTAGATTGCTTGCTTTGTCCTTTCCTTTCCAAAGCACTTACTAGGATCTCTTCTTATCCTATTAGGTTTCCCCTATGTCACCCTAACCCCAAGAGGATATCTACCTTACCCTCTACACTTCACTCTCTAGTTACACCAAGGATTTCACATTTGCTACCTTCCTAAGGACATCTTTCTTAATCCTCAAACTCACTATTTCTTTAAGCTTACTCTTCCTACCTTTAGCATGGAGTGTGGGGTGCATCTTAATGTTGTTTAGAATATCTCTATCCTCCTTGACTCATTTCCCATAGATTTCCTTATCGATTTCCTCAATCTTAACAAAATTGTCCTAAAAAGTCCTAATTGCATTAGGCCTCCAAAGTTAGGTTTTGGGCTACCATTCCAAATTTTAATCAACAAAGTGGAAAACCAATCTCAGATATGGATACCCTTTTAGAAAATCTATGAGATTTTGTGGGTCTTAGGTTCCCAACCTGTCTGTACACTCCCTTTCTATTTTTATGCCTATAAACAAGGGGATTTAACATTCCCAAACAACATTCATGATGGTTTGATAAAACGCATAGAAAAATTGGTCTTGGAACCTTATTCTTTGGTACAAGGCTTCCTCATCCACCCATCCTCACTCTACAACTCTCAGATCAAAGTATCTAACAAATTCAATCTATCAAATCCCACTTGCTAGCACAATGACCACCTAGCCATTCATCTATGACTCACCTAGGGAATTACTTTAAAAATAGTTGTCAAGATTTTCTAGGTCTCTCCTTTTCTATGTACAATATAAAAGGGCTCAACTTCCATATCCACAAAAACAATGATGATTCCACAGTGAGGATTCATGGGGGATCCATTTTCCCAAAAATTGTCAAAGCAAAAATAACAAATAGTCTATGTACAAATGATTTCCTAACTATGCACAAATGAACTCTGATCAACTTGAACTATAAAATGAAAAGTTCTGAAGCAACATGAATAATAGGGATCAAACACAACCATCAACCTCTTTCTTGCACTATGCAACTTCATGTCAAAAAGTTGTCAAGCAACTTTTCAAAGTTGCTGACAACTTTGACAACATTTTGCATTTCTTATAAACTTTGAATTCCTTCATTTGGGAACTTAAAAAATTGTCCACTATGATCCATTTATGATTTATAGGCATTATTTAGCCTTTAGAGCATCAATTTACATGATTTAAGTCACTTGGACCTATCTGACAACTTTTGCACAATTTACATCTTTCCCCAAATTTTACCAAATGATAAGGTGTAGTCTCCAAACTATGCACAAGGATGTCAAAACACCATAGAGGATAAGATTTCTCAAAACCACACCTATCTCATATTGCTAGGGTATAAGAACAATAATCCTATTTTTTCTCTCAAAAACCCTAAACAACAAAGAAAACAAAGAACATCTGGACTAAGTTGAACTACACATGATCCATCTAGGAGAAAACAAACATGACCTTGAAAGGTCCAAACTCACAATCCTAACTTGGATAGAGTCTATACATGCCCAAAATCACAACTAGAAATCAAAACAAGGAGTTTGACTAGGTTCTCTTGCACCATACTCCCCGAAACAAAAAGACGTTTAATCCATCCTTGGATTAATCAAGGTGAAGTCAATGCATAGCCTCTCAAAGTTTGCCTCTCTAACCCAAGTAGCATTAACATCATCGTTTTTGAGCCACTTGACAAGATGTTCAAAGTATTCCTTTATTCTAGGCTTCTTATAAACCCATGTATCAAGTATCCTATCTTCTTGCATAGGTGGAGCAGGGTTGAAATTCAGGTCTGCCAAGATTTGTATGACCTCTTGAAGATTCTGATTAGAATCTAGAGTTGGACCCTTATACAAAACTAGGTTTCCAACATAAATTTGTGACAATGTGAGGTTGTTAGGAAGTGTTACCTTGTAAGCATTGTTTCCATATTTGGCCAATATGGGGCAAGGACCCAACCTTCTCATCTGAAGCTTGTGTGGTACCCCTTTCTAGAACTTGTGTTTTTTCAAATGTACCATCACAAGATCTCCCACCTTAAACTAAAAATATCTTTTTGTTACATCCATCTTTTGTTTAAGTTTTTTAACATTTTCAGTTAGAGCCTTCCTTACATTGTCATGGACTTCCTTCATAGAGTGGGAGAAGTCCTCTGCATACCTACTACTATAAACACAACCCTTCAACTCTCTTAACTCAAATACCCCTCTAGGATGCAAACCATAGACTATTTCAAAAGGACTCTTACTAGTTGATCTATTCACTATGTCATTGCAGACATATTCAACCTACCCAATGAGTTGATCCCATGCTTGACCATACTCCTTTGTAAGACACCTCAACAAGCTTCCAAGACTCCTATTAATCACCTCTATTTGGACATCTATTTTTGGGTGATAGGTAGATCCAAAAGATAAGTTAGTTCCAAGATTTTTCCATAATGTCTTCGAAAAGTGGCTCATGAGTTTGGTGTCCTTGTCTAAAACAATTCTCATAGGTAGTCTATAGATTCTAACCACCTCTCTGAAGAAAAAGTGAGCAATTTGACAAGCATCATGTATGGTCTTGCAAGGTACAAAATGGGCCATCTTACTAAATCTATCCACAATCACATAAATGCTATCATAACCTTGCCTTGTCTAAGCAAACTACAAAATCCATAATTATGCACTCCCATGGTCTGCTAGGAATTGGAAGTGGTTGATAAAGACCAACATTGGTGGATGTGCCCTTTTCCTTTTGACACACTATACAACTTTCAACATACTTCCTAATATCTCTATTCATCTTAGGTCAAAAATAAAACCTAGTAACTAACTCTTGATTCTTATTGACTCCAAAATGACAACTAAGTGCCCCATTATGTTTTTCTTGGATCAAAGTTTCCCTTATGGGCCCTTTGGGAACACAAAGTTGACTTCCTTTAAACAATAAATCATTCTGCAATGTATAATCAGAGACCTCACCATGAATTTTTTTTTGAACTCCTTGCATACCTTATATATTTGGGCAAAGTCTTCATCATCAACATATAGGTCTTTGAATACTTCAATGCCTATTCTTTGTAGTTGAACCTCTTGTACTGTAAGGAGTCTTCTACTCAATGCATGAACTACCTTATTCTGCACCCCCTTCTTATGCCTAATAGTAAAGGTGAAGGCTTGTAGGCATTCTACCCATTTCATATGCTTGCTACTGAATGAGTTAAGGAAACTGAGGGCTTGGTTGTCTAAATACACCACAAATTATTTTGGGAGAAAATAGTGCCTCCACTTCCTTGGGACTTGGACTAGAGAATACAACTCTAAGTCATAGGAGGAGTACTTCCTCTTTGCATCATTGAGATTTTCACTATGAAAAGCCACTGGTCTTCCATCTTGGCTTAGAACAACCCTAATAGCCACATTACTGGCATCACACTCCACTTGAAACAATTTATCAAAGTGAGGAAGCACTAGAGTAGGCAGTTTTGCTATCTTTTTTTATGAGTGTCTCAAAACCATGATAAGCTTGTGGGGTCCAATGAAACTTTGTTTTCACTCCACCTTTGATTGTATCCCACATAGGAGCACATATGCCACTAAAATTCTTAATAAACTTCCTATAATACATGGCCAAACCATGAAAACTTTTGACATCTGTGGCAATCTTGGGAGTAGGCCAACTTAGAATGGCATTTACCTTGTCTTGATGCATTTTGATGTTACCTTGAGAAAAAACAAAGCCAAGATAAACTAGCTCCTATTTCATGAAGTTACTCTTCTCCAAGTTTATCATTAACTCTTCTTCATGTAATTTCTTAAAAATAATTTTCAAATTCTTGATACGCTCTTCTTTAGTTTTGCTAGAAATTAACATTTCATCTCAATAGACAACACAATTACCAATGTAATATGCCAATAGCTCTTTCATCAACCTCATAAAAGTAGATGAAGCATTAGAAAAAAAAGGAATTATAAGCCATTCATGCAAACCTTCTATAGTTTTGAAGGTTGTTTTCCACTCATCCCCTTCATTTATTTTAATTTGGTGGTAGCCACTTTTTAGGTCTATCTTGGTGAAATATTTTGCTTCCCCCAAACAGTCCATTAGGCCTTCAATTCTAGGTATTGGGAACCTATACCTAATGGTGATTCTATTAATGGCTCTAGAATTAATATAGAGTCTCCAAGCTCCTCCTTTCTTGGGGGCTAAAATAGTAGGGACTACACATGGGCTAATGCTCTTCCTAATTAGGTCTTGGTCTAGGAGCTCTTGAATTTGTTTGGCAATTTCCTCATTTTGTTGAAGGGTCATTTTATAGGCAGCTTTTTTGGGGAGGGTAGCTCCTAAAATAAAATCTATTTGGTGGCTAAAAAGCCTCTTAGGAGGTAGGGTGGAAGGTTTTCCATCACTAACAATTTCATTATATTGTTTGAATAATTCTTGTACTCCATTTGGTATCTATGTTTTCTTGGCAGCAACTTCATCTTTGGGCTTCAAAACCAATGCAAACCCAACTCCATCTCCTTCCTCTAGGGTTTGTAAGAACTCTTTCTCACCAACCATGAGTGCACTTGGACTTGAGGTCTTCATCTCTCCTTCTTCTATCAAGGACTTAATCTTGAAAGTCACACCATCCTTCTTGAATGAGTAGGCATTTTTGGTTCCATCATGTATGGCTCGGTTATCAAATTGCCATGGCCTTCCAAGTAGAAGGTGGCATGTGTCCATAGGAAGAATTTCACATAGAACTCTATCCTTGTATCTCCCTATGGTTAACTCTACCCATTCTTTCTCTCCCACAAGAATATGTTATCCTCTGTTGAGCCATGTGACCTTATATGGGTTGGCATTTGGGATTCTTTCTAGCTCCAACTTGCTAATTGCCTCTTCATTGATTATGTTATCTGTTGAGACTAAGTCAATGATGACTCTACACACCTTCCCCATGATTTTACATCTAATATTAAAGAGTACCCTTCTTTGACTTGGTTCTTTGTTTGGCTTCTTGATCAATGTCTTTCTTATCATCAAGTTTTCCCCTTCCTGTGATTCTAAAGGTACTTCAGATTTCTTATGTCTACTACTAGACTCTTCTTGCATAGAATTAAATACTTTTGTACTTCCTTAGGAAGTTGATCCTTTTTTAGGGAACCTATATGAAGGGTGTCCTAACTAATTAAAATGTTAGCACTTCATGGTGGAGAAGTAGAATCCTCTCCCTTGGTTTCAAATCCTTTGTCTCCAACTATTGTTAGAGCCTCTGCCTTTGTTGAAACCTCCTCTTCCTGAACCTCCTTCTTATTGTTTAGTCGAATTTCTTTCTCCTTGTGGCCTAGAATTTTTTCCTCTTTCACCATAGCCTCTTTGAATTCTTCCATCTCTACCTCTAAAGTTTGTGTTTTCCTTCTTCTTGTTTTCTTCTTCCACTTTCAGAGCAAGTTGGAAGCATTTATGGACTAATCTGGGAGTCCATAGGCTAATCTCTTCTTGTGTGTTCCACTTCAAGCCTCCTAGATACCTAGCCACTTTGATGGTCTCATCTTCTTGTACTCTTGTACTCAAAAAAAACTTCTAAAACTCTTTAGTGTAAGTTACCACATCCATGTCTTTTTGTTTTAAACTTTGCCTCTTCTTGTGTAGTTGAATTTCATAGTCTTCTAGTAGGTATCATTTTTTCACCTTGGTTACCATGACTTTCCAATTTCCAATGGGCTTCTTTCCCACTTTCTCCCTTTCTTCTTGGAGGTACTTCCACCATGTTAGGGTTGATCCCCTTAGCCTAGATTTGGCTACCTTAACTTTTTGTGCTTCAGTCACACCTTTACACTCAAAGTGGTTCTCCATCCCTAATCCATTCCATCACAAGTTTATTGTTCATCTTCCCACTAAACAAAGGGATTCCTTTTAGATCTTTCCCACCTATTTCCTTGATGATTTTTAGAATGGTCCCTCATTCAATGGAGGGTCTGGGATAGTTATGATATCTTCCTCATCAATCTTTTCTTTACCCTTATTGCTACTTTCACCTTCTTGGTCTTTCTTCTTAGTTGCCTCAACAACTTCTAACTTTTTTTTCATTTCTTCTATGACTTCTTCAAGGATTCTATTTCTCACCCATTTATTTATCTAGCTTTGCATTAGTCACCATTGTTGTCTCACATACTAATTCTTCAGTCTAATACATCCAACCACAAGCCCAATCTTTTGAGGCTTTGATACCAATCTAATGTAAGCTAGATTCCTTGCTTTGTCCTTTCCTTTCCTAAGGAGTCACTAGGCTCTCTTATTAGCCTATTAGGGTTCCCCTATGTCACTGTAATCCCAAGCAGATATCTACCTTACCCTCTACAATTCACTCTCCAGTTACACCAAGGTTTTTACACTTGCTACCTTCCTAGGGACATCTTTCATATTCCTCAAACTCACCATTTCTTCAAGCTTACTCTTCCTGCCTTCATCATGGAGTGTGGGGTGCATCTTAATTTTTTCTGGACTAACTCTACCCTCTTGGACTCATTTCCCATAGGTTTCCCTATTGATTTCCTCAATCTTAACAAAACTGTCCTAAAAAGTCCTAATTGAATTAGGCCTCCAAAGTCAGGTTTTGGGCTACCATTCCAAATTTTGCTTAACAAAGTGGAAAACTAATCTTAGACATGGATACCCTTTTGGAGAATCTATGCTATTTTGTGGGTCTCAAGTTCCCAACCTGTCCGTACACTCCCTTGCTATTTTTATGCCTATACACAAGGGATTCTAACATTCCAAAACAACATTCATTAGTGTTTGATAAAATATATGGAAAAAATGGTCTTGGAACCTTCTCCTTTGACATAAGGCTTCCTCATCCTTCCATGCTCACTCTATAACTCTCAGATTGAAGTATCTAAAAAATTTAATCTATCAAATCCCACTTGCTAGCATTGTGACCACCTAGCCATGCATCTAAGGCTCACCTAGGGCATCAATTTAAAAATAGTTGCCAAACTTTTCCATGCCTTTCCTTTTATATGTACACTGTACAAGGGCTTCGCTTCCATATCCCCAAAAACCATGATGATTCCATGGTGAGGATTCATGGGGGAGCCATTTTCCACAAAACCGTCAAAGCAAAAACAACAAATAGTCTATATGCAAATGATTTCCTAACTATGCACAAATGAAATTTGATCAACTTGAACTCTAAAATGAAAATTTCTGCACCAACATGAATAATAGGGATAAAACACACAAATCAACCTTTCAATCCATTAATCCATACACGCAATCAAAAGAACTAAAAAATTGTCAAATTCTAAACTATATCTTGTGGATTCACTTGTAAAAAAAATTGTATTACAACTCCCAACCCATGGAATGGGTTGACCTTGTGATGTTATAAGTTTCCCAAGAGGTTGCATAATCTTAGAACAACCATCAAACTCTTTCTTGTGCTATGCAACTTTCCTATCAAAAAGTTGTCAAGCAACTTTTCAAAGTCGCTAACAACTTTGACAACTTTTTGCATTTCTTAGAAACTTTGAATTCTTTCATTTGGAAACTTCCAAATTTGTCCACTAGGATTCATTTATGATTTCTAGGAATGATTTAGCCTTCAAAGCATCAATTTACATGATTTTATCCATTTGGACCTATTTGAAAACTTTTGCACAATTTACATCTTTTTGACATCTTTCCCCAACTTTTTCCAAATGACAAGGTATAGTCTCCAACCTATGTAAAATATCATAAAGGACAAGATTTCTTAAAACCATACCTATCTTAGGTTTCTAGGGTATAAGACCCATAACCCTAGTTTTCTCTCAAAAACCCTAAACAACAAAGAAAACAAAGAACATCTAGACTGGGTTGAACTAGACACAATCCATCTAGGAGAAAATAAACATGAGCTCAAAAGGTCCAAAATCACACTCTTGATTTGGCTAGAGTTAGTACATGACCAAAATCACAACTAGAAATCAAAACAAGGAGTTTGACTAGGTGCTCTTGCACCATACTCCTCTAAACAAAAAGAAGTTAAACCATCCTTGGATTGAGCAAGGTGAAGTCAATGCTCAACCTCTTGAATTTACCTCTCTGACCCAAGTATCATCAACATCATCATGTCCAAGTCACTTGACAAGATGTTCAAAGTATTCCTTTGTTCTAGTCTTCTTATAAACTTATGTATCAAGTATCATATTTTCTTGAATAGGTGGAGCAAGGTTGAAATTCAGGTCTTCCACATCTTGTATGACCTCTTAAGATTTTGATCAACATCTGGAGTTGGACCCTTATACAAAACTAGGTTTGCAACATTGAAATGGGTGACAGCTGAAGGTTGTAAGCATTGTTGCCATACTTTGCCAATATGGGGAAAGGACCCAACCTTCTCATTTGAATTTTGTGTGTTACCCCTTTCTAGAATTTGTGTTTGTTTAGATGTACCATCACAAGATCTCCCACCTTAAACTGAACATCTCTTTTTGTTACGTCCATCTTTTGTTTAAGTTTTTTTAGCATTTTCAGTTAGAGCCTTTCTTACATTGTCATGGACTTCCTTCATAGAGTGGGAAAATTTCTCAACATAGCTACTACTATATACACAACCATTCAACTCTCTTAACTCAAACACCCCTCTAGGATACAAACCATAAACTATTTCAAAAGGACTCTTACCAGTTGTTCTATTTACTACGCCATTCTAGGCATATTCAACCTATCCAATGAGTTGGTTCCATGCCTGACCATACTCCTTTCTGAGACACCTCAACAAGTTTTCAAGCCTCCTATTAATCACCTCTATTTGGCCATCTATCAGTGGGTGATAGAAAGATTCGAAAGATAAGTTAGTTCCAAGCTTTTTCCAAAATGTCTTCCAAAAGTGGCTCATGAATTTGGTGTCCTTGTCAGAAACAATGCTCATAGGTAGTCCATGGATTCTAACCTCCTCTTTGAAAAAAAAAGTGAACAATCTAACAAGCATCATGTATGGTTTTGCAAGGTACATAATGGGCCATCTTACTAAATCTATCCACAATCATATAAATACTATCATAACGTTGCCTTGTCTATGGTAAGCCAACTACAAAATCCAAAATGACAATTTGCCATTACATTTGATTTATTAGATTCAAAAACCATTATAGGCCTTAACACATCATAATTTACTCTCTATGATATTTTGGAATCCATCATGTTTTCATGGTTGCCCAAATTTCCTAATGTTTTTCTAGGTGCTCTTCCACCATCTAATCTATCAAAAACAATATGAAATGAAAAAATAACAATATTTCAATCAATTTGAATTCAATCGAGCAATGTTGACCACATTTGACCCATCACATGTCTTACAGAGCACCAGACTTGAAGAGTAAAACAATAAGATGAAAAAATAAATCTAATAGCTCATAATGCTTTGTTACATCACAAGAGACTACATGAGCTACGAATCACATGGATCTACCTTTAGGGTGCCCTTGCACCATAGCCTCTAGGAAAAAATAATCCCAAGTACCTTGAGTTGCAAGTCACTCCAAAGTGGTACCATGTTTAAGAATGTCTACCGCAGTCATCCATGTGGCTTTTGAATCTAGAAGATCCTTCCAAGAAATTAGGTATTCCTTATAAGTTCCCTGCCTTGTATACTTAAGCACTTTAGAATCAATGATTTTGTTTAACTACAGTGGTTGACCAGGGGATAAATCCTTTACCCAATCATTGACATGAGGTTGACTAGTAGGTCTTATGGTTCCATCCTCTATCTAAGATCCTTGTAAAAGAGTTAAGCCAAAAACATTGAAGATGGGAGAAATTCCAAGAGCATGAGGAAGTTCAATTTCATAGACATTATTTCCAAACTTGTGGAGAATCCTTAAGTGGCCGATCTTATTCATGAGTAATATGGTAGGTTAACACTTTGGAAACTTTTATTTCCTCAGATATGTATTACTAAATCTCCAACTTTGAACTATACCTCCCTCATTTTGATGTGTGTCTTGGACTTATATCTATCTACACTTTGTTGCAAAGTGACCCTCACCCTATTATGGATATCATTGATGGTGGTAGAAAATTCTTCACCTGAGCACTCCTTCTATCCATGCAAATGAGATCTCTGAGTTTCAGTATGGCTCTAGGTTGTAAGGAATAAACAATTTCAAATGGAATCTTGCCAATAATTCTATTAACTAAATCATTATAGGCATATTCAACTTTCCTTATCACTAGATCCAAAGATTGTCCATGTTTTTTGGTGAGACACCTCAAGGGATTTTCCAAGGACCTATCCACAACCTCAATTTTCCCATCATTCTTAGGGTGGTAGATTGAAGTAAAAGATAATTGAGGTCCCAACTTCTTCCAATGAGTCCTCAAAAGATGACCAACAAATTTTGACTCCTTGATAGTGACAATGTTAAGTGGAAAACTATGGATCCTAACAACTTCTCTGAAAAAGAGCCCAACAATGTGAGAGGCATCATTGGTACATTTACAAGGTACAAAATGGGCCTTCTTAGTGAACCTATCCATAATAAAAAAGACTCTATCAAATCCCCTAGGTGTCTTGGTAGACCTAATGCAAAATCCATACTTAGGCTTTCCCAAGGCCTAGTAGGAATAAGAAGTGGCTAGTACAATCTTGCATTTGTAGAAACTCCCTTTCCCCTTTGACATATTGGACATTTTTCAACAAATGTCCTTACAACATATTGTATCTTTGGCCAAAAGTAGAATCTATTGAATTGCTCCAATGTCTTGTCAATCCCAAAGTGTCCACCTAGGTTGCCATTGTGTTTTTCCTTGATTATATTCTCCCTCATGGAGCATTTAGGTACACACAACAAGTGTCCCTTGGAAATAAACCCTTCCTGCAATATCTAATAAGAACATTCAACATGCCATATATTAGAAAAATTCAAACAAACCTCATATGTTTCTTTGGAATCAATATCCTCCTTGTATAGGTACTTTAGTGAATCTAGACCCATGCTATGTAATTGGATTTATTGGATGGTAAGAATCCTTCTACTCAAAGCATCTCCCATATTACTTGAGACCCCTTTCTTATGCTTGATGGTAAAAGTATAGGATTGCAATTGCTTAACTCACTTGATATGTCTTTGGTTTAACCTTTCTTGTCCATTGAGAAAACTCAAGACATGGTTATCTATAAACATAATAAATTCTTTTGGCAAGAGATAATGCATCCACTTCTTGAGGGCCTACACCATAGCATGAAGTTCCAAATCATGTGGAATGCTTTTGTTTTTCTTAATTTAACTTCACTAAAAAGAATGCAACAATGTTTCCTTCCCAGTTGAGGGCCGCTCCCATGGATTGTTTGCTTGCATCACAATCCATTGCGAAGAGTTGATTGAAATCAAGGGGTCTCAAGGTTCATAAATCTACCACCTTCTTCATAAGATTAAAACTTTGGTTTGCCCTTAATGTCCAAGAATTTTTTTACTTTGTGCCCCTCTTGATAGTGTCTAGTATATAGGCACATATAAAAATAAATTTCCTAATGAACTTCATATAAAAGGTGGATAGTCCAGGAGACTTCTGACATGTCCTAATGTCTTGAGTGTGGGCCAATTAAGAACAACTTCCACCTTTGAAGGATCCATTTTTAGACATCCATTAGATACAACAAAATAAAGGTAAACAAGTTTTGTTTTCATAAACTCACGTTTGTCCATGTTGATCATCAACTTCTCCTCATGAAGTCTACTCAAATCATGATCCAAGTGCTTGAAATGTTCCTCCTTAGACTTGCTAAAAATAAGTATGTCATCAATATATACAACAACAAATCTTCTAATGAATTCCACCAAAGCCTCATTCTTGAGGTGCATAGAACTGCTAGGAGCATTGGAGAGCCCAAACGACATCATCATCCACTAATAAAGGCCCTCATTAGTCTTGAATGATGTCTTCGACTAATCTTCTTGTCTAATTATTATCTAGCGATATCCTAATTTCAAATCAATCTTATATAAATAACAATCTCCTCTAAGGTAATCTATTAGTTCTTCAATCCTTGGCATAGTAAAGTGATATCTTATAGTGGTCTTATTAATGGCCCTAGAGTTAGTGCACATTCTCCATTTACCATTTTTTTGGGGGCTAGGATAGTAGGTATTGCACAAGGGTTGAGACTCTTCCTCACTAAACCTTTATCCAAAAGCTCTTGAAGTTGTCTGGCTATCTCGTCATTTTAAGTAGATGTCATCTTATAGGCTACCTTATTGGGAAGTGTAGCACCAAGGATTAGATCAATTTGATGGCTAGTACCCCTCACAGGGGGTAAAGAATAAATTATGCCACTCTCCATTATCTCTTTATACTTGTCTAACATTTCTTGAGCTTCCTTGGGAATATCCGTCTTCTTCCTATCTTGTACGTTAGGACCATCTCTTAGCTTCAATATTGATTCATACCCTTGACTGTCCTCTTCTTTTAAGCTCTCCATAAATTCCTTCCCAGTCACCAACATCACACTAGAACCTATGTTCCTCTCTTCTTCTTGATTAGGTAAAGGGTATAGCAAATATTTCTTTCCATTCTTAGTGATCACATAAGAATTCTTCTCTCCATCATGTTGAATTCTTCTCTCCATCGTGTTGGGCCTTGACATCAAACTTCCATGGGTGGCTTAGTAGAAAAGGACATGCATCCATAGAAATTATATCACATATTATCTTATCTTTATAGTCTCCTATCTCAAACTCTACCAATGCTTGTTTATAAAACAAAACATGTTGCCTTGTATTTAAAAAAGACACTCTATAAGGATTGGCCCTGCACATTCTTTTAAATTTTTACATATCTACCATTTCAACTAAATCAATGTTCTCACTGGAACTAGAATCAACAATTACATTGCAAATTTTTCCATGAGACTTACATGTGGTCTTGAATAGTGTCTTCCTTTGAGGGGTGTCATAGTTCTCTGGTACCTTCAACAGTGTTTTCCACATGAGGTTTTCTCAATCAAGTCTTGGCCTTGCATGCCCTATTGAAGAATTGACATGTTGAAAATTATCCTCTTGAACTAGTTGGTTTCTTCTCTCCCCACCTTAAGAGCTTGAGGCCTTCTCCAGACATCTACTCATTGTGTGTCCCACTTGGCTATAGTTGTAACGTTTCCCTGTGAAAACACTCGATTTTCTTCCTTGTCCATCACTCCCACCCCTTCCATTAGGTCCCCTCCATCCTTTGAAACTCCACCTCGTTGTCCTGAATCACTACCAGATTCTTGATTATTTTGTTCCCTATTCTTGTTTGAGTGCTCTCCTCCAAAATGGAATATTCCTCTGTTAATTTCAGTCTCTTCTTCCTATAGTGTTCTATTCACTCTTCCTCTTCAACATATATATTTCCTTTGATGCTAATTCAAAGGCACTTATCTACTATGTTAGGAACCATTAGACTAATTTGCTCTTGGATGCCAATATTGAAGCCATTTAGATATCTAGTCACCATTTCCCTTTCATTCTCAATATGGTTAGCCCTCATACTCAATTCATGAAATTCATCAGTATATGTTGACACATCCATCTCCCTCTATTTGAGATTATGGAACTTTCTGGTGGTTTGTAATCATAATTTATAGGTAGATACTTTCCTCTAAGTAAGGCCACCATTTTTTCCCATTTGGAAATAGGGCTCTTTCCTTGTTTTCCCCTCTTATTTTTGATATAGTTCTACCAAACTAATGCATAACCCCTCAATCTTGTTTTAGAAAACTTTCTTGCTAATTGTGTATTCTTTGAAGTCAAAATATGTGCACATGGATTTTATTCATTCTGTCAACTCATCCCCATCTCTTTTTCCACTGAATGTGTGAACATCCATATTCACTTCTTCACTCTCTTTATGAGCATCTTTGACGATATTTGTAAAAGATATCTCCTATGGAGGCATTGTGTCCGTCTTTGATACTTCTTCAACCTTCTCTTCCTCTTCTTCAAACTCTTCACTCTAGTCATCCTGTTGACATCCCTTCAACTTAATATTCTTCACCATTTCTAGGAATTTAGCCTCCCACTTTTCCTCTATCCTCTTCTCCATTTCTTCAAGGTCTTGAGTCTTTACACTTTTCAAAGGTATGTTGCGAACCTCTGAGAAAATTCCTTTGTCTGAATACACCAAAATCCAAACCACCAAGTGGCTATGATACCAATATGACACAAAGGATTTTTCACTTATGCTTTTAGAAACCTTGAGTTATGCTTTTCCACTTCCTTACTAAGGAATCATCTAGTGGTCCTACCTCGTAACCTTCCAAAGGTTACATCACTTCTTGTCTATTCTTAGTTGCCCCTTCCCTAGACCGACCTACTTAGAGAAAAACAACATCCAAGAGGCGATACAGCTCACATCAAGCCCCTTAAGGTTCTATTAAGTGACCAAATCCTTGCCAATCATGATCTTATCGTTAGCATGCTCAACCACTTGTACAAATGTATTCTTATATCTATAAAAGCGTAGCTTAAGCCAATTGACCCCTTAGAACTATCAACAAAGCCCCACAAACCAATCTCCACCAACTTGTCCTATTAGGAGACCTACTAGGACTAGCCCTCCAAAATTGGTTTTTTGACTACCTTTCCCAAAATCTCTGAACAAGGTACCAAAAAAATCACATTTTTAGGTACCCATTTGAGAACTCTATGAAATACTACAAAACAACTTTTGGGTTATACCTTTGATCAAGTCAACCACCACTATGTCAATTAGGCCTAATAGGGCTAAACAACATAAACTTACCCCTATCTCTCACTAGTTCACATTGCAAGATGAATTGCACTTATCAAAGGCTCTATAGACTCCAAGGGATCCTAGAGCACCCAATATTCCATACGCACACTGCACCAAACATCCACTAACAACAATTTCATGCATAAACTGGCTTGTCACATATGAATGCCAAGCCTAGGGCATCATGACAAAATCTCCATTCTACTCCAATGGTCTCCAAAACTTTTGCAACATGTAGAATACATGTAGGACTAACATTCACCGAGGTTTGAGGCAATTCCAATCATGGAATGTTAGGCTATTCCCATATGAAAATAGTGCCTTAGGGTTTCAATAGTTTGTGATTCGTTTAACTTCTAAACAATGAATCTCTCTCACCCTACCACCAAAAGATTTCATCCCACTTGAAAAAGAAGGTTAATGAAACACCTTAAATGTTCACATGTTTGGTTTTTAGCATTTAATCAATATGCAAACTAAACAACATGAAATCACCATTCCATTCCAAAATCATTCAGAGGGTCTTAAATCAACCTCATGAATGTGGATCAACCACCTTAATTTAAATTCCAACTTCCTAGCCATTAAAGGAGTGCTTTGAAAAGTTGTCAAAGTTACCAAGCAAATCTGTGAGCAACTTGACAATTTTTACAATGTTTTGCATGTCACATGAATGTGACTTTATGACCTCTAACATATCAAAAAATGTATGAAACGACCAAATAAAAACATTGCAATCAATTTGAATTTGATTGGGCAAAGATGACCACCTTTGACCCATTACATGTCCTAAAGAGAAACAAATTCAAAGAGTAGAACACGAAAATGAACAAATGATTCCAATGGCTCGTAAGGCCTTATTAAATCACATGAGACTACAAGAACTAGGAACCACATTGATCCACCCCTAGGGCGCCCTTGCACCATACTCCCCATTTTGTCATCATCATTACCTAGAACAACCAAATCCCCCTGAAGAGACCTACAGATCTCAAACAAATGCTTCCAAAGATCAGACTTACCCTTGGTATTATTCAACACATACACATTAATTAATGAAAATATTAAATTTAAATAATTACTCTTGATCAACACCACCAAGAAATATTGTATCAAAGATACCAACTCTACCTCCACACGATGATCTTTCCAAGAATTGCTAGTCCACTAGAAGCCCTTGATGCCTTGCCTACAAAGAACTTACCCATATTCCAAGAGGAGATATTTTTATTAGCCATCTCCAAGTGAAGATTAGTGTCTTCAAATAGAACAATATCAAACATAATGCTCTCTAACTGATGCTTTATTAAGCATCCTTTGTTAGGGGCATTTTAGCCCTTAACATTCCAAGATAAAACCTTGACACTCCTTGAGGTGAGGATTCCACTACCCCTTTCTCAAGAGTACTTTTGGGATCAACTTCTTCCCCAACAAACTCCTACTACATACATCTCTTAGTAGTTGAGGCTCTTGTATTACGAGGACTAAACTTCTCGAACTTCCTTCTTACTAGGGGAAACCAATGTAGTTTGAATATCAACATCAATTTCTTGTTGAGTTTTAAAGCTCTTGAACTTTTTGCCCCTTTGTTTTCCCCAAGAAAGTGGAGAAGTGGAAAGATGAATTTGATAGATGGGACTATTGTTTTTGTCCTTGCCAATTTTAGTCAAAACCATCTCAATCTTGATATATTCCCAAGTAGAAAGCACCTCAAAGGGATAGGGAGAGACTGGAATTGAAGTCTCTTTTTGAAAAGAGACTAAACTAGTATCAATAGCCTCAATCGCTCTATTAGAAACACAAGAGTCCAGAGAAGTATTTGATCTATATGTTTTATTCTAGATCTTATTGATCAACTCTTGGTCAAAAGCAATATGTAAATTTTTGTTTAAAAGAGAACTTTGTTTTGATATCAATTTTGACCTCAATGAGGGACATCTTGATAAAAAGTCTTAATTTCCAGTTCCATGAGAACAAGATGTTTCATAACATTAGTGGAAATATTTTTTGAATCCAAGTTGGTAACCACATAATGTCCAAGAGAGGGAGACATTTAAACATTCTAAATTGAATCTAATGAGATATCAACACATATGACTGAGCTAGAAGAAGGTAGATTAGAAGCATCACAAATGACGTCCATAGAGACATTTGGCCCAATAGAGACCAAAAGGGACCTATCAGAAGCCTTGGAGAATGCTTTTGAATTATTATGGGTAATAAGCACGTCATCTAAATCGTCCGCATTACCCAAATCTCCAGGCAAAACATCAATATGATTAACATTAGGAGGAATAGACAATCCATGACTGAAAGTAATGAGATTACCATCATTAGAATTAATCATTGTATCTTTTGCATGTTCACTTTCCAAATTCATACTAGAGACTTGCACAAATGTGGACTGACACTCAACAATATATTCAAACTTGGAACTAGGTCCTTTTCCTATAACAAATGGATCTACAATATATTCATTTTTTAGACTCTTTGTTAGCCTGTGTATTCAAGGAAACATGGATGACAGTGGATGCCCCACCTCCCAAATTCAGCTTAGAGTTGCAATTACTAACCAAAGTAACACTTAAGCCCTTATGACGAGGGGAAGAAAATTTCTATTGTTGTAAAGAAGCAAACTATAGCCATGATCCAACATAATTTGTTGCATCTCAATCCATGATAGAGAGTCTAAATTCAAGCATTGTTCAGACAAGGTTTTCTGTTCATTAGAAGTTACCCTCAAAAAATTCATGAGCCGAGCACTTAAAATTCAAATGTAGTGGTGCATCAATTATAATAGTAGGTTTTCCAAAAACTTTAGGATCTTGAACAATTTCTTGCCTTCAAATACCAACTATAGATTTCATGCTGCAAGTTCTAGGTAAATTGATATTTGGTTTAATCAATACACCAATCTTCACAAGAAAATTGCCATCTTCAAAGACAAAATGAGACATTAGAAAAGTACCTAAGGCATTGCCAATTAATTTTAAAAAATTTGATTATACAAAGTCATGATAGTCTAGGTAAATTAAACCATGTGGGAATCTATTCAAGGATTTCTCAATCTTGAACAAAAGAGGGTTTCCAAGATTCGACAATAATTTTTTTTCCAATTCAAACCCATAGATTTTCCAAAACCCTATCTCAAGCTTCAAAAAAAATGAAAACAACTACAAAAGAGCTAGTAGATGTTACTTGAAGAAACAAAATACCAAACCATTGATTTTGTGATTTTCGATGCAATTGTTAAACATTAACAAAATCTCCCCATACTTGGACACTAGCAATATAGGAATGCAAGTCTCAAGCCTTTTTAGCCAATATACAATCAACAATATCAATACAAGGAATCAAAATCCATACATTAAGTGCCTCTAGAGAACTTGTCTCAGAGGTTGGAGACTTTTAGTTTGGTTGGAATTAGGGTTACTGTCAACACTATGTGGCTTTGTGTTAGGTAGATTCACTTAAGGTAAAGCCCCAATCTTCTTATTTGAAGGAACACTAACACTCATTCTAGAAGTGACCCAAGCATCTCCATTTGGAATAATGCTAACACCTATATTTCACAAGATTTACTTTGTTTTATTAACAATCCATCACCTTGTTTTTCCATTTCAATCGTTTCTCCAAGAATGGAAAGTCTAATTCCCATAAAATCCCTTATTAACCCATCATCCACTCCTAAAAAACCATTGTAGACAGTAAAGCTTTGTGCTAATGGATGGGAATGAATCTCCCAAGAAAACTTCATAAAGTTATCACCCTAGCAAGCTTTTGCTTGAGACATTATTAATAACCTTAAAGTAGTTAAAAAGAGCAACTTTTTCTAAATTCATAGCCTATGCTTTTATTATAAATCTTTAAAAAAATTAAGTTTGTTTGAAAAGGTTTTTCTAAAATGAATTCGCACTAGAACTTTGGAGCTACTATCTTGCAACTAGCAAATCTTGTTTATGTTTAGATTTAGGCTCACTATTGCAACATAATTATAATGAGACAATGGTGGAATTAGAAAGCACACAAGTGCACCTCATGCTTACAATGATCCCTTGAGATTCTTGTGGCATTTTTCTTAGATGGTAATTTTAACCACACATTTTGACAAATTAAAAGACTGAAAAATTCAAATAAATATTTACACAACTTGTTGAAGACTCATTTATATCTGTGAATTTGAATAATGATGATTAATGAGTGCTAACCCAATATAATCTCTTTTGCTTTATGTGGTAAGGCAAGGTATGAAAGCTCTAAACTGCAGATATCATGTTACTTCGGAAGTTGCAGTCTGCATGCCTTGCTACTAACTATGGCCACACTAAAACCTTCTCTCCTATATGTTTTAATATATAGCTCAAGATTTCCACGTCTACAAAGAAGATTATTTTTATTCCATAAACTCTAATGTTCAGAGAAACTCAACTATAATTAGGCAAAAGAATGAATAACACGATTTAAAATCTAACTTTAAAACAAGCCTATCTTTAAATTAAAGCTTTCCCTAATTTTTTATATTGTAAATCTTCATTTCAAATAGAATTTTGCAATTGTGGTTGATCCGTTGATCAATGAACTACTTCTGAAAAAAAACTAGTAAAGTGTGAGCTATGTAACATGAGACTAACTAAAAATGTATGTAGACAATCGCATAGGTTTTGACAAATTAAACCATTGCATCTTACTTTCAAAAACAAACACCACTGTGTTTTCCATAGCCTTGTTGTTGAGCCATCCACACATCGCATGAACCCTTCAAATGGGATTCCATTAAGACAACGAAAAACATCTATCAGCAGAACTTAAAGTATAACCGAAAGATGGAAAATTTCAGGAAAGACCTGTACCAAGAAACCCTTATCGAGGGCAAACATAAATCTACCAAATAGAAAATACAGGAAAACTGCAGGCATGAAATCTTTGCCGGATAGTAAATTGATTTTCAAAATTCCCAACAGGGCCAGCAAAAGATGATTTGATCATACAGAAGCAATAGGAAAAATTCCATGCCACTGTGAATGAGAATTTTTTTTATTAACAAAGGCTGAAGAAAACCCATCAAATGAGGTAGAATATAAAAATTGCAGATCGAATTAGAAATATACAGGATAGATATAAGAATCAGAAAGTGGGCAATGAAAGGCAAGATTCATTATCGAAAAATAGAAAAACTGGACGGGCTGACAATTTGCCAGCAGAAAAATGTAATTTCTGGGAGCAAAACCCCCTTAAGAAAAGTCTATCAGCTTAAATATGAGATAAACTACTAATTATGTGAATATGAAAATTAATTAGATCTATAATCTTTAGGAACGAAACCATTTTTTTCCTCTAAGAAAAGACACCATATCGCAATAGAATTTGTCTAAGCAAGTCTTCTTTCAGCTCAGTGAAATAACTGCTTCTCTGATTTATAGCTGAAAAAATTGTCTTTATCTTGATGGATTTATTCATCAGAATAGAAGTATCAAATCTAGGTCAAAGATAATTTTAATACAGTAAATTCGTTCTTCTAATGAAGAGAAGTGAGAAGTGAACTACCTTTTAAGGAAAGTCACAAATATTCTCTTCTACTAACTTTTCACACCTAAATTGGGTAAATATTGATTGTCTGTTGGATTTTTGAAGAGAGATTCTAGGCCTGCGAATTATTCCATAGCGGTAATGAATCTTGATCTCAGTATGGTAGAGAGATAATCTTTTTAAGTTAAAATGAATATAACGCTTAGAATTGTGAAATGCATTATTTAGTTGCAGAGTATATCTTTCATATATTTTCCAAATGAATGAACAATGATGCTGATGAACAAGTCATTACAATGGTTTAAAAAGTGCCCCATGCCCTTTAGAACCGATAAACCTAAGGCCCGTGCCACTCAAAAGAAAGATCTCTACTAGATTTGAAGAAATGTGCTTTACAAAAATATACCTTGAAAGGTAAAAAGAAAAATTGAAGAGATCCAGAAACCAACAAATGTTTAGAATTTTTGCATGACAGCTGCCAATATCAGCCATCCCAAATACTATAAAATATAACAGCTCGCTTGGTAGCTCCTTAACCCATGGCATAAAAAATGAATCCACTCTATAATTAGAAGATCAGGGAGTTGATAGCTTGCTCTGCTCTTTGCTCAGTGGATCCATAAAACGAACTGTCAGGGAACACAAATGAGTTTGTCAGAAAAAAAGACTATAATGAGAAAATGTGAAACAAATAACTTGAAATCCACATGACAAAATTTACCTTTTTGTGGCAATGTCTCAAATGCAGATAAGGTGTTGGAGTATTTCATTCTTAGTACTGGGGCACCACTTTGTTTGATTGCACATGCCATTTTATCTTCAAGTGGAGAACGTGCTTTCAACATTGAGAAAACATGATTGTTTAGCCTTCTTGCCTTTTTAGCATTTTCAAGAAGTATCTCCAAATCCTTCCACAGAAATGACGGATACAGAGGACACAATAAGTTGGCAGGTAGATGGAAACCAGTATACATATGATTAGGAGTATACATCTAATAACACAATCCAATTAAAAAACTGATTGGTGTTAATCTTAAAATAAAGATGTTTAGCAGAAAAAAATGCCACTTGTTTTATAAAATACCTAGATTCACTTCAAAAACAAATACAGAAAAATCTATAAGCCATTGGTTTCTTGCTTTACCTTGCCCTTTGTACCATTAATTATTTAATTAATGATCCACCCTCTATGCCTTTGTGTACATCAAATAAGATGAAGACAAATAGAGTAGGCCTTGAGAAATAAATTAGTTTCGGGGGCAGCACCAATTGCATATAATATTGAAATTTCACCTGATAGCAGTCTACACTGAATATCTTGTAAGACATGGATTTAATTCTCATTTGCTTATTGAGAAAAGTTTTAGCAACTATGGATAAGGAAGCCAAATAAGTCAAAACATAAGACCAATTGCATAATATATCCTAAGATACAAGGGGTTTACAAACAATTAGGAAACGAAAAAATACTTAGGGTGACATTATGACTCACTAATTTGACATCATAAGCACATCCAGCCTGAAAAAGCAATACCCTGTACAATTAAAATTACCTAATAAACTTACATGTATACCTTATTCCAGTTTGATGTATCTGTTGAAAACTTTCAATTGTATAGAGCATGCTAATTGTTTATTTAAAATGCACAAAAAATGGAATTTTACATTTCTTATATAATGACTTCCTGCTGATTGGACCAACTCAGCAGTCAGAGTGCATTAATTGTATTTTGTTTATATAAACAAGTAATATTGACCTCGTTGTATACACAGTTAACCGGTCTCTTCATTCATAAGGGTAACCAGAGAGTGAGAAGTTCAAATAAAAGAGGAGAATCCTTCTCGGAAGCAACTAGTAGCATGTACAAGGTAAACACCTGGAAGACATTAATCTGTTATTTGGTTCCATTTGAGCACTGCTGATTACTGATGTAAGAAAATCAGGTAATGACATCTTCTGTAGAGAAAATCGGCACCAATATTCATTGGCGGCAAGATTGACCACTCATGGAGACAATGAAGTTGTTGAAAGCAACATACTTTAAGACAAGAAATTGTGAGCCAAGATGTGAATGAAGGAGATGTTTATCCCTTATTTGTTGCTACAACAAAATAGCCAAATTGGATTCTCTCTATGTATTGTATCCTAATTGTAAGGTCCTGGATTTGTCACCTTTGATCTAGTGAGGGATTTTGGAAGGCAGGACACTGACTGATCATCATATGCAGTAGGCAGTTAATCATAGACTATACAATGAATAAAAGATCAACTCTCTATTTCATGTCTTCCAAAAAACTGAAGTTTGGTGGAAAGAAAAGGTCCACTGACAATGTAGTACTTGGCAGAAGAAAGGAACAACAGGCAAAAATTGAGGTAGGAACTGTTATGCCTACAAAAACTCAGCTGATCTTGTAAATGTTAAATAGAAGTTCAGAAATACAATCAAAAAAGTGAAACTAGGATTCAAGAATAAGAAATAAAGGTAACAAAAGAGCAACATAATACTGATCAGTTGTGAAGAATAACATGTTAGAAATTCCTAGGCATGGCCATCCAAGAGAATGGGCAATCATTTTCCACATCCCCCAGCACATTGTGGACTTCCACCTGGCGATAGAAACCATTGCCATACTCCCACTTTTTCCTGGGATGGGTAAAGGCAGAAATAGACCTGTTGGGAAAATATACTGACTTTTCCACTGACAAGTCTGCACTCACAAAAATGACACAAAACATCATTTTTGAGCCCCTTCCACGAAAAATGTCTCTCTGATTTGTTGGTAGTTTTAGAAGTAACTCGGGTGTCTTGCAAGGGGAGTGTCATGAATGGCCCTCAAAATTTTCTCCTTCAACTTTGATCTAGGTACCAATTAAATTCTGCCGTGTAGTAAATTGTTGGCTAGTTGGCAGATATATGAATGCATGGATGTTGTCATTTATGGAAACCCTACAGGAAGGTAAGGTCACATGGACTTAAGTACAGTTTTGGTTTTTGTTGGATGTGAAATATGCCTGAGTAATTCAGGATTACTGTCAGAAGAGGTACAGTTTCAGTCAGCGAGCTCCACTGGATAAGTATTAATGGCCACAATTTTGTATTGTGATAGTATGGAGGCTGCATATGATTTAATTATGTTCAACAGTGTCAGTATATCAATTGGCATATGTTTTGGCATGAATATATGAAGACAGGTTTATATTGCAGAGTACAGGGTATAAGGCAGAAATTGGGCATTTTGGCCTAAGGAATTGAATTGCCTTGTCAATTCAATTACTTGGCAATGTAGGGATGACATCCTAGATGATAATCCGCAGTCAGCAAGTTTTGGTAAAATGTTTTGGAAGTGTTTACACATTTCATCATGAAGGCCGACTAAACAGACTAATCAGAGGGGTATATAAGAAGGGCATTTTGATAATGTGAAGTATGGTTATGGTATGCACATGATATGCGAGCTTTATGTATGATGGTATATTGATTTTTTGATGGGTAGAGTCTAGACACAATCAGTTGTTGCATGGGCATAATGAGATGTGAGATACACAAAGGAGTAATGAGATATTGAAAATATCAGTACAGTCAATTTCGGTATGTATCTATCACTCATTGTATAGATTGCATATCATTGTATGCATAGTGAGCTCCATTGTAATACAACTCCAAGTAGGGTTGAGGCCTCTAACAAGGACTTATGTACTAAATGAATGTTATAAACTCCTAATAGGGTCAACTCTCCTTACAAAGAATTTTCAGATTAGTACACTATCTTGTGTTTACCATCTCCATCAGTGTTTTCCCTTGGCCAGGGTTTCCCTAGTTAATAAATCATGGTGTTATGAGTTTCTTGGTGTTGTGTACTTTACTCTTCAGTTTATTCATTTGTGCATGTATATGGTTAAGTGTTGAAATATTTAGTTGGGTTAAAAGTGTTGGAATACTGATTAACCGCCCCCCCCCTCATATTCTTTATTGTAACATAAATAATCTCATCTAGCACTTTGTATGTATCATCCTATATTTTGCCATCCATAAACTCGTGTGAAAGTGTGTTATTGGAATATTCAGCTAAGGTGAGCCTTCCAATCAGCTTTAATCTCTGTCAAGGAGCATATAGTAAGTTTTCTGGAAAGAGCAACCATGGACCACTACGGTACTCCCCTTCCCTTTCACATACTCAATGTTAGAAGTTATATGTTCAAATTTTGTTGACCCACATCTGTTGTCGCTCACATATGTCCTATCCTAAGAAGTATTTCACATTTTTATGGTTTGTTCTATTTGCAGATTTTTCACCTACCAAATATTGCTTGACTTTTGCCAATGCATGGATGATGGCAATCATCTCCTTATCATAGATGGCATATAAATTCTTTACATCATGGAGCTTCTTGCTCCCATACGCAATTGGGTGCTCGTTCTTCACAGAACTTCTCTAATACCTCATTTGAAGCATCGCACTTGAAACAAAAGGCTAAGAGAAATTAGGCAATGCCAAGGTAGGGCAAGTGCTCATTGCCTCCTAAAATTTGTTGAATGTGAATTTAACCTCCATCCATTTGGAAGCTCCTTCAGAATAAGTCTCACCAGCTTCGCATCCAGAGAAACCATCATATTGCTAGAGAGGACAGGGTCTGTCAGCTTTGTACCTTGGGGGAGGTCGAGATGGAATTTCACTTCATCTTCCATTGCCCTATTTACTATGAGATTAGAGGGAGATTCTACTATTTGTTTAGGAGAGTTCAGTCTCTTCCCATTTTTTTCAAATATATTGACCAATGGTGCCTTGTGCTTTATCTTTAGGAGGATTTGAGACTTTGAGATTACTCCATTCAACACCAGTTCCCCTCGAGACTGCACACCGACCAGCTCATTACTTCTTGTTTCGAGATAGTTTAGCCAACTTAGGGTACTAAGTGTCAACTCAGCCCCCTCCCCGCTTTTCTGGCTACTCTAGATCTGTGAGGCAGCATAGAAAGTTTTTTCAGTATATTTCTCTTCCTCTTCTCACATAGTTCTTCAGTGATGGCACGGGGCTTTTTCTCGCCTAAGGACCTATCCTTCGGTCTTGGAATTCTTCTTGTCGCTCGAAGACAGCTAGCAGGTTGTTCGCATTTTTGGTTGTAGTTGTTTTATTCTCGTTTCTTTTCTTTCTTTTCTTAGATGTCTTTTGGCATCCTGTTGTAAGTTGGTCATTTGCCTTTTCGACAGTCCCATGGGCCCTCTTTGTGGTCATGTGTTGGACATTAATAAACTTGTCTTAGATTTGTAAGAGGAGCACCAAGTTGAGGGAATACCCTCGTATACTTTAACTCAACCACAAAGAGGTGCTGTCAGTTCATCCATAAATAGAACACTCAACCTGTGCTTAGAAACATATATGACCATGACTAGGAGTTTGTGAAAATCAAATATGTAAGAGTCAACAAATCCCACCTTCTCAACCAGGTAAACTCTCTAAAATGTAGCTCAAAGTCCCAATCAAAATTATCAATCAAGTTTTAACATTTTGTGTAGAGTCAACTTTTGAGACAATACTATCTTGTCCCAAGTTTACTATCCCATAGTACCTCCACTAATGAGCTCCTCCATCTAAATGAAGAGTAGCATACTTATGGCCTCTAACCTCTATCATAGAGTTGTGTTGAAAGCATGTATCTAAGATATGTATTTGGGAATGTGAACTACACCTACTAGTAACTTAAGCCTTGTAATGGTCAATTTGCCCACTCTTATTGCAACTTTATACTAAGACCTTGTCCTCTACCTCCTTGAGATCTATTTCTGTACGTAACAAAAATATACAAGGCGTGGCTGCATGAAATTCATCAACCAAAGCTTGATATTTCAACATATAATCTGCCCAACTTTAACCATCTTCTTGCTATTCTGTTTGTTCTCTTTGAGATGCTTCTAAAAATTCAAGCATTAAATGAAGTAACCACCCTAGATTTGGTTTGCGTTGAACACCAATGAACAAGATATAACCAAAGCAAAGGGCTAGCTTTAAATTACATGCATGCAACTCGAACCTACATTTACAAGTACTCTCAAAGATAACTAACAGATTGAGTGAGGCATATCCACTCCAACTCAATCAATACAGTAACAAATGGTGCAGCTATCTAATTGAGAGGGGGTTTGTCACCATCATCGCACTGAAGATTGCTTATGATATGCAATAAACTTGTAAATACAATGCAGATATAAAATTTGAGATACCCAAATGGTGAATTCTTATTACAAACATCTATCTCTCAAAGGTAATTGCTGATAAATGAAAATGAATGCAGCAACAGATCGATAAGAAAATGTCACTGAAAACCCTAGACATTCAACTAAAACTCCTCAAACTGAAATGGCATAAAGAAATCAGATCTTACTATACTCAAAGTGCCTCCCAAATAGCAGATTTTTGCATGCAAACCCCAAATGACCAGCTATGGGAAGTCTCACACCTAGCTACGTAGTAGCACAGCCAGCCCAAGGAAGTACAACCAACGATGCCAGGAACAAACAAAAATAACACCTCCCAACTCTCCTTCAATCAGGAACTCTGAATTTTCTATGTAAAATCTACAACCATCATTTGAAGATGATGATCAACCAAACACCATTGAAGCTCAGCATGATCTCTGTATAATTCAACAATTCAATTCCCTAGACTGTCTCTTTCAACAATGCAAGGAATGATGCCTGCAAGGGGTTGTGTCCTCACAAAACAAGAAGAAGTTGCAATTCCTGCAAAAATCAGAAGCATAACAATATCTAAATTCTCAACAACCCCAAATTAGCTCCTCAAAGTTGCTTTTATATCATTCCCAATAGCTTTGTCCCCTTTACCAAGCCGTGTGGGAATAAATAAAATATTAATTTTCTCCTCCTTAAGTGTTAACTTAGGATGTCAAATGGACCCTTTTTAAAACAATGTTGTGTTACTAGGCCAAGGGGTACAAGTCACTTGAGTAATAAAGTGACAGTATAAAAGACTTAGGTGATTAAAATTGAAATGTATTTCTTTGAGCGTAGTAAAACTTTACCCCATGTCCAAATGCTGAAAACAGACACTAAAAATAGTAAAAAATTTAAAATAGTGTGTCCAAACACCAAATTGGTTTTATTCGACATGCATCAAAACTTACAATACATAGCAAGTGCTAAAAATAGTGACTTGCTGAAAGGGTTCCGAAAAAAGGTAGTGCACTCCTTAATACCATCTGAGGATAAAATTGCTTCTGATGACACCTCTAGGATTCCCTAGCCTCACTCATTGGCCTACAAGAATCTCATGAATAGGCTAATGGTCTCTTTGTGCTATTCTGACTTAGGAAAGGGGCATTACAGTCCCCTGTGCTGAATGTAAGAACCCTCTCGAAGCAGATTTTTGTAAATACAATTAATCTGCCTTGTTTGTGTTTGTTTTGATGAATGAGCACGGTATATTTGCAATGTTTGATATGACAATATAATGCCAGAAATAAAATATATTGCAATAATAATTTTTCCAACTCAACAAAAATTGCATCGAAAATACCCAGCTGAAAATTCCTGTTTTTTATACCAGCTTGAATACTCAGAATTTTCACAATATAATGATTACTGACTTTTTATTAAATAACCCCTATTATCTAAAACAACAATGCCCAAAAAATCTAGGATTTACAATTAATGAGCTCATAGGTAATACATACTGTTGGTGTTTTAAAAACTACTGAGCAATAGAGTGCTTCAATACCAAAATGATGACACTTATGCAACCTAAGGATTAGCCATTTCATATTTTCAATTACGCTTGCAAACCATTTGGATCCAACATTAACAAAACCAAGAATGGTTTCTTTCTCTTTAGGCTCTGCAAGACCAAGGTGGGTATACCTAAGGGATGACTCAATCTGACTGTGGTTGTATGAAAACTATCTTAGTTTCATTCTGATTCTCATCCTCAATCCATAATCACACAGCTAATTGTGACTTTTAAAACAGAATACATCCCATCTAACAGATTTGGTCATAAAGTCTTTTGTAGATCTGCAAGTATTCTTTGCAATAATGGCTAACTAAGGCTAGAATATTTTATGCAAACAAGTATTGACCAACTTTGAAGATCTTCAGGAAATAAAAGTAAAATTGATTGTAAATTTTGCATTTGATATCCATTTATGATCTATTTCTCTTCTAGTTGAATCAATTTGACCAGTGCCTAATCCAATAGGGTTTAGAGTCTACTACAAATCTATAGATCTAATTTGTTGCCTTACAACAAATATTATCAGCAATTCTTACTAGAATTCATCATTCAAAACATCCTTCCCATTACTACAGCAACCTTATCAAATTCATCAAAGCTCTTACTTAATTCATTGAATTAATAGCAGTGATGAAAAGATATACAACCTAAAGGATTGCATTCAATTGAACAAGTTTTTACTCATACAACATCAAGATAGCTAAGTAATGAAAAGGAGACAAAATTCAGAAAGAACTGGTATGGGGACAGCTCATAATTTGTATTCATTTTATTTGAAAATTGTATACATTTGCAGTAAACTCAGAATGACCTTAGGAAGAAACACAGAGATCATTCTGTATTAATGTATTCCCAGAAACTTACAGAGAAAATACATCATAAAGCTTGCTCAAATTATTTGGACCAAAAACAAACTAAGCATATGACTGAAAGCCTTAGAAATCGGACCCTCACATTGCCTTGAAAACTCATTTATATAGGCATGAGTTGCAACAAGCAAAGGGCAAATGTAATTGACAGGTGTCCTTCAAAAAGATACTTACATACACCTGTCACAAAAAGGACAAAACTGTTGACAATAGAAAGACTTTACACATCAAAATATTCCTTTTGTGGGTCCCTTTCTGTACATTCTCGTTAGCTGAGACAAAGAGTATATGATCTGATCCTTTATTTATTCTGCATCCTCAGAGTAAATAGCTATTAAGCTTGAAAGTGATGAGTCATCTTCAGTTACCTGCAAACTTACTTTAACCTGAGGATCCTCCTTGTCTTCATCATCAACTGTAAGGGTGATAGTTACCTCAACATCATCTTCTGCCTCGTCACCTTGTACCATCTGCTCTACAGACATAAATTTATCTTTCCACTCATTAAAAGTAGTATCATGTGGCCAATCAAAACTCAAGACCTCCCTATGTACAGTGATCAAGGAATTTGCAACTGCCTCTAAATCAACAAGATCTTTCCTGACAACACTATAAAATATCTGTATCTTTACCAGTTCCTCATTGGTCATTGCCCATAACAAATGACCAGTCTCATTTATAATTTTATTTATCCTTTCACAAAAAATCTCATCCAACTCTCTTTTCCATTCTTCCTTATCTTTCACTTTATCAACACTCTTTAGAGCACAAGGAAATAAATCAAAATTTCCTACAAAATACTTGGAAAAACAAATTGTTAACCTCTTCTGAAAGGAATCTTGCTTGTCATCAAAACCTTGCAATTTACTTAACAAGTCAAAAATCTTTTCAATTTGATGATAAGATAGCTGAATGATAGATATACACATTATAGTAATATCATTATTCCTTTCTATCCATTTTTGTACAAGGGGTTTGAATATGGCTTCATTTCTCTTCAATTCATCCCCGATGGCTGCAATCCTTGCTAGCAAATCAAAAAATGATGGCCACTCAATTCTGTCTACCATATACATGACACCCTGCCTCAACTTTTCTTCATACTGATTATTTAGTTCCACATGCAATGCATATAATTTATTCTTTTCCTCTTCAAAGTCCTCTACAATGTAGAATTGAGTCCTTTTCGAGGTATGTGGTATTTCAATAATTGGAGTTGATTTCAAGGGTTCAACAGGTGGCCTTGGGGGGTATGCAATTCTAGGTCTACTGGTTTCTTCCATTTTCCTTTTTCCAAGTACTTTCTCCATTTGAGCTACTTGATTCTCCAGTGACTGTATTTGCATGCCCCTCTCCTCATATGCTTTTAAAACCTCTTCAAATCTAGCATTGAGTTGTGCATATTTGTCTTCTTGGTCAGACAACATGCTGCCAAATTTTAACATTTCTGCAGCCATTCCAATTACTTTCTTACTACCAACCTCACCAGCCCTGTTTACAGTCAATGCACTAGTGTGTTCTGCAATAGAAATCTCATGCATTCTGGTATTGTTCCTTTTTTCCATAGACCAAATAACAAGGGCTTGGTGGTTGTCACTAAACTTGACTCCTTTGTGAGCCTGTAATATCTCTTCCTCAGTCCTTAATTGAACATCCTTTTGTTTTCTTACTGAATCAAAAACAATGGCATTCACTATATCCCATTCTGGTAGGAGGAGGACTCCTGACTGTCTAATTATCTGCCTCCCAACCTCAGGTGTAAATTGAGCAAAGTCATTCAAAAATTTAGACTTTACCTCTTCCTTAATAGTAGTGTCAGGTTTGTCTTGCTGTTCTGCCTTTATCTTCTCACAAGTTTTCTCAAAATTTCCCATGTTTAATCTCCACAAAAATTGAGCAAAAGCCCTAGATTTTACAAAATTCTCATCATTAATAAATTTTTTTGAGGCTTGGGCAACTATGGGATCAATGTCCTTACCTTGATAATCAGCCACAATGAGATCCAAGGAAGGTGCAGGTGGTTCTTGAGGCTCTCCAATCTCCAAATCTGTGGAAGTAACAGTTACATCTCCCTCTCCACCAATTTGTCTAAGCTGCTCCCTTAGAGATGTTTCATCATCAGTTCTGACTGGGGATTGGCTTGGGGAATATTGCTCCACTTGGGAAGAAGACCCTTGCTCTAATTTTTGTCTTTTTGGAGCACTGGCTGCAGATGGGCTTCTTGGGCTTGGTCTCTGCTGAAGAGGAACCTGTTGCACATTCTGAATCATTACATATCCTGCCCTTTTCTACAAGTTGTATTGGCTAGGGGCCATTGCATTTCTACTGTTGATCCTCCTTTGCACCTCTCCAACCTTGTCTGGATATGTCTCAACATATATGGCCTTCTTCTCATTCATAGTTTGGATAATCACAACAAAATTATTCATTAATGCTTGCATCTTGGCTCCCCAATATTTTTTATCTCTCAATGGGTCATAATGGGGGTCAAAAGCATTAATGAATTCTAGGTTCTAGGGTCTTGCTGAATACTATCCATTTCTCCTTTCTCAATTCTTGCTCTTGCAAAGTAAAAACATTCCTGATCACATCCTCCAGATAGTAAACTTGTTGCACCATGCGGGAAGCTTTTACCCTCTCTTAAGAGGTCATAAAATCCTTCAGGATCAATAAATTTGGCATGAGATTCTGCCATGTTATATCTATCTAGGAACAAATTCAGGTGCTTCCACCCTTTCCTCACAAAGAAAAAATCATGCACCACAGTAACAATTGGAAAAAAGGTACCCTTCTTAGGCAACTCCCTCTCATCTATAGTGCCTATTTGCCATTACAGCTCAACTATTCCTATCTTCAAGGGCACATGAAATGGCAGCACATGTGGCTTTCCCAAAAAACCATAGACTCTGATTACTGTTGAGACATTATAAGGGATTATATCCCCCCAATTGTGACTAACCAATAGCCCTGTTGCATAGTCCTTAGGTCTAACCATTTCTAACAATGCTTGTGGAATCCTAGGGCTGTCTCCTCTCAAGAGTATTCTGAGTTTTGATGCAAAATATCTGTCAAACCTTACAGAACTGGCATCTCTGGCCTCTAAGGTCATATCCACACTCCACAATTGAATTGGATTCCTATCTCCATCCTTGGTTATTTCCAATTTCATACCTTTGGAGAAGAAGGTATACCCCTTATATAAGCATATATACATGAGCAATGAATACTAGCAGAATGGTTTATCTACTTTCCCCCGGGCTATCCCTATTAAACCAGTATGAATTTCTTGTGCTAGGAAAGTAACCAAATCAAGAATTGTGCCCATCCCAAATTGAAGAGTTTGAGCTATAATGTAAACAATACAGCCTGGGATTTGCTCTGCTTCATCCATTCCAAAGATCTTGCAGAGAGAAAAATACAATGCTTGAGCCCTAGTGTTAAAATGTCTTCTCAGTAACGGCTCAGGTGTGCTAGCAGTGATCACAGACAGTGTTCCAATCTTAGCGGCATGCTCCTGCAGTGGCCCTGTTCTCAAGTATGTTGCTTGGGCATCATATCTTGCCTGGAGGTTAACCATGACAATTTTCTCATGTACAGCATGGTCGAGGTTCAAATTGAAAACTTCTCTCATTAATTCAGGGCAAACTTTAAAAAGGTTTGCCCCAGAATGGTTCTTAACCCAATTTGTGATAGGATCATACTTTTTAGCCAGGTCAACTAACAAATCACTATCAAAGAAAACTGTGGGCATAGTCAATTTTCCAAAGTCGAATTCCTAGACATTGCTCATAGGGGTATCTAAATTTCTTTCTGAAAACCATTTCTTAAATAATTCTAGGCCTCCCATAGATACTCGAGCATCTCTTACCCAATTTGCTTTGTCATAAAAACCCTCCGCTACAATTACCCTAGGGTCTTTTGGAATAAGCTCCCTCCCCTTAGTTATTTCATGCACAGACAAAGGGAATTGCTCTAGAAAATCATGTACAGAACGTTTCAAATAATCCATTTGTCCCGTGAATTCCTTTTGGGGAGGCATTTTGAAATAAACCCTAAAAATTGTATAACAACAAACACTTAATTTTGAGAGGTCACAAAGCACTTACCTGCTGAAATTTGCACTTCTTCTCTATAGAATTCTTACTACAACTCACTGAATCGCTAAACAAAAACTTGCGTGCCCTAGCTTTGAAAATTCTTTATGCTCTAACACTCTTTTTGCGCTTTGGTAGTTCAATAATGGCGAATACGTGAGTTTTATTTCATCACACAAATAAGATATGCACAGAATTAATTTCCTCTAGCCGTTATTTGCATGTTGGATACAAATTTGAATATCATTCGTTGATTTCCTCAGATCCGACGGTCCTTATTCAAAAAGTAGATTTGATTTACTGGTTTAAAGCTCTGCCACGCGTCAATTAGGCACATGCCCGCATTCCTTAAGTTTCTTGCATCTCAATATTTCGGGAATGTGCTGGCCGTTGATCTTTCTCTAGATCAACGGTCATGTGAAATTACACCCTTTTATGACAGCAGATAAAAAGTGAAAAACAATTGGCTTATTAAATACTCCATCTTGTCATGCAATATCCGCCTTGGTAACAACTGGACCCACATTGGACACATGTCACAAATCCGCTTACCCGCATTGCTTATATTTCTTGCATCTTGGAATTGTGGGTATGCAGGAACCATTGATCTTGATTGGATCAATGGATACAAATTATCCTACCTTGAGCTAACTAAGTCAGCTGTAATAACCAATAAAATCTTACCATGTGAGTATCTTCTGAAAAATTTCCACGTTCGTGTGTCCCATGTCGCCTCCTAGGCTAGTGAGTAGTTGACATCACTTTTTCCACATGTCAAACTGGCGCATCCCTGCATTTTTTATCCCATGAGCCTCTTTGAAAAGTGGGCTTGCGCCAACCGTTGATCTTGGGAAGATCAGCGGTTGACAGAATTCAAAACTTTTTAACCTTACGAGACAGGGATATTGACATCATCAGGGACACATGTCTTCATCTGCATTCCTGCTTTACTTAATCTTTATGCAGGTTCACAATGCGGGCAAGCACCCCTCATTGATCTGATCGAGATCAACGGTAGGATAAAACTGTGCTTTTCAGAACTTGTGTCATCCACTTGGACCAATGAGAATCCTCCTCGTAATCTTCGTAGACTCAACATCTTATCAAGATTTTGGCCCCACTGTGACATGTGTTTTCATTCCGTGTGCCCGCATTATTTATCCTTCGTGCAACTTAAAAGTGCGGGCATGCGCTAACCTTTGGTTTCACATAAATCAATGGTTATAAAATCATGTACCTTGGGAGTACCATGTCAGCTTAATTGACGAATAAAACATTGCCCTCCAATCGTACTCATCTGACAACTGCCACGGAGAACACCTCCACATTATCCTTCAAAACGGTGGGCCCCTATTGTCAGACTATGCCACGTGTCCTCTTTTCGCTTCCCCACAATACTTAATCCTCGCGCATCTTCAAATTGCAAGAATGCGGTAGCCATTGATTTGATGGACACAAAAATTCGCATTTACATATGGTATTTCAATAAAGTGATTAGGCCAAAACGTGGGCAAAACACAATTAGCGAAAGCTTAAACCAGACTTTAACAAGGTCTTCTATTACATAAGCCCACCCTTAGGATAAATGTGGTACACCTTAAAATTTTTGAAAAATGGCTTTCAAAGGTTAAGGCAAAAAAGTCTAAAGAACTAGGGTTTTCATAAATTTCAGCCATAATTTTATCTAATTTCAAAATTTTAAGGCACAAGATTAGGGCTTTTTTCACTATAAAATACATCAGGCAAAGAGGGTGAAAAATCAGGCCAACACCTACCTTGAAACCCTCTAAAAGGATGAATATCAGCAATAGATAAATTCTTCAACAAACAAATGCAACAAACTTATATATTTGGGATTCGCAACTGATAAACCTTTGAACACAGCTTTTCCAGAAATTGCACCTAACTATATGATGGATTGTGGAAAATTGATGGCTTTAACTTTGAACACATGCTCAAACCCAAATCCAAAATCTTCAAAACTTCACCAATTAAGCTCAAATATGACCACTGTATGTAGCCAACCCTTTAAGCAATCTTCTGCTGATTTCTACAACTTCTTGTAGCTGAAATCAATTGAGTATTCATTCCTAATGTTAAAATATTGCTGAATCCCTAGCTAGTTCCTTCTCCAAGCAAGACCTCCAGAATGCACAACTCAAACATCATTAAGAATATGAGGTTGATTTGATTTTTATACTTCTCGCTATTGGTTGATACCTTCATGCTTTTTAATTTTGTTTCAAATTCATTTTAGGGTTGCATAATAATTTTATAATAATTCTCCAATATGGGTGCCCAAAGTCAAGGGCATAATAAATGCTTTTTAATATCATTTCAATGATATATATTATATTATCATATTGACTTTATAGATTGCTTTAAATATTTGGAATTTTGGCCCCCAAAATCATATTCAATTAATGCACTTTTAAGTCACTTAAATTGAGGCTTTTGCCCTCATTGTGCATAAAGTGACTTTATAGGTTTATAATTTGCCTTTCATGATTAATTATTAATCAGATCACCTTTATTAATAACTAATATAACTTGAACAAATATCATTATTCACCAAATCAATTGATAAGCAGGACAATTGCATATAGCATGTGTCCAAGGGCTTTGCTTAAAATAGTAACTTTGTGAAAATAATTTACAATAGATGGTAATTCCATGAATATCTGCTTAGGTGCTAGGGATTGACACTACAAACACAGCCCATTCAGATCCTACCATAATAAGTAATATCGACCTTCCCTGACATAGTCAAAAACTATAAATAATAAGTGTGTCAAACTAAACCAAATGAAGAGCAATCCTTAACACTTCTGACCTATGGAATGGGAATAGGCCTCCACCACTACCAATTGGGTCCCTCTAATAAACAATCTTAGCCTACAAGGGTCAATAATAGGCTAATCCAACCATAAACCATATCATCTCAAAAAGGGAACATTATAGTCCACCCTCCTTGAAAATGCTTGTCTCCAAGCAATCCCATAAGCAAAATGACACACTCATCCACCCAGATCCCAAAGGCGGAATTGTATAATGTTCGCACTGATACAAACTAGCTCTTGTAATGCCAACACCAAAATTATTGATAGTACCTTCCAAACCAGATCAATACCAACAAGTGTCGTAGGAGGAAACAACTTAAAAGAAAGCAACTTGGCAGGATAACAAAATTTACTTCCGAAAAGTACTCAAGGTGAGCTGTCATACATGTTATGTAACAAGTGTGCAACTGAACTATGCATGTAAAAGAGTTCATGCACATGAGGACCAAAATAAAACCACAGGCACTCCTCTCTGCATAAATACCTAGAATTCCCTTGTAAGCTTTGTCTGAAATACTGATGCACTGGAAGAATCCCAAACTCTAAATAGAAGCCTACCATGAAGAATATCCTTTCACTTTTGCTGCTCAACTCTAATCTCAACTTTACCATGCCAAACGTGGTGAAGCCAATCAATGAGACCCACTCAAATTGCATTGCTAACCTTGTCATCACTTGGGTCCCAAAGCACACTGGACTCACATCCATCTATTATGTAGAGACACCAATAATTGAAGGCATCTGCAATACAATAACTATCTCGAACTTTTGATAGACTAGCATGGATGTGCTGACTTTGCAAGTTATTTGACTTGAAAGATGGAGTCAAATACATGCAATTACTACTTCTATCTGATGAAGATGGTTAGTACCCATCCCATAAAGGATGGTACACCAAATCCTTCGTGTACGGTTCAAAAGAAAAATAAGTACTCTTGTGTATGCACTAACAGTAAATAGTGGTAGGCATCTTGTGTTGGTGGAGATGGGCATTCTCTGCACCATCCTAATGGACACCATCAGGGACAGAGTGTTGGACATCAACGTAATACCTAAAGAAACACGAAAGAAGTTGGGACAACCTACGTTATGGTCATCAACTTTTCACCTGGTGGTTGTGGACCAACATGACATCAAGCCAGTTGAGATGTTGATGGCGCAAAGGGCAATGGATAGCACTCAGGCATTTGTCTTGGACTTCATGGTAATCCCACTCAAAACGAAAGCCTATGACATGATCCTTAGGAGAGGGTGGCTGGTTGCAGGAAAAGTGAACCATAATTGGAAAAGGAACACCCTATCAATAGACAAGTCTAGGAGGAAGTTCACAATTGATCTCAAAACACAGATGGTGAGTGAGGGTTTGATATTATCGTTAGAGTCTGAGTCTGAAGGAGGAATGGATGGGATAGATGAGGGAAAGAGGTGGATAGAACCTAATGAGGAAGGCATTTTAGAACTAGAGGGATGCTTTGAGGATGATATGGACTCAATGAACAAACTCTTCCATTGGCAAATGAAAGATTATGAACTAGTCCATTATAAATACATTGTAGGTAGATAAAGGGGCAGAGGACTTGTTCCCACTAGAGTACGAAGATTATGCAAAAGGGAAGGCCCAAGTGAATGAGATACCAATGCAACAATTTAGCTTGGAGACAACAATTCAGTACGAGAAGCCTTCACTACAGACTACAAATCTTGGCAATTTAGAGAACCCTAGAAACATTCTAGTGGGGGACGACTGGAATCAAGTTTTCAAGGCTGCAACATTCAAAATCTTCATGGAATATAAAACTGTGTTTGCATGGACATATAAAAACTTGAAGGGCATACCTCTAGAGTTATGTGTGCATTGCATCGCATTGGTATCTCGGGTTATACCGATACAAAAGAGATCGTATTGAATGAGCAAGAACTTTGTGGTACGAGTCAATGAAGAGATAGATTGCATGCGTGACGTAGGTACCCTTTTTATAGTCTAGATGGGTGAATGGTGTCTCCCATCGTCATCTCATTAAAGAAAGAGATGAATCAAATCCGTATACGTGTGGACTTCAAGTGTCTCAATGTTGTCACGGTCAAAGACCCCTTCTCCATTCCATTCATTGATAGCATTCTCGAGGAAGTTGAAAAGCATGAAATCTATTCCTTTATGGATGGATTTTGTGGGTATAATCAGAGATCCACTATGAAAGAAGAAAAATTGAAGACAACATTCGTGGTGGAGGACAGTGTCTATGCCCACCACATTTAAAAGGGATAGTCCTACATATATTTGAAGACAACATTCATGGTGAAGGACGGTGTCTACGCCCACCACGTTCTAGAGGATAATCCTACATATATTTGATAAAAGGTTTGTGGGGAACTTCAAGGTGTTCCTCGACAATTGGTCCATCTACAATGCTCAGGATACACTTGGTAGCTCTTTGGGAGTGCATGGAGAGATGCAGAAGAGCAAGGTTAGCACTAAACCCCCAAAAGTGCAAATTCATGGGGACATAGGGAAAGTTGCTTGGGCACATTGTGTGTATGGCTGGACTAAAAACTGACCTAAACAAAGTAGAGGTAATCATGAAGATGGAACCCTCACGGACACCAAAGGAGTGAAGTAGTTCCTTGGGCACATTGGGTATCATAGGCAATTTATCAATAATTTGTCCCAAGTCTCATACCCATTGGGTAAGTTGACATGAAAAGGTAAGTAGTACATGTGGGGGTCAATGTAGGGGGAAGCCTTTGAAGAACTAAAGACAAGGATGGTGGGTGTAGTAGTCTTGGCATACCCAAACTGGAATAAAGAGTTTCATGTCTGTGTGGATGCGTCAAACTTTTCTATTGATGCTATATTGGCTTAGGTGGGCGACTATTGGTTGGATCACCCCATTTATTTTGCTAGCAAGTTATTACGGAAGGAAAAAAAAGAATTATAGCACGACGAAAAGAGAGGCACTCGGAATGGTGTCTGTCATTCAGAAGTTTTGGCATTACCTACTAGTGACACCATTTACATTCTACATGGATCACTAGGCGTTGATGTACTTGGTCAATAAACCCATCATCCAGGGGAGGGTAAGCAAGTGGTTGTTGCTAGAGGAGTTCACTTTTATGATCATCGTACGGTAAGGGAAGAGTCACGTGATTGCAGACCAGCTCTCCTAAATCAAGTTTGGAGAACCATTGGATGGTGTGAATGATAATTTCCCAGAGCACACCTGTTCCATTTTGCAGTATTGCCTGCATGGGACACTACCATCAATGCGTATTTGTCCACATCCCGGTTCTTGAGGGATATGCCACTTGGAGAGAGAAGGAAGTTTGTCCTCAGAAGTATGATGATCCAATTGATTAATGGGCTACTGTACAAGATGGGGCTGAATAAGGTGTTGTGTAGGTGTGTTATAGAAGAAGAGGTCCCCAATGTCCTTAGGGAGGTACATGAAGGTCTGGTGGGTGAACACATGGTACTAGACACAACAACGAGGAAGGTGTTGCTTGCACAATTCTGGTGGCATATGCTATCCAATGACATTAGGGAGTGGGTGTGAGTTGTGACAACTACTTGAGGGTTAAGAAACCATTAAAGCAGGACTTCATGCCTCTGAAGCCCTCACATGCACAGGAGCTATTCGAGAGGTGGGGACTGGACTTCATAGGGCCACTGAAGGCTAGTAGAGCCAAACAATGCAGATATATTGTAGTGGCAATAGACTACCTTACCAAGTGGGTGGAGGTAGGGGCCCTACCTGACAACTCTGCATTAAGTACAACCAAGTTCATTTATGAAAATGTTATAAAAAGGTACAATATTCCAATACAATTGATAAGTGACTGAGGGGCCACTTTGTAAATTATGTCATCCGATTGCTAATCATATAATTTAAAATCTTTCATTCCTTGTCAAGACCCTATTACTCGAGAGTGAATAGCTAGGCCAAAGCCACGAACAACAATCTTGGTGTTGGTAATTTTGAAATTGTGTAGGGTAGAACAGGAAGATTGGGAAGAGAAGCTACCATATGTACCATGGGTCTACCCCACGACGTACAAACTAACCATTGAGAAGTGTGCTGAGAAGCATCAGACCTGTGGGACGTACTGTGTACAATCCCTACAGTGGTGGAAGTTGGGCCTATGGGTGATACTTGAAGGCAATGTAATGACCCTAGTCCTAAGATTGAATTTAATAAATAATATTAATGATAATAGTAAATAACTAAATGAACAAATAGTAATAATAAAAAAATAATAATAAAAAAAAATATTTATTGTTATTTTTTGATTAAAATAATCATGATAATAATACTCTACAATATATTATCATACAAATTATTATTATGGTGAAAGAAAATATTCTTATTAATATTATATATCATATAATGTAATATCCCATTTACAAAAATATATTTTATTAATAAATAACAATATTAAAATTTAAATATAAATAATAAATATGAAAGTAGATAAATGATAACTAAATTTAATATATATTACAATTAAATAAGTTTAAGATGTAAACTTATTTGATTAAGACATATCTCTTAAATCCTAAAGATGTGACTGTTCGAGAGAGGATCATTAAAGAGATATAAATACATAAATAAAATAGAAATAGGCGGTGAACATTGATTGGAAACATCAACGACTAGGAAGACAACAAGGAAGGTGGAAAAGTGAACAATATCATCTAACGCAAATGATGGACAAAGAGGCAATGATTCGTCCAACTGAAGACCATAGCTTTCAAACGAGGGATTTTAACCACCATTGACAAGAGAAGTTATTGGGTCATCACTATCCAACGAGACTGAGTAAATTAGAGAGGAGGAAGTGTCGATAGTAGAAAATGGGCAAAATAATATCTGAACCTGACTACAACGATAACCTATGATTACCATCTTCAAAGGTAAAATCAATATCTGTGGATTCACAAAAGTTTCAGTTTGATGATAAGATGTCATTGATGAAAAGGCACCATTCAGTGTAAGGAACAAATAGGGAATTCTAAATACAAAGCAAGTCTAGACAAGAACAATCAAACACCAAATCAATTGAATAGTGGATAGACCCTTGCATAGCCTTCATACAGTAGACACAATTTGCATTGATTGACATTACTTGTGATGTGAAGACCAAAGGATAAGGTCCGACATAGAAGACTCCATCCTGCTCCAAAATTGAGATTATTGATTCATTGTGAGTATAGAGAGGACATATAGGAACTATCGATCAAAACTATATAGAATTGAAGGAAGACAAGGGAAGCACATTGAGGAGACTATATGACGAAATGGAATATGAGTATATGAAAGGATTAGATAAATGATATATGTATTGATCATCAAGTATTAGATGATTATGGGTAGAGCATCCATTATATGGTTTATGAGGCCTTTAATGGGAAACATTAAAAACTTAAGGAGAGGGGCCCTAAAGAAAAAAAATGAATATATATATATATACACAAATGAGGGAGAATCGGTTACAGTTAGTCACAAGGTCAAGAGAGAAATTTCAAATATGGAATATAAATTATATAAGTGTTAATTTGAAATTGTCGAGTAAATTAAGGATGTCTCTAGTTGGGGACATTACAGTGGTATTAGAGCATATCTTTGCATCCTATAGAAAAAGAGTGAACGCAAATTTATGATGGAGAAAATGATAAACCAAATATGATGAGAGATGTAAAGATTTAAGATAGCTATGGAAAAGCATAATCATATTATTTCAATTTAATGATCATTACAAAAACATATATTACATTTGCAAATGTAGGGGAAAGAGTGGCAATTGGGAGAACTGCTAATGACACCCTATTGTTAGCACCTTCCTAAGAGGGCAATTAGGGAGAACTATGGTAAGGACACCATATTGCTCTATAATTAAGGGAGAACCGCTAGAGCACCCTATTGCAGAATTAGTTGAGGGAGAACTGCTAAGGGAACCCTATCATAGTGATAGTAAAGGGAGAATTGCTGCAGGGTACCCTATTACACTGTGATTATGAGAGAACTGCTAAGGCACCCCACTATAGAGAAAATATTATAAAGGCCTTAGGATGAGATAAAGTCTCTCCTAAGGATTACAAAAGGGATAATCCTAAAGGGATATCCATAGAGGCCTTAGGGAGAGATAAAGTCTCTCTCAAGGATTATAGAGATGGATAATCCTAAAAGAATACCCATAGAGGCCTTAGGATGAGATTCCTAAGGATTAAATAGAGAGGGATAATTCTAAAGGAATATCCCTAGTGACCTTGGATGAGATAAAGTCTCTCTTAGGGATCATAGAGATGAGTACTTCCCAAAGGGATACTCATTGAGGCCTAAAGGAAAGATAAAGTCTTCCTTAAGGATTTTGAAGAAAAGAAAAAAGGGTATCCATAAGGATTGGGAGGAGATAGTCTCTACCAATACTTATGAGGATTACTAATCAAGACTTGTCATGGGTCAAAGAACGACAAGGAAGGATCGTGAAGCACACAATATATAAAGATAAGTTCCTCTGTTAAATTGATCTTAGTACTTTGAAATCTAATCTTGTGATACTTCAATTTATATTTAAAACTAGCTAATCCCAATTTAAAATTGTTGTTGCAGGACCGTCGATTCAAATCATAAGGAGATGGTATTGAATTGCTTGAAGACAAGCAATTTTGGGAAGGGCGGATTGTAATGACCCTAGTCCTAAGATTGAATTTAATAAATAATATTAAAGATAATAGTAAATAACTAAATGAACAAATAGCAATAATAAAAAAAAATATTTATTGTTATTTTTTGATTAAAATAATCATGATAATAATACTCTACAATATATTATCATACAAATTATTATTATGATGAAAGAAAATATTCTTATTAATATTATATATCATATAATGTAATATCCCATCTACGAAAATAGATTTTATTAATAAATAACAATATTAAAATTTAAATATAAATAATAAATATGAAAGTAGATAAATGATAACTAAATTTAATATATATTACAATTAAATAAGTTTAGGATGTAAAGTTATTTGATAATAGCTAAAAATATTGGTCGTATTTTACTGTTTCAAGTTCCCGAATGGGAGCAAGATTGGAAAATCATGGAAAAGGAATCATATCTCAAATGTAATTATGATGGATATGAATTGATGGACCCGGATGTCCCGAAAAAGTTCCTAAAAGATTACATCAAAGAAGGTATTCAAATCAAGATTGTATATCCTTTTCGCTTAAAACCTTGGTATGAACCTAATTCTGTTGAGACTGAAAAAAAAACAACAGGATACTTAACTATCTATGGTACAGAAATTGAATCACCTTTTGGTAATCCACCAAACGTACCTTCTTTTTGGGAACCTATTGGCAAATGCATTTGGAATTATACGTCCGATCGGGCAAAACCTATTATCGAACCTATCCGCGAATTGATAAATCTTATCTGCGAATTTCTAAATGAAATACAAAAGATAGGAAAAGAAATAAAAAAGATGGTAAAGGCGATAAAGGAAAAGGTTGAGCAAAAGTTTGAGCAAAAAATCAACCTAGATACTAGGAAAGAAATAAAAACTATTCGGACTAGGCCTACGTCTAATATTCAATTTTCTTTAGAAATAGTAGAAGATGAACCATTTTCAATTCAGATGGAACAAAATTTGGATCTTCCAGATCCAGATGATTGGACAATCACAATGAATGATCGAATCAACCAAATGAATGAGGAGTATCGCTTCAATCTAGATATTTATAATAAATTGAAAGCTGATTTTAAACAGAGAATGGATCAACCTTCTCCTAACATAAAATCCAAATTGAAAAAAGAGTGGATTCAAATCAAAATTTGGCGTTCGTGTTTACAAAAGAAAAGTCTTCGCTTCATCAGGAAGAAATTGCCGGTTTTTATGAAAGTTATTCATTTTAGGGTGAAATTGCTCCTTATTGATCTCAAAATAAGTATGTTCAATATGATCGAGTCAAATTTGGAATTTTGCATGCAATTGAGTAGAAGTTTTGAAACAATTAAAAAAATATTCAATAGCAATCATCCAATTAGCAAAAACGTCGAATCCAAATGCCAAGGAAAAGAAATTTCCCAAGCGTACGTTTTTCATCAAATATGGAAAGAAATAAGAAATATGAAAGGGTTATATGTCAAAGATCTGATAGAATCAAGAGCATCGTCCCCTTTTATAAAAAAAAATGTGAAAGAATTTTTGGGCTCACAAGGAATATTGGATTGCAAGCATCCTGGAGAGTTAACGATTAACCATTGGAAGCACACTTTCATATTACCCCTTCTTACTGCTGTATTTATGTTAATGCATGTTCTAATGATCCGCAAACAAGGTATTTCAGGTCCTTTATAAAAAGGAAATCTACATTTTGAATCAGTATTGAAAACCTATTATTTTCTTTTTTTCTAATAGATCATTGCCGCGAAAAACATGTTTCTCGGATTTCTCCTTTCAATTATTAAGTATTATTAAGTATTAAGTATATTTAATACAAAGAATTGAAGTAGATACTGATCTCAAATGGAGAAAATGGATTATGGGAGTGTGTGACTTGAACTATTAGTTAGGCCGTGCAGATCAATTTATAGGATCTGTCATATAAAGATTCAGATCGAAATGTGTCTCTATCCCAATTTTCTTTCCAAAAATAAGAGGTTTAGAACCTGGGCAAAAGGCAAACACTTTGTTGTGTTATAAGAGAATTATTTCTATGATCGAATCCGAATTAGGCTCCGTGAGATCCAGGTAATAGTAATAACATTTCAGAACTCAAATTTATTACTTAAATTTATCCTTTCCTTTTCATAGTATGAAAATGCATGCATTTCCCTTGCGTTTCAATACGGTAAATTATCGGAGTAAAGGAAGGGATCTAAAGAAGGAAAAAGGCCAGATCAGTAACAAGTCAATACCTTGTATGCAAAATACATTGTGAGGGTCTAGATAAACACAGATTACAAGGAATAAGATGATCCAAAAGGCATATTGATCATGATCAAATTTGTGAGCTTACTTGGATACTGAGCATACGAAAAAATAAAATTATGAATTTTCCATAGATCTTCTTAGTTATACTGATTCTAACGATACGTCGTTCATCATTTTTATTTCAACTATTGCTCGAGCCGGATGATCAAAATTGGCATGTCCGGTTCTTTCGGGAGATAGATTCATATTCATTCATAAAAATCTACTTATCCCAATAACAAAGAAACCTGACTTGAATGATCCTGTATTAAGAGCTAAATTAGCTAAAGGCATGGGACATAATTATTATGGCGAGCCCGCTTGGCCCAATGATCTCTTATATATTTTTCCAGTAGTTATTTTTGGTACTATTGCATGTACCGTAGGTTTAGCAGTTCTAGAACCATCAATGATTGGTGAACCGGCAAATCCATTTGCAACTCCTTTGGAAATATTACCCGAATGGTATTTTTTCCCCGTATTTCAAATACTTCGTACAGTACCTAATAAATTATTAGGTGTCCTTTTAATGGCTTCAGTACCTGCAGGACTATTGACAATTCCTTTCTTGGAGAATGTGAATCAATTCCAAAATCCATTTCGTCGTCCAGTAGCTACAACAGTATTCTTAATCGGTACCGCAGTAGCTCTTTGGTTAGGTATTGGAGCAACGTTACCTATCGATGAATCTTTAACTCTAGGTCTTTTCCAATTTGATATAAATTAGAATATCTTAATATAGGGGAGGAGGAAAATCTTTTGTTTATATATCTAGGGAGTAGTTGCTTTAAGATAAATCCTAAAAATGTGACTGTTCGAGAGAGGATCATTAAAGAGATATAAATAAATAAATAAAATAGAAATGGGTGGTGGACATCGACTAGAAACATCATCAACTAGGAAGACAACAAGGAAGGTGGAAAAGTAAACAATATCATCTAACGCAAATGATGAACAAAGAGGCAATGATTCGTCTCGTTGAAGACCATAGCTTTCATAGGAGGGATTTTAACCACCATCAACAAGAGAATTTACTGGGTCATCACTATCCAATGAGATTGAGTAAATTAGAGAGGAGGAAGTGTCGATAGTAGAAAATGGGCAAAATAATATCTGAACCTGACTACAACAATAACTTGTGATTACCATCTTCAAAGGTAAAATCAATATCTGTGGATTCACAAAAGTTTCAGTTTGATGATAAGACGTCATTGATGAAAAGGCACCATTCAGCGTAAGGAACAAACAGGGAATTCTAAATACAAAGCAAGTCTAGACAGGAACAGTCAAACACCAAATCGACAGAATAGTGGATGGACCCTTGCGTAGCCTTCATACAGTAGACACAATTTGCATCGACCGACATTACTTGTAACGTGAAGACCAAAGGATAAGGTCCAACATAGAAGACTCCATCCTCCTCCAAAACCGAGATTATTGATTCACTGTAAGTACAGAGAGGACATATAGGAACTATCGATCAAAACTATATAGAATTGAAGGAAGACAAGGGAAGCACATCGAGGAGACTATATGATGAAATGGAATATGAGTATATGAAAGGATTAGATATATGATATGTATTGATCATCAAGTATTAGATGATTATGGGTAGAGCATCCATTATATGGTTTATGAGGCCTTTAAGGGGAAACATTAAAAACTTCAGGAGAGGGGCCCTAAAGAAAAAAAAAAGAATATATATATATATATGAATGAGGGAGAATCAGTTACACTTAGTCACAAGTCAAGAGAGAAATTTCAAATATGAAATATAAATTATATAACTTTAAGTGTTAATTTGAAATTGTCGAGTAAATTAAGGATGTCTCTAGTTGGGGACATTACAGGCAAATAGTTATGATATAAATATCTTACATCCATGAGAAGGAAACATCTTCGTTAATACATATGGTGAGTCAAAGAATATGCTACCGCAGTAAATAGTAGAAGTCAGGAAATTCAAAGGGTAACCTACGCATTCTTTCTCGTGAGTAGCAAAATCACACATAAGGCAGCCAATGAAACAACGACTAGGGATTTTAGAGGTTGGTAGTGTGGGAATCAAGTACCATTGTGTAACAAGCGTGTGCACAAAATTATCCTAACCGTTCCTTGAGTAGCATATTCACAAAATGACAAAGGATTTAAGAGGTTGGTAGCGTGGGAATTCAGTTCCATTGTGTAGAAGATGTGTGCACAAAATTACCTAATTGTTCTTTGAGTAGCATATTCACAAAACAATGGAGGGACCATTGTTGATGGATACAAGCACACCAAGAAAAAAATATTGGAAGAAGCATTTACAATCGTCCTCCAATAGTTCTTTAGGAATGAACAGGGATGCGAGAGTATTGTCCTTTAGTGTGAAAGTTGTAGGAAGAAAGGACATGGATTCAAGAAAGAAGAAGGTGAGGCTGAAGATACAAATGCAAACTCACACATAGAAGGATGATGTTAGGGCACAAAGTGTGGTATTTGCGGGATTGAATGGGTTGGAGTGTTGAAAGTGGTAGGAGACACTCGACATAGACCTTGTGAAGCAACAAATGAAGCTTACCGAAGTTCTTGAGGTGATATAGATGCCATTCTTTTGTATTAGAGACTATGACGGGGCCCTTCAAATGCTCGTGGATTCTTTCGATAGACATGCTTGTATAAGCAATTTAGGGTACTTGGGATACAACTTGAAGATTACATTTTCAATAGCAGAATTTATGAGGGTTTTTGGTATTCTAGGAAGGATATGGCAAAAAATTGAGATGAAGGCCAAGAAAATCACTCATGAGGAGAAGGAGCAGCATTTAATACAACTCATTTCCTCATTTCCAAGGTGTTGACATAGAAGAAATGGAATCCCTTACTAGCACCTCTAAAATTTGAGGAATCAAGAAATCTTTCATTGCACCTTGAGAGTGGCATTACCTGATGGATGTGGTGAAGATTCAGCTCATGGGTTCTAGGAAGGCGTTCGACATAGAATCGCAAAACATCCTTACAAATAGCATTCGTAATGACATAGTGTACGACTAGGCATCCATACTGTTTGAAAGGATCTATGAGTTCCTAAAACTCCAATATAAAACCTTCTATATGTCACATTGTGCCATTGGTTTTTTCCTAGACACCACTTGCATACAGCTACCACACGATGAACTAGAGGTCAAGCTAGAGTGTACTTTGGCACTTGGTGAACCCTCTATTTTTTAGTGGTGGCATTTGGATAGAGGCGATGCATCTATAGGGTAAGAAAGGAAGCATCAAGTGGTTTTCGAGTGCGAGTTCAAGTTTGGATGATGTGGGCAGTGACAATGAGGACTCTAGTGAGGATTTGAGTGGAGGTAGTCTCTAGATGGTTGGTGGAGGTACCCAAATAGTTGAGGGAGACACATTATATTTTATCGTGGCTATAAGGGAGGCCACACCCACACCCTCAGGTGGTTGTCCCACACGAGTTTTGCTTACTTGATCGCTTCTCTCTAAGACAACCTTGTTGAAACCACCTCCATCAAGTGGTACCACCATGCTAGCGTACCAGTATCTGGATTTGTGGCAACTGCATGCCCCACTTTCTATCCAACCTTCTAGAGTGCACGTGAGAGAGGCTGATAATCAGCCGTGAGCACAATTGCTTTGCATATGGAAGTAGTTTATGTCCCTGAAGAGTTGGAGTTGGTGTAAGAGGAGACGCTGAGTATTGCGATGAAGGTTGTTGAGGCCGAGGCAAGGGTGACTATTGAGATCAAATTGGTAGGTGTGGAGCAGCATGTAGTTAAGGACACACAATAGGATGATGTGGAGGAAATGTTGGCCAGTGCTGGTAGGAAGGTAGAGAAGCCAAAAGAGATGATTGTCAGTGGCACTCCATCACAGGAATGGACAAATGTGAGCACTTGGCTCATTCATTTTTGATGGCACCTATGCCACCAGTTGGATCTGATACCCTCTCACTGTGGCGGGAGATACCCCCTTAGGAGATAGTCAATTTGGAAGGCAAGAGATCCATTGTAGCACGAGATTTGGAGAGGGAGAGTCCACCGGTCAGGCATTTGGTAGTGACTCCTCAAGAGGTGGGCATTTCGGAGTCAAACAATGTCGAGCAACATATCATACAAATGGCTGAAGGAGTGAGGATGATAGTGGTAGTTGCACCCCTTCAACACTTATATATGTCATGTACTTGAGTCTAAGAATAATCATGATTGTGGAGCAATAATTGTGTTGGCACTGTGAGTACTTATGATATATGACTGTAAATACTTTTTTATATTAATCAAGAAGGCTTGGTGAGCTCTCTGATACTTTGTGTTGCATTACATTTCTTTCTATTACTATATATTCTTGTGTGTATGATCTGTTACCCAAAGGGGCAAACACTGCATGAATTTTGTGACATGCTATGTTTTTTGTATCATCGATCCATTTCAAAAATTTCTTCTTTTGTGATCTTGCACCTACAAATCTGCATATGATACCTAACTTTGCGAGGGCTTCCCAGTCTTCTGCAATCTCCTTGGTGACATCAACAGTAATGATTTCATCTCCATTTCCATTCACATCTTCATGCACAAATCATGTCCAATTCTATTTTACCCAGACCTAGGGTTTCACCCGCATTTGTAATCTTCCTTAGAAACATTTTGCATTCTTTTGCACTTTGGACAGTGCTCCGTGTTATTTCTTTTCTTGCATATAAATTGAGAGTAATGTCTTTATATTATATCAGTAAACATAAAATTAATAGGAAAAATATGGCTATATAAAATCCAGAATAGCTAGCATCTGAGCCTGTGATCCAAGAGACAATGACAATATTTTCTCGTCAATATGCAATCTTATTGTTGCCAAACGTGGCACACAAAAGGAATCAACTGCTTTATATTGCATGGGGGATGATCCTTTGACATCTTAACTTCCACAAAAAAATAGCAAAGCATACATAACTTGGAGTGAATTCTAAGGATTGTTCTTAAGTACTTGTCTATACAGAAAGTATAGGAAATAATACATTTATTTAATTATCTTTTTATGTGAAGATAAATAAAAATTTACTCAATCAAACATTTTTGTTAAGCACATTTGTACACCTGAATTTGCCATGACACGTGAAAACCATAACAGAAAAGGAAAAAGCTAGTTTTCGTAATATAAAGACTATCTTGCCTAAAAGTTGCATTTTTTTTTCCATCACGTTGTTTGCATGCTCATTTAACTATGTAAAAGCATTCCCAAGACTTCGAATAAGCAATAGAGTAGGTACCTGTCCATAATGTATTTGTTTTGATCGTTCTAATATAGTAGGAAAAGTTGTTGTTACACTCTCTGACTCTGCAACATTTAGCATTTGATATACAAAGTCAAATAATTCAAAGTGGAGTTGTTGACCGAGCAAGTATGTTATTGTACAGCCTCCCCATGCCACTGAATCACCAAATTGTTGTTGATTGCTTATTGACTCTTCAATTGGCTCTCCACAAAACATCTGCAGTTCACATGGACCTTTACAGTATTAACAAACCAAGCAACTCTGCCAACATGTCAGTAAAACATGGAGCCACAGGAAATGTGTTAACATGCATTGAACAATTCATAAATGAACAAAACATGCCAGATAAATAAACTATTGTATATATTGGAAAATAAGCAATGCAGTATCTACCATAAACAAAAGCCAAAATCATATTAAAATTTCTGCAATTAGTTAGGACTTATAAAATTATTTCATGATACAGCAAGAAATTAGAATAGACATGCTTTCTAAAGCTTACACAGGAAAAGATACAACAACTTTTGGTAATTACAAAATCACGAATGTAATGACGCAATTATAAAATGTTTTGAGTCTTGCATGTAGTAAATTGCCATATATTGTTACAAATTAATTTTAGCATTAACAAGGATAATGCAATTACAGATCCACTAACATATAGTTCTCTGATTCTCTACTGTGCACATTATAAGTAGGGTCACCATCATGCACAATAAATTACTAGATTAGAGGCAATTAATTTATTTCGTTTATTTTCATGCAATAGTTGCTTTGTAAATAGTATAAACGTATCTTGGCTCTTACTTTTAGTCAATGGTAATTCTCATGCTTGCATATTGTTGAAATTACTATTCCTCCAAAATTTAGTTTTACCATTAAATCCAGAATTCATTACTCAATGAAACTTATTATGCTTTTCACATGTGTATTTCGTTATGTGTGATGAGTTAAATTGCTTTGGATAGTATGTACACTTTGTATTTCACATAGGCTCAAGGGTGGAGATTGCGGCAACTTATGGAGTCCTCCATTTAATTTACCATAGCATTCATGTTTATGAGTTTTATCCTATTGAAGCTATTTGTGTACTTATATTGTTTATTTTTCGCATTTAACTAAATGTTGCCAAATTTCAGTCCATCTCCTTTTGCTTCTAGCTTGGTCAGTTTTCATTGCATTTATGTTTGAGTCCTTGTCTAGGTAGCCCCTAGGTGGCTCTCTTCTCATAAACATATCTTCGAGGCTTGCCTTATGTGTTCTATTCGGGTTTTCCTTGGCCGCTTCCCCCAGCACCGCTATATGGGTTTCTTGCTTTTTCTATGCATCAGGGTCTTAAGTGATCTAGGTTTGGGTGAGTTTCTATTTGAGCATCTTCCCAATGAGAAGGAAGCCTACTTTAGTTCTCCAATTAACTCCTATCACTAGCATGATGGATTCTAGCCCATGCTATCGAATTCCCTTTGTTGGCGCACTTCGTCAGTTAAGATCCCAAATAGCAAAGTATATGGATATCTTCAGGTGTATTTAAAGATTCGTTCATGATGAGATGATTAGAAGAACGAGGATCTATAGCCATGAGACTCTCAGAGTATGAATTTGAAGTCAGAATCTGTTTCTGTGTAGAGAAACAAACTTCCATCGACCTTAGAGCTTCCCCCTTGGAAGCGAATGTCTTTCAGTTCATTTCCGAAGCAATGTTGGAAAAAGAAGAGGAATAGCCACCAAATCACTAGAATACTTCTAGTTATTCAAATCTTTGAAAAACATATGCCTTGATGATACTTTCCGTCAAAAGGAAAATATGGAGCTTCTATCCCAAAAGATAACAAATGTGGAAATACTAAATATGAATGCGAAGACATTCTTTGGAAATATCACAAAGTTGTTTCCAATGGAGTAGTTCGTGAAGTGCAAACCCGATGTAAAGAAAATAATAGTCCAAGCCCTCAAGGCAAAGAGTTCACTTTGCGGCTTCTTCAAGGAATGAGATAAATAACAAAGGAAAGCTTTGTGCGGAAAAGAAAGTGATAAGGTATCTAGGGCACTGAAGGAGTATTTCTCGTGATGCAATCCCAAATCAAAGGAAAGGCAAGCTTGCAGAAAGATAGGTTTATGCTTCCTTCCCCACACATTGAGAATTTTAGTGCAAACTTTTGTTCCGGATTCCCAAGTGAAAAGAGTAACTTCCAGTAGGCTAGAACCAATTGGTTCGGTAAGTGAATAATCTTGCTACTACATGAAATTTAAGTGAATTTTATGTCATCAAATTTGTGAATCATCATATGGGTAGAGGTAAAGTGATTTAAAGAGCTGTTAATCTACCCAATTTATAGAAAATCCAACCGTTACGACTGTTAGTTGTGAGTTATTTTGTTCGTGTGGCGCCAATGTTCAAATCTCCGAGTCTATATGATTGGATTTTTGCCAAACAGAGTTCCTCGTCTCATAACAGCTAATTTGTCAAAGTAATCTGTCTTCTCTATGTAAAACTATAAGCTAATGACAATCAAAGCAGCAGGTTATGAACGTCTAATTGGATTAGAGAGTGAGTTAAAGTACCTTCCTGATACTTCCTTCAAGTTTTACAACCTGGGTGATCTGCACAGAAGACTTAATACCCAACCCATCCATCCAATTACATAGAAACTGAAAGAAAGCGGATTAGTTGAAGCTGCCTGATTCCCCATGGTTGTGCAAGTGTGCAAATTGGTAAAAGAATGTATCGAGAGATACAATCCGAAGACAAAGCAAATATTGTCGCCCGACCAATCTATCCTGCTTTTTGTGAGTAAGGAATTGATGCAATCTGCCTTTAGGATCCCAGTGAGGGAAGAGTATTGTGACATTGATTTCCCTTCATCTGGATCGATGTTTAATGAGAAAAAGACTCTGAGGAGAGAAGATATGTAGAGAACACGGTTCTAGACTCCTCGTAGCGAAAAGAGTAAGATGCCAAGGAATCTTTTTAGAACCAATCTAAAGAGGTAAATTGTTGATATCTTGGCACTGCTATTAACATTAAAAGGAAAGGAGATCTTGGATTTTATTGAGCATAACTTCTACCTGGTCCAGGCTGTTTGTGTTGAAGGACTACAAATTGACTGGGCTCAGATTATATGTGAAGAGCTTGCCTCCTAGCTAAATTCGGTGAAGGCATTCAGACAGTTCTTCATGTCATCATATTTGATATGCTTTAGCCACACATCATCTCTGGCCTAGTCTTCCTAGTATTGAGGACTTTGATGAAAACACCAAGGTGTATGAATTTTATCCCCATCTCCAACTACAAAGTTTTGAAGGATATGTAAAGGTAAATGATGCCTTCACAATGAGGCTGTGCCGATAATTGCAAGGGTGCCCTGAGCAAAGGTTTTCACTAGAAGCCATATCTGCGGTCAGCCAGTTCGGATGCTGTTTCATCTAATTTCCATCTTTCTCCTCCCCGAGGATTGGTGCATTCGATGACTTCCCGAAATGGATCCCTAGACATCCTAAAGATAAGGTAGTTCTTGTTGAGTTATGCAGACAAATACTAGAAGTAAACACCTTATGTTCGAATGTGAAGAAGATTGTCAGAATTCCTTTTCCAATAGTGGTAGGACCTTACTCTTGTGCCTCAAGATCTGATGCTCGAAATTCAGTTAAAGACTTTGAAAGTAGAATTAAATTGATTGATTATGAGATAATTAGACCCCAGTATGACCCTACTAACTTTGTAAAATATCATCTGAAGCTAGGGTATGCTCATAGGCATGTTCTGGATACTGAAGACTATTGGGTTGGAAGTTATGATGAGTACCAAACTAGAGAAAGGTACTAGTCTAGGCTGACACTAGATGAAATTAAGTTGTATAATGACACTTTTCATGTTAGTGATCTTGCAGATGATGACTCTTACATGTGTCCCTCAACTTACGAGCAAATCAAGAACATTCCTATAGTATCAACTCTGCTTGACAGCCTTGTTATCAATACAATGGAAGTCTTGATGCACGATATCATCAAGAGGGCGAACAAATGGGTGAAATGGACCAGACCAAGGAAGAAGAGAACTGGAACCACAAGTTCTGCTAGTGGAGTAGCTTTCGGAACAACCCAATCATCTGCTGCTACATCCACTATTGCTGCCATGTAATAACCCCAACTGATTATAACTCCATCAAACACCAAATTCTTCTCTAATTTAGTTGTTTGACATTTCGTCAAACACTTTGCAAGCAAGTTTTGATACCACTATAATATCTCGTGCAATTTTTATTTTTATTTCCAAATTGCTAACCTGAGAATTTCGTCAAACACTTTGCACAGAAGGGATATATATAAATGCCAAACTTAATTGATATGCTTGCAAAACTCCAAACAACCAACAATAAATGTTTTTGCATTTTTTTCGAAACGTAGATCATTGACTATAAATGAGAAAATATGCATCTACATCAATAAGACATTAGGGCAACAAATTCTGATGTAAAACTCTGATATAAATCAGATTACAAATGATTTCTAAATTCTTACACATGCACTAAAATATTCAAATCTATCCTCCATGCAATACAAATGAAATAGATAGGAACCTAGAGAATTGCTCAAGGAAATTTGGATTTTTACTGTAGTGAGTTCCTGTAGTAGCAACGACATTGTAGCGAATTATTGTAGCAAATCATTGTAGCGATGACACTGTAGCAGCGATACTGTAGCGGCGTTACTGTAGCAATATCCAACTTATTCCTTCAATCTTACTCCACGAATCTAGCCCTAGGCCACAAATTTGACACAATGAAAAGACTGATTTGTCTTCTCTAACAACTACAGCCCCTTGAAGGATCTTTCACCAATATGTTCGAATAAAACACCTGTATGATGTCCTCCCAATACTAAATTCATTGGGTATTTCACCAGCTCAAATGGAGGTACACAAAAGAACTCCATTCTCTAGTGGCAAATGTCAAAACCCTTGGCTCCATACAACTCATCAAATGTAAATGACAATAATCGGATGATAAGAAAAGAGCCTTTCATGCCCCCTTTATTCTTTCCTTGTGGGAGCTCACTTACTTCTCTCCCCAATGTGAGATAAAAGATATTCTTATATTTTCACTTTATTATAATATTATAATATGAAATTATGCCCCATCATAAAGTGTCTATCCCTAATAAAACCCTCTAACCACCATATTAGCTCACAATAATAGGCTATTCCTTGAAATTCTGATGCTGGCAAAACTGGGGACATTACATGCCACATCAACATCAGCCAGACCAACACAATCTGTTGGTGGAGGAGGAGACCAACCTCTTGAGAAGAATGTTCAAATCACTCCAACCTATGGAGGAGGATCTTTGCTAGATACTGGAAAGGTTGGAGATGAAAAGAAAGATAAAGACAAAGAAAAGAAGGAGAAACTAGTAGAGAAGGCCTCCTCCCCTATGCCAATCATCAACCTCGATGGTGACAATAATCCTTTGGATGGCCAAGAGCAAGGGGCATCTCAGCAAGGTAATACTCTAGCCCTCTTTGTTACTAAAGCATCTTCTTTTCCTTTAGCCAACCAAAGTAAGGTGACACCTCCAATTGTGAGGAAGCTCTTTGATCCTACAACCTTGCAGTCAACACTTAATGTCCTTTCAACCAAATCTTGGTTGGAAGAGACTATTGATTAGAAGAAGAGGAGATATGAGGAAAGTGCTCAATCTGAGAACCTTCTTATACAAGCAACTTCAGCTCAACTAGCATCAAAGAAGGCGAAGAAGCAGAAGACTATAGCATCTTTGGCCACGGATTCTTCCACTGGTCACATGCTAGTGGAAATTGCAGAGCCTCAGGAGGGAAGATTTCATGAGCTAACTCCTAATGATTTTCAGATTAGAACTGTTGACATAGGCATTCCAGCATCTAGAAATCAACAAATGTGAAGATTGAGGATAGACTGGAGGAGTTAAGGTCAGAAAAAGAGGTACTCAAAGCCTCAAATAAGGAGTTGATGGACTACATGAAAGCTGCACTTGGAAGTACCTCTACAAGCACATTTGACCCAAGTGCAGAGGAAAACAATAATTTGCTACTTAAGCTACAACAGGAGAGGCAGTTTGGTCAAATTGGCCGTGCCTAGATTGATGAATTGAAGGCCCAAGGTCCCCCTCTTACTGAGAACCTTGGGAATCTGCTAGTAGACACTGACAAATTGAAAGAAGTAGTGTCAAGACATCAGACTTCAATGCACAAAGCATTGAAGAGCCTAACTGAGCAATTAGCCTTGTTGCAAGAGGTGATTGACATGAAGATGAATGTTGTTGTGACCCACAGGATACTCAAGTCAGGCCAAGAACCATTGCTTCATTGGAAGCAATCGTTGGAATTTAAAATTGAGAGCTAAATGAAGTCTGAGCATGAGCTGAAAGATGTCTATGAACATATAAAGGTTTTGCACACTGAATCATATGTCGCCAATAATGGCCAGTTGGTAGACATTGAACGAATGAAAACTAAGTTTTTGGCATTCGTTGAAGAGGCTACTGATCCATTAAATTTCCAATTGGCCAAGATTTCAGAACTTTCAGCAATGGATTGTGTTCTAAAGCGTGCAACGGAGAAGCTCCAATCAAGGATCTCCAGAGTGGAAGAATTGACAGAAATGCATGATTATTGGATGATCAAAGCTGACAATATTCTCATCCCACGTGTCCATGAGCTGAAGAATGTAACTGATGCAATGAAGGCCTACAGAGCCAAAGCCGTAACTCCAGAGAAGAATTGATGTTCTGACAAAGTATTACATTCTTCCTACAAAGATGTGACAAATGTTACCTCTTCTCTCTCTCACTTTTTGACATTGTATCCATATTTGACATCCTTGTAGGATAAAACTTTGTAACGGATGACATATCTAGTCAATCCTATTTTTAGAATGTTGAAAGATGCTATGTTGAGTAATCATGAAATGTAACTCGCCAACTCTAAAAGGGCCTATAAATGTAACTTTTTGAAAAGTAAACTAGATCGGCAAAATTTTGATGTGGGCAAACCCCTATAGCTGGGACTACTGTGTGAAGCTCTGCGTCCATATTTTGATTTTGTCGTTCATGGTAATCTAGTGTTAGTTCTTTTATGGTGCTTAGAATGAAATGTGTTAATGAAAATTGTGGGATTGCAAATGAACTGGGTTTCATTTCTTTCTTTTTAGTGGTTATAAGTTTTATTTCCCGCATTTGCAGTATTATCTCATTTCCTCTGTTCTATACAAGTTAGTTCATGTGCATTTTCATGGCTGTGTGAGAAGTTTGGGATTTGGTTATTGTAAGCTGCTGAGTAGGAAGCAAACAATTGTTGTAAAACCTTAGTAACTTGGGCAATTTGGGCATTGCTAAATTGATCATCCTTTCTCTTCTTATGCAACATGCATTGTTAGATAGTCTTGCATTGCTGCTTCTTGCATTCAGTAGATTGAAGAAACTGCATTTAGGTGTTAGAAGAACTTAAAAGTGACTCATGTGCTTTCATAGCTGTGAAGCTCTATGAATCATCATCAGAAACTCACTTGGATTGTTTAAAGTTTTGGGCAATCTGGTCATACCTCTTCTGCTCTCGGGTTAAGAGCATACTCCTAAGTCTTGCTGATCTACTAAAACTAACATTCATTGCAAATCTTTGCACACTAGGGAGTTGCAGCTTTTCAATTCAGGGGTCCTTGATAGAACACCTACATTGACAAATTCTATTGTTAACTACTTTGTCTTTCACTAAATTGGGCACATTAAGAGTCAAGGTATAAACCAAATCAAGTAAGACAAACTGTTAATCGACACTAGACAATGGAAGCATGTAGCTACTAGGTTTACATGAGTAAAAAAATCTCGAATCTAGTAGTTGTGTGTTGCATCACCTTGTGCTCTTGTTCATATTTTGTATGTTGTATTGCATCCTCAAAATTACCCTAGAATAGACTATTAAGCTTGTGAATAGCAAGTACAAATTGTCTATTTTGAAAATGCATTTATGGCTAAAGGGACAATTGCAAAGGAGGAGCTAGAGGAGACAATTGATAGTTGGCTGCAAATGATGGGGGTAATGCCATCTGTTCCTATAGTCGATTCTCTCAGCTGATTTTCAGAGACTGTTTGGAGGCAAGAGAATACATTGATGGAGAGAATAATTATTCCAATAATGTACACTCAGCAAGGCAAGTAGCGAAAGTCTCCACTTCCAAAGCTGATACCTACTCAAGAGGAGTCACAATCTGTAGTGGAGCCTTTTGTACCTATGGCCCCAAAGGTGCTTGGCAAGCCTATCTAATCACTAGTCACACTTGTAGGGAGATAAGAGTCCGCATCCAATGATTGGGACAAGCATATTTTATGGTTGTAGACCCAACCCCAATGGACCCATTGGCTCAATTCAGCTATACAAGTGCCAACTTAAGAGATGGCTACTTGCATGGACATGATAGGGGATATTTGACAAGCCTTGGACATTGAGTATTGTAGTATAAATGAAACAGTGCATTCTTTCCTTAATGCAGGTGAAATGCAAAGGAGAGATTTTTTGATGCTTCATTTCTCAAGGGTGGCCTTGTGTGGACATAGGAGATGTTGGATGCTTCACATCCTCCATGACCAAGAGTATGTGGTCACTATGGGAGAGTACTGTTAAGTTTGAATGCTCCATGGCATGGAGCTATGCTTCCTCGATCTGTTTCTTTGATACCGCAGGCATGAGGCTTAAATGGATTAAGCCACTTAGTCACAGCTCCTTGCCTAGCCGAGGAGGTGAGGAAGGAGTTGGTTGCGTAGATTTAAAAGTCATAGGAGTAGTTGGCTCAAGTGGACATTGGGTTTTGGCACTGGAGAAGGTAGGAGTTCAGGAGACTTATCTGGAAGAAGAGATGCAACAATTGATGGAGCTGACCACTCAACTAACCAAAAAGGATGTGCTGATTGGTGAACAAGGTTGCCAGCTCACCAAGAATTTGGCAACAGATCAGGAGTTGGTGAAAACTAAGATGTGTTTGATGTAGGTTATCTACATGGTGAAGGTGACTTGCAAAGGGAGGTGGTGGCTAACCAATGCCTCCAGCTATGATAACAACCCTCTCAGGGTTCTACCCTGACATCCTCCATGCAGCTAGTGACATCTTCTCAACCTTCTCAGTGGATATGTCTTCAATATTTTTCTGTCCAGCCTTTAGTTTCGTTTCAGTCATCTCGAAGACATTTATGTAGGGCTGAAGTAGTGGGAAAGTGTTGTAGTTGGCTAAATAAACTTTGTTATATTTAGTAATGAGAGAGATTAGTTCTTGACTACATTTGGTTGGTAATTGGTAGTTAGTAGCAATTGGTAGTCTTAACCATCCCAATACATTATTTATTGATTGTCAGTTGTAGTTGAGACATTGCTATCTTTCAATGCAACTTTGAGACAGATGACGGATCCCAATACATAGTTCAATGCACTGATTTGCATATCATAGGAATGGTATGCACATATCTTTTTGGAAACTAAATGTGTAACTAGCATTCCATGTTCTTAAGTTATATTCCCATTTACTTTGTGCATTAAATGATGTACCCTCATGTAGAATTTTACATCATTACCAAGTGACATACCAATTTGGTGCATTAGAATTTCTTTACAGAACCCCATTGAGTGATTGTTTTCTCTTTATTTTATACTGTGTAAGGCTGAACAGCCCACATTATTTATAGCACGTTTAACTTCACAGTGAGATTTTTTTATCCAACTTCTTTTATTTTATCAATAATTCAACATGTTCATTTTGTTTCAACATTTAAAAAAATAAAAATTGCCTATTAACTTTCTTTTTGTTTTACCGATTTGTATTCTATATAGCTACCTTGCTTCTACAATTCTTGCTGTTTACCTTTTCTATCTAGGCATTATTTCCTAAGAAATTTATTATTTGATTATCACAAGATGGCAGTCATTTCAGATAAAATAATAACTATATATATTGCACTCTAGCCATATGGCCAATCTAGGAGCATAATAAAATTAAGAATACTCACTACTTTTGTGAAATAAGTATCAATTTACCTACCTTTTAAGATTTCCAATTCAATCCTCATGAAATAAATGAATTATAAAGAATCTCTAATCTCAAGTTCATTTCCTCTATGCAGCTTATGTCAAAATTAACCAGAAAAGGTAGATGCTTACAAACTGAAGCCCACTGTATATGCGAGAGAACTCCCTTGATGAGGTAATGTCTATGAAACCTGTCTTTGGAGTTGGATCCCATTTTCCACGAACCGTATCCAAGGAGGCACTCATGAAAGCAAGAGTGTAGTCCAAAATACTTCCTGTTTGTATACTGCTTGTGTAAAATGAATCTGCAAAAATATGCGAAGACCATTGAACTTTAGCAGGCTTTCAAATTCACAATATATGTTCTAGTAAAAATTAAAAAGCAGGGATACATGGGTATGTGTCTGCACCCCTAGCCCTCAATCCCTGTCCTTATTGCCAGCTGGTGGTAGCAACAGCAGGGGATGTCCCCTGGCTGTTCCCTTTACTCCAGAGAAAACCAGAACATGTCCCCCTTTCTAATGTTTTGTTAAAAAATGTCAGCCTTTTTCCAAAAGGCAAATCATTAACAGTCAATTTTTTGCGATTATGAGAAATTACCCCTGTTGAATGGCAACATACAGTGTTTCCCTTTTCATTAAGGTGTGCTTCTATGACTGCACACAACAGCAAGAGTGCAACCAATTATAGAATGAGAGCATACATGTATGGAATGATCAAAAGCATGATTGCATGCACTTGTATTGCATGCACTTGTACCTTGTGAAGTGGAATCATATTTAAGTCAAACAAAAGCATACAGTTGTAAGAAATGTATGCTGCAACTACAGTCATTTATGATTTTCTATCTGTTTGACCTTTCGTCACAATGAAAACATTGAAAAGGTGCAATTGAAACTTTCTATTTTTTTATTACTGTTATACTTGGATAAAAGAATATGGTATTATTGAATATTTAATTTTGGTGTTGGCGTCATGCGCGTGTGAAGTTTCCTACTTGATTTATTAGCAAGATTATTTTAATTTTTGAATACTGGCACTTTGTTTCATTATCATGTATGAAGTTTGGGGTCATGTGTTATTTGTGGACATAGTTTCCTTATTGATTTTCAACAAGATTATTTTAATTTTTTAATACTGGTTTCATTATCATGTGTGCTCTCCAAATTCCCAGGTTTTTAAAAGGGAAGTTTATAGGATGTTGTATACATCAAAATGAAATATATGAATTGGTATAGAAATAACTGTTGTAAACCTCAGGTCATAGCTTTTCTTAGTTTCTGTTAAAGATTGTAGCCGCGATAGAGAACTTTATCTCTAGAATGAAGGAATTAAAGGGAACACCTTCGTGGTTATAGGAGATGCATGGGTTCTGATTTTGAAAGAAATGGCAAAGTATGCACCATCAGTCTTTTATGTACATGTGGCTGAAATTGTGGATGCTGTGTGGGTTGCACTTCCAGATCCAACAATGGCTGTTCATGAACAGGCTGTAGAAGCTCCGCGTGCTTGTCTCTGTGTTATTGAGAAGCGCAAGACACGTTGGCAGGTACAATGGGGTGCATGGGTTGTAGGCTCTATGACATGTTTTGAATTGATGAGGCGTGGGATCACCACACTCCACCAGAATGGAGTCATTTAAAGAATTGGTAACTATAGTAGTAGGAGGAAAATTGGTTGTGTTTGAGCCATGGGTTCAAGCATTTGGTTGTTATTTTTATGCTCGAACTGTGCTGTTTCCCAGTTGTCTTTTTCATGTTCCACATTTCACGGCGTTTGGTTGTCTCAAAGTTCATCTTCACATAAATATCTGGAAGGTCACAATCCACTTGCAAGCATTAGTTGTGTCATCAATGCTCCTTTTCTTATTCTTTTGAAATATTGTGGAAGGTTTGTCCTGGTCAGGAGTAAGTCTGGCAGTGTCACTCTTACTCCAGTAACTATCATCTCATGTTCTTGTGATGTTAAATTGCATAATGTCAAGTTGTATCATTATGCTTCTTGGTATGTGTCTACGTGACTCTTCAATGGTTTCAAGCGCTGACCGTCAGTTCTTTATATTGGACTGATTTTGTATTTTTATTTATCACATGTCAGTTCCATAATCTATTTTGATGTTGATGACGATAAGGATATAAGTGTAACTGTCATCAATTCATTTCGTGTATCTGTGTTGGCGGTTCTTTTTCCTTCAACACTCGTGTTCATATTTTTCTTTCATCGGCTTTTAGTAAGGACTGTTATTCTCTTGACCTGGTTATTATTGGGCTGGGAGTTGTATTGTATTGCTTGCTATTAGCATGAGATGCATGAGGAAGAAGAGGGCATTAACTATTTGGATTCTCCCTGCAACACATCTCCCCAGCCTCCTAAGCTGAACAAGGGCAGAAAAGCAACACCAAAATTTGAACCCATAGAAGCTCCCATTGTTGCAGACATAGAGGATTTCAAGCAGGAAGAGGTGTCATCATCTTCTTGAATGGTACTACACAACACATCATGTGCTGCCTTGGAGGTTGAATCAGAAGCAGGATGTTGAACAAGACAGCAAAGAGGAGAGAAAGTGTTGCGCATGTGCAGTGTGGGTGCTGGAGATAATGCTTCAGCAGACCAGGGTCACTGTTGTGGATTTCTACACTCACTAAATGGACAAAACACTTCATGATCTTGCCAAACCATCTCAAGAGGAAGTTAACGAAATATAGTCTGGCTTGGGTTACTACCAACATGCTTGCTATCTAGGTATTATCGTTGGCAGTGTGTACTATCCCTCTTGCTATTGAAGCAATCATTATTTGTGACTATTATTTTTAAAGGAAGTGACTATATTAGCGCATCGTGATTTCAAGCGTGAGTGAAACATTTTCTAGCTTATGGTGTTAAGGCTGTAGCATATTGCGTTAAATATTTTTGATTTCAACAACATATCATTGTTCTGTCATTAGAGATAGTGTGAAGGTTGTTCAATAGCGATCATTCTGAGATGTTGTTTCTCAAGCATTGTCATTAGAGTCGTATTAAGTATCAAACTTGCATGATTGCTGGGAAAAAGCAAAGGGGGAGTTGACAGGACTCAGAGATTAAGAAACTTTGACTGAATATACATATGGCCTTTGCATAGAGAGTTTTTTAAACAGTCAAAGATTACCAATGATGTCCACATTAACTGAAGCCGAAAGTGAATGCCTCTTCTATAACAATTGTGAAACTTATAATGGATTGCATACTCATTTGATTGGACCAAAATTCCTTTCATAGTTGTTCAGCTTTATTCTGTTTATGATCATATATGCAGCTCCATATTAGTGTCAGTATATCAGAGGTGTCAGCACCTGCAGATCCTGCTGAGCTAAAAATATTGGTGAATGTTAAGATTCTAACCAATATAATCCTACAGGTCTGACAGTACAGACCGTACCTCTCTTAGTGTTGATATATCTTAAGATTGGCATCTAATATTTATACTTGCTTATCCTATAGGTGCCAGTGACTTTCTAGGGATGTCTTTGTTTGTGTTTGACTAAACTAATGTTTAGTTAGTTAAATCCTAAACTAAGTCTCCTGAAATTGCTGACTCAGGAAGAGGTATTATTAAATGTCAAGTGAAGGGTTATGTCCCTTAAGGAACACACCCTCTAGCAAGCTATATATTCGGTTGTGGATGCAGATTAGAGGACACACAATTCACAACAGTCTGCTCCTATAAGCATCTCACTTCCAGCAATCAATAAGTCTGCAATATTATATATTATCAGTTTGGAAATAGAACATTGAATCTACATTCAAGATAAACCTTCAACAACATACTTAATATTGATAATATTAAGAAGATCATTCTCAGCCAATCTCAGAACTGAATTATAAGTCGGATTCAAGACTCAGAATTTGCAGAACATTACAGTGAATTTGCATGGAAAACAGTTTGTGTTGAGATAAGTATACTATGATTACTGAATTTCTATTCCAGAGTTGAAAATAGTTCTTCATTTTTCAGTATTTGTATATGTTTATGAAAGACCGATTTTATTGATCTCTCTTGCTTGCAGGATGCAATTAGATGAAGATGTTGCTTACTGAATTGAATTGATGATACATATTTGCATATGAGATTTAGAGGGATCTTGTGATTCAGAGGGAGATGTTCAGCTTGAGAGGGAGTTTTTATGGTATCCATGCTTTCTTATACACACTTTTGATCTTTGTGGTATTGTAGAATTTGAGACTCTTGTTGGAAAGAAAGCTCAATTGTGATCTTCATTATTGATTATGAGTTTTGATTCATGTGAAATTAATAATAGTTATAAGGTCAACTTGATAACTCTTTCACTTATGAGAGTTTCATAGTGAACATCATGTAGAGAGAGTCCATGAAGTCATCATGTTGAGAGATTCTGTGATGGGAGTTAGAAGTCATGTTGAGAGAATCCGTGATGAAATGTTGGTCATAAACCTTACTATTTGTTCACGTTGAGTGATTCCATGATGGGAGTTGGTTGTCATGTTGAGAGAGTCCATGACAACATCACATTGAGAGAGTTTGTGATGAAAGTTGGTTGTGATTCTTGCAAGTTTTTCCGGTTGAGTGATTCCATGAATTAAGTTTGTTTAAAAGAATATAGGCGATTAGAATTTATCTTTGACATTTCTGGTTGCAACCTTGTGTGACTATTTAAGCTAAAGATCTCTCTCTCGCTAAGAGGGAGTGTTAAAGATTGAAGCTTCGATAGAGATCTTTAGAAATATGGGTGTTATTATCATTATGGTCACCTTCAGCTGAAAAGGACATTTATGATAATAATAGTAATATTAAATATTAAGACATGTGTCATACACCATGCATTGAGGCATGGAAATAGAAAGAGTTGTGTATTTGACAATGAAGAGTTGTGTTTTGTGAAATTCAAGAGACCTTCGGTTGTAATGTGAAGAGTATCTCTAATTGTCATAAATATCGCGACAAGCGAAGGACATTATGCACTTGAACATTATACTATCAATAAAGTGATATTTTGTTGTGTGGCTAGGCTTTTCCCCTCAATATTGGAAAGGTTTTCACAGAGTAATTTTGTGACTTGTATCTATTTTGCTCTCCCTTATTGCTGTTTATCTTTATTTTTTTGGGCTCAAAAACTCAACAATTTCGTCAATGTATTAATTGATCCCTATCTTGCAAGCTTCGAGTTTATGTTTACATTTGACAACAATACAAATTTCGATGAAGCTTAGAAAGCAGTAAAAGCTCTCCAAAATAATTCATGACTAAAATTGTCTTATATAAAATTGATTAAAAAAAACATAATAACATATTATGAAAAATGATATAAATAGTTGAAAATTGATAAACAAATTTAGCCTTGCCCTAAGTCGCTAGGTTCCCTGATCTTAGGGTTTGGTACTGGTTTGGTTTGAATCAGCTACTGATCTTGGTTCGATTTGACTTTGGGTTTAACCGTGGTTCACTCTTAGGTCAACCAGTTTGTTCATGATGAACCCACCACAAACTCAAGACAAACCTATGCATATTGAGATGGATAGACGACAACTTGGGGTGAAAAATTGTGAAAAACAAGTTTGTTTTCCAGTAAACTTTTGTGAAATGTCGACAACTTCAAGAAAATGAAAAAAAATTACTCACAAAGGTTAAGCATACTCATTTTGTTTATGATAACATTTCTATGGCCAAAGGTATTTTTGTAATCTATAAATTTGAGAAGCCCAACTAAGGCAGCTGAATATATGAAGGCAGTGAACTTGTTGGGTGGATATTTTGCAACTGACTATTTGTTCAAATCCAATCACAAAATAGGTAGAGATCAGTCACAACATATGAGACAGAGTCTCTACTACTTTTAAGGGAAGGGTCTCCCTTCTCATTGTTCCTTGGATCAACTCAAGGTAAGCAAGAAGTTGAGAGATTTTGAAAGGGTGTTACCAATATTCTTTTTTCTTGACTTTCAAGAAAAAATCCACTTACCTGCTGAGCGAGTAATGGGCAAGATGAAATCTCTAACTACACTTTTATCTAATAGCTGGAAACAGTGATATCGATAAACCAACATCAACTCCAAGGTTTTGAAAGCATACCAGTTTACATCCAGAAACCATTGCAAAGGTTTTCAAAGTGTCAAAGACTCCAAAATGTGCCAATCTACAAAGGAGAATTCAGGACAACTAAAAAAAAAGCTTGATCACATTAAGTATTCAAATGACAACTAGAAACTCATCAAAGAAAATGTTGTGGTGCAATATACAAGAATTTTTGATCCCGTGATCATTACGATTTACAAAGCTTTTGCTGATAATCTAAAGGATTGATTCATTTAGAATCAACAGTTTCAACATTTTCTTCAAGTGTTTTCCAACTTTGTAGATGCAGAAGATGGATTGAATGTAATGCAATCACATGTAATCCAATTATATGTCCTTTAGATATGTAATCCAATAATTCGTCTTTCCTAATTTTATCGAGTCAAAGTGGTTGAGTTACTCCCACTTTTTCCTACTTTTGCTCACTTCTTTTCCTATATAACAAGTGCCCCCCTCATTGTCAAAATCATCTTTTATTGTATACAAGAAAGCTTTGAAGAATTATGCAAGCATGACTTTGATTGTGCAGTACTATTTTGATGAAAAGTGAATACAAAGAAGCAATTGGAGTTGAACTTTGATTGAGTGCAATTGTGATAGTGCAAATTGGAAACTTTGATTGTAATTTGTGTTTGTCTTCTTTGATTTATGTTATTGTTGTATGGTCTACATAATTGAGCATAAAGAGTTAAGAAACAATTTGAGCTGAAACTTTGATTGGGAGTGATTGTGGTGATACATAGACTAGGAGCTTTCATTGTAGGTTGTACTGCCTTCTCAATTCACAAAAATAGTTAGAATTCCCTACTTCTGGAAGTCTTTACGCCCTAATGGTAGAGGTTATTTTTATAGAATAGATTAAAAGAAGACTTAGAGCCAAACCAATATGCCTTCAATCAACCTTTGTGTTAGCGTTGGTTTATAGGTATCATCATTTCCAAATAATAGATAGAATTGTAGTTAGAGATTTCATCTTGCCCATTACTTGCTCTACGGGTAAGTGGATTCTTTCTTGAAAGTCAAGAAGAAATAATAATAAATATTGGTAACACCCTTTCAAAATCTCTCAACTTCTTGCTTACCTTGAGTTGATCCAAGGAACAACGAGAAGGGGGAGCCTTCCCTTAAAAGTAGGAGAGACTCTGTCTCATATGTTGTGGTTGGTCTACCTATTTTGTGATTGAATTTAAACAAACTGTCGGTTGCAAAATATCCACCCTACAATTTTTGCCAACTTTGCTGGGGACACAATGCGCATTTGAGAGCCTCATGCTTTCATTTTAAGTAGACTTGTGTCCTTTTTCATTGTGAATATCCATTGTAATTTTATTTTTTGTAAGTTGTTTCAAGCATTTACCAAGAACATGTAAATGACCCAAGGTCCTTGAGGTCCTTGGGGAAATGCTTTTGGACTGTAGAATCTACCTCCACCTCTACATGATCTTCATGATGGCTTGCGAAAGAATTTTCCCTAGTTCTTTGGTGATGAACAACATCATGATGAACATATTGTTGCTTTCTACATTGCATGTGGTGTTAATGCTATTGGATATGAGGACACATTTGTAAGGTTGTTCGTGGAAACTCTCCAAGGCGTGGCTGCTGATTGGTTTTACCATTTACCACCATGTATTATTTTGGGCTACTCTCATAACCAAGTTTGAGGAAACATTCAAGCCTCCTGAAGATGCTCATGCATTGTTGCCCCAACTTGCTCAGCTAAAGAAGTCATCTTGTGTGCCTATGCGTGAATTTGTTGCTCATTTCAACAAATTGACATGAAAAATTCCAGCTGCTGCTCAACCTACAACTGAAAATTTAAAGTGTTTCTTTGTCAATGCTCAAATTCTTGATGTTTGCTTTCTACTGAGGAGAGCAGCCCCTACTACTCTTGTAGCTACACAAGCATTGGCAATTGAAATTGAAGATGATCTTATTCTTGTTGGAAAGTTAAGAAATTCATTTTCTTCCAACACAAGGACGGATCCTATGGTGCAAAGGTTAGCAAACGAGTTACTTTCCCTCAAAAAGAAAATAGCTGAAGGTATGTTGTAGGAAGATGTACAAAGGAGGCCTGTTCCAATTGTTCCTCATAGTTCTATTGTTAAGAATCAACAAAAGTTAATTTCACCATCAAATAAACTTGCCATTGAGGAACCATTAGCGAAGACAACAGTGAAGCATCCTATGTTCGAAGCTAGTGATCTTGCTATTCTCTTCCAGGAAAAGGAAGCACACATAGCTGGTGACTCTCATATTTGGTGTACACAATCTCAGAAGGCCAAAGATGAAAAGATGAGGAAGGAGATTTTTTCTTCCAATATTCAAAATAAACACGTCATAAAAAGGGACATGCAAGCAAGTTCTAATCAAGCTGAAAATGATGTATGTGTATCTCAAGGTCATGAACTTGAGTACACTTTGTATAAATGTCCTACCCTGAAGTTTGAAAAGGAATTTTTCATAAACAATAAAGACTTTCCCAAGTTAGAAGTTTGTGAACAGTGTGTCGAGGCAGGCAGTGTAGTATGTTCATTATCAGAAACACCTCAGCGAGGTTTTTATGAGCATCTTGAGGTGTTGGTGATTGATGAACCAGTAAAGCAAGTTGCAGTTAGAAAGAAGAATCCAAAATTTATTCGATCAAGAGGATGTCCAATCTGACATCTTACTTGGTTGGAGGCTAACGGAAAACTAGACATTCCACATGTATTTGAACCTAAAAGTACAATTGAAGAGGAAGCCAAAGAAGCATGATCAATTCTAGAGGAGCAATTTTAATTCATGGACCTATCTCGGACAAAAATACACATGACTCATCTCAAAAGGGTGAATTCTTCAGTCTCTTCCAAGAAGTGTTACATCAGGCATTGGCAACATTGCTTTTGTTGTTCGCGTTCCATCAATATGAAGAAGTCGGTCAACATGCAAGACATTGCAAGCTGTTGAAAAAAGGTAGCCATTTTGTTGAACCCCAAAATGGTTTCAAAGTTTGCATTGTTGGCTAGAGTTAATTAGGTAGGTTTTCTTTATTTTTAATAAGTGCATTTGCACAAGTTTGTTATTTTTAGCTAGTTTTTTTTTTACTTTGCTTTAGTCATGTTAGATCTTTTTTTGTTTTTGGTCGCCTGACTCTATAGCCTAATGGAATGGATGAAGGCACTTAGAGAATTGGATTCTATGTCACTCTTTGTTTCAAAGAACAAACGAGTAACATTCCCCAGACATAGCCAACTGTTGTCCTACATTTTGTTACCACAAAATGTAGATATAAGTATGAAACTTTTAAAACTTAGTTTCGTATTTCTCTGAGATAGTTCATTATTTAATTGGCCAACATTGATCAACCAATCGACACCAATTTGTATAATGAATCCTTATACTGAAGGCTTTCGTCAAGTCTTTTTCGTTTTTGAGTTTATTTATCTTATGCTTGATTTTTGAAGCCTTCGATGCCCTTTCATGCGTTTTTGCATGTGTTTAGTTGCTTTTAGTCTTTTTTTTCGTCCAATCTCTTGTATTTGGTTTTCCCTTCAATTTGATATATCTTAGGGCTAAATCGGACTTGGCAGTCAAAAGATATGATTATTTAAGTGCCCAAAAAGTGGACTCTCCATATGCAATTGTATATTTAAAATACCATGTTATATTTTAATATTCACATTCACTTTTTGAAAGATATAACATAAATTGACTTTATGTTATGTTTTTAAATTGCTTTATCACTTAAATTTATCACTTAAGTGACTTTATTAACTACACAATTCTAATTTAATTTTGAGTATTACTTTATGTTTTATTTTAAAACATCAAATATTACTTTTTGATTAATATTTGTACATGATATATAAACTATATAGTGTAAGTATTATTTTTGACCCAATTAAGTGACATTAATTCAAAAATCAATTAGACACGTGCTTAATTGGTCACTTAAGTTGTGTTAACTCAATTATATGTCTTTTCACATGTAAATATGCAAATGCATATTTAGAGTCCAATTTTAAACAAGTAAATGCATATTTGAAGTATGTAGTGGACTTCTAAGAGTTGTGTAAATGCACTTCCAACCAATGAAATTTACATGTAATATGCCTTGGAGAGTTCGATTTTGCATTAAAAACTTATGTAATCACCCTCCAAGGCCCTATTTTTGCACTCCCAAGCCAAAAATGTCCAAGTACATGATATGTAATGCCTCCTCTATGGAATTTGCACTTAGGAAGGAAAATAACATATGCAATGGCCCATCCAGAATGCGATTTGCACTTCCAACCATCATATAAATACATTTTAAACATGTAAGTGCATCCATAGACCCCAATTTTGCATTCCAACACATGTAAATGCATTTGAGGAACAAATTTTTGCATTCCTAAGTACATGCATCTTTAGGACATGTTTTCACCAAAACGCTTGGAAATTTGGATTTTTATCCAGATTTTTGCATTGGAGGGTCATGTTTTTGCATTCTAATGAATGAATATGCATTTGGGGAACACATTTTTGCATTCTCAAGTAAAAAACAACCCTTATATATGTATTTCAAAGCCTCATTTTTGTTAAAAACACCCAAAAATCTGCATTTTGGAGTCACGAAATCCATGTTTCCAGTCACGTTTTTGCATGTGGAGGCCATTTAATTGCATTTCCAGCTCAAACAAACCAACAACAAGGGCATGCTTTTGCATTTGGATGCTTGTTTCGACATTGAAGAATCATGTTTTTGCCATATTCTCGCAAAAACGACCGATGTATGAGTAGAAAGGAGGTATGTTTTGATTGAAAATACCTCAAGTACACTTTACATGCAAAAACGTTTTGCATTTTGAAAGTTTTTGTGACTTACACTTTGCCATTACATGCATTCTACCTCAAAGGCTTTCTTCAAGGTGGACCATGTTGCCTTCTCCTCATCTGCCAAGTCTGTGTACCAGTCGATTGCAATTCCTTAGAGGGTGACATGAAAGGCCTTTAACTAGTAATCCTCATCATCTTGTCCTCTTGCCTCCCATATAGTCACACATGTCTTACACTGCCTTATGGGGTTCTTTGATCCCTTCGCCTTTAAATTTGGGGAGTTCTGTTTATTTGGTGCATTCGACATCTTTCTTTGATTAGTTTGTTGCAAATTCTCTCTGCCTTGTCTTACTAGTATACTTCTATTGGATTGTAATACTTCCCTTCTCTTAGGCTCTCTGCCTCTGCCGCTTTGGTGGTAATGGGACTACCACCTCCCGAGAGTTTATGATTCTATCTTCCTTATGGTTGGTTTGTTTGAGATGGCTAACGTTTCTATTCCCCTTACTATACTTTCTAGTAAGTCTGCTACTTACTCGTCTAAACTTCTTTCTTTGTCCCCATTAACGGCTTGCTCACTACCTTATGATCCTTTCTGTACTTATTGGACAAGATCATGTAGTCTTTGCCTCCTTTTTGCTTATTGTGGTGCCAATAATACTCGCCTTGCTTCTTCCTCTGTGTCTTCTAATTGTGTTTCCTTCCTGCATCTCCTATCCCTATTCAGAAGGAGGGGCATTAATAAGTGGTTTGTTTTGTGATTGTTGTGTTTCCCGATTCCTCCACTAGGGGTTTTTTCTATGGTTGCTTGTATCCCTGGGTTCCTCTGCTTTGTGAATCCTTTCATAGAATCGTTGCAATGCTTGTTGCCTTCTTTGTTCCCTCAACTCAGCTTCTCTATGTTCCTCTACTGCCACCAGCCTTGGAAAACTCCCGAGGAGATCATACACAACCTTGTTCACTATGAGTTCGACACGTATCGTATTGGTAGGAGAGCCCTCTGCTCTATCTCCCATTGGACGTACTCGTCAACCACTATGTTACATCCCAATTTTTGACCTAGCTTGAAATATAGACGTTGAGGTTCACATGAAGTTAGTTGGCAGTTTAATTTGATATAATTTGGCAAAATGGTAAGATAGTTAGTCGTTATGGTTTCAAGTGAAGATGACATGCTAATTATTCGTTAATCGCAAATTCATGGAATTAAGATGAAAGGTTAACCGATATGATTATTTATAATTTATAATTTAATTATAGAGAAATTCCTTGCAAGGAGCTTGTCGAAGGGGTGGAAGCATTGTCTAAAAAGAATTAGGCAGGGCATCACCATCACTAGCAGATGGGTAAAGGACCTAGAAATTTGAAACTGGATACATCTGTGGAATCGCATGAGTTATTTAAATAAAATAATTGAGTTAAAATATAAAATGTCTCTTAAGTACTTTAATTTTTAAAAGGATTTTAATTTATCTTTCGTTATATTGTTTTTAATAACTATTTATAAACGTATATTTAAATATAAAATCATTTAGCACCATTATAATTTAATAATCAATTAAGTGATGTTTATAAGTGCATGTAAGATTTTAATAGTATTCGAATTATAATAACTTAAGAATTATTATAACTTATTCCCTTTCAATTTAATATTTGGCGATTTGAATTTTATAATCGTTCAACTTTTCCAATCTTTTAATTATTTTCCTTCTTTTTATAATTTGATTGATTGGTATTTGGATGGTTTTCTTGTAACTGATGGAAGTTGTATAGACAAGCTCAAGTCTATATTATTAGAATTTCGAATGTAACTTGGTACCTTGTCCTTTTCCAAGCCTTGGCATTCATTATTGTTTTCAGCCTTGTGAACCATATTTTCGTTTTGAAACCTTCAACCAAGCATCCAGAATCAGTCGCAGAGGAAGCAGCAAGAAAGGGGCATACGGCTAGGATATTGCTGCGAAATGAAGAGTTGTCTCAAGAACCCGTGCCACATCATCACAACATTAAGTCACGTAAGACAGGATTAGGATTCCACAAAAGAAACGATTACTTTTCCTCTTCTTATTGAATTAAAATATACAGTTATCTCTGTAGGTAGACATACAGGATTTCATATATGTCTTGGCAATTATTTTTGTCTTTTTGCATCATCAAACTGTACATAAACCCATCGTATTTCATTACCAGTTAGTCCTTTCATTTCCAGCTTGTCCTTTCATTGCTAGATTGACTAGTTTTTCTTGCTGTAAAACCTTTCAATCTTTCAAAAATCATTATAAACTGATGAAGATCAGTCAAACACCTTAGTCTTAATTGCTATTCAAATCAGATAATTGGATTGGTAACCAAATGGACAATCTCCCTGAATTTTTCTTAAGGAGGAGTTAATTTCTTGATAGCATTTACTATGAGATATGGAACTAATGATCAAACAGAGATGAGATATTGTTCAAATCAGTAAATAGAGCCATACGTAATTCTTTCAGTCTGCCTTTATACTTATAATTGATGCAGGATTATTGGATGAAGCCGATTGTAGTCTTTCAAGATTATTTTAAACTTTCAAGTTTAATCGATTGCCATAATATTGTTTAGATATAAGACTATTATCATCATAATAACAGAACATGTAATAATTAGTAAGTCTTTGAATGACCGCCTTCTATGATAAAAGTTATAATACAGTATGGAATATTGTTTAAATCTGAATTGACTATCAAAAACAGAGAACCAAGGAAATTCATCAGGCTGAGAGCCAGAATAAGGTGAATAAGGTGCAAGACATAACAGTAAGGATAATTGTTCAGGCACCAAGGAGTCACCGGCCTGATGGCCTGATTATGGTGAGGAAGTGTAGATGAACCTGTTGAAAAGAACTACAAGAATGTTGACATTTTGAGAACTCTTAAGAACATAATCATAGAATATGAAATGATGGATGAATAAATGAAGGAGCCATTCGCTCTGAGAATTCCGGATACTTGGGACTCAACTAGCTATGTAGCCGAGAAGATGGGTGATGGTGTGAGAAAAGAATCCTTAATAGTATGAATTAATATCAATTATGACATTCAATAATTACCTAATGAATTTAATTAATAGCTCATGCATATTCCTGTTATGGTGATCTCCTACTACCAAGTCGTATGGCGAGTTATATATCATGATGCCCAGTGGATGGAATGATGTTCCCTGTCAATTCCGGGTAGGGAGGGCTTTTCTCATTATAGAACGTGTGGGGATATATATTGTGGTCCGAGGTTGGGTGGTTAAGCCCCTGACAATGTTTCAGCTCTCTCAAGATGTCAGATACGAGTCAGACAGAGATAAGCCATGCATTCAATTGTTTATCGGAAACAGGTATTATCTTTTTTATTTATGAGGAGGTAAGATTAAATTGACGTATTTCATTGCTATCATCATTTTACTTTCATATATATGAATAACGAATATAAGTATATTTTCTAATCTTGAGATACAGTCACAGTAAAGCAATCAAAGGAAAAGGAATCTGAAGCCCTAATTGATTTGAGAGATGACTGGAACCCTAAATGATACAGTGGTATCGAGACCCTAATTGAATCTGTGGTATTGGAAGCCCTATTTGAATCAGTGGTATTGGAAGCCCTATTTGAATCAGTGGTATTCCAACTAACAAACAGAATGTGATGTTATAACAATATTTTCCTAAATGAAGCCATTTGATCCATATCTTTTTGTTGTTTTTCCACACAACTACACAAGTAACCTTCAACACACTTATTTACTTTCTCCATTTGTTTGCAGATGGTAGCTAGTACTTGGTGTTAAATTCATTCTTGACAAATTGAACAAATTCAGTCCAAAATATGGTAAGAAATTTGTTATCTCAGTCACTCACTATATTCTTTGGTAGACCATGAAGTCTAAATATCTCTTTGAAGAATGGCTTGACCACTTCTAGCACATCGAACTCTAAGGAGATGGCAAATAATTGTGAGTACTTGGTTAGTTGATCTACTACCAAAAAAATGCAATCCTTTCCCTAGAACCTAGGAATGCTAGTAATGAAATCCAATGAAATGCTTTCCGATTTTTGTTTGAGGATTTGTAATATGTAGAAATACTTGATAGTACTTATACATATGCACTTACCTGATTATCTCAGGTATTTCTCATCTTGAAGCACAGTGTTTTTCTCGCCTGATCTGATCTGGAATCAAACAAATAACGAGACATGTGCTGACTCCAAGTTGGCTCAGACATTTGATTTCCTAGTACCCTTTTTCTTGGAATATGGTTTAGGAAATCCACACTGATTTTTTTTCCTCACTTTTTCGTTCGTAAATTATATTCAGCCTAACTGTCCTTCCATAAATATTTTGGGTATTTACTACATCTATATGATTTGGTGGAGAGGGAGAACATTCTTTGCGTTCATACCAGTTTTCACTACACACCAGTATATCATAAACAAGCAAACGCATTTGCAAGTATTGCTACAGATACTATATTGCAGCAAGTAGGAAAATCCTATTGGTCTTGCAAATATTTTCTTTGGTATTAATAAACCTGGAAATAGTATAGGTATTGATTGAAATTTATATGGCTGTGGCCCAGGGTAAAAGTTTATACAAGTCCAAGTTTAGAATTCTAAACTGATTAAATTTTTTAAAAGTATGGAAACTGAAATAACAGTGACCAATAAATCTGCAATTGTCATAAATTATACATATATTTCGTTCAAATGTAATATATTTACCAGCAGCTTCAGCTTGTTTGCACATTGTAAGAAAAGAGGATGGGCTTAAACAATCTGGAAGAGAAATAACTGCATTTGTTGCAGATTTGAAAAGACTTATAAGAGGACTATTTCCATCTTCTGCAAGAATCTGTTGCGCCTGGCCATCCTTTCCGGGTAGTATTCCCAACCATGGTGCTATTTGCATAAACTGTGTTGTTTCAACTTCCCTCTGCAATGTAAACCACTTTTGTTAGAAGTCAATAGAATCCCTGATAAACTATATACTAATAATGATATCTACAGTCATTCATAATTCAGTTTCCAAGAACAATTAAGTTCGCCTGGCACCCTAAGATAACAAGCCATTCCTTAACTTTGTCAATGCAGTAAAAACAAATACAGGAAATGAGGTTCACAAACATTATCATCACTTAATCTTCTTCAGGAACAATTTCAATCCATAAAAGAACCAGTATGAGTGCAGTACTTGCTTTCCATATGACCAAACAATTATAAATGTTTAGGCATACATACACACTAAAGATGAATGAAAAAAATACAAATCTATATAATGTATGAAATGCTTCATGCGAAAATATTGGGAAACCTACACAAAAGGCTGAAAAAGAAAATAAATTACAGCACTTGATACAATGAATCAAAAGATGGTTTGAATTAATGCCCTAAGATAATTACAAATTTACTAATACTCTAGCCTTAACAACACCTCCTAAGTCTATTCAAACATGATAAGAGGAAGAGAACAAATGACATCTCAATGTTACCAATGTTCATTGTTTATGTTACACACTTCCTTGTTTTACTTGATTGTCCATGCAGACAATAAACTGTCACTAATTGGGTACAGGAAAATGCACGAAGTGCCCAACAAAGGGAATATGATGCGCAAGTGTAGCATTGCAGTTTGGTCCAACCGACATTTTCATGGAAAGTACCATTGTGATGTCCTGGACCTGAAATGTGAAATTAATAAAATTATAAATAAATAAATAATTTAATTAATTAATTAATATTATAAAATATAAACTAACTAAATTTAATGAAAGGTTAAAAGATGTGTAATGAAGAGTTGTTACTTGCTCAAAATATAATATTAAAGGGAGGAGAGTTCATATGAAAGGAAATATAGAAGGAATAGAGGAGAGCAAGGAATTAAAGGAGAATTAAAAGAAGAAGAAGAGAGGAATATGAAGAAAATAAGAAAGTGATTGTTTGCCTTGTAGTGTAAACAAGTTTAATAAATACACGAGTAACTTGTAATGTGAAAGAAGAACACACAACACAACACTGCAAAGAACTCACGAGCTTCATTTTTTATTCATAAAATGCTTACGATGTCCTGACTATGTATAACAACAATTACCACAATGCCAACATCTATTCTCATATGATATGATTTGATGATCCCTCATGGGTGCAAATTCATTACATATATAAGAGTCGAAGGGTATCCCAACTACCTACCCCTTCAACTCATTAACACGTATTAACAATTTGTAGTTACTCAACAACATCATCACCCCCCACCCCCCCCCACCCCATCCCTTCAAAACAAAAAAAGAAAGTTATCTCCTGACAATGCACGACAAAATGGGAACAATGGAAAAACTACAAGTACGCAAAAAAATCGGGACTGAGGGGGCTAAGAGGGCATCCTTGATGAAGGTGTCAATGGAGGTGTGGATACCACTCGACCTCGTAAGTGGTACACATGCTTCATGTGCAGCTTTAGATCCCACTCAACCACTAGTCGCTCCATTTTTATTTTGACCAAAATAAAGGCTTCCATACCATCCTCTTTTTTTGTTGTCTGTTGACCTGGCACTGGCAAGGTGGGCCTCAACCATGCCGCACACTCGTACACCTTGCAATCTGTGCACCATAATTCTCCCTCATCATTCTTACTGGTGCTCTCCTTCGTTAAATTGAACTCCTCTTGGGTGCAAATTCGTTACATATATAAGAGTCGAAGGGTTGCAATGCCAAGCATTACAACAATCCCAACTACCTACCCCTTCAACTCATTAACACGTATTAACAATTTGTAGTTACTCAACAACATCATCCCCCCAACCCCTCCACCCCATCCCCTCAAAGCAAAAAAAGGAAGTTATCTCTTGACGATGCACGACAAAATGGGAACAATGGAAAAACTACAAGTATACAAAAAAATGGGGACTGAGGAGGCTGAAAGGGCATCCTTGATGAAGGTGTCAATGGAGGTGTGGATACCGATCGACCTCCTAACTGGTACACATGCTTCATGTGTGGCTTTAGATCCCACTCAACCACTAGTTGTCACTCCATAGCTATTTTGACCAAAAAAGAGGCTTCCATACCATCCTCTTTTTTTGTTGTCTGTCTACTTGGCACTGGCAAGATGGGCCTAAACCATGCCGCACACTCGCACACCTTGCAATCTATGCACTATAATTCTCCCTCATCATTCTTACTGGAGCTCTCCTTCGTTAAATTGAACTCCATCATTCTATGCATATCAAACTGAAGGGCTTGCACCTTCTTTTGGACTCCTCTGTCACTATTGCTTTCATCTGAGGAGTCGTCATCATCCGATGACTTGTTCTTCTTTTTCATCGAGCTTTTGTTTCACTTCAAGGTTCATGACTCAGTTGTGAGTATCTGCAAATGATGTTGAGAGGAATTTTTTTTATCTTCATCTTGAAGAAGGGTTTAAGTCCTACAAACCATCTTTTGTTCAAGGTGTCTATTGGTTGGGTACCCATTTTCCCTAGTAGTTCTTTTAGTCACTGACCGTATACTCTAATGGCCTCATTCTTTCCTAATCTCATACTATAGATCTCTTCCACAATTTCATGTCCCCTAGAATTAATTGGAATTCTCCTAGAAATTCTTTTTTCATCTCATCTCACACACTTTTGTTTTATCAATGTCAAGGTACCAATCTATAGCTACTTGACGCAAAGTTTCTAAAAACTTTCAAGCCCATTCATCATGCTCTATCACCCTATTGCTTGACCAACTTGTTTCACGTTCAACAATGCCATATAGGACCTTCCTTCCTATCCCTTGTGAATTTAGGAAACTTTTGCTTCTTCGACATTACTACAATTTTGTTTGTGGCCAATATTGTTTGAGCTCCCAAACTAGACATATTAGAGATGGATGGGTTTCTCTAACTACCATGCTCCTATATTCCTTTGACACTCCTAGCTACATTGATCTCCTCTACATCCTTGTTCCTAGTCTCCTTCACTTCCCTTAGGGCTTCCCTTTATGTTTTCACCATCTTCTACTACAAAATCCTCAACAATTTATCCTTCGAGCTCACAGTTTTGGTTACAGTCTTTATGCTCCTATTGGTTGTTATTCCCAACAACCATATTGATAGACTCTTTCTACTCATTATTATCTTTCATAGAGTAGCTATTAGCAATTGAATCTAAGTTGTTATCCATATTGTCCTTATGGACAGTAACAAGAATTATGCGTTGATGAGGATCCCTTGATTGATCCTCAACAACTAAACCCCATCTTTTCATTAAATTTGATAATAACTTCTAGTTCTGGGAGAGGACATTTTTGTCAAGGGTTTATTGTTTCAACTCTACTATGCTCAAGGCTCTAACAAAACATAGTATTAATAGTATACGTAGTATACTTGATTTTAATATCAAATGTTTTTAAAGATTTAGTCATTCTATCCATAGATGAAAAAAACACAAATTGCTCGCAAAGTTTCCTAGAGAAAAACTCGTAGGTTGAGGGCGAGTTTTTAGGAAAACTCACCAAAAGACCAACATGTTTTTGAAAAGAAATCTTGCCAGCGTTTCTTTTAGTGTCTAAAAATGAGAAAAAAATCGTCATTTTTGAAGCTCATTTCTTATTTGCAAGAGTATCTAGTCATTTTTTCAGCTCAAGGGCAAGAGGAATTATACAAATATAAAATTTAAGTTATATTTGTATAAATATTGTCAAGATGTTTGAGATAGGTATCAACTTCATTGGAGTTGAAATCTAGATTCTAGATTTTGAGGGTTTGCAAAAAATTCCAAGCTTAGCCAAATTTTTGGATTTAGCATGCCTTCGATAGTGTTATCTCCTACAAACTGGCTTGGCTATTTGAGGTCAAATTAAAGCTACAACAAGGGTTTTCTAATGATTCTAACTCATTTTTCCAAATCACTTGGGCTCAATTATGTATTCCTAAGTCCTAAGAGACTTAGCTTTACCATTTGCTCACACCCAAGACAAGCATTACTTTTCAATAGGATAAAATTGCTCAAACTCACTCTTGAACTATTATCATATGATGTTTTTGCTTGTAAATTTATAGAAACTATTTACCATTTTGCTCCCCGCCATTAGCATTCCCCATGAGAATGTGGTTTTGTACCCAAATTGCATATATATGTATAAACTCTGCTTATTTCTTTTGTGTTCTCATTAATTAATTCACTGGATGCATCTTCTCATTGAATTTTGCAAAAATAACTGGTTTTTAAATTAAATTAAAGTTGTCGTCGGTAGAAATTGTGTATCAGCCGACGGGTACCTTCAAAAAGGAAATTGTGTATCAGCCGACGGGTCCCTTCGGAAAGGTTCTTGTTATGTAGCCGACGGGTCCCTTCAGAAAGGTTTTTGTTATGTAGCGACATGTTGTATGTGGTAGATGGATTCCTTCGGGAAACTTCTTCGGAAAGTATTTATAACCCCTTCAGAAGCATTGTATTCATCTTATCATTCAAGCATAATGTAATGTCTTTGGCATATGCGAATAATAATAAGAAGAGTTCTGTTGTTCGTGTTCATTTCATTGTCTATGTGCAATTCTTAATTAACCTATGCGGTAAACAAAAGCTATTTTTTAGGCTCTTGAATTTTTCCCAAGTTTTTTTGAGGCTTGGTAAGTTTTTGCCAAGAAAGAGTTTTCCATCTATGATTCTATCCATTTCTACAGCAATCAAAACATCCAAACATGATAGAAAATCCTCTTCTATCCCTACAATTTACCTGATAGATTAGCTATTGCTTTTAGTATTTCAGAATGCACCAATTCCCCAAGAAGATTCACCATCTTAATCCATCAAATCAAATAGAAATTTCCTACTTTAGAAGAATTAAAATTTAGAGACCATTCAAGGAATTTTAAGGCAGCTCCTTTATATTCTATACTCTTACCATAAAGAAACCATTTTTTAATTTTTAATTCAGAACAATCTACGAGAATATAATTCATTAGGTAAAACTTTTATACCTACTTGGCCCTTGTATGTATCTTGCAACCATTCCCCAATATTTTCTAAAAGGTAGCCAGTTCCACACCATTGTGCAAATAGTCCATTAGATTTACTATCCTTGAACATTCCATCCCTAAATACATAGTTAATTTCAAATGCCACCCTTCCTTTTCATCAAGGACTCTTGCCTTGGCTGCGGTGGATGTCGTGACTTGTAAACTATTTGGACTTGTTAGCCTGATGTTGATGAGATTTGACTTCGAAGAACACGCTCAAGGGGTTAGATGTTACATTATATCATAGGGTTATGCCCTTGATATTTATCTTTGTGATTTTTAATCATAGAGGCTGATTTTAGAGTACCTTCTAACATGTTTTCCAAAAATCTGGGCCATTTTCCAGAATGGGGTAATGGTCTTGAGTTGTGGTGTAAGTATCTTGTATGTGGATGATGATCCCTTTTTCCTTGTGTAATTAACTTAGCTCTAGACTCAAAGATAGGAATTTTTGAGGTAATTGGTATTACCCTTAGTCTTGGTGCCCAAGTGTTAACTATCTTCGACCTGCCTATCTACATTCCTCAACTCCACTCATCCATTGTTTACCACTTTGGGTAGAGTGTGTTAACACATAATACAGATAACAAGGAATGTAACACAATAGAAGACAATGCAATATTTAGAGAACTACCAACTACTTATTAATGCTAGAAAGTTAACATACAAGTATCTAACTCCAGAAGACACTATTACTCCATACACAATGATGATCTATTCCATATGAGAGTGTAGATATAGATTCAAAGGGGTGTTAGGTGAATCGCCTACCCCCCGGTTACACTAACAAACATAATAGCTCTTAACAACATTAGTATTATTTCCCAAAAACATCATCCCATCCCCATTGGAAAAAAAGACGTCTCCTTTGACAACATACAACAAAATAAATTGATACAAACCCAACAACTATACAAGACAAAAAGAAATGAAGATCGAGGAGGCAAAGATTGTGTCCCCGAAGATGTAGGTAGGTGGTGGTGTGAAAGCTGCCAAGCGAGCCCACAACTCATATACCTGCCACATCCTTAGTTGTAAGTCTAAATCTACTACCATCTTTCGTTACATAGTGTGCTTCATCATTATCGTTGCCTCCAAGAGATTCTTCTCTTTAGCATCCATAGTCTCCATGGAGCTGGCTAGGCAAGACTCAAACATAGCTCTATCAACACGAGTCTACTCTAACTATACTAGTAATTCATCACTCTCATGCCATCTTGCATCCAACTGCATCCTCATAGTTGTCCTCCTTGGTAGCCATATCTATCCCAAGCTCAGCCAACTCTTCCTGAACTGCCTCCAAATGGGTAGCCAACTCCTTCTGAGCTACTCATGAGCGGTAGAGAGGTACTTTGTCTGCTTAAGTGTATAAGACTCCTTGCAAAAGGCCACACAGTGTAATAGGCACTGCATTATCATTAAGGGAAAATGAAACAAACTGTTGTAAGGAGTAAAGAATATACAGTCAGCATTGCATTTGTAAGGAGGATATATATATATATATGTTTTTTTACGGATTGGAAAAGCTTTAGCTATGACTATTGTAGGCCATGAGACGAATGAGCACTATGAAAGCGACTTGTTTTAATAGACAATAAGTACCATACATGCAGCGACATAAAGAATGCACACAGGTTGTAACAAAAGAAGATCTCCCAATTTATTGGCATAGCGGCATTCTTATGGTAGGTATATAATATGCCAGGTTGGACGTATTATTGAAAAAATAAACCTATTTATTGGTGTTTAGAAAAAGAAAAAGAAAGGACTGAATAGTGTGTATGAAGACTAATAAAGTGCACGATAACACTCCAGATTACATCAAGGTCAGTGGATGTGGAATCGAAGAAATCTGTAAAATCCAAGGGGACAATACAATTTATAACCTTTGGAAACCATAAGAATAAATTATTAAGAAAGGACAAAGTTGAAAGTTAAGTCCCATTGGTGGTGGGACCCTTAGTTCAAAGATCAAGGACACTCACCTGTCGAGGGTCAACATTGATATATAATAAAGTAATTTCAGGAAAAGGAGAGAGATTGAGATTTTGAGGGCGTTTGATATTTCTGTAGAAGGCTACCTTAAAAGAGAGGGAGCAGATAGAGAATATGGTTCAATCAACTTTTTGTGATCTCAGTCGTATTGAATCAAAGGGAGTAAATCATGTTGTGATGGATTCTCCAGTGATCAATAAATTGTAATAGTCAAGAGGACTGTAATTCATAAATATCCTTGATAACTATATGGGCCTACCCCCTATGTATATCACGAGGAAGTGACAACTTCCAAATGATAATCACTTGTATTGCAGAAGTTATTGAAAGGTGATGATCTTACAATAACTTGATTTTCTATTATGATGGATATCTTATGATGTCTATGCAGATCATGAGAGATTGTACTTTGCATGGTAGATGTTCATATGGTCAGCATTTTGAGAATGCGTGTGCAGCTACCTTATGAACATTTTGAATACATAGTGAATGTTATGCAAATTGATGTTCAAAAGGCCATTACACAAAGTACTTGGTGAATATTAAATGAGTTGACATTCAAGAGGTCATTACTCCCAATATCTTTAATATTACATTGAGATAATATATCGTCATGTGTTTATTCTCCCTAAGTAAGAGGAAGTGTTAATATTTGGTAGCTTCAATTAGATAAACTCATGAGACTAAACTGAAGTTACATATATATTATATATATTAGATATGTGATATTTATATATGTTCCAATATATATGTGTGTATAGTTAATAACAAACTATTATATTAATTAAATATTAATGAATAGACATGCCCCATGAAGGGACAAGTCTATCCATTTTTTATCTAATATAAGAGAGATGGCTGTCATTTGGAAAGCATATACCTTATGGGCAATGAAATTACATTTGCAGGGATCCTCAGGAAATCCAACAACCACCATTCATTGGACGCCAATCTCGAACAATAAATTCCAATTGATTGACTTCCTAACTGCAGATGTAAATCAAATGCTAATACCCACAGATCACTGTCTTCTAAGCCACAGTAAGTACATAAGTGGAAGACTCAAATTCAAATTTAAAACAGTTCTCATAATTACATACGAGAACTCCCAGGCAATCTTCTTCCAAGCAACAGTAATAATAGATTGGATGATGCAATACTTTACGAGATTGATCCACAATACCTCAGCTGTAGGATCAATACACAATTCAAACTTCAAACCCTTATACCTCAGCAAGAGCATGAAAAGCCAAAACTTAGAAATGTCACGAAGGCAACGAAATAAAATAATATTCAACAGATGCTTTTCCTTTTACAATGTGCCCATATTTATAATCTCCAAAACCCACTTGTTTCTCTAACGGAACTCCACTCAAGAAGCTTCACCAACACAACAATAATTAGAAGCTTCCATTAAATTTTGTTAATGAATAACAATTCCTGACCCTTTTGTATTTAATACTTGGCTTATAACTAACTAGAGAAATGGCCCTGTTCGATGATGATTCAACCCTCAACTTAAGTGAAATTATAAAGTTAAATTATAACTTTAGAATTAAACCATTTAATGATTTAATAATAATTCCATTAGATTTTGTTAATGAATAACAATTCCTGACCCTTTTGTATTTAATACTTGACTTGGCTTATAACTAATTAGATAAATGGCCCCATCCAATGATGACTAAACCCTCAACTTCAGTGAATTTATAAAGTAAAATTATAAGTTTAGAATTAAGTCATTTAATGATTTAATAATAATTTGGCCACTAAAAATACAATAACTCCCAAAATACTCATCATTTAAATATGCCATTTGAAATAGGAGTCACCTATTATTTCTCAATGTTTCCAAATGCAATTACAAAAAATAGAAAGGGTCCATCTCAATTAAACCTTGACTTATCAGAAATAGTAAGTATACAAAACTAAGCCCAAACAAAGTCGAATTTGAGCCAAACGAAGACCAATCTGTAATTTATTGAATTGTGAAGAAGACAAGACTCTCTCAAGCCAAGCCACTATCTCAAAAGACCCTTTCTCCACAATAATTAGCCTACGAGGATCACAATAATACGCTAATCCCTCAAAACACAATGCTAGCAAAAATGGGAACATTACAAATTACTACAGTCACCCTACTGTTCGTACTATGATTGGAGGACGATTGATTCATTACAAAGTAACAAAGTAAGTCAACTCTTTCCTAGATATTTCATATTGGTGGCATTCTACAGTTCTAGAGGATTTTGAAGATTTGCTTCTCTAGCCTAGGATGCCTATTTACCTTGCTGGCTGGTAATTGTTTGTGGTATTGAGGCGATCTCAGACAGATGATAATTGGGAGTTAAATCCATGTGTATATTTACAATTTATATCTGCACACTTGGGTGTTCATATTCTAGTTGTGAGGAGTGAATTTGACTTGCATTGAGGGCATATTTATTGCTGTCCTGCACATCCAATATTTCTGATTTGGGCATGTGAGAAAATCCCCATTTGGTGATGTTTTGTTGGGTATAAGAGCCCGTTTGGTGAGCGGAATAGGAATACGTATTCCAAAAATTTCGAATTCCTTGTTTGGATGCACCAAACCGGGATTGGAATACGAAGTAAAAATGGAATACGTATTCCATTTTTGGCCCAAAAATGGGGTTTTGCAATTCCACCAAAATAGGTGGTATTGGAATACGTATTCCTATTCCATTTTATTTTATTTTCGAAAACATAAATTTTCAGGTCCGCGAATTTCCATCAAATATTGGCTGAACCAAACGGAGAATAGGAATACGTTCTATTCTAGAATACGTATTCCAGAATATGTATTCCTATTCCACTCACCAAACGGGCCCTAATCAAGTTGCTGCTATACCCAAGTCTGGATGCTTGCAAACCCTTTGATTTGTGGCACTTAATGCCATCAGGTCTGATGCCAGGATTTGGTGCATGGTCTGTAAGAGGGTGGTTTTCTCAGCAGGCAACGTTCAACATTCAAGACTTCTTTGCACATTCCAGGAGCTGCGTCCATGTGGAAGTTTGCGGAAACTGTTTGGGACTGCAATTTGAACACTAACATTTCCAGGTTCATCATGTTTCTACTGTAATTATCCTAATATATGTTGCAGCAGTAGATAGAGAAAATCTTCAAATTGTAAGGAATCCTGTTTGGCATTTTGATTGTAAATGAAAGGAAATTGTGGCAATTCCTTGATGTTTGTCTTCTGTAATGAATTACAGTTTTGTTATATTTTCTAAAATCCAGTACGAGCATAAATGTTTAACATTCACTGCATATGGTTATCTGTTGCATAGGGATTTCTTTAGATTTGATATGACATTTAGTAAACAGTTCTGATATAGAAAGCTCTATATCCTAAAAATAAAAAATCGCAAGTCAATTTAAGTGAGAATGCTATCATTATTCAGTTTCAGTAGTAAGAGCTAGTTGGGTTCATTACAGTGGTAACAAAGCAGTTTCCTGCCATCCTATAGGGTAGGAAATTTAAAATTATTTCAGATATGTTGTTGTATTTGGAGTGACCAGCAGGCTAGCTTTTCCCAGCTATGGATAGATACAGGAGGCCTACTAGTTCCAAGAGCTGGCAGTGCAGTGTGAAAATAGAGAGAAAATGATTGCTTTGCGGGAGAGTAAAGAAAAATTTAAAGCTTTGCGAGTAGAAGTTGGCTGTGAGGTTGTCGAATCCAGTGACTGTTGATAGAGCAGCAAGGTATATGGTTTCCGCCTTTACTAGGTCGGCACAAAGTTTGCAGGGAAGAAGGCTGGAGTTTTCCTTGGTAGGTGTCCATGATGCAGATGTTCCTGTCTTTAGTATGACACCTACTAGTCATATCCATAGTTTCAATGACAAACATTCCACACAGAGACATGTGGATGTGTTAGGGCGCCCTTGGTAGACAGCAACACTGACTTCAACGGGCTCACAATTCCAAAGTTGTTACAGCAAATTGTGTAGGGGCTATTGGGGCAGTAGTTACCACTAATTGTTCAAGCTCTCTCAAGGAGGGGATTGTTATTGGGGATTTATATGTCAACTGTCATAGTTTTTCTCTAGTGCAGGAGACAATTGCCTCCTTAGGTGGGCCCAGTGCATGTTAGTCATCTGGGTTTTACAGAGGAGTTAGTAGGTGTTGGATATGCTCTAGCATTATTGATTCACAACTTAGTTACCTAGTTCTCCCCTTGGCCCTTTGAACTAGGCAAATTTCAAACCGATTCTTGTTCCTGGTCCCAATTCCCTTTTGGGTTCCACTTGGGTTTGAACCCAAGTAGACTGGTTCCTTTGGGTCAAACCTAGAATGAACAAGGGCAGACTAAGTGCAAACCATGTACAGTTTCAGTGGGAACATTCTATAATTTAGTGCAGAAAAAAAATTATTACAGAATTTGAATAAAGATTTTTAACATTACAAACAAACTTTTTTGAAGTTCAAATATTTATTACATCAAATTAAACTATCCGTCAAGATTTCTTCTAGTGAAATTTTTATATCCAATTGTTGATAATGGCCTATGTCTGAATAATTGGAGGCTTTGTATAGTGATAAATCATATTTGAAACATTAAACAACATCTTCAATAGGTGAAGGGAGTTGCAAGCTACTTATATAACATTTTTCAAGTAGGATGTTGATTATAAACAAACAAGCTCTTTGTACAATGAAAACGTAATAAGCACTGGAAAACTTGGAAAGCAGGAATTTTATTAGTGCAATTGATCCCAGTAACATTGACAATGTTTGTGAACCAACTGATGCCTTTGATGAAGAAGATGAAGATTTAGATAATCCATTACATGATTGAAACTTAGCATAAAGTTCTAATTGTTGAAAGTCTAAACAATGATAGTTGAACTCGATATCGTTTTAATATTTTGGTGTTGCTAATAGATATGATACTAAGATTACAAGTTTATAGTATTTTTTTTGTTTTTAATAAGTTATCGGTTCAAGTTTGAGTTCAAGTTCAGGTTCAAAGAACTGGTTTGTTGGCATGTCAAAATCTTGAAATGGGGTTTGGGTTCATTTGTACAAAACACACACACACACACACACACATATATATTTATATGCAGCCTAGAAAAATGAATTAAGATTAGTTGGTCACAAACTTTGTCAATGTTATTGGGATTAACTACACTGATATCATTCCTACTTTCCAAGTTGTCCAATGCTTATTTATTTTTCATTGTACAAAGGGTTTGTTTGTTTATAATTAGCATCCCACTTGAAAAATATTATTTAAGTAGCTTGCAACTCTCTTCACCTATTGAAGATGTTGTTTAATGTTTCAAATATGATTTATCACTATATAGAGCTTCCAATTATTCAAACAAGGTCCATTATCAACAATTTGATATAAAAAATTCACTGGAAGAAATCTTGAGGGCTAGTTTAATTTGATGTTATAAATATATAATTTTCAGAATATTATGTTTGTAATGTTAAAAATCTTTATTCAAATTCTGTAATATTATTTTCTGCACTAAATTATAGAATGTTCCCAATGGAACTATACTTGATTCGCACTTAGTCTTCTTGGGTCTGCCCTAACCAACTTGCTTGGCTTTAAACCCAAGTGGAACCCAAAAGGGAACTGGGCCCAAGACCAAGAACCAGTTTGAAATTTGCCTACTTCGAAGGGCCAAGGGGAGACTCAATAACAAACTGTTTTTATGATACTACGTGGCATTCTTATCTTAATTCATTTTTCTAGGATGCATACATATGTATGTGATATATATATATATATATAGATGTTTTTGTACTAATGAACCCAAACGAACCCAAACCCCATTTGAAGATTTTCACGTAACAATGAACTGGTTCTTTTAACGCAAACTTGAACCTGAACTCGAACCAGTAACATTGATTCACAGCATAACATTGAGTCTTGTGTACAGAGTTAGGTAATGGCACTTGAGCATCTGTTAGGAGATGTGGCTATGGATAGTATGGATACGTTTGATGATTTGTTAGATGATGCTATGAGCTGCATTGGATATGATATTCCTTGCCACACATTAGATGATGACTCCAAGGAGGTTTTGGATGGATCCCAGGATCAGGACTTACAGGGACTTTTTGTTGAGGCGGAAGTAGAGTCATGCAAGGAGTGCGATGCTACATGAGCTTTCGCTTCTTAAGAGGTGTTAGTTGAGGTACCAAGCAGTTGTATCTCGGTTGTAGGTCTGTGCAAGGACAGTAGCACACATGTGGTAAGAAACTCTGTTCAGTTTTCTATCACAGTGCAATTAGTGAGACAAAGAGCTTGCATAGCAGTACGGGGTTACAAAGGCATCATGTAGCCAGTCAGCAAAAGGTGAGTGACAGTTCCATCTCTTCAACTTTTGAGCATTATGATGCAATTCGTCAGATGTTACCACAAATGGTTGGGTTTCTCCTATGTCAGATGAGCACAGTGATTAGTAGTCTTTCCCTAGTAGAGGTTCATGCACTTTGAGAGGCTGTCATGATGTTGAAGCATAATTACTCATAGTTAATTGCTAACAGGAATTACCTTCTAGAATGGGGTATCACCTTTTATAAGCCATTGTTAGGTAAAGGGGTGGTTGAGCTCACCCATGAGCTTGAGGTGGCTATGGACTCTCTTCATTGTACTCAGTTAGCTCTCCAGGAATCACAATTACATTTGGATGAGGTTACTATGGAGTTGGAGCAAGTACAGTCCATGCCAGCCTCTGACCCAATTAAGTTGCATATTGTGGTGGTTGGTAGTGAGCTTGCTTCCACAGTTGGGGATGAGGGATGTAATGGTAAGGCAGTCACATCCATCCAGGATATGGGTGCAGTAGGTATAGAGTAGGTGAGAGTATCGGTGGAGATGAGCACTTATGGTGATTTGCTTCCCTCTACTGGAAGCGAATCTATATCTTTATACAATATCATTGGACATGCCACATTTTCAAAGGGGTCAGTTGTGGGTTGTGAGGAAGCATGTTGATATTTCCACATACAATTTCTATTGCTGTCATTCACGGAGTATTTACTCAAGAGTTCGGATTTGTGGGAGGATTCATACATAGAATTAGAGGGTACTCTCATTCGGGGCACTCATGCTAAACAACGTGTGGTAGGGAAGACTATAGAGACCTTGACTACAATGCTTCTCCATAGGGATTTTGTGGTTTGGTTTTCTCAGAGGGTTGCCCAAGATCCTACTCAACCATTGTTTCAGAGTAAGATATTATAGCTGTCTCCTGATTCCCAGTTTGATAATGATGAGCCTTTGACAAAGATTGCGAATTTTTATCGGCATTACGCTGTGAGGAATGCTCATCAGCTCTCTTTTGACCCACAGGTAGAGGATTTGGTTTCATGTTGGTGTGGGTTGCCTCCAGTTTCATGCCATCCATTAGGGGATGGGTTAGAACCATCTTTTGTAGATGGGATCGACAGCTACAAGTTAGACCACTTGCAGTATAGACACACCCAGGATGGTTTATCAGAAGTTTGAGTTGGTGGTAGTGATTCAAGTATCTAAGGTTGTTACCATCTCCGTAGAGACATTATGTGTGAGTGTCAATTGGATGGGGACTTGGGTGCTAACAGAGTTGGTGTTTCAGTTGGGATGAGTTCTGATGGGTTGTTACCTCCATCAATGCCTACTATCAATTTCCAAATGATTCTGTTATTTATTTGCATTATTTGGGTGCTAGTGCTTCAGGGGCCAGATGTATGTGACAGTGATATTGCAGAAGTTCACCCTTGGGATCCAGGTGGACTATGGTGTACACTTTTGCTCTAGAATTGTTTGGCGACATGCAATCTTAGGGAGGGAGCACTATAATGTCCCCACTTTTAGCAGGTTCCTACAGTTGGCTTGGTTAGTTCATCATCGTAACCCTCATGAGCTGACAGTGGGATTTGAGGGTCTCAATTGCGGGGTCATAAGCTTTCCAACAGCCTATGGTGAATTTTGGCTTAGTTCAGAGGAGCTTACTATATAGTAAGTCAACAATTGGTTCCAATGAGCTTAGTTAAGTTAGAGGAGTTGACTGATGCTCTTAGGTTTTTTTTTTTTTTCAGGCTTCTAATTGGGGCTCCAAGGATCTTGGAGGGAGCGTTTATTTATAATAAGTCACCCCATTTGGTTCATTCATCATCTTTCTTCATCAAGATTACTCATGTTATCAAATTTTGATTTTGATGCTTTTCTAGTCATTTTTGCAAGCCGAGTGAATTATCATTATTACTCATCTAAGTATGCTAAGGTTGTTATTTTTGCTGCTACTGTGTACTTTGGCTACCCTAGTGTAGCTAATTGGAATCGGGTTGGAAAGTTTTAAACACAAGAAACAGTGGTCTTATGTGTGATAATGTTATGATATGGTTGAAAAAGTCACTTTTGTGAGCCAAAAGAAGTTAATAGATTATATTATATGGCATTTTATAAAATGATGTTGTGTTGAGGAAGCTTCCTAAGTGAAGTTGCATTTGAGAAACCTTGTGTGATTGAAGGATTATAAATACGAGCCCATTTGATGAGAAAAGCATCCAATTGTATATTGTTTTTTTATCTATCTCTTGTGAGGGTTTCTGAGTTTGTGACTTTCAATCCATTGCTATTGTAAAATGGATTTGTTATGGGTTTCGCAATCTGATTTCACAATGTCTTCCCTTTCTGTGTTCACTATAGTTGGGAAGCAATTTGTGTGCTAAAGGATTTCGAAAATTGGAATTGGAATTTGTTGATTTTTTCGATGACCACTACAAATGTACTAAGCACTACCTGTTCGGTGTATGTGTGTTCCAAATGGAAGCAACCTCTAATTTATATGAACAAAGGCTATAAGAGACATGTCCCTTCATAGGACATGTCTATTCAATAATTAGATATTACCAAATAATAATATCCTATTTAACTACACACACAAATATATATATATATACATCTCATACATAGATATATCACATATATGTAACTTCAATTTTAGTCTAATGAGTTTATCGAACTGAAGCTATCAAAAATTAACACTCTCTCTTAGCTACGGAGGATAAACACAAAACAAATATCACACCATTGGTAATATTAAGGATGACAAGTTTTAAGGATATCTTTGATCAGAAGATATCCACCATTTTGATCATGAGTATTGGTGTTCCAGAATATCAACACATGATATTCACTAAATACTCAAATAAGGGTTGATATCACATCTGATATCATGAGTATTGGTCCCCTAGAATATCGAAATTCGATATTCACCAGGTACTCAAAATTTTTTGATATCACAACTGATACCATGTGTATTGGTCTCCCAGAATGCATGATATTCACCAATTACTCAAAAAATGTTTGATACCACGTATGATATCATAAGTATTGGCCTCCCAGAATATCAATGATATTCACCAAATACTCTTTTGAGTAATGGCCTTCCAGAATATCAAGTTGTGTGATATTCACCAAGTACTCTATGAGTAATGGCCTTCCAGAACATCGAGACGAGTGATATTCACCAAGTATTCTAAGTAATAGCCTTCCAGAATAGCAATATGGATAACATTCACCATGTACTCAAAAAGAAGTTTATAAGGTATGTGCACACACATTCTCATAATGCTTACCATGCAAAGTATAATCTATCACGATTTGCATAAGAAAATTAATTATTGTAAGATCGTCACCTTTTAATAAATTTTGCAAAAACAAGTGACATCATTTGGAAGTTGTCACTTCCACATGATGTACACAGGGGGTAGACCCATTAAAATCACATTCATGAAGTATATTCATGAATCACAGTCCTCTTGACTGCTATAATAGATTTAATATTGAAGCATCCATAACAACGTGGTTAACTCCCTCTGAATCAGTTTGATCGAGATCACTGAAGGTTGATTGAATCATATCCTCTATCTGCTCCCTCTCTTTCAAGGTTACCTCTTTAAAAATCAGACTCCCTCTAAATCTGATATCAATCTCCCTTTTCCTGCAAGAACATCTTCAGAAAAGATCAAAACAAATAACCCTTATAGTACAAAAATACAAATAAGAGATTAACTACAAACATAAATAAAGGTAGTTCTCAAGATATAATAATTAGAAAATACGTACCTCTCCTTATCTTGAATTCCAATTAGACTTATCTTCAAAGATCTCAACTATAATATTATTTGGTTAACAAGCTTCTTCAAGAAAAGTATAACGATTGGCTCCAAATGTCTTTTGTGAATTCTTTAGAATTTTGACCATAACTCATTTTGATTCAATTTCATAAATAAATTTTGAAATGATGCCAATGAATAAGATGACTCATTTTCTACATCTATGTTGTCTAAGGATAATCCACATGTAATGTTCCCCATCTTCTGAATCCTCAATGGAGTTCTTAGCTTTTCATTCTCCGAAGGCTAAGTGGAGAAATAAGGAGAAATAAATTAAATTAAAGTCAATAAATAAATTAATCTAAAGGTGACTATATTTAATTAATTTGAGTTTCTAGATGTACAACTAATTATTGTATTGGAAAGACAGAAGCTTCTAGATAGTGCAATTAAATAATATTTTATTTCCTTTTAGAAGGGTGAAGGAAAAGAATAAATAGAGGCGAGAGCTTCATTGTTAGGCATTCGATTATTTTTAATTGTATTTGATATAAATGTGAGAGAAGAAACTAAGGGTTTCTGATTTCAGTTAGCCATTGGAGAGCGTCAATTCTTCAGTGTTGCAACCATTTGAGGTGGTGGAATTTCAATTGAATTTGGCATTCAGGAGAGATTCATTCTGGAGTTCTATTTCTGCTTAAATTGGAGAATACATTTGTTGCTGGTTGCTACAGTGTCGTGAACAGGGATGTGAACAATGTCGTGAACAATACCCACGCTACAGTACTTGGCTTGACTATGATTGCAATTTCATCTCCTCCATTGGGCAATTTGTATATCAAGTTCTATAATCAAATTGCATCATTTAAATTGGTCATTTGGCATTGTAAAGGTGGCTGTCATAAGTAGCTGTAGATGCACATTTTATATCAGATTTATAATGTCATTTCTACTCAGTTTTTTTTGGGGTTGCAAAGCCAAGAGCATTGGAATATTATGTTAAGCATTGAATTAGAAAATATCTCACTAAAGTAGTGATCAATTGCAGGTCTATATATTTGATGTAATGTGCATATTTATATCTTCCATGATTGAAATAATAGCGTGCATGCCAAGTGTTTCATAAAATACCAAATTGGCTGTAAGTGCACATTTTTCATTTAGAATTCATCTATATGCATTTGAAAAACCAAAAGAGAATTGCATATGCATTTAATTCTTTTCTTAGATATAGTAGTAATCAATTACAGGCTTTTAGATTCCCTTTGATATCATTTCAAGCAACCATAATCAGTCTAAAACTCAGAAACAACAAGCATAGAGATTATATTGGAAGTGTTTGACAATTTTCCTTGACATACAAATCATCAAGTTGAGGTTCTAATTGACAAGGGATATTACTGTGGTATTAGAGCTTGCTTGCAAAGTGTTTGACGAAGTGTCAAACAACTGAACTAGAAACGAATTTGGTGATTGATGAAGTTATAATCAGTTGGGGTTATTACAGTGGTATCATAACGGTTTCCTACCATCCTATGGGGTAGGAAAATTATTATATTTCAGATCTACTATTGTGATCAAAGTGATCAGCACTCTTGTTGTTTCTAGCCATAGACAAATATAGGAGGACTGACAATTCTAGAAGTCAATAGAGTAATGATGAAGTTAGTGCGAAGATGAATGCTTTGCAGGAGAGTATGAAGAAACTTAAGCTTCATCAACATAGATTGGCGGAGAGCTTGTTGAATCTAGAGACAATTGAGAGGGCAAGAAGTATATGGTTTCCGCCTTTAGAAGGCCAACATCAAGGTTGCAAGGATGACAACTTGAGTTTTTGCCGACAGGAGTCCCTGACGCAAATGTACCTATATTTAGTACGACACCTGCTAGTCCTATCTACAATGTTGACGATGGACTTATTGCACAAGGACATGTGGTTGTGTCAATGGCAACAGAGGATAGTAGCAGGAGCTTCAGCAGGTTGACGCTCCCAGAGCTGTTGCTACAGATAGTGCAGAGACAATTGATACACTTGTTACCACTAATACTTTTGTCTCTCTCGAGGACAGGATTATTATTGGAGATTTGTATGTGAGATCTCATGGTCTTACTACAGTGCAGGAGGCAGTTGCTTCCTCAGGTGGGACCGAGGCATGTATAGACTCACCTAGCTGTGATGTTGGTGATGTGGGTGTTTCAGTGGAGTCAGTAGATGTGGATTTATGCTCTATTATTACTGATTCACAACTTGACGTTGAGTCATGTGTGTATAGTCAGGAGTCCGTAATTGAGGCTTTGTTAGGAGATGTTGATGCAAATAATATGGACACATCTAATGATCCATTTGATGATGCTATGCGATGTATGTGGTATGACACCCCTTGTCAGATATTGGGTGATGACTTTGAGAAGGTTTTGTATGAGTCCCAGGATCGATGCTTGCAGGATCTTACTATTGAGATGGAAGCTGCGACATGCGATAAGATTGTTACGGCAAGGGCTTCCATTTCTTCGGATGAGGAGTTGGTTGAGGTACATGGCAGTTATATGTCAGATGTAGAATTGTGCGAGGAAGATAGCACCCATATGAGCGATCTTGTGGTGGAGAGTTTTGATTCAGTTTCCTATCTTAGTGCTGTTAGTGAGACAAAGAGCTTGCATAGGAGTCAGGGATTACAAAGGCATCATGTTACTTGTCAGGTGAAGGTAAGTGATAGTAACGTTTCTTTAGCTCTTGAGCATTATGATGCTATCCGTCAGATGTCAGCTACATCTAGTTGGGGTGCTCTTATGTTTGATGAGCATGGTGATAGTACTATTTCTCTATAAGAGGTTCATGCGCTTCAAGAGGCTATTAGGATTTTGAAGCATAGTTACTCTCAATTAGTTGCTGAAAGGGATTACCTTCTGGAGTGGGGTAACACCTGCTATGAGATGTTGTTAGGGAAAGAGGAGGTGGCTGAGCTCACCCAGGAGCTTGAGTTGACCACGGACTTTGTTCAGTATACTCAGTTGGCTCTTCAGGAGTCACAGCCACAGTTGGATGAGGTTGTCGTGGAGTTAGAACAGGTACAGTTGACACCAACCCTAGACCCTGTTCAGTTACATATTATGGTGGGTGGTGAGTTTGCTTGTATGGTTGAGGATGAGGGACATGATGATGTGGTGAACAAATTCGTCCAAGATATGAGCATAGTATGTACAAAGTAGGTGAGAGCATCAATGGATACGGGCTCTCATGGTGATTTGCTTCCTTCTACTGGAAGTGAAACTATTTCTTCTTTTCATACAATTGGTAACATTGGACAGTTAGCATTGTCACATTTTTAGAGGGATCAACTGTGGACTGTGGGGCAGCAGATTGATGCTTCCACATATAATTTCTACTGTACTAAGTCATTCATGGAGTGTTTGCTTGGGAGCTCGGATTTGCAGGAGGTTTCATATAGTATATCTGAGGGTAATCTCATTCGGAGCTCTCGTGCTACACAACAATTGGTGAGGAAGATTCTAGAGACCTTGGCTACAATGCTTCCCAATAGGTATTTTGTGGTTGGTTTTGCTGAGAGGGTTGCCCAGGATCCTGTCCAACCAATAGTTCAAAGTCAGAGATTGGAGTCGTCTTCTGATTCCCTTTGATGATGATGAGCACTTGACAAAGATTGGGAGTTTTTATCGGCATTACACTCTAAGGAGTGCTCATCACTTTTCTTTTGACCCACAGCTAGAGGACTTGGTTTTCAACGTTATTGATGGTAACAGAAGGTTTTGTATTCATTATACCTATTGAGGGCGTACTTCTCCACCAAGGGTTGAAGATTCTGAGATACAAGGTGTTGTGAAACAGTTGGATGTGCTAGTGAATGAGATGAATCAAAATCACAAACGGATGACCCAACTAATTTCGAATCCAAGATTTTAGCAAGGCATGATATCGCTTTTTTGAAGAGTGAAATGCGATGACACAATTGCGGCTTTGATATTTGCGGGACATTTCTTATGAGATACTACATGAGTTGGGCACAACTGAGGTGGAATGTGATTGAAAGATCCCTGATGGATCTCTGCTGCTAATCTGTTGTAGCTTTATTATATTTTTTGTTCTTTTAATTTTGTTTTTCCTGTTTATTAAAGTTTTCTTGTAGAACTATACGAAAATGCAGAAGAGTTTGTTTGTTTTTGCGTTTTTGATGATTATTCAACATAGAAATGAGAAGGAGCTAATGATATGAAAAGAGTCTGAAAATTAAATAACAATATGTAGTAAAATTAGAATTGATACAAATCGTACTAGGCAAATCTCTGAATTATAGAGCCAAATAAAGGATCCACTACATTTCCCCTAACAATGACGCCAAAACTGGCTGATGAAAAAGGGCTGTGAACATGCATACGTTTGCTGCTGATTAACCGACTCTCTATAATTCAAAGTGTTGCAAATGGTGGCTACTGCTACAAGGCTCACTTTCCCATGTACCAATAATCACGCCTAGCTAAACAATACTGCAGGCCCAAGCTGAAATGGCATCCTCCTTCCCTGATAACAGCTGATACCACTGAAAATTCCAAGACCAAATACTACTGAGGGTTACGTCCCAGCCAGTAAATACCTTGGGGTTTGCGTCCCAGAATAATATCGCCCAAGCAAAGCAAATTTGTAAACAAGTTATAAAATGCATAAGATATCCTGAGGAATGGCACCTCCATCTCCTTATAACCCCTTCCAAAGAAAATCGAACCCTAAAGTGACTCCAAAAGGCGTTGGGTTACAAAAGTGAATTAAGTCTTATTTTTAAGTGGCCATGTTACTATAAAATGACATTTTTCTCCGTAGAAATAAATCCGTTCACTGAATCGCCTTGAGACCAAAGAGAAAGACTTAGAAAAGTTCAAGACCTTTCCAACGAGCTATCACACCAAGGGGTACGCATCCAAATGAGGTCAAAAACCCCTTATTACTCCAAAATGGCTATTAACTTAGCCTTATTTAATTATTAAATGCTAACTTAGGAAATATCAAAAATATAACCCAAATAGCTAAAAAATGCCCAACTGACATCACAAACCATAAAATCATCTGGTCACCTGTCTGTGACTGAAGTCGAAAATTAAGGATCCATTGGCAGTCTCATCCCTAAAATCTAGGGATGCTCCTAATATTTAGGAAACAAGCTCTATCCCTCTGAAACTAAACCCAAAGAGCAAACTCATGGAAATCCAACCCTGTGCATGATCATACCTCCTAAAAAGTAGGAATGAACCCCATAAATGTAGGAACTGTCTCCTAAAAACAAGGAACGTCTCCCAACTGATCAATAACTGCCAGAACACCAAGTCCCCAACACTGAATAACCATACTGGGTCTCTATCCAACCCTGTCAGCCTACAAGACCCCATAATAAGCTGACTCACATATCTTTGCTAGACTGAGCTAGAGTGGGAACATGACAGTCCTCCCATCTCGGAGATGCTTGCCCACAAGCAACTGTAATGCTGGATGCTGTAAAATGCTCTCACCCTCCCAGGTGGCATCCTCTATGGGAAGATCTCTCCATCGAACCAAATACTCTCGAATCACTCGGCTTCTCAGTCGCCGTTCCCTCACCTCAAGAATCTCATTAGAGACCAAAATCAATTTACCTTCCTCATCCATAGGAGATAACTCGGCTGAAACTATAATATGCTATCCAAGGGCCTTTTTCAGGCAAAATACATGAAATACATTATGAACTTTGCTGCCAGGTGGTAACTGAACCTCATATGCAAACTCTCCCACTCGCCTGAGTATCTTGTATCGACCATAAAAACGTGGTTTGAGCTTCTCAGCTCCCCCCCTTTTTAGGGTGCTCTGCCGATATGGTTGTAAGGGCAAAAAGACCATATCATCCACCTCAAATGCTCTCTCAATCTTGTGCCTGTCAGCGTACATCTTTTGTTGATTCTAGGCCTACTGTAAATTCTCTCTAAGAGATGTCATGATATCCTGGTTTTCCTGTAACCAATCCTCAGCCAAGGGAACTCTGCAGTCACTAAATGCCAAATCAGTGAAAGATAATGCCTCATATCCATAGAGAGCTCTGAAAGGTGTCATGCCAATGGACATATGATGCGTAGTATTGTAACAATACTCACCCAAATGCAACCAACGCACCCATGCTTTTTGCTGTCTTGACACATAGTTACGCAAATATCCCTCAACCCACTTGTTGACTATTTCTGTCTGCCCATCAGTTTGAGGGTGGTAACTAGTACTAGGTGTCAACAAAGTACCTGCTAGCCTAAAAAGTTTCTACCAGAAGGAACTCATGAATCTGCTATCCCTATCACTCACAATGGTCTTGGGAAGACCATGAAGTCTAAACGCCTCTTTGAAGAATAACTCAGCCACCTGAGATGCTATAAAATCTAAAGCAATCAGAAAGAAGTGGGCACACTTTGTTAGCCTATCCACAACAACGTAAATGCAATTTTTCCCCTGAACCCTAGGAAGACCTGTAATGAAATCCATTGAGATCCCCATCCACTTTTGTTCCGTATAGGTAATGGCTGCAATAATCCCGCTGGGTAGGTATGCTCCGACTTGTTCTGCTAACAAGTCATACACTCACGGACATGGCGTAAAACATCATCTTTGAAACCCTTCCAAGAGCATCTCCCACGAACCGCCCTATAAGTCTTACCATATCCTAGGTGTCCTGTTGTAGGAGTATCATGGAGAGCATGCAAAATTTGTTCCTTCAACTGAGAACCTAGAACAAGGTAAACCCTGCCTTTGTAGTAGATAATATCATCTACCACACTGTATCTATCATCCACTATCAACCCTTCCAAGATCTCACAAGCATACTAATCCTTGGAGTACTCAACTAAAAGTTGAGCCTTCCAATCCGCTGAAATCTCGCTCAATGAATATAAGGCAGCCAATGAAGGTTTCCTAGAGAGTGCATCAGCCACAGTATTATTCTTCCCCTTTATGAATTTGATATCAAAGTCATAAGCCTGAATTTTGCTAACCCATTTTTGTTGTCGATCATTGAGCTCTGTTTGATTTAGGAAATACTTCAGACTGTTATGGTTTGTTCTCACCACAAATTTGCTACCAACAAGATACTGTCTGAACTTGGCTAACGCATGCATAATAGCCAACATTTCCTTATCATAGGTAGAGTACAACTTTTCATTGTTTTGCAGCTTCCTGCTTTCATAGGCAATGAGGTGTCTATTCTACATCAACACTGCTCCTATACCCAAACCCAAAGCATCACACTCCAGGACAAATGGCTGCAAGAAATCAGGTAGTGCCAAAACAGGGCAAGTACTCATAACCTCCTTGAGTCTATCAAAGACCCCTTGTGCTTGTTCTGTCCATCTGAAAGCCCCTTTCTTAGTGAGATCTCTGTCAAAGGTGCTGCCAGCTGCGAGAAACCCTTCACAAATCTTCTATAATAAGCACACAATCCAAGGAATCCTCGGAACTCAGTAATGTTCTAAGGAACAGGCCAATTCTAAATCGTCTGAATCTTCTCTTCATGCACCTTCACCCCCTCAGCACTGATCACATGACCCAAATGTAACACCTCCCTCAATCCAAACTCACATTTGGAGAGCTTAGCAAATAGAGACTGACTCTCCATTATGCTAAGTACCTCCTCGAGATGTCTGAGGTGGTCCTCCCAAGTACTGCTGTAAATCAATATGTCGTCAAAAAACACTAGAACCGATTTCCTCAACTGCTTGTTGAAGATATCCTTCATACAGGACTGGAAAGTAGTTGGTGCATTGGTAAGGCCAACAGGCATTACCAGAAACTCGTAGTGCCCGTAGTGACAACGAAATGCAGTCTTGTGTACATCCTCTGCCCGTACACGTATCTGATGATAGCTTGAACGAAGATCAATCTTAGAGAAGTAGACAGCCCCATGTAACTCATCTAACAACTCATCAATGTACGGAATGGGATATCTGTTTTTTACTGTCTTCTTGTTCAAAGCTCTATAGTCTACACACATCCATAGAGTCCCATCCTTCTTCTTAACCAACACTATAGAAGAAGCAAAGGGTCTGGAACTAGGCCGAATGAAACCCATGTCCAATAGCTCATGAATAGTCTTCTCAATTTCATCCTTATAGGCTCTAGGATGACGGTATGGGGTAGTAATCACTGGCTTTGCTCCATCCTCCAACTCTATACCATGCTCAAACCCTCTATCTGGTGGTACTCCAAGAGGTATATCACCAAACACTCTACCGTGACGACCCATCACTGACTGAATGTCCACATGAAATACACGGTCATCCTGAGATATGGGTGTTTTGGATTTAACCAAACAGTGTGTAGCCCAAAGCACATCATTATGCCTAAGGATGGTCTCCATCTTGCGAGAAGTCACCTCTCTAGTTCCACCATCTGACGCTGCCCTCAAAATCACCTTTTGCCCACCAGAAAGAAACTCTAACTGCATACGGTGGTGATCAATAATGTAATGCCCAATACATTGTAACCACTGCATGCCCAAAACCACATCATAATCTTCTATGGGAAGCACATAGAAGTCATCAGTCAAAGTATAATCTCCCATCTGAATACTAAGTTGTAAAATCCGCTTGGTACAACCCAAGACGACACCATCAGCCACCTTCACTCCAAAACCACCGAACTCCTCGTACTGTAAGCCACGCCTCTCAACTAATTTTTGATCAATAAAGTTATGCGTAGCACCTGTGTCTACCAAACTGGTGATCTGCTTACCCTTAGGTGTACCTTTCAACCGGAAGGAATGAAACTTAGGATAACTGGAGAGGGTAGCCATAGCTACTTTAGCTGATGCCATAGGCTCAAGGGTATCTAATTCCAACTATGTCTGAAACTGCTCAACATCCTCTGTATTATCCTCAATATCAGTATCAGGAACCTCCTCATCCCCTAACTCAGAAGTCACCTCAATCAAATGAACCTTTCCTTTACCGATGCAACGGTATCCTGGTTCCCATGGTTCTTTGCAGGAAAAACACAACTTTTTCCTCCTCAATTCATTCCTCGTCTCCTGATTCATCCAAGGAGTTTTAGATGAGGACCCTCCTTTGTTCTGTGACATATTGGCCTTCTGTGTAGGCCGTGAATCTCTAAATGGTTTCTTATTTGCCTGATAAGAAGTGGGAACAGTATCCAGTCTCAATGTCACATCAATAGCCTCCTTAAGAGTAGCTGGTTGGAAAGCACGTACCAACCCTTTTAGCCTATCCTGCAAACCCTCAATGAACAACATCACACTACATTTGTGGGGCATATCAGGTACCATAATTGCAATATGCTGGAACTCATTAATGTAGGCTTCTGCATGACCAATTTGTTTAAGGTGAGCCAACTCCTTGTAATAAAGTTCTGTATCCTTATGATCAAACCGTGCAATGAGTCACTCGGTGAACTCAACATAGGAGTGAACTGAGGCATGATCCTGGGTGACCAATCCATGGTGCCACCAATCATAGGCAATCCCCTCTAAATGCAACACAGCAAACTGAATAGCCTCATGCTCAGGCATGGGCCTCAATGAAAGGTATATGTCTAGCTTGTAGACCCAAGCTCGTGCGCTAGTGTCTCCTGAGCTGTCATATGGGGCCAATGTAATCTTCCCAGTAGCTCTATTTAGGTCATAATTCTGCTGCTGCTATGGTAGTCTATTACCATGATCTCTGCTGAACCCGGTTGTATCTCTATGCTGTGCACAATACTGGGGAAGAGGGAAGACGTCCCTAACCTCAAGAGGTAGAGCTCTCCACTCAGCTATGGCCGCCAAAACTGACTCCTGAAACCCCACTTTTGGTGGTTCCACCTGCGTTGGCTGTTCACCTAGTATGAATTGGGGAAGCAATGGCCTATTCAGAGTAGGTGTATGATGGCGATGCCTCCTACTGGAATGAAAAGAGCTCCCAACTGAAGAATGGGATTGATGGCTGCGCTGACTACTAGCCACTAAAACTGATCAGCTATGGCCGCCAAAACTGACTCCTGAAACCCCACTTTTGGTGGTTCCACCTGTGTTGGCCGTTCACCTGGTATGAATTGGGGAAGCAATGGCCTATTCAAAGTAGGTGTATGATGGCGATGCCTCCTACTGGAATGAAAGGAGCTCCCAACTGAAGAATGGGACTGATGGCTGCATTGACTACTAGCCATTGAAACTGATCTATTTTGCCTGCCTCGGTGTCCACCCATCTCCAAACGCTCCAAGGTATCCTGTAATCTGTCTAAAGCCTGAGCAATCCTGGGCTGAGTAGTGAATAGGGTCCGCACCATCTCTTTCTTCTGCCTCTGTAGGCATGTCGTCGCCAACATCACCCTGCGCCTCACCCATAGTTGGTATTTGTGTCTCTGGTGGCCTTTGCTTGCCACTGGTTTCTCCTGCGCTCGTAGAACCTGTGTATTTCTCCACCAGGATGCATAGATTTGTATTCAATCCACCAACTAGTAACTACCCAGATGCCGAAATGATTTATCAAAACTTTTTATCCAATACCCAGATGCCAAAATCTGTTGTGACAATTTCTCACAAACCCTACAGCCTGGCAGGATGTGATCTCTGATACCACTGAAAGATCCCTGATGGATCTCTGCTGCTAATCTGCCGTAGCTTTATTATATTCTTTGTTCTTTTAATTTCGTTTTTCCTATTTATTAAAGTTTTCTTGTAGAACTAGAGGGAAATGCAGAAGAGTTTGTTTGTTTTTGCATTTTTGATGATTATTCAACGTAGAAATGAGGAGCTAATGATATGAAAAGAGTCTGAAAATTAAATAACAATATGCAATAAAATCAGAATTGATACAAATCGTATCAGGCAGATCTCTGAATTATAGAGCCAAATAAAGGATCCACTGCATTTCCCCTAACAATGACGCCAAAATTGGCTGATGAAAAAGGGTTGTGAACATGCATACGTCTATTGCTGATTAACCGACTCTCTATATTTCAAAGTGCTGCAAATGGCGGCTACTACTGCAAGGCTCACTTTCCCATGTACCAATAATCACGCCCAGCTAAACAATACTACAGGCCCAAGCTGAAATGGCGTCCTCCTTCCCTGATAACAGCGGATACCACTGAAAATTTCAAGACCAAATACTGTTGAGGGTTACGTCCCAGCCAGTAAATACCCTGGAGTTTGTGTCCCAGAATAATATCGCCCAAGCAGAGCAAATTTGTAAACAAGTTATAAAATGCATAAGATATCCTGAGGAATGGCGCCTCCATCTCCTTATAACCCCTTCCAAAGCAAATCGAACCCTAAAGTGACTCCAAAAGGCGTTGGGTTACAAAAGTGAATTAAGTCTTATTTTTAAGTGGCCATGTTACTATAAAATGACATTTTTCTCCGTAGAAATAAATCCATTCATTGAATCACCCTGAGGCCAAAGAGAAAGATTTAGAAAAGTTCAAGACCTTTCCAACAAGCTATCACACAAAGGAGTACGCATCCAGATGAGGTCAAAAACCCCTTATTACTCCAAAATGGCTATTAACTTAGCCTTATTTAATTATTAAACGCTAATTTAGGAAATATAAAAAATATAACCCAAATAGCTACAAAATGCCCAACTGACATCACAAACCATAAAATCATCTAGTCACCTATCTATGACTGAAGTCGGAAATCAAGGATCCATTGGCAGTCTCATCCCTAAAATCTAGGGATGCTCCTAAAATTTAGGAAACAAGCTCTATCCCTCTGAAACTGAGCCCAAAGAGAAAACTCACGCAAATCCAACCCTGTGCATGATCATACCTCCTAAAAAGTAGGAATGAACCCCATAAATGTAGGAACTGTCTCCTAAAAACAAGGAACGTCTCCCAACTGATCAATAACCGCCAGAACACCAAGTCCCCAACACTGAATAACCATACTGGGTCTCTATCCAACCCTGTCAGCCTACAAGACCCCATAATAAGCTGACTCACATGTCTCTGCTAGACTGAGCTAGAGTGGGGACATGACAGTGATGAGGATTCATGTCAGGTCAAGTTAGATGATGCATTTGTTGGCATGAGTTCCCTAGATCATGTATTTGATGGTGATGCAGAAAAAGTGGGAGTAGCAGCATGCGAAGATACTATCACATCAGCAACCACTTCTATGTCACTTTAACCATCCAACAAGGAGTTTAGCAGTGTGCATGCAGTTGTTAATGTTTATTCTGATGATGGCGCACATGTTGATGATTATGAGTTTTCATCAATTGCAGATTCGGTTCAGTTTTTTGTTGCAACAGTTAGTGTTGTTCCTGTGTCCATATATTTTGATGTGGCTACACCTATTGTTGATACAGTTGGCATGAGTGCATATGATTCACCTGTAGCTACATCTTTTTCAATGCATGTTGGTGATGATTAGGATTCCGGTCCAGTATATATTATGTGGGTGGATACAGGGAAGACGAGGTTTCATAGATCTTCTACAGAGTTGCCTTCCGGTGAAATTTTGACTTCTACATCATCAACACAAGTTTTGGGTGCTAGGCTACAAGACATGTGGTTGGTCCTAATGATATTGGTTTGCAGTTGCTTTAGTGTCCACAGGGATGTCACGTACTACTTCATTTGGGATCCAGCTGGAGGTTAGGGTTCATTGTGTTGTTGGATTGCTTGAGAACAAGCACTTTCAGGGAGGGTGGACTGTAATGTTCCCCATCTTTTAGACCCTCAATGGAGTTCTTAGCTTTTCATTCTCTGAAGGCTAAGTGGAGAAATAAATTAAATTAAAGTCAATAAATAAATAAATAAATCTAAAGGTGACTTTATATTTAATTAATTTAAGTTTCTAGACGCACAACTAATTATTGTATTGGAAAGGGCGAAGCTTCTAGAGAGTGCATTTTCTAGAAGCACAACTAATTATTATATTGGAAAGGGGGAAGCTTCTACAAAGTGCAATTAAATAACATTTTATTTCCTTGTAGAAGGGTGAAAGAAAAGAATAAATAGAGGCGAGAGCTTCATTGTTCGGCATATGATTATTGTCAATTGCATTTGATATAAACTTGAGAGAAGAAACTAAGCGTTACTAATTTCAGTTAGCCATTGGAGAGCATCAATTTTTCAATGTTGCAACCATGTGGTGAAATATCCACCGAATTTGGCATTCAAGAGAGCTTCATTCTAGAGTTCTATTTCTCCTTAAATTGGAGAATACATTTATTGCTGGCTGCTACAGTGTCGTGAACAGTGATGTGAACAGTGTCGTGAACAATACCCACACTACAGTACTTGGCTTGATTATGGTTGCAATTTCATTTCATTCATTGGGCAATTTCTATATCAAGTTCTACAATCAATTTGCATCATTTAAATTGGTCATTTGGCATTGTAAAGGTGGCTGTCATAAGTAGCTGTAGATGCACATTTTATATCAGATTTATAATGTCATTTCTACTCAACTTTTTTGGGGTTGCAAAACCAAGAGCCTTGGAATATTATGTTAAGCATTGAATTATAAAATATCTCACTAAAGGAGTGATAAGTTGCAAATTTATATATTTGATGTAATGTGGATATTTATATCTTCCATGATTGACATAATAGTATGCATGCCAAGTGTTTGACAAAATACCAATTGGCTGTAAGTGCACATTTTTCATTTACAAGTTGAGATTCAAATTGACAAGGCATATTATTGTGGTATTAGAACTTGCTTGCAAAGTATTTGACAAAATGTCAAACAACTAAACCAGAAAAGAATTTGGTGTTTGATGAAGTTATAACCGGTTGGGGTTATTGCACCACATATAGTAGTCATGGAAACACTTGGCTTGATATATGTCCACACATTTATGTACATTGTTGAGTTTTAACGAACTCTTCCACATAATATTCACAACTTACTTTTAGCCATTGCAAATTTTAGACCCTAAAAATATTTCATTCGAACCTTATCTCACCACCTAATTGGCTTGACATTTAAATGTTATTCTTCAATGAAGAGGACAGCATATGAATAATAATAATAATAATACACGATGTCTAGCAGGGAATTTTATGACTGTCTCTTCGAATCTGGACCAGACTTTGTTATCAATCTTCAAGTACTTGGATTACAATCTTTAAATTCAATTGTCAACATGTCCCTTTGGCTATGGTGGGCTTCCTCAATAGTATTCAATGGCTGATTGTGTTCTTATAGAATTGTAATCTCTTTCCAATGTCCATATATTCATTAACTATTGAACACAATTTCTTTTTAAAGCCAATCTCATAATTCAATCCTAGTCACTGTAATGGTTCATAATCGCTAACTGTCTTATATTGATAGACGTTGTAGATCATCTGTTTCATCTATTAACACCTGCGATAGGATTATATATGGTCTAGTACAATCAATGCTAAGTTTTCTATTTTATTATTTCATGTGTACTCGATGCTTCCTCCATCCAATGTTCATCGTAACAAACCTGGGATTTCCGTTTGATCTCAATAAATTGCAGACTGATGGATGGTATCTTATTACCTAGCTGATAAGCATAGCCGAAGAATCATTTTACTATTGTGGGTATTATATCCATCCTCTGACCATTCTGTGTTTGCCATTTATATATATTTCATTCAAATTACTATATGATTCAACCGTAAGAATTAATTTGATTTCATACATAGGATCTTGCAAATCAGAAGCCATTTTTCGCAGATGGGCAGTTACTCCATACACAACCATTTTGCTTTCCAATTGATGCCTTAGATGCTTCATGTTGCTTGAGTGGAGAGAAATTTTGATGAAGCCAAAATTCCAAACGAATTACCATGTCAGATTGCATCATTCTCCTGTGTGCAATATATGCCCTAGAGCTTCAACGGGAAGAATTAATCTGATCATGCAGATAGGAGTTCCTTCACATTAAGAAGATTATATGAATAATGTTCGGCATCCTTCATTCGTTTTTTCTTACTAATAATTACTTCCTCTCTTCTGAGTTCATTTATGATGAGACTTGAATTCACCTTGTCTATTGGAGAAGTTAACACAATTCTGATTTTTGAAATATGAAATCTGCAGAACAGGCTGGAATTGTTCGCTCTTAGTAGGACGCAGATCACCTTGTTGCCTCTCAATCTGTTGTTTTGACAAGGAATTTGCCAATCAATTCTTGAACAAATTTGCCCATTAGGGCAGAAATCACACTTGTTGCTGAGGATCACCTTTGAATCGCTTTGAATATGTCTTGAATTTTGATAAACTCCGTCTTACTTCTGCTAGGGATTTGTCTCAGTTCTGATCTGAATTCTCTCAATTCCAATCTGATTTTACACCTGCTGCTAAGGAATTTGCGACTGGAACTCCTTAAATTGATTTATGCAATTTTAATTACAATTCAGATCTTATGCTGACGAATTCCTTATTGGTTTGGTCTTTATGGCAGATTTTCAAACCTTTTAAGTCAGAGTTTGCAAAAATTCGTAAGTCTTCCTCATACCTTGTTTATATAGGAATTTTATTATACATATATATTTGACAAGGTAGAATTTTATTTCATTCATGTTCTCTAAGAAAAATTAAAAGGAAAATAATTATGTATCTTAACATAGATCAGAAAGTACTTTACCAAAACTGTATCTAGGAGTGACATGCATGAAACAATGGCTCCAATTTCCTTCAAACAATGGAGAACTTCCCCTTTTCTTTGATAACTAGAAATCCATGTTATTTGCTCTTGTATAACCCTCAAACAACCTGTTCACAAATAATATTCGTAACAGTTCAATAAGAAATCGAAAGAGTTCATTTCCATCATGCAACTTTAAAAGAGATAATTCTATCATTATCTATTAATCAGAAAAGAAAAATTCATGAATATTTCTAGAAGATAAATTATTAATTGACTATTCTAATGCTCAAAATAATGGCCACATAAATAACAAATAGATGGATTTATATGAAACTTATTTAAAATAAAAGGGTAAACTTTCACATAAAATTCATAAGATATTTGCTTACTTTAATATGCATATCTAATTATTATAAGGCATATACATCAAAGATGTCTATTTCGAGTGTGACAAATGTTTGAATATAAAATGAAAAAGGGCATTGTATTACAATGTAGATTAGACATATGAACAAGGTAACTTATAATGATAGGAGTTAGGGCATCAAACTGTCACACATATAAGCATTGCCATATGTAAGAAGTGCGAGAACAATGGTAGTATGGGAATTCGCTGCACATGCCATGAAATATCTTCCACGCATCTCAATATTCTTTTTAATTCTCCAGAAATGCCTGTTCCAATAATATATGATCACCCTAAAGTGCTAACATGTTAGACACTTCCAATACCCATCTGGATTGAGACTGTAAAGATAGATATGTATATAAGGGTGCTCATTTGCAGGAAAATGTCTTCATTCAAGATCATTGATGACCACTTTATGCCAAAAGCATGCGTTAAAGAAAATCTGTTGAAAATATAATTTATATGACTTCCAGACATTAGTCACAGAGCTGATATTAAGTTGAAACCTTAGCAAACATGAAAATCTCATTAATACCAACAGTTGAAGTGGACAAAATTTAATCTACAAAATGTGTTCAATTCAAATTCAATTAAGACAACCATATAATGAGATGGTTTTGTCCTTGCAAGGCATTATATTTATAATCATTTTAATGCAAAAGCTTCTTCTTCACACTCAACACCAAGATTCTTTGCCTCCAAAAATGACCTTTACATCAATATCATGCTATTCTGATGCACAAGGTCATTGTTTCTTGTGCCCAAGATTTAAAACTTTTCAACCTAGTTCCAACGAGCTCTAACACCAAGGTGACCAATATACAATACTAGCAAAAATAGTAACCTTAGCATATTTAATTAAATAATAATTATAATTCACCCATCTTGCAAAAATGGCTGAAGAAGCATCAAAATCGAAATCTAACAGCCCATGAGTGATCCTGATGAAGAAAGACGATGAATTAACCCCCTCCAAGATTCCTGGAGCCCAAACTAGAAGCCAAAATTAAAAATTGAGAGCATCATTCAATTCCTCTAATTGATTTGAGCTCATCGGAACCATCCCTTGACTTACTATAAATACTAAGTCCCTCAAAATGGAGCCAAAACCCACAATTAGTCATTCAAGAGCCAAATAACACCACAACAAGGCCCTCTAATCACCAGTATCAGCCTACAAGGACCCAATGATAGGCTAAATACATCAACTTTGATGCACAAAAAAATGGAGACATTACAAATTCAATCTTTTTCCAATGCAAAAAGATAAAGCCCGCAACATAGATGATTTCCCAACAAGCATCTTTCAACACTTCTAGCGTAATTTGGGAAAGATGTTTGTCACCTTATTGACGTAAATAAAAATAACTAGGAAATACTCAAAGAATTCAATCACACTTTCATTACTCTTGTTCCTAAAAATGCAGCTCCACACTCTCTTTTTGATTTTAGACCACACACTCTGGCAGTTTAGTGCACAAAATCATTTGAAAATGCATATTTCTAAGACTAGGACATTTCCTTTTAGATGTCATATCAAGGGCGTTTTCTACCTAATAGAGATATCACTAAAACAACCAATATCACTTATGATATTTTTCACTTGATCACAATAAATAAAGCCAAAAGTATGACACTTAAATTTTATGTCAGAAAAGCTTACAACAAATTTGATAGATGTTTTAAAATCAGCATTCTCAAAATGTTTGCTTTTCACTAAAAATGACACTGTGGTTAGTTTTTTAGAAATCGAAGTGGTCTGCTTTTTTCAATGGAGGCCAATGATAGGTCATCAGGTTTCATTATATCATCAAGGAGGATAAAGAATAGTGATCTCTTAACCCTTTTAATTTCCATTTTGATGGCTGAAACTTTGGGAAGAACCCTTTAAGCTACTAAGAGAAGAGACATCAGAGGAGTTATCACTACTAAAGGAATTTAGGGATTTGGTGTTTGTATAAGATAATGTTTCACCCAGTATGCTACTGTATCCTATGTGTAACATTGCAAATAGTTATTATTACCATTTTTGTTCACATTTTGTAAGACAACAAAAAGAACAATGTGTCATGATAAACCTCTCTTCAAATTGTGATGGGAAGTTTCCTAAGATCTAAACTGACACATATACAACCCATTTATATGCACAAATTTAGAATTTTTTTGACGATCCAAGAGGATCTATGGCTTAAAATAGAACAGATGACGTTTCCTATTGCTCACATCCTCACTTTTCTGTTACACATAAAGCCTTCCCAAACTCAATTCCAAAAAGACTTAAAGTAGAAGACACTGTTTCCTATAGTTTACTTCCTCCATTCACTATCATAGATAAAAGTTTAAAGCCTAAACATATTACAAAACAAAACCATCACCTAATTTCTTAACATGATGCATGGAAATTTCCAGACGCATTACATCAAGGGTTTGAAATGTTACAATTAAATTGATTATAATACTGTCATGGTAGATGATGGTTTTCGACTGAATTCAGAGTGTAAAATGATTTAAGTGCAATTACTAGGAAAGTGTGGATTTCGAAGGTTTCAGCCCTGTCTACAAGTTTGACTGAAAAAAAAAACATACTTGGCATTCAAAGCCAAGGGCATAGTTAAGAGCTGGATTTGTTAACAGATCAAAAATACCTTTAAGGTCGACACTTTTGGAGCCTTCTGTCACCACCTTAAAACCAGCTGTTGACCCTGTGGAATGGATTTTTTCTCTCATGCCAAGCCTTTAAAGCCTTCTCTCAGCAAGCTCAAAGCAGTTGTGTTTCTGGCAAACAAAACTATTTTGCCAAGCCAACTATATCAACATTCGCGTCAATTTATAGTTACCTATGACAGTATAAAAACCTCCAGTCACCAAAAATGCAGAGCTCTTCCATGGGACTTCTAGAATTAAATGATATATCATTTAGGCGTGGTAATTCCGCAGGCTCTGTGGAAAAATCTGGACATCTCAGGAACGGAAGATTCCTGGCAGCTCCCCCTGACGGAAAAGAAGCTCTCTGTCCAGCGTTGGCTGCTCTGTCACTCGACCCCCTACAAGCAGGTTAGTGTAATGCAGATGCTGGAGGCAGGAAAACAGGTCCACAAACCAAATTTTCTGTCCGGCACAAGCAGCAGCGTGAGGAATTGCTGGCGGGCATTCGCCTAGGTGACAGCCTCCTGGCTGAATGATGCAAATATACAAGACATATTTGAAGATTTGAGGACAAGCAATTCGATAGCTGGCATGTCAAAGATGGAGAGGTCTAAAACCAAATGGAAGTGCACACGCAATACCTAAAAAGTCTTGTGTTATAAAGACTTGGATCCATCCCTGCATTGATACATATGTCACATTGAGTATTACCTTTCTGACCGAATGATTATCACAAATAGAGAAGTCTAATGCATACTACAGATGAACACAAGTGATTCAACAAAAGTTCGATGAAATCACATAAAAGATCTTGTAAGATAGTTATAGTCCTAGTTGCATGGGTACTAACCATACCCCTGGAATGGGTACCAGGCACTGGTACACAACACATGTTCCATGTACACGTACCCATATATCAAATACCCCATGGGTATCAGTGCAAAGAATCATTGTTAAGGACCTTGAACAAGATTTGTGATTTTTGTTCCAGCTTTTTGTTTGCATATCAGCTTGCTGTTTATCAAGCTTAATTCAATATGTAATCAGTTCCAAACTTCGATACAATACTGATTAACAGTAAATTTATCACTGCTCCAGTCAGAATTTTATAATCATTTTGTTTATGTTTAAAGGTTGCCTTCTCTATTATGCATCTAAAAATTTAGCATATATTATTACTACAAACATATTGCAAATCTAAAATTGAAAACAACACATTAAATCTGCAAACTTTATCACTGTTTTTGTTTTGAAAACTCAATGTCATGACTCGTATTTTAAGATTTTCAATAAAATATTAAATTATGTTTAAAAAAAATTGGTGTGGCCAAGTAACCCCATTCCCTATTTTAAAAAATAGTCGTTCTTGTACCCATACCCAAAGAACCCAAGTACCCATATGTTTCTTAGTATAGATTATCCAGAAAGATCAGGATTACAATTATGTACTTCTCATTCAATGACAAAATTTTACTACAAAGATTAAAAAATATCATCAAGCATCGAACAAATGAAGTTGTAATATCAGGATTCAGATTCAATAAAAAAGGAAATATCAGGATTGACAACATCTCATCCAAACATTTCGATGTCATCATAAAATACAAGAAAAACAAAAAAATTATATGCTATAAAAGTGCAATTATGAATGAAAGTTCATCTTTGTCATTTTTGGAACAAAAAAGAGCAACATAAAGGCATTCAATGTTTCAAAGCAAAGAACCTGAAATTATGTCAAAATTTTACCTGCAACTCCTCCATCAAAGGGAAGGAGACCCATGGATTTTGGCAATGATTCTTGTAATTCAGTAATATTCGGTACAAGAGACGTAATCTGTCATACATATTCAATGGAGAAGTTAGCTAGTGCATCAATTTTGAATAATATGCGCATCTGGATTTAATTATATTGTAAAGAATATGGCACCTGCAATCCCAGTTGGAACCCTTTACTAAAGGTGTTTATCAAATGATCAGCATAAACATTAATTAAAAAAGCCACAAGTAATTGAAGAATCTTTACAAATCTAAAAATCTTCACTTTCTTTTTTTTTCCCTTGTTAATCAAATCCAAACAAAAATGTCTGCATGTAACTGGAAACATCTGAGAAATCTAACAATCTTGATTTGCTTTTTTTTCTTGTTAATCAAATCCTAAGAAAAGTGTCTGCATGCAATTGAAACATCTTAGAAATCACAGAATCTTGATTCCCTTGTCCTCATCAAATGATTCTCCTTATAAATTAATGGAAGCCATAGGATTTTGCATGCATAGAAATAAGATAGATACATTTATTAATGTCAAACAAAAGACTACAACCAGGTTCCAAGGAACTGCCAAACAACAAACAAGTAACCTGCTCACAGCGGGAACACCAAACGATGCCCAAGAAAGGACAGCACCAACAACAGAAAGAAACAACAAAAAATAAAGAATGAGATAAAGGGGAGGAGAGAAAAGAGTACAATTGCAAATTTAAAATCTGTGACAATCGTTACTGTTTCCTGATAAATTTCATTAATCAACTATGAGTATTACCATTATAGACATAGATTGCACTGTTTTTTTTCAATTCCTTTTGATAGTCTTGAAAAAGAATTTCATAGCCACTAGAGAATGGAGGTGCATCGTAGACTTGGTAAAGAGAGAGCTTACAGGAGGGAGTCGAACCACCAATATAGCCATATGGATGCTACCATTGGTTAATATACACAACATGGGGAGAGTATATAACTAGGCACAACTTCTCTCAGAACAATTGTCATGTCCCTCATTTTGTGTTCTCTAATAAGACTTTATGCCTTAAGTGACTATAGAGAACTTTATGTTATATTTTTATGTTGAGTTGCTTTTAAAAAATTTCACTTAAGCAACTTTATTAACTGCATGATTTAATTTATTTATGAGTATTGCTTTATGTTTTATTTTAAAACATCTAAGTTAAATATTACTTTTTTAATAATATTTGCACATAATATATAAACTATATAGTGTAAATATTATTTTTGACCCAATTAAGTAATATTGACTTAAAAATTAATTAAACATGTGCTTAATTGGTCTTTTATTGCAAACACAACTTACATGTTTTTATGCGAATGCATTCCTAAAATGCAATTTGCACTAGAAATGCATGTAATAGACTTCCTAGAGTCCACTTTGCATGAAAAGTTCCCTTTACATATAAATCACTTCACATGTAATTGTCTCTTGAGAGTGAGATTTGCACTAGAACATGTAAATATGCAAATGCATATTTAGAGTCCAATTCTAAAAATGTAAATGCATATTTGAAATATGCAATAGACTTCTAAGAGTCCATTTAATCTAAATGCACTTCCAACCAATGAACTTTACATGTAATGTGTCATGGAGAATCCAATTTTGGACTTAAAACTCGTGTATTTGCATCCCAAGTCCACAATTTTGCATTCCAAGGCCAAAAATGCCCAAAGTATATTACATATTTCATGTTTTAAAACATACAATAGGGCTGATAGAGTGTGATTTGCTCCTTCAACTCCATTTACATGCATTTTAAAACATGTGTTTGCCCATGGGGAGTGCAATTTGCTTTCCCAACCTTCAATTGTATGCATTTTGAACATGTAAACTCCTCCATAGACTGCGTTTGGGAATTCTAATACATGTAAATGCTATTGGAAACCACGATTTTGCATTCCCAAGCCAAAAACAACTCAAATACATGCATTTTTAGTGCATGTTTTTGCTAAAAACACCCAGAAATTTGGATTTTCATCCAATTTTTTGCATTAGAGAGCCACATTTTTGCATTTGGATCCATGTTTTAGCATTTCGGAAAGACGTTTTCACATTAACAGGTCAAAAACGACCAATATATATGCATTTTGGAGCCACGTTGCTACCAAAAAACGCACAAAAAATGACATTTCCAGCCCATGCGTTTGGATCTAGACAGAACGTTTTTGAGTTTTAAATTTTAATGCATATTAATGCATTTGGAAGCCACATTTTTAACCTATTCATGCAAAAAGGATGTCCTGAATACATGAATTTATCAAAAAAAGTTTTGCATTTGGAGGTGTTAAGAATCATGTTTTTGCATCTATATGTAAAATCACCTCATGTAATTGCATTTCGAGGATCACATTTGCAGCTTTGAAATAGTCAAAAGCTATTGAGTTGTTGCATGCATTTGCACTTGAAGATTTCGATTTTGGAGAAGAGTCTTTCATTTCAACTTCTCTTTCTTCCACATTTGGCTCTTTGAGCTCCAAGTACAAGATTTCAACTTTACTTGTCTTTTCTTGCTTACTTTGCAATTATATTGCATATTTTGGTTCATCTTTGTCCATTTGTTCAAAAGTATGCCCTATCTTTTGCAATTTTTCTTTAGCTAAGTTGAAGTTTTCTCATTGCAAATGCTTTAAAATCCTCCCATGCTCCAAAAACGAGTTTGCATGTAGAAAAATATCTTGAAGTTTGTCTTGTCCGAGTCAATAGCAAGAGGCATGTTTTTGTTTTCTTGTTTACTTGTTTTCCTTTTTTGGAAGTTGTGAAATTCTACCCAAGAATGCAAGTGCATCCACGTCCTTTCACCTTTCATCTTTCCATGTCAATGCATATTACGTCCATTTTCCTACACATGCATTTATATCCTTCGAACCCGATTACATGTGTACCTCAAGTAATTACATGTAATTACCTCTAGAGAACACGATTTTGGTAAAAGGTCACTCTTTTAAATACCAAAGTTGTCATTTGCATGCATCGCTATGCACCCAGCTTGCATTCTTGGCCATGCAAATGAAAACCCATCATTACCCACATGCAATCCATCCTTCTAAGTGCGACTTTGGCCCTTTCCATCCAAATACATATACTTTCCGATTCATTTCTAGTCATTACATATGTTCCATGAGTATCCAATCGATACTTTGTATACCTTGTCCATTGATAGACCCATCATCCACACTCAAAATCCCAAAGTTTTAATGGATCTAATCTCATTGGAAGATGTTTTCATCTTCATGTTACGACACACTTTTCAAGATATGTCAAAATTTCTTCAAAGAATGAAGACATCCAATAAAGGAGTGCTTGAAATCTAACAAAGCAATAACTCATTTGTTCTCCACTTTCCCAATGGTTGGCCTGGAACCTGAGTTTGTGTGGGAATGCGCACAGCACTTGGCTTCAAAAAAACTAAAATAAAAATAAAAGTAGTTGTAGATGTTGATGGGAAAAACTGTTCTAATTCTACATCTAGACATCATTGACAATTATTTCAAAGTGTCGGAGACTCCAGAATGTGCTATTCTACAGAGGACAATCCACAACAAGCCGAACAGTAGAAAGCTTGATAACATCAAGTTTTCAAATGACAACTGGCGATTCATCAAAGGGAAATAGGAGGCTATCAAAGTAAATGCAGTTGTACAAAATGTAGGAACTCCCAATCCCGTGATCATCCGGGATTGCATAAAAAAGTACAAGGCTTTTGTCGACAATCTATAGGATTGATTCATTCCAAATTAATAGTTTCAACGTTTTTTTCAAGTGTTTTCTAGCTTTACAGACGCAAAAGATGGATTGCATGTAGTCCAATCGCATATAAATCAAATGCATGTAATCTAATTGCATGTCCTTTAGACATGTAATCTAGTAATTCTTCTTTCCTAGTTAGACCGGGTCAAAGTGGTTTAGTTCCCCCCACCTTTTCCTCGCTCTTTCTCTCACTTCTTTTGCTATATAAGTAGAAGCCCCCTCACTGTAAAAACCATCTTTTGTTGTATGCAAGAAAGCTCTACCAAACTTGGGCAAGCATAACTTTGATTGTGTAATACCAATTTGGGAGAAAAGTGAATAAAAGAAGCAATTGGATTTGAAGCTTTGACTGGAAGCTTTGGCTGAAATTTGTGTCTCTTTTTTTATTAATATTAATATTGTATGATTTAAATAATTGAGCATAGAGGATTAACGAACAATCAAAGACGATGCTTTGATTAGGAGCGATTGCGGTTGTACATAGACTAGGAGCTTTGACTGTAGCTTGTATTGCTTTCTCAATTCACAAAAATAGTTAGAATTCTTTAGTTTTGGATGTTTTTGTGTCCTAATAGTAAAGGTTATTATTATAGAATAGATTAAAACTGGGCTTAGAGCCAAACTAGTACACTTTCAACTAGCCCTTGAGTTATTGTTGGTTTATCATATCACCGTTTCCAGCTATTAGATAGAAGTGTAGTTGGAGATTTCATCTTGCCCATCACTCGATCAGCCGGTAAGTGGATTCTTCCCCGAAAGTTAAGAGGAAAGAATATTGGTAATACCCTTTCAAAATCTCTCAACTTCTTGGTTACCCTGTGTTGATCCAAGGAATAGTGAGAAGGGAGAGCCTTCCCTTTAAGGTAAGAGATACTCTGTCTCATATGTTGTGGCTGGTCTAGCTATTTTGCGACTAGATTTTGACAAAATTGTTGGTTGCAAAATATTCACCCAACATATATAAATATCAAAAATCAAAGTAATAATCAAATGTTTATCAACTTACCGACTAATCACTTACCACTTCAAACTAAAATTATTAAACAATAACAAGTCTTCATACGGAGTAAAGAACGTCTCCGCTGACATGGCACCTCAACACTTAGGATAAAGGAGTCACGTCAGATAAGAAGGGATATATCGGAAAATTTACACATCGAATGGGAAAAGCAGAAAGAGGAAAAAAAAGATACTTGATTCAATGTTAGGGTATGTTAACATAGCCACCGTGAAAAGAAGTACAGGCATAGTGAATAGAGAGCAATTTATACACAGCATCTGAGAGAATGCAGAAGAAGAAATCTCTAGTGATATATATCTTAGAACGTGTTTGTGTACAGAGCTATAGTTGCAGTTATAGCCAAAATGGAAATAATAAAATCTGCAGTGTACATAAGTTAGTAATCATATTCATAGAAGCCATGGCTTAGCGACAGAGCATTGAATTACATGCAGCCAGGATAAGATATTACATATGCATCAGCACAAAAGATAAGTTTCAATTACCAAATCAACAAAAACATTCATTTCCGGTGACAAGAAGTATTTGTAATTACATAAGTAAATAGACTGAAGAAGTTCTTACGATGAATATAGATCAAAGGCTAACAAATTAGTGGTAGGATTCAATCTCTCCCAACTTACTGATATTCGTATCAAATACAACTGTACTTCTGAAGATCAATAATATTAAGAGATCTCGCAACAATCGACATTCATTCCCAGCAAAGGAACAATAGCATTTGCACTAATTGGTAATATAGTGATTATCCAATGATGCTTATCAATATGTAGATTATCAAGTGATGGTGCATATAGTGATTTGAAGGAGGCAATGATAGGGAAGGCATGGAAGGAAGCAGCAAATTGGTTTCTATTTACCAAACAATAAATACATTGGATTCAATCCATTTAATCATAATTTTGGACATCTATTTAAGCAGTAATCAAAAGAAATACATAGCCATTATTTTCAGGTCGAATACAGTCAGCTACATATGAATAAAGGATTATTCAATACTGTCAACATAGTCAACGATATAAGAGACTAACGAGACACATAAGTTAATCATTGGAAGATATCGGGAGAAGAAAAGCGACAACAATAACATAATTGCCTAAAGCTAAAGCATCATAGTTAGCAGACAATATTGAACAATTTAATCCAATTCACAGAATCCTAGATTCAGAGAAATCATTGATGAGAGCATCGACATGTACATGTTGGTTCAGCTCCGTCAGTTAGTGAACAAGGAGTATCACCAGCTTCAATCTGTGGGATTAAGCACAAACCATAGAGAAATTTTATATTGCATAAGTTTATACATCGAAAGGATCTGGTTATATATTGCAGTATGGTATATGGCCCAAGTAGTTAATCGCTGATCAATAGAAGAGGACTGAACATTGAATGAAGTATTGAAGACCCATTTTATAAGATCAACAACATTATATAGGTAGTGTCAGCTATATAATTCCTATAAGCTATCAAAATATTAAGTTTTATTTTATGAGTAAAGTATTTGGTTTAAAGAGAAGTCCCTTATAGGAAGAAAACAGTATCCGCTCTCATATGTTTAGAAATGGGGACATTACAGTGGTATCAGAACCTGATCCTGCCACCCTGAAAAGTGAAGCCTAAATAATGATTGTTATCAAAAGTGAAGTTTATGAAAAATGGTAGAAAGATTGTGGATAATTTATTGCAGCCAGTGATTAAATTATACAAGACATTACAGAAAAATTGTGGATAACCTTGTAAAGACTTGTGGAAAAAGTAAAACATTAGCCCCTCGACAAATAATAATCTGAGGTCCATCAACACATAATTCATTTAACCTTAGTGGAATCTACCAAATAGCATTCATCTCAAGACATAACATGTACCTGGCAGAATATACAAAAGAAAGAACATCAATAGCAATGAGTGGTCAAGGGAATGATTCAAGTAAGAGGAATTGGTAATTCTGGTAATTTGGCAATATTAAGATGGATCTAAAAAAGGGACATGACAAGGATATGAGTATTTAACAATAGGACAATCAAAACATACAAGAACAATCAAGATTTAATGATTTCTTACAGTTAACGATAAATTCTATCAGAATATTGAATTTATGGAGATCAAGAGAAAGAAGAAATAAACTCCTCCAACTCGCTACTAAAAAAAGGACAACAATGCATTATAATTCCGAGAAGGAATTAAGGCAATGAGCTAACCTCTCTTCAGGACTTCGCAAGATATTCTATAAATGAATATTCTTATGGAAGTAAGGCCGGGAATCAATTATTCTTTGAAGAAGTAGTATATAATTAAACAAATGCATGTGCAAGGATGGATATACCCGTATGGTTATCCATAAGGCTTAGGATGAGTAATACCTCTCCTGAGAAGGACAGATACACCCAAAGCAGGTATCCATAAGGCCTAGGATGAGAAAGAACTCTCTCCTAGGAAGGATGGATATATTAGGATTGACTCTCCAGAAGGCCTTAAAGAGAGAAGTATTGTGAAGCAATGGTGCATAGCAGGAGAGTTGTTCTAAGTTGTGCAGGACAACAAGAGCCCCAGGAAGCACTCCCCCAAGAGGCTAAGCAACCGATCAAAGTCTCTCCTTGAGAAGGGCATAAATTGGGAATTAGGATCCCATGATTTATAGACTTACAAGAAGTAAATAATACTTTCCTGTTATTAATGATTTTATACATGTTTTCTTGTTTAAGTAATAATAAATGATGGAGGTCTATCTGCCAAGGATCTAGTCACCATTAACTCTGGTAGTGGGGACAACAATCTAGACCTTGAGTGTATGGTTCAAAATATTGCGAAGATGTATGTTTTGTGAAAAATGTCCTTGACCTAAGCTTATTTAAAATTGTAATTAAGGGAAGGAAATTTTCAATTGACCAAAGCTTTAATATGTGTATGCTCTGTGTCTGCATCGTGTTTTCATGCATTAGTGTGTATAATGTGTGTCTACATTGTGTCTTCATACATTAGTGTATATATATTGTCTGCATATTTTGTGTTTGCATATATCTTAGTGTATGATTCTTAGTGAGTGTCAGAGATTCACATCATTCTTAATGTACTTCAAAACACATAGAAGGCAATTAAGAAGGAAACTTTATAGTCTCGACGATGCATCCATAAAAGTTACACCTACCAAAGGAGAAATCAAGATAAGTTTTATCTTTTGAATTATTTAGTAGCATTTTAAATTGCATTTATGATGAAATATTTCACGTTTCATCGACAAATATTATAATGCGATTCTAACCTCAATTGCGATTTCAGGGTCATTGAAGTTCTGCTCAAGAAGACACCTCTTGTGCTAAAGGTTTTGAATTGCTTGAGGACAAGTGATTTTGGAAGGGAAGGACTATCACGTCCCTCATTTGAACATTTTCCTCTAAAAAGGAAGATTCAACAGGTAGATTGTAATGTCCCTTTTTTTTGGGACATCATAATTCTGTGTGCCAGCTCACTTCGCCTAGGTTTCGGGGGTGAAGAGGTTCTTTACGGGGTCCAATTCGAGATTTGGCCTAGACATTTCCAGTTCCATACCCATCAGAGCAGTTTTGGCAAGTTGTCCTGATGCTTACTATTTTTAGTAAGTAATCAAAGCTCAATATTTTTGGTACCTCAATGCTAGGTTGGAAGCGTCTCACCGAGAGCTTTCCAATGAGCTATTGCACATGCTTATCAAAGTTCATTTGGTCAGTTATTTTAATGCCTGATGACTTTATGGTTTATTGACTAAGTCACTATTAAAGTTCATTTAACTTGTCACTTAATTTTAAAAGGGTACTATGTTCACTTAAGTGACTAAAGGACAAAAAGGTGTTTTATCCCACATTGCTTGAATGAGCGTGCATCATATTGGGAAAAGCAATAAAGGTACAACCAATTGCACATGAAAGGATATATATGAAGATTGAATATTTAAAACAAATACTAATATAGGAGCTGGAAACAGTTGCCGGTTACTTCTTCTAGGACGCAAACCCTTGAAGAAGCATTTGAAGGTTGGACGCAAACCTAGCCTTCTTTTAGGTTTCATTTACATTTCCAATCTGACTATTATTTATGTTTATAAGATTGGATTACTTGAGATATTGCACATTATTGTATATCTGTTGTATAATACGATAGCGCATTTTGGATCATTTGTGTTAATTCCTAGTTTATTATGTACTTCTTGACTATTGGAGGAATAAACAAGTTTTCTTGGGTTTTCTGGTATGCACATTTGCTGGTTTTAAAGTGGAATTAAGTTCTGGAATTTATATTGAATGTTGGCTTTTTCAATTCGGATTTAAATCTGCATTTGTTATCACGGTTTTTTGGTAAAAATCCGGAGAGGGTTATTACAATGGTATCAGAGCCAAAGGTCTTGCCAGCTTGTGAGGTTCAATAATAGTGGTATTTATAACAGCTTGGTTTGATTGCTGAAAAAGGGCCTCATTAAATTTCTTCTCGAAAGAGTTAATTAAAACTTTATCTTCTGAAAATATTATTACGGCAAGCATTAGTTTTATCAAAAGAAAACGAGTTGTTGGAAGGTAAGGAAAAATCAAGACAGTTATCATTTCATATTCTAAAATTCTAGTATTCGAATTTTCCAGCTGGTAGAGTAAATTGTATAGTGGCTGGTTGACGATAGTAGAAGGTATTTCATACTAGCTGAGGAATGAACGACATTTCTATATACTAGTGCGAGCAGTGAGGAGTTGTAATGTGATACCGACCATCAAGTAAAGTGATTTCGATAAGAGGTATTCTGATACTCAATAACAAACTGGGACCCATGGATGGCAAAGTAGGAGTCGGGAGTTCATTGGAATCACAGAAACACCATGAAAATGCCACAACAAACTAATTGGGATTAGACACCAATATTTATGGTTACCTGCGACACTACAGACCTCGTGTGCATGAAGCCGCATTTTTTTTTGCCACATGTGAATGCCCAACGACGACTTAAAGAAACTGCAAATACCAGGTTAGCTGCGAGTTGGAAAAGAAACGTGACTGGTTCATTGGGAGTCGCAAGGGTTATTAACCCATCATTTGCAGTAAGACACGGTGGACAGGGAGATTAGTGGTGTTCTCGTGCCTCAGCGTAGAACTTGGACTGTGAGCCGACGTCAAAACACCCAAACCTAGCAGCAGAACGAGCAGAATACCATACGGGTCCAATTCGCATCACGTCCAGCAATTTAAGCGCTAGATCTGTTAAAAATTGTTGGCGAGCAGAAAAGTTTGGTATAAGAGTGAAAGAAGCTGCGAATTTGAACAGAGTCAGAGCATGAAACAACCATGTCAAACATTGTATAATCAATTCCAGAATGTTTCAGGTTTTCCTCGCCTCAGCACAAGTGCAGGCTATCCTTTCAATCGGCTCCTTGAGTGCAACATGTTGGGAATTGGAAGCATTTGAGTCACTATCTTCTAGTTGATATCTCCTACTTCATTGCGGCTTCCTCGTAATCTTTTACATGTGAAAGGAGACACAAATTGGAATGCTCATACACCGAATACTATTCTCTTTGTTGAGTACACTCAATGGCGATTTATTGAATGGCTGAGAACGTGTATTGACAACCACTAGGATTTACAGCTCCAGTGCTCATGCAATATAATATTTTGAGACTCATCACACGGATATACATAGAAACATTGTTAAAAAATTTGCATATGAACTGTTTAACAAAATTCCTCCTCACATAGAACAGCGGTGTGTGTTAAAGGAAGGTTCAGCAAAAATTATTACAGTGGTAATGCAAAGACACTTAATGATGCCCAGTTCGAAATCTCAGAATAAATTGTCTTGGTCATATCATTGTTATCAGATTTTCGAATCTTACTTTATGTGAAGAGAGAGTTTATTGTCTTTGCTAATTTATATGTGAAACGTAAGCTCTCATAAATGGTTCTCAAAACATTAAAGCAGTTTTGGAATTCCTTAGTTGTGTACAGAACTTGAAACTATCTATACAGCGGATAATATTGTTCCAGTGGGCTGTGAACTGTCTGAAAAAATCACAATTTATTCAGTTTTCCCTATTGATATAATTACTCCAGAATAGTACAGTGGCAACAGGGTATATTCAGGCTGCTTATGAAATGTTAAATATAATGTCAAATGCCAAACATTCAATATTTCTAAGGAAGTTTTAAGGGCGGATTAGTACAGTATTAATCATTTTCTAATATTACCTGCAGTTTTTTATTTATCTGTAATTATTTAGAAGGGTTGTCCTGGTTGGAATAAAGCTGCATTTTGTCTTAAGCTACAACAGGTAGAATTGCCTCCATTGCCCGCTTGCAAAAAAGGGTCTTGTGATCAGGTATAACAAGTGCAGAGATAGAAATATAGAAGACAAGAAGTTGTTGAATACACAAATCATGCTTACAACAGACCTTCAAAGAAATAAAAATTCAAGGTATACTCGTGATGGGCAAGTCAAAGATCCTTATGAATGTAAAACGGAAGTAAGGAGACTATACGATGATTATAACAAATTCCCACCAAAGCTTCAAAAAGAATTTCCTTTCATTGATCATGTGGACCTTCAGCTAGAGCTGCAAAACAAGACGGACATGATGAGAAACAAATACCATGCATTGGCTCAAGACCTCCTTGCAAAAGACAAGTACAAAAATTTACATAAGGAAGCCATTGATCAACTTGATAATAGTACTAAAAGGAAAGAGGAACAAGAGGTCCCTATAGTATCTAGAAGCCTCTATGATGAATTCCCAGCAGTTAGTGACCATCATACAACTGACCTTATGGAGGGCAAAAATCAGACCTTAGAAAATGAATCAGAAAATTCATTTGATGACAATGAATCCCAAGATCATGATGTGGATGGACACGTAGCCACCTTGGAAGTGGAAGAGTGTGGAGATATTGTTATATCAGCAGCTTCTACCTCGTCAGTTGAGCCATCCTATGAGGTGCATAGCAACAAAATCCTAGATATTGAGGAGTGCCTAGATGATAGCATACACGACGTTGCTTATCATTTGGTGAGTGACATTGATTAAGCCTCATATCACAATGCGGATGACAAATTGGAAGATTTGTGTGGAATTGTTTCGTCACAAGGGAATCATCATTTAGCAAGTCAATTGAAGGTTAATGACAGGATGGTTGCCACAACCGTCAAGCATTTTGATGTTGCTCGTCAAATGTTGGCCATCTATGGTTGGAGTACTCCTTTGACAGATAAGCATGGTTATAGTATTTTTTTCCTTGCAAAGATACATGCACTCCGAGAAGCGATTGGAATGATGAAACAAAATAACCTACAACTACTTGCAAATAGAGATTTTCTTCTCGAGTGGGATTGCATTTGTTATGTTGCATTGCAAGGAAACGAGGAGAAGGTGGATAGGCTCACTCATGAGCTTGAGGTGACTATGGACTCTTTGTAGAGTGCCCAGTTAGCCCTTCAAGAGTCAAAATTACAGATTGAGAAACTTACAAAGGAGTTGGGTTTGGCACAGTCTCCACCAACTGCAGATATAGTACAATTACATACAGAGGCAGTTGATAAGAATTTTATATCCATGGGTTGTAGTAGGGATGTGGTTACATCTATGATAGATATTTCAGCTGGGATGAGTACCTTGGTGGAGAACAATAGAGAACCACTAGTTGTATCGACTTCTCCTAAGGTTAGTGCCATGACAGTTGATACAGAACAATTTATTGGTAGCTCTTGTGTCACAATGGTGGATTCTCCTGAGAGTTGTGTGGTAGTTCACAATGCTACTCCGTCATCTACACAAGGCATTCGCAGAGTGTCATCTGATTGGAAGTATAGCACTCATGTTGATTTGTTTACATCTCTTGGAAGCGAATCTATCACTTCATTCCATGCAGCTGATTTTGGATGCTGGCTTGTTGATTTTCAGAGTCAGAGGGATCAACTGCTTGATTCAAGTGTTTTTAGTGATGAGCCATTGACAAAGGTTGGAGCATTTTACAGCGAATACACAGTGAGGAGTGCTCATCATTTTTCTTTTGATCCACAACGGAGGACTTGATGATGCATCAGTGTGGGTTGGTTCTAGAATTATATCATCCTTTGTGGGATGGGTATTCACCATCTTTGGAAGGTGGGATTAGCGGATGCAAGCATCCAACTCAGCTGTTTGTGGGGGATTACTTGCAAGGAAAGCTGTCGATTATACATCATGCTAACATGTATCCAACATGGTTTGCTACTTCTATGTTACAAAGTTCTCTTATGGGTAAATGGTTACAAGACGACTATGGTGTCAGTTGGCCTGATGGTTTGGTTAGTTATCACATTCATGGGAGTTTAGCGGGAGTTGTAGAGAGACGTTGTGTTATAGACGCTACTAGGTATTTTTACCTCTATATGGCGAATGGATGTGGGGTTCGATTGTTTTGGGATCTAGGTGGTAACAGGTTTCACACGATGTATTGGTTGATCGGGGATCCAGGTGTTAATAGTATCTTACATCTAGTGGATTATGCTGTGACTATGATTTGTGTGTTTCAGCCTTTTGACATATCAGAGATCCAAAGATCAGGATTACTTCGTTTTCACCTGGGTGATATAGTGATTGAGTCAGATTGGTCCGATCTATCATTAACATCGGTGCAGATGTTACAAGAGTTGGTCAGAGGTATATCAAACAGCGCACGAGTTCTCACTTGGGATCCACGGGGAGCATCCTTATGCATTGCCTTTCATCGGGGAGCTAGGAGGAGAGTTTGGATGTTATCATCTTGTGGTGAATACTAGTATATTGTCGAGCTCCCATCATCTCTTGACAGTAGAAACTCACAGGGCCACTCATGGAGTGAGGCTTTCATTCTGATTGAGGGTAGTAACACACAAGGCAGCAACACCTGGCAGCTGGTGTCCCTTTATGGTGAGACTTGAGATCCTAGCATTCAGTTATCTGACACATTAATTCCTATTGTACGGTTTCACCATTTTGAGTTGGGGGAGATATATGTTGGGGTACATCGGCTGAGGAGTAAAACCGCATTCTCGAGGCGAGTATGGGATCTTGACATTTGGCTTCCACAAGTATGAGCGGATTGCTTGAGGGCAAGCAATCTTTGAGAGGGGAGGCTTTGTAATGTCCCTCTTTTCTAGGACATTATAATTCTGTGTGCCAGCTCACTTCGCCTAGGTTTTGAGGGCGAAGAGGTTCTTTACAGGGTTCGGTTCGAGATTTGGCCTAGACATTTCCAGTTCCAGATCCATCAGAGCAATTTTGGTAGGTTGTCCTGATGCTTACTATTTTTAGTAAGTAATCAGAACTCAATATTTTTGGTACCTCAGTGCTGGGTTGGAAGCGTCTAGCCGAGAGCTTTCCAACGAGCTATTGCACATGCTTATCAGAGTTCATTTGGTCAATTATTTTAATGCCTGACGACTTTATGGTTTACTGACTAAGTGGCTATTAAAGTTCATTTAACTTGTCACTCTTATTTTAAAGGGTACTATGTTCACTTAAGTGACTAAAGGACAAAAAGGTGTTTTATCCCAAATTGGTTGAATGAGCATACATCACATTGGAAAAAGCAATAAAGGTACAACCAATTGCACATGAAAGGATATATATGAAGATTGAATATTTAAAACAAATATTAATCTGGGAGCTAGAAACAGTTGATGGTTATTTCTTCTAGGACGCAAACCCTTGAAGAAGCATTTGAAGGTTGCACGCAAACCTAGCCTTCTTACAGGTTTCATTTACATTTCCAATCTGACTGTCATTTCTGTTTATAAGATTGGATTACTTGAGATATTGCACGTTATTGTATTGCTGGTTTATAATACAGTAGCGCATTTTGGGTTATTTCTGTTAATTCTTAGTTTATTATGTACTTCTTGATTATTGGAGGAATAAATAAGTTTTTTTGGGTTTTCTGGTATGCACATTTGCTGGTTTTAAAGTGGAATTAAGTTCTGGAATTTATATTGAATGTTGGTTTTATCCGTTCGGATTTAAATCTGTATTTGTTATCATGGGTTTTTGGTAAAAATCTGGAGAGGGTTATTACATAGATGACAGTAAGAAAATAAACATTAATAGATGATAATAATTATCAAAATTAATAATCTTATTGAAGTAAAAATATATAATGAACTTACAATATAGATTATAATATAATATATCATCAAGATATAATTAATAATATTGTTACCATATTATAATATAAAATATAATAATATATGTTACTATCCAAAATAAAAACAATATCTTAAATTGATACATATTTATAATATATATAAATATCAAAAATCAAACTATATATTGTGATGATAAAGAATAATCAAATATTTACCAACTTACTGACTGAACACTTACCAATTCAAACTATAATTATTAAACAATAACAATAATAAGTATGTGTTGCATTTACAATATCAAATATACCAAAACTGCATAAACATTTTATTCCTCCTTACTTCTCTTTATATATCTCATTGACTATTTTTCAACCGTTTGTAAATATTCTGCAAATTCTTTGAATCAGACTTCTATTTCCTTCCTTGATTTGTTGACAATGGTCTTCTAAGTTCTGAATATTGATGAAGTTTACACTTATAATTCTGATCAGAGAATTATATTCTTTTGCAATAGATCAGTATGTTATTTGCTTGAGGAAATAGCCTCAAATGTGAAATGTTTGAAGTACACTGAATTTCCTTGATGCCGATACAAGAAGGAATAGTCGACTTTGATCTGATATTAAAAGAGAATATCTCTGCACTATCAATTGCTGGATAATGATGCTTGGAGGAGCAGACTGAATTATGTTTGTCTGTCCTTCAAAACTGCATCAATAACCTCCTTAAATATCAATTCTAAAGGGTATGTCCTTTCCAAGTTAACAATTATAACCCTATCAAAAATTGACGATTAGGAGGAGAGTCATAACTTTTGCTGACTAACACAATGTGTTAAATTAGTTAATAATTACCAAACAATTCCTAGAAATTGTCCGCTCCCTAGAAGAGTATATAACACTTGTGATATATATATTTAAGGTAAGGTCTAGTTCGATCTGCACTTTCAGACCCGTATATTATCAAGTTAAATGCTTAACACTCCCTCTTAACCTGATAATCATACAGAGAGATATCATGAATTAATACAGATGAATAAGCATGAATAAGCATGAATTAATACTGTATATCTATCTGAATCTTCTTAGTATGTGATATCATAGAACACATGATACAATATCATATTACTGAATTTGTGATATGACAAATCACTGCTCCTAGTGATAAATTACAAGATAAATCTGAAGAGTATTTTAATTCATTTATCCAAGTTGTGACTCGTAGAACCTTGTATTTCTATATCACAACATAATCCTGAATTTAAGATCTACCAGAATACAGGATAAACTAGGAGAATACTAAATTACTTCCTCCATCCAAATTGTGACTCATACAAATAATTTTGTCTATATCACAATACAATCTTAAACTCATCTAGATCTAATAGTAGAACTCTATTTTTTAGTACATGATCGTCACCTCTTATAATATCATTTATATAAGTGTTCATTATTTCAGAGACCATCACCTCTTAAATAATGAATACAAATGGTGGAGCCCATAACAGTCAATAGCCTTACAAAATAAGATCATTTTTTCTTAAAATTTAAAGATTACAAATCAACCATACCAAGTCTCCTCCTGAAGTGTTCTATCTTCACTCTAGATAGAGGTTTGGTGAGTATGTTTGCTGTCTGATCTATAGTGCAAATGTATTCCAATTTTACAGAATTCCTGTCTACCATATTCTTACATAATAGTAAGCAATTTCAATATGCTTGGATCTGTCATGAAAAACTAGATTCACTGAAAGCTTGATGGAGCTCTCATTATCACAATGAATAATCATAGGATTCATGGCTTGCCTAAATAATCCCACAAGAAACTTTCTTAGCTAGACTGCTTCTCGAGAGGCCATTGCTGTTGCAATGTATTCGGCTTCTGTGGAACTCTGAGCTACTGCAAACTTATTTCTGCATATCCAAGATATCATTGCTAATCCTAAACTGAAACAACATCTTGAAGTACTTTTTATGTCTTTAACATCTCCACCCCAATCTAAATCAGTGAATCCATGTAAGTCTAAGGCAACTTTCTCGTATTTGAGTCCAAAATTAAGAGTGCGTTCTAAGTATCTCATAATGTATTTAACCGCAACTGGGCGAATCTCCTTTGGTTCACACATAAACTAACTTAAGGCATTAACTACATAGCAAATATTCGGTATTGTATTTAATAAGTACATAACGAACCCAACATCTGTCTATAGAGAGTAGAATCTATGGAATGTGATTCTGTTGCTGCTTCCTTAAGTTTATGTAGATTAGTCTCCATTGGAGAAGACATAGGTTTGCAATTCCACATTCCAAATCTCTTTAAAATGTCTGATGTATACTTCACTTGATTAAGTATGATACTGTCAAAATTCTACAGTACTTCCAATCCTAGGAAGTAACGATTTCATCTCGAATTCTCTAGTTAGATCTTTCTTGCACTAATCTATGAGATGATCATCACCTATTATTAGTAAATCATCAACATACAGTATCAAAATTACCATATCATTTTTATCTCTTTTATAATATAAATTGGGATCGGCTTCATTCCTACAGAATCCTAAGTCGGTGAGATACTTATCAATTCTTTCATACCAGGCCCTAGGAGCCCGTTTAAGCCCATAGAGTGCTTTCTTGAACCTGCAAACAAAAGTGTTAGGATCATCAGTTTCAAATCCTTCAAGTTGCTCTAGATATACTTCTTCTGAAATATTTCCATTTAGGAATGTTGTTTTTACCTTCCATCCCTTTGATGTGTCAATTGTTAAGACTGCTCTTACAGAGGTATATTTGGCAACAGGAGCAAAGATTTCTTCATAATCAATCCCTTCTTTCTAAGAGAATCCTCTGGCTACAAATTTGGCTTGATACTTCTCAATACTACCGTCAGCAACATGCTTTATTTTAAATATCCACTTGGAAGAAACAATAGATTTTCCTTTAGGTCTTGGAACAATTTTCCAAACATCATTTTTCATAATAGATTGGTATTCTCCTGTCATACCTTCTTTCTAGGCTGTATGTTTAATAGCATCAGAAGGATTGGTTGGTTCTGTTTTGGATAAATCACTCATGTTTTCTATATAACTAGATAATCCTTTAGGTCTTTTGCTTTCTCTGACAGTTCTGGAAGGTACAACAAACTCTTGAGCTGCTTCAACTGTTTTGATTGCCCAAAGTAGTCTTTGCTTTGAATTTTCTTCAAGGTTCATATTTTGAATTTCATCTTCGGTTTCTTCTAAGTTCTCCCTCTGGGACCTAGATTCATTATTTCTTTCAAAACTAGATAAAGGAGAGGGTTCATCAGAACTTATGGCTCTTTTGAATGCAAGATCTTCTTCAAAGATTACATCCCTACTAAGTTCAATACTTCTCTGTCCAAGTATGAAAATCCTATAGGCCTTAGATGTTTCACTATACCCTACAAAAATATCTTTCCTCCCAAAGGGTTCTAACTTGGTTCTCTTTTCTTTTGGAACATGGATATATAAAGAGCACCCAAAAATTCTAAGATGACTTATATAGGGTTTCACTTTAGTATATACTTCTTTAGGAATTTTATCTTTAAGATAGGAGAGGGAGCTTCTGTTTTGAATATATGCAGTAGTACAAGAGGAATCTACCCAAAGATAATATTCTAGATTTTGATCAAAAAGCATAGCTCTAGCAGCTTCTATAATTGTCCTATTCTTTCTTTCTGCTACCCAGTTTTGTTCTCAATTATAAGGAACAGTGTACTCCCTCTTAATCCCCAATTTTTTCCAAAACGTTTTAAACAAGTCTAGAGGTATATTTTCCTCCGTTATTAGTTCTAAGGGTTTTAATTTTATGCACTGAAAAGTTTTTAGTTAATGTTTTGAATTCCTTAAATCTATGCAGCATTTCTTCTAATTCTTTGCATTTTAAAAAATAAATCCATGTTTTCCTAGAGAAGTCATCTATGAACAATATGTAATACCAAAATCCTCTAAGAGAAGGAACAGACATAGCTCCACATAAATTTGAATGAATTAATTCTAGTACATTATTTGTTTTTCTAGTACTATCATGAAAAGGACTTCTGGTGTTCTTACCCAAAGTACACCCTTTGCAAATACTCGAGTGGTCTTTATTTAGTTTAGGTAATCTAGTAACCATCTTCTCCATAGTTGATAAACTTCTGAAATTTAGATGTACTAATCTTCTGTACCATATTTCATTTGTATTTGCAGCTTCATGAACTAAGGCTTGAATAGATCAACTAGATTCTATATTCAACTCATACAAATATCCTTTTCTCTAACCAATTAACTTCACTTTCTTGATGGAGGCATTCATTGCCCAAGTTAATACTTTGCCATCCACGAATGCAACATTATGCCCATCATCTTCAAGTGTTGTAATTGAGATTAGGTTTCTTTTAATTCCAAGTACATAGAGTACACCTTTAAGAAGAAGGGTATTTCCTGATTTTAATTTCAAAGTACAATTTCCAATTCCTTAAATGGAGTGTGCTAAATTATCACCAATGGTAACTTCACCGTTAACCTTCTCTAATAAAGAGTCTAGTGTTTCTTTGTAACCCGTTATATGTCTATAAGACCCACTATCAATTACCCATACTTTATTTGAAATTTCATTTGATAGTGAGGAATACAAAACACGGTTCTCAGGATCATAAGTATCTTCTTCCCTAATAACATTTGTACAATTTGCTTGTTGTTTGGAATTTTCAGGACAATTAGATATGTAGTATCCAAATTTTTCACATTTGAAACGCTTTATTTTAGATAGATCTTTCTTGGGTTTTCCATTCTTTTGATTTCCCTTTTTCTTCTTGAAATGCTTCTTCTTGTCCTTATAGGAGTTTGTATTAAGAACATGAAGTTCTTCATCTTCTGTTTTCGATTTCCCTCCTTTCTTTAGTTTTCCAGATTCCTTTTGAAGACAATCGTTCTTGGGTCTATTAAAGTCCGGAAGATTATCTCTGGCACTTATTCCTTGTGCAAATGTCTCCCATGAATCTGGCAATCCATCTATAGCCATAAGTGTTAATTCTATGTCACTAATAGTGGTTCCTATACATGATAGTTCATCTCTAATGCCGGGAACTCTTGGGAAGTAAGAATTTATAGATTCTCCTTTCTTTATCAGAATGTGATTCAGTTGCCTTTTTAGTGCAAGAACCCTAGTTGCATTGTTTACTTCATATGCATTTTGTAATGTATTCATCATATCAAAAGTAGTTTGATGTTTTGTAAGCATAGGTATGATATCATTTTTTACTCCATCTAAAATGATTTGAATAGCTTTTCTATTTCCTCTACTCCAGATAGATTTGTGAGGTTCAAATGGAGGTTGTTTGGATGCTCCATCAACAAATTGTTTTACATCATTCTCTTCAAGAATCATCATGATTCTGAACTTCCAAGCTTCAAAGTGTTCTTTCCCGTCAAACCTATCCTCGGGTTTGATTCAATATGCCATTGAAAATAAAAGATAGTTTGCTAGATATAAATGGAGTCTAATAATTGAATTTTGTAGAGCCTAAGTTTGACTACCAGAGCTCTGATACCATGTAAATATTCTACAAATTCTTTGAATTGGACATCTATTTCCTTCCTTGATTTGTTGGCAATGGTCTTCTAGGTTCTGAATATTGATGAAGTTTACACTTATAATTCTGATCAGAGAATTATATTCTTCTGCAATAGATCAGTATATTATTTGCTTGAGGAAATAGCCTTAAATGTGAAATGTTTGAAGAACACTGAATTTATTTGATGCCGATACAAGAAGGAATAGTCGACTTTGATCTGATATTAAAAGAGAATATCTCTGCAATATCAATTGCTGGATAATGATGCTTGGAGGAGCAGACTGAATTATGCTTGTATGTCCTTCAAGACTACATCAATAACCTCCTTAAATATCGATTCTAAAGGGTATGTCCCTCAAAGGGACATGTCCCTTCCAAGTTAACAATTATAACCCTATCTAAAATCGCCGGTTAGGAGGAGAGTCATAACTTTTGCTATCACATACAATGTGTTAGATTAGTTAATAATTACCAAACAATTCCTAGAATTTGCTGGCTCTCTAGAAGAGTACATAACACTTGTGATATATATATATATATATAAGATAAGAAGGTCTAATGCAGTCTGCACTTTCAAACTTGTATATTATTAGGTTAAATACTTAACACCGTTGGCTTGCTTTCCTTTCTTTGTGAGTGATGTAATCTCAATTTATATCTAATTATTTCAAATAAGCATTATGTCTCTTGATGAAGAGACCTCTCGAAAGAGTTTCATACCTTTTTTTTATTTTAATCAACTTCCTTTTAATAAGTAACCTTAAACACATCTTTATGATTATTGGGCTCTTTTAAGGTTAAGTAAAGACCCTTCATTTTTCTTTTTATGAATCTTAAAGCACCCATTATATTATTTTTATCATAATCATTCTTTATAGATTTATGTTTTAATTGCACCCTTTCTGCAATAGTCATTCGATATTCTTTGATACTTGTAAGCTTGTGGACTCACCTTGCTTTGATACATTTGCTTGCTTCAATAATTCCTCATGTGAAATACATCTAGTCATGCTCGTATGTTATCCTTGATTAACAACACATATGTCTAATTTCTGTTTGTCACTGATGTTTTTGCAATTGTGAGTGACTTATTATCCAAGTAAATGCTCCCTTTATCGTTGCTTTCTTCAAGCACCTTTTTATGTCACGGATATCATTTTGTTCAGCCCTTTGTTTCCAATGGAGTTTTGCTGAGTTATGGATGTTTGCTAGCATTGTTTCCATTTATCATTCTTAGATAACTAGCTTTCAATAGTACTCATTCAATAGTCTTTACGAATCATTCTGCTTGACTTCTTAATTATGATAAATTCTACATATGTTTCTTTCATAGTAATTCAAAAATTTAATTTCACTTTGTGAGTGTTACTTTGTTTCTTATTCTTTATAAACAATTGGTTGCCCTTTGATGATGGAATTTCCTCAGGTTTCCAACATTATTTCTCAAATGGAGACCCTAATTTGCAAAAATTAGGGCTCTATTAGTGGCTCTTATTGGGGACATATGCCCCCTGTGGGCATAATGAGATTCCACTAACTTTGGACAAGTTAATCATATTCAACCTGATGCAAAGCGAAATTGCGTGGCCAAAGGTCCCCCAAAAGTGAATCTTGATCCCTTCCTCTATCAAACACCTAATTTTTATCAAGCAATAACTCCTTTTTTTTTGATAATGGTATTCTTTCCCTTCATTACTTGCTTAGGATCATAATTTGCTTCATCAATCGAAAGTATTAAATAATCTTTTTGCCTTGACATCTAATCCCTTTCTGTATTAATTGCTTCACCAATGCAGTCTTTGGTATCTGACTTCTGTTTTGCCTTCGAGAAGTCATCAGGTGCACTGTGATCTTTGTTGAATGGAAGACCCCAACAGTCATGCATTTCATAACTCATACAAGCATCTAGATTAATTTCCTCTATTTGCACGTCTTTTTGCACACAATTTGCTCCATCTCTGTACTTTAAATGTTGTTTATTCTCACAAAAAGGTTTTGAAGATAGCTCATGTTCAGGAATTATCAAGGCAGCAAAATCCCTTCTAAAATTATGCACCAGTGTAATGAAGACTGAAGCATCCTCATGGAAAGTAGAACAAAGCAAGAAGAAGCAAAAGATATATGGAAAGCAAGTAGCATCATTGGTACACTTACTAAACACCCACCTCTTATGCAACTACTAGCACAGGTGGAGGGATTTTTCAAGACGACATTCTTGGAACTACAACAAGCTAAGTAGACAGCAAGAAAAATCAAGGAAGAATGTGATTTAGAGAGAGTAGCTCAGGCAGAAAAGCTAGCTTTGGCAGGAAAGGACTGGATGGACACCCTACGACTATTACAAGCAGCCCAAGCTAAGCAATTAGCAGCAGAACATGATCTACGACTTCTACAGGAGCAGTGCACCTCAAGTTCAGGGATGCCTTCCCACCCTACATCTTAGAAGTGTAGCTTTCCTGTTTATTTTGATTTAGTCATCTAGAAGACGACTTCCTTGAGGGGGAATAATGTAGAGCTATAATAAAACAATAGTTTATTACAATATGTTTAAGGAATGTTAGTAGAGGGTTGGGATAGTTAGGTAGCAAGGGGTTGCGCCAGTTGGTCTCCTTAACCAACCGAGGATCTATTAAGAACTCCTGAACATGTAAAATGTATGCATTATTTTGGTTATGAATAAATCAAACTATTTTCCCTTGCATTTACGTGGTATAAAGTTATATTACTCATATGGTGGTAGTTTTATTATATGTCCTTGTTGGTACTGAATATAATCTGCCATATATCCTATCTAAAGCATTAAATATCTTCCTTTCAACTTGATGACATCCTCATCTTGTTGGAAAATGCAGGCAACAATCAATAAAGCACTTTCTAACTATACGACTCCTAGGCATGAAAAGGTGTGCATGACCTTATTGACAACAGAAGAAATTGTAGAGGAATCACTCAAACAAATCAAAGATTCTTGAAGTGAAACATGTGTATCTATTTAATATGAGGGATGAAAATATTACAAAATTCAACCTTTAATAAATGTTATTGTAGTGTTTCCCAAAGGGGCAATTTTTTTGAAGGTAGTTAACAATGAGGGCAAATCAAGAATACAAAATTCAGTTCTAAAATCATTATTGAGACCATAGAGACAGTGGTCCTGTAAATGTTGTCCAAATCATTACAGACAACATGAAGAATTGCAAGCTGCAGGTGCCTTGATTGAGAAAAGCTATAAATGCATTTTGTGAACACCGTGCATTGTACACCCCTCTAAACTTGGTGATACCATAAATTGGCACTCATATAGAGTAGGTGAAAGCTATACACAAAAGGCTACAAAAACTGAAATGTTACATAACAAACCACCCTATCTCACAAAGCATTTTCAGGACTTTCTTGGTTTGAAAATTATTTAAGGTAAATTTGCTTTAGTTATTTAACTTGATATGTGTGTGTGCGTGCATGTGTGTGTGCCATGTTTAACCTATTTAATAAATTTTAAAAGTGATAGTAAGCTAACTTTTAAGTGAACCTTAGCTATTGAGACCAAATTTACATCAGACAATCATTTTGAGATGAACTATGAAGGTGCAAGAGGCATTGGGTTCCAGGGTTCCAGGGCTATTAGCAACCAATGGTATTTAGAAGCAATGAAATTCAAATAGGGTGCACAAGTTCAAATCCTTGATCCTAGATGAGGATTGGTGAGCTCGTGTAGAATGTCTTGAGCTTCAATGATCCTATCGTGAGTATGATCGCTTCTGCTGGTACAAATCAGCCATGTTTGGTGAACTATATGATAGCGTTGACTTGATCATTTTCCCAAGGTGTGGAAAAATCATTCATTACTGCTGAACAAGATGGACACACAATTGCACCTCTTTGCATATGCATTATCTCACAAATACTACAGCTCACAGATACTTGGTTTGCCGGGGAGTAACTATACCATATAGAACTTTCAAAATTTCTCATGGCCAAGCAAGCATTCAAGTGATTCTTCTCAGATCCAGAAGTGGTGGAAAATGTTAGAAGATTTTATCTAGTACATCTCAGGACAAGATCATAGTATTTGTGCTCTCCAAGACCAATACACTGTTAATGCTCATACATGGTAGTAGCTTCATACACAAGATTATTTGTTCCTACAGCCTCAGGCTATCAACATTCTATCAGTATTTTGAATTTTTTTACATTTGTATTGTAGGCTTTAGTACTTCACATTCTTTAATTTATTTCGCATTTGCTATTTTTAAGGTCTGTTAGTTTTCTCTCTCATTTCAACAGCTCCCAATTTTTCCTTCTGCTATATGAAATTGGAGTACATATTATTTTATTTACTCAATGAAGCATAACCAATTTGTTGTAAAAAAATTTGCAGAAGACTTAGTTTATGCCCATTCCAATTTGTGTCGAACACTACAAGGTAGCGTCAACCAAGCATTGCGACACAACCTACCAACTTGGACACATCTATTGCAGAACTGGCTAGGGTCACTATAGACAATGACAAGACACTTACAGATGATTTGCAAAGTGGGAACAGCAATGCATTTACTTGTGGTGCAAATGACATTGAACTTGAACCAAATGATGAACTTGATCTAAATCCTTTCGATGATCGATGAAGATTGGAGAGATTTTTTTTTGCATTTAATTTAATTTTTTAATCAACTGATTTTCCTTTGAATCATGACCCTAGACATATATGATATCCAGTACATGGCATGTCATATAAATACCAATATTGAAATTTTGAACTATCAATTTGCATTTAATATTTATCTTTATCACTAGCATGTACTATCAAATGTATTTACAATTTTGAGTATTTCTTAAGTTTTTTGTACATATATATGTACATATATCTACACACACATGCATATGTAAATATATATACATACATAAATGTGTGCATGTTGAAGTTTGTGTACAACATACCCAAAAGAAGGAAAATTGTCATTCGATGTACACATACTTGAACCTGTACCGGATCCAGTAACTTAGGTCAGTGTACCTATAGACAACATCATGAATTATATAACTCACCCCTAGACAACATTCAATTCAAAATCTTACTCAGGCTGAAATATTTAAAGTTTTAATACAATATTTACAAAAAAAAAGTCATTTAATACATGCAGCAACCGAGAGAATGTTAAGAAAAAATTGAAAAAGAAAGTTACCTATTAGCGCATAACATTCTTTATGATATACTAAATTAGTTTAAAATTTTACCTTAATTGCGTAAGCCTCTTTTCAATGGGATTTTCAAATTGTGTACTCCACTAAATGGATTGTTCTATTAGGATGTGAAGACCCACCTTATGTGCAAGCAGGTCAAGAAGTGCCCGAACAAGCCAAGGAAGTGATCTTGAACCTAACAATTTGACTATTGCATGCATGTGAGGTAAGCCAAAGAATTTGCTATACAATTGGGCAGAAGCTTGATATGCCATGTTCAGTTCCTGTAGACAGTCAGAAAAATATAAATAATTATTGATAAATTCCAAATTCTTAAGGGTAAAATGGTACTTCCAGTTAATTCTCTAAAAGGATAAAAAGTAACAGTCTAGTTTAACATTAACAAAAAGAATTTGTCAAGAATGATAACCATGTGTACAGTCAAACATTATTATAACTCAATAACGTACATTAATAATAGAAAAATCTAAAGTGCAAGAAGCTAGACCATTTCTTCAAAAAGAAAAGCCAAATTATCCTTTGCAGGGGAAATGTTGAACAGGTCAAAGCAGCTCCTTTAAATAAGAATCTGGCATGTCCCAAAAGGTGGATATATATTTGTAAAACGAGCCAAAAGAACCAATGTGGTATGATTGCTATACCAATTCCAAGCTCTAGACTCGAGGCCTTTTGTAGACTCACAAGTCCCAGGCCTGGACTCAATGACTCTAAATGACAAGTGGGTATGCAAAAATCATTTAAACAAAAGCAACAGATGAATACATAAAAAAGTCACCAACAATTTAAATTTTTTAACAAACTATTCAATAATGAACATACTTTACCAACAATTTAAATTTTTTAACACACTATTCAGTTATGAACATATTTTAAAAGCAACAGATGAATACCTTAAAAAGTCACCAACAATTTAAAAAAATTAACACACTTCAATTATGAACATACTTTAAAAGCAACAGACAAATACCTTAAAAAGTCACGAACAATTTAAAAAATTTAACACACTATTCAATTATGAACATACATTAAAAGCAACAGACGAATGCCTTAAAAAGTTGTAAAAATTCTGCAAATTCTGATGTAAAATATTCTGTAATATTCTGCAACTATCTCTGATCTAATACCTTTAGTGTGATGGAGATTGTCTTGTTCAATTTTCAGATTGAATATGAGTTCTTCCTTTGGAGATAATAATTCTGCAAATAATATTTATATTCTGCTATAAATCGATGAGGTAATGTATGCTAAAGAGTCAGACTTGAAATTGTTGTGTGCTCTTTATCCACAAACATAGCCTCTATAAATATGGAGCCCAAGGGACATGTCCCTCTCTAGGTCGGCCAGGACTGTCTCCTCCAAATCGGCACCCATTAGGAGTTAAACTAAATAGCATTCAAGATAACTAATCTTGTTCAGTGCTAACTAAACAAGACTACCCTAAGGGAGACGCTGATTATCCTAGAGAACAGAATAATATATTTATAGGCCTTTCAAAGGCATCATATGTATAAACAGATCTGTATGATCTGCTTCATCAGATCAGTATGATTACAGAGTTACAGAATTAACACTCCCTCTTAACTTGATAATCATACTGAGAGATAACATATCTAGCATCATCAAATAATATGAATAAGAATAGAATGATACTCTATATCTATCTAAATCCTCACACATAAGGTATTATTGAACATATGATACTTATGTCATATCATTATACATGTGATATGACTTGCCACTTACACTAGTGATAATGATATTGCATGGAAAGCAATATACAAGATAAACTCCAAAGAATAAGTAAATTCTTCATTTATCCAAGTTGTGATTCATAGGTACTAGCTTTTCCATATCACAACATGATCCTGAGCTAAGATCTAGCAGAATAGAGGATAAACCCTGGAGAATAATAAAATTTTTCCTTTATTCAAATTGTGACTTATAGACATAGCAATGTCTATATCACAATATGATCTTGAACTCATCTAGATCTTACAGTAGAACTCTATTGTTTAGCACATTATCTAAGAGATCGTCATCTCTAATAATGTCTTTTATACAAGTGTTCATTATCTCAAAGATCGTCACCTCTTAAATAATGAATACAAATAGTGAAGCCCATAACAATCAATAGCCTGACAATAAAATTATTTTATTAATAATTTAAAGAATACAAATGGATTACAATTCAACCATACCAAGTCTTCTCCTGAAGTGATCTAACTTCACTCTAGATAGAGGTTTGGTGAGTATGTCTGCTGACTTATCTGCAATGCAAATGTATTTTAATTTTACAGTATTCCTGTCTACCATATCTCTTACATAATGCTAAGGAATTTCAATATACTTGGACCTGTCATGAAACATTAGATTCACCAAAAGCTTGATAGAACTCCGATTATCACAATGAATAATCGTAGTATTCATAGCTTCCCGAAATAATCCCACAAGTAACTTCCTTAGCTAAACTACTTCTCGAAAGGCCATCGCTACTGCAATGTATTTGGCTTCTATGGAGCTCTAAGCTACTGAACACTGTTTTCTACATATCCAAGATATCGTTGTTGATTCTAAAGTGAAACATCCTGAAGTACTTTTTCTATCTCTAACACTTCCACCCCAATCTGAGTCAGTGAATCCATGCAAATCCAAATCAACTTTCTCATATTTGAGTCCAAAATTAAGGGTACCTTGTAAGTATCTTATAATCTGCTTAACTGCAACTAGGTGAATCTCCTTTGGCTCACACATAAACTGGCTTAAGTCATTAACAGCATAGCAGATATCAAGTCTTGTATTTACTAAGTACGTAAGGGACCCAATCATCTGTCTGTGATAGTGGAATCTATGGAAGTTGATTCTGCTGCTGCTTCTTTAAGTTTATGTAGATTAGTCTCCATTGGAGAAGACATAGTCTTGCAATTCCACATTCCAAATCTCTTCAAAATATCTGATGTATACTTCCCTTGATTAAGTATGATATTGTCAAAATTATGTCGTACTTCCAGTCCTAGGAAGTAATGAAGGAGTCCCAAGTCTTTCATCTCGAATTCTCTAATTAGATATTTCTTGCATTGATCTATAAAATGATCATCACTTGTTATTAGTAAATCATCAACATACAATATCAGAATTACCATATTATTTTTATCTCTTTCATAATATAAATTTGGATCAGCTTCATTCTAGGAAAATTCTAACTCGGTCAGATACTTATCAATTTATTCATACCAAGCTCTTGGAGCCTATTTAAGCCCATAGAGAGCTTTCTTGATCCTACAAACAAAAATGTTAGGATCATGAGTTTCAAATCCTTCAGGTTGCTCGAAATATACTTCTTCTACAATCTTTCCATTTAGGAATGTTGTTTTTACATCCATCTGATGTACTTTCCATCCCATAAATGCTACAATTGCTAAGATTGCTCTTACAGAGGTGTATTTGGCGACAGGAGCAAAAGTTTCTTCATAATCAATCCCTTCATTCTGAGAGAATCCTTTGGCTACAATTCTAGCTTTATATTTCTCAATGCTACTGTCAACAACATGCTTTATTTTGAATATCCACTTGGAAGACACAACAGATTTTTCTTTAATTCTTGGAACAATTTCCCAAACATCATTCTTCATAATAGATTGGTATTCTTCTGTCATAGCTTCTTTCCAGACTGTATGTTTAATAGCATCTGAAGGATTAGTAGGTTCAGTTTTGGACAAATCATTCATGTTTGTTGTATAACTAGAAAATCCTTTAAGTCTTTTGCTTTCTCTGACTGTTCCAGAAGGTGCAACAAAGTCTTGTGCTTCCTCGACTGTTTTAATGGCCCAAAGTGGTCATTTCTTTGAATTTTGAGTTTTTTCAAGATTTTTATTTTGAATTTCATCTTCAGTTTCTTCTATGTTCTCCCTCTGAGACTCATACTCTTTATTTCTTTCAGAACTAGGTAAAGGAGAAGGTTCTTCAGAACTTAGGGCTCTTTTGAATGCTAGATTTTCTTCAAAAATTACATACCTACTAAGTTCAATACTTTTCTGTTCAGGTATGAAAATCCTATATGCCTTAGATGTTTCACTATACCCTACAAAAATACCTTTCCTCCTAAAGGGTTCTAACTTAGTTCTCTTTTATTTTGGAACATGGATATGTACGAGGCACCCAAAAATCTTAAGATGACTTATATTGGGTTTAATCTTAGTAAATACAAAGATAATATTCTAGATTTTGATCAAATATCATAACTTTAGCAACTTCTATAATTGTTTTAGAGCAACTGAAAATGCAATGATGAAAAAGATTTATTTTGCATAACTAAATATTGCAATCAAAATTGGAAAATCATTCAGAATAGCCGAGAAGGCTGAAACGATATAAAATGGACAAATGTATAAACTATAATATCAGAAAGACGAAACATAATTAAGAAGATAAAATGATTGGCAAGTCGAGTGGTGGAGATCGGGTTTATGAACCCAACTTTGAAATCCTTGACCAAGGTAATATAAGCAGATGTGCCGATCATGAGATCTTTTTTTTGTTTGTCCAGATCCTTTAGTTATTTTGGAGAATAACTGTTGCGGCACTCAAACCACCAGAATACTTAGATGGCAGGACCAAAATGATACATGTGCCTTATCCCAGGAGGGAGGGCAATTCTCAGTAGAGAATGAGAACATTAAATTGGGTCCAGATGCCAAGGCTTGCGCAATCCAAAACAATTTCTATAATCTTGATAAAATGTTATCAAAATCCATGATGATGGCTAAATAATTCTTTATGCAATTAATGACAGAAATAAATTGTTACCTATTTGAACTTGAACTGAAGGAAAACGAAACTGTGAACCATAATCCTTTCTGATGTTGATTAAACGACAGAATCATTATGTGCTCCGGTATGGAGTAAACACACTTGCATATTTGAAACTATCAATATAGATGTAAACTTTGACGAGATGGGCATGAAAGCCTAAGTCACAGAAATGGAAAAGATAAACTTCTAGATATTTAAAGATGAATGATGAGCTACTCGATAAGAATCTTATAAATTGTTACAGATGTTTATGATCTTGATTTGATGTATGATGATCTTGCATAGTATATCATGTTTCTACCCTTTGACACATTGCTATACATGTATAATACGCATGATGTGGATTTTACATATTAAGCTATTGCATTCTATCATGAGATGATTGTTCTAACGAAATGTTATGAGACGGACATGAAGACCGAAGTCACATCAATGGAAAAACATGGATTCACTAACCTATTTTAGGAGATCTATAAGTTTGCAAGGATGATCTTCCCATTAATGAGTCTCATATGCCAGATGGAATGTATAAGTGATTTAAATTACGATCAAGTTATCATCTAGAACTTCTTAGTTGAAGAAATTCCAATTTTTGCTTAACTTACTTTCAGTAAAACATGATTAGAATACTTATAGATTCTCTAACACCTAGGATTCACCACCGATGAAATTGTGAATAGGTGGAATGATTCTGCATGAACGCAAAAGAGAAGTCAGATATGATTATATTATATTAATTAAACAATAAATTCTGAAATCTTCTAATATAATTCACAAAACCGATTGTTCTGAGAATTCTGAACACCTGGGACTCACCCAGTCGTGTAGCCAAGTAAAATGGGTGATGAGGTGAGAAAAAGGAATCTGCAATAACATGAAATCAGTATCAGTTATGACATAACATTGTTATCATTTTTAATATGAAATATTTAATAGCTCATGCATAATTCTACTATTCTAATCTCTTGTTGCCAAGTCATATGGTGTGTTAAATACTAGGACGTCCAGTGGATGGCAAGATGACCCTTGTCTGTTCCGGGTACGAAGGGTCTTTCTCGTTAGAGATTGCGTGGGCGATAAGATTTGGTTCGAGATTGGGTGGTTAAGCCCCTGACAATGTTTCACCATTCCATAAGTTGTCGGACCTGCGTCGAACAAAGATAAGCTATGCATCCAATTGTTTATATCGGAACAGGTAACTTTACTTTTATGATTAATATGCAAGGTGGTCAGAATAATTGAGTTATTTTATCGTTACACCTAGATGCAAGAGATTGATTTATGGATTGTTTTTCATTTATATGAATATCAAATATAAGTATATTTTCTAATCTTGAGTTACTGTCACAGTTATGTAATTGGAAGGAAAGGAACCCGAAGCCCTAATTGATTGAGTGATGACTGGAACCCTAAATGATACAGTGGGATATGGGGCCCTAATTGAATTCGTGGTATCAGAAGCCCTAATTAAATCCATGGTATCAAAAGCCCCATTTGAATTAGTGGTATCAGAAGCCATAATTAAATCCGTGCTATCGAAAGCCCTATTTGAATCAATGGTATCAGAAGCCCTAAAAGATTTCAATGGTGATCGATGCCCTAATGATTACAATGGTAAGTGATGCCCTAATTTTATATAGCGGTATTTAATGATAATCGTCTTTTGATTTTGATTTAACAATATTGGCTAGAAGTCGGTTCATGATATTGTTATAGAGGTATTTCCGGACTAACCCGGGTGGTTGCAGAAGCATCCTTAGTTTTGATTTCGACCTCAGCTTTCATGGTATGTGGATTTCAATTTCTATAGTAATTTCATTTGATAGTGTTTTAAGTTTTTAGTTTAAGAAAAATTTGTTTAACTATTTTTAACTGTCAATCCCTTTCATATGAACAAAACTGATTTAACTGACTTCCTATGAAAATGAAGTGATAACTATATTTCTTTGAGTATGTTAGTTGTTAACTAAGACCCGGGAAAACTGGATGTTACACACACTCTTCAATTATGAACATACTTTCACTCTCCTGTTTGCTTCCAAAAGATTTTCAATCTCCTCCAATCTGCCTAATTTTTAGCTCATTTTTCAAAGAAACTAAACATTCTTGTGCAAGAAGTTTATCGAGTTAAACTAAAGGCAGATTTGTGCAAATAAGGAGTGGAGACAAGGTGCTAGATTTGAGTTCCAAATACTCTATTTTCAACTACAACAATCAAGGTAAGTTCAAAATCTTCATTTTCTTCACATTTTATAGTTGTATTTTTATACATGTTACATATGAAAACTAAAAAAAGGTGTTCGAATTTTACTTTTTCCTGGTATTTTCAACTTCAAAGAGCTCAAACGCTCCAATTTTGATTTTAATCATCAAGTCAAGATAAATCTAAGATCTTCATTTTATTCACATTTTATAGTTGTATTTTCAGTTCTATAGTTGTTAAATTTCGGTTAAACCTTCCATTCTATAATCTCTCACTATGTAGAATTACAAATTTAGCATGTCAAAATTACAAAGGAAGGAACCTTTTGTGGAAGAATGCGAGTTGGTCACAAAGAAAAGGAAAAATAAATTGCAAATGTTGCAGTGTGGATTTTCTAGCAAATAGTAATCATATCAAACATCACCTTGCTGGCATAACCAAATGTGGTGTTTCATTGTTGAAATTAAGCATATGAAGAAAGTATATATGCACTTAGTGTTCTTTCATAAAAGGAACAAATTTTAAGGAAAACGAACAAAGAATTACATATTCCACTTCATCAGTTGCAAGTGGATTGGGTTCTAATAGTGTTAAAACTAGAGTTATTTATCAAGCAGTTTCGTTTGTGTCACACAATACTCCCAATTTCCCATTCTTGGAAAGTCACAATTTAAAACAATGACATGGCAGTAAGGAGTGCATTTGTCAATGTTTGATATTTTATGGCATTCCCATCAATACAACAAGGTCAGTCCTATTTTCATATTACTTTTAGTTTTAAAAAAAAATCAGCTTTGTTATAGGTTTATTTTTTCTCAATTGTTTATTTTTCAAATTCTTGTATTTGTGTGTTTTAGATCCCCTTATTAGCAAGCATTGGTCTGATGCCATTATTGTAGCTGGTCGGCGATTCAAGTCTTCTTCTATTTACGACTTCTTAGAAACTATTTTGATGTCAAATGAGGATGTTTTATAAATAATTACTAATGAGAAAGAGGATATTTGGAGGTTTATCGGTTGCAATATCATATTTGATGGCTAAACTGATAGAAAACAAACAAGATACTACTTTTTTTTAGTTCATGAAGTTGATAAGTGTTTCTGGGAGAAGAATGCAGATTATTTGTGTGGTATTTCATAAGCTTTAGCACAAGTAGGGTGGCAAATGTGGTACAAGTTGTCACCAAGAATACTGCAAATTATGTAGTTACAATTAGAACCAACTTGTCTACAATTTTTAGTATTGTTCATTATGATATGAACAACATTTTTTTGGCCCACAATTACAATGGATTCTATGAGGATATTCTTAGTCAAAGTTGCTGTTGGAAATATTATGATAGGCTAAGTTACTGAGAGGGGAGGGGTGAATAAGTAACTAATAAAACTTAATCCATAATTAGCAATTAATCTTCCATGTATATTCTGATCTAATTGCATGCATGAGAAACTGAAAACATAAATGCATACATAACACTTTTGACACACAATTTTAGTGATCCAGAAACCTTCCAAATAGAAAGTAAAATTGGGGTGGGGATGATACCCACAAGCTTTAGTACTGCAGTATAAAGTTGGCCTGTTAAGGTTTACAATGATCACTTCTGATGATCTGCTCTATTAGGAGCAATAAGGACTGCTACGTCCACCTTGCAAAACAATTTACAAACATACAATGAAGTATGCACTCAGTAAAGAGATTTACGTAAGACTATTAGGTCTACCTTGTTGAAGGATTTGACTAATCCACCTACTAGGATGAAGCAGTAGCTGATCTCTGCAACTTGGTTTGTTGAATGAGATTCCTCTGAGTTAGCAAATCACCTTGTTGTGATAGATAAATCTTTGCTCCTCCTTATACTGTTGTAGCCATTGTGATTCGCACTTCTGCTCTTCTCTGATTATTACATTACCTTCATTTCATTGTCATACATTGGATGTGACACAATACATTACATATATATCAATCAAATTATAAATTACAAAGTCAACCACAATACAAGTTTACACAAATATTACAAAGTCAGTCAAAGTGTAGAAACTCGAGTTCTGAACACTGGCTCGGTGAGGTTTTGATACTTGGCATCCACTATCAATGCTCACCATCGTCATGCACTCGCTAGACGTAGAAGCTCGGTCCATACTGATCACTTCAAAGTAGTCTTGAACTCGGTCTACACTGGTGACTTCGTAAACTAAATCACTTGATTCACACTACATAGCTTGATCAATGCTATCACTCTGAGCTCGATATAAACTGAATCACTTGGTTAACACTGAGTAGCTCAGTTAACAATGGACTCACATCACATCAATTGCGAACTCGGTAAGCACTACACAACTCAGTTTGCACTGGTAAACTCGGCATACACTAAGATGCTCAGTTTACACTGTTGATCATCACCATAATAGCAACTGCTCGGTGCAAATTGAAATCTGTCCAAAGGACTCGGTATCAACTGTAGAACTCGGTAGTAATTGAAATGCTTCGTTAACACTATTAACTGTACAATAAGCTCGGTATATGCTTACAATCTTAATAAGTGTGTCACTAATAACAAATATGACTGGAATGTCAACAATCTCCCCCTTTGGCATTATAACAAAAACACTTATCAGTCAAAACTGAATTCAAGAATGTTCAAGGACATCTTTATCCATCACCTTATGTCTCCAACTCGATAATATTGTTTTTGAGATTTTTCAAAATTGGTTTTGTAAGAGATACATTTCTGTACATGGTAATGCTCCCCCATATATAATATATAGTATACTATACATCTGATATGTGCATCTAAATACATTTTCTCCCCTTTATACAATATGCATTTTCTTTGCAATCTGCACTTTTCATCAATCTTCTTTCAATCTTCTCCCTTTCTCCTTACATCTTTTCCAATCTTCTCCCCCTTTTTGACATTAATCCCAAAGATTTATGCTATATATTTATACAGTAATGCCAATATGTGACAAGAAATCTGAATGTAACTTCAGGATGAACGCCAAAATCTTATCCCAATTCTCTTGCAACACCTTGCATGTGTGCAATGCAATCTGCACTTCTGCTGCCAATTCTATCATATGGTCTGCAATAGAGAAGTTATTGTCATGGATGAGCACTTTTGAATGTACAATGTGCTTCTACAATGCATCCATGTTTGGGACAATCATATTTTGAATATCTATCAATGTAGATCTTATTCTTGCCTCTTCTTTCAACAATTCTGCCTGCACATCTGTCAAAAATCTGATCTAATTGAAGTGGGCAGAGCTTGAACTCGGGTCAAGTTGCAATTATTGTGCACTTGCCTTTAGATCCTCATAAATTTTTGACAATTTATCTCTTATTTCTTTTGTGAAAATTGATGTATCACATAGTTTACCAAAAAGAAAAGATACATTGATGCAAAAGGTCTCTAGAGAGCCTAAAATAGTAGATAATTCTACTTGATGAATGGCAATTTGTTGAGCAATAAGTTCTAAAACTTTATTCTCAAACTTTTTTTCAGCTTTCTGCAACAATTTGTCCTATCCATCCAAATCGTAATTATATTTTTAGACTGCCTCTGCTAACTAATATAAAATTGGTTGAGAAGAATCAACTTCTATGCTTAGAGCCTTTGCTAGGATGTTCTTAGCATCCTCAATTATCTTAAATTCCTTCTTCCTTTCCTCTGTAAGGCTTTGTTTCTTAGCTTTCTTTTGAAGAAGTTCTCCAAAAATTTGCATTTGATCAGGATTGAGGTTAGAAATGTCCCAATTAGGAATGACAATCTCCTCATCAAGATCTATATCTTTTTCCTTCTCTTTGCCTTTTCCCAAAAATTTTGTGCTGGATTGAGGCTTGGTCTCAACTATCCTTGCACGTATTACTTGCATGGTAAGAATGGAAACAATTGTAGATATGGTAGAACTTGCTGAAAAAGTGGATACTACACTCATTGAAATACTAGTAGAAATACCTAATGTAGCCAAAACTGATGTAGAGGGAAGAACGTGTTGCTCGGTAGATGAAGTGCTTGGCACTATTATCAATCAAGTACTGAGCTGGACAGGTGCAGAGATTGATTGAGTGCTTGTGCTTTCAATGCTGGTCACAATCAATCTTGCTGAGGCTTTCTCCGGGCTTGGTGTTTCTAATGATTTCATAGGAGAATGAGGAAGTGAGGCTATGACCACTACAGCAATCTTTACTGGGTCGGTCTCCTCAATATCTTATGCATCTTCCTTGGTAGCTTACTGCCCCTATTCTTCTTCATCATCAACATTGTCAAAATGAGTCACCTCTTCATCATCTTTCTCTTCATCTTTCTCCTGATCATTATCATCATCCTTATCGCTTACACTAACTACAAAATCACTCGGCCTGTGAAGAAGATAGACATTCTTCCATGTATTTGTAGCGTTCTTCATAACATGCTCTATATCTTTCAACAAGATAAGACTAGTGTTGAATCTCAATGTTAGCTTTTCTTCTTTTTTCTTCAAAAATTCCTTCACCTCCTTGTCATCTAAATTTGGCATGAGTTGCCTCAAGGTCTGCTCATATATATCTTTTGCAGTTTGCATGGCATGCTCCCATCTTGGCTTAATCTTTTCCATCAAAGCATTAGGAATCTACTGAGCTAGCTGGTCAGGTGAGTACTTCCACTTACCCATCTTGGATATTTGCTTTGAGTGTCTTTAAAATCCCGAGAAACTTTGCACTTGCTATTGAGAAAATACAAAAAACTTTCTTGTGGACAGTTATGGAGACTAAAAAGAGACTTCCTCTTATTGCCTAGGAGAATGTTTGCATTCCCAAGGGGAAGAGAGAGCTTGGGCTTTTTCTTTTATGAATGAACTTTTATTGGCTAAACTTCTTTGGAGATGGCATAAGGAAGAGGGGGAATGGAGGAATATTTGGGATTATAAATATAATTGGAATAACTTTGATTTTCAGCATTTCCTTCTTTCTGATTCTAATCAAGGGGGATCTCAGATTTCGAAGAATGCTCAAAAATTTAAACACATTTTAAGGAAAGGAGTCAAATGGAAGGCTGGAAATGGTTTGAAGATACTTTTTTGGGAAGATATTTGGATTTTGGATTACCCCCTCTGTGAGGATCCAAGATGGAATGGGTTTATGGAGCAGTGCAAGACTTAGTTTGGTACTCTGGTTAGTGATTACTAGAAGAATGACGCATGGGTGAATCTTCTTAGCGTGGATTTGAATCTTGCTAAGCTCGCTAATTGCTTGAATGCTTATTGTTTGAACCATGAAGATGATGTTCTGATTTGGATTAAAAGGATCCTAGTGGTGGGTACTCTACTTCGTCAGCTTTCGCTAATTCTTTTGAAGATTATGAGGTTCCCTGTTGGGCAATGGCTTGGGTAAACGGTATGACTCCTAAAATTAATATCTTTTTTTGGATCCTTTTACAAAACAAAATTTTAACCCTTGATAATCTCAAGATGAGAGGATTCTTCATTGTTAATCGGTGTGTTCTTTGTAAGAATGATAAGGAATCGGTGGATCATTTAATGCTCCATTGCCCCTTTACTACTGAGGTTTGGGATAAAATTTGGGACTTAATGAATATGGACTAGGTCCCTCATGCTACTATCCCGTTGTTCTTTTTGTCTTGGAAAGCTCCTTCTAAGAACCCTCTGATTATTAAATTGTGGGATTTTATACTTCCTTATCTTTGCTCGAGGGTATGGAAAGAACATAATGATAGGATCTTCAGAGGAGTGGAATCCAACTCTATTCAGGTTTTCCATTATATCAAGGTCCTTTTGGACAAAAATATCAAAATTTGCGGTGAGGGACAGCAACCTTCTAATGATTGGGATGTGGGGGTGATGAATAATTGGAATATAAGGAGCCTAATTCTGGATACAAAGGATCCTAACCCAAGGGAAAGTGCTAGATGGGATTGTCCTCCGACTAATTGGTTTAATTTGAACTTTGATGGGGCATCGAAAGGAAACCTGGGCCTTGTTGGTTGTGGAGTGGTGATTAGGAATTCTAATAGTGATTTTGTTGGTGGTATGGCTATACCTTTGGGGTGTCAAACCAATCATGTTGCGGAAGCCTCAACTGCTCTTTATGGTCTTATGTATGCCAAAGACTTGAATCTGGTAAATATTTGGATTGAAGGTGATTCCCTCAACATTATAAATTGCTTAAAGAAGATATACCCACCATCATGGAACATTAGTAACATTATATCTAAGGTTGGGGATATTATTAATTCTTTTCAAAATTGCACTATTTCCCATAATTATAGGGAAGCAAATGGCTTAGCCGATTGGTTTTCCAATGTGGTGTGTTATAATGATCAAAAAATCATATGGGATTCATATGCCACTTTACCTGCTGATGCCGTGAGTTTGTCAAGCATGACAAATGGAAATCCCAACAAACATCTTTTAATAATGACACTATCAGGGAATTATGATTTTTACCTCTTTGTAGTGAAGTGGGCAATTATTTTTGGAAATGCAGGCAGCTCACACAGATTATGGGTTACTTCTTTCTATCAATGTTTAGGTTGTGGTGATTGCAGGGTGATTGGGGTTCTTCAGTGTGAGGAAACCAAAGCCTCATCTTGCAGAGAGTTTGGGGTTTCTCAGTTAGAGCAATTTAGGGTGTTTGTTGCAGAGATTATGGGGGGAAAGCGAAAACAGGTCGAACCGCCTAGTTGTGCAAAATGGAAGAATAAACCAGACGTTTGGGATAACCTCAAGCGTGGCAATTTTACCAGCTACATGGAAAGACTTAAAGGAAATAATCCTGCTATCACGCACCAGTTTGTAAAATCTTGCAAGGATGGCTCGATTTTGGTCGGGAATCAGAGGATGGAGGTTACGGTTGAGACCATTGCGGACGCTACTGGGTTGGATTTGGACGGGATGAATTTCTAAAGCGAAAGGAAGATATCGGACAAGGCAATTGGTGATTTTGTTGAGACCGAATAGGAAAGAAACTATCTAGTTAAGATTGGTACTTCTTACTTTAACCCGGCTTCTGTGTCTCGTCCGTGGCGGTTTATTTTCTTTGTCATTATGGAATATTTAACTTTGGATGGTCAATATACCAAATTGTATGGTTATCACTTTGTGCTTGCAAACCATTTTCGACATAATATTAGGGTGAATTTTCCTTCCTACCTATTGCAATCTCTTGCCATTTCTACTCAAGCCATTGAGGGTGACCCAACTAGGCAACATGTATGCCATGAAGGGCTTATGGTTTTGATCATAAATGTGCTCAAATCTAAAAAAATCCAGAAACCATGGAATCTTAAAGTGGAAGATCAGATACTTAAGGGAGTATATGACTCTGTTACACAAGATGAGGCTGAAGGAGGTCTGGCTAGCCCTAAAATTGGTTTTGGTGGCAGCAATAAGAAAAAGAAGAAGAATACTGAGAAGCAGGATTCTGACCGGGAGAGGGAAAGTGATTTTGTTGAAGAAATTGTTCGCGAGCACATCAAAAACAGGGGAGGCAGTAAAGGTAAAGGTAAGGGTTGTCTAGATGAGAGAGTGTCTATGCATTCTGATGATGAGCCTTTGGCTCAACACCTGGAGAGGAAAAGGAAGCCTGTGCAGTATCAGGTCAATAAAAAAGCTAAGAAAGTTAAAGATGATTCTAATGCTGATATTGATGAGCAGGGTTCTAAATCTGAAGGGGGTGATAGTGGGTTAGGGTTTTCTAAAGGTATGTTTGGCAACCCGGGCTCTATTCAGAAGGACATTGGCATCTTAAAGCATAAAATGTTTCTGCTAAACAAGGAAATGGAACAATTTTCCAAAATAGCGAGAGGGGAAAGAACCCTAGGACAGCATATTGACAAACTCTCGGACGTCATACGAAATGCTGAAGAAGTTAAAAATTTGATGCATAAAATTCTTGTGTTGGAAGCTAAACAGAGGGTTATGGACAAGGATATTAATAGTGTCCAGGGGAAGGTGTCAAAACTTGAATCCAGACTAGGCAACATGGACAAATAGCTTAAGCAGATGGTGGAAAATGTTTCTACCTTCCTAAAGAAGAATGAGGCAGGTAAAGACCAGGATTCTCCCTTGGGGGTTGATTCTCAAGGACCAAGTATGCGTACCCGGGCCCATTCGAAGAAGATTGAGAAAACCAGTAGGAAAGACAAGGTCAAAGTTGTCGCTGAAACCATGCATTCTCTGGTGGACCAGGCTGTGAATCTAATCAACACTCCTTAGCTGGTCGGTTGCTATTCCTTTGCTGGACTTTTGCTGTTTTTTCCAGCATTGTCCTCTATGACCTCTTTTTTGTTGTCTGAGGTTTGTTTCTTGCTTGGTCTTGCTTTCTTTTCTCTGTAGTTCTTTTCTCTTGCTTGTTTCCAAAACGCTGTTGTTGTACAAGTTTCGGGTCCTTTAAAACCTGCTTTTACTTAATCAAAATAGTACCTTAGATGGAATTTGTGATTGCGCTCCACTCAGATCTAGCGTTTCTGCAACTACTGAAGTCAACTTGAAATCCGATGCCTTCAATTCCACACCTCGAACCAACATGTTTGAACCTCTCTTTGACTTGTTGTTGGTGGACGCCATCTCTACTTGGTAGGGTTTGAGAGAATACAAAAACTTTTGGTAACAATTCGCTCAAATCGCTTGAATGCTCTGAAGATCACTTTGCGCAAATAGCTCTTGAAAATTCACAGTGAGAAATGACTTTGATTTCACCCTTTTTATAAAATTTCGCCATAAATGCCTAGTACGATTGTTCGCTCAAATGACAAATTGCCATCCACTTCACTTGCATTGAATACTCGATAGAGTCTTTCATGACTTGGTAACCACATAAGACTTAGTTACTCTCGACCTTGCTCAGTAGAGTTTGTAACCCAACCTTGCTAAGTAAGGAAGGTAACTCAACAGTGGTTGTCATCTCTTACTTGGTGATCCCTTTGCATCTTGAATGCTGATTTGGATCTTTTGTCTTGTCAACTAGAACTGATATTAGATGTCTTCTTCAATACCCTAGTTCCACTTCTCCTTTGAGAAATCAAGTGGAAATGGTGGAGTCACCCAATTCTTGAGTGACTTGATCATCATTGCTTGGAATTGCATTTTCAGAAGATTTTGGAACCCATTGTTGTCTCATCTGCTTTCTGATGTTATCAGCTTTTGCCTTCTTTTCATCTTCAATTCTTCCAGTATTCATACACTTTTTGGAAAGATGACCAAGTTCTGTACAAATGAAGCATCTTTTGGTAGTATCTCTTTTCCTCGTGTGATGTTTCTCTCAGTTCACTCCGATGTGTCCAAATTCTCCACACTAATGACATCTCCATCGAGTGTTTGTAGTCCCAACCAAATATAGCTTTAACAATCTGTTCTGCTGGATTTAGTATCTTAGTTTTGCATTCTGATGACTTGTGTCCATGCTTCTTACATTTGTGACATTTGCCTTCAAATTTTGATTTCTCTTTACATTCATCTGCCTTATGACCATGTTGATTAGAATTGTAGCATTTTCCATTGAATTTTGTTTTCCCATTGCTCCAACATATGTTTGATGTGTGACCTATCTTACCACGGTGATTGCAAGTGGGTCTTTGATTCTTTTAAGCTCCTTGCTTGGATGATTCACCTTCTTCGGTATATTCAATTCTTGCTTTTCTTTTTTGTTTGTAATGACTTTCATCATTCAACTAATTCATGTCTACTTGAGATTTTATCATTCTTTCATTGGTTTGCCTTTCAGTGTTTAGATCATTCTGCAATCTTTCATTCTCAAATCTTAGATTCATGATTTCTTCATTTGCATTGGTGAGTTGATTAATGAAGTCTGCTTGCTGAAGGGATAGGTGTTGAATTTCATTCTTCTTTCCTTCTATCTCTTCTCTTATCTTGTTTTTCTCTTCCATGACTTCACACAATCTTACTGACTGAATTTCTTGCTCTCTTCTTAGTTTTCTTCCTCTTGAAGAGTATTATTCCCTTCAAATAGTTCTTTGATTGCTCCATTAGCTTCATCTAAATTGCTTGAATGGATGTCTTCAATTCTTTCTTCAATGTAGAGTGGATCATTCATCTAGATTGCAAGATCTTTCCTTCTTTTTAGTGATTGAGAGACTTGCTCTTTTGCTTTCTTGAGTTGTCCAATAGCCAATTCCAAATCTAGCTTCTCATTGTCAATAGCCTTGTCAAGTTTGAATACCTCCATTGCCTTTGATCTTTGCTCAAGTTGTTAAACTTTTCTCTGAGAACCAAAAAGCTCTAATACCAATTGTTGGAAATATTATGAGGCTAAGTTATTGAGAGGGGAGGGGTGAATCAATAACCAATAAAACTTAATCCATAATTAGCAATTAATCCTCCATGTATATTCTAATCTAATTGCATGCATGAGAAAATGAAAACATAAATGCATACATAACACTTTTGAAACACAATTTTGGTTACCCAGAAACCTTCCAAATAGAAAGTAAAACTAGGGTGGGGATGATACCCACAAGCTTTAGTACTGCAATATAAAGTTGGCCTATTAAGGCTTACAATGATCACTTCTGATGTCTGCCCTGTTAGGAGCAATAAGGATTGCTAGGTCCACATGCAATGAAGTATGCACTCGGTAAAGAGATTTACATAAGACTGTTAGGTCTACCTTGTTAAAGGATTTGACTGATCCACCTGTTAGGATGAAGCAATAGCTAATCTCTAATCTGCAACTTGGTTTGATGAATGAGATTCCTCGAAGTGTACAAATCACATTGTTGTGATAGATAAATCTCTGTTGCTAATTATACTATTGTAGCCATCGTAATTCGCTCTTCTGCTCTTCTCTGATTATCGCATTACCTCCATTTCATTGTCATACATTGGATGTAACACAATACATTACATATATACCAATCCAATTACAAATTACAAAATTGGCCACAATACAAGTTTACACAAATATTACAAAGTCGGCCAAAGTGTAGAAACTCGGATTCTAAACACTAGCTCAGTGAGGTTCTGATACTTGGCATCCACTATCAATGCTCGGCATCGTCATGCACTCGCTAGACGTAGAAGCTCGATCCATACTGATCACTTCCAAGTAGTCTTGAACTCAATCTGCATTGGTGACTTGGCGAATACTATGAAACTCGGCATATAAACTAAATCACTTGATTCACACTGCATAGCTCGATCAATGGTATCACTATGAGCTCAATATAAACTGAGTCACTTGGTTAACACTGAGTAGTTCGGTTAACACTGGACTCGCATCACATCAACTGCAAACTCGGTAAGCACTGCACAACTCGGTTTGCACTAGTAAACTCGACAGACACTAAAATGCTCGATTTACACTACTAATCATCATCATAGTAGTAATTGCTCCGTGCAAATTGAAATCTGTCCAAAGGACACGGTAGCAATTGTAGAACTAGGTAGTAACTAAAATGCTTGGTTAACACTGTTAACTGTACAATAAGCTCGGTATATGCTTACACTCTGAATAAGTGTATGTCCTAGTAACAAACATGACTAGAATGTCAACAATTGCATCATTCAGTTCCTTCTCATATTCCCACTACCTTTAGAATCAACTCCACTTTAGGGAGCACTGCAATGGCATTGATTAATAATCTACTTTTACAATATTTCTGCCCTTCATAAATGATGCACACACCTATTTTAAGTCATGTATCCTAAGGCGACTAGTGAAACTATCCCTTTCAACAATAATGTAATGTTCTCAGAGGTTGTTTAAATCAGCCTATCACTGCCTCTAGTAGCCCATGTCAGATGGTTAGAGTGTTACCAATTGGTGGAGCAGGATGATGCAGAGAGCACAACCAAGAAGCTTCAAATCGGGTTCCCACTATTGAAATCACCAACTGGTTATCAAATCTTTAACCTTATTACAAGGTTTCAGCACACTCCAACCCTCCAATGGATCAAAGAAATACGCTCTCCAATTTCACCAAGAATCCAACGACAAAGAACCAAACTTGCCCACTTTATGGGTTTTGCACCAATCCCCACAACTAGGTCAATACTAGTAAAACACCCTAGAAGTTTGTCCCAAGAGTTCTAAGATATTAAATGGAATTAGGGCACCTATTCAACACAAACTACACCACTAGTTTGAATCATACACTTGCACAAAGCCTCAAACCCCAATTTGGCCCAGTAGCCCTGTGAGCCCCTTTTATCCCTCCCGAAATGGTTTTTTAGATCTAACTTCACAAAGTTTCAAACAAGACCCAAACAAATTAGGTTTTTGAATACCCTTTTCAAAGTTACTTCAAACCCCAAAGCATCAAGTTCTAGCCCCAATCCAACATTCCCTTTCCTTCACAAAGCAACACAGACCTAACTGATCAAGTTAAGCTTGGTTTACAAAGCAACCAATAGGAAACAAGGTCATGGAAATGAACTCAATACTCAAGAATGACCGGCAACACTAAAATAACTTATTTCCAAATGCTTAGCCTTTCACCAAGTCCCAAACTCTTACCATTCATAAATCATCACGCTACAAGAGGTCAAATCCTTCATCGTACTTGACCTAGGGCTTGATTGGAAAAATCACAAAACACATCCTCCAATCTTGAAACCCTAGAATTTTCACAAGGACCCTACTAACTACCATTTCCCAAGTGGCCATGAAATTCCAAATAGGGAAATTGCAGTTCGAGGCCCATCTTTGCTGTGTGCACCAAAATGTTGTTCTAAAATCCTAGTTTCACTAAAAATGCAATAACTTGAGTTAGAAAACACATAGAACGATAAGACCAAAAGAAAAAGAAAGTTGATTCAAAGCTCTATCTCAAACATCCATTAGATCTGGTCTGACAGTCTGTGTAGTTCATGCAGTGTGCAAACAACAGTAAAAATGACTCGAAAACTGAATTTTCTTCCTTGCAACTTCTTCCAATCCGTACATTAATGCCCTCCAGACCTCACAAAATGAGGTATATATATCTCCTATGTCTATTTTAATGGTAACAACCAATATTTTAATAGTTATAACCCTTTTCTCACTAGGTTGCAAATTTGAGCAACTTTTACAACTTTCAACAATGCAACTTTGCACAAAAAGTGCAATTTTTACATTTTTCACTTGATTCCACTTCTAGGACTTGGAAAAGGTTCCAACATACCTAAAACCAACTAAAAACAACTAATCCTAGGCTTTCTTGACCAAAAGCATTAAAAATCCCAAATTTTCTTAATGAGCAACTTTTGCTTATAAATTGCATAAAGTGCCTTAAGTAAACAAAATGGTGTCTTTCTTTGACAACCATGGACTTTTCATCCAAGGTTTGTTTATTCTAGCCTAATTAGGTGAAAACGAACATGAAAACCAAAATATAAACCAAGTGTTTTCGTGCTCTGCACCACAAGACGCTCTTTCCCCTTCTTGAGTAAAAAGGCATTCAGGATCTCCTCTTCGTTTGGTTCAGTTTGGTACACTTACTTTTTTAGAAAGTCACATATGCAACATTTCTATATTTGGCAAGGCAATTGGATCGGCTTCAATTGCAATGGCGACATTTAGCACCCTTGTTGATCGGAATTCAAGGATTTACTAATTTTAGTAATTCAAGGCTTCAAGGCTTGATAGAGATGGACCCTTACTATTTCTAGTAAGGCATCCTAGTTAGCTGTGAAAGCAGTGGGTTACCTCCTATTTTTAAAAAAATTAAGAAATAATGAGTATCTTTGGATTTATGACATTTTAATTATGAATAAAGTAATACTTTATTAATAATTAATTAGCAGTGCACATCATTAAATGTTAATTGACTTTATTATCAATAACGGGCTATCTAATGATCATAAAGCTAAATTATAAAGTGCATTTGAGGAATAATGTAAAGTCAAACTAAAGGCAAGATATAAGTGATCAATAATATATACTTTACGTGATTTTGTTGTGCACCAAATGAAGGGAAATATAATAAATTGTTATATTTCAAATCACGACAGCAATAACAAATATGTTAAAAAGCCTAAGTTTTAGTTTTAATTCACAAAAATACTATTCAACAAGCTACTCGTTGATTGATATTGAAGTTATAAATGCATTCAATGCAAGAAAAAACTCATTATGACTTTGCGTGTTTGTTTTTTTGTGAAGAAGAATTCGAAACAAGGGTTTCAGATTTGAGCTTAGAGAATTGTAAACTCTCACAACTTCAGCACCTTGAATTAGTGAGATACCCAATAAATTGTACGACTAAGGAATGGCTTCGACTTGCAGTCACCATCGTGCTACAAATTATCAAATTTGGTGAATGATAGTTTCAAATTCATGAAGGTTATTAGAAGGAATAGTTAAACTGATACCACTATTAGGAATGTAGCTTAAAGGGCCGAAATATTACATTCTAGTGGTTTTTGTACCTGAATAACACCAGCCACAGCCTTCCTTGGTGCCCAAGTGTGGTATTTAGAAGCTACGTTAGGGTTTAAAAGGGAAATCGATCACCATTTTGGGATTTATCAATCACCCAGCTTTGGCATTGGAGATATATATATGCAATTTGCAGATGTTAATTTGTTGAAAAGGGTTGTCAGAGGACTACTACGTTGAGATTATCAAGTTCTCTTTATTGTGTAGTAACTTCTCAATATATCAGAATTGGCATCTTCAAGTACAAGCAAGTTCGAATGGTGAAATCAAACTGGATGTGAACTTCTTTGCAACTTGAGAGCCTTGCTCTTGGGCCACTACCTTGAAATCGAGCTTAACCTTCCCCATTATCCTTGCCTTCCTTAACCTTCTTGGTCTTCCAACCTTCCCATTCGAATCCAACCAAGCTAGCTTGCACGAATAGCCAAGCCTTGGTTAGCCTCGAATATTTTCAAATCTCTTCTACTAATCCACTCTTTCTTGATATTGTGGAGCTCCCTGAGTCTCAATCTTCAATCAAATTTGCCCTTCACCCGATTTCATTCTTCACCAAAGCTCATACTTCAACCTTTTCAGCTTGCAATCAAATAGAAGGGCTAGGACCTCATGTGGAATTGCTTCTAGTTTTGCACTGCCCTAAGTTTTAATTCTAGATTTTCACTTATAATACTAGCCCAATCAATTTGCCCTTTCCATTTGCAATTTCAACAATACAAAAGTACACAAAGTTTTCGAATTGCATACCTTGAGTTGGGCCCATGATCCGGCTGAAAAGCACAATGAGGTCGTCGTATTCTGATTTGAAATCTACCATAGTGAGCCTTGATGATCTGACGACTCCCTTCCTGCCTTCTTGTACCCAATCCTACTTTTGTAAAACTTCTCTGCCATGGGGGATTGTCCTTCTTTTAGTCTGTCCTTTACCTGTATCATGTTTACTTTACCGACATTGGTATCAGTTATTCGCCTCATTTTCGATAAGAAAGTTGTTTTGGGCATCATATCCTCTTTGTCTTTGTCAATGTTTGTTCCCTTAGGGTTCTTGCTTGCACTAACATCTACCATCCTAAACACTTATTTCTGCCCCTTCATTCTAAGTGATATGGACTACCCTTATCAATCTCCAACCTTCTTTCTATTGATGGATTCTATACTTATTTCTGCCTCACCAAATCCTATCACTACACTTATCAATCTTCAATCTTCAACCTAGGGTGGGACTACCACTTATTTTTGCCCCTTCGTTACCTTAGGATGGACTACACTTATATCTCCCAACTTCATTCCTAGGGTGGTCTAGCTTATTTTTGCCCCTTCAAATGTCCTATCATAGATTCTACCCTTGTCAATCTTCAACCTAGGATGGGATGATGAAGTGGTGGATGATGAATGCAAGAAGAACAAAGGGAAACAAAACTAGACAAGAACAAAAGAGCGAAATCTGCTTAAGGACCACTTTCAACTCTAAATGAATTGAACTTACCTTTAACAATGGTCGGGTCTTTTTTAAAGTTCAGATCAGACCTAACAATTTCAAGCCCCTTGCAAATATTGATGCCCTAGCTGAAGAAATCAGAATTTTGTCCACTTGAAATTGCCCATGCATGTGCCAAAAAAATCAGACTTTATCACTTGTTTTCTTCACCAACAAAGTTATCCAATCTTAATCACAGCCCCTCTAGAAAATCAGAATCTTGTCTTCTACAAATTTCGGCTCAACAAAAATCGCAACTCCACAAAATTTGGCTCCACAAAAATCGCAGCTCCGCAAAATTTGGTTACACAAAATTCCCAGCTCTCTATGAAAATCAGACATCAATCAAGAATCATCTAGGGCAAGGAAAATCAGATCTGCCTTATAAAAATCGCCAAGAACTGCCTTGTAAAAAATCGCAAAGGAAGAAGAGCTACTCCGATATGCAAATCTGGCCTTGGCCAAAAATCGTCCAAGGAGGAAGAGTTACTCCAAGCATGGAAGAGGAAGATGGAAGAATGAGGAGACAAGGGGAAGGAGAGCCTTCTTATACCCAATTCACTTGCCTTCCCTAGCTAGCCAATTTGCACCTAGAAGAGGAAAAAAAATCAAAAAACATTAATTAGTGCACAATCTGGTCCCAATTAAATGATAAGCCATAAAATAATTTTGCCACAATAAGATTTGCATTATTAAATTGCCAGTTGTACCAAAATTGCAAAAATAAAATTAATAAAGCCTTGGAGATGCTAAACGTTTTCATTTAATGACGATTTAGTAATTAATATATCATTAAAAATCGGATTTTACAAACCAAAATTGATTTTTTCAATTTTAAATTACTAATTTCTTTAAAAACTTTAAAATCTTCAAGGCAAATTTAATCCATTTAATGTCAATTTTTGCAATTTAATCCAAAATTGATTTTTCCATGCTTTTTTTTTTTTTTTTTTTTTCTTTTTAAACAGAAATAAATCATTTTTTCATTGCATCTAAAACCGATTTCAATTCAATTTCACCATTACAAAATCAATTTTCACCAAAAATTTAAATTTTTTTGAAACAAATAAATCTAAAAAATTATTTTGAAAATGCTAAAGATTATACAATTATATCCAATTTTCAAAATAAAATCATCCAAGTCCCCAAAATTTTGTAATTTTATCCTGCCAAGTATAGTGCTTTGAAATTTGTTTAGCCTAAGGATAAAATTACTTGTTCCGGAAAAACAAGCTTAAAACCAAGTATAAAAGAACAAACCTAAACCTCCTCCCTCCTGGCCTGAAGGTGTCCAAGATGTAAAATTTTCTAAAATCAGAAATTTTTCGGACAACTTCAAAAATTATTTATTGCCAAGGTGATAGAAAAAAGGGGGTCCCCAAAGTTTTGGGGCGATGGTGTGAAAACTTCACAACACAAATCACAAGCCCAAGTATGTTGGAAATGAGCTCCTTCCTCCCTTTTAAGAACAGAGAGGTGACTCTTCGCATTCCATTCATGTTTCTCTATCTCCTTTTTAAAATAATACCTTTCCCCTAGTTAAGGAAATAAAGTGCCCATATATAATAAAGTGACATTAACAATATGCACTTAAGTTCTAGTTAGATAAAGCGGGATAGGGCCTGAACCCGTACAACAAAGAGCCAACAAGATCATAAAGTAACATCAAGTCAAAATGACAAGCACGAAGAAATTCACAAGAAGTGAATTCAAAAGGCTTTCGAATGGAGCCACAACCAATTGTACCAAAAAACAAAGGAGCAAAGAAACCAAAAAACACCAAGCAATATGAAGAGGAAGCATTGAAAGAAGAAAGAACTAATGCAAACCACAAAATAAAAGCTTTAAGGGATAAGAGAACCAACAACCTCAAACAAGAAACTAGATAGCCATAGAACTAACGAATATGAGCTTAAGTTATTAAGTCACCTTAATAAATCAGTTAAATCTTCAGGCATTAAAATCTCTAATCAAATGGACTCGGATATGTATGTGTAATAGCTCGTTGGAAAGGTCTCGATAAGGCGCTCCAAGTCCAACCCTGAAATGCCAAGAATGTTGACCGTGTTGCTAAAAATAGTGTCTCGAAACCCCACTAAAACAACCCCAGTTAGCTTGCAAGTAAAATCACCTAGGCCAAAAATTGCTCTGATCATATAGAAAACCTAGTTTTCTCATGGGACCAAGGCAAAACAGGTTAATGGCACATCATAACTCACTAGCTAGCAAAAGGGACATGACAGAGCTTTTGCAATGTTAACATACACAAGGATTTTAATGAAGAGAGGATATCTCAATATTCTGTTCTACTATTGGCAGGTCATAAATGCACATCAACAATACTCGAAGAAAATTCTAAACTAATTTGAGAGATAAAAGAACCACACAACACTTTACAGTTTTCACTAAATCACCACACTTCAATAATTTATTCCAATTATGGCACTTTCTTAGTGCTAATTCTCCACAAACTCCCTTTACAAATGAGAGTTGGGTTTAGATAGGAGCCCCAAATATGGTGAATGGCTAGGATCATTTTGAAACCAATGGCCCCAATTTACACATAGAAAACCTTAATTAGGGTTGCTACAAGTATTAAAAGTACGCCCGATGATAATAAGACACCACCTTATGGGCCAATAAGAAAATACAAAGATGCCAAGTCATCCACTCTAATCATCTTCTAGAAGGTTATTTCCACCTGTACACTTGAAATAATTTAATATGATGAGGATGAGAGGATGCCATTTTGAAACCAATGGCCCCAATTTACCCATAGAAAACCTTAATTAGTGTTGCTAAAGGTATTAAAAGTACATCCAATGATAATAAGGTGCCACCTTATGGGCCAATGAGAAAATTCAAAGATGCCAATTTCCCCCTGTACACTTAAATAATTTTATATGATGAGGATGAGTGGATGCCACCTCTATTTTTAGCAATACTTGCTTCAATTCTATTTCTCATCGTCTCCTCTTTGGAAATCTTCTCCTTCGAACATTCTCGAAATTGCTCTTATCTTGATATCTTGATCTTGATCCTCTTAAAGTGCCTAGGCTTCCTTTAAACTTAATACCTTGAGCTAACTCTCCTTTATAGTTTGGGATTCCCTGTTATCTTAATCTCATGACAATCTTTCCATAACTATTTCTTCTTTGTCTATCACTCCACATGCTTTCTTCACATTCCTAGTATCAAACAATTCTTTGATGGAACTTGCCTTCTTCATGGTCTTCAAATTCCTCTTTTTCTTGCGTCCAAACTCATCCATGGATTCAATCTTGTCTTTAAATCCTAACTTGTCCCCATGTCCCTACTTGATGAAGGCTTGGTCTAGAGATGATTCCTTCAAGCTTGATCTTCAAATTTTCTTTTCTTTCTCCAAACTTTCTTGTCATCCTGAAGTGTTATCCACCTTTGACCTTGATCTCCTTGAACTAGCCCTCTTCACCTTTCCATCAGCTATTATCCTATATCATGCTTATAGTCTATAATAACCCTTAACTAGTTATTAACAAATATCAATTTACCTTATAAACATTAGCTTGGCATTTCCCAAAACACTTGTAGGAAAGCCTCAAACCATACACTGAGTAATATAATTTAGAAGGGAATCTCCTCAACCCCAAGTAAAACCCCTAATGATAAGTTTACCGGATTTCTTGAGCAAACAAAAGAATTTTTAGTGTTTATTGCTTACGACTGAAAATCAGAATTTTGATAATGTCATGGTGATTTTCCTCATATATTGAAAGACTGGATTTACAATTCTCATCAATAGCCAATTCTGATAGCAAAATTTTATTAATTCAAACCAATACTTTTGCAACATAGTAATTAAAAGGTATGAAGAACCTGAACATTACAGTCACGTGGAACCCAAGGATGCCCAGCTTCCTTTAAAACAAATCTCTGCCCAAAACATAGCAGCTACAGCAGTCCAGGTATGATGCCAAACACAGCCTCGGAGGAAAATTTTGTGCTGCAAGTGCAGTCACAGATGGAGGCACTCACGAGCAAGAGGCATTGACGCCAAATTTCTGATTCACAATCTTTTCATAAGCAGCTCGTTCTTCCATAATAATAGTCCAGAATTACAACAGCTAGGGTATTCAATTTGCTGGCCTACAGGATCACCAGAAAAGTTGCTCCTCAGCCACAGTTGCTACAGAAAGAGGAAGCACCAATTCAAACTTCTCAGCTACAGTGATAAAATAGTTAGAGAAGTAAGGCAAACTTAGCTATATCTCAACAGTGAAATTGCAGAACAATTGCAAATGCAATTTTGGGAATTTCAGAAACCCTATACTCCAGCAAGGGCACAAAATCAAAACGTTAGAAGTGTCACAAAGACAAGAAAAGCAAATATATATTCAAGCGTGCTTTTTCCAATGAAATAAGCTCATATTTATAATCCCTTGTTTACAAAAGTTTCTCAAAAGAACTCAACTTCAGAAACTACGAAAGTTTCCCAAAAGAACTCAGCTCTTGAAACTTTCCTACGCAACTCTTTTAGTAACATTTAATACTCGGCTTACGCATATAATTAATTAAATAAATGGCACCCTCCAATGATGACTCGACCCTCAACTTAAGGGAAGTTATAAAGTTAAATTATAACTTTATAATAAGCCATTTAATAATTTGGCCACTAAAAATATTATAACTCCCAAATACTCATCATTTAAATATGTCGTCTGAAATAAGAGTCGCACCTATTATTTCTCCATGTGACCAAATGCACTTTCGAAAAATAGAAAGGGTCCATCTCAATCAACACCTGACTTGCCACAAATAATAAGTACACAAATCTAAGCTCAAATAAAGTCCAATCTGAGCCAAACGAATACCAACCTGTAGCTTATTGAATTGTGGAGAAGACAAGACCCTCCCAAGCCAAGCCACTACCTCAAGAGACTCTCTATTTACAATAATTAGCCTACAAGGATCACAATAATAGGCTAATCTCTCTAACTCTGATGCTGGCAAAAATGGGGACATTACATATTTTTCAAACAAATCTGATTGAGAAAACAAACTTCAGACTTCTGTATCCCTGATTTCAATAATGATTTGAGACTTTCTGATTAAGAAATCAGAGTATTAAAGATGCAAAATTAAGTTTAAAATTTGAAGACATAAGCCTGAAAATCTGAAGATACTCAAATTGGAAGGTGAAATCTAAATTCCCCATTGTCCTAGACTTGGAAAATTAGAACACCAAAGTCTATAAACCATGAAGTTTGAAAAAGGTCCAAGGGCATGGTCCAAAAGTCAAAAGTCTGAAGACAAAAGTTAGCAAACTTGGTCTGACTTGTCCTCCAACTAAGTAATCAGATTATAAACTCACAAAAACATGGCTTAGGAAGGACATTTTGAAAATCTGAAAGTGAAAATCATGCTTCCCACCACAAAACAAGATATGGCTTCCAAAGACAAATCTGAGTCATGATCAGCTGGATAACTTCTCACTTAAACAGTCTGATTTTGGATTAAAAAAATCAGTGTGTTTGCTTCGTCCTAGGTTGGATTTAAGAGAGGGTGTCCTCAAACTTAAGTCTGAGACTCTTCTTTGCAGCCTCAAACCTTTATATTCGAACAATCTAGATCATGTACTACAGTTTTTGATGTTTTCTGGACTCTCTTTTCCCTATCTCCAGGATCACCACCCTAGCTGAAAGACACTTGCAGACCCTATGCCTGAAGCAATGTGGTTGCCAGTCATTTGGTCTGCTGATAATTGTTTTTTATTACATCTGCAACAACATCTAATTGGGGATCTGGTCTTGAACCCTAAACACTATTCAAACTCCTTGAAGCACCTGATACTTTGGATTTTCTATGATCACCGAAACTTGGGAGGGTATTTTCGGACTTTAGGTTGCTGTCCCTGTAACAATCAGAATCAGACTTTAGGAGATTTGGTTCTCAAACCTTGAATGTCTGATCCTTTCTTCATTATTGCTGGCGATTACTTGACTTCAACCCTTCCTTGAATGACCTTGCTCTTGATCAATTGGCTCTAATGTTTCCTTTTCAACCTTGGTCTTCACTCTGTTAATTCTGTAACTTCTAATCATGTTGGTCTGATGGTACAGATCGTACAAATCTGAATATGAATTCAATGACCTTCTAATGATAGGCTATATAAATATTTGTCTTGTCTTAGTTGAAATTGGCATCTCCCTTGGATAAATTTGATAAGTCTAATCTTTGTCAAATTAGTCAGGCTAAACATTAACTAAAGGTCTTGTCCTTTGGGTGCCAATTTCAAGGAAACTAATCAGGGCCGACCTAGATAGGGACATGTTTCTTGTAGAGACATGCAATTTGGTTGCATATTTATATAGGGTGGGGTTGTAGTTAAAGGACACACAAAGAACATAAAGTCTGCTCCTTTAAGCGAGAAGCCCTATTCAAACACTTGCAGATATAAAAGATTTCAGAATAGTAAATATATTATTGACATTTCTTATCTCAAGTCTGTAACAAGGAAGATCATCTTCAGCAAGCATAGGAGAAGGTTTTATCTCAGATTAATCACATAGAATTTGCAGAAACTAAATAAAAGTCAGCTTATAGAATTTGCAGAAACTAAATAAAAGTCAATTTGCATAAGCTCCATTGTCATAAGAGGCAAAAGCACAAATTTTCTGTGGAAATGTAAACCAAAGCCCAAAACCCTTTAACAGACCATATGGTAGCAAAAAAGAAGTACCATAAAAGGAGTCTCAAGTAAGGCATGGGTGATAAGAGAAATTTATAACCCTACAACTATAAAGATAAAACTGACATCACAACCCCTTATTGTCATAAAACATTTCAAATATCTTATCACAACCCTTATGCACAAAAAGTTGTAAAATATCTCAACTTCAAAAATACATTAAAAAATATTAAAATTCATCACAGAAAAATGTTCAAAATTTAAAAAAATATGTATATGACTCACTCATGTTCAACAGATAAACCTTCATTATGCAACTATTTCAATTGAATTAATGTATATTTAAATATCTTATAGCCCTCATCTTTGAAGAAAATGAAACAACCTTGACACCAAACAATGAAAACCTGGAGGCAGAAAATAAATAAAAAGTGTTTTGATCTTTTTTTGTGTTTGTGAAGTGAATGAGAACAAATGGCATGCCCTCGGTTTAGGGAAAATTTGTGGTTTTTGGAAGAATATTTTGATTAAAAGAATATGAAGAAGTGTTTTAATAATATTTTTGTGGCCATCGACTACTAGTGTCCTATGGCTCATCCAAGTTTAGTTGGAGTTTTCCCAAGGCACAACCCAAGCACCCAAGCAAATCCTGAGAAACAACCTTGAACCTAGAAACCAAACAGACATTGATACTAGGGGATTTTGAGAGAACCAATAAAACAAAGTTTAGTCAGTACCTATTTTTTGGATTCTTACTCTCATTCATCTAACGGTAATGGACTTTTCCAATGACAGAAAATGTTAAACAAAAAATCTGAAAATGGTGAAAAAATAAAAATGAGAAAGACAATACATAAACAATAGATTGTGGTCAAAAGAAGAGAAAACATTGAAATTAAAACAAGCTGCAGGTTTGACTTTTTGAAGGTTATATGATTTAGATAATTCAGTTGAATAATGAAAGTGTTGATTTCAATGATCAATATTATGTGACAAGTACAACATGTAAATTATATGAAATTTACACTTAATATTTTCACTTGAGATCAATCTTAAATCTATCTTCAATCCTAAGCAAACAATGAAAATACAACTTAAGATCAAAAACCAAATTATCAATATAATAGTGTGGGCCAACATTTCTAGAAATGCACTAAACTAAATATATCTTAAAGCAAAGAGAACCAAATCAGCATAAATTGTAAATTCATCAAAGATAGCATCCCTCCACTTAACACTAAGTCCAATGATAAATATTAGACTAAAGAAAAGCAATAATATCTTTGTGATATGACTATATAGAATAATTTGATCTTAAAATATGTCAGTATGGTACAGATCAGTTCTAGAAAATGTCAATACTCACAAGCCATAGAGGTAGCATTGGAACAACTTTTACATTAAATTTACATTAACGTCATATTTCATCTATTTTCTAACATTATGTCTTGTTTGGTGCAACTACCTGAACAAATATTGCAATATGCCTTTATTTTATTTATCAGTAAGTAAGATGTGCAATTAACTTCTAACCATTGTGACAATTTGAACATGTTATATTTAAGGCTGGTGAAATCAACAAAATAATTCATAGCAAGACATTTAGACTTCCTATGTGAATACAGTGCAAATTTTATTGAATTGGAAACAATGACATTGAAATCTAGCCACCTTTATACTGGACCGCAACGAACAAAAGCTTATACTTACAGATGATCCACAGTAAAAACTAGATTTTGAATGAGGTACAGGTGGCCGCTGTATTGGCCTTTGGCATACTTTAGATGATCGAATATAACGTTGGGTGGTATTGCAGAAGATGAAATTCACCAAAAAATCATTTTGCATCTCTGCAAAAATCTGATAGGAAAAAGTAAGCAATATCAGCAAATCAACTCCAAATCACACCATGGTCAACTAAACCTGAATGAATAGTCAAATATCAAATAAACTTTTCAACAATTCATGCATTATAGCCACATTTCAAATTCCAAATGTGAGAATAATTACAGTGCAAATTTTGGGCATCACCACGAAAACCTTGTCTTTTCTATCATTTGTAAGAAGGAAACAAAGCCATGCCATGTAAACACCTTGTAAGGACCAAAAGAGACCACTTGCAAAAGGAAGAGTTCAAGAACACACACATACCCAGAGAAAATGAAATGAGATATTGTTCCTTCTTTAAAGTTTCAACTAAATATATCCTTGCAGTAATATTTCCAAAAAAAATGCCTTTGCCGCCATTAGAACAATTTGAGTTGCTGAACTAAAGTTTATTCTTTATAAAATAAGCCAGTTACAAATGCCTAAAGATTTTCTCAAGGAAATCCATTCCTAAATTAAGAAAAAATGTATCATCTTTCATTGAATCCTACCAGAAAAGAGTCTTAGGGATATAATGTTGTAATAAGATGAACATTATAAAAATATATAAAATATATAAAGCTTATAAATATAAACAAACAAATAAAGTTGAAGAATGGGACAATAAACTACAAATTGTTAAGCTACTACCAATAAGAGTATCTATAGCAGCAGAATGTTTGTACAATTACCAACCAATAGTCACAAGTGGAAGGATCAGATAATGTTACCCAAGGACAGCTCTAGAATGGGAGGATCCAATGAATTCATACTTTAGGCAAATTACTTGTAGTAGCACCCCATGTTTACTGTAAATTATTCTCTCTTCGTCACTTTTGGTATTCAAACATTACATCAAACACTTTGATTGTATGCATAACTTTTCCGTTTGATATTAGCTTGCAGATTGTATCTGCAAGTGTTTTTCTTGCCAAGTTTCAGAATAGACCGTTCTTACTCACACAATAACAGAGGAGTTACAAACTGATTTGAAACTTAGACTCCCACTACTAACCGTAATTGTAATAGTACTCGGTCTGAAATGAACAGTGATGTTGCAACATTCTTAATTTCAACCAAACTCAATCTGAAATGCACAGCAATCTGAAATATTTAAAAGTAATCTATAAGATTCTGACTAACCAACTCTGTTATTTGAAGGTTCAGGACAACAGATGTAAGGATAATCTGCCACAGAGAAAGGGAAACTGAATAAGAAGAATGCTGAATGTAGCACACCAGATACTCACATCCAACCGCTTGACTGCAACCTTCTATTTTCAAGATTCCATACACTTATTACACCTGACGAAACTCCAGCTGCTAAATTTGAGGGCCTTCAATACAGAATCTGCAGCAACAATTTGTATTTAAAGGTTGGCATACTCAGGACTCATCTGTCTGAGTTTCCAGTCTTAGAGCCATTCTGATAGTTGTATCACATATCACTCATTCATGCCTACTATAAGACATTAAACTTCTGTTCAGTGAGATGTTTGTTCCTGTTTGCTATTCCTGTCTCTGCTATAGTATTGTTATTTATTTGCAATCCTTCAATGTCTTGCATGCAACTGCTTGATACTTGAGTCTCCAATGCTTCAATGGCCTAGTCATCCTCAGTCTCTTCCAATAGCATTCACCAGTCATCCTCAATCTCTTCCAATAGCATTCACCAGCATACTCAGCCTTCATTTACATGGCCATTTCATATCCCTGATTTAGGAACTTCATTTACTTTCCTACAGTATGATTACTAATCACAGCAATATCTAAATGAACTGGTTGTTGGACCAACCAGAAATGTTGGAGACTCTCTTGCTGCTCTTAATAGATCATGTGCATTGAGATATGGAAGAAACAACCAAATAGCAACTCCCGTGTTGGAAATTAACCCAACGCTCAAAAATCTAATACGATGCATCCATAATGGGCCGCTCTAGCTGGAAAGATCCCACAACGTCAATCTCTGATAATATTAATAAGATCTGCCAGCGACATAATACTACGAAGCATCACAAATGTAGCATATTTCTTAAATGCCATACAGCAGACAAAATAAGCATCAGAACTTCATAAACATTTACTGCACATTAAGCTACTAATCACCCAAGACCATATTGATGTTGATAACTTTAAGTCTGGCATACAAAACATATAAATAGATTCAAGTATTATTATGAACTCACCACTTGATATCTATGAAGTAAACATTTTGAATGCAATTGCCTTATTTTTCAATCCATTCAAGCATGGATAACATAAAACAAATTTATTAATGTCCAACAAGAGACCACAAAAAGGGTCTAAGGGACTGAAAGCATACAAACAAAGAAGCGACAGGCAACAGGAACACCAAACGGTGTCTGGAAAAGAGCAAAAAAGAAACAAAAGAAGCAACAGACTGTTGTCAGTAAAAACTATATTATAATGTCAGATATAGAACATTCTATATGCCACACTACGCCATCAGTCTATTTATCGACGCCACAGCACAGATGATACATACTAATAGATTGGAGATCAAGACAGGTCCAATAGAACAAGGAGACACTCCGATAGTGCAATGGAAGCACCTTGATACTCCAGGAGGGCAGAAGGCCATCGGACAGAAGAGGCTGTGGATGGAGGTGGAGAGCTCAGAGCATGGGAACACTGATATTGGGAGGCAGGACACATCCTCCGAAGATACTGATGACTCAAAGGAGGAGGTGGACGACGAGGAAGATGATGAGGATGTTGAGGTTATCACAATGCAACCACTATTGTTTCCAAGGTCCCTCGCAACTACTTCTCTCTCTCACTTAGTTCCAACAGGCATTCACATTTCAGGATTTGGACAATTTAGGCAACATGTGGTTATGACCCCAGTCACCATAGCAGCCAGACCAACAGCATGACCAACACCCCGGCCATCAGCCCAACAAGCATTATTACCTGCAAGGGTTGTCGAGCCTTCAGTTGACCGAGAGGCTTTGCCAGCTACAGCCTTAGTTCTACTAGAGATAGGGGTTGAGACATATACAACCGCAGTTATACCCAATGATGAGGTATAGACACAGGAGGGAGTGATAGAGGTACCTACACAGGCGGAAGCAACTGAGGGTTCAAGGACACCCGTGGGATCTAATGCAGTGGTGATGATAGACAATGCATTATTGGCCATCAGTGAGGATGCTGCAGTTGAGGACTTACGTGAGCAAGAGCTGAGTGGGTATTTGGGTAGGAGATTCAGCATCAAACCGGTAGTGCCAACACTTGTCACTATCTCATCCATGAAAGAAGTACCTGAGGTGACAAATCCTCCAGCACCAGCAAAGTCATCCTACCGTCGTAGTGGAGCCACCACCAACCCCACCTCGGATAGGGAACAAAGCTGAGAGGATGTTGGAAGCGGTAGAGACAGCAATGGCAATAGAGCACACCATGCCATCTGACTCCTTGACAGCTATGGAGGAGGATATCAAGACATACTTAGCAGATGTACTGACTTGAGGTAGACGAGTAGTAGTCTCGACATAAAGACGCACCTTGGAGTTTGTGGTACGGGAATTAGAGCAGGTCTTGGCATTTATGTGAGTTGGTTGTCCAACGGCTTTCTCTATATGTTTCGAGGCAAGAGGATGGTTGAACATAGAGACCCCAGAGATGCGACAGGAGTGGAATAATCAGGAGCCTTTGGTGGAGAGTAGAATTGAGCAGCTCACACGAGGAATAGTACAGGTGTATCGCGAGGTGTACTATGCTCTGCACAAGAGTGAGGTAGATCAGGTAGCAGCAATAAGGGCTCAAGAGGAGACAGCTACTAGACTAGCCTAAGTACAAGCTAGTTTGACCACTCAATAGGTCGTTTGGGAAAAGGAGCGCACAACACTCATTGTTGAGTAGGCAGCAATTGTATCTCAGTTGAGGGATGCAAAGAAAGAGTTGGATAAAAGAAAGTGGAGCTCCAAAAGATAGTCGACGTGATGAAGAGAGCACTAGAACTCCAGATGCAAGCCAAACTGAATTTGGATGCTTGGACGAATTTGGATGCTCGAACACAATAGGTACATGAGTTGCTGGCACAGCTGAACGAGCTCCGAGTACAGAGGACGTCTATCACACCAGTTGTACCAAGGATGCAACCCTCTACTTATTTAATTTTGAGTCTCAATATACTTAGTAATTTAAGTTGTCTCTATTTTGTCATCCAGAGATGACTTTTCTTTTGGGGGGGATGTCGGTAAAAACTATATTATAGCCAACGGGTTGACTTAGTATCTGAAAGGTCACGTGACGATTGAGTCACCCCTTCGGGAAGTATATGTACACCGTCCAAATGGATTTACGAATCATCGTTGTACTTGGAGTTGCATATCTACTTATATGAATAAAGTATTGTTTTGTGTTACATTCTAAACTATTAATGCAATAAGTATTTGTTTACCCTGTATGGTAAACACGGACCCAACACGGAGGCAAGGACTAGGGATCCTTCCTCGGCTGAAAGAAATCCAGCACCGAAGGATATGTGCCAAGGCGAACAAGAACCTTGATGTTGAGAACTATTGGAGAAGTGTCGCTAACAAGTAGAACTGCTATGGGATCTTGTAGATCTGGAATGTCTAGTGGTAGAGGCACTGGATAGCCGCTTCACCGCCCGCGGCAGAGACAAGGGCAAGAAAAAGATGGCGATGAGTTGATTGGAGGTCTATCTCTAGGGGAATACGAGTTGTAGGGCGTGGTCGCGGAGCTTCATAGTCTCACGAAGGTAAAGTGCTAGGCAACTCTGGTTTGTATAGTCAAAAAAAAGTTGTCAGAGATCTGCACTCTTTGAAAAAGCAATTAAATCTCCCTCTAATCTTGTAGTAGGTAGGGCAACAAGTATTTGTTTTGTGTTACATTCTAAACTATTAATGCAATAAGTATTTGTTTACCCTGTATGGTAAACACGGACCCAACACCAAGGCAAGGACTAGGGATCCTTCCTAGGCTGAAAGAAATCCAGCACCGAAGGATATGTGCCAAGGCGAACAAGAACCTTGATGCTGAGAACTATTGGAGAAGTGTTGCTAACAAGTAGAACTGCTATGGGATCTTGTAGATCTGGAATGTCTAGTGGTAGAGGCAATGGATAGCCGCTTCACCGCCCGCGGCAGAGACAAGGGCAAGAAAAAGATGGCGATGAGTTGATTGGAGGTCTACTCTAGGGGAATACGAGTTGTAGGGCGTGGTCGTGGAGCTTCATAGTCTCACGAAGGTAAAGTGCCAAGCACCTCTGGTTTGTATAGTCAAAAAAAAGTTGTCAGAGATCTGCACTCTTTGAAAAAGCAATAAAATCTCCCTCTAATCTTGTACTAGGTAGGGCAACAAAAGATGAAGCAGCTGTCTGTCTCAACCTCTACCAAGGTGCCCATACGACAGACCCAGTCCTCTCTATCAATATGGTGATCAGTTTGGATCCGAAGCCGGTGGGAGCCATCTCTGAAGGACCCCAGAGAGATGTGTAGGGTGTGGCACCAATGCCGAGACAGGCAGCCAGGGAAAACAATAATCCCATCACAAATATCCAAAAAAATCTCTGCATAAAAGGCTATTGTCGAGCGTAACCCCCCACTAGGGTTGCACCAGGTCGTGGTGATGTGTTGTCTATAGATATCAAGTCTGACATGTTCATTCAAGTCATATTAGGAAGGGAAGAGGTGAGCGAAAGCGTCCAACATGAACTAAAAAGGAAGCATGGTTGTTAATGTTGATCCTAATCGAACCCAATAGAAAAGTAACCTACGCATACCAGCAACGAGCTCTAGAGGCGGGGTCAAAGTCTACAACCGCAATAGAGGAACAATAGGCCAAGTAAGAATATCTGAGTCGATCATCCACAGAATCCACAAAGCCACAGGCACGGTGAAGAAACAAAATTAGGTCGACAATTGCGCCAAGCCTGAAGGGATGAGCCCTGAACTATGCCAGAATAATGTTGTGAGGAGTCAGTCAATGACATCTAACAATGCACCGGAGGAACCAAGCCTAGACACGCTCAATAGAGGCCCAATCCGAGTCAAGAAGAGAAGTCTCCCACACACAAACCTATAGAGCATTGTCGGTATGACTACGGAGTCCAAGAGGGACAGCTTGGACGAAGTTTCCTAAAAATGGTGTCTAAAGCATTGTCTCTCAAGAATGGAAAGGGAGCCCGTCCCTTTGCTCAACCTATGTTGAATGGAAAGTCTTGAGTTGAAGCGAGGTTCAAAGGTCCAAAGAACTTGAACCCAACGTATGTGTATGAGGAGGCAATCTCAATCTCCTGACCCTGAAAGTAGAAATCCAGATGCGAGGTCTTCAAGTACTTGAAGACAATGATCCGTGTCTTGCCCAAATTCACCACCCGCTGTAGTTGGTTCCAAAATGAATCAAGGCCATTAAGAAGTCTCTATACTCTACGAGGACAAGGCCAAAAGAATCACATCCTTACCAAAAAGGAGGATGGAGATCAATGTTAAGAATATAACCTAGATAAACCTATAGGTTTAATACTACAGACTGTACCTGCTCTTCTATACATATATTTCTAATGAATGGCATTCAATTTAATATATATTGTCTCTAAAGGTGTCGTCGATTTCTAGACAAATACCTTATTTGTTCTTGGTTAACTTAGTTAGTCATAACTAATTTATTTACTAAAGATTGCCAGCTTAGGGATAACAAATTGTTTGTTAATGCCAAGGGTTATATCCCTTGAAGGACAAACCCTCTAGATAGGATATATGTACGAGTTGTGAATGCAGTTTGGAAGACACACGTACACAACAGTCTGATCTTCCAAGCATTTTACTTCCTCAGAATTACATAGCAGAGATATTACTAATCATCCAAGATCGAATATAGAGGACTAGACCTGCAGTAAACATTAGTAATATCTACCTCAATCAAATCTAAATATACATTTGTCGAAGATCCATGAACTTAACATGGTATCAGAGCCAAGTTGCAAATATAAGAGAAGTTACATTTCAAACAATAATAGAGAAAATATTGATAGATGCAGACCTCTAAAAATTAGTTTGCACAAGAATCAAAACAAAAATTAAGTTTACTTCCAGTCAATGAGAATAGTGATTGGAAGCATTTTGGCATTCACAGCAAGGCTACACTAGAGCTCGGTGAAGAACTTACGGCAAGGTCTGCACAAATGTTGAAAGCAACTAGTGCTTTGGACGTTGAAATGTTTTCACCGTCAACTACAGATACACAGGACTATGCAGACAAAGGTGTATCCATTCACTTCAAGATCTGTGGCAATCTAATTCACTAACTTCTATTTGCAAAGGCATCACCTGAAAACAAAACAACATAACAATTCTAAGTTGTAGCCAGTCTAATCAGAGTGGGTAGATACGACACATATTAGTGTGACACCTACCTACATGCAGGCAAGCTCTTTCACACAAAGCGAGTGAACATCTCAGTCAACAAGAAAGGAAGAACAAGTGAGGTGAAGGAATGTATATACTAAGTGTTGACTCATCATTTAAAATATAAAGTTAGAGGATGTAAATGACAACCAAGGGGATATTTCCCCAAATACGGAAATGATAAAACTCGATAAATTATAGACATGAAGATTAATATATGGAATCGGATTGCTTTCAGAGGCAAACAACTTTTTATCGTAGGAAACCTTCATCTTCATTGTCTGAGAAACGTATATTTGTTGAAGCAGACTTGGGTCGTTTTAAGGGAGATGACTATGGTCTAAACCAAAAATCTGCAATTTGAGCCCAGTACAAGAGTCGTCAAAGTATGGTTGAATTTCAGAGTTGTCTCTTCTGATAGCTCAATGGGAAATCATGCTATTGGAGTATTTGAATTCATTTGGATGGAAAGATTCCTTTGGTTTATGAAATATTAGAGACTCTCGAAGCAGCTAACGTGAAACCCTTTGACCCATATGTTTTGATTGTTACATTTGTAAATTCACAAACAATCTCAAAATAGCAGCAATTTGCAAGTTTTGAGTGTCAACAGGCAGCAGGATTCACAAATGAGCGGTACCTTTGATATTCTTGGAAGTCTCAGTACTCTGACTAGCAACACTTCACATTTTAATGGAAACGTAATGAACTGAGATGGGTCTGCACTTGAAATTACTTCAAGATCAATACGAGTAAAGGATTTCAGAATATACTATGGACTAGAGCTTGTGATCTAGTCTGACTTCTATGTTGCTGAATGCTTATATATGTTGACTACGGACGGACCAAGAAGTACAAAGAGATAAGTATTCTTTATGGTTGAATAATGCTCTTCAATCCTTCATGTTGTTATTAATTCATGCTATATTATTTGGATAATGAATCATGAATGATTCAAGCATTGATATTTCTCTTGGACTGTTATTAATCTCTATGAAAAGCTGTCACAATGACACCAAAGTTAGAGTACCAGATGTATCTAAGTATTCTTCTACTAAGGAGCAATTACTTTTCATAAGAGGAATGCAATGGGAAGATGAGAGATATGTAGACTGCTTCATTGATACATTTAGTCATATCTCCCTCTCTGTGGGCAATGCTAGGTAGATCCATCCTTTGCAAGTATGCAAGATGGTATCATAGAAAGTCCATAATGTTCAATATCACCCTCTGAGAATGCCATAGTGATTATGTGAATATTTTGAATCCTCCCTAGCTAAGAGGGAGTCTTGAAATTAGCTAAATCGGATTCTAGCATATTTAATTCTATGGTATTGGCCAGAAATGAAGGTTGTGATCTCTAGATGGGAGATACATTTGGTAAGGCTTTGTCAGGTCGGGAATATTAAAGAAGGATACATTAGGCTGCTGGAAACTATAGTCAAGCACAAAATTCATTGTAATATTTGGTGACTATCTACCATTCTGGAAGGCCATTACTCAAAGAGTATTTGGTGAATATCGTTGATATTCTAGGAGGCCAATACTCATGACATCATATGCAATATCAAAACATTCTACTCAAGGCATTTCTGATCTTTCCTCAAGTCCAAGAGGGAGTGTTAATGATTGTGGACTTAGAAAAGATGCATTCTATATAACCATATGACTATTCAGATTATTAGTATTGGTTCTCTTAGAAAGGACGAAATAAAGTGACATCATGCTATGACACTAAGATCATTAGCATGGTATGCCTTCTTGACAAAAGGAGAAGCTAAATGATCTACAATGACGAATCTTGACTCAGAGGGAGTATACCATGCTTTATTTATTCCCGAGTAATAAAGAATTTGTAGCAAAAATCATAAGTATCAACTTATAAGAAGGTTATATGTCAGAGAGAGTACTTAGAAGATCGAGTTGACTCCTTGGGATCTAGGTTATACAAACTCAGACTGAGTGTACCATGTCAAGATGGTGTATACTCATAAAGTACAAAAGCTTTCATCAAGGTTATGATGCAAAGATAAGTATCTATTGTACTTGAGCTCGTCTTCTACCTTATGTCTATAATATCTTTCATTTGTATTTCTTATAAGAAGAGTAAATGCCTTGATTTTGTTTTCTGAAGAATGTTCCTATAGGAAAGAAGTTTGGATTCAAAGGGAGTCTGACATCTCATCAAGGCAACCTTGAATAAGGAGCTCAGAAGATTTAATATCCAATAGGAGTCTTGAAAATCTAAAGTGCGCAACCATCTGATGGGCCAACTTTTATAAACATCATGGTGTGGAAGTATTTTTCAGCAAATAGTCTTGCAGCATCAGTTTGCAATAATAGAAAAGAATCTTCCAACACGAATTTGATGTGATATCAAATGATCTTATGGTGTTTTTAAATTAGTAGAGGACTACTGGCAAATCTTGAATAGATTCAAAATTGTGTTGTGAAAGAGACATTTCGATGTCTATGAATCACAACTCGGATAAAGAGAGAATTTAATTATTCTCTAGACTTCATCCTTAAGTACTGGAAATTAGAAAGCAAATATTCTTACCAAACCTCTCTGAGAGTGATCATCTCAGGAAAGATCTAGGAATGATTGAATTATTTTGTATTCTTATGATAATTTTATTTTTGTCAGGCTATTGACTATTATGGGCTCCACCATGTGTAATCATTATTTAAAAAGGTGATGATCTCTGAGATAATGAATACTTGTGTAAAAGGCATTATGAGAGATGACGATATCTTAGATAATGTACTAAAGAGTAGATTTTACTGTAAGATTCAAATGAGTTTTAGATCATGTTATGACATTGACATTGGTATGTTCATGGGTCACAAATTGGATAAAGGAAGAATCTTAGAATTCTCCAAGGTTATCCTGTATTATGGTAGATCTTAAACTCAGGATCTCGTTGTGATATAGAAATACCAGTTTCTATGAGTTACAACATGTGTCTTATCACTAGTAGCAGTGATTTGTCATATCACAAATTTAGTAATATGACTTTGTATCATGTGTTCTATGATATCACATACTAAGAAGAGACAGACAGATATAGAGTATTAATTCTTGCTTAAACATCTGTATTGATGTTGCTAGATATGATATCTCTCTGTAGGATTATCAGGTTAAGAGGAAGTGTTAAGAATATAACCTAGATAAACCTACAGGTCTGATCGTACAGACCGTACTTGCTCTTCTGATGATAAACCTAGATATATTCCTAATAAATGGCGTTCAATTTAATATAGTCTTTAAAGGTGTCGGCGATTTCTAGACAAATACCTTATTTGTTCTTGGTTAACTTAGTCAGTCATAACTAATTTACTTACTAAAGATTGTCAGCTTAGGGATAACAAGTTGTTTGTTAATGCCAAGGGTTATGTCCCTTGAGGGACATACCCTCTAGATAGGATATATGTACAGGTTGTGAATGCAGTTTGGAAGACACACATACACAACAATCTGATCTTCCAAGCATTTTACTTCCTCAGAATTACATAGCAGAGATATTATTAATCATCCAAGATTGAATATAGAGGACTGGACCTACAGTAAACATTAGTAATATCTGCCTCAATCAAATCTGAATATACATTTGTAGAAGATCCATGAACTTAACAATCAAGACCTAATGCAAATCGCAACCATCATTGGGCAGTGAAGTATCTCTGAGAAAAGCCTTGATCTCATCAATATATATGCCAAACAAGGTGGGGGGAAGAAATGACCCTTGCTTCGACCCAACAAAGCTTTGATTAGGAACTAAGAAGCCCTCGGGAGTCCTGAATATGTCCACTACACTCTCATATAACCTCACTATAGTTGTCAAAAGAATCTTCAAAATCCCAATGTCTCTAAGTCTCTAAAAAAGGGCCACCTGCAAGATGGAATCAAAAGACTTACGAAAGTCTACAAAGCAACATTAGACTTTCGCCAAGCAATGTCGAGCTTCCTCAATAATAGCCCACAGCGTCAAGATATGGTGCATGGTTTGGTAAGGTGCCTGAAAACATATAAAACACTTTAGGTATCCATCCATTCAATCATATAAAATGCTTTACGTATATCCTTATTTCTAAATAAACCTTTCACACTTGTCTTGAAAACAATTTGCAAATGCAACATGCGACGTGCGACACATGAATGATACCTCCAAACTGGAACTAGGTTTTTATCCAATTAATGAGAAATCCCAAGTATTTTCATCCTTAGATTTCTTGAATTAAAAGCCCAAAGCTCCCAAATTCTTTAGGAGAAAATATCAAAAACGAAGCATATCCAAAATGAGCCTCTCAATATTCTTTAATAAAACATCCCCATGCCTCTTCACTTCCTTTCTGCTTCTTTATTATTCCACTTTTTTAATTTGAATTTAGGAAAATAATAATAAAATGACTTTATTAATTTTTCACTAAGCTCACCAATATAGTCATTGTAATACTTTATTAAATGATTTTATTAAGTTTTCGTCAAGTTTGATACAATTTGACAAATTAAAACTTAATTATTTAATTGACTTTTAATGTCCCTAAAGTCCTCCCTTCCCAGAGATTGCTTGCCCTCAAGCAATTCGCACCTACATGTACTAGTGTAGGAAAATCAAGTATTCCAACCAGATATCCCAAGCTTTCCGCAAGATAAATGAGTTTGGTAATCTGGTGAGCTGAGTTAGACTTGTCGAGTAATGGTAACCCATCTACTCGACTCGCCAAGTTTTGTCTATGACTTGCCTAACTCCGCAAGTTAGCAAACTTGCCAAACTTGTCCATAACTCGATAGCAAGGCATGGAGAATCAGCTTTCAAAAAGCAAAAAAATTGTAAACCTTTTTTTAATGATTTCTTTTACATTTCTTTCTTTTTATAACCCTAAAAGCCCTTCTAAGTGCTTAATAGGGAGGAAAGAGAAAAAATGCTAGAGAGGAAGATAAAAGAAAAACCATACGTTTGCAACCAGCAAGGAAGAAGAGCATCAAGGAAATCACAAAACAATTTGGGTATGTCGTCAACTTGCATTGGAAGTATTAAGGAGTCAATAGCAACATTTCTCAACTCATTTGCAAAAGGTAAGAGTTAAACTTTCTAGATTGTGTTAATTTTATTTTGTATGTTAATGTATTCCTCATTGTTTCTTAATCATTGTTTATTAAACTTTTTTAGTTTTACTTTGTAAATCTTGATGTTATTTATTAAACTCCATAAGAGAAGTAGAATAAATGCAAAGTCGCAAACCGTACAATGTTTTGAGAACAAATTTGCAAACATCTATTTACAATTTTCTAAAAATATGTAGTGTTTGTTGATTTCTAATATTAGTTTGTAACTTCGTAAAATTTTGAATTTTCGTATTATAGCAGCCTTAACTTTCATTTTTCACAATGCCTCCAAAGGATCTGGCTTTAAAATATATCAAGGATTTTCAAAGAAGGAAAAATAATCAAACACAATGTGTTTTTGTATAAAGATATAAATTATGGTGGCATCAATAGATTCAAATATCATATTGTTTGCATATCTAGGCATGCTATTACTATGTGCACTAAACACATTGCTAAGGCAAAACGATTTTGTTATGTCCAATTAGAGACACATAAACAAGAAAAGTTAACTAGGAAGAGGCAACTTGATGAGTTAAGTGTTATTGGCTCCCATGCTTCTGCATTCACATCCGCAGGTGTTGGAGAGGAATCTACTAGACCTCCCTTTTATCCTAGTGTTAGTGCTTGCGCTTGTGCTCCTGATAGTGGTAATATTATATTTTGTCCTAGTGCTACTATTTATCCTCTTGATAGTAGTATTATTACATTTTGTCCTAGTATGCGAAAGCCAAGATTGGATAATTACTTTGTGCCATGCACTACTCCTAGTGCACAACCCTCACTTGATAGCATGCATTGGAACAAGGAGATTCATGATGCTACCAAAAAAGCAAATTTGCAAATTTTATTACTTTCGCAACATTCCAATTATTGCAGCCAAGTGATTATGTTTTATTGGTTTGTTTTAAGTTCAATGTTAATTTTTTCATTTCATACTTTCAATTTGAGACTCTGAAGTTGAAGTCTACTTTGTATAATCATAGATCCATAATGAGTTATCATCTAATCATAATCTATTTGTGACAGGTCTCCTTATTCGCAAGGCATGATAGATGCCATAACTATTTGTGGTGTAGGGTTTAAATCCCCTATTCATGTTGAGTTGACTTGCCCCCTCTTAGTCAAAATGGTTGAGGATATGAAACTTGAGCTAGATGACCACCAACAGTCATGGACCCAAAAGGGTTCTGCCATCATATGACAAATGGTTGCATGGATAGGAGGAACAAAACACTCCTTAATTTTCTTGTTTACCGTGAAGGTGATTGATCATTTGACTTCCCCACATGCATTGTTATTGACTAATTTTAAATTTCAATTAGTTGATCTATCCATGATCATTATTTATTTTGCTCTATTTAAATTTTGTAGGATCCACTATGTTCCTAAAATCTATTGATGCTTCCTCACATGTTAAAAACGCCACATACTTATGTGAGGTTATTCAGGAAGTCATAGAAGAGGTGGACAAGGAAAATGTGGCGCAATTAGTGAGAGTAGCAAGTTTTGTTGGTGCAAGTGAACTTTTCAAGTTTGGAAAATTTGATGGAGAGACATCTATAAATTTATTTGAAGTTTTCTTTACATATGTAAATTTTTAATTAATTTAAAAGTGTTGGAGGTAAACTTTTGATGGAGAGGCACCCCAAAAATTTCAGTCTCCATGTGTAGCCCATTGCCTTGAGCTCATGTTGGAGGATATTGGTTAGCCTAAATGGGTCAAATCCTACATTGAAAGGGCACAAATATCTACAAGTTCGTCTACAATCATACATTGATCCTTAGCATAATAAGGCAATACACGGGGCAAAAGGAGTTTGCACATCCTAGTATTATGAGGTTTGCCTCAAATTTTCTCACACTAAAGTCCTTGTTGAAATCAAGGGAAGATTTGAGGCACAAGTTTGTTGGGGGTGTAGTGGACTTCCTCTTCCTTTACTATGACCACTGCTCGGATAGATGTGGCAAATTGCATTTTTTTTTAGGCTAGCTTTTGGACACCTTCTCAAAAAAAATTGAAGTAAATTCATTGCAATTTAACATTTAGTATTTACTTGTTGAAAAAATCAATGTTTCTCTTAATTTATATGCATATTTTAATTTCTTTTGCAACTTTGTAATTTTGCTTTTTTTTTTCAATTTGTGACTTGACTACTTTTTTTTACATTATATGCAAGTCATTGAGCCCCTCGTAGTTCACCTACGAGTTGTTGATAAGGAGAAGCCCTCTATGGGCTACATATATAAGGGCATGGATAGGGCCAAGGAGGCCATTAGATCCAAGTATGGAGGAGAAGAGAAGTACGGCCCCATTTGGGAGATCATTGATAGGAGATGGAAAAACCATCATCATAGGCCCATCCATGCAGCAGGTTATTACCTTAATTTAGCATTTTGTTTCCGTCTTGACTTCAAGAAACATGAGGACGTTCTTACCAATATATATACAATGATGCAAAAAATGCATAGTGATGACACAGCCTCAGCCACAACCCTTGAGCTAGACAAATATAATAATCAAGAAGGGATGATTTTATCTAGCAAGATGTGCACGCATGCTCGAACAAAATTCCAACTAGGTAAAAATTATTCTTAAGTGTATGGCTTATAAGTTATGCATTTCAATTGTTGATTTTGTAATATAGCCTTAATGTTGTACTTGTAAATGAGACTAAATTTTTTCTTTTCCTTATTTAAGATAGATGGTGGCAAATGTATGGCCCCTCAACCCCAAATCTTCAAACAATTGTCATTTATATTTTGAGTCAGGAAGGTAGCACTTTTAGATGTCAACACAATTGGTCCATGTTCGAGCACATCCACTCAAAGTGGTGAAATAGGTTGTCTGTGGAGAGGTTGAATGATCTTGTCTTTGTTCACTACAACCTTTGTCTTAGGATTAGAAAGATTTTGGACACCAACTCCTCTCCAATCACTCTAGAGGAGATCGATCCAAAGTTGGAGTTGCTCACTAAGGCTACTAATCCAATCTTCAGTAACGTTGACCTTGACGAGGTTGACAAAGCAGATATAGAAGTTGAGGTTGTGGCTATGGCAGACAAGGATACAGAACATTTTGGCGCACACATACGCACTATTGATGTTGATCATGAGTCCACCTCACATGTGGCGGCTATGGCTACTTAGTCCTCTAGGACCTAGCTTAAACGCATTTGTAGAAGGAAGACAGGAATACACAGAGCCTGAGGCTGAGATTGAGGCCGAGGTCGAGGATAAGGATGAGGCTTGAGCTAGAGCTTGAGGAGATAGACTTGTTTTTTGTTTACAGTGTTACTATTTACATCTTTACACTCTACAGTTACACATACATGTTGCATGGAAAATTTGATGTGAGTTGATAGACTTTTTTTTTATTTAGTCCTACTACTTACATACGTTTATAATTCTATATATCAATGTCATAAGATCCTATGTTTTCTATTTACTTCAACTATAGTTTACATTTTACGTATGTGATGGATTTATCATTTATATTCCTTGTTTATGTATGTTAGCTTCTCTCTGATGATGTTATAGTGTCACGAGTTGAGTCGTCTTGCGAAGTCTAAGCCGAGTCCAAGTTTGGGAGCTATGATTCCAACAAACCCAACTCACTGCAATCAACCCATCATCATGTGAAAGCACATATACTAATGTTATGAAGTGACCACAATAATCCAAATCCTCCCAACTAAAAGTAAAAAATAATTGAGTTGTGTCCACAGAATATCCCACAACTAGCTACAGTAAAATCTTCAAGTGTACAAAATCAAACTAGTCCACGACTGAGGTCAATATTACTGGTACAACGGAGATAGTTCGACAATAAACAATCTGAAATAGCATTTAATACATAGGAATCATGAGTATGGAAATACCTGAAAATCCATCTCTCATCATCAAATTATACCTACCATCAATCCTCAACCACAAACTACATCGATTGAACCAAAAAAGACATTCAACTCATTAGTAAATTAAAATCCAAACTTAGGTGTAAGTGATGAGGATGTGGGCAACAGTACTATCTCTAGAATTTAATCCACTATCCTAGTCTTGTGACCAAACCTTCGTCACTAGTTATTGCACCTAGGTCCCAAATCCTCCAATCAAATCTATTCTCGTCACTGTAGCCAAAAAGAACTTCCTCATTCGACTTGAAGAGTAGATTATCAAATGTCTAGTCAAAACTCATGTCAAAGAGTGAGTTACCATAATATACAACCACGTCTACCTCAAACACATCATTGTCAACCAACTAAATTTATCCTTTACTCCAAACTCATACCAAGGTTCTAGCTAGTTCAAAAATTTATTACTTAATCATTTGGGACAGTTATCCAAATCATAAGTTGGTTATATGTTGCAAAGTAACGAGACTCTGACTCGGCTCTGACTCAACAAGGGCAATTTGACTCGTGACCAAGCTCGAACTCGGTCATGACTTGGCTAGCCAAGGTATATTAATAAAAATACCTTATAGAAATATACGATATTTGATGACTTTGCAGGTCAAGGCCACAGGTCATTTTGACCCGGCAGGTGTAACCCAACTCGCAGTATAAAAACATTTTAAAACATTATCATCATTATTATTTCAATTAGAATAACATTGAATTTATTGTATATAAGTTTCATAAAACTAAAATTAGCTTAGATCAATCTTTACAATTGCTCTAATTAAATTAAGAAAATTGAATAACTTCCTTTTGCTGGTGGATGTTCCCTTAGTTTTAAGTCGTTCTTAAACACAAAAGAATAGCCAAATAACTTAATAATAACTTTCTAAACTAAAGCATCTACAATAAGTGATAAGTTAATCAATAAACTAACATATTCATTTTAGATTTTTTCAATATTCTTAATTAATCACCAATATCTTTGTGTTTAATTTAACATCTTTGTTTGCTCAATTTTGCTTGCTAAAGGTTAGCGTCCTAACTATGAATGTTATAAGATGATAGCAAATATTAGACATTGCAAAAAAACTTTTTGTCATTTTTATTTGCTAGTTATATATTAATTTGCTAATTTTATATATAAATATATATATATATATATATATATATATATATGATTATTTGCTAGTTATATATTATTAATAGTTATTAGAAAATGGAACTATAGATTTTTTTTTCTATATTTATTAATAATATATTCTATTATTGAATTATGTGGATGTGGAATTATGAGTTGTTTTTCCTCCATTACAAGAATAATAAACAAAGATGACTTCTTCAAGACACCTTTCACTTAAAAGCCTCTTTGCTTTATACTTAGGCACATAATATAATTTATTAATTTCCTTTTGGCTCCTAAAAAACAACCTTTCCAACCATATCATGATATTCTAACATATTTAGCAACCTCATATTTCGTGGAATAATAATAATAATTCGCCCGTCTTGCGATAATGACCGAACAAGCGTCAGAAACCATATCTAACAACATAGGAGTGATCTTGATGAAGAAAAATGATGAACAAACCTGACAGGGTGACTTACTAAAAATAGATGCTCGCTCCAAGATTCTTGGAGCCCAAACCAGGAGCCAATAATAAAAACTGTGAGCATCACTCAACTCCTCTAACTCAACTAAGCTCATCGAAACCAACTGTTGACTTACTAAAAATAGTAAGTCCCTCAAAATGGGGCCAAAACTAACCATAGGCCATTAGAAAGCCTAATAACTCCTCAATTGAGACCCTTGAATCCCACAGGCAACTCACAAGGGTCGCGATGATGAACTGACTAGGCCAACTGCGGTAACCCACTAAAAATAGGGACATTAAATTGATTTCATCCTCCCTTTCCTTCAATTTATCAGGATATACTTGAGGAATCTCTAAGATATGATCCCTGTCTAAAAGAAATACAAATATTCAGCTTCCATTTATTCAAGAGCTACTCTGACCAACTACAAGTGGGCAAGATAAGAATCACCTACCATGCCCTTTGGTCTCCTTTCAACCTAAGCTTTCCAATTGAGTTTTTCAATAATTTTGTGAGTGTTTTCATAATGTACAAATGCTGTAACAATCATTTCATCAATAACCTTTAGCTGATTCTTTAAAGTACATTTCTTAACACTAAACATCATCATTTTGAAATGTATTTTCCAATTTGTCCTCCAAACAGCTCTTTGAGTGTCAATTTCTTGGTATATTTTTAATTTGCATGTTAGGACAGCCCCTTGGCAAATAGACAATTCGCTATCTGTAGCAACAATTTCAGATTCGTAAGGTAAAGCTTCCAACAACATGTTGATCTTACCCATTTCAACATTTAACAAATGGCCATCCTCGATGTCATTCACTGTCACCAAATTTGAAGCCTTTAAAGTTATTACTATTGGCATCCAGAATATTATGATGCATAAGTGAGCTGCAACTATTAAAAACATACAATTCATCATATGTTTCAATGTTATCATAGGCCTCAGAATCCTTGTTTCATTGATATGCATTCGCAGTTTAGGTTGCTGCTATGGCTTCATTTTCAAGCTATTTCTCACCATATGAAGATTCATGCACTTCACTAGAACCATCTCGAATCTTTAACTTGCTCTCCCACTGAGTAAGATCATCCTCATCAAAATGTTTTGTCAATCAAAACTTCCAAATCACCATTGTAGAGATTTATATATCCCTTACCTCTAACAATAGTTGAATTCATTTCCTCAAAAGCATTTGTGTACTGTTATTACGTTGGAACAAAGGTGTGGAATTCCTATCTTCTTCGGTATTGGTACAAACTACTTTGGCTGATTTAACTTCCTTAACAACCACACAATTATGATTAGGTGTCCAAGTCTCTTGACATGTGAAACAAATCTGCTCCCTTCTCAATTGATTCTTATTTTTTAGAGGGAGACCTTGCAACCAATAACCTTTTTATCAACCCTTTTGAGAGCTCATAAGCCATAGGTGAGATATTATGCTCCTTTTTCCAAATGACCAACAAGTCTGATTGCAACCACTTACAAATATCATCATCCTCATATAAGACTTAAGATGTCATAGTTTGTGTAAGCCCTCACATTTGTCTAGATGCAGTTTACTAATTTTGGTTAAAATCTATTTAAACATTTGTTGTATCAATTTATGATTTATCAACTTTGAGATCCACCATACTAATAAATGATTTGGTTCTTTCCATGTTTCTAAAATTTTAGCCCTCTAACAAAAAGTTGGGGCTTTGACATCACGTAACCCACTTCGGCTCTCCACAATCAGCTATAGAACCTTATTCACTATGTCATCATTACAGGTTCCTATATGAGCTCTTATCCTTGTGATCTTTCTGTGACAAGAAGCAAATGCAAGTCTCACCTCCTCATGTGAATGTTCCATAAGCTTATTATGGACAAATATCATTGGTCTCACCTCCAATCTGATTGGTCTACTTTAGACAAATATGAGACTAGTTCCTTCAACTAAGAGACAATGCCATCAAGAAATTTCATGGTCTCCAATAGTAATCCAATTACATACAACCAATTACTTATATTCTTTTTTCTGCAAGTCCCTTAGCTGATCATCATTAAATGTGTCATTAAATTCTTTTGAGAAAAAAATTAACTTTTCTGATCTTCCCTTGTATTCATCTTTCTTACTGGACCCTTCAGCATGGCAAGATACGTCTTTTGATACCACAGTAGTAGCACCCCCTTTTTCTGTAAAAAACAAATCTCTCTTCCTCACTTAAGGTATTCAAGCATTATGTTAAACACATTCATTGTATGTATGAGTTTTCCCTTTGATATTACATTGCAGATTGTATTTACAAGTGTTTTTGTTGTCAAGTTCAATAATGGGACATTCCTATTCATGCATTAACTGATCTGGAGTTATAAATTGATTTGTAACATAGATCTAACAAGAACTCCTAAAGAACATTAAAAAATCAGAAATGAACTCCCAATACTGACCTCAATTGCAATAATAGTCAACCTGAAATGAACGACAATGTCATAGAAGTCCCCAACATTCATGATTTCCACCAAATCGATCTGAAATACACAACAATCTGAAATATTTAAGAGCTGTCTATAAAACCCAGAATCTTAGAATCTGCTACTCGAAGGTATAGGAAAATAGAGGTAATTCTGCCACAGAGCAGGGGTAACTGAATAAAAGGAATGAAGAGTGTAGCATACCAGACTCGCATTCAACCCCCATGACCGAAACCTTTTTCTTTCAAGATTGTATATGCTTATTACAGCTGAATAACCTCTAGCTGCTAAAATGACTCTATTTGAGGACCATCCAATACAGAGCCCACAGCAACCATTTCTATTTAATGGTTGGCAACTCAGGACTCCTATGTCTGAGTTTCCTGTCTTAGAGCTGCTATGATAGTTGCATCAGACATAACTCATTTGTGCCCACTATAAGGCATTCAACTTGCTGTTCACTGCTATATTTGTTTCTGCTTAATATTCCCATCTCTGCTATAGTTTTGTGATTCATTTACAATTCTTCAATCTCTTACATGCTGCTGGTTGATACCTGAGTCTGAGCAATATTTTGATGACTTAAGATGTCACCCTCAGTCTCTTCCAATTCCCAATTTAGGAACTTTATTTAGTTCCATCCAGTATGATTAATAATCATGGTAATATCAATATGAACTAGATATTGCACCAATCAGAAACATTGAAGAGTCTTTTGCTGCTCTTATTAGATCATGTTAACCATTGAGATATGAAGCAGATAACCAAACTGCAACTCCCACATTGGAATTTAAATCAAACGCTCAAAACTTTAATACCGTGCATAAATAATGGGTCGCTCTCGCTGGAAAGACTACAAAACCTCAATCTCTAAAGCCTTCCAATAATATTAATAATATCCGCCATTGACATAATGCTATGAAGCATAGTAACAAAAATCATCATGAAATCATCGGAATTGCCGGTTTGGTGATTTGATTCATGGCTGCCAGTTTTCTAGCAGCTGGTGAATTAGATCGCCGATTTCTTGGCATGAATCGCATGAATCGCCTCAAGGAGTCGGCCACATGGGTACCCAAAACGTGAAGTCATTTTTTTATAAAACACACTTTTTTAATATTTTCTTTTGTCTTTCCTCTTTGTTTTAACCCTAAAGGGCCTTCTAATTGTTTAGCATGAGTAGAAGAGAGGAAAAGTGAGAGAGAGAAAAAAAAAAAGAAAAACCACGGGTTTGGAACTAGCAAGACGAAAGAGCACCAAAGAGATCAAAAGTCCGTCTGGGAAGGCCATAAGATTGCATTGGGAGCATTAAGAAGTCAATAGCCACACTCCTCAACTCATTTGCAAGAAGTAAGTGATGACATTTTTTTGCATGTTAGTGTATCATTCATTTTTTGTTAATTTTTTTTTTTTATTTGCAAATCTTGAGTGTTTTTTAGTTTTACTAAATTCCAAAGTAGGTTGTTTTGTTTTGTTTATCAATTTGAAACTTTGACGTTTTATTTGAATTTTTTTATTGCAGCAGCCTTCACTTTCATTTTCCACAATGGGTAAAAAAGATGAAAGTTGGAAATATATTGAAGACTTTCCTGGAAGAACAAAATTTCAAATGAAATCTATGTTTTGTAAATATATAAATTCTGGAGGTATTTATAGATTTGAATACCACATTGCTGCTATACCTGGACATGATATTACAATTTGCACTCAACAAACTACTGAAGCAAAACACACTTGTTTGGTGGCATTGGAAAAACATGAACAAGAGAAATTAAATAAGAAAAGGCAACTTGAAGGGTTAAGGGTTATTGGCTCCCATGCTCCCATAGTCGCATCAGCATCTGCATTCGTAGTTTGCGTTGGAGAGGGTTCTTCTAAGTCTCCTTTTCGTCCTAGTTCTAGTGCTTGTGCTAGTGTTAAAGCTAGTGTTAGTCGTTCTTATACTGAGATTAAGTCCAACTTATTGTAGCCTAGAGTGCGGAAGAACAAATTGAATAGTTACTTTGTGCCCCGCCCTACTCTTGGCTCACAACCCATGCTTGAGAGCATACTTTTGAACAAGGAGAGAGCATACTTTTGAACAAAAAGATTCATGATGCTGCCAGAAAAGAAATTTGCAAGTTTTGGTAATTTTGCAACATTCCATTTATTGCAGCCAGGTAATTGATTTTTTTTTATTTGTTATCTTTAAGGTTAAAGTAAAAATTTAATTATATTTACTTGTTTTATGATTCATTGATTAATCATAGATTCACTTTACAAGCTTACATAATGATTTTTCATCTGAATTTCTAATCATAATCTATTTGTGATAGGGGTCCTTATTGGCAAAACATGATAGATGCGGTTGCTATTTGTGGTCCGGGGTTTAAAGCCCCAACTAAGGCTGAGTTGAGTGGATACGTCTTAGATGAAATAGTAGAGGATATAAAGGTTGAGCTTGAGGACCACTGAATGGAGTGGATCGAAAAGGGTTGCACCATCATGACTGATGGTTGGATGGATAGGAGGAATAAGACACTCCTCAATTTTCTTGTTTCCTGTGGAGGTGATTGATCATTCTGCTTGCCTACATACATTGTTGAGTTGTGAATCAGGATTGAATAATAAAAATTTTGATTTGTTTATTGCAAATTTCTTGATGATCCATGATAATTCATTACTTTGTAGGATATACCATGTTCCTCAAATCCATTGATGCTTCCGCTCTATCAAAATTAAAAATGCAACATACTTATGTGAGGTTTTTGAAGAAGTCATATGAGATGTGGGGGAACAAAATGTGGTGTAGGTGGTGATGGATAATGTAGCAAGTTATGTTGTTGCAGGTAAACTTTTAACTTTTCAAGTTCTGAGAATAAATTTATTTGAATTTTGAACTTTTTCTAATTCTAAGTTTCTTAAAATGTTTGAATTTCTAATTAATTTAAAATTGTTGTAGGTAAACATTTGATGGAGAGGCACCCCAGCATATTTTGGTCTCCTTGTGCGACACATTGCCTTGACCTCATGTTGGAGGATATTGGCAAGCTTGAGTGGGTCAAATCATGTGTAGAAAGGGCAAAAAATATATGCAAGTTTACCTACAATCATTCATTCGTCCTTAGCACAATGAGAGACTACACATGAGGCAGGGAGTTAGCTTGTCCAAGCATCACAAGGTTTGCCTCGAATTTCATCACACTACAGTCCTTGTTGACATCAAGGGAAGAATTGAGGAGCATGTTTGTTGGGCGAGAGTGGATTACATCTTCCTATGTTATGATCACTGCAGGATTAGATGTGGCAGCTTGCATCTTTGATGAGGATGGCATTTGGAAACCTATTAAAGAAATCCTTGAGGTAAATTTCTTACAATTTAACACTTAGTATTTAGTATTTAATATTTATTATTTAATTGTTTGATGATTTAGTTTTACTTTTATTTTTGTATTTAAGTTTTGACTCATGTTTTTTTTACATTATATGCAGATCACTGAGCCCCTCTTACCTCTCTTACAAACTATTGATGGGGAGAAGCCCTCTATGGGCTACATATATGAGGGCATGGATAGAGCCAAGGAGGCAATTAGAGCCTAGTATGTAGGAGTGCAAGAGAAGTATGCCCCTATTTGGGAGATCATTCATAAGAGATGGAAGAATAACCTCCACTGCCCATTCATGCAGCAGCTTATTATCTAAATTCGGCATTCTGTTTCCATCCTAACTTTAAGGCAGATGATGAGGTTCTCACCGACCTATATACAATGATCCAGAGGTTGAGTAGTGATGAGCATAGTGCAGCTGCAACCATTGAGTTAGAAAAACTCAATAATAAAGAAGGGCCAATTTTATCTAGCAGGATGGCCATAGATGGTCAAACAACAATACAACCAAGTAAAAATAATATATTCTTGAATCTTAAGTTTATGGCTTATAATATGTCCATTTTAATTTTTGATTTTGTAATTTTAAAGCTATAAATGAGACTAATTGTTTTTGTTTTCCCTTATTTTAGATAGATGGTAGCAAAGGTTTGGGCCCACAACCCCAAAACTTCAAAAAATTGTCATCCGTATTCTAAGTCAACCAAGCAATGCTTCTGGATGTGAGCGTAGTTGGTCCATGTTCGAGCATATCCACTCAAAGAGGAGAAATAGGTTGTCTGTGCAGAAGTTGAATGATCTTGTCTTTGTCCATTACAACCTCTGTCTTAGGATCAAACAGATTATAGGCGCCGACTCTTCTTCGATCATTTTGGAGGAGACTGATCCAAAATCAGAGTGGCTCACTGAGGAAGACCATGAGTGGGTTGACCAAGTAGATAGAGTGTAAAGTTTCTATAAATTCTGAACAACCAAATCTGATATGAAGCCTTTGTACTTTGTTGGAGATGGTCTTTATCAACACCAACTGGTATATAAAGTATCCTTTAAGGATGTATAATTCTACAACTATATATTTATATCTTCTATAATTCGTCAGAGGCAATGAATGCTAAAGGAGCAAACGTAGTATTTCTTGTGTGTCCTTTATCCACATTGACACCCTATTTAAATATAAAAAGCAAGGGGCATGTCCTTAGAAAGGACATGTCCCTTCCAAAGTCGGCCTTAATTGCTCTCTTAAAATCAGCAACTTTACAAGGAGACATAACTAATCAAGATGATTAGTTGGTCTTTAACTATGTTGCCCAAAGGAGACGCTGATACCTATTAAGAAGTCAATTATTTATAGGACTAACTTACCAAGGGATATTATGCAAGAACAAATCTGGATGATCAGTAATTAGACCAGTATGATAAATCAGAGTTACAGAATTAACATTCCCTCTTAACTTGATAATCATACTGAGAGATAACATACCTAGCAAAATCAATTAAGATGAATAAGCATAGATTGATACTCTATATCTATCTGAATCTTCTAAGCATGTGGTATCATTGAACACATGATACAATGTCATATTACTATACTTGCGATATGACTTATCACTTATACTAGTGATAATAGTATTGCATGGAATGCAACATATAGGATAAAATCCAGAGAATGATTAAATTCTTCATTTATCCAAGTTGTGACTCATAGGTACTAGTAGGCGTATATCACAATATGATTATGAGTTAAGATCAACCAATTCACAGGATAAAATCTTGAGAATGATTAAATTCTTCTTTTATGAAGTTGTGACTCATAGGCATAGAAATCTCCATATCACAATGTGATCTTGAACTCATCCAGATCTAAAAGTAGTTCTCTACTATTCAACACATTATCTAACAAATCATCATCTCTCATAATGTCTTTTATACAAGTGTTCATTATCTTAGAGATTGTCACCTCTTAAATAATGAATACAAATGGTGGAGCCCATAACAGTCAATAGCCTGACAATAATAATTTTAACTCAAAATTATTTCATTAATAATTAAAGAATACAAATGTATTATAATTCAACCATACCAAATTTTTTCCTTAAGTGATCTATCTTCACGAGAGAGAGAGGTTCTGTAAGAATATCTAATGTCTGATCTGCAATGCAAATGTATTCTGATTTTACAGTATTCCTATCTGCCATATCTCTTACATAATGGTAAGGAATTTCAATATGCTTGGACCTATCATGAAAAACTGAATTCACAGAAAGCTTGATGGAACTCTGATTATCACAATGAATAATCGTAGGATTCATAGCTTGACCAAATAATCCCACAAGTAACTTTCTAAGCCAAACTGCCTCCCGAGAGGCCAATTTTGTGGCAATGTATTCAGCTTCTGTGGAACTCTATGGTACTGATGCATGCTTTCTGCATATCCAAGATATCATTGCTGAGCCTACACTGAAACAACATCTTGAAGTGTTTTTCCTATCAATAACACTTCCTACCCAATCTAAGTCTGTGTACCCATGTAAGTCCAAGTCAACTTTCTCATACTTGAGTCCAAGGTTAAGAGTGCCTTGTAAGTATCTCATAATGTGTTTGACTGCAACTAGGTGAATCTCCTTTGGCTCACACATAAACTGACTTAAGGCATTAACAGCATAGCAAATATCAAGTCTTGTATTTAACAAGTACATAAGAGACCCAATCATCTGTCTGTAAAGAGTAGAATCTATGAAGGGTGATTCTGCAACTACTTCCTTAAGTTTGTGTAGATTAGTCTGCATTGGAGAAGACGTCGGTTTGCAGTTTCACATTCCAAATCTCTTCAAGATGTCTAATGTATACTTCCCTTGATTAAGTATGATGCTGTCAGACTTCTGCGATACTTCCAGTCCTAGGAAGTAATGAAGGAGTCATAAATCTTTCATTTCAAATTCTTCGATTAGATCTTTCTTGCATTGATCTATAGGATGATCATTACCTATTATTAGTAAATCATCAACATATAGTATCAAAATTATCACATCATCTTTATCCTTTTTATAATAGGGATTTGGATCAGCTTCATTCTTGGAGAATCCTAAACTGGAGAGATACTTATCAATTCCTTCATACCATGCCCTTGGAGCCTCTTTAAGCCCATAGAGAGCTTTCATGAGCCTGCAAACAAAGACTTTAGGGTTATGAGTTTGAAATCTTTCAGGTTGTTCCAAATATACCTCTTCTGTAATCTTTCCATTCAGAAATGTTGATTTTATATCCATCTAATGTACTTTCCATCCCTTCGATGTTGCAATAGCTAGGACTGCTCTTACAGAGGTGTATCTGGCAATTGGAGCAAAGATTTCTTCATAATAAATTCCCTCTTTCTGAGAGAATCCCCTGGCTACGAATTTGGCTTTATATTTTTCAATGCTACCCTCAGCAACATGCTTGATTTTAAATATCCATTTAGAAGAAACAACAGATTTTCCTTCAGGCCTTGGAACAATTTTCCAAACATCATTCTTAAAAATGGATTGGTATTCTTCCATCATAGCATCTTTCCAAGTTATATGTTTAATAACATCTGAAACATTGGTAGGTTCTGATTTAGATAAATTACTCATGTTTGCTACATGACTAGAAAATCTTTTGGGTCTTTTGTTTTTTCTAAAGTTTTCAGATGGTGCAGCGAAGTCTTGTGCTTCCTCTACAGTCTTATGGCCCAAAGTGGTCTTTACTTTGGATTTTGAGTTTCCTCAAGATTAAGATTTTGAATTTCATCTTCAATTTCTTCAATGTTCTCCCTCTAAAACTCAAATTCATGATTTTCTTCAGAACTAGGTAAAGCAGAGGAATCTCAGAACTTAGAGCTATTTTGAATGCTAAATCTTCTTCAAATAATACATCCCTACTAAGTTCAATGTTTTTGTGACCAGCTATGAAAATCCTATATGCTTTAGATGTTTCGCTATATTCTCTTTTCTTTTGGAACTTGTATATATACTGGGCACCCAAATATCCTAATATGGCTTATATTAGGTTTAACATTAGTAAAGACCTCTTCAGGACTTTTATCTCTAAGGTGGGAGTGAGGACTTTTGTTTTGAATATAAACAACAATACAAGAGGCTTCTACCCAAAGATAATATTCTAAATTTCGATCAAATATCATAGCTCTTGTTGCTTCTATAATTGTTCTATTCTTCCTTTCTGCTACCCCATTTTGCTATGGGTTATAAGGAACAGTATACACCCTCTTAATTCCTGCTTTACAAAACTCTTTAAACAAAACTGAAGTATATTCCCCTCCATTATCAGTCCTAAGAGTTTTAATTTTGTGGCCTAATAAGTTTTTAGTTAAGGTTTTGAATTCTTTAAATCTCGTAAGGATTTCTTCTGATTCTTTACATTTTAAGAAGTAAATTCAAGTTTTCCTAGAGAAGTCATCTATAAAAAGTATATAGTAACAGAATCCTCCAAGAGAAAGAACAGACATAGGTCCACATAAACCTGAGTGGACTAGTTCCAAAACATTGTTAATTTCCCTAGTACTATCATGAAATGGACTTTTGGTGTTCTTACCCAGAGCGCATCCTTTGCATATGCTTGAATGATCTATATTCAACTTAGGTAAACTAGTAACCACCTTATCCATAGTTGATAAGGCTTTGAAATTTAGATGTCCTAACCTTCTGTGCCATATTTCGTTTATATCAGCAGTTTCATGAATTAAGGCTTGAATAGGTTGACTAGCATCTGTATTTAATTCATACAAGAATCCCTTTCTTTGACCAATCAACTTTGATTTCTTAAATGAAGAGTTCTTAGACCAAGTCATTACTTTACCGTCCATGAATTTAACATTATGTCCATCATCTTCAAGTGTTGTAACAGAGATTAGATTCCACTTTATTCCTAATACATAGAGTACTCTTTTGAGATGTAGAGAAATACCTGACTTTAGTTTCAAGGTGCAATTCCCAATTCCTTTGACTGAATGAGAGGAATTATCACTAATGGTAACTTCGCCATCAACTTCTTCTAATATTGAATCTAGTACTTCTTTGTATCCTGTAATGTGTTGAGATGGTCCACTATCAATTAGTATTACCCATGCTTTTCTTGATACTTCATTTGATAGTGCAGAGTACAATACATGATTCTCAAGATCTTAGTTTTCTTCTTTCCTGGTAACGTTTGTACAATTTACTTGCTACTTTGTATTCTCAAGGCAATTAGATCTATAGTGTCCAAATTTTTCACATTTGAAGCATTTTATTTTGAATAAATCTTTCTTAGGTTTGCCATTTCTTTGATTACCCTTCTTATTGAAGTGCTTCTTCTTACCTTTATGATAATTTGTGTTGAGAGCATGAAGTTCTTCATCTTCAATTTTCAATTTTCCTCCTTTCTTAAGTTTCCTAAATTCTTCTTGAAGGCAATCTCCTTTTAATCTATTGAAGTCTAGGAGATTGTCTCTAGCACTTACTTCTTGTGAGAAGGTTTCCCATGAGTCCGGTAATCCATGTACAGCCATAAGTGTTAGCTCTTTGTCTTCAATTATGGTCCCTATACTTGCAAGTTCATCTCTTAGACTAGCCACCCTTAGGAAGTATGAATTCATAGATTCTCCTTTCTTTATCTGTATATGCTTTAGTTGCCTCTTTAGTGCAAGGGTTCTAGTTGCATTATTAACCTCATATGCATTTAATAATGCATTCATCATATTAAATTTTGTCTAATGTTTCATTAGCATGGTATTATTTCATTCTTAACCCCATCTAATATGATTTGCATGCCTTTCCTGTTTCCTTTAATCCATTTCGTTTTATGAGGATCAGCATCAAGTTGCTTGGAATCTTTATCAACAAATTGTATTACATCATTGTCTTCAAGAACCATCATGATTTTGAATTTTCAAGCAATGAAGTGTTCTTTTCCATTAGACCTATCTTCGGGCCTGATTGTGCTAGTCATTGAAGGTAGAAAGAGTTGCTAAATATTTTAAATCTGATTGTCAATTTGCACAAAGTATAGGTTCGACTACCAGAGCTTTAATACCATGTAAAGTTTCTACAAATTCTAAACAACAAAATCTGATATGAAGCCTTTGTACTTTGTTGGAGATGGTCTTTATCAACACCAACCGGTATATACAATATCCTTTAAGGATGTATAATTCTACAACTATATATTTATATCTATTATAATTCGTAAGAGGCAATGAATGCTAAAGGACTAGACTTAGTATTTCTTGTGTGTCCTTTATCCACATTCACACCCTATTTAAATATAGTAACCAAGGGGCATGTCCTTAGGACATGTCCCTTCCAAAGTCGGCCTTAATTGCTCTCTTAAAATCAACGACTTTACAAGGAGACATATTGTTAATATATTAACTAATCGAGATGATTAGTTAGTCCTTAACTATGTTGCCCAAAGGAGACACCTATCCATATTAAGGAGAAGTCAATTATTTATAGGACTAACTTACCAAGGGATTTTATGCAAGAACAAATATGGACCATCTGTAATTAGACCAGTATGATATATCAGAGTTACAGAATTAACATAGAGAGGCTGAGGTTGTGGCCATAGCAGAGGAGGCAGCTAGAGCACATTTAGGAACTGGTAGACGCACAAGCACATGCATAGACATAGGCCCCAGTGATGTTATTCGTGAGTCCATCTTACATGCAGGGGCTATGGCTCAGCAATCCTTTAGGACCTACCTTAAAAGCCTTTCTAGAAGGCAAACAAGGTATTCGGAGGCTGACAATGAGGTTGAGGCTGAGGCTGCGGCCGATTATGAGGATGATGATGAGGCTTGAGCTAGAGCCTTGGGTTTTCATTTTGTTTACCGATACTAATAGAAATACGTTTCATGGATTTTAATCTTAGATTCTTCATACATTTATGATTTGATGTCTTATGGATCTTCATCTTACATACATTCTATGCTTTGAATCATTATGATCCTATGATTTCAATTTACTTCAGCTACAGCCTACAATTTACATTTTACATGTAACATAGTAACATATGTCATGGATTTATCATTTAGGTTCCATGTTTATGTATGTTAACTTCTATTTGATGATGTTATAGTGTGTTTAAGTTATATTCAATAAAGAGTGCATGAAATTAGTTTTAAATTGTTAAAATCTCTATATTTCAAGGGTTTTTTTAATTTGTCAATTCATGGCGGATTTGATTCCAATTCATGGTTGATTCACGATTCGATTCGGCCTTGCCAATTCTGATCCGATTCCGGTTCTCGTTACTTTGCTATGAAGCATTACAAATGTAGCCTGTTTCTTAAATTGCATAAGGAACATATAAAATAAGCCTCAAAACTTCATAAACATTTCATTAAGCACCTGATCGCTAGATTTAATAACTAGAATGTTCATGAAATTCTCAAGTTCTGAAGCTTGTTTCTTAAAAAATAAGGACTTATTCCTTCCATGTTAACAAAGCATCCCTCTTCTCAACCTTTCATTTCACTAGGATGTCAAAGAGTCCTCTGACATAATAAGAAGAAAATGTGTAACCAGTTCACAAAACTTGAAGATCCTCATGAGAGTGTATATTTAAATTCACTAATTTATTGAACACTGACATCACCACCTCATGAACTAAACACCAGTAAACTCTTCTCCTAATGATTCTTCCTAATTCTTACTCCATTATTGATTTACTAGGTTACTAAAAGATGTCATTCCCTCTTTTATATGATTGCTTTGCTTTAACCTTCTTCTCATATTGTTTTATCTTTATAGGTTTATCTTGTGCCTTTGCCTGCCATATTACTTCTTCCAATCCAAGGAGTTTCTAAAACAACACAATGCATGAGCTTATGCTTTCTTAGGTCTCAATTTACTCTCATAAACACCTTTGCAATTGGCAACCCGAATCTGGAGTTGTGAATACTGCAGTTAATTGGTGATACTTGTAATTCCCAATAGATTAGCTGCTACTCTCCAACAAATATCCCCTATCAAATTCAAATTCCTCAAGCACGAACTCATAGCCTCAAGATACTCCTCTATTTAGTATCATGCCAAAAAACTCCTGTTTATGGAAGAAATCCGCAAGAGAAAACATCAATAATGATTCTAAAAAATAAAAATAGTTGCTAAAACCAATTGTTCATGAAGAATTAATGCTCCTAAAGAAAGAGAATAGGTTATTGATGCACAAAAAATTATTTCTTAGCCTTCACAGAAGTGTAGCGGATATTTCGCTACACTAGTATTTTAGTAAAATCCAATTGTATTATAATAAATGGAGCACATAGCATACCTTGACTGAGAACAAGTTACTGTACGTAATTGGCTGAACCAGCTTTTGCAGTTCTTACAGCTTTCAAAGCACAACCATTTTGTCAAACAGTTTGCAAAATGTTGGACAGATGGGTTTTAACTTTGTTGGAGTTGACATGACCAACAATCAACATAACATTAATTTTCAGCCTTCACACATAGAACTCAACACCATTCATACCCAAATTATGCATGAAGTGATTCACAATGAGCTTCTTTGTAAACTTTTGTATTGCTACTAAATAAATAAAAATCTGTAAATTACATTTTTTAAATTACACCCTATATACTGTGGCAACTGGCAGTCAGTATACTTGGTTTATATTACATCTTATATATTGCGGCTACTGCTGGCTGATATGACATCCAATTGAAATCCAGATCTGAAAGAACATTGTTGTAGAATTTTGAAATGACATTATGCTGTCTGCAGTTTAGGCTCAAACTGGTTAGTTCCTGCAAATCTATTCATAAATTTTGCCTTAGTTCTGCTCTGATCTTCCTGGCATCTAGGAGTTATTAGTATTAATCAGTTTGAATAGCTGCACAGTGTTTATTTGGTAGTTAATTCAGTTCTTCACAACATTGTGCAGGTCAGCATAGGGTTAGGACTAATATAGATTTAATGTTTAAACTTAGTTCTTTTCAACTTTACAGTCTTCCAAATATTCACAAAATAATAAATAATGAAGTATATAATTTTACAGAACTCATATTTTATTTTCAGTTGCATGACCACAATATATAATAAAATTTGCAACTTGTTTAAAATCCCAATTTAGGAACATTATATAAGAGGCCTTCTTTTGAATAGAATTTGCTTTAAACTCATCCATTGGATTTACTTGTCAAATCAAAGTCTATGGAACACCCTTCCTTCTTTGGGTGGACTACGAATGTAAGGATCTCCATTTAAAGGGGATGTCTGAAAAGAAAATTGCCCATGCCCTCAACACTCTGCAGCAATTTATGGTCTATATTTCCTTTGTGGATTGAGTGTGCCTCGGGAGCATTTAATATATTATACCTCCTTGCCCTTGGTCACAAGGGGTCTGCAAATCTCAGTATTGTGATTGAGCTGTAATCTTTAGCACCCAATTGGTGCATTGGGTACCTAAAACTGCCTGTTCCTCTTTTGGAATAGAAAGAAAGAAAGAAAGAAAATTTTAACGTCCGCAAGACTAAACATAGCCTAAGGGACAGCCTGTCGCTTTCAGCAGATCAAGTCTTTCCCTATATAAAACGATGATGAGGTCCCCAATCTTTTCAATGTTCTCCCTGCTGAATAAGTTATTTCAAGAACAAGCGGTTAGGAAATCCGTTAATCTGACCCTGCTGTTGTTAAAAGCAGCACATTCAACAACAAAATGATGCCCAGTTTCCACATTTCCAGAATTGCAAAAGGTAAAGATCCGTTCATCCCAAGCCTCTTTAGGCTTTTTCCAATGCCCAGTCTCACTGTCGAGCTGATGCGAATTAGTTCTCAACTAAGCAATAAGAAGTTTAGCTTTCTGAGCAATATTGTAAGGCTTCTCAAATTTGTCACCCATGGCATTAAACTTGCTGATATAATATTTATTCTTTCTGCCTAATCCTTTACGCCAATTTCTCTTATAAATTTATCTAGAACGAAGGCCTTAATATCTTTGCTATTCGTAGGACATGTGTTGAAATGAATGTTCCATCTACTCAACCACTTAATGTTTTGCTGCATCCATGTCTTCTTCCTTTTGCACAAAACATCATTAAAGACAATCTTAGGCCATCTACCATATTCCATTGTGGGAATTTTTTTAAGATAACATAGAAGGGAAATCATAGCGATAGCCTCAATAGGTGCAGCTCCTGCTTCACTTACCATGATATCATACGGGACTGTGCACTTTAGTTTGCACTTGCTAGCAATCAAACACTTTTGAATACCCTCAATTTGTTTCCATTGGGAAATGGAAGTGCTGCTAGCCCACACCTCACAACCATAAAGAACAACCGGTAACACGAAAAGACTAAAAAGGGTTTGAATAGTCTTCCAATCCCAAACCTCAGCTGTTGTACATCTGTTTTGAAGAGCATAAAAGTCCCCCCAAACACCCAGATTTTATTTTTTCTTGCACCTTTCCCATCTAAAATTCTTGTTAAAATCCATGCCGAGATGTTTATTATCCATAACTTCTTCAAGAGTGTTGCCATTAAAATAAAACTTATGCTGATTCTGCTTTTTGCTAGTGGAGAATACCATGATTTTAGTTTTGTTGATGTTGACTTGCATTCCCGCCATAGTACAAAAACTCTCAAGAGAAAAGTGAATGCTCCTGCAAACCTCGGGCAAATTTGGCAATCAAAATAAGGTCATCCACATAAAGGAGCAGCCTAATAACAAATTCCCCCAATTGGGCATTTTTCCCATCCTGCATGTTTAACCACTCTTCCAGCCTGTCAATATAAAGACCAATAACATAGGCGAGAGGGGACAACCTTGTTTGACCCCGATATCGCTCCTAAAGCATTCAGAAGTTACCAACAGAAGTTCTGGTTTTGAATTTAACCTCATTGTACAGCCTATGAACAGCAGCTCTAAGGTGTAAAGCAATCCCAAGTTTTTTCATTCTGAGCCACAACTTGTCCCTAGGGACTGTATCAAATGCCTTTTTAAAGTCAACGAAGCAGCAAAATACTTCACCCCTAACTTCCCAACTCTTTTCAATAATGTGCCGCAAAGTCATGCAATGATCGATTGTTGAATGTTTAGGTCTGAAACTGACTTGCACTTTTGCCCTCTTAAACTTCCCTTCTGCCCACTTGCTGATCCTATTTTCGATCAAGCTGCCAAAAAGTTTCATATGAGACAAGTTAAAGATTTTGCAATATCTGTGGGCTGTGTTCTTGTAAAATCTGGTTCATAGGTGTACTACTGGAAGAGTACTTGTCATGTTTTCTGGCCTAGAGAGTTTTTACATCTTTAATTGGCAGCAAACATGCTGAATTCTTGGCAAAAACCTGCCGCGTACTTGCTGAGGTTTTGTTAAAAACTCGGTCATAATTGTACAACAGCACTTAAAGGCAAAAAATGGCCCAAATCAATTTCATTTCTTATTTCTTCACTTGTATTTTGCTGAGAGGAGAAAAATAGACTTGCAAACTGATTTTTGTCGATTTGAAGCAGGTTTAAAGCAGATTTGAGGTAGTTTTTGAAGAGGATGACATCAATGATTTGGAGAGGCAGGCTATGTAGGAGGTGGGTGGATTTAGTTTCACACTAGATGACATTGAGTTGAATGTGTAGTCATTGTTAGTGCCAAGAGAAGCTACAGGCAGAGCTAAATCCAGAATGGAGGACGAGCCACAAACTGAGTCAAACATACTGAACAAGGAGGCACAATCATGCCCTATGTAGACTTCTAGGACTAGACCCTCTAGTTCAACCTCTCCTTTACTTTTTACTAGAGCTCGGAAGAGGATGATGTAATTGTAATGATGTATTTACTATTAATTTTACATAAATTATTTACTAATTTGCTTCAGGCCATTAGCATCCCCTCCCAAAAATGAGATTTTGTACACACTTCGTGTTTAAATATATCTAGACTAAGCTTGTTTCTTTTGTGTTCTCAATTATTGACTCATTGGATGTATCTTCTCATTGAATTTTGCAAAAAACTGCATTTCTAGTTAAATTTAATCAATGTTTTAAGCTCCCGAGTGTTTTGCTGAGTCTTCCCGGTTTTGTTTTTAGACCTCGGCAAGTTTTGGCTATGACAACTTTTCCATCTATCATCTAGTTTAGTGAGATTAGAGATAGGATAGCATGGCTAGGAGATGGCCTTCTCCTAAATAAGTGTTGAAGCTTACTCAAATTTCCTATCTATTGTGGCCTATATGCACTTGCATTTCCAGGACGCTAACACCATGGATGGACAATATATTAAATTTTAACCATTAATACAGATATGCAATGAATACAACATGAGAAGGATAAAATAGCATCAGTGGTTGAATAGGTGGAAGTTTGATGCATAGATTACTAATAATTGGAGAAACACTTTTCCAGTAACTAGAAGAATTTCCAACAAGGCAACCATATCACAATTAGATTTTAGTAAATACTAAAATGATTTATCCTGTAAATGCTAAACTTTGATGCTTTGACAAACACACACAAAAATCAAATAAGAGTGTGCACAACATCCACGTGTATTTAAAAAGGAAAACTGAAGTTGGATAGCCAGTAAAACAATCTAAGAACAGTATAATAAACCTAACCTGGGAGGCGAGTCGACCAGAAAACGAGACAAGGGAGATATTCTCAGACATTTCATTTAACATGACTCGGAAAGGGTCCATTGTTAAATATTCTTCCAGGAGCTGATAAGTAAGCCTTAAGACATCAAACAGCTGCTGCAACTCCTGAAACCAAGAGATAGTGATTTACTACTGAAACATTAGGTATACAACTAGTTACCTTTAGCTCTATACATACACTTTGTGTTTACTAATCTCTTAATATATCTCATACCACAACAGCGCATATATCCTGAGATTCAAAACGTTCAAACAAGATATCAATGTTTTCTCTGAAAATTTTGTTCATCCTTTGGCCAATCAAATATCTAAGATCAATACTTCTGCCGAGTAGCTGCACAGAAAACAAACCAAATCTTGAGAGAATTAAAAAACTGTACATGGAGTTAATTTTGTTGCTTAAGAGTTAAAACTGCAAAAACCAAGAGAATCAAATGGTACACAAATATTTGGAATATTAGTCGACAATCCTAAACAGAATTCCATATTACAACTTAAATGGCTCTTAAGAGTGACAAAAATACTAATATACTTTAATCATTCTACCAGCATTGATCAAGGAAATTCTTGCAACACAGTAGCAACCATACAATGAACGTAGGAAGCCTTGTTACACTCCAATAGAAATAGGAAAATAATTATGTATCTAAAGATGTGGACATTTTTCATAAAATACTGAACCGTAGATGAATGCTTGTAAATCAAGATGTTTAAAATTTAAATACAAACAAATAATACAAGGTGACCAATGGTAAGAACAGGCCTAAAAGAAATCAAAGCTTCTTAACTTCTAAGATCAAACTCCCACAATATGAACAGCCATCCCTATTTCCCAAACTATTCGCCGGGGACGAAGAACACCATTATTGATAGGAGCCTCCTGAGCAGATGAATATGCTCAACTACCTTCTAAGGCAACATCTGCTGTGGCAATGGACACCACTATTCTTTTGTTTCTTGTGAGAGTGTTGTACACTTTTTTGAGAAATCTTCCTTTTCCTTGACTTATAACTCAATAATGGTCTTCTGTCATAATATTCCATTACCCAGTATTGTTTTAACAGAATTCACTTGACTTTGTCTAGTATTCTGTTTAAATCGAAATGTGCATCACCAGATCTCAAATGACATATACTTTACATATAATGATAAAATACACATCTTACCTTGACACGACGCATCTTAAACAAGGCATCATAACGTCTAGGTGTAACAGCATACTTGTCTGCGTTGTCAGAGGCAAACAGAAATGCTGGATCAAGTAACTTGCTGTGCATAAAATTGAATTCATTAGATCAATAAAAAAGAAATGGTATCATTATTTCATTGATGAAGAGTACTTGCATCCAGATTGAAATAGACAACAATATACATATAAATGTACCTGGCAGCACGACTCTTGTAGTATGCAAATATATTCTCACTGAGTTTGAAGACTAGTTGATCAAAGCATAAATCTACCTGTATAATTGTTGAAATACAGAAGTTTAGTCAAAACCAGTATATTTTATATTGCAGACTACATCGCCAGTGTTTAGTTTAGGGGATGATTCTAGCATTTCAAATTGATTGAGGACGTACTTTACTAATTTCATTCTAAACCAAATTCCTAGTGACCACACTGACACAGAAATATGTCCCTTATACCATGAAAGTGGTGACAGAAGGAATTTTCTAATCGATACTGTAAAAGTTTTCCACACGAAGAAAATTTATAGTTCATGTAGAATAAAACAATGGGAAATTACCCTACTAAAAGGATTTTGTAAGATATTTTCACACTATAAAATCATAAATCTCACATTAAAAAAGAAAAATGGACTTTGGATTTTGTGCAATACATGAAAAACCATTCTTATCCAAGCACTGTAAACAAAGGAACCAAAATTTATTTAAAAATCGGCATAAGAAAATGCACTAGATGGATCGACATGTGAAAAAAAAAAAAGAGCTAATCAACATGTGGTGAAAAAACAAATGAGGGTGATATTTGCTCTATTGCATGTCTATATCAGCCCTTGCCCTTTCTGGATTTTGTTCGCCCCACCATGACTATTTGTATTGCCTTCATAACCATTTGTTTTGGTTTTGCACATCATCATTTGTTTATCATGATTCCATTCCTTTATTTTACTTTCCCAGGATGATCTATTCCTAGAACTTTCTACTGTTCACTGATGTATTTTCTAGTCCCGTCAACCTAATTTTGGTCACAGCTAATATACTTATCTTCTATTATACCCTAAACCCTACACTATAATTAAAGAGCTCCTCGTCTTATATTACTATGCTAGTATGTGGAAGTAATTATTTGTCAACCAGAAGATTAGAGTCAACAACCACACGTGTCGTTGATCCTGAATTATGTGTTATTCACAAAGATTTCAGGCTGTCAAACATTATCATATCATTATGAGATCATGCCTCATTGTTGGAGATCTTCTATACTGTTGATCTTGCATTTGCATATTTTATTTTGTTATGCATTTATATAATGGAGCTAAGTAATAAACTCATTTGGGTAATGCACATCATCATTGTGCTTCATATGATTTCTGTATTGCTATAAGTGTTTAGTATATGTCTGTTCCCTTTTTCTAACAAAAACAATTTAAAAGTTCCATTTAAAATGCAATTTTAGATATACAAAAAATAACTTATATTTCAATATCAATTTAAAAAGCACCTAAAAGTGATTTTTTGAAGTGTAATGAAAAGTGTTGCTAGGACAAGAGGGAAAGGTGAAACATTATATTTAAAAGAGAATAAATTCTTGACTTCTTTGAAAATGCTAAAAATAGAAAATAACTAATCATGAAAAGAATTGAGCTTGAAGAATGATATACATTGTTAATATCCATAAAACCCACTCTTGAAGATTGATCATTGTTGTTCACCTTTTGGCTAGAGGATGAAAACCCTCTCGATAACAAAATTGGATAATGAAAGAATGATCTGCTGATTGTCATACATCAATCAGTTCCTATCATACACATTTCATTGTGACTACATATTTATATATAATAGCTCTGTTCCATTATAAATTTTCAGCTACATCCCAATATAAAATAGTATACCTATCCTTAATTCCATACTGCCTATTGCAATGCGGCTCTTATCAGACATATTGTCAACAACTCCACAGTAATTAATCTTCCCTTCAACTAATGGTTTTATGATCCAGAACTAATTGCATATATAGTGCCTATCATAATATCAACACAAATATATGTTGCATTCTTAATGCAAATGAGAAGAGCATTTCATGATGCCATCAAAATCTATCGAATGTTCATGGTAGGTAATCCTATCTTTCACTCCTAACAACTTTTCTCTTACTACTGCTGTGCAATTGTCTATTTCAAAATGCTAAGAGGCATGAATGCCCACTAAATTCAAGAGTCAACCTTTCACGAATGCTAGATAATCAGTTTCGTCTTCTGGAAGATCAATGGTTTGTTCAACAAATTAATAGAAATTGTCAAAGAAATATAAATTGGTAATACAACACAATTATATCAAAAGTCAAAATCATACCTCAGCCTCAATTTCATCATAAAGAAACCGCTGTTTTAGCACATGAAGTGCATGTTGTGCAGAATCATTATATATATCGAATGGCATTAAAAGGCTCTCTAGAAGCCCTGCATCTTGTGATTCTATAATCTGGTCGACCAACATCCATGGCAAAGAGCACTCTATAGGAAACTGAAAAACAAAGATAAATCAATGTTTCGAAGTTCAAACAGTACCTAGTCTTCCTATGAGAGAATATATTATCAGCACCTGTGTAAGAAGTATGTCAAACTGGAACTGGTGTAAAAGCAGATAATTACTATATAGTGCTATTAAATAGTAATGATGAATGATGTGTAGTAGTGCATAAGAACATTTATACCACCAGAAAATTCTAACTTCAAATAAATACATCATAACAACATGGAATGGGCATCATTCTAAAGTAAAAGTCGAATACTTGTAGTTGGTATATAACAAGCCTTTAATGGAGATGATTAGTCATGACAAATTAGCACTTAACATTGTAAATACCGTGCCTAAGACATGAGGATTACACTTATTCACACAATGTTTACATTTTTTTTCACATATGATAAACTTATTTTCTACTCAAGGATATTGCCACATTACACCATCAAGTTGGCATGTGACCTGGACGACATTTTAATTGTAGAACAATGGCAACACAATCTTTCAGGATGAACTGAGACAAAAATGTGAATTAATAAATAAAATGCAGAAAGGCATGACTGTATAAGATTTTTGTCCTAAATATCACAGGAACAATACAGAAAGCATCTACTGAGAAATGTATTTCCATTTCTGCTCATGTGTAAATTCATGATTGAACCATTGTATCACAAGGCATATCTTGTTTCAAATATTTTCTTCGGCTTATATTCTTATCACTTTTATCAGTGTGCATGTATGTGTGTATAAGAGGTACATATAGGCACACACAACACGTGCACTTCTTGATATATAAACACACTAGAGATACGTTTATATTCAGCTAGGCTCCAAGATAACACAGTGCAAGAAAAATATCTGACATTAGCCAGGTGATTAAAAGAAATCGTAAAGCTTATGAAAAAAATTGTATTTTCTAATTTTGAAAGTTTGAAGTATGTTACAAAGGTACTGATTTTGTGCCATGTTTACTGTCGTTACAACTCGACAGTAGCAAGGCTTTTATGTCTTGGTGACAGATCAGCAGTTGAAGAAACTTTTGAAATGTAAATGGGAAGATGTGATTACAACAGCCATAGATTTGTTTGGCAAGAGATTCATTAATGCAAGACATCAATATCATTTGAACATGGATATCATTTCTCTAGTGCTTGCATGGGGGCTATAGGTGGCGAATAATGTGGAGCGGAGCTATGAAGTGGATTTGCATTCTCTGATTGACAAAGAATTGCTGTTAGGACTGGACTCGGTGTTTGAATGGGCGATTTCATGTGTCCGCTTCAGCATAACTGAAGGAATTGAGGACCTGGTGGAAGCAAGGGAGGAGGGGATCATTCCATTTGGGCAGCAGCCAGGCATACTGGACAAGGATGAGTATAGAACAAAAGTGATTGCGGCATGGGAGGAATTGAAGCTGGCTATACGTCAGCAAGAGTTTGAGGCAAATCAACACAATGGTGGGAGAAGATGTAATGTCCCCTTCTCCGCACTAGGTCTTATGGTGCCTTGTTGGTCTATCTCTCCATCCAGATAGGCTAACGGCATTTAATTTGAGGATGCCAGCCAATAACAGGATTCTATTTGGTTTCGTTGGGGAAATATTTTAGTGTGGAACTCCTATAGTTAAGTCACTTTATTTTATTAAGTTGATTTATAAGTTACTTTATGACAAAAGTAACTTAAGTGCCTAAAACATGAAATTGGCTTTTATCCCACATTGCCTAATTGTTTGCATTTCCCCTCACATCAAGGTTATAAAAGCAAGGAGTTACATTGGGATTCACACCACGAAATATAATACTGTTCAAAATAACAGAAGTTGCTTGAACGTGACTAGTTGCCCTTGAGGACAAAACCCCTTAAGGCAAGTGTGAAGAGTTGGATGTAGCCCAAGCTGTTCATTGGAGACCTCATTCTTGCTAGTATGGAGTTTGTTTGGTGACATATCACTCTTTTTGGGACTGCACCCAGGAGCACATTTGTTGGAGCAGGCATACACAGGAAGGAAATTGTTAGATGCTACCTAGTGGCCGCAGAATCTGACAGCAAGGTTTTGGAGATCACTTCACGTATGAGTGCAGTAGGCAGACAGTCAGTCGACAAGGACATTGGACATAGCAGTGCAGGTCAGTAACATGGGAGTCAGCGGCATTGAGTATCCCAGTCCTTCACTGCAGAAAGAGAGAGCGACAGGGTATTCAGTTAGTACAATGCAACCTCGGGTATGATACGGGTGACATACAGGAGGACGATGTTATGTTCGTATCAGTCACAGCCGTGGGAAACATAGGAGAGCTAGACCATCTGACAGCAGGAATCACACCCGATCAGGAGCAGGTCTGATACGGCAATCCCATGGCTTGGTTATTAATGGCAGCAAGATCCCTGAGGCACTTAACCAACCCAACCCAGGGGCGTGCAAACAGCCAGTCCAGTCACAGAAATGGCAGGTTCCAATATCTATTTTCTTGTATGTCCATTGTTTGCATAAAAGGTCAGTACTGTTGTCCAAACTTTGGGAGAGTGTGTGTGATCTCTATATATTTGATAGCATAAGTCTTAATGAAATGAGAAACCCGTGAAAGAGTTGAAATATATGATGGGACGTTTGATTGGAATATGTTGTAAAACTCTGAATTTAAATTCTGAATAACTCTCATTCCTTATTTGCTGTTATGATCATATTGCGGGAGAATTTTCTGGTTGATTAGAGTCATTACCCATGTTATTTTAGGCCTGGATTAGTTCAGACTAGTATTGTGCTGGGTTGGATCTTTACAGAAGATTAGCAGAGTATACCAAGGAGACAGAGGATGAACAGGGCATCTCGTGCTGAACCTAGCAATGCAGAGGTATTGATGAGATAAAGGTGGTCAAATAGGGTCCTGCTGGATGTTTAAGAATTTTCTTTTTGGTTTTAAATACTGGTTTTTTGGAAGTTTTGTCACATGCAGGGTTTTACTGGCTTAAAAACGTATTGTGCCTTTGATTTGTACAGAGCCATAATGGCTTGTGAAATGTGTACTGATGTCAATGGATTGTAAATAGCAGTGGGCTCTGGTAATTGTGGGATGAGAAATTTGCAGATGTTAATGGCTTCATTTCCAGAGTAGTCCTACTGTCTTAGTGGGTAGTCATTTTTTGTACTGTCAAACAGATTACAGAGTGTAGGGGGAGTGGAACAAAGAAAATGGGAATTGGGAATTTTTGGTTTCAAAAACGTCAAGCAAGTCTCTGCAAATGATATTGTATCCAGTGTTAGGTGATGTCAAAGGTTTTTTTGCCCAAAACTTTACGATGTAAAGATGTAATGATGATTTCTATGACTAATTAAAAACAATATTATTACTGACCAAAACAAAAGAAGATAAAATGGTCAATTAAAAAGAAAACATTTGACTGGACAGAAAATTCAAAAATACTAGCTGTTTAATTCTTATTTTTAATTATGCATTAGATTTATTATGCAAGCAGCAGCATCAAGCTCCCAACGTTGTCCTTAAGGTGTTGCTTTGATGCAATGTGGGCAATATATCATTTTCCTATAATGTATAATGTTTGGCTTATTCTGTTTTGGGACAGACTTGGACTTCAATTATTTCAAAATCTCACTGTGCTAGGCTTCAAAATTTAATCAAATTCCTATGACATGTTTGGAAAGTAATGTACACATTCCATATCGAAATATATTAAATTTATAATGCCATGGGGTACTCGTCTGTATATGGCTTCACACCTTGGAATTGAGAAAAAACTTCCTTGAACAGGTTGTATAGGACATTGCAAATGTGTTTAGCAGTGCTGGTAAATTGTCCTGGTCATGGTTTGCAGAGCATATGGTCAACTGGGCTCATTAGAGGAAAGTGTTTAATTTTTGTGGTTCACTGTAAAATAAATTTAATACAGCAAAAAGCATGGAAAGCTTAGAAAAGTGTTATGCCACCCTGAATATGCCTGTGCATTGATTATTTTCGTTTTGGCAAATTATATAGTACCAAGAAAGGAGGCTAGGAAGCTTTGAGTGGGTTTTGAATTGCCTGTTGCTCACTTGCCTATAGATAGGGATCTTGGGATGGAGTCATTCATTACTTGTTAATTAATCATCTGAAAATCTTGTTCTTGCTTATTGTAGGAGGATATTGAAGCTTGGGTTTGGTTCCTTGTTGAGAAGATTTTGAGAAGCATTAGCGGCGGGATGGGGACAGGGTTGCATATCATTTATTCTTGGATTAGTCTAATAGGATCAGGAACATTATTTTTCTGATTGCTATAGAAGAAGATCGTATATGATGTGGTTTCTGTTATGTCCTCTTCTAAAGTGTTAAGTTGTTGAAGATCCTTTGCCTATTTTTCTCAAAGCTTACTAGGACAGTGAAAAAGGGATAACACTTAAATTAGTAAAATTAAGTTGTTAAAAAGTAACTTTATGTTATAACTCAAAAAAAAGACTTGTTTAATAATCTAAACACATTTCTATGCATGAATTTTGAAGTGTCACTCGACTCAAGGTCCTGAAAGTAAGTGATAAAATAGAAACTTCGTTATTTTCTAACTTTAAAGCAATGATAAAATTATACAATAATATTTGTGCCAATAACAGAGGATTGGTTTTAAGAAAGGTCTTTTCACTCAATCTATCAATTTCATTTTCCAATAACGAACATGAGTTCATCCTTCACCCAAGTACATAAACCCTCAAAATATTTAAGTATACTTCCATATAGGAATTGCTATTTTGGTATATTATCATGTGGATTTGCTCATGCTTGGAAATTATTTTGAAGATTTCAAGGAAAGGATGAAGAACAGGTTCCGAATTCCTCCAAAATTGGTTGAAGATTATAGAGATGATGTATGCTTTATGGTTGACTGTGATAAGGTAGTATATTTTCTATGCCTGGTAGTTCCATTTAGTAATACTCTTCAGACTACTATCATATATTTGAAGATCATCATCACGGATGTTTGGATTATAATGTCATTTACATCAAATACCAAGATGCTGTCCAAAAACTTAAATCAAAACTATTTCTAAATATTATTGGTTCTCCAAATATTGAACAGTTAAAAGAAAATGCTAGATATTTATTAATCTCAAAAATGTTTAAAACAGTAAAACTTCAACGTGCCAACAAAAAAGTTATAAATTCAAAAAGATCATCTCAAAAGAAGCTACAAAAATTGCATTGATTGAATGTCATCAATAATTTACCTGGATCACACGAGAAGTTTCCAAGTAAAATTCTCTGAACCAAAGGAAACTGAGATCCGTTAGGTTCACTATGGTGGCTGCAAACAACTCAAGAACACTGATCATATCTGAAAAAGAATATTAGATGGTAACTTAACAAATTAACAAATTCACTAATTAACAAAATCATCTATCAAATCTAATTTGCAACCTTAAATAGTCAGAATGAATTTTAAAAATCATCCATCTAATTTTTCGTCACCCAATTCATGTGATAAATCATAATATAATATGATGTTCATAATATTGAGCCCATAACTAGGATAGGTTTTCCCTTAAAAGCACTGATTAATAAAGAAACAAAGTACACTCTCATAATGTCATCTCCAGTCAGGTAAAACTTGTTAAGATTAAAAATCAAATGCAGCTTTCCACCAACCATTTTATAAATAAATAGGGTGACTCAGTCTTTGCAAGGTTCAGAGGAAGAAAGAAAAGCTTTCATTCAAGTTCTGCGGCTAACCGGCTTTGTTTATTCTTTAGAAATATAATGAAAACTTGTGATGAAAAAAAAGTAAAACGACAGTTCAGATTTTGAGACTGTAAAGGAAGAGTTAGATGATGTAAATAAAATATTGGATAAAGATAGATTTCCAACAATCAATTAAGATTGTGACTTGGCAGTTGTTGGACTCAACCTCGGTGGCATTCCTGGAATCAACATCCCAATGTGTCGCAGATTCTTCCAAAATGTCTATAATTTGCCTTTGCTTAAGATACAAGCTACTAAGATTAAACTATTTCTCCTCTCTTCTATACTTCGGTGACTCTCTCTTAATACAGTAAAAAGAAAAAGTGGATCAGTTCCTCTCCACAAAAGGACCTAATAATCAGAGAAAACAATAAACAGAAAAAGTGGACCAGCTCCTCTCCGTACATTCTGCTGTTTTGTTTGCATGCATCCTCCACCCTACAACTGAGCTCCTTTGCACCGGCTCTGCTTTGTTTTTTGATATGTTGGATTTGTTAAAAGGGCAACAGAGTTTTGCAAACAGAAGAAAACTTCTCTTGAAGCTTCATGGCCTCCATAGTCGGAAGTAAGAAAACGATAGCAACTTTTTTTATTTCACCACATAAGAAAACAAAAGGCAACTCAAACAAAATAATATTGTATTAAAACTTAAAATCAATGTGATGTTCATGATAGATAATGTTTGAATACATACCGGAATAGTCCATGATATGAGTGAAAAAGGTTAGCTTGTGAAAAAAAAATTCTAGTTCCCTCATATCTCTTAGAGGAATCTCTATATCATTGTTTTTGAAAAGGCCTCCAGTCTTCTTTGGATTGTCACCAGCAACAAGCTCATGTATCAAAAATTGCAAGCAATGTACCTGCACGCAAAATATCAAACATTTATATCTCAACAGAGGTAACTATTTCATATCATAAACAAAGTTTGATCAAAATATAACTTCAATTCTAACTAAGTGGAATGGGGAAGATAAACAGAGGTAAGAGCGGGACAAGGAATGGTGGTAAATTTTTTGAATGCAAAATGAGGGTGACGACGGATCTGATGATTAAGATGATGGTGGTTTTGGCCCTGGCTTTTCTCCTTGGAAGTTGGCTTCCTTTTGTTCCCTTGCATTGTCCCCTCTCTTGGTGCACATCACTAGATGTGGTTCTTTTGGAGCTTCGTTGCTGGGTTCGTTTGTAGCTGATAGAGGCACTCTCAGGGCATTGCGAGGGTGCTAACTGGTTTGTGTGGTCTCTTCTTTGGCCATTGTGTTGTTCGCCTTGCACTAGGGTTTTCTTCTCTTCGGTGGATTTGTTTCTCCTCTGCCTGTGTCAAGTGGCTATGTCTATAGAGTGGTTGTCAATATAATGGAAGTCGGTTGGTGTCTATAAAGTGGTTTTTAGTATAATGGAGGTAAGCTGGTTGGTGCAAGGTTTTCACAGCCTGGTAAAGACGGATCTCTTGTCTGGAGACTCTTTTTAAGTTTTTTTGTGGGTTTTTCAATATTTACTATACTTAAATTTGACCATTCAGAGGGAACGTTTGAGTTGGGTTTCTTCGTTTTTTCTTCTCTAACCCCAGCTGTGGTGGTTGCTTTGTAGATGCAGGGTAACATTATGCCCTACCCTAGACTCTCCTTGGTTGTTTCTGAGAGGGTTTCCTTTATCTCTCTGTGCCAAGTCTCATTGGGAATTGTTCATAAATGTTTTTCTCTGAAGAGAGGGTGGACGGTTTTGGGAGTTTCGTTTATTGACAGTTGCTTGGTGGAAGAGGTTGTTTTGGTTGACACTAACTTTCATGATGTGTTGTATTCGTCCTGTGTTGTGCAAGTTTTGTTTAATGCAGTTTGTTTGGAGCTTGTCAATGTTGGTGTTCTATTTATCTCATGCAGATTTTTTGGATGGCAAGGGGTCCTCCCTTCCATGGGCGAGGCCTCTGCTCTCTTAGTTTATTTGGTAGGTGCTTGTGTAGTCAATCGGACATTGATAATTTTAAAGGGCCTGTGTTGACTTCTTTTGCTCTTGGTTTAGCAGGTCTTTAGCTTTTGGGGCGATGTTTTCCCTCATTGGAACCCCACGTCTTTTCTTGTCATTTTTTATGGGCCTTTGCTAGATTTTTTTCATTTTTCCTCCACTTCTGGCTCCTATGGAGATGAAGCTCCTCTGGTTCTGGAGTGTCTCCTTCTAGTCACCATGTGAATTTGGATCTTGTTGTTTCATTCTTCCTTTCTCTCAACTTCTATTGAGGTGGACAAACTACCTATGAATGTGGTGATGTGCATGTTGGCAAGTGGAACTCATGGCGGTCGACTCGTTTTGAAGGTTGCTTGGACGAAGTGTTGGTTTAGTTGCAATTCTCCAATGGATTTGACTCTTCTTCATTTCCTCCTATGGAGGTAGGATCACTTTCTATAGAGGTTGAGAGGAATTTTGTTGGGGAGAAGATGTTTTTCGGTTGGGATGACTCAGCCAACTTCTTCTTGGATAGTTTTGGGTTCCATGTTAAAACCCACTAAGGTTGTGGCAGCCTTGTTAAAACCCATACTTTAGGTTAGGGGTGCCTGATCAAACCCTTGTTTTTTTTCCAGCTTAGGGAGCCCTTTAAAAACCCTCTTTGTTTCTAGAGGCTTTGGCTTCTTGTTTGGATCAGCCTGTACTTACAATGTGTATCTCTTTTAGGGTTGCTGATTGTTTGTTGATTGTAGGGCTGCTGATTGTCTTTTCTCTATTCTATGCAGCTTCTTGTTTGAGGTTCCAAATTCCTCCAAAATCTGGTTTCAAGGACCCTTCAAAACATGTTTGTTTCTTAATCGAAATATTTTATATCATAACCTTGTCCTAAACAAGAGCCATTCAAATATATTTCATTCATTAAGATGATATGAAATGGAACTCATAAATAATTGCCAGCTATAAGTAAAGAAAAAACAAACGCTTAAACAAAGGAAATACATGAAGTGTATCCCATGCTGTTTTATGGTGAATAGAAGTAAAACTTATAAGCATTGCATACTACTCTCTTTTGATTGCCAGAAAAATATATGAATGTTGAATATAGGTTACAGTTAATCTCAAAAGTTTAGAGGCATGGGGTTATTAAGTATAACACCAAAAAAGATGCCTTAATAACTTTTTCCCGGTATTCCAATATTTCATTCTTGTTTCCTATGTCAGCCATTTTAACTCTATGCCAAGGATGCCATGGACTGCAAAGATTAAATTTCTAAATTGTTTTTCTATTTAATGTGAATGGTAGTTCAAGAAATTTCAACCCTTGCACCAAAATTCTAGAGGTCATTATGTTTGTTAGAGAAATTTAACATAATAATCCTAGGATGCATAAGATAGACACAGGGAGCTATTATAACCACACAAAAAATGAATTGAGCACCTTAAATCATTTGCCATCTACCCTAATATTTCACTATGACTCTTATAACATATCCAAGCGGTTGCGACTCTGAGATAAGGATGCCATGGACTGCAAAATTAGAATTCACAGTTTGTATTAATGCTGGCTAGTTGTTCAAAGTTTATCCACAGTTAAACCAGCACATGCAGAGGTTAAAATTTATGTAAGAAAAGCATAGCATGAATGTAAGATCTACTTTATATTGAGTGGTGTGTATTTAATGTTAGAAGTTATACATATGACCCAAAGAGCTATTTTGATTTATGCAATTTCACTCTGACTCTCTAATATCACATCATTGATCATAGTCATTGCAACTAACACTAATGGATGTTGTGGACTGCATAGGTTGGATATGCAGATTGTTCTTGAGGGGGCTGGTTGTTCAAGCATTGTTTATAGTTTCATGTCATTTTCGGCTTCCTTAAATTGTTGTTTACAAAGGCATAGCACATCCCCACTTCAAGAAAAATATCAAGTTCAATTTTCAAAGCAGGAAAACAATAAGATATTGTCCAAAACCAAAGTTTTGATCATGCCTATTAGATGTCTTAGATCCAGATGGAAATGGTTTAAGGGTGCACATTCAATTCTACCCAGAACAAGTAAATTTTGCAATAAATAAATCAAGTCCAAAGAAGCATTTGCAGAATGAAGTTTTTCATGCACCATTATACCCCTCTACAATTGATGAATGATATATTTGAAGACAAAACTATATACCAGACTATCAAGTCATGCTGGCCAGGAACAGCAATGTTATACCACAAACAGCTGCAAATACACCTGCCTATGCTATATTCTGTACAATATTTTTAAAAGATAATGTGGAAACAGATGGATAAATTAAAAACCCTCAACAAAGTTATTTAAACATTCATTTAGAGTCATGGGAAGACAAGATAAGATGAACAAGGAACATGTTGTACAGATGTAGAATAAGTACAAGTTATGATGAGCCTCTAAAAAAGTTATCCTTGCAAGAGGAATGGACATATTAACATATAGAATCTAAATTGAGCATGTACCATGTGCCTTCTGTTCACTAGTTGATAAACATATATTCCTCATTAAAGACCAGTTCGAAGAAAAAAAAGTCCAATGTAATGTCACCAGTCAGGAAACTTTCAAGTATAGTTTTTTGTTATTTAATGATTATTAAAATAAACTGAAAAGTAAAGGCAATAATATACAACTAAAGCCTACACTAGTAGGATCAGCAATAATAAAATTCACGTTTAATTCAAAGATTCAGTCATGAAAATAACAGAGATTAATCATTAGATCCAACAATATATGTTACCAAATTTATTATGTAACCCTTCGAATCTCATTGCAAATAAAATTCATTTTAATAACGGCTAAAATCATTAGCATTAAACTCTTGAACAGAAAAAGATAGATTAGCAAAGACTCAGTTAAATTTGCAAATAATAACAGTCCTCTGAAATCAATCTACAGCTATACAAGCAGGTAAAGGATTGCAAATAGGTGAATACAAGGGTGATATACAAGTCTAAAACTAGTGCAAATGCTGGTGTAGACTGTAACAGTAATGAAAAACTGTACAGTGCAGGCCTGCATGCTTCTTTAAATGTACAACCGAAGCAAAGGTGTTGCTGCCTATGATTGAAAGTTGTAGAGTAGTGGATGGGAAATATAAAATGTAAAGAAATTTCTGCCAAAATTGCTAGTGAAACATTAATAACAGTTGGAGGACCAAATATAAAGTAGCCACAGCTATATGTGACCTCAATCCCCAATAATATTGATAATATGTTGATTTTATTCCAAATGTAAATCGTCTCAGATGGAATAAATTGCAACAAGCAGCTCAAATGTGATTCCCAAACAAAATCACCACCAATGGACGAGAGATTTTATCCACAAATCCACAATGGAAACTAAGAGGGGTTTTCTTCTTTGTATCTCCCACACCATGTGTTTTCGTCTTTGACTGCTAAATTTATAATGGAACTCAATACAATCACAAATAAATTAATTTGCTTTCAGAATTTTCCTTTGCTTTATACGTGCCACTTTTGGGCTCTCAATTTGTTGTTAACTTTTTCCCTCGTTTAAATAATAAACATTTTTCCCACTTTAAGAATGGTATTTAAATTGTCATTTTGAATGAACGGTTCAGCCCAATTTAAAATACTATTGTTAAATTATTTCCCTTATTTTTTCTTCCTAAACAAAATAAAATAGAGTAAAGGTCTTCATTTTTTCGTTCATTTATAACAAGGGGGCATAACATCAAAGCCCTTCTACCTATACTCTTAATTACAGATACTTAAGACTTGCACATGTAAATAAAAACAATTTAGCATATTTTAATAAAGTAGCTCTTTATAATATTAGCTTATTAGTAGTTTTAATTTATTTTTACTTCAAGATCAAATTAATCATTGGTACAACTCCAAAGATCTTTTTTTCAATCCTTTGATACTAGATAGTATTTTTGCTTATATTTTACCTATTATAAATTGAGAAAATTGAATGGTGAGGATAAAAGTTCTTCAAAGTCTCGTGCTCTAGCCTTTGAGATCGGAAACAAATAAGTCATGTTTGCTCATGTATTAATCTTTATGCAAAACCCCGAAGAACAAATTATAGTGTGTTCATATTACCAAGCTTGATTTCATATTAAATTTTGCTTGTTATATTGCATTAAATTAGAGAGCTTCTCCTACAGATTTGGAAAAGGGGATTTCTCATCCACATTTTTGTTCAATGTTGTCATGACTGAGAAACTCAAGACTTCAAAACTGTCCATTTAGTAATTTTCTAACTCAATAATGGAGCTTGTTGGAGGATCACCACTTTTCAATGTGAGTGTAGTGCTTATTACCTTGTCAACAAATTATGGTCAAGACGTTCCTTCTCTCTTTGGGCACTTTCAAGCACATCGAAACCGTCGCCTCTTTTAAAAATCACAATAGTCCAAACACCATTAGTTCCACCAACAAAGCCTCTTATCTCTACAACCTACAACTTGAGCGTCTTAGACTCAAGTTCACGTCTGATGCCTAGAAAGTGTTCTCATATGCTTCCTTATCTTCATCTTCCAAAAAGTATTAACTCCATTTCAGAATTCAGGAATTTAGTTATTTCTTCGTACTAAACTTGGTCTATAAGATGAATGTGCACTTCTTCAAGTAAAGGATGGTGTCAAGCTATCTCCACCAATTCCTCCTCCATATGGTTGTTCGTAACAAGTTGAATGTTATATTTTTCTCCCAAGTGCATCTCCAACATAGAGTTCAACTTTGACATTCTCTTCAAGTATGACTTTGCCTTTGACTATGCATTGATGGAGTCTCTTCAACTACCTCATAGTACCCTTAGTTTCTTTCTTTGCTCCACTAACCTTAGAGATCGTCTGGTCGTTTGATCCAGAGAACCACACCTGTATTGCGGTCTCAGGGCATCAATGTCTTAAATCAAACCAAATGCCTTTAACATGATAGTGGCAACTTTTACTCCTATATCTAATAAAACTCATACTTGCATAAAAGAATGTAAAGAAGAATGCATACCAAATAGAATAACAAAAGCATATCTTTATTCATGTGAATCTTACTAAAATGATTAAGCAATAATCATACTCTCCCTAACTACGAGAAACCTATTTAAAGAACCTCACAATTGCCAAGCACAACATAACCGTCACCAACTACCAAGAACTTCTGCCTAATAACTACTCAAAACTTGACAAGTAAATAATTTAGAGCCAATTACAAGCATATTGACACAACATGCAAAGTTCTTTTGTTCTAACTATAGTAGTTTTGCAAAATGGAATACAATCTTTGTATTTAAACAAAATCAAACTAGCTTCAGATGGGCATTTTATTTAGAATCTAGATAGGCATTTTATCTAGATTCTAGATAACTCATATCAATTTATATTTGTTAATATTTTTTTCCCCTTATAGGAGTACATGTTTACTTTATGATGCACAAGAACTCTTTAAAGCTTCTTTTGAACCCTCAAATAAGCTTTCCAACACTATTGAGTTTGTATGAATTCCTTGAACCACTTCAATTCTCTATTTTATTCATCTCTTCTTAGCTCTCTAGAATTTTCCAAGGTAGCCACCTACCTTTTGTCACATTGTATTTTTAATTTTTGGTCGACCCTCTTTATTTATCTTTCCTTGTGTGTTTCCTATTCCATTACTAGGCCTCTTTTTGGACTTTCTTCCTAGCATGATATCAAACTTCTTAAGCGCAAAAATAAAACTATCAAGAAAGAGTCACAATGAATTGTGCTGATCAAAGGTAGACCCATACCCATTTCCTAACAATTATAATGTTAAACATTAGTATAAGCATTCTTCCTGGTTCAACATTAACTCTGCTTGAAAGAAGTTTGTACTGTTTTTATTCTCTAAGTGCAGTAAAAGAAGCATTAACCCAGCATCAAAGATAGGAACAAGAAACTCAATTCATGAGCTCCATAGCTTTCTTTTAAAGTCTCTATAATAGGAGCAGATTAACATCATAAAATAGTACTCAGTTCCAATGTAAGAAGTGAACCTGAGCAGCCGTTGGTGCCACAGGCCTTGGCTGGAAAGATACCCCATTATTGTCATCACCCCCTCGTCGTGAAGCATTCTGGTGAGTTTCAGGCCTGATTGTGTTTGCCATCCAGTCTGCTGCTATTGTCCTCATGTCTGACAAAATCCTGGAAATTCATGATGGATAAATCTTAACAGAAGCAAATCTGAAACACACCAATATCATCTTTCAAGGCATTCCAACCCACTTCTTATATCTATTTCACCAGCATTGAGAGCCTATATGGTTAGCTTATTAAATCTAGAATATAGATCGTAGAAATGAAATGGCAGCAAGGAAAAGGAACAGCATTTACTAAAGTAATATTTCTAAAAGTCATTGTATCAGGGATTAAAATTACCGTGAAAGATCCTTCTTCTTTTTAAATGTTGTTCTCAGCATAGTTGCCAGCTTATTTTGCACAAAATCCTGAACCTCAGCATGAATCGCTTCCCACAAAGCATCTGCAATCACTGTATCAGATTTCTGCATCATTGCACCGATTCCTTTTATATAGCTAGTGAGCTCAACCATTGCCCTTCTCTCTTCATAAGAATAATTGCAGCGAACAACCTGCCATCATTAGAAATTCAACATCCATTGCTTGCATCAAGGACAAGGAAAACTCTATACTATTACTAATTCTCTTAAACTTACATTCAACTATCATTTCCTATATTCAATGCTTACATGCTGGTTAAGCTCTTACTATCTTCACTGAAATAAATGCATTTATCTAATAAAATATCTGGCCTTTATGACATAGATCTGGCAGGTAATACAAAGTTCAAAATAATGAGGTAATCATAAAAGGGGTTACATTATATAGTGGGCATCGAATCTGAATGCTAAAACTTTTTATTTTCTTTATACAGAGCTTAAATGATATATGTTAGCCTACAATTCGTCAGCTTTCAACATTTTAGTAAAATAAACATGTTACTAATTAAGAATGATAAAGAAACAAACACTAGTGAGTCCCTCATGATATCATATAATAGAATGTTAATACTTTCACTCACTCTTCCCAACAAGGTAAGACAGGAATGGAAATAGGTAAGAGTGGACATTTTAGGTCATATATGATATATCTGCATTTATAAACAGTAAAAATAAAGAGTGCCAAAAGAAATAATTGCGAAGTTATAAAAAGTCGCGCAGAATCATCCCAGCAATACCCAGGAGATTCACCAGAGTATCCATTTTGCAATGCTATTAAGACCTTTTCCTTTGATATTTTATTGACTCTTTGGTTCAAGAAACCATTGATTTCATCCTCTATAAGAATCAACAGAATAATCCTTTCCTAATTATTCCATTGAATCTTCTGCTCAAGAAACAAGTTGACTTTCTTCTGTCCTCAAAAGACTGAACAGAGTAGGAATGCAATTGCACAAAACTAATTATGACTTTGGAAGTCAATGTACACTCAACGACCCTAGTAATTAACAAAGACGCTCCCCATATTTTGAGGTTGGTGACAATGTTTGGCTCTATGTGACCATACAAAGATTAGGATCTCAGCATTATAAGAAGCTCAAGCCTCAATACAATATAGGATGTCTCTTACACCATTTTGCAGAAAACTGAGGAAAATGCTTTCTAATGAGATCTTCCATCTTAACTAGGTCTAGAGTGAATGTGAATCAGCTAAACCATGAACCCATAATTGGTAACTTATCGCCAAGGGCCAAAAACAATGGCAAAAATTTAGAGATTAATCAGCAATTTATCAACAAAAAAATGGCAAATAAACAAATTGCTTAAATTTAACTAAAAATGCATTTCTTTGCTAAGTTACAATGAAAGGATGCATCAAATTAGACGGTAAATGGGTAAACAAAACAAACAAGCTGAGTCTAGATATGTTTGAATGCAAATAGGGTACAAAAAGGCATCCTCATGTGGAATGTTGAGGGCCAGTAGTCATAGTCTGATATTCTGAATTCTTAAGTAAAACTAGCAAATTGTCTTTGTAAAAGTATAAGTAAATACAACATCAAAATAGTCTACATCTTCCTCTTCCCCTTCCCAGAAGCTCTAGTAAAAACTATTGGTGGGGTAGGGGGTTTAGTCCTAGAAGTCTTCTATGGTTGTGCCTCATCCCTCTGCACAACTATTTGTCACTCGACCTCTATCTTGGATGTAGATGGTGTTGACATTGGCAATGACTCCTCATCCTCCTCAATGTCATCCAATCCCACTGTGAATCCACCATCCTCCATAGCCTGCCTCTCTAAATCACAAATCTTGTCCTTTGTAAACAATGAAGGCTACACCTATGATGTCCAATCACAATAATGGCTGCCCTCGCAGATAGTTTTGCCCTTTCCCTTTGCATTTTTTCGTACTCTTGGGCAACAAGCAAGGCATTCATTTCTCGTTTTATTTCTTTTATGTATGCCTTACAAACCCACATGTCATGTTTCGCAATGCCTACAAGGTGGTATTTCAAGCAGTATATGCCTCCACTTATTACTTTTTCACACTTTATGCAAATTATGCTATTAATTTTGGCTCCTTCAAAGGCATACTTCCAAACCTTATCTCTAACCTTTTTAGGACGTGTGCCTACATATCTAGATGGGCATGCATCTACTAAGGCACTGGTAGAACCTACAACAAACCCAGTTGTGGGTGAATCTCTATTTGCCATTTAAATCACATTTCAACCTATACATACAAAATTGAAACCGCAGAATAAAATATAATACTTTAATTAAAAAATTGGCAAACAAGTTAAAATAGTTTCAATAATTTTGGACATAGTTGAAACTTGGGGAAAAAAGTGTTAGGGCTTAAATTTTTTAAGAAAATATGAGATTCTTGACAAAACAATGGAAACATTGTTAAAAATTGGCATTAAATCTTGTTCATTGTGCTGTATAAGAATTTAGGGCACGCATAAACCTACATGCAACAAAGCGCAGAAAATGATTTTCAAAAGAAAAAAAAAATTGAAAAATTACTTGTGAACCCGATTATGCTTCAACAACCTCTTCAAATCCACTAAAAGTCACTCTAGATCCCTCTAATTACCTTTCAAAACCTTGGAAGCTTTTGATTTGCCAAAACAACATACAACTCACAAAATGAATAATGGCCTTTTGTTTTGTCATCCGTCCCTAGGTGACTACGACCAATAAAAAAAAGGCTTATTGCCAACAAAATAGACGCTAAAATGTTGCAATTTAACACCACAGATAATTTGGAATGCCTCCACTCAAACTCTTCCTCAAAATACTTCTACAAAGCAACAAATTTTGCAAGTATGCTCCCCATCAAGTTGTTGACAGAAAGTTTGATCCATTGAAGCTGAGAGCAATTGGCAAGGGACTTGAGGATTGAACCCTAAAGTCCATTATATATGAGGTTGAGTGCTCTCAACACTTTCAGCTGGCCAAGCTAAGAAGGAATCCATCTGCTAAAAGAATTGTTGGAGAGATTTGAAGTGTGTAACAAGGAGAGATCTCCTACAAATGGAGAAATAGAACCTTCTAATTCCAAATGAAGCAGAATTATGCTTTTTGCACCAAACATTGCTCCAAGAGCACACGTTTTTCAATTAGTTGAATTCCAATTGGTTGTAATAAAAATAGAGCCTCAACATCCCTCTGCTCATCATTATACCTCCCTCGATCTTTGATACCTAGACGTGGGCACTAAGAAAAGTGATGGTGGAGAGTGGAGATGGTATTAGTCAACAAATTGACCTGGTGGTTAAATTGCATATTGGTGATAAAACAAAACAAAACAGCCCAAAAACCCTTACATTTTTCATATTCACTTAAAAGGGGCAATTCTTTGTGCATGTTCACCATCAATTTTATTGGCAATAAGATCACTTTGCACATTAGATCACAATATATTGCGGGATTTGCGTTATCTCGCAAAATAATACAACCATGCTAACAACCAATACCATGGCTCTGATACCACTTGTAAGGAAACTTGTAGTCAACTTTATGATAATTTCCAAATAACCCATTATAGGTCTTATGCAAATAAACACTTAGATTCCACATGCAAGAGAATAGACAACATACCCACAAAAATGTGACATAAGATATATCTTGAGAAAACCCTAATGAGGGGAAAACCCAACCTCCGGAAGCTTCCATCATCCATGTATTATTCAACAATGCATCCACTACAATACACCATGAAAGCCTTTGAAGTGCCTACCATAAACAAGTATTCCTATGCGAAGAAGCTTGAATCCATATATCCCATGCCATGCTTCCAACCTCCACAAATGCTAACCTAGCTAACCTCAACAACTACCCTTGTTGTTTTTACAGAAACAGGCTCCCACAATAAAACTAAATCATATTACATAAACCATGTGCTACCAAACCCCTCTTTGACCCATATTCACTATTGGGTACTTAATTTAATTATTTCCCCAATTGTAAAGTTCTTGAATCCTAAGAATCATTCAAAGTGAAATATTGTAAGGTTTTCTAAACTTTTGGATTTCACAATGTTAAATTTGGAGTAATGTCCACATCTTTTCAATTACTTGAATTTGGAATACAATATCTGTAATTGAATTATTTTACATAACTAAGAGACTGAAAATATTATAAAAGCATGCACCTAATGTTTTTGGTGGTATTGGAATCTTCTCAATGTTCGAATAGCAATCACGTCTACCACTACACCCACACTTCATTTGCTTCAGGTATGAAATAAGAGAGAGACGACAAAAAAAAAAGAACAAACTGCCACCAAATAATAACACCTTGACGTTTTTCGGATGCGGTAGCCTCTAATGGGTCAAAATAAATCTCTATCTCCTTTCTAGACCTGATGGTTTGTATTACCCAGAAATATCTTTCTTTTGCTAGGAAAAATGATGCCACAACCAATTGAATGTGATCCTAAAGGAAGTCCACATTGATTCGAATGCTATTCTGAACAATAAATTTATATTGCTCTATGTGGTCTCTAGAAGATGGCACCCGAATATTCTTTTTGAACCAAACGTCTGATAGGTTCATTTGAATCCACAACATATCCAATGTTATTTTATATTAACCCATCTAGACTATTCATTCTCCGACGAATGTTTGATTTATATTCTAATTGTTCTAACAATGGTTCTATCACCACATGGTAGTTTGTTCCTTTCCAGCCCAAAAGGATAGATAGTATTGCATTAACGTTCACCCAAGGAAAGAAAATATATATATATATATATATATATATATATATATATATATACACAATATCATGTACAGACAACCACATCACATCTCCACTAGGCCAGTCATTGAATTTCTAACAAAAGGAGTTTGAATTTGAATCCTCAATCTGTATCAAAGATACTGATCAATTGTTGAATCTTCTATCCCTGCCCTTTCCTTCTACACAGAGGTTTATTTATAATCTAGAATTTGGGTGCAAATCCCGTAAAATCCATAACCAAACAAACAACTAATTTATTAAATAATAGTTTTTTATTGCTAATATTATTTTATTTACAAACTATATTAATTATTATATATTGGTATATAAAGTTGATACTATTATAAAATAATTAATTATTTTGCCTTCAAAAAGGCATTTCCGGAAAAACATTACACCAATATTAAGTAATTACATCAAATAATATTAAAACATTACAATACAAATCACCAAGTGGTCCCAAGAATATTTCATGGGAATATCTACATGTCCATTTAGGTGCTCCTAGGTGAAACATTTACATAATAAAATATTACAATAATACGCATTATTATGGAAGGTGTACAACACACCATCTTCTCAACAATATACAATTCTCATTGAAGACATGGTGGCTCTTTATTTGTTGCTTCAATATTTTGCATGGTTTCTACTTCTCTAAGTAAAAGTTCATCAGTTGAAATGGAGAAATGTGAAGATGAATGATGAATTTTATGTTCATAACTTTTGCTACTTGTTGATTGTAAGTCACATTGTGAGGTTAGTCTAAACTTAATTAAGTACTAGTTTCAATCAAAATGGTTCATTTCGACTGCACCAGCATTGGGAATTCGGATAAATGTTGGCAATGCGAAAATCCTTTGTTATCTTTGAAGATTGCATCATCTATGTGTAGTTGTTTCCATTGCTGAAGCAAAGCTTAGTAAAGAAATTCTCTCATCTAGGCATCATACATTGATATTATTGTCCCTTAGAGTAAATTTCTCTCAACCCTTCACCCCTTTCATCATTTACTTGAAGTCAAGTTAGTGTTCCAAGTTCCAGCCACTTTGAGGGAGAAGAATTGATAAAGTAAAGGAATAATAGCCTAAGTCCCCACATGATTACTCAGCATATCACATCACAAAACTAAGTTATATCCAACACAAAGTTGCTTGATCACAATGTAAACCTTTGGGTCGCTTTATTTGATCACACAAATGCCATATTGTTTAGTATTCAGAGTTTACTTGTTCAAGAGAGGGTAGAATACTTGGTACTTTATTTTGCATACTAGAGTGGTCACGAAACTCACATCAACACAACCCACACAAATTTTAACCTAAGAAGGAGACATTAGTCTCCAACCTAATCTGCACACACCAATCTATAGAATACACATTTTCGCTTATCCAAAGACGTAAGCATCAACTTAGATAATGAGTAATCAACCTCTGATACAAAGAAGATATAGGAAATACAAAAAATATGTCATGCAGACTTTCCAAACTCAAGCTACATCATCTGTCAAATCTGGTTTAGAACAGTCTTAGCTGTGTGTATAGGATACACATCATAGTTTACAAACTTCCTAATATAGATGCTTCTCTTTATTGAGTAAACAACTTATGTAACTGCTCCATATCCATCCCATTGGAATGGAATAGATTGGCATTAAATGTGCATTACAATATTATTTAAACCTTCAAGCTAGCCTAGAGTCTAGTTTCAATGTCCACAAATCAGCTAGGGATAAATTCCTTAAATCAAATGTGCAGTCAGCTTGGTCCTAACACTAGCACATCAAACCAAGAGTAATAAAAGGCAATGTGTTTCCCACATTGAACTCAACTGATCTCAAACTACCTTCACATGCTTCCTATAGCTGATCCAGGTTTCCTTTCTTTGGCAGATCAACCAAAAACTCTTGCACAGTCAACAAGTTAACACAATGTACACTTTGTTGCTTCTAACTTTTTGTCTGGTTGACCAAATTCACTAAAACTTTAATACAATGTACTTCATGTGCAACTTTCTTCCAAATCGCCAACCGTAACTACCAATTGCAATAGAATGCAATACCAAAAAACATGATAGGCAAAAGAATACAATACTATCTTTGAGCTATAAACATCAAAAACTCAACACAAAACCTAACAGACCATTGCAAATGCGCTAGACTTTCAAGAATGTATGATGTAGGTGCATAATGATAACAATCAAGAGCTATCCCATCATCAATAGAATTTGTCCTTCATTGTAGTCAAATACTCTAACATAACTAAATTGTCAATGACAACAATATACTCAAAAAAACCTTTATGGGGTATTAATTTTTTAGCAATAACTTATTTCTCATCCTAAGCAGTCTAAATCACCAACCTTCATTGAGTGCCAAAAAAGATAGTTTTCTTCAACTACCGGCATATCTAATCCTGCAACGCCGCCATGCCCATTGAATTTGCTTGCGTGCCAACTATGCGAATTAAATTACTTACCGATTTCTTCTTCTGCTATTGTTTGTGCTCCCCTCGTGGATTATCTTCGACTCAGTCCTGTGTTTTTCCTATTCATGTTTCTAATTCTTACCCGTCGATGCTCAGGTGTTCCTTCTTCTCTTCTACTCATCAGTTCAACCTCCTCCCTGTAGACTACTATCTTCTCATCGAGTTCTTGTCAGGTTTTGTTCGTTTGTTTCTAAGAATGGGATTGTCGTATTTTTCTACTACGGATCGCGCTCTTTCCGGCTGTTGTTTTTCTCTTGCTTCAATCGTAGGATCTTGTGGAGGTTGTGCTACGACTTGCTCATGTTTCCTTGTGCTCGCCACTATTGCTCCATTTGCTTCCTTTGCGTAGCCTCCTGCTCTACTCGCAGTTTCCAATTTCCTATTGCCAATTCCCAGTTTCATCTTTGTTCTGATTTCTCTTTCTATTGGCTTAAAACCCATTGTATCTTCAAGCATCAGCACAGACCAACTTTGAAAGGAGAGACGCAGATGGTGAATGTGTGGGATTCGCCTATGAACATTTGTTGTGTGTTCTCATCTTTTCGTTGTTGTTGCGGCCTGTATTTTTTTTTTCTGTCTTGTCGATTGCTTGCTCATGCTAGCTTTGTGCGGGTGTGGATTAATGCTTATTTTATGCTTTGCTCTGGTGGTTGGCTAGTGGTTTACTTTCCATGGATTCTTCCTCTACAACTCATGTTCAACCAAAAATACCATTATCCACTCCACTCACTTAATAGTGGCTTGTTGCAAAAGTGGTCAAGCATGAAACTAAAATGTCATGCTAAGAAACAACATCGACTCACCAACTGGACTGATAACAAAATACAAATTAGTTGTCGAATCCAATACTCTATAGATTGTAAATATCTCTACCAACCTCTCCACTGCTATCTCTGATACCACAAATCTTAACGTGATGGCAAACACCAATATTCAACAAGCCTACAAGACCAAAGATTATATTCATAAGCAAACCAAATTGGATAGCCAGCAAAAATCTCTCAATACTGAAACAGAACAACTCCAATCCAGGGCTTCGATTTGTAACATCAGCAAGACGACACCTCTTTCAGATGTCGAAGAGATAGTTCATGCCAAGCTTGCAAACGAGAGGGATAGACAAGCCAATGAGCTTAACCTATGAGTTTAGGAACTCCCCCCTTCCACCTCTGATCCTCTTTCAACTGATATTTCATTTCTCTATGAGTAGCTTTCAATCATAGACAATTCACTAAAGCGTGCCTATATTGGTCATGACAGTACTCTCAATCTCAGGATTCTCTTGCCTAGGGATTATCTTCACGTTCTTTGGGCAAATAGAAATTTTATTCTCTTTGGCCCAAGATCTACCTTGATGAGGACCTCACCAAGTCCCAAGTGGTTGAGTTGAAACACTCGAGAGGTCTAGTTGTTAACGCTATGTGCAACTGGAAGCAGGTCATTATCAGGAATCAAGGTTGGCTTCCAAGGCCAAATGATGCTTGCGATGATAGTTGGACATGATGAGGCCCCTCAGTAGCTCCCTGCATATCAACTGTTGGAATGACAACAATACCTTATGGTCCTTATCAAGTCTTCTCCAAGATGCTCCTGGTTCCGCTAACATCCTCCTTATGGAAACCCATGAAAGCGTTGTTTGTCCTCTTCCAAGCATCTTCAGCTTTCAGTGGCCGTCTTCTTTTAGGGATGAGATCAGGTCTTCTGATGGGATCAGGGGGTCTGGTGAGGTTGCTTGTTTGGTCAGAGGTCACCTTTTCAACACTACTTCCATGGTTCGCTCTGACAGCTCCACCAGGCTTATGTGGATTCATACTCATCAGTCGACATCACAATATAGCGATATCTACATTGAAGTATGCTATTTTCTTTTGACGTCCTCATATTATGCAGTAGACAGCATGAAGGGGTGACCCTTACGAGGACCTTCTTGAGCATATTGTTAGATTCTTGACCATGGGCAACGTCATCATTTTGGGAGATTTTAATGCACAGACTAGAAACTTTCAAACACCCCATCACAATTGTAGGTCGAATCCGGTTTCCACAACTGAATCTGACACGGAAACCCTAGGGTTGCAGTGCTTTTCCATGGACAGTTGGGGATCCTTTCCTCAATATGGCCTCCATTTACTACAGTTATGCGAGTCCTTGAGCCTGGTGATTCTAAACAAACTTTGTTGCTTGTCTGGTTTTGGTCTCTTTACATGTTGGCCTCGCTACAGTGGTGTGAGTGTTGTTGACTATGCTCTTTCGAGCACTTTCTCCATCCCCTCCATCAGTCGCTTTACCATCTCTTGCCTCCCCCTTGCCGATCACGCCCTTTTTAGCCTCACTCTCTAGGAATTTTCACATAGTATTCATAGCACCATGCGTGTGAAGCAGGGTTCTCTCTAACCCACCCTTTTTGGTATCTATATTGACAAGCTCGAGGCTTTCCTCCAGGACTTCTCACTCCCTGGGGATGGTTGCTACTTGCACCAAGTTTTGATCTTCATTCTATTCACTAACAATGTGGTTCTCCTAGCTTCTTTCCCCAAGGAGCTTCAACGTCTTCTTGATGGGTTGGCCTCCTTTTGTAACTCACGCTAGCTAGTTGTGAACCTGGGTAAGACTCAAGTTATGGTATTCAACTTCTTGAAGACCTCACATCTTCATTTCTACTTTAAGGGCGTAGAGATCAAGATCACATCCTCTTACACTTATTTGGGAGTTAAGTTTTCCAAACCTCATTTCAATTTAAGACTAACCATGCAGCTCTCGGATAGTAAAGGACTCAGCTCCCTTCCAATGATCGAGAGACAGCGCTTCAGCTGCCATTTTTAGGATGCCACAACCAAGATGTCCCTTTTGGACTCTTTGGTAAAGTCAATCATCCTCTATAGTTCCATTTTCTGGGGGCCTTCTCTCTTGGAGTCAAATTGGGCTTCATTCGAGAGAGTTTAGACCCTTTTTCTTTAGCGAATTATCTGATGCCATCGGTTTACACCCCAAAGTATTGTTCTAGCCGAGTTTGGTGCTCACCCTTTCAGGTTGGAGACCATTTTTTATTTCATCTGGTTTCTAGATCAACTTTAGAGGTTTGCTGACTCTTCTGAGGGTCGTCGCATGTATTAATTTTTGGCCCTACTGTTCTTCGAAGGCAGTCGCTGGTTCTGATCCTGGTTGCAAAGCCATTGCTAGTTCGCCCAGGGCTCTGCCCTTCTTGGCTCAATTGGTATTGTGATGAATGCCTTCCCGCCTTCCAGTTCTCTCTGCACGCCCCCACTCACCTCCTTCCGCTACAGCAAGAGTTGAATGAGCATGTTAGATTTGACATCTACAAATTGTACATTAACACAACTTGGAGTAACCCTCAGTGGGGACTCTACCCGAGGATGGCCTTGTATGTCGAGCACTTCATATCCAGACTAACCACTTGCTCGATAGAGAGGACAGGATTTCTTGCATCTACCCCGTTGGGGAGGTGGAGACTGAGACCCATTTTATTTTTCATTGTCCCATCTACTACGAGATCAAATGGAGGTTCTACTACTAGTTCAAGGTGTGCAGGTCCCTTTCATCATTTTTCAAATACACTCACCAGCGGTGTCTTTCACTTTATCTCCAGGAGACTTTGCGGCTTCAAGATCACACTCTACAAGCTTTAGTTCCCATTGACACAGACTTCAGATCAGCTCATCACCTCCTTCCCACCCATCGTGTCTCCTACAAGGGAAACGAAGCAATCTCTCAACCCTATTTCGAGTCACCAAATCAGTAAGGCCTCACAAAGAACACACTCACCAGTACCATGCCACATTCAGCAGATCCCACAAATGTTGGTCCAGGGCACCTTCTCACCCTAGACCATACCCTTCAGCTTTGGACTACTTCTCATCTATGAGTACTTAGTTTCTTTTCTTGTTTTCTTCTTCTATTCTTTTGCTTTATTAGTCTTTTTGCGAATACAGTTTGGTGCTTCGCTTTTTGGCATTAGCCTTGTTGTATTGTTTCTAGTCCCTTAGACCCTTGTTGGTCTCGTGTTAGACATTAATAAATTTATCTTATCATGTTTGCAAATGCACTACTAGGAATAAATATGCATAAGTTACCGAATTGGCAGACTTACCTACTAGTTCCAAGTACAAAACATCTCAAGATTGAAATTGAGCAAAAATGCAAATGGATTCAATTATGGTCATCTTTTTCATGCTGAAACAATTCCACCAAAAATTTGTTGTACCTATTTGATTCTATCAGTAACTTAGCTTTTCCCAAACGATTCTACACAAGAAAAAAACTAAAATGGTACAATTGATAGTTTCTCTCATTTTCATGCTACAATGCCACAAATGGAGAATTTTTTAGAATTTTCCTATGAAAATAAAGTTGACATTTTCATATAGTGGGCAATTCAATGGAGTTTATTTGATGCTTAATCACTTGTTCCCCAAGACTCTCCCTTGTCAATGCAAAATGAATTCCATTCATTATTAATATTTGGAGCATAAATAATATACTATAATAGTTAAAAGATAGTGATACCCTATTTTAAAATATCTATTAAATAGTATATTACAATATTTAATTAAATACTAGAGCTTATTGTATAATTTATAGAGTAGAATATGTAAATATTATATCATTAAACAAAATTAATATTTGTCTTCAACAATTATTTAAAATATATTATACTATTAAATATTATTATATGAATATCTACAATATATATATAATGAACATACACAGATGTACCCAATTCACCCTAATAAATCCATCATCCTAGCATAAGTACAAGTTGCAATGGCAAGAAACACCAACGATGAATAATAATAAAAAATTGCATTCAATAAAGGAAATGACTTCATTTTTGTCTTCAAAATGTCTTAGAATCCTTTTTTTGGGTTGTAGAGCATGATAGGGGGCAGCGCATTTTTGGGAATTAAGGTCGAAGTTGAATGCCAAGAAAAAAGAAAGGCCAAAATCTTGATGTGTTGAAATGCCAAAATCTTTATGGGTTTGCCAAGATCACTCTAAGTTCACTTAGAAAGCTTGAACAAAACTCTAGATATCCCAATGTAGACCGCAACCCCAATTTGTATCCAAGCTGGATCAGGCCCAAGATGACAAGTTCTGGGGGCCAAACTATAACATTTAAAAAACAAAGCAATGAAATTATGAAAACCATTACTTGACATTGGTATAACGAAACCAACACAAAAAAATCATTTTTGCTGTATATTCCAACAAGGCTACATGTGTGTTTGATTCTGACTTAACCTTATGTTGATGACTCATTATATGGTATCATTTATAATCTCTTAGTTCTAGCATAAAATTGCTTGCACTACTCACCATGTACCCTCAATAAAGACATTTACATCTGCAAAGATTACTTTTCTGAATCTGAAGCAAAGAAGATAATGGAAACTTCCACTTTTATTTTCCCTCATTATTGGTCAAAAAAAAACTCATGTAGAATGCCTTACATAAGACTGACTTTACTAAATGCATAATAGCTACCAAAAGCTTCTTATACCATTCCCATCATTCATAACAATACTGCAGTAATAATCTTAGAAATCTCTAAGAATCTACAAGCATGCCCTAAATAAAAAGATTGAGAGCATCCTCCAAGTTGAGTTGAATTTTTCTCCAAATAAATGTCACTAGATGCACCAGTTACAAGTTGATGTGTAATTTAAGTCCCTTCAGATGCAATTTACTATGTTTTTAGAAATTTTAAACATTTTATAAACCTTAATTCTATAAGACATAATTCAGTTAACTTAGAGTATTTTTAGAAATTTGATTAAAGTAGGCACAGTTAATCTGGATCCATATGTTCGAAACCATTTCCATTTCTAAGAATTATGATTAACTCCCAAGATAATTCCCTACATTGCATGTATTACCTTCTCATAATCTGAAACATTTGCAGAAAGATCATCTGGATCAAGAGGAATAGAATCCTTCGAAGGCCTGGAGAACTTCCATGCACATTGTTCCCATACATGACCAATCCACCTGCTAAGAAGTTGAAAACCTTCAACAACAATACCATACATATTGCTTTTGACTTCCCTGTTCCTTTCAAGATCAATGCCCTGTGAAGACTTCAGAAGTAAAAGCTGAAAAAGAGATGGATCAGAGAATGTTACAAATCTGCAAAAAGCTACAAATGCAATTTGAACATTTTGAAAAATGGCATATCTTGACATGCAGAAGACACCCCACGGAAAATTAAGCCATTGTCCACTTTGATACAAGGTCAATAAGGAATGAAATCACTAATGTTTTCCAAATTCAAGATACCAACAAATACCAATTACTCTCAGCATAAATTCAGAAGTTATTCATAAAAGTAAAAAACAAATCTTATCCTTGAGGATTAAAGGAGCTTAGTGTAGCAGTTGCACACCTGATTCTTTGCAGCTGCAAAACGCAATGCAAAGTCATCATGTTCGGAACGGATCGCGCCAATATGACTGAGGACAGAATATTGTCGCTGATACTTGCTAGGATTAAGAAAGTACAAGGAACTAAACCTAACATAAACAACCAATATTCATACCAGAAAGCTGTCGTGTCACTTGATCTTATGAAGTCTGTGCAGATACGAACCTTATATCATAATAAATGAAATTCAAACACATAACTGAACCTTATGTATTGCAACAGATGATACAACCTGACTTTTTAGTCTAACTAATGGACCTATATGATGAGAAATGATCAAATGAAGGACACAGCATTATTCAGACGAAGTACTAACTAGAAGAAGGTACCTACCAGTTTGTCCTGTACTATATTTCAAGACTTGCACTATAATTGATTTTATCTCATTATCACAAAAGTAGCTATATTTCATTAAAAGGATATTCCAATGCTTCACGTGGCCCAATTTCATGTGGTGCAGGAAGAGAAATTAAACGACTATGGCTTGAGAATCTCTGGAAATATGAAGAGAGTTCTTTCAGCATTGTTGCAGGCGCAAGATGAAGATCTGGAAAAGCCGGAATAACAGGGTCCCTCTGAAAAGTAATAACTGAGATATTAATAAAATTCAATATGAATTACCCATAATGTAACTTAGGTTGAATCAATATAATTGCCACTGCAAAGGATTATGAATTTGTGCATTCTACCCTATGCGAATTGTCAGAAAATGACTGTAAGAAAACAATTATTTAATGTCCCCTTGTACACAAAATAATGGTCAATGGTGCCAGAAATGTAGTTTATTGGAATCAAGGATAAAAGATTCGGAAAAAAACTAAATTATGGTCAATGGTGCCAGAAATGTAGTTTATTGGAATCAAGGATAAAAGATTGGAAAAAAAACTATCTTACAAAAAATCACCAAATGAGACCAGACAAAAAGTCTAATTTCTTTTCTCATGCTATCTTAGAAAGTTAAAGATTGAAACCATGCAGGACAGAATGAAACTAATAATGTCTACTATTAATGGCTATACAATCAAAAAAGAGCATAATAACGGCAAAACTTTCAAATTAATGACAATATGGACAGAGGAAACAAAATATGTATTGGCAATACATATCTCCTTCTGCCCCAAACACCAAGTGCTTAGTGAGAACGCCACTGACTCAGCATACCCTCATTCTCCATTGTTCCATTTTATTCTCAAACCACTATTTAATTTAATGTTAATATGATATGGTGAAAGTATCAAAAGGAGCATTAAATGACCTTGTAAACCATTTACCAAATGTCTAAATGTTTTTGCATCACTTAAAACATGTGATGACGTAATTACAAATCTATAATTCTATTTAAAGAGGCAATATTATCTCAAACAACTAAGAGACTCATAAATACTCAATGGCATCCGAGTAGAGAGGCGACCTTATATCAAAGCCACAATTACCTAATTAAGAATTAAAAAATCAACATACATTTTCTTAAGATTAGTCATAAGACTTCTATAGAAAGGAACAATGCATAAATGAACGAGGATAGAAATTTGCACCTTCAAAAAGGAATTGCGCTAATTGCACAAGGCTAGTTTGTAGTCATGTTTCAATGAAATGTATGGATGATAAATGTATAAATAAAAGAGTGATTATTGTGATAACAAAACTGGGTACTAACACTCGTACATGCATACTGAGTTGAAAACATTAGTAGGAAAAATCATGTGTTAAGTGCTTGAACTGATGGAAAATGAGACAAGAAGGACTGTAGCATGGAACATAGCTCCAATTGAGCCTGTTGATATCAGATGCAACTTAGATGAGTCCAGTTATGGATCAAGATGAATATTGAGCTAGGAATGATTAACATGATTTTTACATGTCATGCACGGATCACATGATCTATAGCTAGAAAAGGGGCACATTTGTGTAACCTAACCTAGCCATGTTTCACACCATATATTCTAATTACCGCCTAGTGGTATAGTAATTAGCTATCTCAGTGGAACCTAAGTGGTAGAGCGATGACTTGGTCACATGTGAGAAACACAAGCTGCAAATAAACACATGTCTTATACTAAAGTCTTATGTAGTAAAATCATGTACCAATGTATTATATGGTAATGTGGGTTAACTCATGTCAGATTCTGATACCAGATCTGCTCTGCAGGCATTTTCAATATGATAACATGTCTGATCATTGAAGGTATTCCATGTACAATTGACCAGTCAGGGAGAAAGTCACTAGAAGAATGTTTCTAATAAAACAATTCTTGATGGAAGTCTGATCCCTTGCTTACCACAAGAGCTTCAGCAAGTATGTATCAATGCCAACAATATAGTTAGTTTCCATCATCATTGTTCTATAAATAAAAGAGAACCAATTTTCAACAGAAATGTCAAAATAAGAGAACAAATAATACTGACTAGAGAATTTTAAAAACTGAAAAATGTTTGATTTTGTAGATTGTTGATTTTATGCATATTCTTTTAATTAATATACAATAATCAGTGACCTAACACATTCATTTAGACATAACTAGTTACAGAACAGAAATTTGTAAGCATGAATAGCAGCATAGAAAAGGAACTTCAAAAACATTCATTACCTTGAATATATTAATAAGACGAGTTATCTTTATTTTTTTTAGAATGTTGTCCCCTTCCTTTTCAGATGATGTTGCTAAAACCACAAGTACAGGTAGCACTCTGAGAAGAGCATGACGCTCTGAGAATAAAAGAGAAGAGACCACCTCCAATGATTCAACACAAAAAATGATAAGCATCTGGAGTATGTCCTCAATACTTCTCAGAGTCAAGGTAACAAACAAATAAGCGTTTATTATACCATCAGGCCAAGGAAGCTGAACAAAAGATTGATTATAGTGAGAACAACATATTTCTGCAAATTTTTATATAGGATACTTATTCACTCGAAAGAGTTCCACCTGTATGTTGAGTAGAATAGCCCATCTTGTACTCAGAAATATCTGTAAGTAATGTTTTACTTTTAGAACAATCAAAAATAACTTAGAATAGGGATCTCCAAAACTGAATCGTCAACATCAACATATCATTGAGAGAGCTGACATGATAAAAATTTAAGAAAATGTTTTAATAACCCAGAAATTATAGCAAAAGATCTATGTGGAATCCATGAGTACATTTCTCGCACAATGAAAAACTCAGTGTGTCAAGGATGACCACGAGACAACTAAGCTCGTTGCAAGTTCAGTTAAGTGCTCAACCTGCAAATCATCCAACTCCTCCCTCATTGAATCTGTATCTTGCCATTGGCTACTAACTTGTGTGAATGTCCTGACCAATAATAGATGGCAAACATAGAAATATAGCTAATCAATGTCCATGTTGTGATTTTGTCTAAATAAACCACAAGTGAGCATACTTTACAAACTAAAATTATTTTAACACCTTTAAAATTCAAGGCTACTGTACTTTCCAAGTGCATGTTATTAAAATCGTCACTACCATTGCAAGATTTCATTTAATAGTGCCTACTAATTAGGTTGTAAAGAATATCAAATAGCTTTGTCAATAGAATATGAAATGAATAACTAGGATTCTTCAAAAATGTTGCCTCAAAGAGCATCCAATACATTTAATTACAATTGATATAGAAATAAACAGTTATCATATTTCCATAGGTAAAAACACAGGAAACCAATATAATTATTTCTTCTTTAATTATGTTTCAAGCAGAATATCTGCCATACCAATACTGGAGATACAGCATCTTTATCATGGCAATTGTTTACTGCCCAATTGGTAAACAACTATTGATTGCAAAAATAAACAGATTAAATACACATAAGATTTATACCGAAGTTGTAGATTAGAGTCAATAAAGTTATAAAATGATGTCACAATTGATTTCATTCATCTAAAACTAGAATAAGGGAAAATTTCTAACATGCGGTTCTGTACAGCTTCCCGATAATCCCGAACAACTTAAAAACCTATTTCCTCACAGCTTCCCCAAGCGAACAGCACATTAACATACCCGTCGGTAATGATAAATTACAACATAGAGAGAGAGAGAGAGATGTCCTCCAGACAAGAAGGAAATGAAACAAATGACAATACCAAGGGTCGCAGGAAAGAGATGTCTATAGAGTGCAATACCAAAACGCAAGAGGGAACCAAATAATTAAAAGTGGCCACATGTAACTTATAAACTTCTAACTATTGCTTCAAATGATGAGTGGCTGAAAGTTCTTGTTCTGTAGACACCTTGGCCATTTTGACAGGTTCTGTAATAGCCCCAACTTTTGCACATCAGACCAATCCAAAATTCAATTATTTGAAGTCTGCTAAAGAGACGAAATTGGAGAAATATATCATAGATTGGTTGATGTAGAAATATATCACAGATTGGTCCATAAAAGAATAAACAAACCAATGTGTTGGAATAGACCTACTACAACAAAAGAAAGATGATGATGGACTTTGCCCATTGAGAGGAAAGAATAACAATAATCAAGAAACATGGTTCTACTCCATGTCAATGTTCTCCTCGAGACATCAGCGTGCATGAAGAAATCAACTAAGGTTCGGACATGGAGAGAAGGTGATGTGGCATAGTAGCGGGAAGCAAGCAAATGAAGAAAACTATCAAGCGTTCAAAGGGCAGCAACCTTTATAATCAGATTCGCATTGGATATATTTCTGAGGATGTTCATTAAGGGTGATAGATTGGTTAATGTTATTGTAGCTATGATAGGATTCCTTTAGGCTGACGTAGATAACATAAATGTCTAATTGGCCTACCGGCCTTTGACATTTATATGAGCCGATTCATTTATATGAACGGATTTGTTGATAATTAACAATCACTATATTAATGGGGTGCACAAGGAAGAGTGACGACTCTTGGTGAACTGGCACAAAAGATAGGTATAAAGGAAGATTGAATCCTCCTCTCTTGCCATCAAACATACACACAATCCTACAAAAGATCAAAATTAGAAGATAAGTGCTCAGGGGAGATGATAGTCGTATGTCGTTTATGGTTGGGAGAGAAACAATTATTTATGTCGTTTCACGTGGTTATGCAAGCACATTGAACAACATAAAAATCTGCTTTAAATTAATAATTATTCACTCCCGGAGAAAGTCCTGAAATCATCCTACTACACTAAAGAGTGTAACCATCTAAAACTCACCCTTAATCCTTTAAATTCTGCAATATGAATCCCATGCCTCTCAACCAGTCTAGCATCAATGAAATTTTGCGTAACACGCCTATATCCAAACCTTTTGACCAACATGATAACCTTTTGACCGACTAAAACTCTACGCATCCTGAATGAGTATTCGTTCATAATACTAGTGAGACGTGCCTGCTCTAGCTTAACGTCTTCTTCATGTGCATCCATTTTTCCTAACTTTTCTAATTCATATTAAACCTTTTCTGCATAGTATTCCTCATGATCAAATTTCTAGTCTAAAATTTCAGATTTGGAATCCTCATAGAATGCCCACATCAAAAGGTTAGCATTACTCTTAGCCCTGAAGGGACAATCAGGGTTTAATATGTGGACAAACTTGGCTTTTAAGTGAAAGGTCTGTAGTTGAAGCTAAGTTGCATTATGGAGATTATAAATATGGCTCTCGTTATGAAAATTGAGGATCCAATTGTCTATGTGCTTTTTATATAGTCCTGTGAAGGGTTTCTGAGTATTCTGATTCTATATTCCCTTGCTGAGGTATAAGGGTTTGGTCCTAAGTTGTAGCATTTCTCCATTGCTGAAGTATAGTAGAGATTGGATTCTTGTGAATTCTGAGAATTTCATTGTGGCTTCTCTTACTGTTTTCACTGTATCTGAGAAGTCTATCATTTGGTGGTAAATTTGGAATTGTTATTAATTCCTGTATCCATTGCTGAGAGATTCGATTTGATTGGGAGATTGTATTTGCATTGAACACACCTACATTTCTGATTGGGTGTGCATTCTGAGTTTTGTAGGGTTGTCGTCCTTCATACTGGGTAGTTTAGCAATATCCTTGGCTGTCATTACTGTTTTGGCGGCGTTATACTTCCCAGAAAGGCTGTGTTCATAATAAGAGTACCTGCAATCTGCTATTCAGGCATGTAGTTGCATTGTAAGGGTTTGTGGTTACATGTTTGAGGCCTGCAATTGTTCCATTAAAGCCTGCGCTCATAGTTGGAGGGTCTGCATTCAACATTTAGACCTGCATTTGGAATTCCGAGGAGCTGCGGTTACATTTGCAAGGGCTGCAATTAGTTTGGAATGGCAGTTGGACACCCATTCTCTTATCATACTTGACATTACCAGGTTCTTTGCTTATTTAATGATAATCGAATTGTAATCTGGCTTTACTTCAATGCATATAAGTTTGTCAATTAATAAAACTACAAGCATTCTTGACATTTAATTCCAGAGTCATGGTATTTTAATTGTGAAGTTAAAAATCCCAATGCATAGTGCTGTGAATCATATGTTGCATTTGCAACTTCCATTGTAACATTTCAACGCATGCTTAGTTGGACAAAACAAAGAAACATCATTGCATTCATTAGTATAACCAAAAGAGCCAAAGTTTGCTTGCAAAGTGTTTGACGAAATGTCAAACAACTGAAACAGAATGGAAATTGTTATTTGTTAAAGTTATAGTTAGTTGGGGTTATTACAATGGCATCAGAGCTATTTCTTGCCATCCTGTGGGGTAGGAAAATCCTTATTAATTCAGATCTGCTATTGCATTTGGAGTGACCAGCACTCTTGCATTTTCTAGGTATGGATAGACACAAGAGGCCTAGTAGTTCTGCAAAACGACAAAGCAATGTGTAAAATAGCAAGAAATAAATGCTTTGAGGGAGAGCATGGAAAGATTTGCGCTTCATCAAAAGAGATAGGAAACGAGATTTTCGGATCCGATGACAGTGGATGGGGTTGCGAGATACATGGTTTCCATTTTTAGCAGACCAGCACTGAGGATGCAGGGAAGAAGGCATGAGTTTTCCCCAATAGGTGTTCATGATGCGGATGAACCTGTGTTCAGGATGACACCCACTAGTCCTATTTGTAGTCTTGGTGATGGGCTTTCCGCACAAAGACATGTGGATGAGTTAGTGCCATTGGTGGACAATAGCACTGAGCTTCAACAGGTTGAGGATTATAGAGTTCCTGTTGCGGATAGTACAAAGACTATTGAGGCAATTGTTACTATTGATCATTTAGAGTCTCTTCAAGAGGGGATTGTTATTGGAGACTGTGTAGAGGGTGTGAGAATTAATATCTATGGTAGCTGTCACAATGATGATTCAGTGGAGGAGGCAGTGGCTTTCTCCAGCTGGACACCAATGTATGCATGGAGTCACCCACTTTTGGTGTTAGTGATCCAGTTGTTACAGCGGAGTCACTAAAGGTTGCTTTAGGATTTGGCATTATTGATTCACAGCATGACATCGAATCATGTATGTAGGTTCAGGTGACAACAAAGCATGTTTAGTCAAGAGTTGTTGATTTGGATAGCATGGACACCCCTGATGATTAGTTTGAGGATGCTACGAGTTGTTGTGGTTCTGATATTCCTTGCCAGATGTTAGGTAATGGCTCCAAGGGATTTTCTTATGGGTTCCATTATCAATGTTTACGGGGACTTACTATAGAGGGGGAAGTCGAGACATGCAGGAGTTAGATACTGCGAGGGCTTCCACTTCTTTGGATGAGGAATTGGTAGAGGTATTGACAAGTTGTACATCGGTTATTGATGTGTGCAAGGATGGGAGTGCACATGATGTTAGCGATCATGGGGTGAGTAGTTTAGATTCAGTCTCCTATCAAAGCACAGTTAGTGAGGCACATAGCTTCCACAGGAGTCGAGGGTTACAGAGGCATCATGTGATTAGTCAGTTGAAGGTGATTGATAGTTCTTAAGCATTATGATGCTATTAGTTAGATGTTAGCAGCATCTGGTTGGGGTGCTCCTATGTCAATTGAGTATGGTGCTAGTAGTATTTCCCTAGCAAAGGTTCATGTGCTTTGAGAGACTATCAGGATCTTAAAAAATAATTATTCATAGTTAGTTGCTGACAAGGATTACTTTCTGGAGTGAGGGAGCACCTGTTAGGAGACATTGTTAAGGAAAGAGGAGGTGGTTCAGCTCACCCATGAGCTTGAGGTGACTTTAGATTCTCTTCAGTATGCTCAGTTGGCTATCCAAGAGTCACAGTCACAGTTGGTTGAGGTCTCTCTTAGAGAGGGTATAATCGATACCACCCCCAGACCTGATTCAGCTGCAAATTGTAGCGGTTGGTGGTGAGTTTGCCTCTACGATTGCAGATGAGGGACGTGATTATGTGGCAATTACATCTGTCCAAGATATGGGTGCAGTAGGTACAGAGGGTGAGAGCATCAATGGAGGATTATGGAGTGATTCCAGTTATGCCAGTTTCTTCAATGGTTAGCATGGCAGTATTGGATTCTTTAGAGGGGTGTGCATCAAAACCTAACAATACTCCCTCTCCTTCACAGGACTTGGGCAAGATATCACTTTATGTGGGGATGTGTTCTCATGGAGATTTGTTTCCTTCTATTGGGAAAAAATTTGTTGTTTCATCTCATACGACTAATGATAACGTACAGTTGGCAGTCCCACGATTTCAGAGGGATCAATTGTGGACTGCAGGGGAGTAGGTTGACGATTCCACATGTAATTTGTACTGAACAGAGTCATTCATGGAGTATTTAATTGAGTGTTTCGGATTTGTGGGAGGGACCATACAGAGCGTCTGAGGATAATCTCATTCAAGGCTATCATGATATACAACGTTTGGTGGGAAAGATTGTAGAGACCTTGACTACAAAGCTTTCCCATGGGGATTTTGTGGTCAGTTTGGTTGAGAGGGTTGATAAGGATACTAGCCGACTAGTTATTCGAAGTCAGAGATTGGAGTCATCTCCTGATTCTCAATTTGGTTATGATGAGCCTCTAATGGAGATTGGAGCTTTCTACTCACATTACACAGTGAGGAGTGCTCATTATTTCACTTTTGACCCACTAGTAGAGGATTTGGTTTCATGTAGGTGTGGGTTGGCTCTAGTTGCATACCATCCATTATGGGATGGGTTAGCACCATCTTTTGGGGATGGGACCAACACCTGCGAGTTAAATCACTTGCAATACCCACACACCCAAGACATTTGGCAAAGTTGGTGGTAGTGTTTCAAGTACCTATGGTTGTCACCATCTCCACAGTGCAGTTAGGTGTGTTAGTTTAATGGAACTTAGGTGTTGACGGAGTTGGTGTTTCAATTGGGCTGAGTTCCGATGAGTTGTTTTCTCCATCAACACCTACAGTTGGTTTGCAGATGATCCTATTATTGATGTCAATTATTTCGGTGTTAGTGCTACAATAGTCTTACTGTGCACAACTGTGATATCACACAAATTTACCCTTGGGATCCAGGCAGACTATGATGTTTCTTTTTCTTTGAGATTGCCTAGTACAAGCAATCTTAGGGAGGGAGGACTGTAATGTCCTCATTTTTACTTGGTTCCTGTAGTTGGCTTGGTCAATTCATCATCGCAACCCTGATGAGTAGATAGTGGGGTTTGAGGGTCTTTGTTGTGGAGTTATAGGCTTTCCAGTGAACTATGGTGAGTTTTGGCTCTATTTTTTAGGGACTTACTATTTATGGTAAGTCATCAATTGGTTCTGATGAATCAGTTGAGTTAGAAGATTTGAGTCATGCTCTCAATTTTTATTTCTAGCTTCTCGTTTGGGCCCCAAGAATCTTGGAGGGAACGTCTATTTTTAGTAAGTCACCATGTCAAGTTCATTCATCATTTTTCTTCATCAGGATCACTCCTATGGTCAATTATTATTATTATTCAACTAAATATGCTAAGGTTGATATTTTTGTTGGTATTGTATGTTTGCCACCTTAGTATCATAGCTCATTGGAAACAAGTTGAAAAGTTTTAAATCATGGGCAGAAAAAACAATGACCTCACATGTCAAAATACCATGATATGCTTGAAAAGGTCATTTATGGGAGCCAAAAGGAATTTTGTAAATTATATTATGTGCCCAAGTATAAAGCAAAAAAGCTTTTAAGTGAAAGTGTGTAGTTGAAGCTAAGTTGCATTATGGAGATTATAAATATGGCTCTCATTATGAAACTCGAGGATCCAATTATCTATATGCTTTTTATATTGTCATGTGAAGGGTTTCTGAGTTTTCTGATTTTCAATTCCCTTGTTGAGGTGCAAGGCAACTGTAGGTTGTTTTCATGCTCCTATGCATGTTGCCATGTACATAGCTTCAGTGAAACTCAAGGCGATTGTAGGTTGTTTTCTACTGAACCAGGATATCATTGTTGATCCAAGACTAAAACAACACCCTGTAGTACTTTTGCGGTTTATGGAACAACAAGCCAAATGAGAATCAGTATATCCTTCAAATTTCATCTCTACATTTTTGCACTTCAAACCAAGACCAATAGTCCCACATAGATATCTCAAGATATGTTGGGCAGCCATTAAATGAATCTTCTTTGGTTCACACAAAAAATAACTTAGAACATTTGTGTCATAGCGCCTTTACAAGATACATAAGTGATCCAACGATCTGTCTGTAAAGAGTGGGATCAATAGATTGTGAATTCGCAGCTTCTTTTAGTTTGTGTAGATTTGTTTCCATCGGGGTTGTTAGAGGTTGCTATCCATCATTCCAAATCTAGTCAACATGTCTGTTGGGTGGATATTTTGCAACCGACAGTTTTGGGTAAAAATTCAGTCGCAAAATAGGATGACCAGCCATAGCGTGTGAGATAGAGTCTCTCCTACCTTAAAGGGAAGGGTCCCCCTTCTCACCATTCCTTGGATCACCTCAAGCCAAGCAAGAAGTCGAGAGATGTTAAACAAGGTGTTACTAATATCCTTTCTTCTTAACTTTCAAGAAAGGATCCACTTACTCGTAGAACGAATAATGGCCAAGGTAAATCTCTAACTACACTTCTATTAAGAGCTGGAAACAGTGATACCGATAAATCTTCACTAACTCAAAGGCTAGCTAAAACATACCAATTTGGCTCTAAGTCCTGTTGTACTTCTATGTGGTAAAATGTTTACAATTAGGGCACAAAGACTCCTAAAAGTAAGAACAATCTAACTATTTTGCGAATTAAGATGAAAATATAAGCCACAAACAAAGCTTCTAGCTATGGATTTTCACAATTGTTCCTGGTCAAAACTCGGGATTCAATTGTTTCTTAACTCTTTTCTATGCTCTTTTATTGAACACACAATAATAACATGAATCAAGACAATAGGCACAAATTATAGTCAAAGCTTCTAATTTGTTCTATCACAATTGCTTCTAGTCAAAGCTTCGAATCCAATTGCTTATTTTATTCACTTTTGTCCCAAATTCGTACTACACAATCAAAGTTGTGCTTGCACAAATGTGGCAGAGCTTTCTTGCATACAACAAAAGATAATTTTTATAATGAGGGGGCACTCCTTTATATAGGCAAAGAAGTTGAGAAAAAGGGGGAGAAAAAAGTGGGAGCAACTCAACCAACTTTGACCAAGTCTAACTACAAGAGAAAATATAGGGTTACATGCAACTGCACGTGCAACTCACATAACATCTTTTACATACACATGTAACTTGCATTACATGTAATTACACTTTTTCATGTAATGCATCTTCTATAACTACAAATATGAAAGAAGAAGAAAGAAGACGGAAGAGAAAAGAACAATTCTGAAAGGCCTTATACTTGACGATGCAATCCTAGATGATAACAGGATTGGGAGTTCCTGTACCTTGTACTGCTACATTCACGTTGATAACCATAGTGTTGCGTCTTTTGACAACCTCTAGCTCTCTTTGATGAATTGTCCATTATCATGTGGAAACTTGACATGACCCCTCTTTTCTCGCTCAAGTTGTCGTGAATTCTCCTTTGTAAATCAGCACAAACTGGAGTCTTTGACAATTTGAAAACCTTCTTGACGATGTTCGGATGTACACTCAGAACAACTTTCCATCAGCACTTTTAACTCCTTTTCTTTTCTTTTTTTTGAAGTAAAGTGCTTGGCGCATGGGAATGCGTGTAAATGAAAATTGCTGATTTTCAAAAAGTGGCTTGGGCTTTCAAGATGTCATTGCACGAAAAATGGATTACATGTAATTGCAACATGTAACGGAAGGTGGAGGGTGAAATGAGATGCAAGTGTGAGTGAAAGATACGCTTTACATGCATATGCGGATGAAGGCTAAGATGGAAAGCATGGAAAAATACAGAAACATGTATTTGCTCATGGAAGTGTGAATGCATATGGAGAGGAGAAAATGATATCTTTTTGACTTTTCAAAAAGTGACTTTTAGTCAAAATTGGACCTTTTAGATGCAATTACACGTAAGACATTTCATGTAATCGTGCATGTGAATGGAAATGAAAGGTGAGATGGGTGAAAACGGAAGTAGAAAATGGGATTACATGCATATGTGGATTTCGAATGGGATGAAAAATATGTAATCACATTTCATTGAGTGAGAGATGAAGTGTTGTGACATGGAAATGGAAAGTGGAGTGAAGTGAAACGTGCTCAAGTTCTTGGGAAAGAACTTGCAATTTCTTCCAAATGGAGAAAAAATCGAAATGCAAACAACCAAAACATAAAAACAAACACAAAATAAACACATGCTTTTGGCAAAATACTCAAACATGTCAACAAGGAAACCACTTCAACATGCAAATTCGAATTTGGAGTTTGGAAAAATTCCAAAAGTGTGAAAATGAGAGTTTTCATCCTTTTTAAAAGCAAAATGCACTTTTCATGGCATATATATGGACAAATGGGCAATTTCAAGCTAAAATATGCATGGAAATAGCAAGATAAACACAAATTAAATAGTAAGAAAGAAAGAGTCCACTTGCATGAAGATTAAGTGCCAAAAATGAAGGAGAAAGAGCTAAAATAGCAAGTTTTATAGTCTTAAGATCAATTATCCCTTAAATCTGAATTTTCAAACAACCTTTTGACTTTTTCCGCACTTGCGTGTAATGGACATTCAATGGTCGGATTTGACATGAAAGTGCCAAATAAATGGTCTCCAAAAACAATATCATGCATTTAAAACTCAAAAACAATCCCTTTTGATCAAATGTATGGGCTGAAAATGCAATTTTTTGAGTTTTTTGAACAAAAATATGACTTTTTAATTCAAAAATCTGAGCCGTTTTTGCAAAAACGAGACTAAAAAAATGCATGTTTTAAAGTCATTTTTGACTTGTGAATGCAAAAACGACTTCCCCAAATGGATATACATGGATCAAAATGCAAAAAAGTGGCTTCAAAACGCAAAAGAGTGGATTAAAACCCCAATTTAAGCAAAAACGTGTTTCTCCAAGCAAAAAAATGTGATCTTCCAAACAAAACGATTTGATGTTTAAATACAAAAATGGTGATCACGATGTGATGTAATCAGCAAATAGGGCCAAAACGATTTGAATCCATACAAAAATGTGATCAAACTTTGAAGATTTATGGAGTTTTATACAAACAACATGCCCTAGCTTGGGAGTTTCAAACACGTTTCTGGGTGCAATAGCTTGATTTTTGATGAGGGCAAAATGATCACTTCTCCAAAACATGATGAATGCAACTGATTTCATTCAAATCTATGGAGAAAATCAAAAGTTATGATCAAAATAGGAGGTTTTTGGAGCAAGAACATGTTTTCTTCACATAATAGGACATTTTTACGTTCATTACATATTTTAAAACATGTTGGAAGGCAAAACAGGACCTTTTTGAGTCCAATGCATGTTTTAAAATATGTCTTGAGATATAATCTCACTTTTTGAAGCCCATTACGTATTTTAAAATGTGCAAGTCTCCAAAATCTCACTTTTTGGAGTCACTTACATATTTTATAAACATATCTCACATTTTTCATGCACAAGTATGAAAACTCAACTTTTTATGTCATTGCATCAAAAAGGTCCACTTTTACAAGCTTTTGATGTAATGACTTGAAAAAGGTCCTCAAAATGAGTTTTCATATACATTAGCATAAAAAGTTTTCACTTTTCATGATTTTTTACATGCATATGCACATAAAATGTCCACTTTTAGGCTTTTAAGTTATGCATTTCACTTATTTTTATAAAAATGTCAACAATATGGGTCAAAAATAACATTTATGCATTACATTAATCAATATAAGTCACAAACATTAAGTTAAAGTGACATTTATATAAGTATTTGATTTAAAAATCAAAAATTTAAAAAGTAACTATATAGTTCTATAGTCACTTTAAGTGAAAAATTAAAAAGTAACAAAACTTAAAATTATAACTTAAAGTGCACTATAGTCACTTTAAGTTATAAATTTAAATGAAAAGTAACTTCAAAACATAACAAAAAGTGAATAAAATGTTATATTTTTAAAAAAGTGAATGTCAAAATGAAAATATAACATCATTTTTTTTATTCGTGCTGTTGCACCTAAAATGTCCACTTTTGAGACACTAAAATGACCATATCTCTTGACTGACAACTCCGATTGACCTCTAGGTTAGACCGAATCGAAGGGGAGATCAAAAGGCATAACATGAGAAAATTCAAAGAACCAAAAACAAGCAAACACAAACTCAAAAGCAAAGAACGGACTGTAAAGGCTTCAAAAATCAAGCAAAGGCTCGACAGAAAGCGAAACAAAAATGACTTGACGAAGGCCTTCAGTAAAACAACTTGATATTCAAACTGAAATGGATCAATTGATCAACATTAAGCAATTGAATATCAAATTCAAACTTAGAGAAACACGAAACTAGCTTGAAAAAGTTTCATGTTGTTACCAACATTTTGTGGTGACAAAATCCAGGACAATAACGTAGAACATTTGTGTCATAGCGCCTTTAAAAGATACATAAGTGATCCAGCGATCTGTCTGTAAAGAGTGGGATCAATAGATTGTGAATTCACAGCTTCTTTTAGTTTGTGTAGATTTGTTTCCATCGGAGTTGTTAGAGGTTGCTATCCATCATTCCAAATCTAGTCAACATTTCCTAAGTGTACTTCCCTTGATTTCGTAAAATGTGGTCTTTCTTTTGATAGACTTCTAGGCCAAAGAAATAGTGTAGAAGGCTTAGATCCTTCATTTCAAATTCAGCTATAAGATCTTGTTTGCATCTTTCAATCAAGTGATCATTACCTTTTATCAATAGATCATCAACATATAAAACAAGTATTAACATGTCATCATTAGAAATTTTGAAGTATATGTTCAGATCAACTTCATTCTTTGAGTATCCTAATTTGGTGAGGTAGCTATCTATCCTTTCATACCAAGCTTGAGGTGCCTATTTGAGGCAATAGAGAGCTTTCTTGAGTTTAAATACATATTTATCCTTATCTTTTATAGAAAAACCTTCAGGTTGTTCAATATATACTTCTTCATTTATGACGCCATTCAAGAATGCAGTCTTGACATCCATTTGATGTATCTTTAATCCTTTAGATGTTGCAATTGCAATAATTGTTATTATAGAAGAGTAGCGAACAATTGGAGCAATTTTTCCTCATAGTCAATGCGTGCCTTCTAAGAAAAACCTCAAGCAATAAACCTTGCCTTATGCTTTTTAATACTGTCATCAAAAGCATATTTGATTTTGTATAACCATTTTGATTAAACAACTCATTTGTCTTTTGGTCTAGGTACAATATCCCAAACATCATTTTGTAATATGGATTGATATTCCTCAACCACAGCATCCTTCCAAGCTTAACAAGTTAGGGCTTCTTAAACAGTTGATGGTTTAGATTTAGTAACAAGAATTGTTTCTAGTTTTCTTACTTTCCCTGGAAATTTCATTTGGCTCAACATTATTTTCTTCAATCATTTTCCTTGCCCATAATGGCCTTTTTTTTATATTAGTAGTGTCTCTATTTTCTATATCTGGTAATGATTCATTCTCTTCTAATATGTTCTCCCTCTGAATTTCAGTTTGTAGATTCTCATCTAAGTTTGTGATGGGCTCATCTTTTGTACTTGTAGATACTTTTAGAGCAACGTTTTCTTCAAATATGACATCTCTGCTCACTTCAACTGATCTTTGGCTGGGTACATAGACTCTAACTTTTGGAGTTCTCATTGTACCCAACAAATATTCCATTCTTACCAGATGGTTCTAACTTGGTTCTTTTTTCTTTAGGTATGTGAACGTAAACAAGGCAACCAAATATTCTAAGATGACCTATGTCAGGTTTAGTTCTTGTAAAAACTTCTTCAAGAGTTATATTTTCTAGTATAGAGCGTGGACATTTGTTTTGAATGTATACGGTTGTATTGGTGACCTCTGCCCAAAATGAGAAATGTAAATTTTGATCATGAAGCATAGTTTTTGCTGCTTCAACAATGGTTATATTTTTTCTTTCTACTACTCCATTCTGTTGAGGATTATAAGATACTGTATACTCCCTCTTAATCCCAACAGAGGTACAAAAATCTTTGAAGTTTTCAGAGGTATATTCTCCTCCATTGTCTGATCTTTAACTTTTTAATTTTTTTGACGTTTGATTTTCCACTATTTCTTTGAACTCTTTAAAATTTTGATAGGACCTCATTTGATTCTTTGACCTTTTAAAAATAGATCCAAGTTTTCATGGAGAAATCATCAATGAATATTATGTAATAAGAGAATCCTCCTAGAGAAAGTGTTGGCATAGGTCCACATAAATCAGAGTGAACTAATTCCAGAACTAATTTAGACTTGTGTTCACTAGGAGGAAAAGGTCTTTTTATATTCTTTCCTAGACCACATCATTTACGTGTGCCTATATGATTTGAATTTAGGCTAGGAGATCCAATGGTGATTTTTCCTATATTTGGAAGTGAACTAAATCCAATATGTCCAAGCCTTCTATGCCATACTTATTAGAATTTGTCACTTCATGGTTTTGAGATTTTTTTTGGATGTTGCATAGTGTATATAGGGTCCCATCTCTAGTCCCTATGGTGATGGCATTCTTGAGATTAGTGTTTTTAGGCCAGTATAATACTTTGACTTCATTGAAGGTGACTTGGAACCCTTCATCAACAAGTCCAGAGATCGATACTAGATTTTTTTTATGCCTAGTACAAAAAGAACATCTTTCAATTTTAGTGTAACCCCAATTCTTAGTTGTATAGAACAAGACCTAATTCAATGGTGACTCCTTCAATGAGATAATTTCCAAAAGTTTTAAACTTATCTCTGAATCCTGTTATGTTTCTAGAAGCACCACTATCTATTATCCACATATTTTCGTTGGATTTCATCTCACTTGATAGAGCAGAATAGAATAATATATTTTCATCTTTTTTTGTTGCAGCTAAGGAGCTTGGATTTTTCCCTTTCTGGACAATTTCTGAAGGTATGTCTGAATTTCTCACACTTGTATTATTGAACTTTGGAGAAGTCATTTCTTTTGTAATTATTATTCCCTTTCCTTTTGTCATATTTCTTTTCTTTGAATTTCCTTTTTTTTTTCCCTCTATTGTTAGAGACTAAGAAAAAAGCTTGATTTTCTCCCTCTTGATTTGAAATGATCCCTCTAGAAATTAGTCTTGAATCTTCTAATGTGCAATCATTTTTTAATTGATTATAAGCCGGTATTGAAGGTTTGCTAACAACTTGGATGAATGCTTCCCAAGATATAGGTAATCCTCTAAGTGCTATCATGGATAGTTCTTGGTCTTCTACTTTGCTTCCAATAGAAGCTAGATGATTTTTTATTTCAGAAATTTTTCCAAAGTAGGATGAAATTGATTCTCCTTTATTCATTTTTTTATTCATCAGTTGATTTTTTAATGTAATCAATCTACTTGAGTTATTGATTTCAAATGTGTTCTTAATTGTTTTAAATACTTCAAATGCCTTTCTGAGATTTGAGATGGATGGAAAAATATGATCTTTTACTAAACCAACAATGATTTTCCTGGCTTTATTATTTCGTCTTTTTCAAGTGGCCTTTTCTGCCTCATCTTCAGGTATTGAGATATCTCATTCAATGAAAGATTCTAGTTCTAATTCCTCAAGAATTGTAATAATTCGTATTTTCCATGAGAAGAAATTTGCTGCTCCTTCAAGTCTGTCCTCTACTCTCACATTGTTTGACATATTGTTATTTTGAATTTGACAGTCTCTCTACCAATTTGGCTCTAATACCATGTAAAGTGTAAAGTTTTATGGTCATTTATTGGTGGAGACTTGAACTGAAAAAATAATGAACCTTATCTGAAGATTTCTGATCTTCTTAATATCTATGTTCTGAAATCTTCAAGTATATATATAATATGCAGATCTGAGTTTTACTGAGATAGTAATGCCTTGTAATTGATTGTATTGAGAACTCACAAATGCATATCATATATATATGAGTTGAGGTATGTTTACGTAGGGGTATGACCCTACGTAACCATACATCAACACATAACTAAAACTTATTAAGAAGCACCGATCAAGTGCAATAACATTAATCATAAACTAAATCTTATTTAAGGCTACTGTCTGATCATGCATCATAAACTAAACTTATTTAAGGCTAGTGTCCAATCATGCATCGGTTCATGTTATAGTCTATGCAATATCGTTGAATGTCAGATCGATATTTAACTTGACGGTATTCAGACTTATAATAACTTGATCAGCATTCTGAATGGTGATAAGGTGTGTGTGTGTGTGAGAGAGAGAGTTTAAGTAAATAACACTATATAAATCTGTACATACATACATATGTGTGTGTGTGTGCACGCGCGCATGTATAATCTGATTTAATATACTGATTTATCATAAGACATATAATAATTTTATTATATGTTTCATATGTCTGATGATAAATCAGTAAATTAAATCTGATTATACATGTGCGCGCACACACACATATGTATATATGTAAAGATTTATATATTGTTATTTACAGATTTATATATTATTATTTACTTATTTACAGATTTATATATATATGAGTTTAAGTAAATATGTACAGATTTATATATTGTTATTTACTTATTTACAGATTTATATATTGTTATTTACTTATTTACAGATTTATATATATAAATCAGTATATTAAATCTGATTATACATGCGCGTGCACGCACACAAGCACACACATGCATATATGTACAGATTTATATATTGTTATTTACTTATTTACAGATTTATATATATATGAGTTTGAGTATAAGTAAATACATACATATATAGTATAATCAGATTTAATATACTGATTTATCATCAGACATAAGAAACATATAACTAATATTTTGCTTCAATTTCATTAAGCTAATATTCTTAACATTTTCCCTGTCACTTAGTTGCACTAACAATCTGATTAAAACCCAAAGGATGGTAGGAAACAACTCTGACAGAAGTTTAAAAATAGGATATAATTTGTTTGGCTTATTCACTATTGTTTTCTTTAACATGAATAACTGATATTATAAAGATTATACTAATTGTTTAACATACAGCTCTCTGCTTCTGCAGTATCTGTAACTCCTTTCTCCTAAATGATCCCTAATTACCTTCCAATGGTCCTCGCTGACATGTCCTAAGGAATTGAAACCCTGTTCTTCTGAGATAGTAATCTGGAATTTTATTGTCTTTTTTGATTTTTGTAATTTTTTTGTGTTTTTGGAATATAAATGCATAACAATAATATACATATCCAGAATGCAGCAATAGAATTGTATTATAAATTTCTGTTATTGCAGAAGGCTGCAACAGCCCTGATATGGTGCCCTTCCTATAGTTGCAAGGTTTCCTCTCTTCATATTCCACATGAATAACATCCAATACAATAAATGCCACCCTAGATAAAGATTTGGACCCAAAAAGCTAGGCGATTTACCTCAAATGATAACGCCTAGACGAGAAATTGATGCGGCTAGAGTGAAAAGACACTATAGCGTGCAATAAATATGCCCAGCAATGCATTGAAACACTGCCTTGTAATCGTCTGCTCTTCCCCAAGAAGCTGCTTGAAACACTTGATTAATCTTTCTCCAATCAGCACAACCTTGACGTCTGAATGAAGCCAACAGATAAGCAATCTTCAGATGATATCTCACAATCTCAAAAAGCTGATACAATGAAGAAGCTGTGATTTCCAATGCCCAAAAAGCTCTGGAATTGCAAAAACCCTTTTTTTCTTTCAATCGCTCATAAATGAAGGAAAACAAAATGCTCAATAATAATCTCCTTTCAACCTTCTCTTGGCAATTTATAAGCTTCTTATGAAGGAGGTTGATTTCCCACCAAAAGGCACATTTATAAACATTTACTGAAATAATAAGCTATGCACTTCACTAATAATTGCATTTCCTTGGCTAGGCGTCCAAATTATTAAAAACTATGGCCCCCTTTAATGATGAATTGATCCCTCAACTTAAAACATTAATTTATAATGTGCCATTAATTAATAATTATTAATAAAGTATTATTTTATTAATGATTATGAGGGAGCCAACTGCTGCATCCACTACACATCTGACTGCCTTGCTAAAAATAGTAAGGGGCCTTCTCAATAATCTCCTGACTTTCTATAAATAGTATGAGAAACTGAGCCTTGAAATCCATACAAAGGCCAAGCCTGAAACTACTGAGCTTTGGAGTAGAGTATAACCCATTCTCTGACTAGGTCTTTGCCTCAATGGACCCTCTATCTAGCCCAATTCGCCTACAAGGGTTAAATGATAGGTTAATCCTGTAGAAAAACAGATGTCTAACTAGGAGGGAACATCACAAAAAATGTCTCATCATGCCAACCATTCCTACAAATTCAAACCACAAAAACAACAATTAACATCAATATTCAAAGGTTTCTATCCAAGCATAGGTGTCCAGGAGTATCCCTCGTGGGGTTCCACCTAAGAGAGCAATAGAACATGTTACTGAGCCGGAGGAGGAAGACAAACCAGTAATCACTTCAACTTTCTGACATCCTATAAGGCATAATGATGAAAAGGAAAGGTAATTAAGGAGTGACTGGAGATGGGGCACATAAGACCCAGCAAGAGTCCATTTGCATCAGCAATAGCTTTAATAAGGAATAAATATGGAACAATGGGATGTGTATTCATTACAAGGCACTGAACAAAAAGACAGTTAATAATAGATGTCTAACTCCTATGATCAATGCATTGATTAATGAGTTTCATGGTGCTCAATACATTTCTAAGATAGATTTGAGGTCAGGGTACCATCAAATGCAAATAAGGAAAAAGAATATTGAGAACACTGTTATTGGGTGTCTTTTTGGACATTTCAGATTTTTTGGGGATGCCCTTTGGATTGACAAATGTTCCAGCCACTTTTCATAGTTACATGAATCAAGTGTTTATGAAACAGTTGAGGAAATTATTTTGATATTTATTTTATGACATTCTAATTTTCAATAAGACTTGCGACGAGCATATGCATAACCTTGAAGAGGTCTTGAGCATCTGAAAGAGTAAGCCTCAAGATGCTAAGGAGTCTAAATGTGACATCAGTGTAAATCTATAAGAATAGAATTTATTTCATGTCTTCACAACTTACGGTGAAAATATCGAGGACTTTCCATGATGCGCCTATGTCTGATCACCTAGGTTTCTTTAATATCAATAGGCAGATTTGAGAGAGGTTTAGTTGGAAAGGACACAAAAATGAAGTCCTTGAATATGTCAGAGAGTGTCCCACTGGCCAGCAAAATAAGAATGAACAAACTTTTTTCAGCTTCTCTTATTTTACCCTTAAACATTCCTAATAAAAAATGGGATTGTATGTCCAAGATTTCATCACAAGGCTAGCTAAAATACAACGAAAAGATTGTACTTATTTGGTAGTAAAAATAGAAGGGGGTTAAAATTTATTCAAATCTGAAAAAAGACAAAGAAGGCGCATCAAACAGCCCTATCAAAATCCATTAAGTGGTCAAATTGTTGAGACTGGTGCAAAGATCATTGTATTACGGAAGTAATTGGTAAAATACTTGTTTTATATTAACATAGACCAAAAGGTCAATTTATACAAAAGAATGAGACGATGTTTCCTTAAGAAACGATTGTAAAGAATAGAAACATTCTACTCTAGAGAAAACAAACTTAAAGCTAACTAGATATTTACAATAGATAACCATTAACTAATAATAGACAACTTATCTATTATTGTAATACCCTCCCATAATAGTTAATCTATCTAAAACACCAAGCTGTCCTCTGAAATTGACAAACTTATCAGGACCAAGAGGCTTGGTGAGAATGTCTGTAGTCTGATCTATGGTAGGAACATACTGCAAATCTATAGTCTCATCTTCAACCAGCTATCATATGTAATGACAGTGAACATCCACATGCTTGGTTCGTTCATGAAACACTGGATTTCGTGCTAACTTGATAACGCCTTCATTATCAACAAATAGAGTAGTCGATCCTACTGGTGACATCTGCATATCCCCAAGCATCTGCCGAAGCCAAACATCTTCACATCCTCCTTTAACAATCCCTCTGTATTTGGCCTCTGAAGAAGACAAAGAAACTGTCTGCTGCTTCTTACTGGTCCATGTGACTGCACTAGATCCCAAACTAAACACATATCCAGATGTTGACTTTTTATCATCAACAGAGCCTGCCTAATCTGAATCTGTGAACCCGCTGAGTTTGAGATTAGAACTTCGAGAGTACAGAAGTCCATAATCTGAAGTGCCCTTCACATAACGAAGGACGCGCTTTGCTGCCATCCAATGATCAGCCTTAGGAGCTGTCATAAAGCGTGAAATATAGCTGACTATGAAGCTAATATCAAGCCTAGTAGCAAAGAGGTAGATGAGGCTGCCTACTAGTCGCCTGTATGTAGTATCATCAATGGAAAGAGAACCAAACTTTGCTGATAACTTGAAACCTTTCTCCATAGGTGTAGATGCAAGTTTGCAATCCTACATATGGAATTTGTCTAACAGGGCTCTGGCATATTTGGACTGAGAGCTAAATATACCAGAAGGCTGTTGCAGAACTTCAACACCTGGGCAACAATGCATGAGCCCAAAGTCAGTCATATCAAAAGACTGGCATAAATTCTATTTGATTCCCTGAATCAAAGATGCCGAAATACCAGTGATGATCAAATCATCCACATAAATTTTTAATATTTAGCGTCAGAAGAAGCAAAACATAAATTACTTGATATACTGAAAATTACTGTTGATTCCATAAATCACATGGATATAAGCATATATATATATATGTGCCTACGTCCTTGTAATATTATACGTATTATCGGCAATACTGTGATCAAGTTTCATTGATTATTGCCAGCCTTCATTATGATCCGGATCCTTTATTATCGATAGACAACTCATTATCGTGCCATGTTATATTGTTGTTATCAGGCACTTATATATTAAGGTTGTTTGTTATCGTTGTAAACAACATGCCTCTGAAGGGCCACGTAGAGACATGACTCTTCGGAGTCATATCCTCTACTCACATATATATATGAGCACTCTACCGCAAGGAAAGCAATCAATCCACGGCATTCAAAGTGCCTACAGTCAATAAATAATATTGTATAAACATTGCTCGCTGTTGTTATTATTATTTCATTAGTTATACAGCACTTCAGTTGTTACAGTTACAATTTGAAGAAGGAAGATAATACTGCGATCGCTGCCAAAAGAAAAGTAAATACATTCTGCATTATTCAAGTAAGATATTCTCTACAAGCATTTATTTTGTAATTGTTTTATCTATAAGAGATCCACAATAATTAACATGGTATCAGAGCTATACTGATAGAAAAACTTTTGCAAAGTATTCATTCTAATCTAGATTTCAAAAGTTAAAGAAAGAGGTTTTAAAATCAAAGCATTAAAATGGTGAATCACGTAAGAATAGAAGATAGGCTAGATAAAGCATCAAACTTCTCATCTTGGAAAATCAGATTATTAATAGTGCTAAGAGAAATGGAATTAGAAAAATACATTGAATCAAATTTACCCATGCCTAAAAGTGAATCTGAGAAAGTAACATGGAAAAGGCATAATAATAAAGAAAAAGAGGATCATTATAGATTCAGTAAAGGATCATATACTTTCATCTATAGCTAATTTTCAAACTGCATTAGAAATGTTCTCCTCCATTCAAAATACATTTGAAATCAACAATACAAGTAGATTATTAACTTTAAAACAAGATCTACTTTATATAAAGCTGAAAAGTGGAGAATCCATAACCTCATATTTCTTAAGAATTACTGAATTAAAAATTCAACTTGCAACTATGAAAAACCAAGTGGATGATAAGGAATTAAGCATGATTGTTCTTAGAGGTCTTCCTCTATCATAGGAAACCTTCATTCAAGGTTTAAGTTCACAACCCGAACTTCCAAAATTTCATCAACTAAAGAATGAATGCACTCAAGAGGAGTCTAGACTAGCTTCCAGGGGACTAAGTTCAAATCAAGAGGGAGACATCTCAGCACTATACACCAAATCAAATAAGAAAAGAAAGTTTAAGAATAACAAGAAGGATTTCAACAAAAATCACAAATCTCACAAACAACGTGACTAGTCCAAAGTTAGATGTTTTAAATGTGACAAGCTTGGTCACTCTTATTATGTATGTCTAGAAAAGCAGAAAATTCAAGCAGCTTTAGCAGAAGTTAAAGAAGAAAATGTTGAGAAAGTGGATAAAGAAAATTATGCATTCCTCTTGGACCTCTCAAGCGAATTAAACACTAATCACAATACTTGGATCATAGATAGTGGAGCTTCTTATCACATCACCAGATTTAACGATAAGTTTGAAACCTTCTCAAATTATGAATCAATAGAAGTAACCATTATAGATAATTCCTCTCACCCTATTAAAGGAATTGGTTCTTGTTCTATACAACTGAATTCTGGAATAACACTTCAACTCAAGAATGTCCTATATGTACCAAGGATCAAAAGAAATCTTGTCTCCATCTCTGGACTTGTTGATCAAGGGTACAAAATTCATTTCAAGAAGATAGAGTTCTATCTTGGCCTAAGAACTCAACTATTAAGAAAGCCATCTCCATTGGAGTCAGAGATGGAAATCTTTATAAGCTTCATAATAACCAAAATCCTAATTTAAACTTAACCATTAGTAATGATAAGTCAAATTCCTCTGAAATCTGGCATAGGAGACTAGGTCATCTCAACTTTCCAGCCTTATCATCTATAGGGAAAATTGTAAAAGGTCTACCTAATCTGAAAGCAGATCATTCAAGTATTTGTAAAGGGTGTGCATTAGGTAAAAATACTAAACATTCCTTCCCCAAAAGTGATCATAAATCTAAATCCATTCTTGAATTGATTCATATAGATATTTGTGGTCCTATGTCAATCCCCTCTCTTAATGGGTGTCTTTATCATATAATTTTCATTGATGATTACTCTAGGAGAACCTGGATCTATTTTCTGAAACCAAAGGAGTCATCTCATGTCTTATCCAAGTTTAAAGAGTTCAAAGACTTAGTTGAAAATCAATCAGGTCAAAAAATCAAAACGCTAAGGTCTAATAACAGAGGTGAATACATATTTGATATCTTTAAAAACTTTTGTATTTCTATTGGGATTAAGAGGAATTTTTCTATACCTTATAATACTCAATAGAATGGAATAGCTGAAAGGAAAAATAGATCTATTGTTGAATCAGCCAGAGCCATGCTACATGATCAAATTCTTCATTACTCATTTTGGGCTAAAGCATCTAATACTACAGTCTACATACAAAATCGATGCCCTCACTCCATATTAGAAAATACCACCCCAGAAGAAGTATTTATAGGCATTAAACCAAATTTAAGCCAACTGAGAATATTTGGATGTCCAGTCTATATTCACATACCAAAAGAGAAAAGAACAAAATTGGAGCCTTCTGAGAAAAAGGGAATATTCACTGGATATAGTGAAACTACAAAAGGATACAGGATCTACATTCCTAGGCAAAGAACAATTGAAATTAGCGAAGATGTAATATCTGAAAAAGACAGCTTTTAAAATTTCTAGTAATAGTGATGAATCTATTTCTGAAGAAGATCAACCTACACAAATTGAGAGGGAGGATGATTCTGACTTCTCTTCCATGTCTAAACATATAGAACCTGAAAACATCAGCAATAAAAATAAAAAGAGACCTCTTTGGCCTAGAAAAATGTTAAAAGAAAATCAAGTTGAACCAGATGAAGTAATTCAAGAAAGCAAAAGGACTAGAAATCAATCTTGTTATGTTGCATTACTATCTGAACTCATAAAATCTGAACCTACAAATGTTGAAGAAGCACTTTCACATCAATCATTGAAGGAAGCAATGATTGAGGAATATAACTCTATATTGAAGAATGACGTATGGGATGTTGTACCAAGACCTAAGAACAAATCAGTTGTCTCTTCCAAATGGTTATTCAAGATTAAACATGCTACAGATGGTAGTATTGAAAAATACAAGGCAAGATTTGTAGCCCGAGGTTTCTCTCAGAAAGAAGGTATTGATTATGAAGAAACCTTTACCCCTGTTGCCAAGTACACTTCAATCAAAACAATCCTAGCAATTGCAGCATCTAAAGGATGGAAAGTGCATCAAATGGATGTCAAAACAGCGTTTCTCAATGGCAAGATTGAAGAAGAAGTTTACATTGAACAACCAGAAGGGTTCAATACTTATGATAGCAAGACTCGTGTTTGTAAATTAAAGAAAGCACTTTATGGACTCAAACAGGCTCCCAAAGCCTAGTATGAAGGAATAGATAATCACCTATTGAAATTAGGATATGCCAAAAATGAAGCTGACCCAAATCTGTACTTAAAAACTGAAGGTGATGATATGATTATTCTTGTATTATATGTTGATGATTTGCTAATTACATGTGAGGAACATCTCATAAAGAAATGTAAGCAAGAACTCACTGCAGAATTTGAAATGAAAGACTTAGGGTTATTTCACTACTTTCTAGGATTAAAAGTCTGACAACAAGACAATTGTATTATACTAAATCAAGGAAAATATACAATTGATATCTTAACCAAATTTGGAATGATGAAATGTAAACCAGATGCTACTCCTATGGAAATAAATCTACACAAATTAAAAGATGATATGAACAAATCTAAGGCTGCAGATCCTACTTACTATAGACAAATTATTGGATCCCTAATGTATTTGGTCAATACTCGTCCTAACCTATGCTATGCAACTCACACCTTGAGTCAGTTTATGTGTGCTCCTAAGAAGATATATTTACATGCAGCTAAATACATATTGAGATATCTAAAGGGTACAATTGGAATGGGAATCAAATATGACAAAGTCAACATTGAACTACTTGGATATTCAGATTATGATTGGGCTGGAAGCTCCGTTGAGCAGAAGAGTACTTTAGCATATTGTTTCAGTCTTGGATCTGGTATGATTTCTTAGTCTAGTCGGGAAAAAACTTTCACAGCATTGAGTTCCATCGAAGCTGAGTACATTGCGTCTTCCTTGGGTGCTAGAGAAGCAATATGGCTACGAAAGTTGCTATCAGATCTCTTCAAAAGTCATTTGAAGGCCACTGTGATTTATTGTGATAATCAAAGTTGTATTAAGCTTTCTTTTAATCCAATATTTCACAACCACTCCAAACATATTGAAGTTCCATTTTGTTACATCAGAGATATGGTGAATCAAGGAGTTATTCAATTGGAATACATATGTACAATTGAGCAAATCGCTGATATCCTTAACTAGCCTCTTGCTAAAGTGAAACTGAAATACTTCAAAGAAAAACTTGGTATGATTAATTGTAATGATAAATTTTTGAAATAAAATATATATTTCATTTAAGTTTATGCTTCTATTGGTTACTTAGTAGCATTTGATATGTAATGAAAGGTGACAATCTTTCATGGACATGTTTATTTGAAGGGAATTATTTACAAGGTGATGATCTTGTAAATAATAAACCTGTGTGTGTATTATATGAGCATCTCTAGACATTGCTTAAGTGCAAATAGAGATTAAATGGGCATCTCTAGACATCTCTAGACATTGCTTAAGTGCAAGTAAAGATTATATGTGCATTTCTAGACATTGCTTAAGTGCAAGTAAAGATTATGAGTGTATCATGGACATCTCTAGACATTGCTTAAGTGCAAGTAGAGATCATGGAAACTTAATCACAATGGATATCTCTAGACATTGCTTAAGCGCAAGTAGAGATCATTTACTATTCATATTGTGTTGATTATATGATGATTCTGACTTATTGATGTCTTACTTCTCCCTTGCTAAAGAGGGAGTGTTAATGTTTAGCGTCAGAAGAACCAAACCATGGATTACTTGATATATTAAAAATTACTGCTAATTCCATAAATCACATGGATATAAGCATGTGTGTGTGTGTGTGTACACATATATATGCCTACATCCTTGTAATATTATATGTATTATCGGCAATACTGTGATCAAGTTTCATTGATTATCGCCAGCCTTCATTATGATTGGGCTCCTTTATTATTGGGAGACAACTCATTATCGTGCCATGTTATATTGTTGTTATCGGGCACATATATATTAAGTTTGTTTTTGTCGTTGTAAACGAACATGCCTCCGAAGAGGCATATGGGCCACGTAGAGATATGCCTCTTCGGAGTCATGTCCTCTACTCACATATATATATGAGCACTCTGCCGCAAGGAAAGCAATCAATCCACGGCATTCAAAGTACCTACAATCAATAAATAATAGTGTATAAGCATTGCTCACTGTTGTTATTATTATTTCATCAGTTATATAGCACTTCAGTTGTTACAATTACAGTTTGAAGAAGGAAGATAATACTGTGATCGCTGCCAAAAGAAAAGTAAATACATTCTGCATTATTCAAGTAAGATATTCTCTGCAAGCATTTATTTTGTAACTGTTTTATCTATCAGAGATCCACAATAATTAACATGAATAACGAGAAGGATGATGTCATTGTCAGTAGTCTTGATGTACAGATTTGAGTCTAAAGAACTCCTCTTGAAGCCTTAATCACTGAGGTACTTATCAATTTTTATGTACCATACCCGACGAGCTTACTTCAAGCCATAGAGAGCTTTCACCAATCTGAGAACTTGATGGTCTTTACCAACAAACTTGAAACCAAGAGGTTATGTCATGTAGACCTCTTTATGGAGATCACCATTCAGGAAAGCAATCTTGACATCTATCTGATGGACCTTCCAGCCAAACTGTGTTGCCATGGCTAGAACTAATCTTATGGTGCTCATCTTTGCAATAGGAAAGCCCTAACGCTAAGAAAAGCCCTTCGCCACTAAACAAGCTTTGTACTTATCCAAAGTACCATCCGATTTGTATTTGATCTTTTAGACCCATTTGCAGCCAATGGGTTTCTTCCCTAGTGGAAGATCAAAAAAGGACCTAGGTGTTGTTCTATAGCAAGCTCTAGTGTTCAAACGTCATGGCCTGTTCCCACTCTGGAATTCTTTTAGCCTCGGAATATGTTTGAGGTTCAAACACACTGTGAATGTTGGCCATGAGAGCAAAGTTCAGAATCTGTAGTTTTGCTCTTTTTCCGAGCAGTTCTCCCATCAATGAGCTCATCATCACGAAGATCAGCAAGTGTCTTAGCCCACAACTTAGGCTGGATAAAAGAATGGCCAACATTGGTACTAGAAGATGCTTGATCAACAAGATCATAATCAGAAGAATCTAGATCAAACTCAGGTGAAGCATCTATAAAGCGAGGTGATCCTGCAGGAGAAGCAAGAGGTGTCTGTACAGATATCACTGGAATAACTGGAGCTACAGGAGCTATTGGAGCCCTCCCATCAAGTGGACCTAATGGAAGCCAAACTCCCAAATCATGAGCCATCATAGGTTGGTCTACTGGATCAGGAACAAAAGAAACAAGCATGAATGGTCCTCATTGCTCATCAAAGACTACATTACAACTGTAGATGAGACGAGACGTCTCAACATCGATCAGGCGGTAGGCTTTGTGAAGACTGCTATATCCAGCAAGCATGAGTTTCTGACTCTTGGCATCCAACTTGGTGCGTGAAGTATCAAGGATCCAAACAAAAGCAAGGGAGCCAAAAACCTTCAGTGACTAATTTTGGGTTGCAACCTGACCAGGCCTCTTCCGAAAGTTTACCTTTGACTGCCACTATGGGTGACCGGTTCAACAGATAAACTGCAATGTTAACTGCTTCTGTCCAAAACTGCTTCAAAACATGTCTGTGTTCAAGCATGGATCGAGCCATCTCGGTGATTGTCCTGTTCCAACATTCAACTACATTGTTCTGTTGTGGCATGTGGGGTGTGGTTAACTGGCATTTGATGCCATGTGTATCCAAGAAGTTAGAGAAAGCATTAGAACAAAATTACCCCCCATTGTCTGATCTAAGAGTAGTAATAGATTTCCCAAAGTCTTTTTCAACTAAAGGTTTAAACTTCTGAAATACAGGAAAAGCATCTAATTTATTTTTAAGGAAATACACCCACATTTTTCTACTGAAATCAGTAACAAACAACAAAAAATACCTAGACCCAAGAACAAGAGTGGCCATAGGGCCGCAGATATTGGCATGAACAAGCTGAAGTACCTAACAAGCTCGCCAAGAATCACACACCTGGTCTGAACCTCTGGTAATCCAAGAACAAGCTCATCCTGAGCAAGCTGTGAGAGATAATGCACATTTAAGTGCACATATCGTTGATGTCAAAGTGTGCTAACAGAAGATCACTAAGTAGCCACGGCTAAGTCCTGAGAATCACCAGAATCAATAAGTCTGAAAAGGCCATGATCCTCAAGACCCAATGCAACAGTAGACTTAGTCGCCCGATCAGTGATGGTGCACTGATGTGAACTGAAGGTGACTACCAAGTGTGGAGAATGTCGCAGCAACTGACTGACTAAGAGTAGATTTAGTTTCATCCTTGGAACATAGTACACATCACGGAATATGAGATTCCTCCCAACAGACTAAATCTGAATGTTGCCTTTACCGACAACCATGTACTCTTTTCCGCCACCAAAAATAACAGTGTCTGAATAAGGCTAGTAGTCAATAAACCAATCTCTACGGTGAGTGAAATGACAAGAGGCACCTAAATCAATGTACCAGGCAGACAACTTCACATGATCTGTAGGTCTTTTAGCCATGAAGTCGTAAAAGGCAGATTCTACCTGCTCAGTGTGCTCTGCGTTATTCGCTTCGGGTTGCAAACTTGATTGCTTAGACTGTGCAACTAAGCATTTCCGACATTCAACCTTCATGTGTCCAAACTTGTGGCAGTAGTTGCATTGAATGTTCTTTCTAGAACCATCTGATGCTGGAGCAGAAGACTTCTGCTGAGATGGCTGTTGAAACTTGCCTTTATCCTTCTGAAAGGATTTCGCAGCAAAGGCTTGCTCTGTGGAGGTGGAACTAGAGCTACTACCGAATTGTTGTTTCCACAGATCTTGCTAAAGCAGCAGTGTGCAGAGATTAGTGAACTTCAAATCAACACCAGAAGATGTGATGTTGAGAGTCTCGATAAAATGCTCATAGGATTTTGGTAAACTCCGAAGAGTGATAACCACAATATCCTCTTCCACCATCTTGCGACCGATGGCAATAACTGATCACAGATTTCTTGAATCAAATTCAGGTGTGCCTGGAGTGAGGTGCGCTCATCCATGACAATAGAAAACAAAGTGTTTTTCAATAAAAAGGATCTGCTTTTGTCAGAAATCTCATGAAGACCTTTGAGATGTGTCCAGATCTTGGCAATTGTCTTGCCTGATGGAAACTGAGAAAGTTGATCATCAGTCTTTGATAATTTGAGAAGCATCACTGCCTCTCGATTATTTAGATCCCATGTATCTTGATTAGGACCCAGAGAAGTCAGATGCTTCGTAAACACCCAGAACAAGTTGATCGGTGTTCTAATATTCAAAAATTGCGATGATGCGCTGCTTCCAAGTGCCATAATTGCGACCATTGAATTTTGAGTTACGCTCGAGCAAAATATTTGTCAGAGATGCCATGGCACATTTTTCAATGAAAAACTGTGAATATCTGTGAAGGCACATTCTTCGAGGCAAAATTTTGGAAGACCCAAAAGAATCGGAGAGTGACCCAAAAGAGGGCTTGAAAAACCTTGAAGGAATATGCTATCGATTTCTATATCCGTTGGCTCGAAAAATGAGGCACAAAAAATGAGGCACCCAGAAAAACAGACAACCCAATTGAGCTCTCGAAAAACTCATCAAGAATTTGAAATGAAAATATTTTTGCAACCCCAAAAATTAGGGTTTCGAGCAAAAATTCAGTCGACGGCCATGGAGGTCGAATCTGCAAAAAAAAAGTGTTTGCAGTCCAAAAAACTGTCTGATTTTGATCGGAATAGGGGCATTTTTGTCTCAGACAGCATAGGCAAGGAGATATTTGCAAAACAGAGTTTTCTCCCTCAAAAAACACTGCCTGTGACCTCAAAAAAACGTGAGCCGTTTGTTCCGCAATTTTGCAAGGACTTCAGCCAAGAAAAAAACGAGACCAGTCACGAGTTGAGCACCAAATTGCACGGGATGCAGAGGGAAATGCCGCAAGTTACAGATGACAGGAGTTGTAGAAAACGTGAGTTGAGAAGGCGAGCCGAGCCAAGTTAGGTTTTGCGGAAAATGCCAAGAAAAAACTGCCCACAATTTGCAGACCATAGTTCGGGAATTTCTCCAGGTAGAAAACCCTAGGCAGGTTTTAAAGAAATTAGCGAAAATAATTTTGGAAAAATTTCAAGAAACTATAATTTTTTCCAAAAAAATTTAAGTATTAGCACTAATACCATATTACGAAAGTAATTGGTAAAATACTTGCTTGATATTAATAGAGACTGAAGGATCAATGTATACAAAAGAATGAGACGATGTTTCCTTAGGAAACGATTGTAAAGAATAGAAACATTCTATTCTAGAGAAAGCAAAAAATGAAAGCAAACTTAAAGCTAATTAGATATTTACGATAGATAACCATTAACTACTAATAGACGACTTATCTATTATTGTAATACATTGACTCTTATCCACAATATTCCAATTTTGCATGTGATCAGTAGCCCATTTGGCCACACTACACAATTCCACTCCCTGTGGATATGAGTAAAGGTAACAAAATCCAAAGAAGCACACAAATTAAGAATCTAGGTAACAACCAAAGCTAATTGTCAATTAACATCCTCTGAATGGTGCCAAGTCAACAGATGCATCACCACTTACAAAACAGATTCACCAATGAGCATGCTCCATCCAACAAGAGCACAAGCACACTCCACAACATACAAAGTAGCAATAGCCTCCATCATATTGTTAGAATGATGACCTTTATAAATAGAATACATAAACTGAACAATCCCAAGCTATCTCCACCAACTCCACCAATGTTTGCAAAACCTAGGTTTCCCCAAGAAGACCCGTCCGTGTTGATTTTTAAAACGCCCTGCAAAGGTGGACTCCATCTCCCCGCCCCATTAATCTTCCAAAGAGGGTGGCTATATCTATTCCACATGAGTGGGCCTTGTGGAGGAGGAACATGGAAATGGTTATAGCAAATAACATCATCAAGATCCACAACCTCAAACAAATTACATATAGCTGCAACAGTTTTTCTCAAACAATGGAGAATTATACCACCCAAGCAATGAACCTCCAACAACACATCTTGAAAGACTAAAGATTCCTCTCCAACTAGATATGTGAGACAATAAAAGAAGGGCCAAGAGTCCAAGCAATGTGAAGAGAAAAGTCTTGATAGGAGCCTTGTCGCATGGAACAAAATAACTCAACCAAAGAAGTATGCCAAAATGGTTGATTCCAAACATTCCACCAAAAGTGACACATATGTAGTAAAATTAGCACTAGAAAAATAGATGAGAGACACTTTCTTCACTGTTGCAACACAACACACACATCGAGATGACCTGAAAGCCACGCTTACACATATTATCCCAAGTACATTGATTGTGGACCACTAACCATATGAAAAAATTGCATTTGGGCCATGAAAACTTGAACCAAATGTGTTTCCACAAAGGAACTTGAATCTCCCCAAAAGTCTACTGCACTAACTCAACATACCCTACATAAACAAAAACTTTCCAAACAAATCATTGCTAGCCCAAACCAAAACATCATTTCCAACCATGGTAGTACACTCCCTAGACTCTAAAATCTAAGACAGCTCCAATGTATCATCATCAAATCCTCCTAGATGTCATTCAAAAGGATGTTTCCACCGAAACAAATTGCCAGCCTACAATATAGGGAGCTTCTTCATTTTAGAGTTTTCTTTATCTTCCAAGGCTACTCCTAGCCTACTTAGGGTTACTATCCCAAACCCCAACCTAGAGGACTCCTTCCCAATCCCCTTTTACCAAGAAACTCACCTTACAATTCAAATTTCCATCCTCTAACTTCAGTTCACCAACTATGCACTATTTGGCCCATTGTACAAAAACTTCACCGTGTACACCTAAAGGGTCAAAATCAACTTTAAACCACCCTTATGAGTTCTTGTCATATTTCCTACCATTCAGCATCATTCTTTTGAGTTTCACACACCCACAACTTCAAATTAACCTGTTTAGCCTTGTAGCCCAAGGAGCCCTTATTAGCCTGCTAAAAACAAGGAACAAGCTATAACTCCCAAACACCCTTAACAAGGCCACTTGGTGTCTTCAGAACTTTGATTCCCTATGACCTAAACTTGAAGATTCTTCAAGTCTTAGATCTTTGTGATGTCCATAGAGTACGGCTTCAGAAAACCCTCATTTTAAGGGTTTTAAAGGCAATGACAATGAATCTTTCCCCAATGGTTTCAAACTCCACTTCCAAACTCCTCCTCTAAGTTATGTAACCTTAAGATCCTACCTCTTCACTGCCTAAGAAAGATTGGCACGTGCCAACCCATTGTTCTCATCGAAACTCCCATTCAAGCTTTCATTGCACCTTACCAAGCCTTCCTTGCTTGCCTAGGGCTCGTTGTAAAAATAGCTATTTCACTTCCATAGACCCCAAAAACACTATTTACATTATTTACAATGGCTACTACTTGATTTCCAAAGGCCATGGTGTTTTGACCATGGAAGTTCAAGCCATAGCCATTTTAGTGCTGGTGACGCAAAACTGGAGAGCAAGAACACAAAATCTAACTAATTTTCTAACCCTTATCAAATGAATGCTTGAGACCAAAATAAGTATGCACATAATCAACACATGGAATCAAGCAACTATTCCATTAAAAACAATAAGCTTTTCAATCCAACTTCTTTACTCAATCCTTTAAAGGTACATTCTTGTTCACAAAAACCTTCCTCACACAGGTGTTGTCTATACATATGTCTGACCAACCCTTGAAAATGAGTAGTAAGGTGTTCTTATAGTTTTCCCCTAACCACCTAGTCCCTAGGTTCGAACCATAACTGCTCATGTTACCTCCTTTCCAAAACTGTACATTGTTATGCAATTTTACAAAAATTGCAAAGTTGTCAATGAGCAACTTTTTGACAACTTTTGCAATTTTGCAAGTGGAGCCCTAAAACTTGACCAGTTTGTTCTAAAGCCTTGAGTAGTAAGGTGTTCTTATAGTTTTCCCCTAACCACCTAGTCCCTAGGTTCGAACCATAACTGCTCACGTTTGCTCCTTTCCAAAACTGCACATTGTTATGCAATTTTACAAAAATTGCAAAGTTGTCAATAAGCAACTTTTTGACAACTTTTGCAATTTTGCAAGTGGAGCCCTAAAACTTGACCAGTTTGTTCTGAAGCCTTATCAAATGGATCTAAGACACCTAAGGACCACTTTTGGACACATCTTGCCCCTTTTAGGCCTTTTCCATATTTAGCCTATTTGAGCATTTTCTAAGCAATTTTTGCCTATCAGGACCTAATTGACAAAATTTGACTCACATTCCAAATCCTACCTATTCAAACCTCCTAAACTTACCTTGGGACTTTATTCCTGGTCCTTATTTCCTCAATGGTTGGTTAGACCATATACAAACCAAAAATGAATCAGGGTTTCACCTATTCCAAACATTCCACCAAAAGTGCCACATATGTAGTAAAATTAGCACTAGAAAAATAGATGAGACACTTTCTTCACTATTGCAACACAACACACACATCGAAGGGACCTGAAAGCCACGCTTGCACAGATTATCCCAAGTACATCGATTGTGGACCACTAATCATATGAAAAACTTGCATTTGTGCCATGAAAACTTGAACCAAATGTGTTTCCACTAAGGAACTTGAATTTCCCCAAAAGTCTACCGCACTAACTCAACATACCATACAGAAACAAAAAAACCTCCCAAACAAATCATTGCTAGCCCAAGCCAAAACATCATTTCCAACATGGTATTACACTCCCTAAATCTAAGACAACTCCAGTGTATCATCCTCAGATCCTCTTGGATGTCATTCAAAAGGATGTTTCCAACAAAACAAATTGCCAACCTACAATATAAGCAACCTTATAATGGTCAACAATATCCCAACCAGCAACAATAAATGTATCACATAGGGCCTGAAGTTGGGGATGAGAAGAAAGGATAGACGGATGACCATCCTAAGAATCAAACCAAACAAGAACTTGAGATCATGTATGACAAATCCAAAGAGCCCATGCTTAACCAACTGAGCCCCAAATTTCAAAGTGCTCCAAATCATAGAACCTCTTACAATCAAAGGATAGTGAAGGATATCAAACACATCAACAAATGGAAGATACTAACAATTGAGAATAAAGGCCCAAAGTTGATGTTGCCTAGTGCACCAACACCAATATAACTTAGCAACAAGAACTTTCCCATTTAAAATAGTGGAGTGTTGGTCAAGGCAAACCTCATTCCTAGGTCTGCGTAGAGTTCCCCACTTAAATGGGCTCATTTTCAAAGTCAATAAGTTCCTACTAAAGACAAATTAACGAGAGAGAGCATCGAATTCCAAAACATAATACATCGGAACCACCTAAACAAAACATTTGTAATAGGAAAAGCTTGAATAATCGACCTCAAAAGACTCAAACGAGCAGTAGTAGATAACCAATGGTGAGTCAAATGATTAACCTTCTGATGTAGCTTGTCAAGCAAAATCTGCCAAGAGGACATAAGGTGTCTACACACAGTAAGAGAAGAGCCCAAATAAACAAAGGGAAGGGACCTAATCTGAAACCACATAATGTCACCAATACACCTCTGAATGACCTAAGGGGTATTGAAGAAGAAAATGGAGGATTTGTGCTAATAGACCTTCTAACCTAAAGCTACAAGATAAACATCCAAAGCTTCCCTAAAAGATTCAACTTGTCAAAAACGATCCAATTCCATAAGCAACATCTTGTCTACAAACTTGACATGTGAGAGTTGTGGCAATCCATTGTCGCATTGCCACCTATGAATCAAGCCCTAAGCAACACAAAATTTAAGATACTGGCCCAAACCCTCAGCCAAAATAATAAACAAGAAAGAGGATCCCCTTGGAGAAGGCCTCCGGAAGCACCAAAGGCCTTAGAAACTTCCCCATTAACAATAACTGGAAAAGAGGTAGATGTAACATAGCTCATAGTCCACCTCACCTAATTTGCACTAAAACCAAAGGCTAAGAGAATTTTTTGAAGGAAACCCTATTTCACTCTTAACATTAAGCCTTGGCCATATCTAATTCAATAAACATAATTCTATCCTAGAAGTTTCCATAGAGTGAATAATCTCAAAAGCTACCAACACCCCATCCAAAATGTTTTTACTAGCCACAAAACCCCCTTGTTACTCACAACTCACAATAGGAAGAAAAGTTTTGAGTCGCTTTGCAACCAATTTAGTGATAATCTTATACACCGCATTCCAAAGAGCAATAGGCTGAAAAGATTCACGTTTGTCTACACTTTTCTTTTTAGGGATGAGAGTCAACAAGGTAGAATTCAAGGCTCTAAGAATTTTCTTATTACAAAGAGATTCCCTAACAACCTCCAAAAGATCCAAATTAATAATATCCCAAGACTCTAGAAAAAATTCAAAAAAGAAGTCACCTGGGCCCGGAGCCTTACCTTTGTTCATCTCAAAAATTTCTTCCAATTGTGGCAATTAAATCGAACGAATAAGAGTCATTCCTCGCATTGGTGACAAGTGAGGGAATGCATGTAGAATTGTTACCAGAAAGAGAATTAAAGCATGAATTCAATATCAACATAAACATTTACTAGCAATGATGAGCATACCAATATTGGCGAGGGAAACTAGTATTCTTTTATTGATTACTAAAAACAACAAGTACATCATTCATGCTCTAATGTTCTTAAATAGAGGTCGGTTGGTTAGGGAGACCAACCTACACATTCCCTCGCTACCTAACTACCTAAACCCAAAACTAACTATCTTTAATCATATTATTGCTCTATTATGCCCTACAATGCAAGAAAGGATCAAATTATCCTCCGCAATAGCTAGAAGGAATCTTCGGCAAAAAGAGCAAAGTAAAATTGACGAGCCTTGTGAGTCATAGCCTGAAAAGAAGAGATCGAATGCCCTTCAAAGGAAACAAGAGAAGAAATATATGCCTTATTACGATGAGCTTAAACAAAATGATGAAAGAAACCAATATTCCTATCGCCTTCCCGTAGCCAATCAATCTAAGTCTTCTCTTTCCAATAAATCTCCTCTCAGAGTTCTCATTCCTCCACATCACGTACAGCCTAGGATTCAGCTTTTCCAAGAGTCCCTAAGAATCCATAATCCTGAATTTGGTGAGTAATCGCCGCAAGACTATCAAGAGAATTTCTCTTCCTAAATGAAGGTTACCAAAACAAGACGTCTTCCATCTCTTATGATAATATTTGACATATTGCAACTTCTTCTTAAGGCCAAACGTAGTTGTAACATTAGCAAAGCCACCCTTTCTCCACCCAACTTTGTGGATTTATTTTAAGGGGACAGTAGACACCAAGGCATCGGACTTATTATAGAAGGGTAAAGACATCAGAAGAAGTTGTATGTTGATCAACATCGTGTAGAAAGTAGTGTTGAGGTTGGGAACATGGTTAATGTGAGATTGCAACCATAAAAATAGTCTACTCTCAAGAAAAGTGGAGAGTAGAAGCTTAAGCACAGGTTTTGTGGTCCATTCAAAATTTCATAATGGGTTGGAGAGATTGCCTATTGGCTTCAGCTACCAACTACTAGTGCAATTCATAATGTGTTTTATGTATCCAAGCTTCAAGAAGGCACCCAACAATCTAGTTCCCACAACTAAGTTGGCACCAATAGATAAGAAGAAAAAATGACACTAATTTCCAAAGTCCGCTATAGACACCAAAGTGTGGTTCATTAGAGAAGGTTCATTAAAGAATATTTGATCAGGTGGAAGAACTTGCTAATGGAGGATGCAAGATGCGAGAGGAGCAAGAAGGAGCCCCGAAGCCACATAAGGTGAAATTTAAAACGACAATTCTTTGGACAAGTAAAAGAAGAGGTAAAAAAGTTAATTGGCCAGTGTTAAAAACCTCTCCAATCTAGAACTTCAGAGCTAGTGACCATGTCATCACATACCCAAGAACATGAGACAAGAACACTATCTAGTCACTTTGAGATTGCCTCTTGTCTACTCTATCTATTATTCCAGCTAAAAGTCAAATTAGACAGCTTAACATCCACATAACCGAGAGAATCCACCTAAGCTTGAAACAAATCATGATTTGGACCTGACCTAGGGAGCCCCTCTCTTTTCTCCTCCAAACTCAAAACTAAATTAAACTCACCACCTAGGATCAAGGGAAGTAAGGCCCACATGACTCGATATACCTTATGTGTGCTCAAAGATGAATTTTACCACAAATATCAACTAGAGCATCAATATTAGTAATGAGAATAATCTCACTAGAACCTAAGGAAGATGCAATCATGGAGATAGAAGATTGACTACAAATCCACCGAATCAAAACAATCTTACAAGGATCCCAAAAAAGGGCCAAACCTCTAACTTACCCTGAGAACCAATATATTGATCAACACTAACCAAAATACCACATACGAGAAGCAGTAAAGTGTGTCATCAACCAAAATCTTGGTCTCCTGAACATGAAAGATACATGATGAATGAACCACAACCAAATCCTCAATAGTTTTTTGTCTAAGGATGTTATTCAACCACCCTAAATTCCACTGACAAATCCCTAGTAGATATAATCTTCTCCCAGTCCTTTTTACGGTCACCTCTAGACAAATTATCAACTAGAGCTTTATTATGAGGGCATTGATGTAGACCCAAATCTAACAATGGCTCTTTCCCTTTTCCACCCATTTGCACCTCCTTACCTAAATCCACCAGTCTAATGTCATCCTGTAAGTTAAAGGGAGGACAGGGGACTCCCAATGCAAGAGTAATAGAATCCTCCTACGGTGAGCCGACATGCTAACTCAAATGAGGGAACTTCTTTTCCTACCCAATAAACATACTTGTAGTTGACCAAGAACAAATCTCAACTAGAATCCCTTCCTCCAAGGCCAAAGTGTTCAAAGCCTCAAAACAACTAAATTTTTCATCGGGTTGTTGATCCTTGAAGGATCCTTTTTGGCCTCTCCCCTTGGCACGTGGTTTAACAGACACAAAACCATCCTTATCTAGGTCATTTGCCTACATAGGGACCTTCCCCTTATCTCCTTTATCTACCTTTGAAACTAAAGGAGGAGAGCCACTAGAATTACCAGTATTCTTAATAACTTGAGGGCATTGATGTTGGAGGTGACCATACTCATGACATACCTGACAACAAAAGGGAAAGGACTCGCAATCAAGTTGTTGAATCCATGAACTTGAACCCACAGAAATTTGAAAAGAATTTGGCAAAAGATTATTTAAACCAATCCCAACACAAATGCGAGCAAACGAATTAACCTTTTTATCCTGGGTTTGTTGAGCGATCGCACCAAAGCTTACCAATCAAAGCGGTAATTTGTTTCTGGATATCTACTCTCCAAACCTCAAGCAAGAGCTTTGAAAAACAAACCCATACAAGAACCTTCGAAGGCATCTCCTCTACTAAATTAAACCCTCCATGCCAGAGTTTGACAACAAACCCACATGATTATAAAAATATGGGCCTCCCTCAAAAACCTAATTCTTGTATGTCATATTTGAATAGACAAACAAGAAATAGTTGTTTGCGGCTAGCGTGAGCTCAAAATCACCTTCAACCTACCATATGCAATGAATTTGTGCCTCAAGCATCATCAAAGGAATGTGGATGCATAAGAATCTCCAGATTAATGCATCTCAACTCCAATAATCTACATCCTTCATAACCAATTTAGGAGGAATTACAACGACTGGACAATTATTTCAATGCAGAAGAAAAGCATTCACCTTGTTAATTTAGAACTCTCTCCTGTGTAAAATGAATCAGTTTGCTTCGCATGCACTCCAAAAAAAGGCCTAGGAGGCGGTTTAGAGCTAGCAACCGCCAAACACTTAGAAACCATAGGCTCCCCTATTAAGGAAAAAAAAAACCAAAAATTTAACACAAAAGCCCCACAACAAACCCAACACCAAAGATGCCCAAACCCAACAACCAAAACCTAAAAAGCAGTCAAAAAAACAATGAAACGAACCACTACCAAAATCGACGAGCGTCCACTATCGCAAAATGAACAGAGAAAGGCTTGGGCACGACAACTCTAGCACGACCAGGCAAGAAGCGCAGCACTCATTGCTAATATCATCTTCTTTCACTTATTTGGTGGTTGACAGATTGACCGAATTTGCACGTATCTTTTCTATTTCAACATGTACAACTTTACATGTTATTTATTTACTTTAAAAGGAGATCTTTAGATTGCATGGCATGCCAAAAGAATTATCAATGGTAGGGGCAGCAAGTTCCAATGTATCTTTTTCCACTAGTTGTTTACTTTATATTGATTAGCACTTAGCTCACTCCTAGTAGGAGCTACCACCCACAAATAGTTGGATAGACAGAGACTGTAACAATGTCTGGAAGGGTACCTTAGCAACTACATTTCTAGATAGCAAAGAGCTTGAATCAAATGTTTGCATTTTGGTAAGCATATCCATAATACTACGAATCATATATGTCAAGATAATGACATTCATGGCTTTGTATGGATACAAGACACCCAACTTTGTGGATTTATTTTAAGGGAACAGAAGACACCAAGGCAATGGACTTACTATAGAAGGGTAAAGACATCAGAAGAAGTTGTATGTTGATCAACATCGTGTAGAAAGTAGTGTTGAGGTTGGGAACATGGTTAATGTGGGATTGCAACCATAAAAATAATCTACTCTCAAGAAGAGTGAAGAGGAGAAGCTTAAGCACAGGTTTTGTGGTCCATTCAAAATTTCATAATGGGTTGGAGAGATTGCCTATTGGCTTCAACTACCAACTACCAGTGCAATTCATAATGTGTTTTCATGTAGCCAAGCTTCAAGAAGGCACCCAACAATCTAGTTCCCACAACTAAGCTGGCACCAATAGATAAGAAGGGAAAATGACACTAATTTTCAAAGGCCGCTATAGACACCAAAGAGTGGCTCATCAAAGAAGGTTCGTTAAAGAATATTTGGTCAGGTGGAACAACTTGCTAATGGAGGATGCAAGATGCGAGAATAAGCAAGTTTTGCAATCTTCATATTTGAGATTGTTTGATGAGAAGCAATTCTATCATCAAGCAATTCCTGAAAAGGAAGATTGTAATATCCCCTTCCTAACTATTCAGCAAGGTGGACTTCGCCTATTTCGTTAATTTTTCTTCGGCTAATGAGTTGGGATTAGGGAACTTTGGAGGCAAAGAATCAAGTGGGACGGTTGTGTCAAATGTTTACTAGGGCTCAAATAATTAGATAAACATTAAACCCTTTTTTGAAGTGATTTGGAATGAGTTTTATGTTTTAGGCAGCAACTAAGCCAATTATTAGTGTTTATCTTTTTAGACATAACGGCAGAAACAATGGATATTGTTGGCTCAATATCTCATGCAGACAAATGATTTCAATTTTAAAAGCGATAAATTAAATATTTATGTTTATCATTAATTTGCATGTTTTAAAATAATGTCAATGGGCCCTTGGTATCTTGTTAAAGTTAGAGCATTCTTAATGAGACCACTAGAAATAATATCTTGCAAAGTCTAAGAATCTGATATCATATAGGAATGAAGTAGAGATTAATGCCCCAAGAAAATTTGGCAGAATGGGTTACCCTCAATCCTTGGCTCTTAGTTGAATGGGTTCAGTGTGTGGCTCGTGCTCCCATATCTAGTAGCCATACATCAATGGATTTATATAAAACCCTCCAAAAAAAAGAGAGAATAAATAAGACTATTTGGGTGCCAAGAATAAATTGCAATGCAAATATTTAATAAAGGAAGCCTTCTACAGACTTAAATGCATTCTATAATTTTTTATTTGACTCCAGCATTCTAAAAAGGTAAATTGAGAGAGGTTGACCCCTTCTATGAAAATCTAAAAAGAAAATGTTGGAACTCTTCTCTCATACTGAGTTTAATATTTTAGATAATGTTCTCCTTTACTACTTTTGTGACATGGTGCCCTCAGCAGTTCTCCCTCATTTACAACATAGTAGAGTGTCCTTACCGTGGATCTCCCTTTACTGTCGCTATAACAAAGTGTCATTAACGATTCTCCCTTAATTGCAACCTGGGTCTCTTTGCAATGTAGTGCCCTAGCGGTACTCCCTTAATCACACAGCAGTAGAGTTCCCTAGTAGCAGTTCTCCCTAAAATGCTACTGTAATAGGGTTCCCTAGCAATTCTCCCCTAATTGCAACCTTGGGAAGGTGCTAACAATAAGGTGCCCTAGCAGTTCTCCCTGAATTACAGTGTAGTAGAATTTCCTTATAATGGTTCTTCTTACTAGTACTGTAATAGGGTTCCGTAGCGATTCTCCCTTAATTACCACTCTTTCCATTCATTTAAATTGTACCTTGAAAATGTTTATTAATAATCAAAATTATTTACATTAATATATTATTTAACATTTGTTATCGATTGAAGATAAATTTTCATATTAAAGCATGATTATGGTTGAACTTTCTCGAAGCTCCAATTGCCTCCCATTTCTTCATTCTCTAAATGAATATTGTTGAGATTCCCTTGATCATGCTTCGCTTTACGTGGAGTTCCTTCCTTGTTTGTTTAAGGTGTTCCTTCTATTCTATGGAGTTGACTCTTCTTTTCACACTTAGCTACTTGTCCCCAAGGGCCTCTACATCTAAAATCTATAACTTTCTTTAATACAGTCTTTTTCAGGGTAATCTTTAAAAAAAAAACCCTCCAAAAAAAGATATAAAATATTGGCGAATCTTTCATTATTTTGAAAATATATATATATTTCTATTTATGAATATTTCAAAATTCCTATTTAAAATATTATTTATATTGGCAATTATTTTGGAATCATAATTTTTGTATAGAAAATATTGGTGAATCTCAATAATAATGGAAATTTCATTAATCACTATAGAATATTACAAACGAAAATTGAATATTTTTTTAACTCATAGAATATTATGAGGATCATTACATTATATTTTTAATCAATAATGAAAACTATATATTGGTGATATATCCCTAAAGTAACTAATAATTATGATAATTATTGGTGAATCAATTTTAATTTCTTCAATAATATATAATATTTAGGTGAATCAAAGCTAGTCATATATCGAATATTATGGCGAATCTTTGAATGTAAATTTTTTAATAAAATAAATTATTGAGCGATTTTAAATATTTTAGAGCTAAAATTGATAAAAATATGATGATTTAGGTTGCGTTAAATCTTAAATTAATAGCCAAATTACTGTTAGAGTAATTATTTGTTCTAACTTATTAATTAAATCACTTTGATTTAATTAATTAAGTTGCCTATTACTCTAGTTTGCTTCAGCTATCGTGTAGGTGCATATAATTAATATTTTATTAATTATATTGTGCAACCTAGCTTTTTTAGGCTTTAGGTTACCCTTTTTAGGGTTTTTGATCTCCTTTTATAAGGATTGATCTCCTTTGTATTCAATTATCTTTTCCATTTCTGAAAATACATTAGCATATTTTTCAGATCAAAACCCTTTGCCTCCTCTTGTCTTTTTCTTCTGTGACAGGTTTTTGCATGCAGGGATTCGAAGGGTTTGTGGATTTGATTGGCTTATTTGCTCAAATCCTTCATGGTATCAGAGCCAGATCTGTTGTAGCTTGTTCAGTGTTTCAAGAAAAAGGGAGAACAAGGGTTTGGCGGATCAGATCTGGTGTTTTTTTGGGCTTTTTTATATCGCTGGAAAGCTCTTTCTGTGATCTTTTTAGTGATGCTGGTTGTTGTTCTAGATTGTGTTCCAGGCACATCCTATTCAGTCTTTTGCGTTTTAGCATTCTGGTGGATATCCTGATTATTTTAGGTCCGGGGATCGATTTTGTTCGAATCACAATGATGAAAAGGATCCCGAAACGCAAGAGTGGCACTTTATCTCAGTGCGTTGCATAAAAATGCTTACAATGAATATCAACAATGATTAGAAAAGACATAAGGCTGAAACAACATAAGGTAGAGCCCAAAACGAAGCAACTGAAGCAACAAAATCGATCCCCGAACCTGAAATAATCAAGATATCCACCAGAATGCTAAAATGCAAAAGACTGAATAGGATGTGCCTGGAACACAGTCTGGAACAACAACCAGCATCACTGAAAAGATCACAGAAAGAGCTTTTCAGCGATATAAAGAAGTCCAAAATCGGAGATCGGAAGCTCAAGATACGCCTCCCGGAGTGCAAAACAGAACATTCGGCTTTGACTGCCAAAACAGGAAACCAAACTACATCAAAACTCAAAAACACCTATACTAGCATCTCCGTCTTGGAACCAACTTTCCGACACATTTTTCGGATTGAAAAAATACGTCCGTATGCTCAAGTTACGGAGAAAAAACCAACAGGGCCTCTGAAAATGCATGAAAAATTATTTTTTTTAATATAAAAATAATAAAAAAACAAAAAAACTTCATTAAAAAAAAAAAGCACCGCCACTGGGTGGAGGCGGAGCTGAGGAAGGCGGCGGAGCCGCTGGTGGCCGCGGTGGTGGGTGGGCGGTGCCTCCGGCGGCGGAGGCTACAGAGCGGCAGCGATCGCCGGGAGCCGCTACGGTCAGCGAACCGCCAGCGGCTTACCGTAGGCGGTTACCACTAACCGCTAGCGGTCTCGGTGACCGCAAGCGGTTTTTTTAACCGCCGCAGCTTTTTAATTTTTTTTTGCAATTTCTCACGTCTCGGATTGCGTGCAGAGGCCGTACGGCCCTGTACGGCAAAAAAAATTGCCTCCCAGATCAATGTTGTCCAAATCGGACAAATTTTATATCAAAACAGGGGTTTTGACGTCTTCTGAATCCATCCGTGAGGTTTGTTTGGCCTCGAACTGCTCTGAAAATCAGTTACTCCCTTGTTTTCTCAGAAAAAGCCCAAAAAAACACGAGATCTAATCCGCCAAACCCTTGTTCTTCCTTTTTCTTGAAACACTGAACAAGCTACAGCAGATCTGGCTCTGATACCATGAAGGATTTGAGCAAATAAGCCAATCAAATTCACAAAGCCTTCGAATCCCTGCATGCAAAAACCTGTCACAGAAGAAAAAGACAAGAGGAGGCAAAGGGTTTTGCTCTGAAAAATATGCTAATGTATTTTCAGAAATGGAAAAGATAATTGAATACAAAGGAGATCAATCCTTATAAAAGGAGATCAAAAACCCTAAAAAGGGTAACCTAAAGCCTAAAAAAGCTAGGTTGCACAATATAATTAATAAAATATTAATTATATGCACCTACAAGATAGCTTAAGCAAACTAGAGTAATAGGCAACTTAATTAATTAAATCAAAGTGATTTAATTAATAAGTTAGAACAAATAATTACTCTAACACCCCCCCTTAAGCGAAGCTTGGGAGGAATATTAGCCACAATTACTAGCCACAAATTTCTAAAATTAGCCAATTGACGAATATTAGCCACTAAAAAATACCTTGGTAGCTTCCTTGCTTTGACATTGATGTCCCCTGCTCCATTGTATTGCAAAGTAATTGGAAAATATTTTCTTGTTATTAACAGAGACGAAGAGATCAATTTATACAAGACACTGAACGATGTTTCCTTCAGAAACAATCGTAAGGAATAGAAACATTCTATTCTAGAAACAAAAAACAAAATACTAGAAACATTCTAATATTTACAGAAGATTACAATAGATAACCATTAGATACTAAACAAAGATAATAGAAACTATCTATTATTGTAATACCCTCCCTTAATAGTTAATCTATCCAGAGCACAAAGCTGTCAAAAAAGCGTAAAAGGCAAATTATGTCTGCTCAAAGCGCTCTGTACTGTTTGTTGTGGGCTGCAAACCAAATTGCTTAGATAAGGCAGCTAAGCGCTTCTGACATTCAACCTTCATGTGCCCATACTTGTAGCAATAGTTGCATTGAATGTTCTTTCTCCCAGAGACCTCTGAAGCTGAAGCAGAGAACCTCTGCTGAGAAGACTGATGTGAACCAGAACAACCTTATCATTGTCGTGATATTTGAAGATGGTTAGCATCTTTGTTTCCACATACCATAACTGCAACTGTTGACCTTCTGATTTTCCTCAAGCAAAATATTGGTCAGACATGCCATAGCACGTTTTGCAATGAAAAAGCATGAGTATCTGTGAAGGCACGTTCTTCGAGGCAAAAAAAATCGAAGACCTGAAAAATTTGAAGGATGACCCGGAAGAGAGCTCAAAAATCCCAGAAAAAATATGTTGTCAATTTTTGGATCCGCTGGTTCGAAAATTGTGCAATCCAGAAAAAACAGACAACCCAGTTGAAATTGTTAAAGTTGTAGCTTCAGTTGGATTGATTCAATCTGATATAGAATATTGTTATTGGTAATCATCATTTCGTATATATACTTATCCATATTAATAATAATATATTATTGTATATAATACATATATACATTATTAAACATAATACATAGATATATATATATATATATATATTATTATTATTCATGTTTATATAATATTATTTAAATGATGATTACACCATAGAGACATGTCTCCTCTCATATTTATATGAGATCCAAATCTGCATTTGGAAATCATCAATTACAATGGCTATGATTCTACATTTGCAGAAACAATCCTAAAATAACATGGTATCAAAGCTAGGCTACACATGTATCGAAAGAATGGAATGAACTTGATTTGTAGGCCAACAATCTCTTTGGAATCAGACAACTGTTCAAACAATTTATGATCGCCGACTCCAAAATGTCTACAACACTGCGTGTGGACTGGATGCAACCAAGTCAATGACTAATTGAGACATTGAACTAATATCCTAAAACCAATGCTCAGGAATATAAAGGCTTATCACCATCTGATTGGATACATTATTTCATTCTCAGCAAACTAATAATTCACCAAATTATCGAGGGTTTACTGTATGCAAGCAAAAGCAGAAATATTATTCACATCCATATGATATTTGTTCAGAACATAGGCATAAACGTAGCTGTCAGTTTTTGTTAGCAACAATTGCTTTTCATTAACAGCGACATCTTTGTCATTCTTCACAACGGAAGCAATAACAAAGCTATCAACACAAGGAAAACCAAAATACAAATCATGAACACCCATTTGTTTTTCAAATCACAGTAGAAGCAAACTCACAGGTTTCATCAATGCCCGCACATTTTTTACGTTACATAAGAACCAGAAAATACAGTTTGTTTTGACATTTCAACATCAATTTTGATACAATATTTCAGATATTGCCCAGAAATTGGAATTGGATGACGGGGCAATGTCAAGAAAAGAAAATTGGAGTTCAGCTACACACAAAGGAGGAAGATTTCATGGAATGCAGGATGCTCAAATTAATTCAGGTCAGCACTTCTTACCATACGCTTTTGAAATTTTCGAATCATTCATTGAAGAATTGAGACAGAATATCAAAACATGTGAAATACAATCAAGACCTGTTTAAAATTTGGACGACTCAGAAGGTTTGTTTGTGCCCTATTTTATTGGGGTATGTTTTGTTTGGAATTGACACAAGTCTGCTGGATTAACCGTTCACCACTGCCTGCTAACATTCATCTGTTGATTACTGATGTTTGAATGATACCTATGATTATGTACAATCCCCAGCAAGCCAGTGTATAGTGCTGGTTGGGACTTCCCGTGCATTTGAGTATTGAAGTTGGGACTCTTAGTAAGTGCAAACCAGGCCATAGTTTGAACTTTAAGCCTCACCAAGTCAAAATTAAAATATCACTCCTGTTGTACCATGCTCCACATGCATTATCACCATAAACAATAAGCATTCCATGATAATGAAAGCAAAGAAGAAGAGCAAATGAAATATCTTCCTCATGATGCACTCAAGAGTAGACCCATCTTCAAATAGATGTCGACATAGACTTGCAGACAAATAACCAGTGGTAAAGATCACTAAACCAACTATGAAAAAAAAGATATACTATAAAGGGAATGACCGTATGAAAGCAGACATAGAAGGACATGAATCGAATGCCAATTGTACACATGGCATCAGTTATTGATTAACAGGAAAATAGAAAGGTGTGGAGTCGAGCAGTCCCAGTGCAGACCAAGCACAATGAGTACCGAAAGGATGATAGAAGAAAATACATTATAAAAGGGACTTGGATATTAAGTTTAAAAGGAAGCATGATATAGTCAATGCAGAACCCGCACAAAGTAGAGACACGAGCAAATCACCATAGGCAAAGGATAGTAACAAGGATGTCACATTCGCTACCAAAGGTAAACCAGACCGCTCACCCCAGACAAGGACGACAGATAAAATTGGTTAACGAGACCCCAATCGATGGTCAAAAGACTGAGGAGACTGTTTGTGAAACACAGAGTGTCGGGACCACTTAAAAGGTAAACTAAGGTAACATAATCTCCTTGTTAAGGCAACGAACATATGTAATCCTCTTAATATTATAAAATGATAATAGGAAAATGTTTATATAAATATAGGAGCAATAGTGTAATAAACAGTTATGTTGGATTACAATAGAAATAGAATGAAACTCAAAGATCATTAGATATATGAGTTAGAATTTTTAGTAATTATTAAAAGTGTGAATTGATGACCAATAGAGGATACATTCATATGTTATTTAATTATAGTTCGATAAATATTAATTTCTATAAGATATGATACATGTAAATAAGAATATTGTGTATTATTGTCATATAATAAATTGTTAATACAAATATTTAATTTTTGCAAATATCATAAGCAATAATATAAATATAAGTGAATGTATATAGATTAAAGATATATACTTAGAAGATTGAATATATATATATCTATATATGTTCAAAGTATATATTTAAATTAGATCTTTATCTATATTAGATTGGAATGATATTATATCATTATGCAGAATTATTCTTGTGTATTATGTTAGTCTCTCTCTTATTCTTTTATTTTCATATGTACTATAAGAGCTATTTGCCTTGATCTTTTCTGAGAATGTTATTGCAAGAAAAGGAAGATCAATATTAGACTCAAGGGGATATTGAGATTCAGAGGGAGTCTCACACTTTGTTAAAGGCAAGTATGGATAAGAAGCTTAGAAGATTGATGTTTAGAGGGAGTCTGACACATTCACAAGTGGATAGAGAGTCTGACACTTATACAATCTTTAGAAACAATTGTAAAGAATAGAAACATTCTATTCCAGATTCAAAAAACTAAATATTAGAAACATTCTAATATTTACAGAAGATTATAAAAGATAACCATTAGATACTAAACAGAGATAATAGAAACTATCTATTATCATAATACATTGTCCTTTGCAGAAATAACACTCTTTTGTCTCTATGATCTTTCTTCAAATCTTCATGCCTCTATTCTATCTTTGTTGGAAAGTTCTTAGATCTTTCTTTTCACAGAATTCATTCAACCTTCAATGCCTTTCTAATGGCTTATTTCAAGTTTTGAGGTTCAAGTGGTTTTACAAGGCTTTCGGTGGAATCTTTAAGGCCTTCTATAAACATGTGAGTGAGTCTCTTTTGGGAGAGGCCCAGGACTATAACTAATAACCCTTGTAATTTGTGTATGAATTCTTCTACGGTTCTAGTATGTTTGGGTTGGGTCAATTCTTGGAAGTGCCCTTTAGGGTCCTTGTCATCAAATCTACTAATAAGTCTTTTGCAAGAATTCAACGGTTCTAGTTTGTTTGGGTTGGGTCAGTTCTTGGAAGTACCATTTAGGGTCCTTGTCATCAAATCTACTAATAAGTCTTTAGCAAAGTTTCGCATAGCAGTTTACATCATGGTGACCTAGGTAAATAAGCCCATGATGCCACCATTCATGTGTTGCTCCTTCCAAATGGGGTATCGCAAAGTGAAGTGTGTCTTCTTTATCATGGGGCTCAAGGTGAAGAATGTATTTAACTTCTGCAGCCATGCATCAGCTGTGACTTTCTCCAATCCATTATCATTAAGAAGTGATACTCTGTTTACTTTGTGTTTAAGCTCTTTGTTAATGCGCGTCCTAGGTACCTCTCGTCTTGTCTTCACAAAAAGTTTTGAACAGAACAACCTCTCTAATGTGTGGTTCTAGTGCTCCATAAGCTCTTGCAATGTCTTCAATTCTAGTCATTGGTTGTTTTATTCCTTCCTCTTCTCTTGGTATATCCTGGTCGTGGAAGAGACATTATTCTCTGAGTAGTTTGAGCTAGTGTCTCTTACTTGGGTAGGATGACCTTTCAAATTATTGACTGAATTTCACATATTTTGCAACGCTTAAAGAAGGGCCTAGTTTGATATTTCCATTTGACTTATCAAAGCTTGGTTTGTTTGTTCCACATAAGATCTCATCTCATTGGGTACGTCGTTCATTTTTTATTTCCTTGTTCTTCTCACTTAAGTTTGCATAAGCTTCTACTCACAAGATGGCAGAATTATGCTCTAATAGCACTATAATGTCCCTTGTTGGGACAATGTGATTATGACTATCCAATTGCAACTACTCTACTATCCCTTGCAATGTATTTTTATGTGAATTCTTAAAAATGTTGGGACTATGCATTTATACTTTAATTTCAATGAATAAATGATATTTCAATATAATTTAAACGATATATTCTATCTGAAGTTTACTAGCGATCTGGTTCCCATTTCTAATCTATTGAATGATCTCTGGAAAAAGAGGGTTGTGTGTGTATGCAATTGTTGTTTCATACCATCCTCCTACATTTCACTCTTCTCATGAATACCAACATATATATGATATTTATATCCTTTGTGGATGTGTCTAAATGATCTTGTACGTCATGAAAATGAATTTGATTCTTTCCCAAATGCTCAAGATTAACAATTTTAATACTTTCCGATTTGATATGCATTAGTTGCTTAGATCGTGAATGATGTGAATTCTTTTGTTTTATATCTTTCTTTCTTTTGCAATTTACTACCGAGTGTAACTTATAAACTCTCCTTTAAAGCTTCAATGGATTGTCTGTTCAAAGATTTACAATAGAGATAGTGTCCTGGATGCTCTACTAAGTTGAAATAATTTTTTTCAATGACACTCAAGAATAACATAAGTGAGCCATGAAATAGTGATGATAAGTCTTGTGGTGTGGTTTCCACACAATTGCCCAATTACAAATGGGGAACCCCTCTTTTCGTTTTAGCAAGTAGGACTCTTTGTCTTAGGCGGTTTTGATTGGCAACATTTTTTCAAGTCTCCAAGTACAGGGCGAGTTTGAGCAATTTTAGCTTGCTAGGAAGCAAATTTTGCCAAGGGCTTGTAAAGGCACTTTGGTGCCACTTTGAAGAATTTTTCGTGGTCTAAGTCTGAGCAGAGAGTGAATTTTTAGTCTAGAAGAGTTGGATTTCTATGTTTGAGAAGGGGGACAGAGTTTGTGAATAAACCAACTACTGGGGAAATTTCACATCTTCTAAAATCTCCCTCTTGAGGATATTTTGCATCTTCAGAAATCTCCCTCTTGGGGAAATTTCACATCTTCTGAAATTTCCCTACCTCCTTGTTTCTCCCAAAAAGTCTCAAGACTCGAGACTTTATTCAATGGCAACTTAAGCATTGCAATTTTAGAACAATAAGGGGAGGGAATTGATCATTTTCAAAAGGATTTTCCTCCCAAGGAAATTTCACATCTTCTGAATCTCCTGCTTGGGTAATTTCGCATCTTCCGAAATCTCCCTCTTGGGGAAATTTTGCATCTTCCAAAATTTCCTCACATTGAGTATCCCAAGTTTTGCCATCCTCTAAGGCATTAGAAGATCAATTTATGGCATGGCGGCAACACCATGAACAATTATATAGCAAGTGATCACTAAGGAACGTTGAAATGAGAAATTTTGAGAACACCATGTCCAGTGGAAATTTCACATCTTCTAAAATCTCTATCTTGGTGAAATTTCACATCTTCTGGAATCTCCCTCTTTGGGAAATTTGGCATCTTCTAAAATTTCCCCAGCTCACTATCTTTTTTGTTAATCGACAACACCATCCTACCCTCCTAAAAAAATGAGAGAGAAAGTGACGAAAATTCAAGGAAAAATAAATTAAAATAATAATAATAATAATAATAGATGGTTTGGAATTGTGGTGAGATTAAGATTTGCCTCAACTTCGCATAATGGGTGGTTTTTAATCGGGATGAATTTTATTTATTACTGATGTTATTTCATTTTCAAATATTTTCCACAGGATTAATGCTTTCTCCTTAGTTTTGGAAGGTGAATTCGAGAAGGACTGAATGGAAATTCATTCTTGGAAAATCTTAGAAAGTCGTAGTGTTGTTGGTGCACATGCGCTCCATCATTAGGCCAAAGGAGGAGCTAGAGGGAAAGGTGATGATCAAGGCCTCAAAACTTCAAGTGGATACTACAAGGAGATTGCTCAATCTAGGGAATCAAGTCAGAAGGAAGGATTCACGGTCAAGTCATCAATCTGCAAAGTCAAATTGAGATCAAGAGGAAATTTAGGAAAGCACAGAGGATCCAACTACATGAGGACATATCCAAGGAAAATCAAGAGAGATCAACTTCACGGGCTCATGAAGATGTAAGCGATTCAAGTCAATCCCATAAGGAATTCCAAAGGATCATGAGGTGGCAATTGTTTGCCTCCTCTAATTGGAAAATTTCAGCTTCAAGCACAAACAATCAAATCGTGTCAAGTGTCCTATTTTCTCATTGGCTATCAAAATCATTGTAGTTTTCTTATTGGGCCATAAATGAAGCCTTCATATAATTGGTTGAAAATTTGGCAACCCTAATTAGGGTTTGTAGGAAGAAATCTCGGCCCTTGACACCAATCGATCTTAGCCATTCATTGTAATTGAGCAACTATAAAAGGCCAAGGCCTTCTCATTTGTCATTCACTAGATTAGATGAGATGAGATGAGATTAGATTAGAGCTAGGAGGAAAGATTAGCGAGCTAGAGTAGAGTAGGGTAGCCAAGGGAGAGACTTGATCAGGTTATTGCTGTAATACTTGTCGAAGTGATTGATAGTTCATTTTTGGTTCTTCATGGTGTATTACTTGATATTGCTTTCTAGTATTGCATGGTTTCCTCAATCTTTCACTTGGAGTAGACTTACTTTTGTGTTGAATTAGTTTAGTTGAATGGAAGTTGTTGTGGATGTTTACTTGCTTGATTTGAAAAAATTTGGGCCGCTACCCTTTTGCTAATGGTAAGGGTGCCTTGTGTGATAAGCCAATGAAGACACTTAACTTCAATTGATGTTCAAGCTTTGGTTTGCATCCAGATGATGCAATTGGAGAGAGGATATTAATGTGAAAATCATCTGTGTATTCCCTACAAGCTTGCAATAGGTGGGTGGAGCCACTGGTGAGATTACACCTAGTACAGTCCAAGTCATCCATGATTCTTTTCATTCCTAGTTAGAAGTAGAAGTAGAAATAGAGGCTAGAAGTTTAATTTGACGTGGAAGTTAGAAAACCAAGTTATGTTTTCATTGTACATTATAAAGTAAAATCTTTAGAAGTGCAATAGTTGATATCCATTGAATGAATAGCGCAAGTCCCTTTGTGATAACCAGCATATCACATCATAAAACCGAGTGATGTCCATGATTAAGAAGGAACCTTTAAGTCAATTCTTGTTCTTACTTTGAAAGCTTAGCATGAGAGATGACCTTATATCAAGAGAGGATCGAGTGTTTGGTGTTTCTTCTTGAAACATTAAGTATCCAATTCTACATGTTGTAATGGAACAAACCTCACATTAACAAGTCCCTCTGCGCTGGCTGTAATTTCTATGACTTGAATGTCTTGCTTGCTGACTGTAATTGTCTATGTCTCTCTATTGGAGGCTTTTCCTGTAATAGCACTGAATCCTTCTTATGTGTGATCCCTTTCTCTTCCCACTTTAAGGCAATCACTTTTATGATATATTGATCAAAATGGCAATGTCTCTTGGTTATGTTCTTTGTAATGTCCCCTCTTTAGTACGACATGGCATTGTTCGTGGATTTGCCTATTACAGACTCTCATAGGCAGATGGGATTGATGAGAGAGTCATTTTGGCATTTATTTGGTGATTGGAGGGCTCATTATGCTTTTGGAGATATTATTTTATTTATATTTTATCATCATTTTATACAGGGCCTACATGTTATAATTCTAAGTTGAGTTGCACTTTTTTATAAAGTTATTTATTATAAAAGTGCATTATAATGGGATTTTATAATGGATGTTTCTAGAAGTTCTTAGTAACTTCTTAGAAAAGGATGCTTCTAGAAGTCCTTAGTAACTTCTTAGAAAAGTAAATAAATAGAGGGCTTGGCCTCTCATTTGGACAGACGGGAATTGATGATTCTAATACCATTCTCTTTGAGCATTTGTGGCACCATCCAGGTCTGCAAATATTCAGCATAATCCTTGAGAACGATACCTCTCAAGAGATTGCATAACTGAGGAAGTGAAAGACCTTCTGAAGGGTTGCACATTGGAAGTGGTATTCAGCCATTTCATGTTGAGCTTCATTGATGTATTCAGTTTTGGATAGAGACTTGATTAAGGGTTTGAGGTTTTTGTTGCAAGTAAACTTGTGCTTCATTGATACATCAAGAGGATTAGTTTGGAAGAACTTTGGATATAAATCAGGGCATTTCTGAGGCGTTTTTGACAGGTTCTGTTATAAAACGAAGGCATATATTTTTGCTCATAACTTCCAACCAGCTAGGAGTCTGATTTTATAATTTTGGGAGGACATTCTACCACCCTAAGCGCCCCTTTTTTTGGTATTTTCGGCAGCCAAAACTCCAGCATTTATTTTTGCTAGGAGCCGTACAGCCAGTGCAGGTACGGCTGTACCTGTTGGCAGAGCTGGAACTGGTTTGGGAGTAGATTTTTTTATTTTATTTTTGGGCGCAGCACAGTTGCTAATTCATCAGCGTGGTCATCAGCATTTGATCAACAGCACACTGCATGTTCCAGGTTCCTTCATACAAGTTTAACAATATTTTATGTGCATTCGTGGTAGCTGCTGTAGTTGAACATTTTGTATCAGACCTGTTTGGAATTATTATATGAGTTGTAAGCCAAGAGTCTTGGCATTGGCATTAACTTCATTGTTAGACAATTGCATTTTTTTAAGTTATCACTTGTTGTTTTGAGCATTGAATGTTAAATCAGAGGGTGTATGTCAATTGTTTGATATAATGTCTATGAGCTGTAGCTGCACATTTAGGTCATGATACTACATCTATTACATTTCAAAATACAAAATAGAAATCTGCATTGCACCAAGGACCTTGTCTCAACATCATAGGACCCTTTGCAATTAGTAATATCTTGAATATCATTGGTATAACATTTCTGCATTCAGATTAGCAAGTTACAGGGTTGCATGTGATTTGTTTGACAAAATTACAAGCAGCAAATTTGGACAAATTGTGAGCAGTTTGAGCAAGGGTCTTTACATTCTTGATCGATTATCATTTAATATATGCAACTAAATTGCTTTAAGAAGGCTACAGCTCAAACAGAGCAATCCAATTATGGAAGAAATAAGAAATACAAATAATCAATCATGATTATGAATTGATGTTTGAAATTCCTTTTATATGCCATCAAGAAGATACTTGTGACTCTTCATTTAACAGATTGTATCTCTTTAGCCAATGATTATAGGACTTCTAGAAATCGCACCTTTCCCTCCAATTGCTGCATTAGTTTAACTGTCATTCAGTTAATCTTTCCTTGAGGGGAAAATAGGATATAATTTGTTTGGCTGATTCAATATTGTTTTCTTTAACATGCATAACTTATATTATAAAGATTATAATAATTGTTTACCAGACAGCTCTCTGCTTCTGCACACTCTGTAATCTCCTTCCTCCTTGTTGATCCCTAATTACCTTCCAACGGTCCTATCTGACATGTCCTAAGTAATTGACTGTATCTGAAAAACGTCCACTGCGTAATTCCTTAATAGATAATACTAGGTATTATTAATTTTATTGTCTCTGGTAATATTAGTGCCCAATTATCCAGATCTAATGCCCCACTGAGATAGTCAATATCAATGTCTCCAAACCATTAATGTCTTTGACTAAATATGACTAAGTTTATCCATATAGGCTTTGTGCATATAATATTATCGTAACTTCTAACTTGGGTACTTTGTGCTCACCATATTTTTTGTTTGGTCTAAAGACCAAGACCACAAGTATTTATTATATTATAATTATATTTTTATCATATATTATTTATTTCTCAGTATGTTTATTCTAGTGCTTTATTATCATTATATTGGCATTTATATTAATAATATATGTCATATTATTAATAAAAATATATTATATTTAATTAAAAAGGAATATATTTATTACATTAATAATACATTATTATATTATCGATATATATTGTTTTATTCTTAGCGATTCATTTATCTATTTAGACTTGATTATTATATTTTACCATTCAATTGTAAGCCAGATAGGGGACATTAAAACTTGTTTGAGGCTGGTTGTACTTCATTCTCATTTTACTTTCTGAAGTGAGTGTGTCGGGGTTCTTGGAGAGGGCATTTGGGCTTTCAAAATGTTGGTAACTGAGTTTGGGGACTCCACTCTTTTCTTCTCTTCTCATTTCCAGTGGTCCATTTCAGTGCTATTTTGTGTAGGAAGCTAGGGTTTTGGAACCTTATTTACTAGTCATTTAATGTATGTCACCCAAGGACATGTCCCTAGCTCTAAAACCATTGTCCCCATACTAGAAACAATCAAGGGCCTTGGGCATGGCCAAGAGATGTCCCCTCCTATACCCAATTTTTCAAAATTTAGTGAAAATGTTCTGAAACTTGGGGGACAGTTGCAAATTCTTTTGTGGACATTCAGACAGCGACAGAGTGTGCCTTAGAAATTCCTTGATCGTCCCAAGGACGGACGGGAGTCCTTGACAGGCTAGGCAACCTCACAACATATAAAAGCATTTTTTCCCTTTATAAAACTCATTCTTGGACCACATGTGAGACAATATATCAGCCAAAACAACTTCAACCCTTAAAAAATGATCAATCAAGTTTTAATCCTTTTTCTTCACAAAACTCCTAATCTATAATCTAGACAATTTGTATTTTTAAAAAGAAAAATACAGTTGGATGTGGTGGAGCATGACAGCGGTAGAGACTTAAAGGATTTTAATTTTAATTAAGTGTAGTCGAACGCAGAATGGAGGCAGAAGTGTGCTTTTCTTTTTCCTATTTTAATTTTTGTATCATAATTGAATATGAAGCTATATGGCAGCAGTGTAGCCTTTGCACATTTTGTATATTATTATTTTTATATCACATGCATATTGACAATAAATTTTGAATTATGAATGCATATTGAGTATCAACTCTACTGAAATGTTGTATGTTAGGGTTTTGTAATGCTCAAGTGCCATATTTTCATATAACTGCAATGTATGTATTCAAATTTCTCTAAATATTTCAAAATTTCCCTATATTTTATATACCCATCCCCTCTGCTGTCTCCAGACTTGGCCAAAAAAGTAACTTACATACTAGAAATTGCAAGACTGTTTTATTTATTTTCAATTGTAAATCTGCATACCTATCAATCTATGTTTCTGCACTTTCTATCTGCTCGATCTTATTTCATCAAACAAGCAATCATCAAAAGCAAAAAGACAAATAACAGACAGTGCTGGATATTACATGATCATATCAATGTGACACTGAAAATCTTGGGGGTAAAGGTTGGAGTCAATCAAGTGACTTACTAAGAAGATACTTGACCAAAAACTATGGAGAGCACAGAAAAAGTCAAAAACTGATATTAAAAGCATCACTATATTCATCAATGACAACTAGGCTCATTGGCATAAACCAAAGTCACTGGGAACCAATCTTGAGCACTCCAAGTAGTTTGGAATTATTCCCAACACATCTACTCAGACTTGTACATCTAGATCTTCACAGTTTGATTTCTAGATTGCACTTCCAAATTGCAGCTGAGAATAAACATTTAAAATTGCAAGACTGTTTTATTTATTTTCAATTATAAATCTGCATACCTATCAATCTAAGTTTCTGCAGTTTCTATCTGCTCAATCTTATTTTATCAAACAAGCAATCATCAAAAGCACAAAGACAAATAACAGACAGGGCTGGATACTACATGATCATATCAATGTGACAATGAAAATCTTGGGGTAATGGTTGGATTCAATCAAGTGACTTACTAAGAAGAGGCTACTTGACCAAAAACTATGGAGAGCGCAGAAAAGGTCAAAAACTGATATTGAAAGCATCACTATATTCATGAATGCCAACTTGGCTCATTGGCATAAACCAAAGTCACTGAGAACCAATCTTGAGCACTCCAAGTAGTTTGGAATTATTCCCAACACATCAAGAAGCCTTTGGAAGAGCTCAAAAACTGTTTAAAATTTTACAATTTGATATTATTCCCAGATTGCCCACAGGCTTTCATAGAGTGCACAAAATACCTCAAGCATTGATTAATATTAATTTGTTTATTTATAAGTTATTACTAATGCCAATCAGCACTTTCAGGTTTTCAGGTCACCTGTCAAAAACGTCCATGTCCTTCCTTTGTTCTCAATGGCCTAGTGAAGCAATATTTTTCACTTCAAGAAGCCATTTCAATAACTATAATGTCTCAAAGGCGAACTCAGCTTGAAGGCGATCTTGGCCCAAAGGCGAACTCAGCCTAAAGGCGATCTTGGCCCGAAGGTGAACTCATCTTCAAGGCAATCTTGGTCAAAAGGCAATCTCAGTCCGAAGGCAATCTCGACCCAAAGGGGATCTCTATCCTAAGGCAATCTCAGCCCAAAGGGTATCTCAACCTGAAGGCGATGGTTTTCTGAAGGGGATCTCAGCGATCTCGACCCGAAGGGGATCTCATCACAAAGGGGATATTTGTCCGGAGGTAATCTCAACCTGAAGGGAATCTCTATCTGGAGGCAATTTTGACCCGAAGGGAATATCTATCCAAAGGCAATCTCAACCCAAGGTGATCTTGTCCCAAAGGGGATCTTTGTCCGGAGGCAATCTCAGACCGAAGGCGATCTCGGCCCGAAGGGAATATCGACCAAAAGGGAATCTTAACCCAAAGGCGATGAAGGCAATCTTAACGCGAAGGGGATCTCTGTCAGAAGGCAAGCTCAATTCGAAGGTGATCTTGGCTTGAAGGGGATCTCAACCAGAAGGGAATCTTAACCCAAAGGCGACAAAGGCAATCTTGACCCGACGGGGATCTCTATCCGGAGCCAATCTTGATCTGAAGACAATCTTAGGCTGAAGGGGATCTCGACCCAAAGGGAATCTCAAACTGAAGGAGATGACTTCCCGAAAGGGATCTCGGCGATCTCGGTCCAAAGGAAATATCAGCCGAAAGGGGATCTCTGTCTAGAGGCAATCTCGATCCGAAAGCAATCTCGGTCCGAATAGGATCTCGACCCCGAAGGGGATCTCAACCCGAAGGCAATTACTCTAATGCCACTATAATGTTCCTATGCCCGTTGGCCTCAGATTTTTGGTAAAAGAATGTATATAGTTCCTTGCATGCGGCAAATCAACTGGAATTTTCCTTGTTCCTACAAGACCAACGAGTGGTGTACGGTGATAGCAAGTTGTCCATACAATGAGGTTGGAATTGTATGTCCATACAGTGGAAAGATTCAAATCGTGCAGGTGGAGTGTAAGTCTGTACGGTGGAGGTAATGTGACCGTACGGTGATGTTGGCTAGGTCTCACACGGTAATGTGGAAGAATGACCGTAGGGCTAGGGAATGTGAGGTGTTGGCATACGGCAAAGGTATGGTGATGGCGTACAGCAGGGTGATGGTTGTTGGTGGGTCATACGGCTACCAGTCCGTACAGATGGAGATAGATTTGCGCCAAGGAATACTGGAGTATGTGTGTGTGCATTCCATGATGTCGAATCCAATACAAGTTAAGACAATCGACAATAACAAACATAAATCAACATAAAGATGCACAATCTAAATCATGTAAATATATAATAGCAGACAATGATGGTGCTCCAGATGTGCCAAATCCGAAGCAAAGTAATACAGAGAATCGGAATAGGGTTAGGGTTGAGTCCCACCAAAACCGAACTGGCCAAGTAGGGAAGATCTTTCACTTCCGAAATGGAGAACAACAGAGAACTCTAACAGAAATTCATAGTACAAAGAAATAATCCAAATCGCATGACAACTACTACCTACATGTCATACTTAAATACCCTTCAAAGGAACTCCTGAGGGTTTACAAAAATAGCCGACGGCAACACCTACGGAAACAACTAAAATCTAAATGAGTCCCAAATATACTAAATCAATTGGAACCACAAATATAAATATTATTAACTTGGGCCCCATATTAATTAATTAAAGTAACTAATTAAAGGTCCTTTTATATATTATTTAAATTTTGGGACCAATTAATTAATTAACTTAATTTAATAATTGCATTAAAATTTGGGGACATGACAACAACTATCACCCTTATATTTTGATTTATCTACATTCACAGAGATCACAGCTCTCCAATGGTCACATGTTCACACAACTGCACGTTAATCCTCTCCACTATTAACAACTAATTAAAGCCTCTCCACTATTAACAATAGAAACTCTGCACACTACTAGCTACAATGCCCATATTAACACAATGTATATCAGCAAGATTTGCAAACAGAAAATGAAATTACAGTGAGAAAGTATGGCTATATATAAGTTGGCACACTGATGAAACAGACGAAGACTCAATAACAAAATACTAAATAGTGTCAACTTTAAGTACAAGTTGCCAATTATTAAGCTTACTTGAACAACAAACAGGTATGACTCACAACTACGCCTACATTATCAATATCAAGTGCCATTTACTTATCAGGTTGATTTTAATTATAATTAAAATAAAGATGTTGTATTATCTCATTTCTTTTGTTAATATAAGTACCAATACCATTAACACCTCATATTCAGTTATGGTCATTGTCCTAATCTTTCTTATCCTTCTCTTTATACCTTAACTCCTATATCTTAAGGAAAACATAAAAGACACAAATTCCTAAAAACGTTAAATTACAAAAGTATGCAAAGATACATTCCACACCAAATCATAAAAAAAGACTTCCAAGCAAATACCTTTTATACCAAGAGAAATCATTAGGTATACTGGCTTTTGCATTTTTCAAATGATCAAGCTCCAACAAAACATCAAGCAGCTTAAGCATGGACCTGAAAAGAAACTCTCGACTGTGGTAAGAAACTAAACAAATATTCATACATAATCTACATAACCATTAAAGTATTACATTAGGAATGCTCCAAAGTTAAGCATTACAATATTTACAATATCGTTTTGTGCCTACTATACTTGACAGAAGAATATGTTACGCTAACCTCAATTTTTCATCCAAGGTTGATTAAAAAAGTAAACTGTGTTAAATTAGGGATTAAGAATATAATTTTGAGTTATGCATCCTTTTGCATTTTTCATATGATCACGCTGCAACAAAATATCAAGCAGCCTAAACATGGACCAGAAATAAACTCTTCAAGTGTTTAAATGCTAAACAAGCCTACACATATACCCAGCCCAATCAATAAAGCCTTACATGAATAGGAAGCTTACAAAGATAAGCATTACATACAATAGCATTTTGTACCCACTATATTTCATGTAAGCAAAAGTTGAATTGGCCTAAGTTTTCCATTCAAGAATTGCGAAAAAATGTAAAAGGAAATATACTAGGGATTATTAGATGTAATATAATGATAAGTTGTACATTGTACACAGGCTCTATGTTGTTTGCTTTAAGGATGCAGTAGCCCCACATTAATTATGTCAAAAAAGTAACATTGCTGTAACTTATACCCACCAATGTAATTCACCATATAAAAATAACTGCAAACATGCACAAATTAAATTTACTCAAACAAATAATCTTAGAAATACCTATAAAGAGGAAGGATCCTTTTCCGAGTGGGATGTAGAAATGCGAAAACATTGGTGCAATCTTATTAATCCACCTTTGATATACTCCAAAGCTAATAAGATAGAAAGGAAATATTGTAAATGGGAACCTCTCACAACAGGATAGACAAGTTTAAATTTTGATGTGGCCTCTAGAGGCAACCCAAACATAGCAGGTTTAGGCTATATCATATATTCAAATAAAGGTGTTGCTTATCTAAAAGGGTCAAACCTTTGGGTATAATGTCAAATAACTTAGCAGAATTAGAAGCCTCGGTAGAAGGATTAATCTTATGTCAAGAAATAGGAATTAACAAAATAGTTATTGAAGGGGATTCGCAAATTATTCTAAATGCGTTAAGAAAAAAGAGACTCCTAATTGGATTCTTAACTCCAAATTAGAATATGCCCTATCTATAGTTGATAAATATGAAAAAGTCATCATAAAACATATATGTAGGGAAGGTAATAAAGAAGCTAATGATCTAGCTAATAAGGGTGCAAATGGTGAAAATATTCTTATAAGTAACATTAAAAATTAAGTTTCTTATCCTAGCATATCCTAATTATTCTTTTTAGTAAGCCCTCTTAAGAGAATCATCATTTTAATAATTTGTACAAGATAATAAGATGCTAATTAATAAATCAAAATATAGTCTAGATGGAAGGTACTTTGATTATATTTAACTTAAAATAATATTTATAAATATACCAAATAAATAGTCTTATTTTCCAATATAGGAATCTAAATTTAGATATAAACAGATAAAAAGATAAAGAGTCTATATAAATTTTCAAATATCTTTTGAATATCCAGCTAAAATCTAAGATGATAATTAATTTTAAAATATCTTCTTACCTATTTTCCTTCTAAGCCTACATTGTACTTTCAGAGCAAATAAGGTTTCCTTGATAATAAAAATAAACTAAAAACTCACTCACAAACCAATACATTCATAATTGCTTCCTTGATCTCTAAGGATAGCTTAAGAATCAGATGTGTCATCCACGCTAACGACAAAATCAAACAGAACTTGTCCGAACATCAAGGATGGGAATGATTGTTCCATATAGAGGATTTAGTTCCTCCTTTGAAATAATCATATTTTTAGTTGTTTGTGGTATCTCGTAATCAAATTTCTCCCTCTTTTTGTGCAATTTAGTTCATCTGTCTGTTTCAAAAGATTGCAATTTAACCAAGGCTGATTTTATGAGAACTTTAAGCATAATGAAAAAGTTCACATTTATTAGCTATCATTTAGTTCTTCGAGATCGTCTTCAATAAGCATTCTATTTTAATGGTTTTTGGAATTTCTGGTGTTAATGATTCCCTGGTGTTTACTGGAGTCAATATCGTTATCAGGTGTTAGTAGTGTCAAAATTGCAACTGTGATTTTGTGCCATGAATACGGGTGTAGTTCTTTTCCATCAATTTGAGAACAGAACTATGGCCTTTATGGGCACAGTAAAACTAGAAAGATGGAGTAAGATTCTCCAAGACCAAGATGATATGGTCTGGTTTGCAGTAGGTAGAGATTTAGGGGAAAGACATTTCAATTACAGAATTCATGGAGAACGAATAGTGAAATCATAGTATGCTCCATATGAGTTTCTCTAAGAGCTGGAGTGGCCCAATTGGATACAGTAAAGCTTTGTGAGAATATTTTCAATCCAACATGGATGAAAGGTTTGCATCAAGCTGTATATATTATCAATCATAGGACTGGCCTAAAGGGAGTCTTAAATGGGCAAAGGTTCCCAAAAATCCTGTACTAACCATTAGAGATCAAATAATATTTGATGAGATTTGGCCTGAAATGGAAGCAAAAATCTTCTTTCTTTTGCGGTGGTGTAATGTAATCAAAGAAAGGAACAATTTCTGGTTACTACCAATCTTCAAGAAAGCTAAAATTGGCCCCTCACTGTTATCTAATGATGATGACCACAACGCATTAAATTTTCAATTCCAACGCTTGAAAAGATTGAGCAATCCGAAGAAGGCAAGGGAAGAGGAAGCTACTGGTCAAGGAACAATGGCGGATGGCAAAGAAACTGATGAAGAACTCCTCATTATTAGACGCTCAGAGAGCTGAAGGACTATCTGCATTAGGTTTCTCTTAGCTTTTAGTAGTTATGATCTTTTGGAAGCTTGTTAGTGTTTTGTAGATATTTGGCTCTAGTACCTGACATGGTTTGTTATTATAAAGATTGCTCAAAGTTAGTATTAAGTTTTATTAGCTCTTAGGGGGTTAGTTGCAGAAAGAAGATTTTGTACCTAGATGTATTTTACCAATATCCTACATTGTTCATATAAGTTTGGGTTTGTATACTCTGTTTATAATATAGTTAAATACAAAAAACATCTGTAGTATCTTTGTGCATATCACTATATTTCTTTTTTAAAAAGATCTCAGTTTGATGGTAATGTGATAATATTTATAGGATATGTTCTTGGTTTTGAATTCTGGATTTTATCAAGATCGAATGGAACGAATAGGAAGATTAAAATTAGTTTATTTTATACAATAAGTTTAGATGTGTTAAAATCAGAATTGGAATTTTATTCAGAAATAATAATTTAGGTTTAGGTGACTTTATGTATTAAGATTTGTTATAAACAATTAATTTTTAAAAAGGGTAAGAGTATCTTATTTTGTTTAATGAGACATGAATTCATATAAGATCTTCAATTCCCAATTCATGAACTCAGAATTTGGTGATTTTAAGTACAGCATCAAAGGATCTAAAATAACAAATTAATCATAGGTATAAACTTGATTATAGGGGCATGTTCGAGACTTTTTAATTTAGGTGTTCTCGTACAAATAACATCATTCTAAACTTATGAGAGTTTTTTAGAACAAGTTGTAGATATCTGGTTGCTTAAGTTGGAAATTTTCAGATTAATTAATTAGTTCTTATCCGACTTAATAAGCATAGACAATATTTTAGAGGTATACGAAACAAATTCTTTCAGATCCTCAATAACGAATATCCTTCAATCATTTTAATCTATAGTATTTCCAGGCTATCTAATCTCGGCCTTTTTGTAGTTATTAGGATTCGTTTGTAGTTAAAGCCTCTTTTGTTTTTTCTTATATATTGTTCAGTCTTTATCTCTCAGAATCCTTTTTGTCTTTTCCTTTAGCCTATCGTCATCTAGCCGTTCGGCTAGACTGATTCTTTATTAAGTAAGATTCTGACTTTTGTCAGTTTCTCTGTGTTTTTTCTTTAGTCTCTTAGTATATAGTGGGCAAGTTTTTCTTAAATTAGGTCTTGTGTCTTGATGAATCTGGTTTTCTTCTCATCCTTTCTGCTGTGATTTTCTCTGGTTTCTTCCTTTTTCACTCTCTTGTTTAGTTCTCTGGCCTTTTTATGGTCTTATCTTTTGTTCTGGGATTTACATGTCATGAAACATTGCATGTTCAGGAATAGTTTTCTCAAACATAACAATGTCTCCTAATATGTCTGTCCTTTGTATTTTTCCCTCTTCTTCCTCTGTTTTCCTTCTATCCATAAGGGAGAATTTATGTTTTCTTTCTTTGTCTTGTTTTTCTTCTTTCCTCAGACTGTCGAGAGTTAGATTAGGTTTGTTTCTATTGATAGTTTATTCTGTGTCCAGGTTCTTCTTATTAGGTTTTCATTTATTTCCTTCTAAAGTGAATAAGGGCAAATCTTCCAAACAAAAAATGAAGGATTATATATTTTCATTCATATATTTTGATTTTTCCAGGGAAATATGATAAAGTTTTATCTCTTCAATAATACGTAACAATAAAATGCTCTCTAACATATAAAGTTTCATTTGAATATGAAAATATTTCGTATTCATTCTCAATCCGACTCAGTTGACCTTATGCCCTTTCATATGCTATTGATCTTGGTATTATTATAAAAGATATTTGGGTGTTTAGACTCATATAGGCTCACTGAAAATCACGATTAATTATGGCAACCATAATTAAGCTACGAGGGCCTCCAATTCAACCAGATTTTGATGGACCTGTAATAGGTACCATATTCAAAGATATGTTATTATCAACCCATTTTCTGGTAACTAGGGCAGTATATTGAATATTGGGAAAAGAATTTGTCAACTTAAATAGATATGGAGTTCCTACGGATATCACTTCAATGTTTGTAGCTATGGTCCATTCAGTAGAAGCTGAAAAGTTTGGAATAGATCTCTTATGTAGGAGACTGTTCAAGAGTATGTTAGTAGGTGATCTTGAAAAGGTTTTGATCAACATTAATGAAAATTGTATGATTCCAAGGCCTTGTAATTATCATATTAATATGAGGGGTAGGAACAATGTTCCGTTATATCCCATTGTATTTACAAAAGATTGAAGGAGATTCAACAAGGAAAGTTATTGTTAGAAGAAATGTTGATTTTCTGATGTATTTTCTTTATGTCAGATTTCCTTCAGGGCATGACTGGATAGATCAGTATATCAAGGAGGATAAAGTAGGCTTGTGGGAAGATACTGAAAATATCAGTCTCGAATATATCAAGCCAAATCATCCTTTCGACGAAATTTCTGATTCAGTGGCTCAATCTCAATAACATGTTAATTTTTTCCATTTGTCAAAATAATGAGGAGATTGAATTGAAATCCTTTTCAATTATCTTTGCCAAATATAAAATATAATATAGGTGATTTCCATGATTAAAACTGAAGTTAAATTTGTTTTTGTTCAATCTGGATACATGTAAATCTTAATTAAATTTGTTATTTGCGTATCAAGATTCATGCTTTCTAACAATTTATCTTAGTCAAGTTTAAGTTGCAGGATTTCGAAAAGGAAAAGCTATAAATATGGAAATCAAATTTGGAGACAAAATAAAGTATCATAAAGTCAACTCTAAGGATTATTCACTTGAAAATCTTCAAATCATATAAGATGGATTTTTTATGTTTTCTAAAAACTATGGGTCTTTAGACCTTTTATCTATCAAACTAAATAAATAAACAAACATTTCTTTCATTGAAGACAATTAGGTACCATCCATGCCTCTAGATCTCAAGTTAGCAGCTCTCCTATATTGATTTAGCACCCATCTTAGTTCAATTAACTCAATTTCCGACAGACATTTCTCATCGTGACTCATGTATCCAAGAGGCCACATATGTGTGATTTCTTTTGTATAGTAATCGAATGAGAATGACAATTTATATTCATGTTCAATAGTCCATTTGTAACTTTGTGTGGATAAAGGGCTTCAAGTTATTAGTTTGATTGCAAAGGTCTTGAATAGAATAGAGGTTTTAGGATTTTGGTAAAACAATTCTACAGTCCTACACAGTATCAAGACAATTTAGCTACTAGGCTAATATGTTTTTTTTTTCTCATTTTGTTGAATTTACATACCAAGGGTCCGTCTTTTTGTAATGTCCCCAACTTTGACCTTACACCACTAGTACTTCCTCAATTTTGTGAAGTCTCTAAAAGAGACAAAATTGCAAAAGAATGGGCAGTTCAATATTGGCCATCATAATAATATGGCAGACGTTGGATGCATACTGGTCGATTATTTATATATTATCACATACCCAGCAAAAGTTTTCGTAAGTATGACATTCAAGTATCAAAAGTTGAACAATCCATAATCCTTGTTCGTAAAGGATGGGATGCCATGGTAGTTATTGGTTGCCATAAAAGAACAAGAGTAACCTAGGTTGCATGGGTACACGTACCCACACCCCTAGGACGCATACCCCAAGTCCCACGGACTCAGTGAAGAGCATCATAGTTAAGGACCTTGATTAAGATTTCTGATTTTTTTTTAGTTTTTTTTAAGGTACCAGCTTATTGATTATCAAGCTTTATTCAATACATAATCAGTTTGAAACTTTGATACAATACTAATTAACAGTAAACTTTATCACTGTTCAAGTCAAAAGTAATAATTTGCGATATGTCTTTGTTATATGATTTATGATCTTCTTGTTCATGTTTAAAGTCTGTCTTCACTGTTATGCATCTAAATATTTATCTAAAATTATTATTACAAACATATTGCAAAAAAAACTGAAATAACACATTACATTTGCAAACTTTATTACTGTTCTTGTTTTGAAAAACCATTGGCATGACTCATAATTTCCGACCTTTTATGAATATTAAATTATATTATTTAAAAAGTTCTTCGTGCCCAAGTACCCCTGTCACCTATTTTGAAAAATAGTTGTACCCATACCCGTACCCGTACAGTAGCCTAAGTACCCCCGTCCCCGTGCAACCTTGATAATAACATTTAACTGCAATTCAATTAAAGAAATCACACATGTATCCAGAGAAGGCTTTAATGTGACTGACACCAATAAAATGTTTAAGTACCTATCTCACATAAGAGGCTGAGAAATAATAAGTAATGCTTAAAGCATAATGCACAAATTTGAATTGGTGATTACTGATGTTGACGGAGGGGTAATAAATAGATAAATGGATCAGAGTGCAAGTCTAGAAGGAAGCTGAAGGAAGTGTCGACAAATAGAAACGATACAAACGACTACAAATAGAGAGTGAATAAATGATAAGAGGTATATTAATAAAAGTTTACCCCTTTTATACTTCGTGGTTAAGAAGAAAAGACAGGAGGATTAGAGAAGTATAGCAGGGAACACATGGAGAAAAAAAAGACGCTTTCAGTAAATGTTATCACCGAAGCAGAATTGCAAACCATTGACATCAGCGTCTATCAAAGGTATCACAGTCTGTATAAAGAAATCGTAGTTTATAATAAAGGCTGCAGTATGCAAATGAACACAAGCATATAATACATGGAGGAGATGCAAAATACTTTGATGATAAAAAAAATATACAGATCTGTAGAAAACTGTGTATCAACTAAATATCAACGCTAAGGCACATAAGGGGAATGTATTTCAAATTCAACTTGGCAATAAATTATCTTATGACCTTAAGTTATAAGGAGGTGAACAAAAGGAATAAAAGTAGAAACAATGCTAGTTTCACCAATTGCATATTTCCAAAGTTCAGATCAGGCACATTTATATTTAGGACAAATGCACAATTTTAAGGATCGTGATTATAAATAGCAATAACATAACTCTGTGAACTTATATAGACAAATCAGAAATAGCTATAACATCATTGGAAGCAACAATAGTAAATACATTGAGTACTTAAAAGATATAGTAAGAGTAGCAAGAAGTCAACAATACAAGTATGAGAAACATTATTATTCAAATTTTGAGAGAAAATACAAGGAAAAATGGAGATCCAAAACAAGGACATTACATAATAATCATTCCTATATTAACAATTGTTGGCATAACTGATTTGGCAATGGAGTGATGATGATTGTTGGTATAACTATTGAGGAAATATCATGAATAGATTGCTGGCTATGAATGACGAAGAGTTGATGAAGATTGGAACAAGATTTGATGACAAGTAAATCAGTTATAGTGTTGTCAACGATGTCGACTATTAGAATAAGTGTTTTAGCATGTTACCACAAATTGATTGGAGCAAAGGAAGAGTTGTGTGAATTTAGTGTTGCTATCATACAGGAAGGTTAAGTGATGTGTCATGAAGCTAATTCTATGATAGCACCTGAGTAAGCCATGTGTTATGGAGTCACACCGGGTCACTGTTAAGGCAGTCAATAATGAACAGTTAAATGATTTGAATGTTTCTTCAAATCCGTAAGGAATCAGTTGAATTGATCATAGGATATGATAGAGGATGATGTCAAGACGATATGGTTAAGATAGCACCATAAAAGAATCAAAGGTAAGGATATTTCGGTGATCAAGAAGTCATGTTGACAAGAATAGGTAAATAGGTGAACAAGATAGTTGAATAGATAAACAAGGACAAACTGGTAAACTAGAGTGAACAGGACGAACGGTTACAAAGGAATGAACATGTGAATAGGTAAACAAAGAGGCTTATTGGTAAACAAAGAACAATTTGTGAAGATTCAAGGCACGATCATAAGATTCAAATTGTTATTGGGATCGATGATTTGTCTTTTACAACTAGAAGGTTTGTAATACCCCGCCCGAAGATCTTGGGAACAAGGATGAAATATAGCAAGAATTTTCTTTTTAAAACCAAGTGTAAGTGTACAAGGTAACAACCTACACAGATCAAAGACTACAACGAAAGGCTAACAAACAACCAACACCAACGGATCTCCAAACATCACCACTGACTAACACAAAACCCAAAAAAAACATAAGAGATCAACGAAGTTGAAAGACAAAAGCGGATTCCTGAAAATTGGCTAAGGCTGAAATCCTGAAGTCCTGAAATTTGGCTAAGTCTAAATTTTTGAAGCCTTAAAATTTCCTAGAATCTTTATCTTAGCCCGCAAAGGTCTAGAACCTATCTCAAATGAATCGTCGCATATATTAAAATATATCTTAAGTATTAAACGATATATTTTAAACCCCCTAGTAAATCTGTTTTGAACTAGGAAGTTGAAAAACCCAAAAGGGTATCCAAAACCAACTTCCAAACTTTTGCCTGACAAGCCTAAATAGCCCTTGTTTTTCGCGCGAAAATACAAGACTGCAAAATTTCGCACGAAGAGATGCATTCTCGCGCGAAGAAGTGCACAAGCTCGCGCAAAGACTTGCATCCTCGCGCAACAACTCAAATCAGCCCAGAAAGAACAGAAAGAAACATCGCAGTATACTGAAAGCAACATTGCATTAAAACATAAATAACATCACAACGAGCAAAATAACCAAACTAAGTACGCGGTTCCTCCCAACCATAATAGCGTCATCAGACCATCGTGGGCCCTAGCCATCCCCTGCACATAACATTCCAAGCTACCGATCGAATCGTCAGTACTTTCATAGCAGAAATGTCACTACTAAACATGCTACAAAAGCAAAAGAAATCTAACATGCTGGGAAAAAGCATAAGATAATCCTACTGGCAGATACATTATCTATCATATGCTACACATCATAATAAGGAATGCATCAAACTAAGATCCCCCAACATGATACACAAACATCCCAATGAAAGCATAAATCACAAGAAAAGCATACTCTAGAACCGAAGTACCACGTGAACACATCCAGCAACGGTCGCACGAGGACAATAGACCATCTCTGTACACCGGTCCCTAGCAGTGGTGTAGGTAGCTACGCCTCCCAACCACATGGCACCCGTAGGTCCACACTCGCCATGCTGATGGAGATAATGAACCAACCACACCCACACACAAAGCAAACATCCATGGCTAACACTCACGCCAAGAAGTATGATGACTGAATCCAAGACAAAGACAATGCATAACTATAGGTCCTGGTCAGACATCTCAGAGGGCTACTATGTAAGGGCTAACATCATGGAGAGTCGCTTGGCATCGACAAGCCCAAGCTGGTACTGGCAGCTCTCCACTTCCCAACGGAAGGAGCACATCCCGAATCATTTTAATATCTTTAAGTTTATTACCAACCAATGTTTAGATTTAATTATCACTTGATTACAAAGCTTCTACACGCCAACCCTCAGGAAATAGGTACCGGGTTGCGGAGATAGAAGCCCCCTCCATATGCTACCCTACCCTACCCATGCTCATCCAACGATGAGTGCCCGTAGGCATGCAAATTCCCAACCCAACCCCAATGATCACTCTTCCAAAAATACCATGGAAGATCGGGACTCGCAAGTCATCCGACAGTGTACGCGCACGTACTCGTGTGTGGCGCACCACCATCACGAAGATCATAACAAAGGACTAGATGAGAACACAAAGCAAAAAGTCCCTCAACCAAAAAAAAATCGAGAGGACGGATGCAACATGCATCCCAATGCAACAAAAGATGCAAAAGTGGTCTGACAAATATCCAAACAGGTCATCCAGTTCCACGACCCACATTGTGCCAAGAAAACCCGAGAAAACAAGGCAGCACGCAAAACGAGGTAAAAACCCCAAATTTTGAAAAAATTTCAAAATTAAAACCCATTTGGCCTTTGGGTGCAAAAACCCCAAAAATTCAAAAATAATCGAAATTGGATACCGTATGCAAAAACGGCCAGCATAACGGCTCAAAAACCCAAACCCCCATTTCAAAAACAGGGAAAACGTTCATACCCAACCAACCGAGCAAAACCAACGAACAGAAACAGAGGGGAACACTAGTTCTCAACCTCCCAACATACTGCTATAAGAAAAAAAAAAAAAAAGCAGAAACGGAGGAAAAACATTAAAACGGTACCTAGCAGCAAAAGGGGCCGAAACTGAAACCCGCAAAATAAAATAAATAATCCGCTGAAACTGTTGAAACTGACAGCAAAGCATAAACTCCCCTAGTTGAATCCAATGAGACCAACCTCGTGCAAATCCCACGCTCACAGCTCCCAGAATGAACAAAACAAGAATCCTTCAAAAGAGGATTTCCAATTTTGCTCACCAAATTCTATTTCTGAAAAGTGAGAAGTGAATAATAATCCCACTTTTCCAATAGTGAATAGTTGATTCTGGAAATTAGCCAGCTGGAGTAGCTAAACTCCAAATCGACCCAAACGAAAACAAATTATTATCCGTAACGGAAATTCACCTAAGGCAAAGCTGCCAGAAATTAAATCAAAAAAGATTTAAAACCTCAAAACCCAAAATCACAGAAAAACACATAACACTTTCGCGACAGAGCGAACCTCTAAATGCACAGACATGCTCACTGGTCTAATCACATAATGCAAATGACTTCGGATTTACTAACCACCAAAAGGTTTTAATTAACATAACTAAAATAAGGATACGTCGACCATACAAGGACGACATTGGTAAACATGAACAGTTGAATCACTAACTCCATGTGCCATTGCCAGGGATATAATTCCTGCACACTAAAATACACGATCAAGTGCAGTAGCATATAATATCATAGCCGAAGCAACATGTATTAAAATACCTATTTAATTCATTTACATCACTCACGTTCGCAAAAAGCGTAAAGATACAAGAATGAAGGAAAATAACCATAGCATAAAATTCATCTCATAACATGATCAATGAATATGTCCAATAAACCATATAACTAGATATCCTCATAGATCTGCTGCCATCTCAAAATAGCATCAACATGCAAATATGATAAACTGAACAACATAGCAGTCTAGCATCTATGGTACCAAAACAAAGTATAACATCTGACCCTCAGATCATCTCCAAGAACATAAAAAGAGTAACAAGTATCTCTCGAATCAAAAATAGACAAGGTACAGACTGTAAACACGAGAGGTACTACAAGGTTGATGTATGATTTATGGAAGGAATTGACAACACAATAATCAAGGCAATACGTTTGAGGAAGATTCTTCAAGAAGTTTCTACATGGTCAAAACCACTTATGGAGTTGGAATGATTCCCAAGGTACAGATCGAATGTAGATTCATTGTGTTCAGGAGAAAATAAAGAATGAATGGTTAGATTCATTGTGTTCAATCTGGATTGTTGGATCTAGGTTTAGGTTTGATCTTAAGGCAACGGAATGGATTTCTACTTAAGGGTAAAGAAAGAAAGAACTAATTGTTGATTGCAAAGGAATGCAAAGTTGGAGAAGGTTGCGATCATAGAGGAAGATGCAAAAATGAATGCAATCAAGCCAAAGTGCAGAGTATGGTTTGTTGTTGAGTTATAGAGCTTAACTAGATCTGACCTAACAAAGATAGTGCAAATTCCAAATCATTTTCTATCTATTATTATCTAACAATTGTAGCAGTAAAATTCCTTAATCGAGTGGATCCTAACAGATCCCTTTGTAAAATCCTCTAATTAGGTGGCATTCTAAAGAATGTTCAAAATCTTCTAACAAGGTCACTTCTTGCAGGGTAATGACTTTGACAGGTCTCGAGGGAAATCCCTTAACAAGGTAGCATCTAACAGTGCTTTTGTAACCCTTAACTGAGCAAGCTCCTAACAGAGCATATTCCATAAGAATACACATTTTTTTATCATCATTCTCACACTGTGGTTTTCACCCTAGCTAGGTTTCCTCGAGATATATCAAGTGTTAAACATGTCTGAATGATTTTTATGTGTTTTCTTTGTTAGCTGGGTTTCCCTTGATTAGAACATCAAAATTGGTAAAAAAGTGAACAGCAAATGGTTAGAGTGAGAATCCTATGTAACTCTCTAGTCTATCTAAGAGATAGAATAGAAGCATCAATTGAAGTAATCAGAATCAATTGAACAACAAAGAGATAGCAGCCACTTTCAGTAGATAGCAAGTCGGATCACAACTTAGTCCTCAACTGCTAACTGAAGAAATCCTAATTAGCATCAAATAGCAAAGAGAGAATAGAGAAAGGACATTCTATTGGATGCTATAATTCCTACTAAGGAACTAAGACAAAGATTAGGCATCTGAAACTGTAATGTCCCTGGTAGTAGCGTTGACCAGTTTAGGCAATCCTACAAACAAATTAGTTAGTAACACAATAATAATAATTCTATCTATACTATTTTCCCCTCTAATCTACCCCAATCTTAAGGATGTCTCTAGATCGGACTTCCTAGGTCATAGCTACCTTGTCATCTTCCCAGAAGCGCACCCCTTAAGGTCCTTCTTGGACAGGACATCCTCGATCCAAGGCCAATCACATATGCATATGTTAACAACATGAGAATATTTTGGCACATTAATTCTTGGCCATGGTGGACAATGGAGATCTTAATATCTTATATGCTCCATGCTTCGAGTCTCTTCAATCTTCATGGTGCTAACTTTATAAGTTAACACAAAATTTATTTAATTTCTACAAATATATCCTTTTTATTTTCCAAAGATGGAATTATATTTATATCCTTCTACAAATATATCATTTTAGTTATATTTATTATTTACCGTGGTCTTATTTAAATAACTTGGGATATTGATTGATCAATATACCCCTACATAATTTAAATGTCTTAATAATGAGAAATGCTCATACCCGGCCGTGGGGCCCACTCGTGCCTTCTCCTCACAAAGTATGCCTTCCTCTGCAATACGTACCCTCTGCAATGCGGACCTGTCGGATGTGCAGCCACTACAAAGGAGTGGAAAGGTTTCCGTGCTCGATGTGACTGCCCAATCTCCTCACTTCTTGGTACATTTGTCCTTTGGCTGCTGCATATTAATACGTGCATGTGGTGATGTGACCCCTGAATGGGTCTTTCGGGTTATGACATGGCTATATATCTTGTCAACATATAATTGTCATTATTTGATTTATTAAGTGTTTGGGAAACAATTAAAATAAATGTCACTTTATACATGAACAATATTATTACCATAATTCATTTTTTTGTCATATTTTAAATTGATTCATAATAGTATTTATTATTTATTCAATTGAAATATAACAATATACATAATAGTTTGTCTTAGCGAAGGTCCATTATAGAAACTTGGTATATACTTTTAGAATTATGGATATGCATATGTGAGGATGGATACACCCAAAGTAAGGTATTCATAAGACCTGAGAGAGAGAGAGAGAGAGAGAGAGAGAGAGAGAGAGATGCCAAGTATTGGAAATCCATAAGGCCTTAAGAAGAGAGGAATTGTGGGGAGATGATGACATAGCTGGAGGAATGCTTAAGTTGATCGCATGACAACTTGAGCCCCAGGAAGTCCTCCCACAGATGCTAAAAACCTGATCACAAACTCTCCCAAAAGGATTAGGAAGAAATTAATATGGGAATTAGACAATTCTTTATTTATGCATATGTATATGTGCGTGTGTTGTATAGAAATTACTAACATATGTTCAGGTCTACTCATTAAGGAGCAAGGTTTAACACCAGAAGTATATGTCATATGATACCTTCTTTTCTAAATATCCAACTATATGCTAATGATATGTTTCTATTTATCAAAAGAGAGGATATGTTCTAAAAGATGTCTCTAATAGATATTCAACACAAACAGAATATATTGTTATCAAAACTCATAAAAAACCCAGTTTATCAAAAACTAGAGCTAGAAAATTATTCTATAATGTTTTATGAACTAAATTTTTAATGCAAAATTAACAAACCATTTGAATGTGAAATTTTTCATCACTTGCAACCAAAGATGTAAATTTCAAAGTGAAAAAAAAAAAGGAAACAAGTGAATACCACATATGGGTTATTGTAGGTCCATTGATTAGTCTCTCTGGCCGAGAAAAACGTTGCATGTCAACTGCCAGCTATGCAAATATAAGTAATTAATCAGTCCTAATCAGAAACAACCTGAAATTCATGATACCAACTCCTAATCAAGGCTTTAGTAATCTCAATATTAGTGAACAAGATATCAAGAGAAAGAAGCCTTACTTTGGATGCTGCTGATGCTTGCCATCGTTGGATTTCACGCAGCCGACTGATTTCCAAATCCAAAACTTGGTAAGTTTCAAAGTACAAATCTGCTTGACTTTGCTTCAAAGAGTCTGGTAGCTGCATGAACCAATTATAGAATTTAGTCTACCTCATTAATTATTTAGACACCTCTTGGAGGACAACTGGTTAAAATTTTAAAGCACCAGCTACTAGAATAAAATTATTATACAAACAAAACCCAACAAAGAGACGAAATTTTCTGCATTTTTCCCATTGTTCCTTCCAGGATAAGGAAAACCATTAAAAAGTCTATAAGGTTGGAATATTTGAATACTAAAGTTTGAAAGTGACATGTTGATACTTCTCTTTTTGGTTATTAATCATCAAAGAGATTGTATTTGTATTGAAAGAGAGCTACAAAAATAGCAAGCATAGTTGAAATTTGATGCGGCTAGGAACCAACTAGGAGATGCTTTTGACAAGAACTAATCTAACATGGGAGGCAAAAGTCTGAGAAATGATATGCATATTACGCCCTTTTCTGCATGTTGTCAACTGTGAGAATCTGATTGTGCATAACAAGTCATAAAAATGCTCTTACAACATAATGTTTATTATAACCCCAGACTTATTCATAAGTCGGTCCTAATTACTTTTTAAACAGCTCCATTTTAATATAAATTTTAGCCTAACCTTTGATTTAGGCCATATATTGTAATAGCATAATGTTACTAGAAGTCAAAACATCTTCATAAGTAGGTTTTAATAACATCATTAAGGCTTTACTTTTAAGATACATTTTAGCTTTAGATTTGGTTAAGGTATATGTGGCCATAAGGGGATGATTATCCAAATAATAAGAGTCTATTATATATTACTTTTATTAATTGAAATCTTAGCCGTATGGCATAATTTGACTACATGAGTTTATTATGAATTGTTTACTTAATAATTTAATTATTAGAAAAAACAAACTACCACCATACCTTAAATCAAAAATCTACACCCACCCAAAGATGGAGGGCTGATTTCATACTACATTTAAGGGTTTCCCGTAAAGGAAAATGTATAATGAGAAGTTCAAATATATGAGTGAGTATTGTTGATGTGAGTTTTGTTCCACTACAACATGTAGAATCAAATACTAAATGTTTCAAAGAGAAACACCAAACACTCAATCCTCTCTTGATATAAGGTCATCTCTCATGCTAAGCTTGCAAAATAAGACCATGAAATGATTTCAAGAGTCCTTCTTAATCATGGACTTTACTTAATTTTATGATAGGATATGCTAGTTATCACAAACGCACTTACGTTATTCATTCAATGGATATCAACTCTTGCACTTCTAAAGATCTTGCTTCACAATGTGCAACGAAAATATAGTTCAACTTTCCACTTCAAGCGCAACTTAAACTTATAACTTTTATTTCTACTTCTACTTCTAATTTGTTATTTGGGAAGTGAGTGCTGGTGTTAGTATATGGAATAGGCAAAAGATTAAGTTGATCAACAAGTGAATAGGCACACAGCAGGGAGATACAAGAAACATCATTTTAAAAAGGGCCATTTCAAACACAACTTGGAAGTTCCATTATACTAATTGAATAACAAGAAGAAGTTTTCGTTCCAGACTCATACGTAGGAAACACATGGTCTATGGAACGCTCAGAGAGTAGAGAGTTTACCGCGGCCAGATATCTCAGTCGGAGGTATAATCAGTAAGAATGAAGGGAGGTCAGGCGGAGTAATCCAGTCAAGTTTGGGAAGTCAACTTGGAAGTAGCTAACGACACTCGAGATTAGTGAAGGCATTAACTCCATCATTCGGGCTCACTGCGTCTTCAACCTTCCTACCGCGAGTTAGACAAGCATCAATAGCATGTGGATGAGAGTCAGCCCCAACATCAGAACGACTTTGTGAAACATTGTAGACGCCCAGCGGCATTTTTTTGGCAACTATACGGGTCTGTTCCAATACCATACTGCATTTTGAATTTTTTTATTAGGTGGGTGATTAAAACAAAACCGATGACTGTTGTTTTCTAGCCCTTGTATGGATTTGTTTATGACTGGTAATGAGAAGACACTTACTGACGCCTAGTTCGTAGTCTTAGGATGAACATGCTTGGTTGGATTATTGTTATCAGATTTCGAATCTTATTTCATGTGAACGGTGAATTTTACTAGCATTGCTAATTTATATGTGAAACGTAAAACTCTCATAAAGGGTTATCAAAGCATCAAGGCAGTTTTGGAATTCCTTGGTTATGTTCAAAATCTGAATCTATCTATACAGTGGTTTAATATTGTTTCAGTGGTGTTGTGAACTATTTGACAAAATTACAATTCTACTATTCAGTTTTTGTAATGTCCCCTTTTTCTGGGACATTATAATTCTGTGTGGCTAGCTCACTTCACCTAGGTTTCGGGGGCGAAAAGGTTCTTTACGGGGTTCAATTCGAGATTTGGCCTAGACATTTCCAGTTCCAGAGCCATCGGAGCAATTTCGGCAATTTGTCCAGATACTTACTATTTTTAGTAAGTAATCAGAGCTCAGTATTTTCGGTACCTCAGTGTTGGGTTGGAAGCGTCTCACCGAGAGCTTTCCAACGAGCTATTGCACATGCTCATCAGAGTTCATTTGGTCAGTTATTTTAATGCCTAATGACTATATGGTTTACTGACTAAGTGACTATTAAAGTTCATTTAACTTGTCACTTTATTTTCAAAAGGTACTATGTTCACTTAAGTGACTAAAGGACAAAAAAGTTGTTTTATCCCACATTGCTTGAATGAGCGTGCATCTCATTGGGAAAAGTAATAAAGGTACAACAAGCTACACATGAGAGGATATATGAAGATTATAATATTCAAACAAATATTAATCTGGGAGCTGGAAATAGTTGTTGATTATTTCTTTTAGGACGCAAAACCTTGAAGAAGCATTTGAAAGTTGGACACAAACCTAGCCTTCTTACAGGTTTTATCTACATTTGCCAATCTGACTGTTATTTCTATTGATAAGATTAGATTTTCTGGATTGTTGAGTGTTATTGTATTGTTGTTGTATAATACAGTAACATATTTGGCGGTTATTTGTGTTAACTCTTGGTGCATATATGTATTTCTGAATATTGGAGGAAATAAACGAACTTTTCTGAGTTTTCTTGTATTCAAATCTGCTGGTTATAAATCTATTAAAGTTCTGGAATTTATATTGCATATTGGTTTACCATTCGGATTTAAATCTGCAATTACATATCTTGGGTTTTTTGGTATAATATCGGGAAAGGGATATTGCAGTTTCCCTATTGATAAAATTGCTTCAGAATAGTACAGTGGTACCAGAGCATATTTAGGCTGCTTATGGACTGTTTGATTTTATGTCAAATACTAAGCATTCAGTATTTCTGAGGAAGATTTAAGTCCAGATCAATACACAACCTCATCAATATATTGAAGGTGGTCTTCTCAATTTTTGTTGTCTACCAGAATATCATCAGAGAACACTAGCACAAACTTCCACAAGATGCTTAGTTGTTTTACATATACAAGCAAGATTCCCATACGTCAAGAACATACCAATTCTTGAATGGACAAAACTTGTACTTATAGCTCCAAAACTCGCAACTTGATAAAACTCAAAAGACCCAATTCTGATTGACCTTAGTGGCTACACAAAAACATAGCAAATTAAGAAAAACTTTACAACCATTAGGTGAGTTAATGGGAAAGTTTTCAACCTTCTGTGTGACTTCCGACTCCTGTGAGTTTTGGGCAAGTTTTGAAACTATAATTAAATCTACTAAATTGGCTTACATAAGGAAGTCAAGTTGACTGTCTATGAAACAACCTTACAAGCAAACAAAACAAAGTCTAATAAGAGTTTTACCCATATTCCTAATTGTGTTAAAACCACCAACATGAAACTAATGATAATTTATATTTGTTAAATACTTCACAGTTCCCAACTTCACACCATTTGAACTCAATACACTCCCTTTGATAGCTAATTATTTTAAATCCTACTTTGACAATATATTCAGGTAATCATTCGCAAAAGACCAACAAAGCCAATCCCAAAGGACTCATAGACATGCTAAATGTGTCAGTTACTTATGGCAAAAAGACAGGCATATTATGCAAAATATTTAGGAGGTGCCTTAACAAAGATAAGTACTTGACGAAAGATTCTTTAGAAGGTGATTCATCTAATAACTTTTTATCAAAATGTGAATAGTCCATCTACAAGACATTTTCAATAATAGTTAAACCAAAAATTGAAGACTTGTTTCATAAATATGGTGGCATTCCAGAACAGGAATGAAACTGAAAAAATGACCTGGGGAAGAGCTTTAACACAGCTGCGATAGGTGTAAAGAACAGCTGCCATCTCCTTTCCCTCTTGAACCAGCACATTCTAGAAATGTAACAACAAACAAACATTATGTACTTTTATGATCAACATTATCCAGGTCCAAATTATGAGATTGTTACAGTTATAATTGACAAAAAAATGAATTGAAAATAGAAACTCGTCAAGCTTTCATTCAAATGAAACAGGAAAAGAAATAAGGAGAACTATCCTTAGCAAGAAAAAGCTAGATCCGGCATTAGCATGTAACCTATATTTTTTGGGAAAACATACTCCAAATGTTGAAAAAGAATAAGAGAACAGAAGCAAATATACCAGCTGGTTAATAGATTTTGTATCCTCCAGCAAAGATAAACGATAAGCAGGAACATCATCATAACCTGCAAACAAGAAACCAACATTCATTTTATAAGACTTAAATTGTTCAAAGATTTCTTTACAGTTTCAACCATCTGTTTATATTGTTCTCTCATATTACAATATGATAATTATTACACGATTAATGCCCCCATTAAAGTTTTGATCATAAAGCAACTATAAGAATATACAGAACTGTGATAAATATGCACCGGACAAGTTTAGAACTAAATGTTATAACTTTGAATCATTTTACTTCTTAGTGAAGACTTGACAATTAAAATATATAATGTCATACATTGACCTACAAAAATATTTTGGTAATAAAGCTATATAACTCTTCTGATACATAGCGGATCAGTGTCATTACACCAGTTATATTAATGATGTCCATCACAAGAAGCCTTAATCACCTAATTTTGCCCCATGTTGTTGTATTAATGTCAGGTTTGAGTCAAGCGGATGGAAAATAGTTCTTATCATAGCAAACTGGCATGCCTTGGTGATCTTGTTCCTATGTGGTTTTGGTAGAAATAAGAGAAAATTTGTCCAAGAAGTGGTAAAATAGGCAAAAATCTGAAAATATTATCACTGATTATAATATTAAAAAGAAACAAAAAATGTAATGGAACGGTCATCTAAAGTTTACAATAGTGAAAATAAATATATTTTAGAAGCTCCTAGCTATAATTAACTGATAAACAAAGAAAATAATAAAAAATTCAACAAATGACTAAAAATTGGTCAACAACACTGAAAAATATGTCAGGTACAATAGTGTAATCTCCCCTTTATTTGGACCCTGGAATTTAATTAGATGATTAAAATTTAAGTTCTTGAAAATAAATAAATTTAATGACTTGTTTTAATTTCGTAGTGTCATTATAGTAACTTATTTTATATTAAAAGGAAAATTGAAGAGTCAATTTACTTATTCGCAGGCTAAAGTTAAATATGAAAAGGAGAAGGAATCTTGTAAATAATTCTAAAAGTTTCCCCAGTTGGCTATAAATGAGCAGTGAGAGGCTCATTCATTATTCTTGGTTTATTATTGCTCTTGAAAAAATCTGAGAGCTTCTGGCTTTCGGTTTAGGAAACCGAAGGTCGGAAACACTTGGGTTTTGGCTGGTTGGACAAGAAACCAATTCCATCTGTGGAGTGGATGCAATTCAGGATTCACCGTTACTCATTATTGTTCAGTTTGATGGAGTTTTCATCTGGAGATCTCATAGAAGAGTTTTATAGATAGGTATTCCATCTTTTATTGAGATTCGAAGGTTTATCTATTGCTTCTATATGGATTCCCCATTAATATCTGGTAACTTTAATTCACCTTTTTGATAAGTTGTTTGTTGAAGTTCATTTGGATGCCAAATATTACAGATTGAATATTTGGGCAAATGATTAATTTTGGATATTATTATAATTTATTATATGGTGATGGGTGATTGAAATTGTTGGTTTGAAAGTTGGGGAGTCGTTTTGGTTAAACATGGGAAAGGAATATGCTAAACTTCTGTCTGCGGCTCATTATATGATGGATGTTAATCCTAACTCCTTATCACGCTTGTTCATTACTGCCGTGCCAGATATATCATTTCTTGACAGCATGAATAACATTCTCCTCTAGTGCATGAAGCTTCAGGAATCTCATTTGAGACAAGTGCTGATCAATGGGGCTTTGATTTGGTTGAGCATGAATTTGTACTGTTTATTTTAAACCATTGTTTAGTAATATCAAATAGGGAATATCAGTTTTCTACATTCTATAACAGTTCTCTGGAACACAGTGAGGTCCAAAAGTTGACGCAAAAAGACAAGCAACCAGTTGACACCAAGGATGTATTTTCTGTTGTAAAGGACGTCAAAACAGAAGGAAACCTCCACCATAGCTGCTTTTCCTCCATATGAATAGGATTTGAATGAATGATGCTGGTCATGGGAGCCTTCCCAAGAGCCTGAGACTCCATATTGCAATTGTGGGAAACATTAATATTGTGCAGAGGCATTAAGATGGAGTCTGAACCGTATTTGGATATTTCAGATATTGGTTATTGTTCCTGAATGCTGGAAATACACTATCAGTTTGCTGAGGAGTTAGGTAGTTGCCAGGTCTATTTGTATGCTGCCATTGCAATGTAGGGAGTGAGTGTGTGAGTTAAAAGTTAGATGTTGCCAAACATTTCAGAATTGATAGAAACCTTGATAGGGCGTATCTTCCGTATCTCCTTACAGTTGAGGATCAAACTCGTTTTATCCCTTATCATGGAGTTTCTGAGTGGAGTTTCTGAGTGTCGAAGACAGTGTATGCTGGAACATATTTGTTAAGAGTAAAAACTCCTTGCTGAGTTCTATGCTACGTTACCGGATACGTGTGTCTGGCCTGAAGACAACATCCAGGTCTGTACTGGGTTTGGATCTGCTGAGGGTCTGTAAAGGACCTTGTGAATCCCTGCAGACTTGTGGTCTGCAATTCCACACTGATCCATAAGGTCGTTTACGGATCCGTCAGGGACCGCCCATGAATCCGCGGGGACCCCCACGGACCCACTGCCCAAAAAAGAAATGTGGAGCTAAAACATGTTATAAAAACAATTTTTAATTGTTTTTTTTGCTGGAAACCCTAAAACGGCCCCTTCTAGATGTTCTCAAAATCATTTTACACTCATTTGGTCTCTCATTTTGTTATCTCATTCTTGCAAGTTTGAACTGAACTGATTGAAATCCAAGGAGATTGATTCTGGAGTGAAAAATATTTCATAAAGGAAGATTTCAGTGTTGAAAGTATGCATTGGAACCATTTTCTTTAGTTTTTTCGTACATTGTTTCAAGTTTTTTTAAAGTTTCAAATTTTGTAGAAGTTTTGAAGTTTTTTTTTTTCGTTTTTGTTATATGATTGCAAGTGCAACAATGAGTAATCAAAGCTAAATGGGTGGGGAGGGATCTCAATTTAAAATTGATAAAAGGTCTCCTTTATGGAGACACACTACAAGAATTTCACAATGTACTGGAGGTGGGGGGGTTCATTTGGAAATGTAATTTTTGCAATGTACAATATAGAAGCTCCTACTCTAGAGTCAAACTTCTTGAGCCCTAGGGGTAAAAGGATTAATATGTGTGACGGGCGAGATAAGAAAGGGTTGCCACCAGGGAAAATAGCAGCATATGTAAAAGAACAAGAAAATGTTGACAAATTAATTTCAAAAAGGAAACACGGTGCTTATAGTGGGAAACAAAAATCAATGACACCACCCACTCACCAAGCCTCTAGACATCCTTTCTTGCCTATATCTTCTAGGGATGATGATGACATAGAAGAACCAAAAATCATCACCCACATGAGAGGCCATTAACAAAATAAGTTGAGAGATACAATTGATGAAAAAATTGGGCATTGCCTCTTTGTGAATGTTGTTCCACTCAACTTAGTTAGATCACTTTATAAGAGGGAGATGATGCAAGCAATAAATAATGCACCTTCTAGTTACCAAGGCCCTGGACATGAAAAGGTGTACACCACCTTATTGCACAATGAGAGAGAGAATGTACAAACCCAACTAAAACCCATAAGAGATACTTGGGTCAAACATGTGCGTCTATTGTCTCAGATGGATGAGAAGATTGCAAAAAAGTCCTTTGATTAATGTTATTGTTGTGTCCCCCAAAGAGGCAATGTTTTTGAAGGCAATTGACTGTGAGGGTCAAGTAAAAGATGTTGAGTTTATTGCTTAGATTCTCATCGGTTCCATAGAAGCAGTGGGTAGTGATAATGTTGTCCAAGTTATTATAAACAAGGCAAAAGTTTGCAAAAGTTTGCAGGGCTGCAGGTGCATTAGTAGAGGCTAGATATGATCACATCTTTTGGACACCGTGCACCATCCATTCCCTCAATTTGGTGATACAAGCTATTGGCACCCAAATAGATTGAATGAAGCAAATATATATGTGTGAGGCGATTCAAATGATTGTGACAAACCACCATATGTCACAAGCAATTTTCAGAACTTTCTCCAAATTGGAATTATTGAAGGTACATTTTACAATTTAATTTATTTACTTCATTTTTTAAAAATCATTTGTCGTGTTCTACATAATTAAATGTGTTACTAACTTACTATTAACATGTTTTTAGGTGGCTAAAACCCACTTTGCATCACACACAATTGTCCTTAGACAACACAATGAGGGTGAAGGATGCATTCTCACAAATGTTGCCTACCAACCAATGGGGCATTTGGAAACAATTCAATACAACAAGGGCCCAAAAGGTCAAGGCAATGACATTGGATGATGATTGGTGGACTCGGTTGAATTACATATTGGATTCACCAAGTCTATCATATATATGCTTACGTTTGCCGACGCAAATCAGCCATGCTTGGGGGACATCTATGATGCCATGGACACCATGTTCGAGAAAGTCAAATTGGTAAGTTATAATGCAAACCTCTATCCTAGTTTATTAATATTATTATTAAGAGATAGCTAAATTTTTAAAAAATTTAATCTACATAACTTACATCAAGATAACTTAAATGAATATCATTCGTTATTCATATCCTAGATCATACAAAGGAGTGAGAATCACCCTACAGAGACCTTATACAAAGAAATTGAAGATATTGTTCTTCACTGCTAGAACAAGATGACTACACCTTTGCGTCTCCTAGCTTATGCTCTCTCACCCAGGTATTATAGCCCAGATGTACTTTCTAGATGACTACACCTTTGCGTCTCCTAGCTTATGCTCTCTCGCCCAGGTATTATAGCCCAGATGTACTTTCTATTTCGGGTAGGGTGGAACTTTATAGAGATGTTGAGGTTGCTAGTGGGTATAAGAAGGCATTCAGTATGATCTTCAACAATTCAAAGGTGGGGGCAAATGTTAGGACAGAATTTGTATTATTCATCTCAGGAACAGATGTAGATCCTACGGTTGTGAATAATTAAAACAGAATGGATGGTATTACATGTTGGTACCTCAATGGTAAAGATTACTTGTACCTCTAGCCTCTTGCCATAAAGATCTTATCACAAGTAAGTTTTTAAATTTTAGTGTTTTTCATGTTTTTTGATCACTTGCACTGTAGATTTTAACACTTTGTTTTGTTTGTTTTCTCTCTTGGTTGCTACCTCTTCTGTCACTGAGCGAAATTGGCGTACATACTCCTTTATTCATTTAATGAAGCATAACTGATTGGGCTCAAAAAAAGCAAAAGACTTGGTGTTTGTTCACATCTACTTGCGCTATCATGTAAGGAACCAACATACAATAAGAGGGCAAAGAAGCTTTGGGATGTGGCACCTGAATCTACTGACATGGATATGACGATGCAAGATCTTGCTAGAGCCACATTGCTTGATGTAGATGACGAGGAGGTCAACACTACACCCTCTAATGCTAGTGGAACTCGCTTTGGTTCCAATGATGATGAGGATCTATTACTTGCAACCACTCAAGACCTCTATGATCCACATTTTTTAGATAATCCAATTGATGATTGAGAACACTCTTAAGATTACTCAATCGTGATTCAAACATTATTGAACTATAAGTCTATAAGTATTTTCATAAATTCAATGTTATGATTTTCTTTTGGATCATAATGTTTATCTTTGACATTTGGCAATGTTCAATAGTTAAGCACCATAGATTCAAAGTATGAAATGATTTAGTGTACCAATCAATGGTTATACCTCACTAGGAAGTCGGGAAGGCCTTTACCCAATAATCTTCATCTTCCTGCCCAATAGTTCCCAAATGGTCACACATGTCTTACACTATCATGTTAGGTCTTCTAACCCATTGCCATTAAACTTGGGGAGTTTTTGTCTGTCTAGAGTATCTGACATTTTTCTTCCCTAATTGGTACCTCTGTGTTCTGGAAGTTAGGTGGGCCAATCATTCCTTCATGCCCCCTTGGTACTTCCCCCATACCGTTAGGCTATGACACTTCCCTTCTCCTACTATTCTTGTATATACCTTGGTGGTAGCGGCACTCCCTCCTTCTCGAGGTCTTCAGCTCTATTTTCCCTATTCTTATTTCGTCGGATATGGCCAGCCCTCTTATCTGACATACCATATTTTTTATGAAGTCAGTGACCTCTCCTTCCAAACTTCTTTGTCACCGGCTTCAAAGTGCATAGATGGCTCTGTTCCACCCAACTCGCTTCCCCGACTATATGTGTCTACCTCGTTCGAGGTAGAATGAAGCATTAATCCCGTCTCGGCAGCACTACCAAATGGCAATCCCTCCTTACATTTCTCACTAGGTTTGTGAGTTATGTGGACCCTTCCGTAAGGCGTTGCAACCTTTGTTGTCTCTCTATCTGTTGTTGGATTCATACGCATCATCAAATTCTAGCTTTTTTTTCCTCTAGCTGTGATTCCTTATGGTGCCTTTTGTCATTATTCGGCAGGAGGAGCATTACTTTTTAGTAATACCGATTGTGCGGCATCTGTTTGTATCTTGGGGTTCCTCTTCACGTCAGTTCCTTTCATGTAATGTTGTTGTATTTGTTATCTTCATTGTTCTCTTTGGGTGACCTCTCTTTCTTGTTCTACTTCTACTAGTTTATGAGCCAGTAACCTCGGAAAGCTCCCCAAGAGATCATTCACCATGAGTCTAGCTCGTACTGTACCAATGGAAAGAGCCTTCTACTCTGCCTCTCGTTGTACGTACTGGTCTACTGTTATATCCCACGTGTGAACGAGGTCCTGTGTCAATTGATCCTCTCAAGTCACTTCCTCCTCAATGTTACTGTTTGTTATCACTACTTGTTTGTCAAAAGTACAACCTATTATACCTCCATCTTTTCACCTGTCACTTTGAGACCTCCAAGTTTGTACTAGGCAACGGAGCAGAAATGTTATGTGTCGAATATGGAAGTATTCATGCACTAGATATGGAAGTGTTTACATGCTAGATATGAAAGTGATCTTAGCATAGAAACTACATATCAATGCACCCAGTTTGTGGTTAACAGAAGAACAACATTAACAACAATGTCATAGAAAAGTAAAACACACGGCAATGGCAGAATATTACTTTTATTGATTGTACCCAAAGTATTACATTACCAACATGTCCTCATTGTTCTCAACAATCCCTACATATAGAACTCAAGTTGGTTAAGGATACCAACTGTCATGACTCTTCGATACATCTTATTTCATAACAAGTCTATTGATTATTCACTAATCACTTATTAATAGACTCCAAGATTGGTTTTTTTTTAATGCATGAATAACAAACCAATTTATATGTTGAAGTCAGCCATCAAACAACAAGCGGTGAAGGAAAAACTTTTGAATAAATCGGAATCTTCTCTAGACATTTCAATTTAGTTCCTTTCAAAGCCTACATGCAAACTGCTTGACAAATGACCTATGGAAAAGAATGCATATTTTCTTGAAAAATAGACTAGAGACATTATAAATAGCAAAGAACTAATAAGTCTTTGTTATTTTCAAGTATATATTTATTAACCTAACCATGCTACCCGAAGTCTATCTCGAGCACTACTAATGAAGAAAATCATAATGAAGTCACAACATCTGGTCAAACAAATTAGAAATGAAGAGATTGATAAAAAAAGCTACGAGATTATCTGAATTTCAAAATTTAATCTGCTAAGAAATTAAACTTCATGGATGAAACTGAGGTTTAAGATAAATAATAAAACATTTTAGTACTTGATCTCTGTCACACAAATTGAGGGTAACATGAGTATGATATCTTAAAGGGGACATGTACATCAGAAACAATAAAAAAAGACTTGTGTGGCCACCAAAGGAGGCGGTTCTTCTTTTTACCACATTCGTTCATATTAAAATGCAAAATAGTTAAAGAGGAATGGAGAAAATGTTACATGCACTAGGGTAGAAAATAAACCTCAAGTGTGACACCTAAATTAAAGACATGATGTGCTATTTAAAAATATAAATAATCAGATATTCAACAATTAAAAATTTTGGTTGTTGAAGAAGAAAGTTCATATCACTTAAAAAATAAGCTCCTATTCAGAGGTCAAATGTCAAGAATGATCTTGTTGGACACATGTTATATTTATCAAACCTGAAAGTTGACTGAATATCCATCATCCAAACAAGAAACTAAATCACATTGTAAAGGAGTAAATGTATCATCAAAAATTATAAAAAACATTGTGTGGGTGTAAGACAGGCAGATTCAAATGTTTACATGTTGATGGTCAATTGTTGGTTTTTGGAAACCTTCTCAAGAAATTTTGGAGGTAAATTTATTACAATTTAACATTTAGCATTTACTTGTTTAATAATTTAGTTTTACTTTTAATTTATATGCATATTTTTATTTGTTTTGCAACTTTGTAATTTTGCTTTTTTTTAATTTAATTTATGACTTCACTATTTTTTTTACATTATATGCAGGTCATTGAGCCCCTCGTAGTTCTCCTACGAGTTGTTGATGGGGAGAAGCCCTATATGGGCTACATATATGAGGGCATGGATAGGGCCAAGGAGGCAATTAGATCCAAGTATTCAAGAGTGGAGGAGAAGTATGGCCCCATTTGAGAGATCATTGATAGGAGATGGCAAAACCAATTTCACAGGCCCATCCATGCAGCAGCGTATTACCTTAATCCAACATTTTGTTCCCATACTGACTTCAAGGTAGATGAGGAGGTTCTTACCAACCTATATACAGTATTGCAGAAGATGTATAGTGATGGCGCAACCTCAGCTACAATTGAGCTAGATAAATATAATAATCTAGGGGTGATTGAGCGCCTCGTAGTTCTCCTACGAGTTGTTGATGGGGAGAAGCCTTATATGGGCTACATATATGAGGGCATGGATAGGGCCAAGGAGGCGATTAGATCCAAGTATTCAAGAGTGGAGGAGAAGTATGGCCCCATTTGAGAGATCGTTGATAGGAGATGGCAAAACCAATTTCACAGGCCCATCCATGCAGCAGTTTATTACCTTAATCCAACATTTTGTTCCCGTACTGACTTCAAGGCAAATGAGGAGGTTCTTATCGGCCTATATACAGTATTGCATAAGATGTATAGTGATGGCGCAACCTTAACTACAATTGGGCTAGATAAATATAATAATCAAGGGGTGATTGTCTCTAGCAAAATGTGCACAGATGCAAGATGTGCACAGATGCTTAGACATAATGACAGCCAAGTAAAAATATATTCTTAAGTTTATAGCTTATATGTTATGCATTTTGATTTTTGATTTTGTAATATAGCCTTTAAGTTGTACTTGTAAATGAGACTAATTTTTTTCTTTTCCTTATTTGTGATAGATGATGGCAAATGTTTGGGCCCTCAACCTCAAAACTTCAAAAAATTGTCATTCATATTTTGAGTCAGCTAGGCAATTCTTCTAGATGTGAGTGCAATTGGTCCATGTTCGAGCACATCCACTCGAAGAGGTGAAATAGGTTGTTGTGGAGAGGTTAAATGATCTTTTCTTTGTTGATTATAACCTCTGTCTTAAGACCAGACAGATTTTGGACATTGACTCCTCTCTGATCACTCTAGAGGAGGTCAATCCAGAGTTAGAGCAGCTCATTGAGGCTATTGATCTAGTCTTCACTTAGGTGGACCTTGACTAGGTTGACCAAGAAAATAGAGAGGTTAAGGTTATGGCTATAGCAAAGGAGGATAGAGCACGTTCTGGCAAACACACACGCACATGCACACTCACTATTGATGTTGATCATGAGTCCACCTCACATGTGGGGGCTATGGCTATTCAGTCCTCTAGGACCTAACTTAGATGCCTTTGTAGAAGGCAGACAAGATACTCAAAGATAAGTAGGAGAAAATTTCCACAGCAAGTCAAGGCTGAGGTTGGGACCAAGGTCGAGGCCAACGCTGAGGATGAGGATGAGGATGAGGCTGAGGCTTGAGCTAGAGCTTGAGCAAGTAGACTTGTTTATAGTGTTACTTTTTACAACTTTACACCTAAAAATTACACATAAGTGTTACATGGAACATCTCATGTCATTGGTTTCATGGATCTTACTAATTACATACATTTGTAATTCTATATATCCATGTCATATAATCCTATGTTTTCTATTTACTTCAGCTACAATTTGCACTTTACGTATGTGATGGATTTGTCATTTATGTTCCTTGTTTATGTATGTCTTCTATTTAATAAAGCTATAGTGTTTTTAAACTTTAAGTTATATTCAATAAAGAGTGCCTGAAATAAGTTTTAAATTGTTAATATCTCTAAATTTCAAGGGTTTGTTTCATTTTTTTGAGTTGTTGGTGAGTCATAGCTGAGTCACGAATTGAGTCAGCTTTGCCAAGTCCAAGTTTGGGAACTATGGTTTGAATACCAGACATGGCCTTCCCAAAAGAGTGGCAAATGGATCCTTTTATGAAGCTTGTGTGAAGGGAAAGCAACAGGAAGCATGGCCAGCAAAGAACAGTTTTATCAATCCAGAGAAAGTGTTGTTACGAGACCACATCGAGAGGCAAAAGATATCCACGTTGTGGAGTCCCCTGATTTTGCAGAAGTCTTATTTGGTTTTCCTAAGGCATATTTTATCTCTTTTGGCTTATTCTATTAGAAAAAACATGTTCCGATAAATGTAAATAAAATGTATTTAGTTCCCATTTAGTAACTGTTTCTGGTTTGCTGTTGCAAATCTGCATTGAATATTAGTTTGAGATAAACATGTAGCCCTCTCATGAGTATACTGGTTGTACCTTCTACAAGCTGCAATATAATGAAAATCAAATGGAATCTAGCATACATTTGAGAATTCACTTGTTAACAAAGAGAGGGAGACAAGGGAATCAACTTATAATAAAATGCACAAATCCACTGATCTGAATTAGGAATTCAGATTACAAATCCTGGTGTAGAACCTGCGGTATTGCGACTTAATTGAAAGCAATTAAAATACAACAGTAAATGTTTCTGCAAGCCAAAAAGTGATCCATTCATTTCGAAAATAGAGTTTATACAAGTTTGATGGATCCCAAGGGTCACCACTATCCCTTGGAAATGAAAACAAAAAGTCCACAAGCTAATTAATTACAAAGTAAACTCTAACTATAAAAACTAAAATCTATATTAAAAATTACATCTACTTGTAGAAGTCATAACTTTCTACTCGTAGCTTGAAATCACGAACCATCAAAATTTCTGGAAAGATCTTCTAAAGTTCTACATTTAGTGTCTGAAGTTTTACACATATCTACAACTTCCTGGCATCGCCAAAGCCCAAAAATGCCCTGGAGATATCTGAAAATGCAAAATACTAGAACATAGAAAATACCGAAAAAAAAAAAAATTCGGATTTTTCCCATTTTTTCTTATGAAAACATCCTCAGCATCTTCCTAGACTATGTTTTGATCATTCCTTCCTCCTTGAGAGAAAATGGGTCCCATTTCATCTACACTTTGCATCAAATGTGGAAAATGAAGTTGGATTTGATCACGTATAAGCCATCTTCCCTGTTGAACAAATTGTCCTGCTTTTACCACATGGTACATATAAATTTTTTGGTTCCTCAAATTTGATCACTTTGAAGTGGATTAACAGCTTTTGGATTCAACTCTGTATGACTGATTTCTTCAACAACATCTGCAATATCTAGTAAAGGAGGGAAATATGGCTTCAACAGTTCTACATTGAAGATTGGGTGAACACCCAAAAATGGAGGCAAGTTGAGTTCAAATGCATTTTCACCAACTTTCTTTATAATCATATAGGGACCATAGTAAAGAGAACGAAGCTTCCTATGAGGGCCTTGTAATCATTCCTTCTGGAAATGCAACAATACCTTATCCCCAACCTGAAAATTATGAGGAGTTCGATGCTCATTGTGCCTCTGTTTATACTTCTTAGTGATCTGCTCCAAAATTTCATGAACTTTCTGCTGCAAATGATGAATTCTATCAATGAACTTCATTACTTTGTCCTTCTCCTTATCCAAGCATGGTACCAAGTCAAGTTGCATAATAGGAATCGAAATATTTATTGGTGCTAAGGGCAGATATCCGAGACAAACTTCAAATGGGCTATAGCCAGTTGAACTATGAATTGCCCTATTGGAGCTATGTTGTACATAGAGAAGGCTCTCATCCCATGTATGAGGATGTTTGGAGTGATACATACACAAGATTTAAATATATATTCGATTAATAACCTCTGTTTGACCATATGTTTGAGAGTGGAAAGTAGTAGACTTTGTTAGTTTTGTGTCCATCATTGCCCATAATGAAGACCAAAATTTACTAAGAAACCAACAATCCCTTTCTGAAATAATGTTTTTTGGTAGCCCAAAATGAACCCAAACATGCTCAAAAATAAGTTTTGTAGTTTCTTCTGCAAAGATTGCCTTTCTACAAGCCACCAAGATTGATATTTTTGAAAATCTATCAACTACAACATATACACAATTATGCCCATGTTTAGTGGTAGGAAGTCTAGACACAAAATCCATTGAAATTAAATGCCAAGGTTTATCTAGGATTGGAAGGGGTAAATATAAACCTAGCTTACGATTTGCAGGCTTTGCAATGGCACATGTTGTACATGCTTGAATGTATTCTATCACATCATTTTCATATTTGGTGAGTAAAACAATCTTTGTAGTATAGCAGTAGTCTTACCTATTCCAAAATGACTAGCAACCTTACTGTAGTGAGCTTCCCATATTAACTTCTTACATTCTTCCTCAAGAACACAAATTTGGCCAAAGTGGCAAAGCATTCCATCTTGCAAGTAATAATCATTCACATGTTTACCTTCCACACGCTAAGTATAAACATTAGAAAATTCAATTAACATTATCAGATTTCCACAATCCATTAATAATGAGAGCAATGTTTCTGGATTAGATTGTGTGAGTTTTTTTAGCATCAACGTTTCGAATCATACTACATGATCCATCATCAGGATGAGAGAATACCAGAATATGAAATATGCAGACCAGGAAACCTCAAGCAGTCCTAAAAGGAGGGGGAAGGAAGGGCACAAAAACCAAGAAGACCGACAATAAAGACACAACCAAAAAGAGAAAAGGAAAAGAATAAACAACAAGAAAGAGGCAAATGCAATACCATTAAATTTAAGAAAAAGAGTAAAAAAGGATCAATAAGATAATAGTGAAGGTGAAGCATATTTAAATAATAAGGATCAGCGTTAAAGAAGATTGAACACACAATTATGATAATAAATATATATGAGAGTATATATATATACACAAAAATAAATAAATAAACCTATGCACTTATATGTGTATACAAATATATAAAAGGAAATAAATCATAAAAGAAAATAAGCCAAGGAGCAAAAAGCTTATTTTCTTTTATGATTTATTTCCTTTTATATATTTGTATACACATATAAGTGCATAGGTTTATTTATTTATTTTTGTGTATATATATATACTCTCATATATATTTATTATCATAATTGTGTGTTCAATCTTCTTTAACGCTGATCCTTATTATTTAAATATGCTTCACCTTCACTATTATCTTATTGATCCTTTTTTACTCTTTTTCTTAAATTTAATGGTATTGCATTTGCCTCTTTCTTGTTGTTTATTCTTTTCCTTTTCTCTTTTTGGTTGTGTCTTTATTGTCGGTCTTCTTGGTTTTTGTGCCCTTCCTTCCCCCTCCTTTTAGGACTGCTTGAGGTTTCCTGGTCTGCATATTTCATATTCTGGTATTCTCTCATCCTGATGATGGATCATGTAGTATGATCCGAAACGTTGATGCTAAAAAAACACACAATCTAATCTAGAAACATTGCTCTCATTATCAGAAAATTCATTATCATGTCCATACAAGTGAGCCCAATTTTTTGTTTGGGACCACATGATTCTAATACCAGACTTATTCCTACAATTGGAGGCCTACTCAGACAATCTACTACATTATTGGTGCTTCCTTTCTTATGACGAATGTTGAGATGAAATTGTTGAAGATAAGTTGATCATCTTTGATGCCTATCATTCTATAATTTGCCTTGTGTTTGCAAAAATTGAAGGGGTTTGTGATCTATGTTGATGAGAGTCTCCTTTACCAATATTTAATGCTTCCATTGCTTGCAAGCTTGAACAATAGCATATAATTCTTTATCATAGGTGGGATATCTACGCACTATCAAAAAAAGTCTCACTATGGTAGGCAACTGGATGTCCATGTTGCATGAGGACTGCTCCCAAGGCATATTCTAATGCATCAGTTTGTATTTCAAAACACTATTGTAAATCCAGAAGAGATAAAACTGGTGCAGAACATAACTTTTGTTTTAACCAAAATAACAAGACTCGAACCCAACTCGAACTCGGCAAGGGTAACTCGACTCGTGACCCGGCTCGGACTTGGCAGTGACTCAACAAAGTGATAAAACCCTTGAAATTTAAAGATTTTTTTGGATTTAAATTAATTCCATGCACCCATTCTTGAATAAAGATTAAAGACACAATAACATTATAAAACAGAAGGTAATTTGATCACATACATAACATACATTGATTATGTAACTACAAAGGCAAAAATCTTAAAAATCAGCCAAGTCAGATGAGTCAACCGAGTCACCCAGGCAAGTCAGCCGAGTTAGCTGAGTTGAGCCGCCGAGCTAGGGTCACAGGTCATTTTGACGCAGCTGAGGTAACTTGACTCGCTAACTCGGATGACTCGCCCGACTCGTGGCCAGTCTCGTTATTGTGGTTTTAACTCCTCAAATGCTTGTTGTTGAACACCTGTCCACTTGAATTTTGCTTTCATACCTCCTCGTAATGACTGATTCAAAGGCCAAGAAAAATGTGAAAATCCAAACACAAATCTACGATAAAAGTTAGCTAACCCCAAGAAGCTACACAACTCTGTGAGATTCCTTGGAGCAGGCCAATCTTTAATTACCTAGATCCTTACAGGATCAACATGAACACCCTCACTATCAATAACATATCCCAAGTACTTAATACTTTGCATACCAAAATAACATTTTTCTTTATTTGCATAGAGTCCATGGTCTTGTAATGTAGAAAATATGTGTTCCACATGTTGCAGATGTTCTTCCCAAGTTTTACTAAAAATTAGAATAACATCCAAATATGCAACTACAAATGAGTTAGTGAATGGCCTAAGAACATCATTCATCATCCTCAAAAATGTGGCTGGTGCATTTGTGAGACCAAAAGGCATCACCAACCATTAAAATAGTCCCTCTTTAGATTTAAAAATAGTCTTCCATACATTCGTTGGATCAATTGGTACTTGATGCTACCCAGATTTCAAGTCAATTTTAGTGAAGAATTTTGCCCCTCTAAGCTGGTCTAAGAGATCATCTATCCAAGGAATTGGGTATCTATTTTTACAATGATCTTATTCAATGATCTATAATCAATACAGAGCCTCCATGTACCATCCTTTTTCTTTGCAAGAACAATTGGGCTATCACAGGGAGATTTGCTTGGGCGGATATGTCCTTTTTGAATTAATTCTTGTATTTGCCTTTTTATCTCATCATTTTTTAGAACTGACCTTCTATATACTAGCTCATTAGGCAATGGGGTTCCTAGTATTAAATCAATAGAGTGTCTAACTTGGCAATGTGAGGGTACCCTTGTTGGTAACTCAAACACATTCTGATATTTTCTTAAAATCTGGTCCATTGATCTTTGTTGTTTTGTTGTAATGGACACCATGGAATGGGAATTACACACATTTTTCTTTTGTTCCTCAGTACAGATCATTAAGAACACAAATGTACCAATTTGGGCTATCAACCTTCTATGTTGTTTTGCACTAATCAAAGATGCAGAGTATGCAAGACTTACCTTTGGAATCCGGTACTTTTGTCCACCTAATTTGATTGTCACACTTCGTGGCCTTGACTCATACATTCCATGACTTTGATACATGTATGGCTGCCCCAACAGAATATCACACATCAAGAGGAGCTACATCATAGATCGCATCCTCTTTGAATGGTTTTATGGAATATGAAAGATGGCATTGCTTGTTTACTTTAATATCTTGCCCTTGGCTCACCCACCCCATAGAATATGGTTGCGGGTGTGATGTTCTCTTCAGATTCAATCTTTTACAGTCTTAGAAGATATCAAATTCTTTTGACTACCACTATCAACAATAAAATGTAAAGCTTTTCCTCCTACCCACATTTGTGAATGGAATAATCTCTCTTCATCATCACGAACAAATACCTTTGCAGTGGCCACGAAGGCATATGGGTTAGCCTCAATGATTTGTTCATCCTCCTTTTGTTTTCCAAAATTTGTCACCTCGGGTACAATAGCTTCTTCATGGGTTTCCATCATTAAATTCTTCATAGTTCTACAATCTTTAGTGTTATGAGAGGGGCTTTTAAGGACTTCACACCACATAACTGATTCTTGCCCTATTTTCTTTACCCCCCATGTCTTCTTTGCTAGTGAATTTGGAGATGGTTCCTCAGCAATTTGTTTTCCCATTGGCTTATTACCTTTACCTTTACCTTTCCATTTGTTGTTCATTGGATTTTCCCTCCCTTTTTGTTTGAACTTCTCAATTTTTTATGCATATTTGAAAGCACAGGACAATGTTTCTATATTCAAGAAATCCATTTTAGTATGAATGTGTCTATGAAGACCACTCTTATACTTCTGAACCTGATGTTTTTCTGAGTCTTTGATGCCAAGTTTTGCAGAGAGAGCATGAAATATGTTGGTGTACTCCTAAACTAACTGGTCTTTCTTCTGTCGGAGTGATTGCCATTACATATATTTTTGTTAATAGGTATCCTCAAGGTAATATTCTTGTTTTATATGCTCTACAAATTCTTCTCATGTGGGTTTTCCATCAAATAACATAGAAAATTCATGTCCATCCTGAGCTTCTTGGGTTTCTTCAGTTGTTAAGTGTATCTCCCATGCCAACTTCACATGATTCTTAGCTTTGAGGAGGGCGAAGGTTATCTTTTCAATATTTGAGAAATTGTTAACACAAAAGTACCTCTCCAATTTGGACAACCAGTCATCAACATTTGCATCAATTTTCCCTTGAAAAGTTGGAATATCAAAATTTACCTGCACCTTGAATGGGGTTTGCCCGCCAAATTTTGAATTGCTTGGACTCGCGTGTAACTCTCGTTTTTCAAGCATCCGTGAAAATTGTTGCATCATTTCTTCACGTTGTTTATTTAATGCCTCTTCTACCAGTGTTTTGAAGGATTCATCCATCCCCTCCGGTGGTTGTTTTGCCATCTACAACTGTGTGCGTCTCAAAGGAAGATAATCTAAGAGATCTCTTGTGGCCAATCCCAACCTTCGATAAGCTGACCGCGTACAATGGGACATACAGCAGCGAACAAGCTTTGATACCACTGATCTGAATTAGGAATTCAGATTACAATACCTAGTGTAGAACCTATAGTATTGTGACTTAATTGAAAGCAATTAAAATGCAACAGTAGATGTTTTTGCAAGCCAAAAGGCAAAAAGTGATCCATTTATATCGAAAATAGAGTTTATACATAGAAAATACCGAAAAAATAAATTTCCAATTTTTCCCATTTTTGCTTATGAAAACATCCTCAGCATCTGCCTGGACTATGTTTTTGTTAAATATTTAACTTGACAATATACAGGTCTGAAAGTGCAGACCACACTAGACCTTCTTACCCTAATAAGTAATATATCATTAGGCTGGCATTAGATTATATACTTTCCTTAGGAGCCGGCGACTTCTCAAGTAGTAACATTATAACCCTTAACTAATCTAACACATTGTTAGTTAGATGTTATTGTGTTTATATTTCAGATCGCCAACTTATAGGAAAGTTAGTTTATGCTAGTTTAGGAAGGGATATGTCCCTTTGAGGGACATACCATCAGCAAGGATATATATAGGGAGGTTATCGGTGCAGTTAGAGGACACACAGTAACAATTCAGTCTGCTCCTCTAAGTATCAATATCCTGTAATTAATATCAGAAATACTCCCATTTGATCAAGGTTGATTGTTCCTTATTGTATTGGCATTAGAAGATTTCAGTGTTCTTCACATATTACACAATTAAGGCTATATCCTCAAGCAATATCATCATACTGATATATTGCAGAAGTAGATAATTTTTGGATCAGATATATAAGTGTCAACTTCCTCAATATTCAGATTATTAGAAGACCATTCTTAGCTATCAAGGACTGAAGTAAAAGTCTGACTCAAAGGATACAGAATTTGCAGAATCTTTGCAGTTTTAAACACCCACAATCTGAGATAATTATGCCTCCAATAATTACCATTGTTGAGTAGCTACTTAGCCACTTCATATGTGTATGAAACTAAGTTATCATTTATAGGACAAATTATAAGACATGCATAGGGAATGACAACCAGTGATAACTAGCAACAATTCAGTAAACATTGAATAAAAACCCATAGGAATGTTCACAATTTCCACCATCCCACCAATTCTTCACCATCTCAATGTGCAGCAACTTGCTAAATGCCGATAGCCAAGTTGAAAATGTACACCAAGTTTGACTGGTTGTAATGTGAAAAGTCTGCTTCAGAATATGGATTATAACACTTCAAAAGAACAAGCTCAGTCGGGTCTTTTAATTGGAACAAGCTGCACTCGATCCCAAATCAGAAGTTTTCACCCTCCCAATACAGTCTGTAAAATTCATCAATTTTGCATAAGAAAGATGGGGGATTACCATCCAGGCTTTTACTCATCAAACTGGCCATAAATTTAGATTATTTCCTTCCACAAATTAATTATGTCATTCAAAAATACCACTGGTTAATTTCAAATATAATTAACCATCGATGTACTACTTGAAATTAACCATTGATGTACTACTCAAGTTCATATATCAGTATATTTTTCGAGCAACCTTAGCAAGCTGCATCTACAAACGCTCAGATTTTGTAAATCTATCACACGCTTGTGCCTGTTGTTCCACAAATATTTCAACATTTTATCTTGTGTACCAAAACAGTATTTGGAAAAGATTATTTACAAGGAAAAAATGAGCTAAAATAATCCAAAACCGCCATTACAAACTGTGACCTATCCACCGTAAAATGGAAAATATGTACATTCACAATCCTGCAAAAATACGCTAGCTTTGAAATCAAGTATGTTTATCAAACAAATATACCGTATCAATTAAAGTTTTAAATCATTATATCCTGATATCATCACAATGATTAGAAACAAATATCCCAAAATACCACCTATTGGACTTTGAGTTGCAGATCTTCCAGTTGATAAAATAACAGATAATCCTTGGACATCTGGTTGATCATCCTGCAAAGGGAACTAAAACAAATCATCTTCCAGGTGATATGTTAATTTTAGGGACTTTAGTCTACAGACTAATGCAATTTCCAAACCAGTAATACAATTAATGACAAGAGAGTCTGGCAAAAAAGATTAATAGTAAGAAAGAAAACAATAGTGAACTGCACACTTACCTGATTTGGGTTATAATATACAAGATTATTTCCCAAAAATCAAAGGGATGTGAATAAACTGTGTATGTATATTAAAGTAATTTAAATTGATTAATTTACTCAAAGGAACCAAATACGTGAAAATACATAAATAGAATAAACAATCAAAGTTATTTATCAAAATAATCAGTTAAAATAAAGAGAAATGAAGTTCTACAATGTTCAAATATGATCAAATGCTACTCCATACAATAAATTACCATAGATCATAGAAACAAATGTATGAAAGACAACAGCAAAATTACATCAAGGACTAGAAAACAATAGAAGCTGAATTTTGAATTTCTTCCACTTGGGCAGACTCTATATCAGAGGCCCAAAAATGAACAAAGGAAGCCTCCAAATCTCTACAAATGTTAATGTCACCAATGGATACTCCGTTTTAAGACCCAAACAAAGCAGACAGTGGATATAATAACTAAAAGTACAATAACTCTCCAGTCTTTGCTGTCAAATTGACCACACAGCCAATACTTGCACCATTTTCTACAATATACAGTTACACCACTCAAAAGCTAAAAATATGATCTGCCACATAGTGTGGCCCTTTTGTTGCACATACACTGTTGAATTTCAAAAAGCTTATATTGGAATCATGCAAGAGTAGTCCCAACTTCAAAAATCATCCGCAATATGTAATTCATAGATATTTACATAGTGCTTGGGCAACATTCTGAGTCTCCATGAATCCACAATACAGACTCACCACAACTGCTTCAAGTACCTAGTAGCCTACAACACAAAGTCACCGAAGACAAGTAGACTGCGAGACAAAAGAAAAACAATTATCACTTCCCTTTCACTGCAAACAGTTTTCATAATATCATTTGAGGTGCTCAATGTGTGTGGTTGATCTACTCATGCTTTTACAAAAATGTTGGTTGAAAGCTTGATTGAATGGCTCAATTAGTCCCTTTCTTAACACAAAGTAATCTTTCTCTTTTACATTGTATGTGCCCTCTGACTCCTTGCAAAAAAGCCTACTAATTCTGGCTTGAATTTTCAGTTTTAGCCGGTTGACATTTCATCAAACAGTCGGCAAGTTACCCTCTAAAATCTGCTTTATGAGTCTCGAATTTGTGTTTGATATTTGTTTTCAATACCAAATCATAGAGAAACATATAAAAATGATAAATAATAAAAGAGAAAACAAATGATCAAGGAGCACACCATAAGTTTATGAGTTGTCCTTGAATAACAATGGAGAATACAAAGATATCAGATTTGATACTACTACAGCAACAAAAGAGTTCCTTCAAATATAAGGCTTTATGATTAATAAAAAAGATTACACATACCCGGATGCATAAACAGAAGCCCATTACCAAGTGGAAAGCACTGCTGCCTTAAATGGTGACCAAATATGGAGTAGCCAATTGGTATATGCAGCAAATGACTCTTGAAATTCTGATATATATAGCTGACCTCCAAACCCGAACTGAACAATGCTAAACACTACCAAAATATGCCAAATCCTTCAAAAATTTGCAACAATCACCAAAATGGGATTTCGAAACCCCAGCTCCAGCAACATAAAACTATTACAGTCCATAAACCCTTGTCAAAACACCACATAAATGATGCAAAATGAATGCTATCGCTGCGTCATCATCAAAACTGCAATTATTTTCAATTATTGTCAAACCCCCTAAAGAAATTTCTAGTTGAAATTTTCAGATATTTGATAATGAGCACAATGGTGAATTCTGGATGAATATGTTGTCCTCAATTCTGAGATCACAAAATTTGACAGCCCTATGCGATTTTTTCATTATTTCAGAAGTGTTTCCATTGAGTTTGGTGTTCTGAATAATGCATTATAAAAGGCAAATTCATTAACCCTTGAATTGTCCTAAATTGCATGTCTAATGAACATCATTTTTTAAGGTTAACATCAAGCTTATCATCATCTTTACTTGTCAGAACAGTTTCTTCTTCCCTGCTGCAAGCACTTGATTTTTGGCAACCTTCGAATCTTTTCTTGATTTTTCTTGGTCATATGCTTTGTTTTTTGTTTTGTGTTGCATTTTATAATTTGCTGATTTCAAATTATTTTAGGCTTTAATCAGAGTTGTCTATCAAAAGTTATTAAGGAATTAAGCGCTCTGCAGGTGGGTTTTTAAGGCCTGACAGTATATTCTCTATTCTTTAATTAAAATCTCGCTTAAACAGACTTTTCATCAACTATTGCATAACATCATGGGTGTTATTTGCATGCAAATGGAAATAAAACTCCATCTTTTAATATTCAGATGAGGATATATGAATTTTTAATGAGTTTATAATGTAGTGGTGGGTTTTTTAAGTCTGATTACTTATTTTTGTTACAAACGTAAATGGCAGAATACTTGACTTATTAATCAGAGATCAAATTATCTATATATATAAAGAGAAGAGTTGAATAGAATAGAAACATTCTATTCTAGACTACACCTAAATATTAGAAACATTCTAATATTTATAGAGATACAATAAGATACAATAGTGAGCATTAAAAAGAAACATAAATATTATTCTAATACCCCCCCTTAATGCTCAATCTATTTACTACACGAATAGATCCCCTGAATTTAACAAACTTGTCAAGACCAAGGGGTTTTGTGAATATATCTGCTGGTTGCTCTGAGGTAGGTAACTGAATAGATCCATCTTCTACTAACTATTGGATGTAATGGCAATGAAGCTCTATGTGCTTGGTTCGTTCATGAAACACTGGGTTCTTAGCAAGTATGAGTACTCCCTGATTGTCTGAAAACAAAGAAGTCGGACCTGCTTGAGGACTATGCATATCTGCAAGGATGGAGCCAAACTGCTTCACAAGCTGCCTTGACAACTCCTCTCTATTCTGCTTCTGTAGAGGAGAGTGCATGTGCCTGTTGCTTCTTACCGGTCCAGGTAACTGCTATAGATCCGATACTGAACACATAGCCAGAAGTAGATTTCCTGTCATCAACTAAGTTGGCCCAATCGGAATCGGTGAATCCACTGAGCTGAGGAGTAGCACTCCTTGTGTAAAGAAGACCATAATCTGAAGTACCATGTACATAGCGCAGCACACGTTTCGCTGCAATCCAATGATCAGTCTTAGGGTTCGTGATGAACCATGAGATGTAGCTGATTGCAAAACTAAGATCAAGTCTAGCAATAGTAAGGTAGATGAGACTACCTACTAGTTGCCTGAAGAGTGTTTCATCTACGGGAGGAGAATTAGATTGTGCGGACAATTTCAAACCAGTCTCCATAGTAGTGGAGGCAAGTTTGCAATCCAGCATTCGAAACCTATCAAGCAAATTTTTGGCATACTTGGACTAAGACAAAAAAAAATACTATTGTCAGTCTGCCAAACCTCAATACCTAAACAATAATGAAGCAATTCGAGATCTATAATATCAAAAGTTCCGCACAGATCTTGTTTGATTTCTGAAATCAAATGTTCTGAACTCCCACTAATGATCAAATCATCCACATAGACAACAAGGAAAAGAATATCATTACTAGAGTGTTTAATATACGGATTACTGTCTCATGGGCTACGTTGAAATCCCTAAGCAACCAAGTACTGATCAATCTTTATGTACCAAGCCCGAGGGGCCTGTTTAAGACCATAAAGAGCCTTTTGGAGTCTACATACTTTTGGTTCTGAATCGGCAACCTTGAAACCTGGGGGTTGCGTCATGTAGACTTCTTCATGTAATTCACCATTGAGAAAAGCACTCTTCACATCCATCTGATGAACTTTCCAACCATACTGAGCTGCGATGGCATGAAGAAGGCAAATAGTGCTCATCTTGGTTGTCGGGGCAAAGGTCTCCTCATAGTCAATGCCTTCACGCTAGGTGAATCCTCGAGCAACATGTCTAGCTTTGTATTTGTCCAAGGTACCATCTGCATGGTACTTGACCTTATAGACTCATTTACAGCTAATGGGTTTCTTCCCAGGGGAGAGATCTGAAAGAACCCAGGTGTGGTTCTTTTGAAGACTTTGAAGCTCAGCATCCATGGCTTGTGCCCATTCTGGAATTCCTTTGGCCTCTGCATATGTCTGAGGCTTAGGGATACTGTGGATGTTGGCCATAAGAGCAACATTAACTGTGTTGTGTTGAATGCTCTTATTTCTGGAGGTTCTACCCTCAATGAGTTCATCAGGACAAAGATCACTAATCGTTTGAGCCCACCATTTTGGCCGAAGAGTAGAGGAGCCAATATCAGATGTTGTCGGAATAGCTGGAGCTGGAGCAGGAGTTGTATTATCTGGAGGTGGCTGAGGTGGTGTATCAGTAACATCAAATGACTCATATAAAATAGAAGGACCCAAGTCAAAGATTGCTGAAGACTGAATCTCGAAATGCGGCGGGGAGGCAGAGAGCTGAAATGGTTCGAGTTCCTCATCAAACACAACATCACGACTAAAGATTAAACAATCAGTGTTTACATCAATCAGTCTGTAGGCCTTATGTGTGTGATTGTATCCTGTAAACATGAGTTTCTGGCTTTTGGAATCCAACTTAGTGCGTTTGGCATCAAGAATCCATACATATGCTAGAGAGCCAAAAACTTTCAAATGGTTGATCGTAGGTTTGCGACTAGATCAGGCTTCCTTGGGAGTCTTATGTTTAACTGCAAGGGTGGGTGACCGATTAAGAAGGTAGACAGCTGCGGATACTGCTTCTGCCCAATATTTTCTACGAACATTTCTATGTTCTAGCATAGCCCTAGCCATTTCTGTGATGGTACGATTTCGACACTCTAGAACACTGTTTTGCTGAGGGGTGTGAGGTGTGGTGAAATGACATCTAATGCCATGAGTAGTACAGAAGGCAGAGAAAGCAGAAGAACAGAATTCCCCCCCCCCTTATCGGTCCTAAGACTACGGATGAGGGAACCAGACTCTTTTTCTACTAGGGCTTTAAACTATTGAAATATAGGAAAAGCATCTAATTTTTGCTTAAGAAAATATACCCACATTTTGCGACTGAAATCATCCACAAAGAGTAAGTACATGTTCCTAGTAACAAAAGGAGTATTAATAGGACCACATACATTAGTGTGGACCAGCTGGAGTACTTTAGATGATCGCCATGATTCACCATCCTGAAATGGTGTCCTATGTTGCTTCCCTGCTTGGCCAGCTCCACAAACGCGATGGTTCTAGGTCTGGATATCAGGTAAGCCATGGACTAAATCATCCCAAGCAAGTTGTGCTAAATATTGAATGTTCAGGTGACCGTATCACTGATGCCAGAGGCTACTGAGAGCAGATGATTTGGCAATGAAGGCACGCTCAAGGGAATCGCCTAAATCTACAAGCCTATAAATACCATGATCCTCAAGACCGACAACAAGTGTAGTGCGAGAAGCACGATCAATAATCGAACACTTATTTCCACTGAAAATGACATCCAACTAAAGAGAGTGCTTCATAATCTGACTAACAGAAAGAAGATTATGTTTCATGCCAAGAACATAACATACATTGAGGAACATGAGTCTTCTTCCTCCAGACTAAATCTGAACATGGCCCTTGCCGATAATATTGAATGCCTCGCCGCCTCCAAAGATTACTGAGTCAAAATAGGGAGTGAATTCAATAAACCAATCACGCCTATGAGTAAAATGTCGAGAGGCACCGGAATCTATGTACCAAGCAGAAGATTTCACATGATCAGTAGGTATGCTAGCCATAAAGGCATGGTAGATAGATTCTTTCAACTCTGAGTGTTGGGCAACATTGGCTTGCTTTTTAATTGAGTCTGACTTTTGATGTTGCTGATACAGATGCTCATAATATGTGAATATCTCAAATAGCATAAACTTCAAGGTGAGAAAATGAAAGACCCACAAAATCGGATAAGTACCCAGAAGAGAGCTCGAAAAACCCAGAAATAATATGCTGTCGCAATCCAGATCTGCTGGCTCAAAAATTGAGGCACAAAAATCGAGGCACCCAGAAAAATCTGACAACAACCCATCTGAGATCTCGAAAAACCCACCAAGAATCTATAATCAGAAGAAAAAAAATCCAAGCCCAAAAATTAGGGCTTCGAAAAAAAGGCCCTGGCTGAAAAAAGCTTTAAAAAACTCAGATTTCTTGATAATAATGGCAGATTTGTTAAACAAAACACTGTTGGCCTCCACCAATGAAGTCGTTTTTGGATTGTGAAGTAAAAAACGGCACTGTTTGTCCAAGAAGGACACCATAAACTGCACTCAGAAAAGACTATGCCCAGATTTTCAAAAAAAATCAAAAGAAAACAGACCCAAAGAATTTTGAAATATTCAGTCACGAAATTATAAGGATTTTCGAAAAATTCCTTATAATGGTTCTGACACCAATTCTCTCTTTTAAAATTTGTTTGTAATTACACATGAGAAGCCTATATGTGTTAAATCATTAACTATATACGAAAAGTGGTGTTTTTGGAAGTTTTAAACAACTTGTAATGGAGTTTAGATATGTTTTCATTTCCAAATCCCGTTATAAACCAAAGGTGGTGACTTTTGAAAGAACTGCATATTTTAAAAGACTTGACATTTCCTGTCTTTCACATCTTTAAAACCCGTCCTAACCAATGGTGGCGATTTTTGAAGTCATTGACGGTGACAATTTTTTAAGTCATTTTTAAGGCGTGCAAAGTGCATTATAAAGCCTGTATGGGCATTTTAAGCTGCAATACACTCACAGCACATGCTTCCTTCCTCCCAAAGCCTACTATGAGCTTGAAACAGTGTTTTTTGAATCATTACATTTTTTCAAATATAGTTGGTATATATGTGCAAAAAACAAAACTTGTGGCTGCCATAAAGTGGTGTTTAAGCATGTTTTTATATGTTTGAAGCCTGTCATATATGCATTTGCAAGGGAAAATCCGCTGTTTCCCAAAAACATCATTACAAGTGCATGTATCATGAGCCATAAAGCCCATATAGGACACTTCAACCTACGTTTTTCTTTGTCCAAGCCAGGGCGGCAATTTTAGAAGCATCTGCATATAATCGCTACCTTTGAATACATGTGAATGTGGCATTAATACCTGCATTTCTTATCCAAAGACTGAGAACAGCAATTCGGGGTGCATGTACATGTTTTGAAGCCCATATTTCCTGATCACATAAGGTGTAGAGGGCGTCCTAAAGATGGTTCTTATCAAAAACCTTATCTACAGCAGTGTTTTGGCATGTGTGAATGCTAAATACTAAATAGAAGCCTGTCTAGGGTATAAACATTCCTATTTGCAGCTTGTAATCACTTTAGCAAATCTTGTTTTTCTCCTAGAAGTGGCGTTTTTGAGTTGAATTGCATCTCTCTTGCAACTTCAAGCAAAGACATCAATTGCAGGTTTGAATGGTTCCTTCTTGTTGCTATTTCTTTGCATTTTTGCCCTCCATGATGGACATTTGTCAAGTATCCCTTATTTACTCATGAATGCATTTATTTGGAAGAAGAATTAATAAAACTTCTTTGCCTATATAGCTTCAATCTTTGGATCTTTTGTTAAATCTGAAATCACTTGGATTTGATACAGATTTTCTTCAAGATTTTGAGATATTGTTTGCCTTGCATTTCTCAAGAGGAGGTAAGTTTATTTTCAAATTTCTTGGGCTTTCTTTTCAAGTTTTTGTATATATTTTTGTTTGTTCTTGTTTATGCAAATCTTTCATTTCATTTTCAGATTTGTATGTATTTTTTTTTAAAGTGTTGTTCTTCCCATTTCCATCTCAACATTTCTTCTAAGTTGCATATACAAGAAGTTCATCATTTTTGCATATGCAATCAAGATTAAAGATTGAATCACTCCAAAAAGAACAAGTTTTTCCCTACCGTGCAATGCAAGCTAAAAAGCCCACTTTTTAAGTGTTTTTCCGTACACTTTTCCCAGTTTGCAAAGGCCATAAATGCACTTAAACATCCTGTTTATATTCATCATAAGCTTTCTGGATAACTTATAGTAAGACAAAAAATGTCACCTATAAGTAAATAAACTTCCCCTTTGTATATATGTACATATTCACCCCATTTATTTGTTCCTTAACTTGCTGTCCGCACATATGCAGTACCTTTACAAAAGCCTGTTTTTGAGTTTTTCCCTCTTTTAAAGTGCTGATCTTGCCAAAAATCCATTGCCCTTTGCTGCTCAAAAGCTCTCTGATCCTGTTTCCCACATCCATGCTTTCAGATCTAGACAATTTGTGTCTCAAATCAGCCTTCTATGTATTACAATAATAGATAGCTTCTATTATTGTCTGTTATTATTTAATGGCTATCTATTTGTAATCTATTGTAAATATTAAAATGTTTCTAATAATTAGTTAGTTGTTAGTTAGAATTGAATGTTTCTATTCTTGATGATCGTTTCCTAAGGAAACATTGTTTATTCTTTTGTATATAATGATCTATTGATCATTGTTAATAATAAGAAAGTATTTTACCAATTACTTTGTAATACAGTATCAAAGCAAAATACTTAAACAACATTTTTTTTTAAATCGAATGAAATTTTTTCCTTGACTTCTGAAAAATGTTTTCTTGTTTGCATCATTTCTAGATATGTTTTAATGAAAAATTTGAATAGGGTTTATGGACTAGGTGTCTTTTTCATTTTTGGGCATTGTTTTTTCCTGTTTGGTTCATATGTCTTCTGTCTAGTTCCAACACGCGGTCATAGCTCCATTTTTATGGCCTCTCTTCTGCAGAACGCATCTATATTGCTGCCATTTCTGGGCCACGATCTACAAATATTCAGAGCCTGCCTGCTAAACCTATTTTTTCAAAAAAATCGTGGCTATTTTTTTCTATTTTTCGACCTAATCAAGGTCGTTTCTCTACCCTATTGGAGGCGTCTAGGGTTTGTATAAATCCCTATCTTAAATCCGCACCTAGCAACTACATAGTTTCCTGCTAAATCTGCCATTGTTTTGAAGTTTTTTCAGCCCATACTGTTTTTGTTCGAAACCCTAATTTTCTATACCAAATCAAAAAAAATTACAAATTCTTGATGGGTTTTTCGAGAGCTCAACTGAGTTGTCATCTATTTTTTGGGTGCCTCAATTTTTGAGCCAGCAGATCCAGAATCTAACAACATATTCCTATTGGTCTTTCGAGCTCTCTATTGGGTACCTCTTCATTTTTTCTCGGTCTTCTATTTCCACCTCAAAGTACGTGCCTTCACAGATTTTCATGTTTTTCACTGAAGAATGTGTCATGGCATCTTTGACAAATATTCTGCTCCAAGGAAATCAGAAGTTCAATGGTCACAATTATGACACGTAAAACCAACGAATGTTAACAATCTTTGAATATCAGAATAGTGATCAGATTGTTCTGGGTGTTACACAAAGTCTGACTGCAACTAGTGCTAATCAAAATACGAGAGGGAGAAGGGAGACATGGTTTTTAGATAAACATATCAGGCGCATCAGAAAGACTTTGGGAGGCTTCAGAGACTGTAGTATCACACACACTACACAAAGGTAATCAAATTGCTGACAAATTGGCAAATGTGGGAATTAGAATGATATAGATAAAACTGAAATGATGGATTATTTCCCACATTTGCCCTTGCTATCCCTTGATCCCTCAAGGTGATAAATTAATGAAGAGGTACCCCGGGACCCCACACTAATAGAGATTTCAGAGGCGTGGCACGTGTGGAATTGGGCCAAATGAGATGGGCAGAGATTGGAGTACCAAACAATGATGACCCCAGGTGGCATGCCAGGAACTTTTTGGATGTTAAAAGGGCTTTATATGCATGTAACCTGGTTATTTGGCATATATTGTGTGCTGGATATTTTGAATCGAAAGTAATAGAGGCGAATTTCTTTGCGGACACCCCCAAAAAGAAGCAAACACCTCGATTTAGGATTGAGATCACCCCAAGAAGGCTGTCAGAGGTATCCAAGGTGGATGAAGACAAGTTTATTCAAATTTTGAATAAGCTTTTCAGCGGAGAATTTATTGAAGGTGATAACCACCCACGAACAGATGTGGATATATCCTCTTTGTTTTGTGCATGGGCATTTATGCTGGCTCGAGACAAGGATGAGGTTCTGCATATGGTGGAATTATGCATCGAACCTAATTGGAGGCTGAGTGTTGGGAGGTGGTTGAATGTGGCAGAAATTGGGGTAGAGTTTCACACTGTGGAGAGCCAGCAGCGAAGGGTGGAGGGTGCAAGGGAAGGATTTCAACCCTTCCTGGTGTTTGGAACAGTGACACCAATTGTTCAGCACATGAGTGAAGCTCAAACTACGTAGATGAAGCTGCGAGAATTTATGGACCAGTGGGAGGCCAACCAGCAACGGCTGGCAGAGGAAAGGATATGGAAGCGAAAGCATTCACCCAGTACGGTCAGTGAACATGATGGAGTGATGTTCAGGGAGGTGCCAAAGCCTGTTTTGGGCTGTAAGAAAGCCAAGGTGGAGACCATAGGAGGGATAATGGTCAACGAATCTGGTGAAGAAATGCTGGCTAAATGGGGTTTCTAGGAACCATGTGGGGGTGGTCTGTGTGTCTGGTTTGCGTGCCCATTTTTCCTAGTAGGGCTATGATTTTTTTTCTAACTGTGTGTAGTGTTGGGGGTTGATGTGTCATGAGGTAGTTGCTTAGGTGGCAAATGTTTTTGGGGTATGCTCAAGGCCTTATTTTGACAGATGTAATGCTTTACTTTTAAAATCAATAAAATCATCACCTATCAAAAAAAGTTATATATAAAGTAAATATATAATGCAATGGTATTAAAAATAATATTCTTAATACTAATAATAATAAATATTAATAAAAAATAAAATTTATACTATTATTAATATAATATATGTTATGTTATTAATATATAATTAGATTATTATTAATATAATACAATTACGAAACGACATGACTCTAAGAATGGAAAACCATATACATAGAATATTAACATTGTGAAATTAATAATTGAGATGAGGAGAAATATAGAAGAAAAATATATTAAACCAGTTTACAGACAGTTCGAATAGAGAAATTTGAATTATTAAATTAATATCCTGACAGGGAACATTACATAACATTTCATTTAGTATTTGTTGTATTAAAAGAGAATCAAGCACTTTCAGCATCAATGATAATAATCAAGACATTGCATTATGAGACACCTATCAGGCTTAATAGATTGTATAAGGAAACAAAAGTTATTGCCACCTGTGAAATTAGTCGTTTCCTGTCGCTTAAAGACATTTATTCAAGTCAGTTCAATGAGACAAATATATTATGTTTGATTTGTAAAGTTGTAAAGAGTTATATATTTGCCACCTGCACATTTAATTTGTGTTGCTGCTTCATCAGTGCATATGTGTTTATTGTTGTTTACATAATACAAACACAAACTGCTTTAGGAGGTTCAATGATCAGTTGAAGAAGTTCTAGCCAGCATGGACAAAGTGTTGGGAAGTTTTTAACCTGGTTCTTCACCCAATAGAGAAAAGGGCAAGGATTATTTAACAAGATGAACAGAAGGTGTAATATTAGAGATGAAGAATAAGAATGTTTGAGTGGCTGTGTGCGTATGATTGGGATTTGTAAATAAAAACATATCGTGTGAGTCCAATGAAAGTTATAAGAGTGTGTTAAGTTTTGAAAAGAGGTCACTGAAAAGAAAGATAATATAAAAGCCTGATGAAATAGCCTGTGGATCTGTGAATAGAGAGAGACTTTTCAAACAACTCTGACAAAACAAATATGAGTTTGCAGCTTTGAAAAGGAAGTTTTATGTCTAATATGATATTGAGAGTGTACTGAATTTCTTCTGCAATATTTCTGAGAGTATACTGAATCTGTAATTTGTCCTTGGTGGTGAAGGAAATCAAAACAGTTTTTCAGGTATATTTTTTTAGTCATTTCACATAATAATCAAGACCTGATAATTCCGTATTCATATTATTTTGCTTGCTGGAGTTCTGCTAAACAGAAGTTACTAAAAGTTGCAGACAGAGTATTGTTCTTATGAAAACTTGTCTGATTTTGTGGACAAAAATTCTGAGTTGTTGAAGATACTAAGTTTGCAAAGGTTTATCAGCAGATTGATATGATGGATAAAAGAGGCCAATTATCTGAGGGATAGTACTGTTTAGTTTATAATACTTGTTGCTTGTATACCTATGAAGCATATGTTACAGTAAAATCAGTAAAAAAAAGTTGCACACATCCTTTCATTAGTACCTTAAATAAACAGAGTGGTTGCTCTGATCAGGAAGAGTTTGGTGTCTCCTTAGGGTTGGTGCACTTAAACATTGTAATTGAACTTTTTGTGAGGCTGGATTAGGACAGTAGATCCTAGTAGTGATACCATGGTTTTTTTCCCATCCTGGGTTTTCACGTCATATCTTTACACATTGTCTCTCATTGTGTGGTGTTTCTTTTCTGTCTTCAGTTTGCTAATTTCATTTCAGCAGTCAGTTTAAGAGCAATTCATCAAAAGATTTTCTAACCATCAATGTCAAGCAAGGAGGACAAGTTTTCCCAATCATCCTTAGTTCTTACATCAGTGATCTCAAGGGTTCCCTTCACATCACACGTGTGGGCAAGGGATGTTTGTTAAATCATGTCTTGATTGTTGTACTTCTCCATGTCAACGATGTTGCCCTTCTCTCTCACTCCCCTATGGACTTGTAGAGAGAGTTTGATATAAGACAAACTAAAGTAATTGGAAACGAACATTGGTAGACTTGAGGTTGCGCTCTTCTAGACTACTAAGGATGTCTTATTTAGGTTCTAGTTCTTCTACAAAAGGATACTAGATCACGACATTCTACATCTACTTGGGTGAGCAATTCACAAGTCATCAATGTACAACATGCATCAATTGCCCCTTTGCAAGGCTTATGCATCTCTCTATCCTAGACAAATAATGTTTATGTACAAGCACCACAATATCCTTTCTAGTATGCACCTGTTCAAGGCAGTCATTGGACCTATAGCTCACTATGGTTTTACAATTTAGAGCTCCAACTTGAGGCTCGTTAATGGGGCTTGCATTGAGAGGGTCCAAACACTTATGTGGCAAGAAATGATAAAATGTAAACATGTGGTCCCGCAATGCATTGTCCAAGCTGAGTTTGGTAACCAATCCCTACAACTTGGGTAACTTTTCAAGTTCAACTTCCACATTCACATCTTCTACGAGGACCGCCTCTTTTGGCCTTACTAGATATTTATGATGTTGGTACACAGAGGCCTCTTCACTCTTTATATCCATCATCTCTACCAAGCAGCTCCCTCCTTTCTACTTTTCCTTGAACGATCCTCTCACCTTATTTATTAAAGGCAGTGATCATGTAAGCAATCAAAGATGATATTTACTAGTATATCCAATTCATTCCAATCTCTCCTATGTCGAACATTTGTTGTAGATCATGGGTAGAAAAATCATTCAACCTAACAACCTCCAACATAATGGTCACACTAATTAAGAAAAGTACACAAGCAGATAAAGTACACTTCTACTAGCTTTAAATTGATAAGCCATCGCATCCCATGCAAGGATAGGATTCATTAATTTCACCTCCTCTATGACGTAGAGACAAAGAAACACTTTAATACAAAGGAGATACCATTCCTTGCATAGAGTCTCTATTGGACCACTTTGTAATGTTTTCCACCAACTTGACCACCACCATTTGGCTCTTTTACTGAGGAGGTTTGTAATCAAGGTGCAATGTTTATTATTATGTTTTGATAATGGAATGAAGAGAAATAGTTGCAACAAGAGACATGGAGCCACACATTTGGGTTGCAAGAAGAGAGACAAATTGCATTTTGAGCGAAGATATCAAATGGGAGATTGAATAATGTGATGTTATATATTATGAAAATGGTGTTGGGGGATAAATATTTAAATCTTGACTACAAAAATAGGACAATTGTGGATATAGCGTTCGCCTTCCTTTTGTGGTTATTGGAGCTAGAAGACTAGGAGATGGTAATTAATGGAGTTGTGCAAAGGCAGAGTGGCAAGTGAACATGATGGAGCATGTGGAGATGGTAGTACGAGGTGGTGGCCTTTGATTCCAAGGTGGTTGCTGGCCAAGACTGTATCAAAGATACAATGGCCCACTACTCTTGTTTCTTATCCGGGCCACATCAACGAACGAGAACCATCGGAGGTGACAAGCGGAAGCAGAGATGAGTTTTCCTAAGGATATGTTACCAAAAGCCAAGCCTCACAAAAAGAAATTGGAATTACGGTCAAGTCCTATGTGACATTGCGACAAAACAAGTATTACAATAATAGATAAGACGTCTATTATTAGTTAATGGTTATCTTGTAAATATCTTTAGCTTTAGTTTGCTTTCGTTTTTTGCTTTCTCTGGAATAGAATGTTTCTATTCTTTACGATCATTTCCTAAGGAAACATCGTCTCTTCCTTTTGTATAAATTGACCTTTCGGTCTCTATTATTAATAAGCAAGTATTTACCAATTATCTCGTAATATGGTATCAGAGCTAAATACTTAAATTTTTTCGGAAAAATTTATAATTTCTTCTTGAAATTATTTGTTTAAATTTTTCCAAAATTATTTCAGCTAATTTCTCCAAAACTCACCTAGGGTTTTTCTGATTGGAGAAATTCCCGAATTACGGATCTGCAAATCGCGTGGAAATCGTGGCCATTTTTTGAAGACTCGCGTTTTTGGGGTGAAAATCTGCATGTTTCTGTATCAAATCTTCATGCTCTTAGCCGTCTCAGTCTGTCATCGTGCTCTGGGAAGCAGATTCGACCATTTTTCATCAAGAAATCTGAAGTTTTTTCAAGCTTTTTTCAGCTAGGGCCGTTTTTTTTTGAAACCCTAATTTTTGGGGTCGAAAAAAATTTTGTTTGCAAATTCTTGGTGGGTTTTTCGAGAGCTCAACTGGGTTGTCGTCCGTTTTTTTTGGGTGCCTCGATTTTTGTGCCTCAATTTTCGAGCCAGCGGATTCAGAAAACGACAGCAGATTCCTTTTGGGTTTTTCGAGCTCTATTTTGGGTCATTCTCTAATTCTTCTGGGTCTTCCGTATTTTTGCCTCGAAGAACGTGCCTTCACAAATTTTCACAGTTTTTCATTGAAAAACGTGCCATGGCATCTCTGACAAATATTCTGCTCGAGCATAATCCCAAATTCAATGGTCGCAATTATGGAACCTGGGAGCAGCGCATCATCGCAATCTTCGAATATCGAAACACCGATCAACTTGTTCTGGGTGTTAAGCAGCGTCCGACTTCTCAGGGTCCTGATCAAGATACATGGGATCTGAACAATCGAGAGGCAGTAATGCTTCTCAAACTCTCCGTAGCTGATGACCAGCTTTCTCAGATTCCATCCGGCAAGACAGCGGCCGAAATCTAGACACATCTAAAAGGTCTTCATGAGACTTCCGACAAGAGCAGAGCCTTCTTTCTGAAAAACACTCTGTTTTCTATTGTCATGGATGAGCGCACCTCGCTCCAGGCACACCTGAATCGGATTCAGGAAATCCGTGATCAGTTACTTGCCATCGGTCGCAAGATGGAGGAAGAGGATATTGTGGTAATCACTCTTCGGAGTTTACCAAATTCCTATGAGCATTTTATCGAGACTCTCAACATCACATCTACTGGTGTTGATCTAAAGTTCACTGATCTCTGCACCCTGCTACTTTAGCAAGATCGGTGGAAACAACAGTTCGGTAGCAGCTCCAGTTCCACCTCCATTGAGCAAGTCTTTGCTGCGAAATCCTTTCAGAAGGATAAGGGCAAGTTTCAGCAACCATCTCAGCAGAAGTCTTCTGCTCCAGCATCCGATGGTACCAAAAAGAAGAACATTCAATGCAACTATTGCCACAAGTATGGTCACATGAAGGTTGCATGTCGAAAACACTTAGCTGCCCAGTCTAAGCAATCAGGTTCGCAACCCAAAGCGAACAGTGCAGAGCACACTGAGCAGGCGGAATCTGCCTTTTACGCCTTCATGGCTAAAAGACCCGCAGATCATGTACAGTCATCTGCCTGGTACATTGATTCAGGTGCCTCTCGACATTTCACTCACTGCAAAGATTGGTTTATTGACTACCAGCCTTATTCAGATTCTGTTATCTTTGGTGGTGGAGAAGAGTACACGGTTGTTGGTAAAGGCAACATTCAAATTCAATCTGTTGGGAGGAAGCTCATATTCCTTGATGTGTACTACGTTCCAGGGATGGAACTAAATCTACTCTCGGTCAGTCAGTTGCTGCGACATTCTCCACACTTGGCAGTCACCTTCAGTTCACATCAGTGCACCATCACTGATCGGGCGACTAAGTCTACTATTGCAGTTGGTCTTGAGGATCATGGTCTTTTCAAACTTACTAATTCTGGTGATTCTCAGGACTTAGCTATGGCTGCTCGGCGATCTTCCATCAGCTCACTTTGGCATCAGCGATATGGGCACTTAAATGTGCATTATCTCTCACAACTTGCTCGGGATGAGCTTGTTCTTGGTTTGCCAGAGATTCAAACCCAACACCTTGGAGTTTGTGACGCATGTCAGGCTGGGAAGCAACATCGCACACCTTTCCCCAGTGGGGATTCTTGGCGAGCTTCTCAAGTACTTCAGCTTGTTCATGCTGATATCTGCGGCCCTATGGCCACTCCTTCTGTTCTTGGGTACAAGTATTTTCTGTTGTTTGTAGATGATTTCAGTAGAAAAATGTGGGTGTATTTCCTTAAAAAGAAATCCGATGCATTTATTGTATTTCAGAAGTTTAAACCCTTAGTTGAAAAAGAATCTGGGAAATCTATTATTACTGTTAGATCAGACAATGGGGGGGAATTTTGTTCTAATGTTTTCTCCAGCTTCTTGGATACACATGGCATCCAACGCTAGTTCACCACACCCCACACGCCACAACAGAACAGTGTAGTTGAACGTCGGAACAGGACAATCACCAAGATGGCTCGTTCCATTCTCGAACACAGACATGTTCCGAAGCGTTTTTGGGCAGAAGCAGTTAACACTGCAATTTATCTGTTGAACCGGTCACCCACAGTGGCGATCAAAGGTAAAACTTCGGAAGAGGCCTGGTCAGGTCGCAAGCCCAGAATCAGTCACCTGAAGGTTTTTGGCTCTCTTGCTTTTGTTTGGATCCCTGATGCTTCACGCACCAAGTTGGATGCCAAGAGTTAGAAACTGATGCTTGCTGGATATAGCAGTCTTCACAAAGCCTATCGCCTCATTGATGTTGAGACATCTCGTCTCATATACAGCCGCGATGTAGTCTTTGATGAGCAGCGAGGACCATTCATGCCTGTTTCTCCTGTTCCTGATCCAGCAGACCAGCCTATGCAGGTTCATGATTTGGGAGTTCGGCTTCCATTAGGTCCACCTGATGGGAGGGCTCCAGTAGCTCCTACGGCTCCAGTCCTGCCAGTGATACCTGTACAGCCACCTCCGGCTTCTCCTGCAGGATCACCTCGTTTTGAAGATGCTTCACCTGAGTTTGATCCAAATTCTTCTGATCAGGATCCTGCTGATCAAGCATCTCCTAGTACTACTGTTGGTCATTTTCCTCTCCGGCCTAAGTGGTGGGCTAAGACACTTGCTGATCTTCATGATGATGAGCTCATTGATGGGAGAACTACTCGGAAAAAGAGCAAAACTATAGATTCTGTTAACTTTGCTCTTATGGCCAACATTCACAGTGTGTTTGAACCTCAAACATATTCCGAGGCTAAAGGAATTCCAGAGTGGGAACAGGCCATGCAATCTAAACACCAAAGCCTGCTGAAGAACAACACTTGGGTCCTTTCTGATCTTCCCCCAGGGAAGAAACCCATTAGCTGCAAATGGGTCTACAAAATCAAATACAAATCAGATGGTACTTTGGATAAGTACAAAGCTCGTTTAGTGGCAAAGGGCTTTTCTCAGCGTCAGGGCATTGATTATGAGGAGACCTTTGCTCCTACTGCAAAGATGAGCACCATCAAATTAGTCTTAGCCATGGCAGCACAGTTTGGCTGGAAGGTCCATCAGATGGACGTAAAGAGTGCTTTCCTGAATGGTGATCTCCATGAAGAGGTCTACATGACGCAGCCTCCTGGTTTCAAGGTTTCTGGTAAAGACCATCAGGTTCTCAGATTGGTAAAAGCTCTCTATGGTTTGAAGCAGGCCCCTCGGGCATGGTACATCAAGATTGATACGTACCTCAGTGATCAAGGCTTCAAGAGGAGTTCTTCAGACTCAAATCTGTACATCAAGACTACTGACAGTGACATCATCCTTCTGGTTATCTATGTGGATGATCTGATCATCACTGGCAGTTCGGCATCTTTGATTCAGGGAATCAAACAACACTTATGCCAGTCTTTTGATATGACTGACCTTGGGCTCATGCATTATTGCTTAGGTGTTGAAGTTTGGCAACAGTCTTCTGGTATATTCATCTCTCAGTCCAAATATGCCAGAGCCTTGTTAGACAAATTCCGAATGCAGGATTGCAAACCTGCATCTACACCTATGGAGAAAGGTCTCAAGTTATCAGCCAAGTCTGATTCTCCTTCCGTTGATGATACTACGTATAGGCAACTAGTAGGCAGCCTCATCTACCTATCTGCTACTAGGCCTGATATCAGCTTCGCAGTCAGCTATATTTCACGCTTTATGACAGCTCCTAAGGCTGATCATTGGATGGCAGCAAAGCGTGTGCTTCGTTATGTGAAGGGCACTTCTGATTATGGACTTTTGTATTCTCGGAGATCTAATCCTAAACTCAGTGGATTCACAGATTTAGATTGGGCAGGCTCTGTTGATGATAAAAAGTCAACATCTGGATATGTGTTCAGTTTGGGATCCGGTGCAGTCACATGGACCAGCAAGAAGCAGCAGGCAGTTTCTCTCTCTTCTACAGAGGCTGAATATAGAGGGACTGTTAAGGCAGGATGTGAAGTTGTCTGGCTTCGTCGGATGCTTGGGGTGACCGACTACTCTGTTTGTTGATAACGAAGGCGTTATCAAGTTAGCACGGAATCCAGTCTTCCATGAACGAACCAAGCATGTGGATGTTCATTGTCATTACATACGACAGCTGGTTGAAGACGGGACTATAGATCTGCAGTATGTTCCTACCTCAGATCAGACTGCAGACATTCTCACCAAGCCTCTTGGTCCTGATAAGTTTGTCAAATTCAGAGGACAGCTTGGTGTGTTAGATAGATTAACCATTAAGGGAGGGTATTACAATAATAGATAAGACGTCTATTATTAGTTAATGGTTATCTTGTAAATATCTTTAGCTTTAGTTTGCTTTCGTTTTTTGCTTTCTCTGGAATAGAATGTTTCTATTCTTTACGATCGTTTCCTAAGGAAACATCGTCTCTTCTTTTTGTATAAATTGACCTTTCGGTCTCTGTTATTAATAAGCAAGTATTTACCAATTACCTTGTAATAACAAGGTCTTATTGCAAAGGGTCGCAAGTTTTTTAAAATGCTACTGGGTTAATATTTATATACTCTAGTTTTTAGGGAGACAGTCCTGGCTGGCTTTTTATTAGGGTCCTGGAACTCGTTTTGGTGCAAGATTTGACAAAGACAAATAATCAATGGCCCTCATAACACATATCTATAGAATGTCTCTGTAGTTCCTTGGACTCTGTCTCCTTTCGTCATATCCTTTGCGAATGGAACAGAGTGGCGGATTGCCTGGCAAAGTGGGCTTCAGAGAATGTGGGTAGATGGGTTATTAATGGTAGGGATGAGTTACCTTCTAAGTATTGTGAGATCATAGATCAAATGTTACTAGAGGACATGAGTATGTAATGTTGTTTCGGGCCTTCGGCTTTTGCTCTATAACTTGGATTTGAGTGAATAAATTTTTACCCCTCTTTTTTCCAAAAATTAGGAATCAATTAATTAATTAAAGATGAGGTGATATAAGAGGAAATGGAAATTAATAATAAATATAATGAAGCTGATAAATCAGTGGCATAACGAAACAATGAGAATAATCTGAACAACAGAATTAGTCGATTGAAAAATGATGATAGAATTGATCAATAGGAACGACGGCATTAATTGATAGGATGGTGACGGATGTAATTCACAAAGTGGCGACCTGATAAACATATAATTCCATCATCCATATCTTTATCGGAATTCAAAAGAAATGTTGAGACATTTATGCTTTCAAGGCTCCACGGGGAGATATCTTCTCAATACTTCAGAAGAAAACATATGTTCTCAATGCTTCTAGCTGACGCCTTTTCTTTTGTCGTTTTTAATTGGACGTTTCTAAGCAAGTTCAAACTACCTTTGTTTTCAACCGTGCTTATTCTACAATAACAAGAGGAATTGTACATGATTAACTTGAAAAGGAGACTTTGACAGTTACAAGTAAATAGCGACGCTAATTTGGAACGAGTCATTTGAGCTCCATGACTAATAGCAGGGATAACTATTTAATCATAAGAAACAGATCAGAATACACTGAAGCGCTAAAATTGCAAATAGGAAAAGTGGGGAAAAAAGAAATGCTTATAAGAATTAATTACCTCCAAAGAGAATGTAGAGAGAGCTGCCACGGCATCTTCCAGAGGGACTGCCATATCTTAACTCTGCAAATGCAATGCATTTTATGTAAGGGTTTGTAATGTTTAAAGAGTGCAACAAATATAGCGGAGATGCCGAAATGAGCTAAAAAAAATGTACAATGATTGAAAAATGTACAATATTGTGTGCAGGGAGAAGGCGGGACGACGGATTATTGCAGGCTTGCTGGAGCGTTCAAAACCCTGCACGAAGGACCGAGGTTAAACGGCTTGCAGCTCTCTGCACTGATAAGAGAATGTGGTTCCTTCTCTGTAAATGTGAACGGAACGATAAAATTGAGTTGTTGGGATATTAACTACATAGCCCCGTAGCTGATGTAGAGCAGTGTGAGCCGACTTTCCTTTTCTTCTCCACTTAAAAAGTAACAGAAAAGCACTTGAATTCTGTCGTGACTTGCAAGGAAATATATCATTTAACTTTACATCATAGCGCCGTTGAATAATGAAACATGATTAGGATGTTTTTTAAAAAGCAAGTGGTCTCTCCTTGATGAAAAGCAATGATAGGAAGGTCACGGTGGGAGGCCTCCATGAGGCTCAATTCACTTTGTTAGGCTCGAATAGGTTGAATTGGGAAGGATGTGTATCTTCGTGGATCAATGCACTTTGTTAGGTTCCATAGGGTTGAATTGAGAGGGATGTGGGCTCAATGTATAGAGTGTCTAAATTGATTACTTGCAAACTAATGTAGGATAGTTTTTTACAATAATAAAAAATTAATTATTAAATATTTTTATTTTATATTTTAAATTGATGTATATTATAAATAATTTTATTTTAAAAAAGAAAAATAATAATACAAAGATATTTATATAAAATAAATATATAATACAAGTCAAATAGATTTTTTTTTATACATATATGTATATAGATCATTTATAAAATTATCAAATTCATAAATCTTAAAACAACATAATATGAAGCTACGATGATGTAGTTTAAAGTACAAACAAATTGGACATCACATTAATAATAAGTAAATCATAAATAGGCAAGAGTCTACAACACAACAATAAATTGTGAGCCTCTCATGTGGGAGGTCTTGGGTTTGAGGGTTCAAATCCACTTGAGTTTAATAAATAATAATAATTAACCAACACATAATAATAATTAATCTTGGCTTCGGCCTCTTAACGATCAAAAAAAAAGTAAATCATAAATAATTACAGAAAATTATGTCGATTTTTCATTACTCAAATACTAGATTAAATTAGGATTCAATTTACCCCACACCCATAATTGAGTAACCATGTCTCAAGAATCAACCATAGAGCCATTAAAGAAATGTTGGGTGACTAATTACATCTCAATACCTTGACATCAAGAAAGTTGCAACCAATCTCCTCAAAATTATGCACAAAGCATGTGCGCAAACTCGTGATTATCTTGCATCTAAAAGACCTGAATATGCAATTCATATTGAACCTAATTATTTTATTAAACAACAACAAAACAAAGGTATTGACCCTTACAGAACTACAGTCTAAGGATGTAGGAATAAAAACATGATAAAAAAAAGAGTTAAGCAAACTACCTACAAAGAACATGTAGAAAATAAACCATTGACAAAGAAGTCATGTGGACTATATACAACTAGTTAGCCATCAAAAAGGCTAATAAAGTTTTGAGAAATCCCTAAAATGAAATAATTAATAAAGCTAACAAAAGACTTTAAGCAAATTCCCTCGGCCTGGTGTGGAGGCCTCAAAGGACTCAGGTAACTCTAGTTTGTCCTCTGACTCTAAGGATATTGAAAGTATCAGCTCGGAGGGGGAGGAAAAAGTTTCTTCTAAAATAAAGGCTAAAGAGTCAGAGAGAAATTCGCCCTTACCTATTATCCCTAGAAGGAAGAGCCCTAGAGGACATGGGTCAAAGATTATAGGCCAAGGTGGGGGTGAAGATAAAGAGGAAGGAGAGGATAAAAATCTGATGAAGATGAGGAGGAGGAGATGAAAATTAAGAGGGAGGCTCCAATTGCTAAGAAAAGGAAGAGGGAAAAACAAATGGATGTTGAGGAGGTTTTGGGGTCAGGGTCGGATATCTCTGCTATCCCTCTTTCTCCTATTCATCCCCAGGTGTAGGAGAAGGAGAATATTGGAGGAGAGGGTGCAAAAATGATTATTAAGGCTAGGCGAAATGGATGGAGGAATTTTAATGTTAGAACATCCAAGATGGGGATTGTTAGAGAGGTAATGAATCCCCAAATTCTGGAAGAAAAATAGGGCTAGCTCTAGTTTGATGAACTCATTGATCCAACTATGATTGCAATAATGGACAATGCAAGGGAAATGAGTATGAACCTGTTGAATAATGCTCGCAATAGCATGATTGACAACTTTAGGTCAATCAAATGGCTTTACCACGAATTGGAAGAGGTTAGGATAAAAATTGGCCAAATGGAAAATAGTAGGCAGGAGCCAGGTTCAGGAATTCAAAAGAATGAGGAGGATAGAATCAGTTTAGCTAAGAAGAGGATTCTGAACCTGGAAAACTATAACCACAACCTGGCGAACCAGATAATCTCCATCCTCAATTCCATCAATGATAACATTTTGTCCCTAACTAGAATGTTAAAAGCCAGAGGATTGTTGGATGACAGTATGGACAAGGACAGGGAAAGAGCCAGGGTGGAAGAGGATGTGGCGACAGTAATCACCTTGAGCAACCTGGATCAGGAAGCCTAGAAGAGCCAGGATTAGATTACATAGGAGACTCACAAAGTTTATAAAGCTACTCAGACGATGTAGGAGCTTGAGCGAAAGACAGAGGAGTAACAAGGTTTTATCTATTCCTGTCTTTTGTTGTTAGTATACTATTATTTTTAGTTTCATTGAGTTGGCTTCTTATGTTTTATCTTTATTGATGTAATTTGAACTGGCCTTTGTATCTGGTTGGGCTTTTTGCTTATTATCATTCATGCTACTTGTTTTTGTTTGGCTGGGCTTTTTATGCTTGTTATCAGCCTTTGTCTTTGTTTTAACTGGTGGGTTTCAAGATCCTTGTAAAACCTATTTTTCTTATCAAAAACATGATTGATCAAAAAAGTTTGCAATGGGTACAAACCCCAACGTAGAAGACATAATTAAAGATAGATGACACCCCACTAGGGTAAAAAGAGGTAGAACTAGAGGCAAACAAAGATTAAAAAATTATAGGAGATTTAATATTGAAACTTGACTCGTACAGCATATGGCTTCGATCATTTGTAGGAAACTTAAAGAGATCCTTATGGTTTCCTTCTTCTTTTGTGTCATCACCAAGCACCTTGTATTACAACATTTTGTTTACCAGTCATCAGATCTCTTGTGAGATTAGTGCATTACTCCTTAATAATATCTAAGATGTGGGTAGATTTGTTAATCATAAACTTGTAAGAATATTGAACTTGGATTAAATAAAATAATCAAGTTATTTTTATAAAGAAGACATGTTTTGAGCTAACCTATTAATGGTAGAATGAGTGGAAGAAATGAGAGGAGGAGAGATATTAGAAGTTCTAGGAAGTGTTTTTTTTTTTAAATAGATGGAATATTTGAAGAAGCGGGAAGCATATCAAGAGCATGGTTTGAAGGAAGATTGGAATATGAAAAGGGCACATTATGATAAGAAGGTATGGATGAAGGCAATGAAATACATGGAACACTCATAGGAAGAGAAGGAAGAATAGAATTGGGGAGCCTCACATGTGTAGGATTATAACATGTACATAGAAAATTGGGAATGGAAGTGCAAATAGATGAATAAGTTTCAACATGAGCAGTAGATGTAACATAGCCTATTTCTTGAGCACATTCATAAATAGTTTTAACATTAGAATAAATGAGATGAAAAATATGATGTAAGAGGTAAATACCATGTTCATCGTGACAAATAATCTTCCTCAATCGTTCTAAATCAAAAATAGCCTCAAGATTATGATTCTCTTGAGTTAACCAATATTATATTTTTCAAAATCATGAGTGAGTTTGTCAACATGGTATGAACTCTTAACAATTCACTTTTGTAATAGGAAGAATGATTAGATTTGTTCTCCATGACAGGACTGGGAACATTAGGATGCATATTGGTTTCATCAAGATTTGGAGAAAAGAAAGAAGGGTCAGGATCAAAGGAAGCTGTGAGCCTGTGACTTCTTCTAACTAGAATGTCATAGGTTGGCCTCAAAGTGATAAAGCTCATAACAAGGGGATGAAAGAAATTGAAAATGTGGTGCAATGTAGCAAAGAGAATATAATGTATATTTAACTATCAAATCAAAAGACATGAGGCATGATAGCGATAGGTTCACCAAAATATATACATAATCTCACTTTGAGCTCAGGGATTGGGTGAATCGCGTTAAGTTTTTGTGTCTTGTGTTAGCTTGTGTGAGATCTATTATTTTATGATATTAGTTATATTTGCATCTTCTATTATTTATGTTTGTGGTCAATCCTAACAAGAGGTATCAAAGCTAGAATATCAACATTTTTAATTTTTTTTAGCCCAAGTTATTGTCATTGTTTTTTAAGCTATCCTCTATAGGAAAGTCTCACGGTTGAGTGGGAGTCTCACGATTGAATGGGAGCAATGGCAGATGAGGGTAAGCTTAAGGTTGAGAAGTTTAATGGGCAAAACTTTCAGTTATGGAAAATGCAAATGGAGGACTATCTTTATCAGAAGGGTTTATGGTGGTTATTGGAAGGAAAAACCAAAAAATATGGAACTTTGACAGATAAGGACTGGGAAATTTTGGATAGAAAGGCACTCAAAAGTATTTGATTATGCTTGGCATCATCAGTGACATTTAACATTACAAAAACAAAGACGATGGAAGAGTTGATGCAAACCATAGCGAAATTGTATGAAAAGCCCTCCGTTTCAAAAAATGTATTTCTCATGAAGCATTTATTTAAGATGAAGATGGCAAAAGGTGGATCTATTACAGATCATTTAGATGAGTTTGATACGGTTACCAATCAGTTATCTTCTATGAATGTTCATTTTGATGAAGAAATTAGGGCTCTCTTGATTTTGTGTTCTTTGCCTGGAAGTTGGAATGGCATGTTAATGGTTGAGTAATTCTATTTATGGATCTAATACCCTAAAATTTGATGATGTGATTGGTGTTATTATGAGTGAGGAAACTCATAGGAAAATCTCAAGTGGATCTACATTAGGAAGTGCTTTGAACACACAAAGCAGAGGTAGAATGACTAAGAGAGGAAGTAATTATAGAAATCATGGGAAATCAAGAGGAAAATCAAAAGGGAAGAGGTCTCAATCTAGAGGACCAAGAGATTGCTATTACTATGAAAAACTAGGGCATAAGAAGAAAGATTGTTGGACTCAAAAGAGAAATGAAGGAAACAAACAAGATGGAAATAAGGAGTCAAATGTGGTAGGTAATAAATCCAAAGAAGATGCTTTCCTTCTTTCCTTAGAAAGTGTTGATGATTCATGGGTTTTAGATTCTAGGTCTTCATTTGATGCTACTCCACATAGAGGTTATTTCTTTGATTATGTCAAAAGGGATTTTGAGCTTGTTTATTTGGGGGATGATGAACCCTATCAAATTGTTTGAAAGGCAAAATATAAGATTGAGTTTGTAGAATGGGAATCATTGGCTACTACAAGAGGTAAGACATGTTCCAAAGCTGAGTAGGAATTTAATTTTGATATGCCAATTAGGTGATGAGGGTTGCGTATCTACTTTTAATGGAAAAAAAATGGGAAGGTTTCAAAAGATTTCCTTGTAGAAGAAAAATTTGTAAAAGTAGGCAACTTATATCTTTGTACAAGTCATATTGTTTCTTCTACTTTAATTGTTTTAGAGAAAACTGAATGTTTAGGAATAATTGTTGTAGTTGAGCTAGGAGAACAAATAGTTGTTGTAGATTTTGATACAATGCTATGGCACAACAGACTTGGGCACATGAGTGAGAAAGGTATGAAATTACTTCATTCAAAGAAAGTTTTACTAGGTCTAAAATGTGTCAATATGGATTTCTCTAAATGTTGTGTGTATGGAAAACAAAAGAGAGTTAGTTTTGTGAAGAGTGGGAAGGAAAATAAAAATTAAAAAATAGACCTTGTGCATACAGATGTATGGGGATCAACTCAGGTATCTTCCCTCAGTGGCTCTCGTTATTATGTTACATTCATTGATGATGAAACTAGAAAAGTATGGGATTATTTCCTTAGATGTATGTTTGATGTATCTATAACTTTTAAGAAATAGAAATGCTTGGTTGAGAGTGGTACTACTAAAAAGCTAAGATGTCTCAGATCTAATAATGGTGGTGCGTATTATAGAAAAGAATTTGAAGATTATTGCTCCACTAATGGTATCCATAGATAGAAAATGATTCCAAGAACTCCATAGGAAAATGGAGTGGTTGAATGCATGAACAAGACAATAATGGAGTGTGCACGGAGCATGAGGTTGCATGTTTGGTTGCCCTTGAATATGTTGGGGGGAGCTGTCAGTAATGTTGTGTATTTTATGAAGGGAGGTCCCTCTACTCTTTTGGGATGTGGTATTCTAGACGAAGCATGGGCTGGTAAGAAAGTGAATTATTCTTTTCTTAAAACCTTCGGTTGTGAAGCAGTTGCACATATAGATTATGAAAATAGAACCAAGTTGGAAGCTAAGTCAAAGAAATGTGTATTTATTGGATATGGCATTGATGAATTTGGTTATAGGCTTTGGTATTTTGAAAATTGTAAAATTGTAAAAAGCAAGGATGTCATATTCAATGAGAAAGTGTTGCACAAAGATCTGTTGCAACAACATGACAAGAAAGAAAATGATTATGTTAGACGATCAACAAGGCTAAGTAGACCACTAGAAAGATTTTATCCCTCTTTGTATTCTATTTTATCAATAGATGCTAGGAAACCTGAATGTTATGATGAAGTAGTAAAAGTGGATACAAAGATTCAGTGGGAGTCTACAATGAAAGAAGAAATGAACTCTTTGCTAGAAAATCAAACATGTGACTTATGCAAGTTGCCTGTAGGTAAATGAGATCTACAAAATAAATGGGTTTACAGGTTGAAAGAAGAGGATAGAGGTAAGAAAAGATTTAAAGCCGTATTATTTGTAAAAAGATTTGCACAGAAAAGTGCATTGATTTTGATGAGATATTTTCTCCTATTATTGAAATGACTTATATTTGTATTGTTTTAAGTATTGTGGCTACTAAAGATTTGCATTTGGAGCAGCTTGATGTTAAAACAATCTTTCTCCATGGTGATTTGGATGAAAAGATATTTACAATACAACCACAGGGATTTGAGGTTAGTGTGCAGATTGGAGAAAAGATTATATGGCTTGAAGCAAGCACCTCGACAATGGTGTCTTAAATTTGACAATTTTATTAATGAGCATGGTTATGCTTGGTGTCATTTTGACCGTTGTGTTTATTTTAAGAGGTTAGATGATGACAACTACATTATTTTATGTTTATATGTTGATGATATGCTTGTAGCTAGGTCTAACACGGATCACATTAAGGGGTTAAAAGAACAGTTAGCACCTTCATTTTCTATGAAGGATTTGGAGGTAGCAAAGAAAATCCTTGGTATGAAAATTTGTAGAGATAGAAAGAATATAAAATTGACATGATCTTAGGTTGATTGTATTGAGAAGGTGCTGCAACATTTCTATATGGAGAGTGGTAAAGTTTTTAGCACACCTTTACCTGATCATTTGAAATTGACTAGGGAGATGTGTCCTAAGACACCAGAAGATGAGACTAAAATGTCCAAGGTACCTTATGCTTAATTTATAGGGAGCTTAATGTATGCCATGGTATGTACTAGGCCAAATATTGCACATGCAGTGAGAGTTATTAGTAGGTATATGAGTAATCCAGGGATTGAGCATTGGAATGTAGTTAAATTTGAAAGGAACATCTAATAAGTGTTTACATTTTGGGGGCTCTACTACTAATTTATAGGGCTATGTTGATAGAAATTTGGTAAGGGATATTGATACCAGGTGGAATACTACAGGTTATATATTTACTATTGGTGGGACAACAGTGATTTGGATTTCTTGATTGCATAAGGTTAATGCTTTATCCACTATAGAGGTAGAGTATGTTGCTACTATAGAGGCAAACAAGGAGATGATATGGCTTCAGTTCTTCGTGGAAGAATTGGGACACCCATAGAGGGATAATTATTTATTTACAGATAGCTAGAGTGTCATTCATCTTGCCAAGAATTATGTTTTGCATTCAAAGACAAAACACATACAATTTTAGTACCATTTTATTTGGTCGGTTTTGGATGATGAACTATTAAAGATGAAGAAGATCCATACAGATGATAATCCAACAAATATTTTTACAAAGGTAGTCACAAGGGAGACGTTAAACTCCTCTTCATCTTTGGTTGGTCTTCTAGACTAAATATAATAAAAGAACAACATAGTCTAGGGTGGTTTGATATTCTAGTGGGAGCTACAAGTTTAGTGGTGCTATGATAAGTCTCCAAGTGGGAGGTTATTGATGTGGAGATTGATTAGTCTCCAAGTGAGAGGTTATTGTTGTCGAGCATAATCAAACTCAGGGGTTTATTTGGTGTGGTTTGCCCACTGATTATTTCTATGGGAGTTTGCGGGCAACGCCCCCAAGACAAGGTCAAGAGGCAGTAGTCCTTGCAAGGTCCTGGGGCTACACCCCAGTTGTGCTCCCTATCACAATATAGGGTGGAGTCAAGGGGCAATGCCCCCGCAAGGGTTTTCGGGGGTAGCATCCCTTAAGCCAAAAATGACTCATTGTTGTAAAAGGCATTGATTGTTATTTTTCTCGCCCCTAAGATAAGGTCAAGAGGCAATAGTCCTTGTGGGGTCCTGGGGCTGCACCCCAAGTGCGCTCCCTATCACAAGACAGGGTGGGGTTGAGGCCCCTGCGAGGGTTTTCGAGGCAGCATCCCTTAAGCCAAAAATGACTCATTGTTGTAAAAGGCATTGACTGTTATTTTTCTCGCCCCTAAGACAAGGTCAAGAGGCAATAGTCCTTGTGGGGTCCTAGGGTTGCACCCCAAGTGCGCTCCCTATCACAATACAGGGTGGGGTTGAGGCCCCTGCGAGGGTTTTCGGGGCAACATCCCTTAAGCCAAAAATGACTCATTGTTGTAAAAGGCATTGACTGCTATTTTTCTATTAGACAACTTATTCTAGCCCTAATTTTGTATGTGGAAAAAAATTGTTAAAAAAGGCTTAAGGTTAGGGATTTCATAATGTATAATGAGATTGTAGCTTCTTGTGGTAGTATTGAGTTGTAAGGGATTGCAGATTGAAATTATGGGATAATAATAATATTGGACTTGTTGTTGGTGGACATAGCCCAGGGATTTGGTGAACATGTTAAATATTTATGTCTTGTGTTCTCTTTTGTGTGATCTATTAGTTTATGATATTAGTTCTATTTGTATGTTACTGTTATTTTTGTTTGTGGTTAATCCTAACATATAATTAAGAGCATCAAACATGACATTGATAAGTGTGGGTAAAATAACAAGACCTGCTTTAACACTCCAATCAGTAATGTTAGGATTAACCATAGATAGAAATAATAACTACATGCAAATATAACCAATATCATAAAATAATAGATCGCACATAAGAGAACACAAGACACAAAGATTTAATGTGGTTCACCCAATTGCTAGGCTACATCCACCAATAGCGAGTACAATGCTCTTATTATCTAGTGATTACAATCTGTAATCCCTTATAGCTCAATATCGCTAGAAGAAGCTACAATGTCATCATGCATTATGAAATCCCTAACCCTAAGCCATTTTATACAAGCTTTTTATTGCTTACAAAATTAGGGCTAGAATAATTCGTCCAATAGAAAAATAAAAACTGACACCTTTTACAATAGTAAATTTATTTTTGGCTTCGAGCACATTGCTTGTCAACCTTACCCTGTATTGCAATAAGGAGAACACTTGGGCCTCTATCCTAGGACCTCGCAAGGGGTGCTACTCCCAAACTCCCATAGTAATAATCTAGTGGGAAATTATATCGAATAAAGTGAGAGAAATTAACCTCTGTGTCTTATTAGGCTCCATATCACAATAATCTTCCACTTGGAGACTAATTAGACTCCGTACCAATAACCTCCCACTTGGAGACTGATCATAGCACGGACGAACATGTAGCTCCCACTAGAATGTAAAACCACCCTGAACTTTGTTGTTCTTTTATTTTGTTTAGTCTAGAAGACCAACCAAATTTGAAGAGGAGTTTAGCTTCTCCCTTGTCACTGCCTTGGTAAACATATCTATTGGATTATCATTTGAATGTATCTTCAGCTTTAACTGTCCATCATCCAAAACTAACCAAATGAAATGGTACAACAACTATATGTATTTTGTCTTTGAATGTAGAGCATAATTCTTTTCAAGATGAATGACACTCTGGATATTTGTAAACAAATAATTATCCCTCTATGGGTGTCCCAATCCTTCCTTGAAGAACTGAAGCCATATCATCTCCTTGGTTTCCTCTATAGCAATAACATACTTTGCCTATGTAGTGGATAAAACATTTACTTTTTGCAACTGAGAAATCCAACTCAGTGTTGTCCCACCAACAGTAAGTACATAACATGTAGTACTCTGTCTGGTATCAATATCCCCTACCAAATCTGAGTCAACATAGCCATGTAAATCATTAGTAAAGTCCCCACAATGTAAACACAAAATAATGTATTTTTCATCATCCAACCTCTTAAAATAAATACAATGATGTGAATGACACCTAGTGTATCCATGCCCATGCATAAAACTATCAAATTTAAGATATTGTTTGCCAAGGTGCCTGCTTTAAGCCATATAAATGTTTCTTCAATCTACACACTAAGTTCTCTTTACCTCAAATCTTTGTGGTTGTGCCATATAGATTTATTCATCAAAATTACCATAAAGAAAAGTTATTTTAACATCAAGCTACTCCAAATCCTTCATAGCAAATGAATATGTTAACTATTGTTTTAACCCCTTAATGTGATCCATGTTAGACTCAGCTATAGGTGTATCGTCAACATATAAACATAAAATAATATAGTTGACATCATCCAACCTCTTAAAATAAATATAGTGATCTGAATGACACCTAGTGTATCCATGCTCATGCATAAAACTGTCAAATTTAAGATACCATTGCCAAGGTGCTTGCTTCAAGCCATATAAACTTTTCTTCAATCTGCACACTAAGTTCTCCTTACCTTTGACCTCAAATCCATGTGGTTGTACCATGTAGATTTCTTCATCCAATTCACCATGAAGAAAAGTTGTTTTAACATCAAGCTACTCCAAATGCAAATCTTCAATAGCCACAATACTTAAAACAATGTGAATAGAAGTCATTTTAACAACAACAGAAAACATCTCATCAAAATTAATGCCCTTTTTCTATGCAAATCTTTTTACAACTAACTTGGTTTCAAATATTTTCTTACCTCCATCCTCTTCTTTCAACCTATAAACCCATCTATTTTGTAAAGCCCTTTTACCTGCAGGCAACTTGCATAAATCCCAAGTCTAATTTTTCAGCAAGGAGTCCATTTCTTTTGTCATTGTAGACTCCCACTAAATCTTTGTATCCACTTGGATAGTTTCATCACAACATTTTGGTTTACCAATATCTATTAATAAATTAGAATATAAAGAGGAAACAAATCTTTTTGGACGTCTACTTAGCCTTGTTGACTATCTAAAATTCACTGGGGTGTGTGGTATTTGTTGTTATGGTTGTTGTGGAGCATGAGGGATTGTTGGAACATCACCTTTTTGAATATCATCCTATTAAGTACCAAAATTTACAGCCGGTGCTAAACTAGATGAGTTCAGTAATCCTGGTATAACATGGGAATCACTTCTTCATGGGACATGCAATGAAGTGAGACCTCAGGTTTCTAGGTCAGTTCCTATCAGATGCTTGACTTAAAACTTGGAAAAAACTTATGAGGGGAAAGAGATAGAAAGATACAAAAAAGAAAAACTAAACCTATGGTGATTGCACCTAAAGTTTGAACTGATGACATTCAGATAAACTCTAATAGTTGAAATCCAAAAATCAACAATAGATTCAAACAACTTGCCTCTGTGATGCATGCACATCAGTGTTTTGCAAAAAAGTATAGATGCATACTTTCCCAACGAAGGAAAAGATAACTTTCACAATAATGAACCTATGACATCCATGTAACATAATCTACAACCTACACATTGCACTTTTTATAGAATAGGCATAATAGTTAGACAAAATTGAAGGAAAAGAAAAATTTCACTAATAGTTTGATCCAATCACACTAATACACAACTCCATAATTAGCAAGAAGGTGATAAAACTCATCAAAAATGGTCTCCAAGGTGATCTCTACATATATCACCAACTGAGTTACAAAAAAAATATAGAAAAATGGCCAAAGGATAGAGAAAAGCACTAAGAGCCCACTTCTCCATAATAAGAACTCCCTAAAATGAGTTGCCAAACTCATTAAGTACAAATGCAACTCCACCTCCAGTGGTTGAATGCTAGAAAAAAAAGGCTCTAAAAATGGGATCTAGAAGCCATGAAAGGAGGAAATCTATTTTGAAAAAGTCATTTCAATCCATAGGGAACTCAACACTTGGCTTAAAATACACTGAAAATTCCTTGAAAGCTCATAGAAGCCCTTCAATAATTATGACAAACTCCTAATTCGAGTTTACTCCCAAACTTTCTGTAAAATCCTATAAAATCTCCTTATGTCTTCAAACTAGCTCAACCTCTATGAACAAGTCATTAAACTCAAAATCAATAATGAAGATCTCCCACTACTCTCCTTTTTGAGTGACCTTGACCCCTAATCAATACCCCTAATCAATGTCATTACTCCTTCACGGAGACTTGATCCAAGATACCTCCTTTTGGCATAAAACTCTCCACCTCTTCTATTTGCTTGATATTGCATCTAAGACTTTACTATTATAAGGTGATTTATAATAATATCACTCAAATAATATTAAATTATATTTTAAAAATAATTGCAATATTTACTTTAATAAAATGAAGACCTTTCTAACTTAAATAATGTATAGAGTTTTGGTTGATAATAACATTATTCATTATTAAATAAAAACCCCTCTGATTCTCAGCATTATGATAGGTATTAATAAAATTTTGAGTTTGCCTCTTTTATGACCTAAACTTTGCCATTTGTGTATTCAATCTTTCTGGAAGGAAAGAAGAAACTTCGTAACTCTGAGGTTTGAGGGTTTGCGTGGAAATCTTTTGCTTGATGATCTTGTCTTGAAACCCTTGGCCACCAACCATGGAAAAATATGGAGATTGTAGGATTATTTTGTTGTACCTAGCATCTCAACTTGTTGTATTTTAGACTCCAGATATGTGTCGTGAGTTCTTAATACTCAGACTTGGTCTTTTTATTATTATTATACCGTTAATCATGAAGTTGATTGTGTATTTATTCAACATTTTCTGGAGATTGTTTTACCTAATTTTGCTATATTTTGAAAACCATTCATCTTGTTGCTTTAGCCATGACTGGATCTGTTTGATGAGTCTATCGAAAACACTTTTGTGTCCTCTTTTCAACTATGAAATTATGCACTGCTAGGCTACCAGTTTGATTTGGTATTTCAATTTGAAAGTTGGAGCAAACATGGCAATGTTCTGTTAAAAACACATCTCTTTTGTTGCATTTATTGGCGTTCTCTTGCATCTTGGGTGCACAAAATGATAAAATCATGGGTTTCAACTATAAGTTATTTTAATAAATTTATTGCATACCCTTCTTCATTTTGCTCAAGCTTTAATACAATAAAATAGAAGCATGACCATCTAATGTTTGTTGCTCTCCAATTGAATCTGTTGCCATAAGTATGCTTGATGTTGACTCTAAACTCTTTCCTCTCCTATAACTTTTCATCTTTTATGCCTATTGATCTCCTTGTACCTATTGAATGTTGAATCAAACATTTTCTTTGGTTATTTAATCTTATCTTTCTTGCATCATAACAACATCTTCTGTTGCTTTATTGTTGTTTGCTATGATTTTCACCATCTTGTCACACTTTTTCCAAAATGATTCTTCCAATCACTAGTGTGACCATGTTGTTTTGTTATCAAAGGTTCACTCTTTTGTTATTTCAACATAGCTTGTGAACTAATTTCTGTTGTTGTTCAATGAGAGACTCATGAACCTGCAATGTTGTTTTATCTTTTACAGTTGGATACAATGTAATGTCTGATATATCTCTTGTTGTTCTTTAAATTATAAAGCTTATTTTTTGTTCTATACAAGTGTAATGATAAGGAAGAATGAATGTTTCTTTCTTTTGAGGTGAGGTATGCCATCTTTGCTTAGATCGTAATGATCTAACCCACTCTTATTTATATTGTAGTATCCTTTGGACCTTGGCAAGCAACTCATCAATGGAAAACTAGCAAGGAGAAAGCGACCAGTCATTACCAGGCTTTGACTGGCACCCTTCGACCCTCATGTATTTACCTTCATTCTCTTTATTACTTTTCTTGTATAAGATAGGAAATAGTGTTGTAGTGACGGCTACTCTCACAGTCTTGTGTGAGAGGTACATTTGTAATTCAACAATTTTCATGGTTAAAACAAATGGCATTTTTGTTGTGGACAAAAATGAATAATCATTTATGTAATACTGAACTTTTGAATTCAGATGTGTATTCTTCAAAATACATTTCTCCCTTTTTGCTTGATACTTTAAATTTTACACAATGCAAAATTTTGGTAACATATCCATCACTACATAATCATTTTCTTTCTTCTCATGTTATTGCAACATACTTTTGTACAACACTTTCTCATTGAAAATGACATCCCTACTTCTTACAATTTTAATATTTTCAAAATCTCAAAGCCTATAACCAAATTCACCAATTCCATATCCAACAAATATTCATTTTTTTCATTTAGCTTCCAACTTGGTTCTATTTTCAAAATATATATGTGCAAATGCTTCACAACCAAAGGTTTTAAGAAAAGAATAACTCACCTTCTTACTAGTCAATGCTTCCTATCGAATACCACAGCCCAAAGGATTAGAGGGACCTCTATTAATAAAATATACAATGGTATTGATAGAATCAATCCACATGTTTAAGGGCAGCCCAACATGAAACTTCATGCTCCTTGTACACTCTATTATTGTCATGTTCATGTGTTCAGCAACTCCATTTTCTTGTGAAATCCTTGGAACAATTTTCTATCTACAAATACCATTAGAGGAACAATAATATTTAATTTTTTTTTTGCAATACTCACCACCATTATCACATTTGAGACATTTTAGCTTTTTACCAGCCTCATTCTCAACCAAGTGTTTTCATTTCTTCAAAGTTTCAAATACATCAGATTTCTAAGGAAATAAAACCTATACTCTTCTAGTTGCAACATCAATAAATGTAACATAATAATAAGAGCCACCAAGGGAAGATACCTGAGCTAGTCCTCATACATCTGTATGCACAAGTTCTAATTTCTCATCTTTTTTTTCCTTCCCACTCTTCACAATACTAACTCTCTTTTGTTTTTCATAAGCATGATTTTTACAGAAATCCATATTGACACATTTTAGACCTAGTAATACTTTCTTCGAATGAAGTAATTTCATACCTCTCTCACTCATATTCCCAATTTTGTTATGCCATAGTATTATATTAGAATATATAACATATGTTTGCTCTCCCTACTCAACTGGGTCTAAAGGGTTATTCCTGGACATTCATTTTTCTAAAAAACAATTAAAGTAGAAGGAACAGTGTGACCTGTACAAAGATATAAGGTGCCTACTTTGACACCATTTTCTACTACAAGAGAACCTTTTGCAACTTTCCATTTTTTATCATTAAAAGTAACTATGCAACCCTCATCACCTAGTTGCCTTGCTAAAATTATGTACTCATCATTGGAACATTTCTTACCTCTTGCAGTAGCTAATGATTCTCATTTTGCAACTCAATCTTAATTTTTTCCTTACCAACAATCTAATAGGGTTCAATATCTCCCAAATAAACTAGCCCAAAATCCCCTTGGACATAATCAACAAAATAACCCGTAATGCCCCGCTAGGAAACCCAAAAGAAATTAACCTAAAGTTTCACTAAGTTTTCCAAACATTTTTTTTGAAGATAATAAACAAGAGCAAATATAATATAGTGGAAGCAATAACATACACATAACACATACCCTAAAACAAATTATGTTTCTGAAGGCTCCCATGATGTTGAATCACATTTAAGTTTAATTAATACTAAAATCAATATATAACATATCCACATTAAAGAATAACTACAAATACAAATCTATTTAAATAATATAAGATTATCTCGAATGCCATTTGGCAATAATCAGAATGCACAATCATCCACTATACAGGTCATAGGGTATGGAAGGCTGAAAGAATATACATTATAAAATAGATTACATCATCTCTTAAGATCCATGAAATAAAATACAATACGATAGGTATAACCATCCATCATAATACACGAGAACAAAATGAAAGGAAATACAAAACAAGGAACTCTAGCCAAGGCATCAAACTGTTAGATCTCAATGGTAAAAGTAAAAAGCACTACCACTTGACCTCACAATAACCCAAAAGGTTTCACTCACATCGCGCTGAGGAGGTAGTCTCAAATCTCAAATAGGATAACATTTTCCAAAAGTCAAAATCAACATCTAGGTCAAGGAGAACTTGAAAGCAATCTAACTCAAGGTACCAAGACACAAATGACATCTAAACCTAGAGGAAAAAATGACACAAAGGAAATCTACTATGTAAGTGGGAAAATATCATCACATGAGTCAACTCTAAGGTTACCCTGGTAGCCTCACTAGACTCTGACCCCCTAGTGACTCTATGTGGTACTAATATCCTTTCACACTAACAAGGCATACTAACGAAGCAAGGTCACAACCAAGCATCCTCTCTACTCCCATACTAGCCTATACTAGCACTCAGGCATGGGCAAGGAAAAACAATGACTTATTAATTCATTTTAATCTCATTTAATGAAATGTTATCACTTATTAACATAACCTACAATGGGTTATCTAGATAGCCTGTTTAGGGCTCTGACCTCCATTGCAAGCCACTTTCCAACATGACATACAAATAACCTATCCTAAGCTCAGTAAAATAAAAAAGTCTCATATGATCATAAAACACACATTAGTTCCTAAACAAGCAACTGAAAAGTACTAAAAAATGACTGATCAAAATCATAGATTTCACCAATACAATCATCCTAATAGGACTAATCCAAAAACAAGTACACAAATCACAACCATGACATCACATGACATTACCAAACAATAACCCATACTCTAGTAGACATCCTGAAATTGGTCAACACTCTAAGTCAACCTCAAACCCAACACACAAGAAAGCATACAATTGGCAGTGTAGTTTCATAGTTTTGTTTGGTTTTGAAAACATATAGTTTTAGTTTAACAGTAAGGTTCAAGTTTACATTTTGTCATAAATTTTCATCATGAAAAAGTTTATAATTTCCCATATTAATGAACTTGTTTTAACAAATCAATGATTATTTACTTCGATCAACATTAGATTTAAAATAAATAATCCCATTTTAATCTAGTTGTTCTAAAACATACAACCATTTCCCAAACTCGGAATTAAATAACAATTATTAATCATCGTAATCATTAAATAATAATATAATAATTTTTTAATCTAAATTCATGAAATAATATCTAATAATTATTTAATTAATTAAATATAATTTAAAACATTATTAACACATTAAAAAACTAACAATTTAAAACTATATTACAATATATTTATTAATTATTAAAATCTTAATACAATTAAAAAGACTTAAAAATAATATTTATTACGTGTTTAAAGGCCTGTCGGCCTATACTTTACTGTCGTAGCAGTCTGCTACGGTCATAGTAGAGTACTACTACATCAACAACAATACCTGTTGTTGTGGCAACAGATCTGTTGCATATGTAGTAGCACAATCGCCGCCATCATAGAGAAAATAGGAGAGGAGGAAGGTTGGTGTCCCTACCCACCATGTCATTTAATTATATTTATTTTTGTTTATTAATAACAAATAACTTCCCCCCCAAAATTTTTTTTTGATTATATATATATGTGTGTGTGTGTGTGTGTAAAGAATTTTCCCTGAATAAATTGATAGGAGAAATTACGAAGAAACAACCAAATCTGTATAAATAATTAGAGTTTCATTTTCAAACTCTACTCATATCAAAATATAGATTCTCTAAAATTTAACAAATGAGGGTTTACTAATTCTTAAATCATATACAAATAGTCTCAAAGATGAAGAACGATAATTTTACAACAAGAGTTTCAACCAAATTTAAAACTCGAAAAGCAAATTTATCCAAACATGAAGAAGACATGAATTCGAAGAACATAAAAGTACCGTGCAAATAATCCACAAGATTCTACCTGAATCTGATGCTAATACAACACCACATGAAGCACACAAGTAATCCCCTTTCTTCTAAAGCCCTTCTCGAAAAATTGCTCCTCCAAAACTCGATTATCAAGAAATGAACTATAAATCTCTAATAAAGAGTTGTTTCCTAATTTAGGGCTTTGATTGTGTAATCACGTGAAAAACCCTTTTTCTTTTATTATTTTATTATATTTTAATTTTCATGTGCAACCTTTTTATAATTTAATTAAAATATCTTTATTAAATTAATTTATTTCTTCTCTTTAATTAACTCTCGCAACGTTTTAATAAAATATTTATTAATTTAGCTAATAATAATATTTAGAGTTTATTTTAAAAATGAAACTCCTAAATATTTTATTATTAAATTAAATAAATATAATTACGCCAAAATTAAAAATTTAACTACATCTTTAAATTTAATCCTTTTATTTAATTAATTTCTCAATTAATTAAATATAATTAAATATTGAATTTTCTTAATAATTTTTTTGTTAAATTAAATCATTAGATACTCTTTTAATTTGATTTAATTATAATAGAAAATAATCACAGACCCACAAGATTGAATATGAAAATCCATAATAAAGTACAAAAAACTAGATCAAACTCAAGGGTTATAATCACATATTTACATCACTTGACGAATTCGAAAGGTAAACAACTCAGATACTTGCCCTACTTTCTAGGACAAATGGTTTAAGGTTAGGATTTGGACTCAAGAATTTATCTTCCCTCTTTTACCATTGAGATAATGTGATTGGGTACGCTTATCCTAGCAATTCAGGAAAGTTGATACCCGATACCTGCAATCTACATGAAATCCACACCTATACATACACATATAATCTAAACTAAATAGGCAATGGTGGGAAGTGGTACATCATGTAGATCCCAACTAGCAAGTGACTATGACTCCCTCCCTCAACCCTATCAGAAACATCATACATAAAGTGAAACATATAGGTACACTATACACATGCAAGTATGGGGTAAGTATCCATAGAAAATGTATATAAATAATCCATCTAACTATCATCATGAGATAACTGAAAACATTGTATACTGGCATCATCATCGAAAGAATAATCATGCATACATGAAATAACTAGTATCAAGCTAACTCATCATATAATCAACTGAGTATGAAATAATATCAAACAATTTGGAAATCAAATACCACTAATCATCGAACATAATCATAAAGTTGGCCTAAAAGAGTTCAACAATAATAACTAGAAAGTAAACTAGGGGTAGGCACTACATAACCTCTATGAGGATTAGCATGAAATGAAGCCGTTGAATCTAAAACCCATGAATCATCACCACTTTCTGAGTAAAGAAGCAAAACATCCTCTTTAGATTTATTACTTACCACATCTGCCTCCTTGTTCCCTTATTGTTTATCTCCTTCATTGTTCTTTTGAGTCCAACAATCTTTCTTCTTATGTCTTGGTTTTCCATAGTACCAGCAATCTCTTGTTCCCCTAGATTGGTACCTCTTTCCCTTTGATTTTCCTCTTGATTTTGCACGATTTCCTAAATTATTTCCTCTTTCGATCATTTTGCCTTTGCTTTGTGCATTCAAAACGCTTCCTATTGTAGATCCACCTAAGATTTTCCTACAAGTCTCCTCAATCAAAATAATACCAATCACATCATCAAATTTTAGGGTATTAGATCCAAAAACATAATTACTCACAACCATTACTAAACCATTTCAACGTTTAGGCAAAGAACACAAAATCAAGAGAGCCCTAATTTCTTCATCAAAATTGATATTTATAGAAGATAACTGACTGGTAGCCATATTAAACTCGTTTAAATGATCAACAACAAATCCACCTTCTACCATCTTCATATTAAATAAACACTTCATGAGAAATACCTTGTTTGAAGCAGAGGGCTTTTCATACAACCTTGCTAGGTTTGTATTAACTCTTCTATTATCTTAGCTTTCATAATATTAAATGCCACTAATTGCACCATGCATAAATGAAGACTTCCAAGTACCTTCCTGTCCAAAATATCCTAGTCCCCATTTGTCATAGCGGTTAGTTTCTTGGGTTTTCCTTGTAATGGATGTCATAAATCCTTCTAATAAAGATAGTCCTCCATTTGCATCTTCCATAATAGAAAGTTCTTCCCATTAAACTTCTCAACCTTCAGCTTACCCTTGTCTTCCATTTCTCTCACTCAACCACAACAACTCAATCATGAGACCTTCCTATAGAGGACAGCTAAAAAAAATGATGACACATTGTTTTGATACCACTTGTTAGGATTAACCATGGAGAGAAATAACAATTACATACAAATACAACCAATGTCATAAAATAATAAGTCACACAGAAGAGAACACAAAACACAAATATTTAATGTGGTTCACCCAACTCATGGGCTACGTCCACCAACAACTAGTCCAATATTCTTATTATCTAGTGACTACAACATGATTACAATCTGTAATCCCTTACAGCTCAACACCACTGCAATAAGTTACAATATCATCATGCATTATGAGATCACCTAAGCTATTTCATACAAGCTTTTTTCCACTTACAAAATTAGGGCTAGAATAACTCGTCCAATAGAAAAATAATAGTTGATGCCTTTTACAATAGTAAATTCATTTTTGGCATTGGGGGTGTTTCCCTCAAAAAATCCTATGGGGGTGTTGCCCCTCGACCCCACCTTGTAGTGTGATAGGGAGCACACTTAGGGCTCTACCCTAGGACCCTACAAGGGGTGCCTCCATCTTGGTGGCACTACCCCCAAACTCTCATAGTAATAATTTGAGGGGAAAGTACACCGAATAAAGTGAGGGAAATTAACCTCCAAGCATGATTAAGCTCCACATCACAACAAGTAATACCCAAGGTTTGTTTAGAAATATTGTTAAAGCCATAGACAAGGGAATAATCACATTTCATTAAAGAAATATATACATCCAATTATGAATTCTAATATAAAAGTTATGTTGTTCTCAATGATGGCTCAGCTCCAAAAAATTGGAAATTCTATTGCCAATATCAATGAACAAATGTTTATGTTCAACAAAATGAAGTATAGCAAATAAAATCCACTTACCACTATAAATCATTTCGTTTGTTCCATCCTTGAACATCCAAACAAGCACAATGCTTTGAAGCCCAGATCCTCAACCTCAGCTCCGGGGAAAAGCAATCAAAATGTGAAGAAAACATGCACAAATAGCCATACCCCAACATATCCTAATCAAAATTTACATGCATTATTTTTTTTCAGTACCAAATAGGAAAGAAAAGAAAGTTTGGATGAGTAAAGAAAGTTTGGATGAGTAGGAAAGTTAGTTTTTTCCCTTATCTAAGACTCAATGGCAACATCTTCTAGGACAAGATAAATTGGGGTTTAACCACCATAAGAAAAAATAAATATTTAAGGGAATAAACCCTAGGCAACAAAGCACAAAATTTTATTTATTTGGTGATGGCTAGTATACACTAGTTAAGAAAAAATTAAGAAAAAAAGCCAATGGATCAACAAATTGGAGTTCTTTCCCTTGACGGTCAAGTCAAGTAACTACAGTGAATAAAAATGGTCCAAGTAGAAACCCTAGACTTAACAATAAAGGAATAACTAAAGAACAACATCATAGAAATAGACTATATGAAAGGGAATTGCCCAAGAAACATATTGTAGGAAAATCACCGATAAATCACAATGTATCAAATCTAGGGAATAAAAATAAAAATCTTATAGCAGGTAAATCCGATTTGATTACCAAGGGCACAAATGATTTAAGATTTACAATACCCATAGCTAGTAACATGCAAATGATATATGAAGATATATTAATTATTAGCATCCAATTTAGTGAAGAGCGTTGGTTTAGATGTAAATCATTGGGCATATTTGCGATTTGGAATGGCTCAAGGGAAAAGAAAGCAAATTTTCTAGAATGGATACAAAAGTAGTTCCAAAGATAGGTAAGTATATATTCCCTCTTTGATTTCATAGTTTATCTTCATTGCAAAAGCAAAGTGATTAAGAATGTATTACTAAATAAGACTTTGTGTTTCTTTAAAGGTTGTAACATTACTTTTATACAATGGAAACCTAACTTTGATATAGAAAGAGTGAATAAATTACTACTTCCTACTTAGGTAGCTACTAAGAACATTCCTATTGAATAATTCCATCAACAAATAGTTAATTGAATAGGTAAATCGATAGGAGAAACCCCAGGTTTTGACCCTCACTACATGGATTTCAACGAAATCAATATTTTATTTAAAATTAGGGTTGATTCTTTGGAGTTGAAACCATTTAAAATTATTACAAATAGATATATATGCACTCTACAATCACTACATATTATGGACATATCCATAATATAGCTTTATACAACTTCAATTCTAGAAATGACTATCATTACATTCATAAGAAATCAAATTTATATAAGAAGTATCTTGAAACATCTAAGCAATATCCAAACTGAAGGTCACTTCATAATTATAAAAGCTCGACTCCTCAATGTGTAGTGCCAAAGGAAGATATGCACAAGATGAGTAGTCATCCAAGTAGATGCAAATTAGCCAACAAAATGTTAATTCCAACCAAAGAAAAGGAGGAAGAAGAAATAAAAAAGAAAGATCCAAATCATGTTCTATAAGGGAGAAAACAACCAATGAAGAAGAATAGAGGAAGCATCAAGATCGTAATAATGAAGAAAAGAGGAATAAGAATAAATCATCTCCTAACAATCTAAGGAAATTCATCTAGCAAACAATCTAGTCTTAGTAGGTCAAGGGAAAAATGAATGACTCAATAGAGTTAAAGAAGGAACTAATAAAATATAACTAACATAAATATTATTCTAAGACTTTGAAACTAATAAAACTACAACAACATAAATGCTAGGCACTAGCACCCAAGAGGAAAATGATGGTGGAAAAGATCAATGTGTATCTTGCCATCAACAACAAAGATACATAGAAGAAATTCTTGAAAGTATAAGAACTTATAGTCATATTATCAAGGAAATTATTCTTATTTGTAATGACATTTGTGATCAGCTAATGTTATGGCATAATGAGTGCAACTCTCATAAGAAAACTAATAAGGAAAATGGCATTCCCAACCCAAGAATAATACAAGAGTCAATAAAATATTTGGAGCAAGTAAATTCAAAAATATCATTCACTCCATTATTACAGAAGGATGCAACTTTAGAAAGGATTATTGAAAACATCGTTACTTTAGACAATTAGAAAAGTGCAATACAGGAAAGAGACAACTCAATATTAAAAGAAAATAATGGGGACAACAATACATAAGAGATGATGTAACCCCAACAAAAAAAACCATAGATCTAGTGAGACAACAAAAGGGATAAGTGGAAGAAACAACAAGGGGAGGAAAAACTCCTCCCAACAATAAAAGTTGTAACAATATCTTAACAAGGACAATAATTAGAGATGGCAGAATCAAGAACATCAGATAATGATAGGAAAAAAACAACAGATAAACATACCGGGATGAAAACATCTAAAATAGAATGGGTTGAAGCAGGCCTCACTAAAATGCTGAAAAAAAAAGTGGGCATGAAGGCATCATATATTGACCAAATAGTCATGGAAATATCAAATTCTCAAGATAATGAAATTATTATGGCTCAAAACTGTAACCTTATTCCAATAAAAATCGAGACCCTATTATGACAGATGGGAAAAGGTAGCCAAGAATTTCATTCAGCATAATAGGGAAAGAATAATATAAGATAAATCAATATTGGGACAAATTTGGTATCCAAGAATGGTTAAATTGCTAGTAAGAAGATGGCAAATTCGCATAGTAAGGGGATCAAGCTATGAATGTAAAACATTTAATTAATAAAGACAAGAAAACTAATACATATTATGTAATTAGCAATAGGATAATTCATGAATTGGAAAAGGATCAAGGTGATAGTAAGGAACATGACTCTATAGCTATGAGTGTTCAAAATGTGATCAACAATCAAGATAATTTAGGAATTATAGCAAACATGGAAGCTATAAAACTATAGGAAACTACAATTGGAACAATTCTTATGTTGTCATTGATATCAAACTTTATTGGTAAGACAGTTTGCTATCTAATTTAAATATCATATCTAGATGATCGATGAAGAGGATTTGAGAAGTTGGTCATAACAATAACACCTAGAGGAAAGGTTGATATTGTAAAGAAACTATAATGCACACTTGATTAGTTGGACTTTGATAAGAAAAAGTGATTGTTTAATCATGCTACAAATGAAGATGATAGTTGTATTGAATCCTTGAAGAAGTGATCAAAGATTCACGAAATGCATAAGCTTGACCGAGAAAAAGAGTAGATGATTAAGGAACTTGCAATGATTACCAAGTGATGCTAGTGTCGACCGAGTGTCAGTATAAGCCAAGAAGAAATAGTGCCAGTCGAGCATCAATATTGACTAGGTGTTAGTATATGTACTGAACAAGAATGTTAGTAGCGACTGAGTAACCCACTGTTGACATAGCATCAAAGAACAGTGCTGGCTGAGGGACAACATTTTGATAGTTTATGAGAAAATCATGGTTTTCAACTGACACAGTTGATTTCTTGGAATATGTAAAGCACGTTAAAGATAAAGATGGATGACCTGGATTATTTAAATCAAGGGAAACCATGTTTGCACATTTCTATACAAGGATTCAAGAAGAAGTTTGGAGGAATTATCTAGAAAAAAAAGGAGGAGATCAAATGTTGGAAGGATTCAATGAATCTAACCTAAACCTAAGATCTATGATGGTGTTTAAGTGGAAAAATATTAGAATTACCTATTTAAGGAGGTGTGAGGGCTAACTTTAGAAGGAGTTGAGGTTAGGAGAGTTGGTGAAGACTTAGTAGGTCGGAGCAGTTATTGACGCTATTGATTGGAAAACTTAGTAAGAGGCTAAAGAAGAATTTAGAAGAGGTGAAGAGTGATTTCTTGAAGGGTTGCTAAGAAAATTAGAGATAGAGATGACAATGAAGGCTAGAAAATGAATCAACATGTGAGCCAAACTATGATTTGTATTTGCAAAGTGAGTTACATTTGTCAAATCAAAACCTGTTGTTACTTTCTAACCATTGCATCAGTATTGAAATCTTTTAATCAAGGTTGACCTAATAGTCATATGCAAATCCTTTAATCAAGGTGACATTCTAATGGAATGTTCTAAAGTCATCTAACAAGGTCACTCCTAATAGGGTAATTAAATCCTTTAATAAGGTCATTTTTAATATTGTATTTTGTAACCTTTAACAAGGTTGGCTCTTAATAGAGCTCACTTCAAAAGAGTGAAAAGATAGGTAAAATGTTTTTGATGGTTTTTCCCATATTGGGTTTCCATATTAAATCCTAGAGTCAAACTTGTGTGGATGTTATTTGTGAAGATTTACTGTTAATGTTTTACATTCTAGAAGTTTGTTATATTTTCAACAGTGGAATGCTAATTGATGTTACTAATAATCTTCTATAGAAACTGAGATAATGAATGTTAATATCTAAAGTAGTTGAAGTGTTTTTTTGTTCAATTGGTACATCTAGACCTTGGATAATTAATTCACCCCTTCTTAGTTATTTTAAACATTCTAACAATAAAGAATAATACAGAGATAAATTAATATTGGGATGAATTTGGTATCCGCAAATGGTTAAATTGATAGCAAGAAGATGACAAATCAATGTAGGAAGGGAATCAAGTTATGAACGCATAACACTTAATTAATATAGACAAGGAAAACAATACAGATTATGTAATTAGTAATAGGATAACTCATGAATTGGACAAGGATCAGGGTGATAGTGAGGAAGATGAATCTATAGCTATGAGTGAAAATATGATCAACAATCAAGATAATTTAGTAATTATAGCAAACATGGAAGGTATAAAACATCCAATATGTGGAAAACAAAAGAAAAAAAAGAGGTAGAAAATCACTAACTGAACTTAAAAGAACTATAGGCTTGACTGGTAATCAAAAGAAGATAAATGATCTATTGCATGCAAGGAAGGATAGTTTCCTCCGCAAGAAGCCATGGAGCTTACAAAAAGGAATGTTAGGGGCCTAAATGACCCTAAAAAGAAGCACTTGATTAAGCACAATTTATCACTCTTTGAAATAAAAATAATTTTACTACAAGAAAGTAAACTTAGTAAATCTAAGGCGAAAAAATTTAGTAAAAAATTAGGAATCTAAAAGTCTAAATAGATAGAATCACATGGGGCTCCAGACATGATTGGAATTCTATGGGATCCTAGGAAGATCAATTTTGTCCCCCTAGTTTCCAACAATAACTATATGGGGGAGGGGAGTAAGTAAGTTCAAGAGTGAGATTAGTTTTATTCTTATTAATATATATGGACCAATTCCAATAGCAGAAAAATTAAGGGTCTGGAATGAGATCAACAATTTTTTGGATACAACTTCTAGGGAAAACATATTTCTGGGAGAATACTTTAATGCACTTCTAAGCTTAGAAGAAACATATGGAGGCTCCAAAACCATCTCTCAAGTAATGTTATATTTTAATAAATGGTTTAGAGATAATATTCTAATGGATATACCAACTTCCAATGGGATACTTATGTGGAATAATAGAAGATCGACATTCTGCCATATAGCCAAAAGACTTAACAATTTTATTTTTAAGGGAGACTTAACTTCTCTAAAATATCGTTTAACTTATCCATTCTCTCAAGTGTTGGTTGCGACCACTTTCCAATTATATTACAAATAGGAGATCCTCACAAACCTTCTAGAAATCCTTTTAAATGTGAGAAAATGAGGTTCCTAGATATAGAGCAAGGGTGACAAGAGGAAAGATTTGAAGGATAAAAAATAATTTTTTTTGTTGCAAAATTGAAGAAACTAAAAGATTTTTTTTAAAAAAATTGAATAGAAACCACTCTGATAATAATTTTAAAGAAAAAATTAAAAATGAAGAGGAGCTGAAAAAACTCAATGAAGTCATTAGAGTAGGAATGGACAGTGAAAAATATAATAGAGAAAAATAATTACTTCCTAAATAGGAAAACATTTTAACAAAGAAGAGATATATTGAAAGCAAAAATCTTAGGAGGCTTCGTTGTCAAAAGGAGATAAAAACACAATATTTTTTTCATTCTAGCACATCAACAAAAGAAGCATTAACAAAATTACTAAAACTAAGGATAGAGAAGGAAATATAACTGAAAACCCAAAGGAAATAGAAAGAAACTTTAGTAAATACTATAAAGTCATTTTAAACAATTATGAATCCTCAAACCTTATAGTGCAAAATAAAACTAAGTAATATACCTAAACTAGTAGTGGTAGAAGATAATATAAATTGAAATAAGAGATTCACCAGAGAAGAAATTAAAGAGCTTCTTTTCCAACTCAATTGAGATAAATCTTTAGGTCTAGATGGTTTCCAAGATTTCTTTTTCCAAAGTGTTGGGATATCCTAGGCAATCACTTATGGAAAGCTATTGAGGAAACCATAAATTTAGGTTGCCTTCTAACTAAAATAAGTAACACCTTTTAAGCTTTGATTCCTAAGAAAATAAAATTTGAGGATCTTGGGGATTTTAGACCCATAGCCTTATGTAAATCTATCTACAAAATGCTATCCAAAGCCTTGACAAATAGAATAAAGAAAGTATTACCTAAACTTATCTCAAAAGAATAGACTGGATTTGTCCCAAATAGGTTAGTCTTTGATGATATTATAATTATCTAATAAATTCACTCTATCCAAGCTAACAAGAATTCATGTATACTAATGAAATTAGACATACAAAAATCATAGGACATGTCATGTCCCCTTTTCAAATAATTAAAAAATAATAATCTTTGCTAAGGCAGGCAAGCCCAAGAAAGTGAAGTTTCGGAAAAAGGGGGTTAATCTTTGGAAACTGTTGGACTAATAAATGAAAATTATTATTAAAATATGTTTCATTAACCTCTCTTGGACGTGAGTTACGGTTATGTCCTCTTTTAAGGGGTTTGGAGGCATTTTGGGTGGATTCCAGAACTTGATTTTGCTCATTTCTTTGTTATTCTTCAGAGGCTGCCAAACCTGTGGAGAAGGAGACCCAAGAACAGGAGTTTATAGGTTTTTAGGGAGACCCAAGAACGGAAGTTTGCAGGTTTCTAGAAAGGCTAAGGACGAGATTTTGAAGCCATTCCATGTGCATGCTCATACAGAGTTTTCCTTTGTGCTGAACAGTGCAGATTTGTGGGTTTTCGGATGTGTTTTTTGTATGAGTTTGGTGTTTTCAGTTGAATATTTTATATCAGTTTGGGTTGCTGCTGTATTTCAGACTTTAAGGTGTTAAAATAGAGCTGAATATATGTATTGGGATGTGATTAAACTTTTGAGATAGATTATTAGTGTTTTGTGGTGTTTTCGGGCATTTTTGTGTTAATTTCGAGAGCCTGATGAGCATAGTTTTTGTCCTACATTTGTGAGCTGTTGTGTAAAGGCTATACGGATTTGGAAATTTCATTTTTTAGGCTGTTATGCTGCTGAAATTTCTGTAAAAGAATGTCCATTTTCAGATTTATTAATAATTTGTGAAGTTCTGAAGCTTTTGGCACTATTTTCAGCATACCCGATTTGGGGTTTCTTGAGAAATTTGGTGGATCTTTGTGATATTATTTGTTTGATCTTGAAGATCTGATTAGAGGATTGAAATATCATACAAAATTAGAAAAGGGACATTTCAGGACAAAGTAGATTGGAGATTTATGTGCAAAACCCTTGACGCTTTTGGTTTTGCTCATCAATGGATTAATTTATTTATAATTGTATTTCTACACCTAAAATATTCCTCCTTATTAATGGAACTCTAGAAGGCTTCTTCAATATTTCAAGAGGAATAAGAAAAGGAGACCCAATTTCTCCCTTCCTGTTTATAATTATGGAACATGCTTTTGGAAGAGTTATAACTAAGGCCTAGTCAGAACAAAAAATTAGAGGCATTCGAGTAACTGAGGAAGTCTCTAACATAATGCATCAATGATTTGCAAATGACACCATTCTTTTGGGAGAAAGCAACTTGGAAGAGGCTCAAAACTTTAAACACATTATAAATACATACATAGAGGCATCGATTCAAAAGGTAAATGCTCCAAAATTAGGAATATTCATTCTTAACACCTCTCTGGAAATAAAAATGAACATTTTCAATCTAATGGGATATAGAAAAGGAGTTCTTTTGTGTGAATACCTTGATATTAAATTAGAAAAAGGTCTAAGAGGAGGTAAAACTTGGAACCTTATTTCAGATAAAGTAGATAAACAAATGAAGAGTTGGAAAGGAAAATGGTTACCTAAAGCTAGTAGAACAATCATAATCAAAGAAGTGCTAATTATTGTTCCTACATATCGGATGTCTTGTCGCCCTCTCTTCAAAGGAGTAAAAAGAAATATGAATAGAAAATAATAATAAACAATTTGGTAGGGTAATGAAGAAAAGAGGAAACACAAATTGATTAAATGGGACAATATCCATAGACCTAAAGAATATGGTGGTTTCGATATTAAAAAATGGAGCTAGCAAAACAAGGCATTAGGTGCAAAACTTTTATGGAGGATGTACCAAGAAAATGGAAATAAATGGGAAAAAATATTATATTAAAAATATTTGATCAACACAACCCATTTATCTCTCTTTCAAATTGAGAACCCCCCTAATAAATCTAGAACTCATAATTTTATGACGAGTTGTCATCACCTAATAAGGAATATATCTTACTTGGGATATAGGTCTAGGACACGATGCCTTGTTTTGGAAGGACTCTTGGGATGGTCATCCCCCTCTAGACAGTCTTAACTTACTAGAAAACATCAAAGCCGCTCTCACCAAACTCTGGGGACAACGAGCAAGTGATTATAAATATAAATTAAAAAACAATCAATATGGGGGATGGTCATGGAAATCCCTTGCAGAAACAACTTTGTTGACTCAAGAACAATAAATACTTGAACAACTATTAAATGCTAGACAAGCCAATCATAAAGACATGGAGGATAAACTCATTTGAGATGCTTCAAAAGATGGAACATATTATTTTAAAAGATCATATGAGGTGATAGTCAACTCTCAACAATGGGATAAGTTAGATATTCCACTCACTATTTGTTGGGACTTGGTTTGTCTCCCTAAAGAAGGCATTTTCCTATGGGTTTTTCTTCAGAAGAGGATACTAATAGGAAACTAGTTTACTAAAATAGATTTTAGGGGTCCATCTAGATGCCCCTTATGTGAAGTTGAATCAGAGATTATTAACCACCTATTTTTAAATTTTCCACTTCGCCAGGAACTATTGGCAATGATTATGCTCTAAATACCTACATTTCTTCTTTAGGAATTATGGAAGAAGAGAAATCAAAGAATTCTTTGGAACAAAAGCATGGATGTTCCTACATCCCTAAATAAGATGGAAGCTTGTATTATAGAGGTGACCAATAGCATTCTCATGAATTCTTATAAGGAAGAAGGATCATTTTTTGAATGGGATGTAAAAATGTGAAAAAAATGGTGTAACTTTATTAATCCACCTATTCTTTATTCAAAATCAAATAAAAATGCGAGGGATGAATGCCGATGGATCCCCCCTCCTATAGGTTAAGCTAAACTTAACTTTGATGGGGCTTCTCATGGGAATCCTAGCCCAAATAGGTTAGGATGTATTATTGACTTGAATAGGGGTACCTGTATGACTAAACGAGCTAAACTGTAGGGGTGTTATCAAATAATGTAGTTGAATTGGAGGCCTTGATTGAAGGATTAATACTTAGTCTAAACATACGAGTAAGAAACCTTGGAATTGAAGGAGACTCTTAAATTATACTAAATACCTTAAGGAAAAAAGTATGACTAATTGGAAATTACAATCAAACTAGAATATGCACTATAGATATTGGATAGTTCTTTAAATAAATAAGAATAAATCTTATCTTTCAAGAAGGTAATAAAGATGTAGATACATTAGCTAATAAAGGGGTAGATGTAGTTTATATTTAATAGGGTTTTATTTGGGATGGATTTAGGTATGTATATCCTTGGTTATGTTCCCCTCAGTTGTGGTTTCTCTTCCTCTTAGGTTCCTAGTCTATGTCCTTGATCCTTTATTTGGCATTTGTTAGTTTAGTGGCCATAACTTTTCTTTAGCCAAGTATCCTCTTCTTTTTCCCTTATGTGCCTTTCTTAGCCTTTCTCTACTAGGTTATCTATCTAGCTTGCCATTGAATGGTCAGATGTTAATATTAGCTAGTAGCCTGCCGCTCGATCTCTATCTTTGGTATGATAAGCTCTTTGAGAGTTTGTTTCTTCTTTTTAGGATCTTAGTTTATTTTCTCTCTATAGATAATCCTTTATGGGCTTCATTTATGTGTTAATTATTTTCCTCATCCCCCCAATACTCTATATTTAGCTCTTCTTCTATTCTTCTTGCGATCCTCTTCCTATTCATCCCTTTGTTTTCTTATGATGTACCTTTGAGCTATTTAATGTTTAGACCAACATATTATTCTTAGGTTTATTTTATATATATGATCTTAGCTTTAAGCTTCATACATATTGATATATTTTTTCTATTGGTGCACTTTTTTGTAATCATAAATAGATGTGCTTTGATGCACCGTTTAATATATTATATTCTACTTAGGATATTTCTCTTAGACTTCAATTATTTAACCAACTAAAAAATTCACATTCTTTACATGATAAAGTGGTGTCCCTCGATTCTTTAGGTAAGTTGTAGTAGATTCGGTGGATTGCTTGCATGTGAATTTGTTCAAAGGCTCTATATATCCTCCTTTTTATTATTAGTGTTGATATTAGTTTAGTAAGTTATATTGCTTAGCTTTGTAGAGTTTAGTAAGTTATATTGCTTAGCTTTGTAGTGTTTAGTCATGGAAACAACCATCCCTCTTTTTAATTTTAGAGAGGATAGGACCATGTATTTTACATACATGATCATATTAGAGAGGTGGAGTAGGGTTCTTAGGAAGGTAGATGATATCACCTAGTTGGATGTGAAAAATGCTATGGGGGAAAAGCACTTTAATTATAGCTACACCTAGAGATCCAATAGCAATGTCATTGGTTGTTTCTTAGCTTGTGATTTCTATGCCAAGATTAAACCTTGGGATATCATCTATCTATTTGAAGAGATCTTTTACTAAACTTGGTTGAAGGGCTTACGCAATGCGGTGCTTAACATCAACTATCGCCTGGAAAATTCCCCACCTTGAAGACTATATAACATGGCCTATAGGAGGCCTAGAATACACTGACATTCCTAAGTGACCAAACCTTTACATCAAGGACTTTGTAACTTTTAGGATGTATGGTTGGAGATGGAACATAGTTTTCATTTTCTTCTACATTGGCATGATAGCGTCGAAGGTGATAGTAATTGGCTGAAGACATATCTTAAATAATCTAGACTTAAAGTGCCACCTAGTATGGATCTTCGAAACCATAAGAAAATTGGATCTCAACTTTTCTTTCCTCCATAGAGCTACTAGAATCAAGAAATGTTGAAATGCAATAGCAAAAAAAACTAAAAGAATCCCTTTAAGAGACTTAGACTCAGATGAGGAGCTCACACTAGTAAGGTAGCTTTAGCACTTGGGATGTAGCCTTAGTTTTGGTTTTGATTATAACAGTTGGGATAATTTGCTGATCAGTTGCAGTAGGTAGTTCTTCAACTTTTAGGTTATGTCATAGTAGGGTTTGTTTTATTTGGCATCAATAGGTCTATCCTCTTATAGATTTTGAGAAATATATCAATGAAGAAATTTATGTATATATGTACATACTTTGTATTCCAAAGAACTCGATAGTGTAAAAATTCCTAATAGTAGTTTATGTGTTAACCATGTATAGCCTAGTTGAATCACAGATTTATCTTGAAAGGTAGAAAATAGTATTGAAAATGTAAAGAACATAAAATTAATATGAAATATAATTTTTTTATGTATAATTCTATTTTTTTGGATAAAATCCATTAATAGGTTATTTCAATTAAATATAGCAGATGCTTTGTTTTTATCTAGTTTTGAATTCAAAAGCTATACAAAGAAAGACAATTTAGTTAATCTTAGAAGGGCAAAATTAAAACATGAAATTTATATTTGTCTTTCAGATTAAGATTATTATGTAACCATTAATACTTTAAGTATTTAATTAACGTATATAAAATAGAGTAATGGAGGATATAAGCCATTAGTCTCATTTCAAGACAATTATACATCGTATGCAATGCTAATTACCCAAGAAATGGGAATAACAATTTAAATACAAAGCATCGTAAGTAATCGATCATAAAATTCAACATTAAAAGTCTGATTCAGATATTAAATTGACACTTTTCCCTACGACCATTGATGAGTATATGGTTGTGAAATGAATGGAGTATTAGAAGTAGACATACACTTAAAGAGATTCACAAATGAGAGAGCTCAAATTAAAATTTTGTAGGTCTATCTAGTAATTTTAATCTTGGATCGGTGACAGTAAATAGATAAAACCATTAATATTAGACTTCAAGCAATAAACCACAAGAGTCCATTTGAAAATCCACCTGATCATAGCCAAAATAGCCAGTAAATTTTCTTTACAAACTTTTATATAAATCAATCAAAATTAATAACAGGATAATATGGGCTACAACTAATCTTAAACCACAATAGAAAACTTCAAAATAATGCAAGGAAACCTTAAAAGAAAGTTCAATTTGTTGAATAAACGATTCCAAAATTGACTAACTTCTTAAAGATCTAAGAAAATTAACCTTAAATACAATCCCAATAGCTGAAAGTGGATTTACACCCACTAAAGATGATAAATGCCACATGCTTAGAGATTAATGGACTCCTTGATAATAATCTATAACTATAACAATAGGGAATATCACTATATATACATCATTAATTTAGAAGTCTTAATATTAATTTGGAAACATATCAGCTAGCAAGTGTGATTAATTGAGTATTAATATTTGATGAAAATGAGGGTAGAAATGCTCAATAAGTATAATTAACTTTCAAATCTCTTTTTCTTGTTTCATAAATAACTATGATGAATCTCAATAACAATAAATGACATGTAATAAGGTTGATTAATTAGAATAATTCCTAAGTTTATCAGTTTTTTGAATTTTAATCTTGGACTGGTAGCCTTAACACTGAGGTCTTCTCAAGTTGTGAAAATGGTTAAGTTATAGCTTAGGATTAATTTGAAAATTGATATCTTCTGGTAGTATGGACACAACATTAATGGAAATCTATCTTTTGATCTTAGTTAGACAAGTAAATTAACATTAATTCAATTAACCTAGAATGTTTAGTTGTGAAATGACATAAAATGGATCAATAATTTTAGACATGCTATTTTTTTTTAGACATAGGTGATAATTTTAAGCCCGTTATCATTAAATTTTGCATGCAAGTAAGACAAGTTAAACTTCTTTAAGTTTAGTTGGTGGTATAATGAGAACATGGTAATTTCATGGTAGAAGGGAAAGTTAAGTGTTCTGGTAGACTAGATTAATAAAATTCCTCCTCTTAAACTACTGCTAATAATAAGGCATAAGCTGGTTAGGAAAAGCACTACTTGAATTTATTGGCCAATTAACATTGAATTTGTTTTTATGAGGAATATATGGTATTTGAGTAAGATCAGTTAGATTTTTTATTAAGTTAATGAATATGAAAGATTAAGAGTGAATTTTTTGGGAAGGATTTTCATTTTAGTTATAATTAGTGATTTCCTTTTAATTTGATTAAGCTAACAATGATCTTGGCCAAGAAGCACTGTATGAATATTTACGTTAACAAGTTCAATCAAGACATGGATAAACTAATGAAAAAAGGTCCATCAAAATTGAAAGAGTTACAAGATCATGTAATCAAATGAGGAAAGATACATTTTGTAATAGAAGGGAGTGCCTTTAAAGATGTATTCTTTGTAAATAGGGGAACACCACTATAATTTAACTTTTGTAAATTATGAGTGGACAAAATTCCCCAAGCAAGATTGAAAGTTTTCTTCACTTCGTTTTGTTCTACCAATACCCATTTGAATGGAGAAAATGTAATTTAAAAAAAAAAAAACTATGGCTTAGGCATTTTATCAATAAAAAAAATGGAAGTTTTGTTGTTTTTCCTAGGAGGTGAGGTAAATCACATTTTGAAAGGTTTATTTTAATGCTCATGATATGTAGGTGAAGTATGAAGAAGATCCCAAATGGATATCTTGACATGAGTTATACTAAATCATACCCCTTTCTAAGATTTTGAAGAAGACAAGATGTAGGAGTAACCATCAATTGAGAAGCATGATGAGGAGGGACAAATGAATAAGTAGGTTATCTTTTAGTTCTTGTGTTATAAGTGTGGAAACTTACATGATAGTTAATATGATGAGCACCTTTAACCATAATAATTAGTTTATTTTTGAATTTTAGGGGTATCTTGATGAAGATGGACATAACCATAGAATTTTTGCTACCCACAACATTGACTCGATCGAGGAATGGATTGTGATTGGTTTATAAAGTTAGAAGAGATAGCATCCAAGAAATTAGTCATGATATTATACTCTTCTTCCAAGGTATTCTCAGGAGTAGGAAAACATTTAGAATAAGGATTAGGAGCTTCCATTAATGTCCCATCTCTAAAAGGGATCTCAAATGAACGTAAACTGATATTAGAAAGATAGCTACAATATCCCCCTCTTGCTCCAAAATATCCTTATATAAGGGGCTACATCTTAAAAGAAGGGTCACTCGTTAAGTTTTTATTGGTAGTGGATGAATCATTGGTATTAACAAAAGGTAAAGTGTCCTAAGGGAATGAGATCATATCAATTTCCTCTACTATAACATCATTTTACTTCACCAATGCAACTTTATGGATAAATATCAAGAGAATAATTGACATCATCTTGTAATGGTTCATCTAGAATAGGGAGATCATTGAGAAAATGATGATTATATTTCCTTAAAATACATCTACATGAGAAGGAGGGTCCTTAGGATAACAAAATGAAATTAATCCATAGAAAATATTTACAATGAACAAACACACATGACCTATATGAAACTATATGAATAAAGAAGAAATGAAAGGATCTATGCGGATTTCAATGATTTCTATTTAACAAACAAAATGGGTTTTTAAAATTATTTCCAAATATGGTTATGTGAAGGAAATGTCGAAATTAACTACATCTAAATTTGATAAAACTAAATGCAACAATGTGACGCATGCAAATTAAATCTAGACATCAAAACAAAAGTATGTAGGAAGAGTTGGGTTCACCAAAATGTACAATATGAAAGGGGATCACATAAAAGGACTAATTTATCAATTCATGGGGAATTTTGGAATATAAAACCAAATGAAGACAAATATGATTAACACCAATTGGTAAGAAGGATAACAACAAGATATCTATTTTTCAATGATTTTTATTCCTTTATTTCTTAAAATTGAGAAGGAGAGGAATGATTCTAATATGAAAGAGATTAAATAAGAAAAAAATAGATTTAATACAACTAAGAATACTAATGAAAAAGGGAATGGAAAAGAATTTGGATGCACCTAAGAATGAAATAAGAGAAGTGAGTTTTTAGATCTGAATTCCTAATAGTTAGAATCCTTAAATGGCATGCAGTTGCAAACTTGAGATATAGAGGTTGCAATGTGGCTTCTTGCCAAATATAGGATTAATACAAAGAACATTGTGGGAATGGTGACATTTTCTTGAATACAATGACAATGGTGACTTACCCTAGATGTTTTTGACTAAATTTCTAGGGATCATTTGACAACTTCCAATATACTCAACAACATTATGGCAGCTTCATAACCTTCTCTTATACATAGAAAATTAGATCCAAATATGATCGGATGAAGGTTTTTCCTTAGTAAAACCCCTACTTAGGAATCAAACTTAAAAATGAAAGTAAATTGCACAAGGAAAGATGAAATAGAGGCTAGATTTGAATTGTAAATCACCTTATACCTTGACAATATAATTATTAGTGGATTGTGATCACAAATATTAATGCAATAGATTGATCTCCAAACAAACCTAAAAGGAAATAATTGGATGTTTTACTTTTCCACAATGCTTGATGAAGAGGAAGAAGAATGATTTTAAGTATTGAAGATTTGGATGTTTAATTGTATAGAAAATTTTGAATTCTAATTGCTTGCTTGATCATGAATTCTTGAACTTGATAATGGGCCATCCTAGTTATCAAAATGAGGAGAGATAGGGTGTTTATATACATCTTACATAATTTAGGGGGTTAAAACTCAGGCAGGATGATTCTAAGATCTAATTTCCCACCAAAACCCTATCATGGAACTTTGGGATCAATTTGGGCCAAATCCTTAGGGACATGGTGGAAACAGGGACATGTCTCAAGGGCATGTTGGAAATGGTGAAACACACCTTGGAAAATGAGTCAATATTTGGTCTAGGTGCTAGAAATATAGGGCAGTTGTAAGATTACATAACACAACTCATTTTAAGGTTGGAACAGGTCAAAAATGCCATAAGTAGGCATATAGGGACTAGGTGATTAAATTTATTATTTGATTGGAGGAAAAATAGAGTTCCACACTTAGAAATAAGAACTAAGCTAAAGTTTTTTAAAAAAAGAATAAATATAAGATCCATAATATTAATTTGAAGGTCTAGTAAGCATTTAGAGAGAATGAATTCAATGAGGAAACCCATACATACTAAAATGGGGCTACAATATAACCTGATCAAGGGTTCTTAATTTTTAGGATGGTATATGATTGTTTTAATAAAAGAGGATAAACTACTTCAAATATTAGACTTTTTGACCTAGACTTATAGTAGGAGATCCAAGATTGCAAATAAAATAAAATAAAGTGAAGTAGTTAATATCCTTAAATCCCATAGATTTCTTGGTAGCATAGACATTATTAATATTCTTATTTAATTTTGATTGAAATATCATTATATTGAAAACTTTTTATAATGTTCCTTATGTTTCTTTCCATGCTTAATGGTTGTAGTGTTAATGCTACACTATTTACTATTTAAATGAAATATAATATGTGTTTACCTTAATTGAAAAAGGTTTAATAATCTCTCTCTATATATATGTGTGTGTGTGTGTGTGTGTGTACACACACACACACACACACACACACACACACACACACACACACACACACACACACACACACACACACACACACACATGCGCGCGCGCGCACATGTATGTATGTATGTATGTATATAATATGGTATTATATTTCCCATTGGCACAAGAATGTTTGAGATGGTTGTGTTTTAAGCTAAGATGGTCTCAAGCCCTTTTAAATGGTATTATGAGTCTTCTTGAACAAAGACTAGCCACTACCATATATAGAGTCAAATTTCATGTACATGGATTTAAATCCCATCAATTTGGGTTCGTTAGCTATGGAAGGAAATAAAAAAAAGTTCTATTTCAAGATAAAATTCTATCATTGGCCTCCTTTTTGAATAAAGTGGAGATTATGATTGCACAAGGTCAACACTAGCTCTTGCCAAGATGCAAGAAAAAGGAGAATTACTTAGGGATAGAAAATTTTGGGAAAATTATGGTGGAGATTACACTCAACCATGATTAATGGGGTCAAAGATGTTGAAATTGTCAAATAAAGATAAGACATGAATTACTACCCACTTCAAAATGAAAGATATAAACTAAAATTTGATAGTGTTGTGTGTGGTTACCCTATCACCTTTAGGGCTCGATGTATTGTTAGGAATTGGAAGGGTTCAACTAGAGGAGGGGAATCTATCCCATTAATGATAAGGATATACAATGAAGTCAAATTTCAAGTCTTGATCTTATGATTAAGGATGAGAATACAATTAAGAATTTCAAAGCAAGAAATTCAAGTGATTTGACTTTGTTTATTCATCACATTTGGTTAAATAAAAATACATAGTCAATAATTAGAAACTACACTTGAGGTGGTACAATACTAGTGAGCCACTATGAGGATACAATGATCGAAAGAGGTGTTTCCCTATTCATGCGCTTTAAGGTTATTTATCATGGAATGAACACAATTCAATTAGATTGGTTTGGATAGTTTGATTCATGAAATAAAAATGATAGTTGATAAATAGTAGGGTTGCACTCCTTGTAAGTTGGAGAGTGATTAGAAAGATTCCAACATATTAATCATGGAAAACCATGACAAGAAATGATATCTGCACTTAAAGATCATAACTAATTACATGATTTAGTTGAGCATGTGAAAATGTCCATTATCTAGAATTTGGATTGTTATATCCAAGTTGGATTGGTAGCCCAACATGATTTTATATGTTTTGTATGATGAGGTTCCAAATTCCTATAAAAAGTAATAATGTTTTAATGTGGAAATCTTTGTAATATCCTTTTTCAATGTGGTCAAGGCACTCATGGTTAGGAGGCACTTATCATTGTGACTAATGAACCATAGATATATAAGTTGAATTATTTATTTTTTAATCCTTTTTTAAATGAATTTGGCAACTTAATAGAGCATTAGATTCTCACGTAGATAAGACAATGTATATACCTATTTTACTTTATAATAATTACAAATAGATGGAATTTTAGATGGAGATCACATAGTATTTTTTTTAAAGATTTTTTTTAAACCATCATTATTTATTCCTCTAGGAAATTGAATGGCTTTTAGGGAAAATGTTCTTAAAAATGGGTCATAGGAATAAAGTAACACAAACATTGCATATAGGTTCATATCCATTTTGATAGGTGTTGGGGAGTCATTATAGATGGCAAAGACTCAATGCAAAAGGTCAATGAAAAATTAGTTTTCAATAAGATGGATGATGTTTTGAGATAGTTGCACACAAGGATAGTATCTAAATTTCTAGGGGTCTTTTACATTATGAGGATAAGGGGACCAAAACACTGAAGAAATACCCCTTAATTCTCACTAATATGCCTAACTTACCAAAATTGTTATGTGAGAATGTGCTTGCTCTTCCTTATCCACACCTTTGGGTTTGCACTATTGGAAGGGTTCAACTAGTCATGAGACTTCATTAAGAATAGTAACATAAATTGAATCATGTAAATGATAACTTTGACGATTTTTCCTATGCTCCATTTTGTTTCTAAGGACCTAGTAGGTATAATAGAAGGGTTAGATAACATGATGGTTGAAAATGTTACTTACTATGAACACCATTTTGTCTTTTGGGAGCTTGTAGGTTTGGGAATTTGAAAGGCATCTACCACCACATTTTAGATATTGGTTATCAATGACAAACAAACTTGTGCAAAAACATTATAAATATTCATTTTTGGATTAATATAATATAAGTAGGCCCTATGCCTACATTTTATATTTTTTTAAGTGAACAAGATTGTGTTCAATATTAATTATTTCAAAAAATGTTGGAGTTTAATGACACGAGTATGTTAACAAAAACTCTTACCTTTTAACTTAAATTTGATGATTTCTTATATGCCAAATATTAGTATTTAGTAATAAAACAAAAAATTTAAAATAAGAAAACAATGTAAATTTTATGCTTACATAAATAAAAGAGCTCCACAATAAATTAAAATTAGATCAAATAGATTTATGCCACATTTTATTTATAGATGTATTTAAGATATGTGAAATAGTTTATACATTAATAGTGTTTCTTAACTTATATTGCATAACTTTAATCTAGTTGCTAAGTTATTTCGAAAGAATATAAACCTTAGTCACATTATTAGCCCATAAAAGTAGTGGATAAAAAGTTAAATAGGAGAAAAACTTGTGGATAAAATAAAATACCAAATAGATGGGTAATAGAATATTAGCAGTCAAAAGCATCTAAACGCCATTGAGGATCCAATAGTATGATATGTTAGAGAAAAGGTCAAGACAATTATGCAAACTTGGGCGAAATAGATAACACTATAATATTAAAAGTTTAACCCCAGACATGACCATGAAAAAAACCATATGTGTGGGAGTAGAAATAAATTTGGATACTTGAGCCAAGGAAAATCTCACATTATTGTAGTTTTTAAGATTTGAAGGTGGACAATGCCTTAAAAAGGATTGGGTGGATAGAATTTGTTAGTCCCTGCCTTTTAAAAGGCGGAGACTAATGTTTTCGTATGAAATATAAATGATTAATCTTCTTTCAAAACTTTGAATTGAATAATATATCTATAGTTGAGAGTGTTTAACATTTCCATTTTTGACGTCATTATGAATTTCTTTCTTTTTCTATTGGTGCATTCTATTTTACCAGTGGTTTAATTAATTTTCTGGGAAAGAAAAATCTAATAAAAATCAAAAGAGAGAAAAATGTGGAGGGGAAAAATGTGCAGCCTAGTTGGTGGTCACACGATTCAATATTAATTATGTCCGTATTTGTATTCATTCTTGCATTCAAACCTGCAGTTGGCTTCGCTGGATGCAGAGTTTAGGATTAAATGCTGGAAGTAGCTTTAATTCCCCTTTGCTAGTTTTTGAGGACAAGGTGGAGATTGCTTGATCTGGTAGTTGTTGCTGTTGTCTGGTTCTATCAAAATTGGTTGTTTGTATTTGTTGGGGTGGGAAGCTCGAAAACTAGTCGGTAGGGTGATTTTATGTTGATACTGGAGATAATTTGAAATGGTTTTTTCTGTCTATGCTTTTTAAGGGTCTTTGCTGTTGTATTTTCACATCTTTTGTTGAATTTGGGGTTTTTGTGTTTGGCAGAATACGAGGGGATTTCTATTTAGGGTTCATTTTCAAGTCTGAAACGTCTGTCAGTGGGTGGCCAGATCTCTGGAGAAGTTTTTTATATAGGTGACTTTTAATTCGAATTTTTAAATGCACAATTATTGTTCTGTTTTAGAATGAGTTGTCTGAAACATGGTTGTGGCTGCAATCTTAGAATAAGTTTCTCTGAAATTGTAGTCTGACTCTATGTGAGAATTTTTTCTATTGTGAGAGTATTTTTAGGAGGGTTTTGTGGGCAGAGGACTTTGAAGCATTTAATTAAGATGTTTTGATTTTCATTTGGCTATAAGTTCTGGGTGCTATTGAGTTTTAAAAATACATTTATTAATATGTTAAGAATTTTTTGATATGCTGGAGGGTTAAATCTATACCCGAGAATCCCTCACATTTTGAGGATTCGATAGCATTCAAAGCTAGTTGTCATGAATTTTGCTAGGTGGGTATTTTTTAGAAAAAGATTTAAATCATTGGGTTGCATCTGGTTTAAGGTATTTTGTTTACTTTTCATGAATCAATACCTGGACTTGTGCAACACAAATTGTTTTCCATAATCTTATCTAGAATGTTGAAAGCTTCTTTTGGCAACATTTTTTATTCATATTTTCTTTATGAAGAGTGAGAAATTTATTTATTTATTTTGTCTGCAGAATATTCATCCTAAAAATTGGATTTTTGTTGTTGTTTTGTGTCTTTTGCCAATACTCTCTTTCTCTTCAAAGGTTAAGAATAAAAATTTTGCCTATAAAAGAAATCATAGTTATGGAAATGGCTGTAATGTCTTTGGACTCAAGTTCTGAGGAGTAGAGTCAGAACCCTCTACACTCAAATGTTTATTCTGCTTATGCCAACTCCGTTCCTTTCTTCCCCCGGACTCATGCTCTCCAGATATCTTCAACAAACCCCATTTTCTGGACTTGACATTAGTCAGCTTTTTTTGTTCATGTTTCAATAGTGGTACATATCAACTATTTATTACATTAGTGTATATCAACAGCCAATAGTCTTAGAATCTGATCATAATCAGTAGCAGCAGTGCAAGGTAAAGTATAACCAAAATATTTTGAATCGAGCAGCAGGTTTCAAACACAAGTATCTTTAAAAGTTAAAATTTATGAATTCTGTTGTTTAGTCACTCCAAGTAATATATAAATAGAAAATTCTGTTAGATAAAAGTTAATTTTGTCAAAGGTGCAACTGTTCCCACAACCACTGTGTTTGTGGCGACTATCGCACTGCCACCAAATTGATGTTTGAGATAGTTAGAAGAGAGATTATTGTTAGGGATATAAATCGTTTCCATCATTTTGATGATAGATTATGTTCTTGTGGAGATTTCTGGTGATGGTTTTTTGCAAAAATTTCATGGTCTAACTACAATTTTTGGTCAAAAAATTGGTTCAAACAATTCTCTAGGAAAAAAAATAAACTTTTTCGAGTTGTTTGAACTTAGTTTTTCCCTGTGCAGTTTCAGATTTCTTCAACTTATTTTCTAAGTTGTAATTGCTCTGTTTCAAACTAAAGAAAAAGAATTGTACCGAGTAGTATGTTGAGGATATTTTGGTTGCTCCGCTAACCCAAGGTCTTGGCTTTTTAATGTGGTTTTGCTAAAATAGATTATAGGGCAGGTATTATTCTTTTCGTTTTCTTCCCTTACAGAATGACTAGGGTTAGTGTGATTTTGTTTCTTGAGGAAATGGCTGTGCCCAAGAAGGAGGATATTGAAATTGATGAGGGCCTTAAAGCCACTGCATCATTTCTAGATTAATCCAGATATTCTCATTCTTAGGGCTTGCTTTTTTCTTTTTTCTTTTTTGTTTTGGGTGATTAATCTTAGCATTTGATTTCTGTAGGCTTTTCGTGGGGAACAAGTTCAAAGCGTCATGGGAACCGTTCACGTAACTTTTTCAGTTACATATATTAGATGATCAAAATGTCTTTATATTGGCTGAGGCAGTTGTAGGGAGGATATGTTTGTTTTGTCTTAATTTAGATAGTTTTTAGTTTATGTCCCTTTTATACAGTTGTAGGGAGATTATGTTTGATTCGTCTCATTTTACATAGTCTTGATATAGTTTTTAATATATTTCCCTACAAATTCTATCCTTTTTCTCTCATAGGACTACTGGTAACAAAGACAATTTGGAAGTCACTTGTCATGGTTGTTTTTTTCTGTAAAATGTAAGCTTTGTGTTTTACTCGTAGAGCTTCTAGTTGTCAAATGTCATCAGTTTCAACCAACTCCAGCTTTATTTTAAAGGAAGCCACCTCCATGGGGATTTCAACCTTAGTTTTTGCCTTTATCCGATAATGCCTGCAAAACAACCACGTTGTTCTCACTAAATCCTCTATGTTTGACCATGATGAAGGCTTCTATAGATCTTGTCTTATGAAATCCTATACATTTGATCATGATGAAGATTTGTGGAGATCCTATCTTTTACATCTGTCGCTTTGAGCTACTGTCAGTCAGAGTGACTAACTATGAATAATGTTGAACGAATTGTAGGGGGTAAAGAATTAAAATGTCACAGTTTAATTTGAATGCCCCCTTGAAATTGGACGAAATATACATCAATAGGCTTCTAATAAATCCGTTCTCCTTGGTTGGAAGCATTTTCAAAGTTTCCATCTCCCATAAAGGATGCTTATATACCCCGGCTTCTTTATACAGTTTCAAAGATTCACGAGTGTATAATCTGATAGACTCAACTCTTTTTGCTTATACTAGTATTCTCTCTGGATTTTATTTATTTATACAGATATCAAGCTTCTTTTCAATTACTTATTAAATATGCTCGGGCATGACATTGTTGTCAAATGTATATTTATTAAGGTAAATGCTTATTTCTGTTACAGTTTCCTTTGACATAGTCTTTCTATATAGAGCTTTTAAAACTACTATTGGTTTTTGATATATTTTAACCATCATAGGAATTATTAGCAATTGTTTGAGTCATGTTCATTCTGGAGTCACAGATGGAAAATGCATTCAATTATGATTGCTCATGAGAAGGGGCTCCATTATGTCAATAGGTTTGATAAGTAAATTTATTTAAAGTTTCACTATAAAGATTGTTTTAGTAGAGATGTGTTTAAATGGATCTTATTTCAAATATAATAGATGAAAATGATGTATCTTAGCAAGCCACTTGTACGAACAAACCTTATGATGCAAGTTTTTATTCCAATGTTTTCGAGTAAGTTTAATAGCATTGTCAACCTTGACATACTCCTTAGACTGGTAGATAACGATACCAAACTAATCGTCAAAATTATGATTTGAATAGAGAAAATAAATCTAATAACCTTATGATAGAAACTCACCACTAAAACTTTAATCCTGTAGGTGCACAAACATCTCTCTGAATTTTGTATGAGAATGCAAAAAATAGTCCTAGGTTTATTACAGACCAATAAAATAATCAAAGGAATATCCACAGAATCCCTTTCAAGGCATAAATAAATAAAGTAAACTATAGGAGACAATACATAAGTCTAAATCCTAACAAAGGAAAGAGAAAAGAACTTAAGGTGAAAATTAATTGTTTTAATTATGGAGGAATTAGAAAATTTTATTAATGTAATTGGTGAATGTGAATTGGAGAATTAATATTTAAAACTTAAGCAATTTATTTTTAAAAATCTATGTTTAAGAAAATATATTAAAATAGGTATATTAATTAAATAATACTAAGAACAAAGCCAATTCAATCCACGTATCTAATACTAAAAATGATATTTAAATATTTAGTTTTCAAATAAAAATATAATCTATCAAAAAATTTACAAATATATAATCTAATTTTATTAAAACATTATTTTCTAAATCTTAAACTAAACTTACGACATATTCATTAAAACAACTTACAAATAATAATAATAATATTAAACTTACATATTCAATCTATTAGTTTTTAATTGGATTGAAGTAAAATATTTATTTTAAAATTATAAAAACAAAATTAAGCTTATATTTCTACCGAGTTTAGAATTGAAGTATAAAAAAAAATCTCCCTTTCAATCCAATTCCAAGAGAAAGGTCCATGTTTAGTTCTTATAGATGCATCCACTTCTTAACATGAATAACATAAATAATCCATATGAAACTATCACCAATCATTTGAGCATTTTTTCCCACATTTAAATCTAGGTGTGTTCGTGAATCTTATGCATAAGGAGACCCATTTAAATCTAGTTGTCTTCATGAATCTTATACAAAAGAAAAGCCATCAGGGAAAGAAGTCAAATTTCTATTGCTGATGGATTCACAATATCCAATGAACCTTAGTGGCTAAACAAAGGCTTGTGGTCCCATACTAGTGTCTGAAATTTTCCATTGCATTTAGTGCTTGCAAATTGTTAGTAGTTTTGCCAATGAAATGATTAACAACCACTTTTGAGGATCCATTAAAAGCTATAACGTGTATGTTTTTGGACAGAATCATCTCTAGCAGGTGGATTATATCCCTATTTAAGAGAAACCCAGGGTCATTGATGCGTAGACAGGTTCCATGGAAAATAAACTTATGCATTCCACAATGTTTTTTGATGTCCCATATTGGCGATTCTTTATCCATTTTAAAACTCAAATTTCATTGTGCTAAGATAACACAATTTAATAAAAGGTTTTTATTTCCATGGGCAAAATTGTTGGAAGAGTGATGACCTTGGACATTGCTTTTCTTGGAAGAAAATTCCAAGAAATTGAATAGAATTTGCAGCTTCATGCTATCAAGAAATTTTCTATCATATTTGTATGGCTTCCTTTTAATTTAATTTAAGTTTATTCTGATTTACTTTGATGTATTAATGTTAAGGCTACATAAACTGTCTCATTATCTGTGTAATAACTGTTGTATTTTATGAGCTCAAAATGGGCAATGTGCTTTACATCACATGCCCTCTGAACTGACTTCTTCTAGAATAATAGAATGTATGTTCTTATTATTCAATTGAATACTCTATATGTTTAGTTTCTGTTTACATAAACAGAATAAGTTCATAGTATATTGATGAAAAAATGGGGTTGTGAAGAAATTACCGTGTATGGACCTGGAGAAGAGCAGAAAGACATTAGTTCCAAATTTAATGGGAATCTTGGTTCATATAAGTCGTGACCCACTTCTAGGCTTGCTAGACTTAATTGGAATCTTGGTTCATATAAGCCATGACCCACTTAAAGGCTCGCTAGCAGTTGAGTGTAAATTTGATGGTTGAAAGAAGAAATAGAGATTTTGTGTTACAAAATGGCTTGGTTTGGATGACTTCTTATATAGGAGCTCTGCAACATTTATGAAATGGTGATTTTCACTGGAAATGAGAAAAAATTCACTGATGGAATTCATGAAAACAATTTTACCCCAATGGAGGGATAATTTCAAATCCCTATTTTTTAAAATATGCAGTACCCTTATTTGAAAGCCAAAGTATGTTAGTTCTAGAATATCCTTTTATCAAGAAAAAAGCATCCCTGTTGTCTGATGTCAGTTCTAGAGTGCCTTTCATATTTTTTGCACTAGCATTTAAAGCACATCATAGCTTAAGGATTTTGCAAAGAGTCTGTTTACTTTTTATAGTATTTTATAAATTGTTTGGTACTGTATCTGATACTCTTATCTAATATAAAATTCTTAGGTTCTACTTATACTTGATACCAGTAACTCTTATATCACTTCGGATCTCATATTGACATCTAGTAAGGTAAATCCATTGTCATACCTTCTTCTTATGCATGGATATGTATTAAGTTTTGATGTTTAATATGTTTACATATATTCATTTTTCATATAGAGTAATGAATGTCTTTAATAGATACCTTTACAAATTAAATACAGTTAATGCTTAATGCAATTTATGTTGTCCCTAAATAGTACATGCAAAACAAGAGATAGCAAGGAGTTTTAATCCAATCCTAATATTTGATTTCTGTAGTGAAGACTAATCTTCTATAAATCATTTCATAGACTAATGATTATATATGGATGTAAGACTTAAGTTTCCTTTCTGAAACGATTTTTGTCAATTGTAAAAATAATTTATGTGCTATAAATCTATTTGATCTATTATTTATGTAATAGAATAGTACCAACTTTAATAGACTATTTTAGTTACGTAATACTATGTTTATTAACTAGAACTAGCACAAAACTGTTAATTTTTTGCTAGGATAGCTGCTACTTTATCCTCAATCTAAATGTTTATCCCAAGGTAAATATGAACATGGTAGAATATCAAGAGAATTAAAAAAGCCTTTGATTTTTTTGTCTTCGTTCCTTACCATCGAACGAGTCCCTATAGGTTGAACCAAAATACTGCAATTTATATGCTTTTAACTTCATATTTTGCCTCTCAAAGTCAGGGTTAAACCATGTGTGGTGCACTATGTCTACCAAAGAAGACTCAAATTTCTTGGTCAAGTAGTTTCATGATAAAGTTGTTCTTCAACATCTCGCATATGGATTTGGTATGTATACCATTTTTCCACATACTTGCTTTCCATACTATATCTAGAATCATAGTCAGTTTCCTTTCTTTGTGTTATACAACCAAGATATTTCTCTCCTTCATATAGTTGGCTTAATCTTCTATAGCCTTCTATATTTCTGAACATTCTCATTTGCTTCCTTCTGAAATCCTTCAATTCTTCTAAAATCTTCTCCCATCGTTTGCCCATGGATTGATAAGAATCGTAGATTGTAAAAAGCCCTTGCAGTAACTTCTATGTGCATGACCCTCTTTCTATCTTAGGTTTGCAAAATATGTCAACTTTGACATGTCCGATATAAATATACTTGAACTTAAAAGAAGTCGCAAACTTGATCATAAGATAGGCTCGCATAAAACCTATTCCGAAAGTAGTTACTAGCCCTATAAAGATCATAATTTGCTTTCCTTACCTTAGGATATGAATATTGTTTTAATAGTACTCTATGAATATTGATATATCTAGACACATAGAGGTTAATAACTTTAATAGTGTCAAATAGTTTTATCCCTTCATTGTTTGCCATACTCTCCCTTATGTTCTACCTATTGAGATTTAGATATATGTTAGTGTAGGTAAAAGATTTAGCAGCTCAATGTTTTGTCCTGATACCAATTATAGCCTCCATTCCAGTTAAAAAGCATCAATCTATAGCCATTTTTCAAAAACTAAAATTAAGATTACGGTGTTTACAACTAAATAGAACTATGGCTCATTCCATCCTCCCATATAAGAATAATACATATATAAGATACATATCATACGTCTTACAGAATTCACTCAACTTTTCTAAATGCATGAATTTCAAATAATTTTGTCTTCTCGAATTTGTCTTCTTCATGCATAAGTGAGGATCAACATATCTTCACTTGAATGGATCAAAATCTTTCTCATGTCATGCCTTTCTATCAATATTTCTAGAATATGTTTTTATCAAGAAAATGTACCACTTTTATCCGATGTCAGTTCTAGAGTGGCATTCATATTTTTAGTACCAGCATTGAAGTACAACATAGCTCAAGGATTTCCTTTTACAGAAGTATGTTTATTAGTATTCTTTTCCAAATACAAATGTTTGACATCTATATATTGGAAAGATTAGAGCTTGACTTAAGCAGATCTAGAAAAAAATTCAAAAACTTGTTATGTGGTCAATATGTTAAAGAAGCTCAATCAAAATTATAACGAAACATTAGATTTCAATTCTTGTCTTCTTCTTCTTCTTTTGATTTCCTTATGGATATAATTAAGATTCATATTAATGAGTATAACTAACTTGAATAGAAATTACTGCATTCGTATAATATGCTAAATGAGCATTTATTTACAACATAAGTATCTTTCAACTTATCTGTCATAATTACAAGATCCATTCTCTTAAATCCCAACTAAATGTAACAGACTTTAATGCTTACTTTAAAAATCTAAATCCTCCAGTTATATTCGAGAAAGCCCTTGATTCAAAGAATTACAATTTTTGAAACATAGTGTAGTTTCTAGCTTCATTGCCAGCAGAAAGGTAATATTTTGGATGATGTTTCACATAACATTCAAGCTAGGAAGCAACTAGAGAACAAGGCATAAAATATCTCCGCTTTGACATGAAGATGCCACTGATTTGACTAATCTTTTAGTCATTGTATGGGATGATAGAAATTTTCCTTTCCTAATGACATTAAACTATCACATTTGTTATAGAACAAGTAACATTGCATAGATGAAAATGCATGAATCTAGCACTTACACAATACTTGTCAACTATAGTAGGTCATGCATCTTCAATAATAGACTCTAAAAAAATAACACCTAAATAGTCTAGCTTTAAACAACTGCTTTATATTTAGTATTTTACATGAAACAAGATCTGTTCTGCATTGTTTCACATCTTATCTTTCCATTCTTAGCATTCACAACCTCTTTTGCCAATTATCTTGCAGGGGCTGCTTTGGGAGAACTAGATCTAAGCAATTTCTCATCGTATTTTGATCGAGATCTTAGATTTTGTTGCTATCCTTGTTCACCAACTTTTCGCATTTGCCAACTCATTCTTACTATTATCAAATACTGGAACAAACCCTCTACTTATCTTGAACAAACTACGAATTCATTTTCCTTTTCTAACTAAAACGATGGACACATACATAGCCACACCACATACATCAGGGCAGTCATCAAAAAACCCAATAATAGTAGAGACATACAAATCAGATGACCTTTTACAAACTAGATCAATTGATGATGCTCTTGACGATGTCCATTGCTTTCGAATCAACTCTTTTAACTTCAACATTGGTGATTGTTTGTTTGATACTATACAAGTCTTGCTTCATTGTCGTTATACATCTACTGAACTTTGTAATGGACTTGTTGACTACTTCTTGCACTCCCTCCATCATGGATCTAATGTAGCTTCAACTTCTTTGCAACATAAGCTACACCCTACCTTGCTTTATGATTTGCATAAAGTCACCGACCAAGCCACATACTTGCGAAGAATGCGACTCTCTGCAATTGAAACTAACACACAAGGTGAAACAGGTCTTTAGGGTGACACATTTTGTATTCATTGGTTGTCTCTTTGGCTAAACATACCCATATGTATTTGGTCATTGACACGCAAAAACCCATACCTCCACTTTAATAGAGATGTAGCACATCTTGCAATATCAATTCTTTTCCATGATGCTAACCCATTGGCTGGGCACTATGAACCTATTTTTTCAAGAAAAAGTAGTTGCAATATGATGCAAATTATGGATCAACTGATGCCCCCTTTATCGTCTCCTACAATAGATGCCCCACATACACCTAAAGAAGAATTTGCCCATCTTGGTCTAAAACAAGTCCCTGCATTTACTTCGCCATATGGTGAAAGCATGTTTCTAGCTATTGCCTTCTTGGTTGATAATCGGTTCGATGCTATTGCCTTGCGCTTGTTCATGGCCCAATCATTGGCTAATGCATTAAAAACAAATAACACATTTGCATTGCATTGTTTCCATATGTATAGACAGTTTGCAATGTCAGATGGTGAACTACTTTTACAGGCGCATGCACTAATTAGCAACATTGGAATACAATACGCTGATAGCCATTTGGAAGGCATTGAATTTTGCTTTTTATGGCTTTCATACATCTTTCATATAGCTATACATATTTGGCAACCAAATCCATTATCTAAAGTTCACGTCCATTGCAATTGCATCGAACCAAGAGCAAGCATTAATTTGATTTGTTACAAAGATAGCACAAGTCATGTCCACTATAGACCACTCCAACCAATAGAACAAAGCTTAATTCCACCCACAACAAATTGCGACAATTTTTTGCAAGTTGCAAATATTGCAACAAGACCGATTGAAAGAAGACCATCCCTTGTAGAAGTCTCCAACATTGCAAACCTTGGAGCTGTCCCTGGCCAGACTTTAAAGACGCGTTCATCTTTGAGACACTTGAAAGCAATGATTCGTAATAGGGAAAGAACCCCACCAAACATGCCCATCAATCAATGAATTGCTGCCAACAATAGTGCCAAAGATGAACACAAGTCTACCTTTGAAAGGAAAAAATATGTCTTTCAAAATCCACGTACAATACAACAAGTGACAAGTTATCCATATCAATCTACATTGAACAAAAGACAACAGAAATCAATTAAGGTTTATCTACAAGAAATCAACGATACACCAACTAAAGCATGTACACTCTGTGAAATGTTATGCTTCAAAAAACACATTTGCAAAGTTACTAATGCATTCGTCAATGCTTTCTCTTCGCTCTCTATTCAAATCAATGACAAAATAATTGAATCAAACCAAATGATTTGCAAACACTGTGTAAATGCCATTGTACATGGCAATTTGCCTGATTATGCTACTCCATGGAACATCAGGCGAAATAAACAAATCTCTCTTGTTCAAAACTTAACTAGCCTAGAAGAAAGACTTGGGTCTTTGCGTATTGCTTTTGCACAAATTATACGATTGGGATACAAAAGAGTGCAATATGGCTTGAATGGTACAATTATAAATGTTCCTATCAATTTTGATAAAGTGCAACATGCATTGCCTAGAGATATAGATGAGACAAATACTATTGCAGTTAGACTAAAATGAAAACTTCAATATGAAAATGCATATGCACAAGGAAATGTCAGGCCCGCCCATGTCATGAATGCTTTATCAATCTTGTCTAAGACACCACTATATACAAAGGAAAATGTCTCAATAAATGAAGAGTGGCAGTTACTATTTGCAAATAAAAGAGCACAAAACAAAACAAATAGCACCATAGATATCGAGACAGATGCAAATGACATTGCCAATGAAGATGAAGACGAACCTGAACAAGAATCACTAATACATTGGTTTAACGAATCACATTCAGTCAATGATCTTCGTACATCAATTCTTGAAATTGCACCAGCCGAAGGCTTCAAACCTCTTGGCATTTTCCAAGATACTTATTCAGAAGAAATGAACTTTCCAACATTGTTCTTTGGATCTACAAAAAAATTTACATTCCAAAAAATTGTTAAGTGGGAGCTCATGCATAAAGACAACGACTTTTCAAGACATATAACAAACATATTTTTTAAAGCCATTAAAATAATTATTCAACAAATATCCTCGATAGCACCTATCTTCGGACATTGCAAAAATAGTGACATAGAAGCCTTCATTGACAAGTACATTTCGTGTGACTCTGCACTGCTAGATCAAAATCTTGTAAAAATGCAAACACACCGTCATACGAAAACATGCAAAAAGTATAAAACATCCAACTGTAGATTTAATTTTCCATTACCTCCTATGAGACAAACAACAATATTGGAGCCATTGATAAACATTGATCCTAGAATCAAGGACAAAGCAAAAGTTTTTTCACACAATTACCGGCCAAATCTTACACTAAGGATTTCACATTTGACAATTTCTTGTATGAATTCGAACTTGAAGAAGCTGATTACATTTCTATGTTGCAAGCAACATTGACTCAAAAAATTGTCTTCCTAAAAAGACAACCGGCTAATATATGGATAAATGCATTTGCTAAAAAAGTTCCCGCACTATGGTATGCAAATACAGATACACAATTTATCTTAGATGCATATGCTACTGCATCATACTGTAGCTCATACATGACAAAAGAAGATAGAACCTTGTCACATGCATTCAACGAAGTGCAAAAACAATGCACTTATACTTGCAATGAAAAGACACATTTCATACGAAAGCTTGGCAATGCATTGCTAAACTACCAACAAATGTCCAGTCGTCAAGCAGTACATATTGCCCTATCCCTACCATTACGCAAAAGTTCAAGAAGCATCATCTTCATCAATACCTCGCCGCCTGAAAGTAGAATTGTTATGCTAAAGAGCCCTAAGCTATTATACAAGGAAAAAGATGACTCTGAGAATATTATGTATGCAACAGCAATAGACAAGTATATACAATGACCACAATTCTTCGAGAAAATGTCATTGGCAGAATACACATCTTCCTACTCAAACAACTCATTGAAGCTCCAGAAAAGAAGGAAACCACGAATCATATGCTATGTCAAATATAATCCACATATTGATCATGAAAATTATTGTAGAGAACAACTCATGCTTTATGTACCTTTTAGAGATAATGAAAACTCATTAATGGTAGGACATGAAACATGGAGTGCAACATTTCAAGCACACAAACTCCAAATTGCTCATATTGAAAAAATGTTCACCTCAGCAACAAATAGTAGATGGGGTGACATTGACAAAGCTGCAACAGAAACTATGAACAATAACCAACCAACAATAAACCTCGATACTGAACATGGCAGTACAAAAGTAGGGGATGAAATAGAGAAATATGACATTATGACCGATATCAAACATATAACAAACTCAAAGAAAATATGTGGTACTACATCATCACTCTTCATAGAACTTGCCCATCCATTACTTCTTACAAACCAAGAATACTTTACCTTACGCCGACAACTAAATGAAGGGCAACAATCTATAATTAAAGATTTCCTCATAAAAAAGAGAGCTGCACTTGACAGACCACTATACTTGTTTTTGACAGGAGGTGCTGGCACTGGCAAGACCTTTACAACAAAAGTCTTATTCCAAGCTATGATTCGAATCTATGATAGGCAGCTAACCAGTGACCCGTACAAGCCTAAAGGCATTATTGTGGCTTCCACAGGGAAAGCTGCATTCAATGCAGGCGGTGTCACTGCACATTCTATTTTCCAATTGCCATGTAACTCTTCGAAGATGTTGCCATTGGACTCAAACACTCTTGACAATCTAAGCAAGAGAATGGATCAACTATAGGTCTTGCTTATTGATGAAGTTTCCTTAATAGGTTCAAGAATGCTATATTACATTGACAGAAGGCTTCGACAAATCAAACATACACCAACAAAACCATTTGGAAATGTTGACATCATATTTTGTGGTGACTTATACCAAGCACAGCCCGTTTGCGACAATTGGATATTTGAAGAGCCAACAATAAATAGTCAAAAAATCCCATGCACATTTTGGCTAGAATATGTCTTGTGTTTTGAATTACACAATGTTGTTAGACAAACAAACAAAAACTTCATTTCTATTCTAAACCGTGCAAGAACTGGTCACCAAAATGATGCAGATCTTAGCTACTTGAACACAACATGTTATCAGACACCTCCTACTGATCCGAAATTCCCGTACTTGTTCCACAAAAATGCAACTGTTGCCGACCACAACAAAAGAATGTTAGACTTGTTGCCTACTAAGCTTTATATATTTGAATCTCTCGATGAAACAGATTCACACATTGACACTGTCCAGTCCCAAGTGCAAAAAACATCATTGCTTGCTGTACTCTATCTAAAGCCAGGAATTCTAGTAGAGCTAATAGCGAGCAACCTTGACACACATGATGGACTGGTCAATGGCGCCGATGGAATCTTCCAACTTCATACAACTCATGATGAAGACATTTTATGGATTCAATTCAATGACCCTACAATTGGCATGTCACGACGCAAAAAAATGCAAAGCTTCTACACAAGTTCTATTCCACCTTCTTGGACCGCAATAATGAAAATAGCTAGGAAAATGAAAGCTGCTACTAAATATATTATCCGAAAACAATTCCCTCTTGAACTAGCATCCGCAAGAACTATCCATAGAGCACAAGGCCTGACAATGGATGGACTCGCTTTTGATCCTCATCTAGTATACCAACACGGTCTTGCCTATACAGCTCTATCTCGTGTCAAAACCATTGAAACATTATATTTAATGCACAAAGTACAACATCGTAATTTCACAGTCTCACATAAAGTGAACAAGGAAATGGATCGACTCCGTAATCAAACATAGTGGAAACTTCAACACAGTCTTCGTTTCCTATCACCAGTAGACTTTATTCTATGCTCTTTGAATACTCGAAGCCGTCCATTACATGGAGAGGAAATTATCCATGACCATGACTTGCTCAAAGCAATTGTACTATGCTTCCAAGAAACAAGAGACAAGACACATGTACATCTTCAACTACTAAATCAAATATACAATTGTTATTCTTCACTTTAAATTCATGGTATATTGACTTGCTGCTCGAAAACAACTACAGTATTAAATACAAATTCTTTTGCAACAAATTATTTAGAATCAACCACCATTGATATATTGCATTTTGGCAATACTATACGAATCACTAATGTTTATATCACACCTATAGAAACAATCAATAATATTTCACATCTGATACTAAACATCTTCACATCATTGCCAACAAATTCCAAAATCATAATTATTGGCGACTTCAACATTGACATGCTACATGCTAGTAAAAAACAAAGAATGCTTCTAAAACTCATGCAACAATACAAATTTTCTTTAATAGTTGACAAAGCAACAACATTTGCAGGCACTTTATTAGATCACTTTTGGATACACAATATTAATCCCGAATTTGCAAAGTTCTTAATATTAGATACATATTGGTCAGATCATTTGGCAATATCTCTACAACTCGAGCTCTAAATTCCACATCTATAGCTTGAGGAAATGACAACATCTTAGCAAGTTAGATCCACATGCTACTCTAGAATACTATTATGAAGGATGCTTTCATAAGAGCATACATCTTTGACTTCTACCTGTTTAGGTAACTATTAGTTTTTCTCAAATTTGCACTTTCTATCTGTTTGTTTCTTGTCAAGTTGCTTGAGTATTGTTCATTAAAATTTCTTCCTACTAGATTATCTCAAATGTGGATAATGGTAGTTTAATCTATGAATATGATGTTGTGCAGCAGGTAAAGGTAAAGCAATTTACATGACATCTACAATGATTTGAAAGCCTTTGGCAGGATTGGGCTTTATGTAAGGATCCAAGAATCTACAACTTTTGGCAAGGTTAACCATCTTCAGAACATATCAAAATACAGCCTTTTAATCAGTTTTCTCCAATCTTTGCTAACAACTAGTTTCAAACAGTTATACGCTTATGCCTACTTGAGTGATCTCCCAAGTTTGTCGGTGATAGATGTCAGAAGGATCACTTAAACAATCATCCTACTGTGAAATAAAACTATGCTACAAATCCAAGGTGAAAGGAATAAATCCATCATTGCCTGTGAGGCCATAAAACTCTATGTGATCAGTACTCCATAGCTGTATTCTTCAGAATTTAAAATATTCCTTAAAATCAATTAGCTTACTCAAATGAACAATAAACTCAAAAGAATTTGGCAAGAATTGCGAAACCTTATTGACTAAACTCAGAAGAATTTGGCAAGAATTCGTTGCTCTGCAACTGCAACTTTATTGGGATTATGAATATATTGGTGACTTGTTGAATACCATTTAGATATCTGTAATCACAAATCAAACCTCTTATCTGAGATCAAGTATGAAATTTATTGTTAAACGTAAAATGTTTGTGGTATTTATTTAGCAGCAATAGAGTCCTTTTTTTATTCATTGCTAATTTTATTTTTTTGTTATTAATAAAAGGATACGTATGTTGCATTTTTCCTCAAAATTAATAAAACGATACATATGTTTGCAGCAACTATAGCACATATAAGTTTTATGCCTTTGCATTGCATAAGAAACATAACCAGGTTGGTTAATTGTCTTTTTTGTCAAACTCACTTGCCTATTTATCTTATGCCCAAAAAAAAATTCTGTCCAATTTTCCTGTCAACAGATTTACCATGGACTCATCAGAAAAAAAACAGAATGAAGCTAAAAGTAGTGCTGATACGAACCAGCTGCAAATGCAGACTTCAACACCCACAAAAAGGTATTCACATTATATACTTAATATTACATACTTTTCCATACATCCATTGCTATTTTTTACAAATTTTGTTTCTTTACTAATTTTAACTTTTGATACATTGTCTAGATCTTTGTTCACCTCCTTGTCTTGCCAGCAAAATGTTGCAGGTGATAGCACTGCCTCTCATGACAGACAACCAACAAAAAGGTATAAAATATTTTTCACTTCATTTTGATCTTATTACAGAGCCTTGAAAAATATTTCATTCTTCTCATAGGCACATAACAAAAGAAAACAGTGTATCTAGCATAGCAGATATCTGTGCTACACAAACAGCTACTCTGTTTGAAGGTGATGTCCTTGTCACTTATGGTCCTGCTTATGCCAAAAATCCGACAAGCCCAACAAAAGCGCCCATAGTTCATGCTGATCTCATTGACAACGATGGACACATGACCATAATAGTAAACGTTACCAATCAATTAATCGACAAGTTCATGACAAAGGTTTTGCCTGGAGCAAGCGTCCGCATTAAAGACTTCTCCCTCAAGAAGAAAACACAGTATGAAAGAGGTGATGCAGATTTTTGTATCCAGTTCATAGCTCAGACATCCATTGAAACCATTGACCAGGTCTGTCGCCACCAAAAATTGATGCCTGATACAAGAATATGCCAACTTATCCACTCACCTAATAACTACTCAATTGGCACATTGGGTGTTATAGTAGCAGCACATAAGCAGATGCCAAAGGAGTACGAGCTCCACGTCAAGGATGGGGAATCTATTTTAGACACATCCATTGTAATCTTCTCATTCTTTATCGAACTTCAAAGTTGATGCTTTTATCAAAATACAATCACTTATTATACTGACTGTCACATTTATCTTCTTTGCAGGTAACCGTGCCTGAATTCCACAGTCAAGCTTATACACTACTAGATGAAATCCTACATTCCACTACAACACTGCTCCTACTTCTCAAAAATGTCGTTCGTAGTGGGCCAAGAGGAACAAATAGCATAAAAACAACACCATCAACATATGTCGCTCACCTCAACGATGAAAGTACAATAAAAGCACTAACAAACATCCTCTCCTCCACTATCCAAGTAACACAACAATACCACCTCTTGTCTACCTCTTCATAGCACTGATATCTAGTTGTCAAAACTCAAGAAGTACTCAGGACTTCCATATGCCTATGGTAATATATTAAGTCCTTATTAACTGCTATGAAAAGCATTTAATGAATATCAGTTGTAAATTTCTTCAATATCTTATAAAAGCACTATGAAATGGTTATTTATAAGTCACGTTTGACTCTGTATAATTTGGCTGCATTTATGGTTTAGTTTAATGGAAGCATTTTTGGTATTTGCACTACTTATGGTTTTCCAAGCTTGTTTTTTTTCTTGATATGCTTTTACATTCTAACTAATCATGCTGGTTGGATGTATTGCCCTATTGGAGACATCTTACACAGCATTATACTGCATTCCATCATGGCAACTATCTTAAGTAAACCAACAATTATATTTAGTCTGTTAGATGTTTCTTGGGAAGCAATATATGTTTCAGTCTTTGCTATTTGTATTAGCAATCTGTATATATGTTCGTCATTAAGTAAACCACAAGTCTACCTCATTAGCCATAGTTAATTTCTTTTCAATATTTGTTTGTTTTTTCAAGAATGATAACTGCCATCTTAAATGTAATTATTCAAAAAAAAAAAAAAAATCCAACACTTTTTCCAGCTTTAGGCATAAAAATACACATTTGACACTAGTGTAGGCATTTGACTTACTTTTTAGGCTGGCTCACTGATATTTTGGTTCCCAATTTTCACTCCATATTTTTCTATCATACTTGGACATACTTTTGAATCACTCGGTTTACACTAATCTAGTTTTCTTTTTCTTTGGCATAGAGGGTTAGCTCCATTTTTCAATCACGATAAGCCTAAAATCTTCAAAATTAGTATTGAACGATATACGAATTTAATTGAATCAAATAAAAAGAAAATATTTGTATACCACATTCATTACCCTTGTTTTCTTATAAATATTATTATCTTCACATTAAACAATCACTCGTGAGGCCATGCCAGTCATGCTTCTAAATTGTCTGCAGTTATTTTAAGCAAATATATACTATGTCTGTGATAGCTTTTCTTGAGATATTATGATGGAGAAATCATCACACCAGATCATTCATCCTTTCAACACTGCCTGTTAACTATTGTAAGCAAATATATCCCGTTTCAAATTGAGTAAATGTAAGATAGTGTATATGTTACGGCATATCCTGTAGATACAAAAGCAACACATAAGTCAAAGCTTTAAAGAGGGGGATCTCTTCCTTTTCCTTTGAATTGTCAAATGTTGTAGTGTATTTGTAGTAAAGAATATGCAGTAGACAGATGAATAAAACAAAAAATAGGTTCAAAATGACCTCAATTTTCCCCTATCAATCTTGAGTGCTAGAATATGTAACAAAGATATTCAGTAGATACATCAACAAATTAGAACCAAATTATTAATGGAAGGGACCCCATATCTGTCCGATGAATCTTCTTTGTTAGATGCTATAATAGAACAGATATGGTACCTGAACAAAACAGATACAATGTATCGAAACAAAACACAAATCAAGTTTTAATTGAAGGATATTGACTTTTCTTGTGAAATTATTTTGATGTCAAGAAATTGTGTCTAGTAAGGGATATCCAGTATACACAAACAAAACATCAATCAAGTTTAAATCGAAGGGAACCTCATATTTCTTTAGTGGAACTTAAATATCATTTAGGGCATATATTTCTACATGGAAAGCTACCACGATTACAACTTGGCTTAGGATTGAAACAATCTCAATGGCACCATAGCATATGTACTGGTACCTTTTAAAAATTTATATCTAAATTAATTGTCAAGAGCATAGGGAATGTGATGTTGCTATGATATTTTATATTATTTGTTACTTCATTATTGTTTTTTGATGTGCTCCGCACATGGTTTTAGTGAACGTCATGATATAACTCATAACTGAATGTTCTTTCATATACTAGGTTACTGGTACCTTGACAGCAAAAAATGCTTATTTGCAACCTTACCAGCTGCTGTGCATAACATGCAACCAGCCCAGTTCATCGATGCCATCCTCAACCACTACAAATGGTCAATGTATTGCATGTGGAAAAAACACAGATTTTGCTTATGGACCCTTTCTACGATGTACTATAGAAACCGATAATAAAATTGTTGACTGTACCATGAGTGGGAAGATTCTTCAACAACACTTGCCGCAGCTTGCAAACATACCTTTTCACACCTACAAACAAAATATGTCAACAGTCGTCTACCTGCTTCGAACATTTGAGATACAAGGGACTTTCTCTATTGCAATGAATGACAATATCATCTCCATTATGAGAGAAACTAGCAGTGTAAGATAATTCATTTTTCTCTTCCTTTGGTTTGATCAAATTTTGATTCTTCTTCCAACTCTTTGCACTTAACAACTCCATATTCCAATGTGTTGCAGATCCATTGAACCTGCCACGCTGAAGTTAACTTTTTCTATCACTTGAAGGCTTCGATCCACATCAACATCTTGAACACATTGGAGACCTTGCAGATGTAATAGCAACAATATTTCCCCTCCATCCGAGATATACTATCAGATTTTGTGATAAATACACACGTTATGAGGAACAATATTAGGCTCGATTCATCTACTCACCTAGAACTATATAAGAAACACTATTTTTTGCTCTCTGCCATTCCGAAGACATAGCTCTTATGTTCATGTTTTTGACACAACTCTATTCAATGACTAGAAATTTGTCTCCTCTCTTGGCGAACAAACAAAAAACATCTTATCAACAACACAATGTCTAATATTTTGCTATTTAATGAAAACCAGTATTTGAACTCAGTTTTGAGATGTTATTATGTTTGTCACAATTCTTTATGTTATTTTTGGTCTTAAATTTCTCATCCCATCTGTCTGCCTCAGTCACAAAATGATAATCTATTACATACTTCAAAAATTAAATTAATTCTTAAAATGATCTGTTGTTGAACATTAATTCATACTGGTTCTTCATTTCTGGTTTGGTAACTGTATGGTTACACAGCTAACTTTTAAACGTAACTACAAATTACACTCCTGATGTATTATCCGTCTCTTATTTTAGGATTATGTCAATCTTCTTATATATTTTGCTTTTAACATTTATCACAGTCTATATGTAAAAAGTATATATGTAACTGTTGTAACCATTTGGTACTGCAGGTAAATTAAAATTCCTTGCTACTAGATTGTCTCAAATGTGTAGAGATATCTTTTCTCTCCCTCACTTTCTAAGAATTTTGCCCGTGATGAACGCTAAACAACCCTGCTTTGCACAAAACCAAGAAAATGTTGTGTCTGATTCTGCTTCATCTTCCTCTAATCTCGTCTGATTTTTCTTGTAATATCTGCAATACAATATTTCGCTGCTTAGAGTAACACAATTGTTGTTTCCAATATGAAGTTAGATATGTCCAATATCAAGTATCCATCATAGTGTAATAAGTGTGTGTATGACAATATGGAATGATGCAAGGGATGTATTCCAAATACAGTTGTGAAATAATGAAGACTTCAGATATTGATGAATGGAAAATGGATTAAGTATGGAATATGATGGCATCTAATTAAGCTGGATATCTAATTATGAATGATGCCAAAGCGATATATATTGAATTTAGTGCATTGTATTTTACATAGTCTTGATATAGTTTTTAATATATTTCCCTACAAATTCTATCCTTTTTCTCTCATAGAACTACTGGTAACAAAGACAATTTGGAAGTCACTTGTCATGGTTAAGTCAAAGCCCATATTGAGTCAGGTAAAATTGTGTAGTATGAATATTGTTGGCCACGCTTTAAATCATCAACAATATTTGAACCTATGAAAAAAGTTGACTGAGACAGTTACTAAACTTGCCTAATTTTTGCTTCCAATATGCTCTATGTTACTTTTATATCTATCTTGATTTGTAATGAAGTCTACACATTTGACTATACATAGTTTAGAAACTTAGAAACATGTAGGCATGCTTTTCTTATAATTGAAATCTAGATTCATGATATAGGCTTTCATTTGGAGCCTTTTCTTATGTCTTCCTTTTCTAGAGTTGACATGACTATTATAACCATTAGTTTTTATTCTGCGTATTTTTCACAATAAGAAATAGACTTTCCAAATGGCATTAATAAACATAACTGCAAGCACTACATCCCAGCCAAAGCATGTCAACTTTTTAATTACATAACAACTGCTTTCATCTGTTTCAGGTCTGCTATGCTTAGACCTATTAATAGCAGCAGGACTCTGCTGAGCTCCCTGTTGCTGACTCATTAATGATGGCTCATCTTTAATTCAAATTATAACTATCCTATGTATCCCTCAATCTGCTGCTAACATTGTAATAGCCAAAAGAAAACTTGTCTTTTCTAGTTACTATTCTTGTATAATTGATATATTATTCTTGACTGTGTATTAATGGATGTATTGGTTTCTGCAGTATCTGTTATTGTTAATGCTTGTGTTTTTGATGAATGTACCTATTGGACTGTTGGTGTTGTCATTCATTAAGTGTCACAAAATTATAGTAGCCTTCATTTTTTTATTAGAGATCAAAAAGTTGTCAAAAGTTTGGCGCAACTGTTTGTCGAGGGTCAACACATGAGTTACATTATACTTGATAGATCTCACTAGTTGAATTTTGTTTTAGATTTTTTGTATATTTATCAAGTTAGTAGTCCATTGTTGTTAATTAGCTTATGCATTGGCTTATAAATATTGGTTTTCCAACTGATGCCTTGGTGCGGTTTACATATATTAAATCAATACTCATTGTGTTCTTGAATAGCCAATGTTCTCTTCTGATCTATGCTACCTTGAAAAGGGAAACAAAGAAAAGGTGTAGGAATAATATATGAATATTGGAAGCACCAAATTCAATTTCTCTGAAAAATAAGGATGGCTATAAGTATAATAATATTATTACTAGATGTTGAAAAGCTGACAAATATTTGAAAAGCCGACACAATTTCTGAAACAATGAACTCTATCAATAAACCAATTCAAAATTGCTTGTTTGAGAACCTAGAAGAAAGAGTATGTACACAACCAAAATTTGTCTTGGTGTCCTACAGTTCAAAAAATGTAATTATTTATTTCCCTTTTCTGGATTAAACAGTGCTTGAAAATTTTCAAACCGTATGATCTGAAAAGTTTCAAATGATGGTTCATTTAGTATGGTCCAAACATTGATGATCGGAAATGTTTGATGATGAAAAGTTTCAAATGATGGATAATGTAGTATGGTCCAAACATTGATGAAAAAATATTTCAGACACAGTTTCATCTAGAAAAATGAAAATACCAACATTATAGGCTGTGGAGATTACATGTCTCAGAAAATGATTATGTGATTTATTAAAGAGAAGATATATTGGTGTGCTAATCGATGATCAAAAGTAAAATCCACTTAAGTGGCTAAAGAAGATTGGATACAAGAGAAAAGAGTTCATCATGAAATTCGTGGCAGTGGTAGAAATTTTAGGGTTTGAAGGTACCCTGCAACAAATTAAGCTTGGTTATAACTTCATACAAGTTATGGTTTCTAAGACTCACGTCTCAGTTTTAAGCAGTTCATAATATGAGGGCAGGATTAAAACCAATGCAGGCAGTTTTCTTTATGCTCAAACCTTGTTATATTTTGTATAATCTGCAATGCACCAGTAAGCTAATCTGCTGCTGTACCATGAAGGAGGATATGGCAATACCATTCCAGTACCAGATCTATTTGATTTTGAACAGGCATAAGTACTACTGAATTTGAAAGAATTTTGTGATGGTTTTCACATTGTTGGACACCAAATTTCCTTATCTTAAAGCCTTTCTATTCCTGTTGCTTCTTATAATATATTCATTGGCATAATTCCTTTGCTACAGTGCAAAAACTAAAATATATAAGGGTGCCTTGAATTTAATTCACCCTATAGTATAATTTTTTTTTATCAAAATTGGCGACATTCAAATCCCTACTATTCTTCTGGATTAAATATTGATACGTTTTTGACCATGATCTTGTTCTCTTTAACATCTTTGAAAGCTTGGCATATATGCCCATTTATATTTGTTAATATTGGGCTAAGGGAAGCCCATTGTAATTTCAAGTTTTAGTTCACATCCTCTTACGTAGAACCATGACCAGTGTCTGTATTTGATTTTGTCAACATACCTTATCATAATCAAATTGAATATGTTGTTGTCCTAGCTATTTTCAACAATCCTAAGATCAAGATCTATTAGAGATGTGCTTTGGCTTATGCCCTTAATTGCTGATATTTTTGCACTGATAAAACTCAATTTCAATGAATGAACTGTCATGGAAATGCCAAAAGATATGTTGATACTTGATACGTGTTTTGTCCAAAATTAATACTTAAAGAACATCATTTGTTTATGATGAATTGCACAATAATGCATGATCTAATGCTCTTGATTGCATACATGTGAACTTTGCTCATGAATGTGTATTTCAGTTGCTTACAACGTGATAGTTTATAAATATGAAATCATTGGTTGTCAATTCCTTTAATGTTTATCAGTGTAAAAATAGAATTCAATGAACATAAAATTCAGTTTATTCCAATCATCTTTGACAAGCAATGTATATACATCACAGAACATTTACTCAATATAATGTAATGATGATGTATATGAATTCAAATACAAATAGTAAATACACTATGAAAAGATACAACCAAAGCCAGCAAAGCTGAGATCTGTTGGTGACGTCTTATCAAATCGATAACTGATGCTATCAAGTCTCCACCACTTTGCTTAACTAGTCTGGAAACTACTGTTAAAATACATCTCCATTTCTAAAATAAATAAGTGTTAAAGCTACCTCACTGGTTTCTACATTGGGTAATATAGGCAACAAAAAAATGGATGGTAAGCACTACAGAATGTAGTAGATATTCAACAACGTTCAATATACTAGATTGAAGCAATATGTTGTAAAACTCAAGGAGTCAAATTGTAATGCTCCAACCCAGAAATCAATTGCTGATTGGTTGCTAGTTAAATATTTTGATTATTTTTTCCATAATACAGATAGCTATAAGACTTCAAAATGCATGAAGATTTTAAATTTCTTAGTACATGCCAACCATTTCATCCAACTAGGATCTATTTTATTCAAATTATGTATATTTCCTAAGAAATGCTAGAAAAGCTTTCTTTATTTTTGACAGCTGCAGATGGGAAACACAGTACAAATAGTCTACTTTTCCAAATATATCAAATTTATTTCTCTATTCAAATATAAAATAGGCAGGGACTCCAGCTCCCACAGAGCCTTTGTTATTTATACCGATTTCTTCTAAATTCGTTTATTTCTTGATGTCTTTGCAACTGAATTGATCTCCCTATATATATCGAATGGAAGATGATGAAGGGTGCCTTGAAGGCATGAGAAGTGACCAGGTGGAGGACTTATAGATGCAGGTTGCTACTATGTAAGTAGAGTATGATGAGGCTAACCTATGAGGAGATCAACTATTAGTAGAGAGATATATTGGACAAGCACAATTAGCCAGCATATGTATCTTATTAGGGAAAAGGACAAACAAGAGATACCCTCCAAGTAGAGAGGGACAATTTTGTGGTTAGGCATAGGGGGTAGAGAACATCACATGATCAACGTGATCCCTTTCATATCTTCAATGGTGGAAGAAAAGGTTACATTTTTTCCTAAAGTTTGTAACCCTTACAAGATATGCACCTCTTTCAAACCAAGCACTGCCCTAATCAGTGCTCCTAATGCTTTTAAATGATAATTATTTAGCTCTTTTAAATTTATGTATATCCCTTAAACTGGTCAGTTCTCTTATTTGAGACTAGTCAACCTCCCATGTGCATCTTTCAAGTTTAACATGAGAATGGGTTGCTTGTTAGAACTTATATTTACTACAAGCTACAAATTATTTGAAAGGCAATGTTCTGGCAAGACATGATAATCAGTCCTTCCCAAAATTGATTTTCTGAGAACAATGGAAGGAGTGTTCTAGTTGACTCCAATTAGGAAAAGTTTTGATGTATTCAACTTTTAACTTTACTTTGAGGATCTAATTCATAAATCATCTTCCCTTGCACTATTTTGACATTATATCAGGTCACTAATATGGACAAAGAAATATTTTAATCATCTTCCCTTACTCTATTTTGATATCAGGTCAATCCATGAACTCTTTTTGGACATGAAATCACTCTTTAGAAATGACACTCAATAGGCTCTTTGAGCACTATGTTTGTGCTTGTCAATAAAAAAATAAGTTTAATACACAGAACGAATCAAATAATCTAGTGACAATGAGGACTAGACTAGTCTATTTGGTTTTGCTCGATGATCTGATGGGAGTATTGCTATTATTTCATGAACTATTTTAGGAATGAAATATTTCTTTACAACCTACACTCAATGGGTCCAATGGGCTCTTTGCACAATGGGTTGTGCTTGTTTGTACTGAAACAAGTTTAATACGTAGAACCAATAAAATAATCTAGCTACAATGAATGCTAGACTGTAGAGAGTTCTAAGCTTCACCACTATGGGATTTTTTTGGTTCAGTCATTACGTGAATTCTTTTGTTTTCAAGAAGGATTTTGTATATGATGTTTCATTGATACATGGTACATATTGATTATAAGTTTCCCTTTCCTGATTAACATTATTCTGGGAAAATATTTTTATCATTAATATCCCACCAACTTAAATATGTTAATTTATTTGATTCAAACCATCATTGAGTTTACTCCAATTGTGCTCTTTTAGTTGTTGCAGTTAAATTATTAGATTCTTGAAATATTTTACAAAATGCAGGCTCCTTAAAACTTTAGCTCCTGATAATGTAGAGAAGATAAATGAAGACAAAAATGTAGAGAAAATCAATTATAAATCCATTTCATAATTCTTAGCAGCATTATACCATACTACCATCAATAAAAATATCTTGACATGGTCCTAGCTCATGCAGAAGCATGACTTTTTGGTTACTTACGAGGCTCTCCAAAAATCGTTTGAAAAATAGAGCTCCAGTCCTATGAAGAATACTCTACAAGTTATGGCACGGGCTCTGGGCTTTCATGTGGCTAAGCGAGAAACTTGGCTGCCTTGACATCTCCCACTCCATGGATTTCGTCTCAGTTGACTCCTGTCTCTCAGAAATGGTTTGTGGATTTGCAAGATACTCAATTTTCTAACTTACAAGATGCTTCAGGTGTGTTGAGGGATCATCTTCTTTCTTATTCAAACCAGCCTCTCTCCACTCATGATGCCTCGGTATCTTTGGCCCCTTGGGGTGTATCACATGGGTCAGGCTACGATTCATCCCCTCAGCCCTTACCCAATGTTGGTTGGGGATGGGAAACTCAGGATGCCACTGTTTCAACCCCATCCAACATGCCTACATATGTTGCTATGGAAGAGTGAGAGTTGGTTTTGTCTTAACTATCAATTTTTTGAAATTTTAACAATTTCTTGATTGGATGACTGATTTTGGTTTTGAAGGAAGTATTGGGTCTTCATTGTAATCAGGAAACTTATCTCATCGATATGGTATTTTGTAAATATCGATGTTTCTTATCTTTTGTATTTATCAAGGATTATGGGTTTTCTTTTTTATTCTTTCCCAGTTGAGCTTTGAATCAGTTCTTTTATAAAAATATAATATATTTAGTGGCTTGCACATTTTTGCAAATATATATATATATATATATATATATATATCTTGACATTTAAGGATAGAACTTTACTACTTGTTGTTGTCTAATCTGACATGGTTGAGCTTTACATTCTATCCTTGATGATACTCTTCCAAGTCGTAGTTAGTAATTAATTAGTAAAATAGTTAGTCGGTGATTAGTGAGAATATTTTGTAATTAATGGCTTGATTAGTAAGTTAGTAGTAAACCATTGCATGTTTGAGTGATTGAATAAAGGGGCAAGTGGTCCCTTCAATTTTTACCATTACAGATACCTTCCATGCATTTTTGATGCAACTGTTCTATACATGTTTCCCCTATATCAAAAACTTTTTCTAGGGTAGACTCTTCTTCTGTGCAATTCATGGAGTTAGAGTTTACAATTTCTTCAGCTTGCATTGCAGTCTCCTCCTCTGGAATCCTTGGCTCCTCAATCTCTAGGCTCCTCAATCTCAACAAATACATAGCCCTCTTGTGCCCATTTTCTTGCCGACTTGTTTCTTTTTTCAGTACTCTAATGGTCAACATACTTAACCATGTCCAATCCACCTTATGGGTTACCAAAACATGAGGTTCCATCAACATGGCCTTAATCACCCATTGTCTCTGTTATAGGCAAGGAGCAAGATTCCAATGAGAGTGCTCCTCACATCTATTTTTGACTACATGCTTTGTTGTTGTGACTATAATAGGTATTTAAATTTTCCATGAAATGGTAGGTTGAATAGACAACATATAAGTTCCAAATGTAATTGTGGTCTTATTGAAGAATGTAACTAATAGTTATTATGGGTTATGTAATTGCAAAACCTATATGCAAGAGCATTCTGACATTAAAAAACAAATCTCTAAAACCTATCTAGAATCACTAATGTTTGAAAGAGATTACTGATTCTGCTTTTAACAATTTCCTCATAATATGTTAGTGAATTTTTCTATCAAATTATATAGTATAGTTAGAACTAAATCATTAGTACACACAAATGATTTATTGACATCAATAATTTACTCTGTCAACTTAGACAATGATCAATGTTGTGTGGAAATGAATGAATCTTGATGGATCTTGATATATTTGTTTATGATGTGTATTTAGGTCATTGATGGATCTTGCTAATGATCCAAGGATTCATGGACTTGTTGCTAGGAAGAATAGAATCATTCCTACTGTTGTAGTTGCTCTTGTCACCCTTGTAATATCTATTGCAGCATCTACACAAGACGCTAGAGGAGAGAGGTGTAAGCGTAGAAGAGATAGAATTCCATTTTATAAGAATATTATTCATTCAAATGAGACAGATTGTCATGACCAAATTTGCATGAGTAGGAAAGCCTTTTTTTTGCCTAGCAAAAATTCTTAGGAGAAATGGAAGCTTTAAAGATACGATAAACATATTGTTAGAAGAATAATTAGTGATGTTCCTCCACACCCTTGGCCACAATTTGAGGAATCTTAAGATTGCCCATAAATTTGGTCACTCAGGAGAGACAATAAGCTGACACTTCCACAAGATATTAAGGGCTATATTAGCTCTACATGTTGATTACTTGATACTTGCTACTCCAAACACTCCTGAAATTCTTGGGAAGGACCATTTTGATTCCTACTTCAAGGTAACTGTCCTATTGGCACATATTTCTTTTATTGACTTGAAATTCTATATGTTGAAATTTAATTATAAATTCACAATGTGTAGGATTGTATTGGAGCAATTGATGGATCTCATATACCTATGATTGTCGATGTAGACATACAAGCTAAATATCATGACAAGAAAGGCAATCTATCGCAAAATGTTATGGGTGTGTGTTCGTTTGATTATAAGTTCCAATACAATCTTGTTGGTTGGGAGGGGTCTGCTACAGATAATCGTGTTCTTGCTTCTGCTCTATCGAGATCAAATCCACTAGTAGTCCCCTATGTTATGTGGAGTCATCTTTTATTTAATTATATAGTTAATTTTACAAGAAATGTTTCAAGGTTATAACAATATACTTTATGTGCATTTATATAGGAAAAATATTTTGGTTGATGTGGGATGTCCAAACGTACCAAGATTTCTCACCCCTTATCGATGTACACACTACCACCTTAAGGAGTTTTGTAGAGATAATCCAATAAATACTCCACAAGAGTTATTTAACCACTGACACTCCTCACTTAGAAATACAATAGAATGTACATTTGGCATTTTGAAGTAACATTTTCTATCGAGGCATGCAAAATCCTATGCAATCATGACACAAATAAAGATTGTTTTAGCATGTTGCATATTGCACAACTTCATTACAATAGAAGACGACATTCCATCTGAAGTTGACATTGAAGAGGATGATGAGCGCGAGGGGGTAAATGGGACCAATACTTGAGACATATGGAATGACTCAACGAGATAGATATGACTGGGGGAGGTTTCGAGATGAAATAGCAAGGAGGACATGGGAAGACTATAGATCTTGAGATTATTTGTACTTGAGACATATTATACATGCTATCACATATTTATGACATTCTATACATTTGGATGATCTTTGAATGATGCATGATATTCATGTAAATGTATTTCAATGAATGGAAATTTTTATTTTAATTATAATATTGTTTAATATTTATGTTAATGTTCTTACATAATAATGTGGTTTTTTGAATATCTTGAATAAATATCTTAGTTGCAGCATAATGTATAGAGTGTATATTCCATGCCCAGAAATTATAACTATGATATGATCATGGAGTTCATATAAATATCTTTTATGTTGTTGTTTGTTATTTTCTTGTATGTATGTTACTGTTGAGACCTGCAATTTATAACTATATAATGGAGTTCATTGCCACCAAAATTAACTTTATAACTATATAATGTGATGCAGCAACCCCTAAATAATCTTGTTAAGTAAGGGCACTAGTTGACTTTTTTTTGCAGTCATATTTTTTTGCTTTTATTATGACTAACTATTTCTAAACTTGGATTGGATCTCTCTATACATGTTACAAACATTATGTAATTGTAGATTTTGAAGTTGGTACATATTAGTTATGACTCTCACATTCCATCATTCTCGCTTCTTCACAATCATATATATGTTTGTGGTATCCATATTAGGTGATAGTGAGTGTCCTTAAATCACATCTTGAATGTATGTCTCTAAAAATACTTTCCTCACAAGAATATTTTACTACTTGTGGATTCTCACCTTTGATAGGATTCTTAATATTTTTACCTAGATTCAGGGTCCACATGCAAGATGTATATGGGAGGGGCATAGGTGCAAACCCAAATTGCCTTGACCATAGCTGTAAACTCAAATCCCCTAGATTGCTAGTTGAAATGCATAAGGGATGGGAATATTGATCCTTCGTACGCACAAAATGGGCATTTTATAGTTGTTTATAAAATTCAGTGAACATTTCATTCTATAGTTGTTTATGTCTACAAGTCTATAATAGGTTGTGTAAAGTATTAATTATATTTAACTTATTAGAATGCCATTTGTTACTACATATTGTCACTAGCCAAAGGCTTCTTTTAAGTCCACCTCTTGCTCTTCATTTGCTTTTATTATTATGTTGTTTTTTATTTGAAGAATGGTCTATTGTTTGATATTTGATGTTTGATTTTATGTTGTTGTTTGCTATTTGCTTTTATGTTGATGTTTGTTGTTTTCTATTTGGTTTTAAGTAATTTATATCCATATTAAAGAATGTGTGCTTCCTACATACCATGTTCCCAACAATGTAGAGTGTAAATTATATAATTTAAAAATTTGTAGCCAAATCCTTCAGTACAATATTTCACTTTTGAGTATCTTGTATGGGTCAGGACTGATGTTAGTTTTCAGATTTATTATCCAAGGGGACTAATTCATTCTTTATGGCTTATATGTTTCTTTATTTTTTGCATACATGTTGTATTTGCATTATATTATGTTGCTTGCATGGGTGATGACTTCTTGTTTTGTTCAATAGCATGGCTAACGATATGCAAATCAACAATGTACCTTCATCTTCGAATAGGGTATTATGGTCAAGAGAGATGGAATGAAAGTTCCTTGACTTGCTATAGGAGCAAGTCCAACTTGGTCGAAAAGGTGAAGGCAGATTCAAAAAAAGAAGCTTAGATCGCCATTGAGCGGTGCTTGAAAGAAGATTTGAAGTAGAATTTGAGCAAAGATAATTTGAAGAATAAATTGAAAACATGGAAGGTAGGATTTAGAATCATGAAAGATTTAAGAAACACTAGTGGGTTTGCTTGGAATGAAGCCACACAATCTGTGGATGTTGAAGATAGTGTTTGGAATGACCTTTTGAAGGTAAAATGTTATTTGAAGTTCATTTGAGTTTAAGTTAAATTTTATCTTGTAAAGTTAGTATTGAAAGTGAAATAACCATTTCTTCCATGTTGCCAACATTTTAGAGGAAGGAATTGAAAAATGCAAAAGTCTACAAAAGGCAACCATTCCAATACTACAATGAGTTATCCTTTATTGTGGGAAATGACATGGTAGAACGTACTACAACTACTACACCACAAAAAATGGAAGAAGGGCACATTATGGATGAGGCCATAAATCTAGATGATGGTGGGGATTCCATTTAACAGATGATGATAATTTAAATGATGATTTTTCTCAATCTCACCAATCAACTGCTACTACCAAACAAAGAATATCACCATTCTCATCAAGGAAGGGAAAGAGGAAGAAGGCAACCATGGCTAGTTCCATGAATAAAATTTATGAAGCCTCGAGTAAGATCCATGAGGGCATGTCAAAGCCTTACATTATCAAAATGGATCAAGAAGATTTTGATTCAGTTCTAGAGAAAATGTATGAAGCCCTCAAAGCCATTCTCGGGCTTACTAAAGATACAATGATAAGGATATATAATGCATTTTTAGTTGAAACAACAAGAGCAAAAGGATTTTTAAGAATGACTATCCCAGAGAGAATCAAATACATTTACTTAAGTCTGGAGGAATCTAGAGTCTAGAAGAAACACAATATATGTATGATTTTTGTTAAAACTATTTTGATTAGATACTGTAACAACCAATTTTGTAATGGTTGATTATATTACGGTCACCTTTAAATATGGCTACTTGATAGCATGCCTCGTGACATTTTTATATTATACTCACCTTTAATTATGGTTTTTTGATAGCATGCCTTATGATATTTTTATATAATTTTAATTATCTTTAAATAAATCTTCCGTTCTTACTCTGTGATTGTATACATTATGAATCAACTTTGAATATGGTTTCCTTCAAAATATGGTTGATTGAACTATTTTGTACATTTTCTATGTTTTATGAACATGTTGCCTTATGCCATTGGTGGTATTACAAATTGAACAAGTGGCTCTAACTATGCTTGTAGCTCCTACTATGGTTGTAGTAGCTCCTACTATGCTTGTAGCTGCTACTATGGTTGTAGAATTATTTTCTTTCTATACATTGAGACCTTCAAATCTAATATGTTTTTTTATTAGTCACCAAGAATAGCAGTTGATGTGGATATTTTATTTCTCACTTTGATTGCTTATTTTCTTTGGTTTTTTTTTGTTCTTAGTTTTGCTATGTTTTGTGTGCTTAAGTTGATTGAGAGTGTGTACATTGAGTTTAGATGATTAATAGCAGCCATACACAAGATAAATGGTGGTTGATCTGTTGACATCGATGTGAGAATGCATTAGCTTATTTGATGGGATCAATTGGAAATATTTTACAAGGATCCCTACTTAGTATGGAACCATTAGCTACACATCCATGGTCTAGGTAGACCATGACTAGAGTTGTATAGGAAAGAATAATAATCCTCTGGTCCATATCTTAAATATAAGAAAGCAGTTCAAAAGAAACATAGGCCACCATAAAATCAACAATTTGATACATCTTCAAGACCTAGATAACAAACTAATGCATTAATCTTCTCGCTCTGAAATCAAGCTTCAATGTTTGTGATCAATTAAAAAAACCTCAGTAGACTTCAAAGGACAAACTTGATCTTCAACTATTGCCATGATTTCCCTTCTGATTTCAATTGAATGTTTAATTTTTTGATTGATTGCATAATTTATTGATTGCCTAAAGCCTACCTAAGCCTTCTTGAGTTGCATGATTCAATCATTCGCCTTCTCCTTAATGGTAAATGGTACTCTTTCTTTATTAAGTTGCTTTCTCCATTTGATACAACTCTATTTCTTGAATTTTATGATAGTGGGATCACTGTGTTTCTCATAAGAGAGTTCTCTTCTATGCTCATCATGGTCTCTGATCCTAGTCTTTGCCCTATATGATAGTATTTTGATCTCCAAGACAATATCTACTCTCTTGGTCCTAGAGTGCTTATATTGATTTTATGATTGTCATTTTGAACTCATCATAACCTTGTCTTTCTACTTTTCTTTACATGATAATGATATCTTTTTTTTGAAGGTGAACTATGATGCATAAGTTGGGTACACATAGGCTTGAAATGATCCAATTGAGAGATGTAGAAGAGCTAAATTTATAGATCAATTAATATTAGATTATAAGACCCATTTTAGCAAGTATCATAATATAAACAAATCATCTCTTGATGATAGTGTTTTTGATTTTATCATAAACAATATATAATAGTGGGAAGCTCACTCAGTCATTATAAGTTTTTTTTTTTTATTGGTAATATTTGTTTGTATTTATATGAATAAAGAGAGTACATTGTGGCAATATGGCTTCAAGCCTTACATTTGCAGCTACCTTTGCCCTTACATATACCATTAGATAAACAAAACAAAAAATAGAGTATTAACACTTTGATAATACTAACACCCACCCATACATTATCTGATCTTTATAACAAAAAGAAGCATCACCACCTTCGTTGTCAGCTACTCCTTGAATCAGTTTGTTGCTTCCTCATGAGTAAAAGTTGGGGTTGCATGATCATCCTCCATTGATAATCCCTGACCCATCCAACGGTGCTTTCCATTGCCTTTTCCCTCCTCTGAAAGCAGAGAAGCATCAACCCACATTCCCTCTGTTGTGGACACCCCCTCCTTTAGCTAATGTTTCTTCACAATCTAATGGTGAAGTTGTTGTCCAGGGGCCAAAGTGCTCTTCCTCGGTGTGGCCTTCACAAACCCTTGCCCCTCCTCCTTCATCACCCAAATGTACTTAGCCAAGTATTCCATGATCATTTTCCATCCCTATTCTACTTTGGGGATGTGAAAACCCTACGAATTTGAAGACATCCACACCACCAACAGTTGAATGGAGGATTCCCCATTGCCAATCAACCACCAAGGTTAAGTACCCATTTCAATTCCCTCAACCAGAATAGTTTTCTCAATAATTTCATCTAGTCCCAGGAGCCATTTCTTGAACCTCATCTTTCGATCCTCGCACCATCAAAGAAAGTGCCAAAAACAATGATGCCACATCCAAATTTGACCTTCTATTCCAAAAATCATCTAGATACTCTAGCTCGAATAACTACTAAACTCCTTTCAGAAAGCTTGGGTCATTGATAACGAAAATGTGCTTTAGGCACCGCATAGATATCTGGCCTTCATAGGTTTGTATTTGTGAATCTGAACCAAGAGCAAAATTTGCCTCCATTTCTGTCTCAGAGAAAAACAATGATCTTTCCTTACCTTCTGCCTGAATTTAACATCCTCATAAAACTCTGGAACAAGGTATTGAAGCAAACCAAATACTCCTTTGACACACATGAGGGATACCTTGGTATCATGGAAATCTTTGCTTACCCTGGGATGATTAATGCCCTTGTGAGTTGTCCTTTCAGACTTCAAATTGAGGTACCATGAGTAGATTATTAAATCTAATGGCCATCAAGTTTCCTCTCTTTATTTACTCTCCAAGGTGATGGAAGTTCTCAAAATTTTCATATTAAGGACCCAATGTTGTATTGGCACCTAAATATGCTAGCTGATCTGCCACTCTATTCACTTCCCTAAAGCAGTATGAAACTTTAAAATCCTTGAAGTCCAGAAGTAGCTCCTTGATTTGTCGTATATTTTGCTCTAGATGTCATGCCTACATCTTTCTTTTCTTAATGCCATTGATAATGATTTCTGAGTCTCCTTCCAAATGTATACGTTGACATCCAATTTTTACTCCTAACCCCATAACTTCCTTGGCAGCAAAACATTTTACAATTTTATTTGTACCATTCGACAATTGTTTGGTTGTAAACACAATTATGTTGCCTTTATGATCTCTTACCATACATCCACACCCCCAATACACCTGGGTTGCCCCTTGTTGCCCTATCAAAATTAATTTTGATCCATCCCTCCGCTAGAGGTATCCATAATGCCTTCTCCCTTTTTGAGATTGGATTAACCCTAATACACCCATGAATGAGTCACAATCATTATAGGTATTTTTGGGCATCCACAACTCTTGAATAATTGCTTTACATTTTTATTGGATTTGAGTATTATCAATATAGATTCCATGAAGTAAAGAGAAAATACGATTTATAAACATTGATTTAAGCTAATATATTTAATGTTGTGTAGGGTGTATTTTCATATGACAAATTTACTTTTGATGTTGCAGGGTTGATAGCTTTAATGAATGAGCCAACATGTCACTATGGTGTTGGCCCATGTTTGTTAAAGACCTCTAATGCACCAAAAAATCTTGGGCATAAATTTTGGTGTTGCTCAAATAGTAAAAATGTGGCTATTATAATTAATTTTCTTAAAAATTAGCATAATGAATAATTAATTATTATGCTAAGAACTAATAAAGATTTTCTATTGTAGGGACATGATGGCTGTGGATTATATGGTTGGGTTAGTGATGCGCAAACAAGAAGTATTGTGCATGATGAAGGAACAACAAGGTGTGATGAAGGAACAACAAGTACAATGTGTGATGGAGGAATAGAGTGCAAGTGTTGCAAGGCTCAGAAGGCTGAAATTTACTTTTTACAATGTTTCCTTTGCCTTGTAATTGCATTTATTTGCTCAGACCATATGCAAAAAAAATCCATAAGTAGAACTTGTATAGGGTTTTTCTAAAATGACAAAAAAGACTCATATCAAATTTGAGATCTTTTATCAACTTTTATAAAATTATCTTTACAAATAAATCTTGTGTCTAGTTTTTAATTAAAATCATGTTGAAAGATCATTTAAATATGACTGATTTGTATTTTTTTAAAATATTTAAGTTTTGATTTTTAATATTTTTATTTAAACTAAGTTGAAATGCCACATTAATGATATCAAAACTATACATTTTAAAATAATAACTTTTTTATTTTTTAAAATAATAAACAAAAAATTTAAAAACTAATTATAAGTAGTTATATAATACATTGAATATAATTTTAAAATAATTTTATTGAATTTTAAATACTTTCAAAAGTTGGGTTATACATTAACTATAAAGTCAACTTTTTTTATAAAATGGGATACTTGTTTTCAAAATAATTAACAAAAGAATTTAGTTTTTAAAAATAATTGTTGTTATATTTAAGATATAACCAGACCTCAAAATAATTAAATTATTAAAAATTTTTTAAAAAAAAATTCCAATTCCTATTTTAATTGTTGCAACCAAACATGAAATATACATCTTCTGACTCCTCTTCTAGGACAACCAAACATGTTCAAATGATAATCCAGAATTTATTTTAAGAATGCATGAACTCCAGAAGAGAGTTTATTCCGGCATTGACGAATGCCCCATTCAGCAATTCCTACAACCAAACAGACCCTAAGATGACAAGAATTGGCTTTTTCATAATCTGGATTTGAATTTTTTTGCATTTGTTTCAAAATTGGTAAAATGGAATTAGAATACTGGATTTCTAATTTTGTTCCAAAACCAGGTTTTCAGATTGCTTACATGCAACTAGGAATTGAAAATCAAAACCTGGTTATACTTTTTGAGGAGTGTAAAACTAATAGATTGGACTACTTTTTGGAGTATGCTTGCAACTCCAAGCTTACGCATAAAAATGTATCTTCTCACTCATCTTTCGAGTGAAACAAACAGTTCAAGTAAAATCCCAAAAATAGGAATGAAATTTGCAAAACCTTGATTTGGCTAAATCAAAAATTGTAGAAATCTTGATTTCTATAATTCCACGAACCAAACAGACCTTAAACTCAATCAAGGATTGAATATGGTGGATACACGTTCAAAGCTTTGAATCTTGGTGGATGAAGAGTGTATCACATATCATCTTTGACAAAAAAATATGAATCTTATTTCTCCATAAAAATGAGTTTTACAAATATTCTATTGTTCTACATAATAAGGTTATGGTATAAGATTAGGATAATAATTATGGTTCGATAAAAACTCAAATAGGGTTAGGATTCAATAAGGTTTTGAATAAGTATAATGTTAAAGTTATGATTCAATTACAATTAGGATTCAATCAGACTTTTCATTTGATTAAGGCTTAAGGTTGGGTTATAGAACAATTAAAGTTAGGGTTCAATTAGTGTTAAAGTTTAATTAAGAGTACGATTCAATTTGTGCTCAGGTTAGAGTTATATAATTATATTTTAATAAATTAGAGCTAAAGTTTTGACAATAATATTATTTTGTTTATTTCTTATAAATATATTAATTTTATACATACATACATACATACATACATACATACATACATACATACATACATACATACATACATACATACATACATACATACATATATATATATATATAAAATTTATTACTATTTAATAAATACAATCAAAGGCTCTTTCTTGCGTCTAGATAGAAATTAGGTGAGTAGTTTTAAAAACTACACAATGTATTTCTTGAAAATAAATTATGTCAAAAAAATTCAAATTTTCTAATAAATATTTAGACTTCATTCAACTTGAGAGATATAGAATTTATACTTTTGTTGTCCAATATAAGTCAAGAAATGTTATTAATAGCTAAACTGTTGGGGTGACATTAAAATTATATGCTTGAGATTCATTCAAATTTAGACAAATTCAATTATATGTATAATTTTAGAATTTATGAAATATAGTATTTCTATCTGTTATTTTAGATATAGTTTCAAAAACCAAATAGTAGATGTTGATCACAATCTTATTCATTATGTACATATGCATGTATATATGTATATTATTTTAATGTCGGTGCACTTATTTCTAATATAAACAATGTAACATTTAAATAAGTCATAGATTGTTAACTGATAGGCTTGGTTTTAACACTATAAATACCCAAGCATGTAGAAAAACACAAAAAACATGTAAAAAAGGTTTGAAATCTAAGATGCTTAAAATGAAATAAAACAAAAAATTTAATGATATCTATGAGACCAAGTAATCTATCTACGGTATCTAAAAATGGAAACAAATTTGCACTTAAACATTCCAACTGATTTTATCTCAACTATATAAAATAGTTATTTTATTTGCAATATTGGGTGTTCTACTATAAATCTTGATAAAAAAGGTATATTGTCGAAAGTAATTTATCCTCTCTAAGTAAGACAATTACAAGGCCAAGTTTCTAAATATCAATGTATTTGATTTGGATGTACTTGGGATCTAAACACTCCATGATGTAGTAGCATGCTATCTTCTACTTTCACTAATTCTAAAGTGAAAATGAAACACATGATACCTTCACGACCTATTTATGAACATTGATCGCCTTCCAATCTCACATTTAAGATGATTTGAGATATTCCTTGACTCAATTATTAGCATATTATCTTTCTTATTTGTATAACCATTCTATTTCCACTAATCCTAAAGTGCAAAAATAACAAGGGCTCTGTGGGAGCTGGAGTCCCTGCCTATTTTATATTTGAATAGAGAAATAAATTTGATATATTTGGAAAAGTAGACTATTTGTACTGTGTTTCCCATCTGCAGCTGTCAAAAATAAAGAAAGCTTTTCTAGCATTTCTTAGGAAATATACATAATTTGAATAAAATAGATCCTAGTTGGATGAAATGGTTGGCATGTACTAAGAAATTTAAAATCTTCATGCATTTTGAAGTCTTATAGCTATCTGTATTATGGAAAAAATAATCAAAATATTTAACTAGCAACCAATCAGCAATTGATTTCTGGGTTGGAGCATTACAATTTGACTCCTTGAGTTTTACAACATATTGCTTCAATCTAGTATATTGAACGTTGTTGAATATCTACTACATTCTGTAGTGCTTACCATCCATTTTTTTGTTGCCTATATTACCCAATGTAGAAACCAGTGAGGTAGCTTTAACACTTATTTATTTTAGAAATGGAGATGTATTTTAACAGTAGTTTCCAGACTAGTTAAGCAAAGTGGTGGAGACTTGATAGCATCAGTTATGGATTTGATAAGATGTCACCAATAGATCTCAGCTTTGCTGGCTTTGGTTGTATCTTTTCATAGTGTATTTACTATTTGTATTTGAATTCATATACATCATCATTACATTATATTGAGTAAATGTTCTGTGATGTATATACATTGCTTGTCAAAGATGATTGGAATAAACTGAATTTTATGTTCATTGAATTCTATTTTTACACTGATAAACATTAAAGGAATTTACAACCAATGATTTCATATTTATAAACTATCACGTTGTAAGCAACTGAAATACACATTCATGAGCAAAGTTCACATGTATGCAATCAAGAGCATTAGATCATGCATTATTGTGCAATTCATCATAAACAAATGATGTTCTTTAAGTATTAATTTTGGACAAAACATGTATCAAGTATCAACATATCTTTTGGCATTTCCATGACAGTTCATTCATTGAAATTGAGTTTTATCAGTGCAAAAATATCAGCAATTAAGGGCATAAGCCAAAGCACATCTCTAATAGATCTTGATCTTAGGATTGTTGAAAATAGCTAGGACAACAACATATTCAATTTGATTATGATAAGGTATGTTGACAAAATCAAATACGGACACTGGTCATGGTTCTACGTAAGAGGATGTGAACTAAAACTTGAAATTACAATGGGCTTCCCTTAGCCCAATATTAACAAATATAAATGGGCATATATGCCAAGCTTTCAAAGATGTTAAAGAGAACAAGATCATGGTCAGAAACGTAACAATATTTAATCCAGAAGAATAGTAGGGATTTGAATGTCGCCAATTTTGATAAAAAAAATTATACTATAGGGTGAATTAAATTCAAGGCACCCTTATATATTTCAGTTTTTGCACTGTAGCAAAGGAATTATGCCAATGAATATATTATAAGAAGCAACAGGAATAGAAAGGCTTTAAGATAAGGAAATTTGGTGTCCAACAATGTGAAAACCATCACAAAATTCTTTCAAATTCAGTAGTACTTATGCCTGTTCAAAATCAAATAGATCTGGTACTGGAATGGTATTGCCATATCCTCCTTCATGGTACAACAGCAGATTAGCTTACTGGTGCATTGCAGATTATACAAAATATAACAAGGTTTGAGCATAAAGAAAACTGCCTGCATTGGTTTTAATCCTGCCCTCATATTATGAACTACTTAAAACTAAGACGTGAGTCTTAGAAACCATAACTTGTATGAAGTTATAACCAAGCTTAATTTGTTGCAGGGTACCTTCAAACCCTGAAATTTCTACCACTGCCACGAATTTGATGATGAACTCTTTTCTCTTGTATCCAATCTTCTTTAGCCACTTAAGTGGATTTTACTTTTGATCATCGATTAGCACACCAATATATCTTCTCTTTAATAAATCACATAATCATTTTGTGAGACATGTAATCTCCACAGCCTATAATGTTGGTATTTTCATTTTTCTAGATGAAACTGTGTCTGAAATATTTTTTCATCAATGTTTGGACCATACTACATTATCCATCATTTGAAACTTTTCATCATCAAACATTTCCGATCATCAATGTTTGGACCATACTAAATGAACCATCATTTGAAACTTTTCAGATCATACGGTTTGAAAAGTTTCAAGCACTGTTTAATCCAGAAAAGGGAAATAAATAATTACATTTTTTGAACTGTAGGACATCAAGACAAATTTTGGTTGTGCATATACTCTTTCTTCTAGGTTCTCAAACAAGCAATTTTGAATTGGTTTATTGATAGAGTTCATTGTTTCAGAAATTGTGTCGGCTTTTCAAATATTTGTCAGCTTTTCAACATCTAGTAATAATATTATTATACTTATAGCCGTCCTTGTTTTTCAGAGAAATTGAATTTGGTGCTTCCAATATTCATATATTATTCCTACACCTTTTCTTTGTTTCCCTTTTCAAGGTAGCATAGATCAGAAGAGAACATTGGCTATTCAAGAACACAATGAGTATTGATTTAATATATGTAAACCGCACCAAGGCATCAGTTGGAAAACCAATATTTATAAGCCAATGCATAAGCTAATTAACAACAATGGACTACTAACTTGATAAATATACAAAAAATCTAAAACAAAATTCAACTAGTGAGATCTATCAAGTATAATGTAACTCATGTGTTGACCCTCGACAAACAGTTGCGCCAAACTTTTGACAACTTTTTGATCTCTAATAAAAAAAATGAAGGCTACTGTAATTTCGTGACACTTAATGAATGACAGCACCAACAGTCCAATAGGTACATTCATCAAAAACACAAGCATTAACAATAACAGATACTGCAGAAACCAATACATCCATTAATACACAGTCAAGAATAATATATCAATTATACAAGAATAGTAACTAGAAAAGACAAGTTTTCTTTTGGCTATTACAATGTTGGCAGCAGATTGAGGGATACATAGGATAGTTATAATTTGAATTAAAGATGAGCCATCATTAATGAGTCAGCAACAGGGAGCTCAGCAGAGTCCTGCTGCTATTAATAGGTCTAAGCATAGCAGACCTGAAACAGATGAAAGCAGTTGTTATGTAATTAAAAAGTTGACATGCTTTGGCTGGGATGTAGTGCTTGCAGTTATGTTTATTAATGCCATTTGGAAAGTCTGTTTCTTATTGTGAAAAATACGCAGAATAAAAACTAATGGTTATAATAGTCATGTCAACTCTAGAAAAGGAAGACATAAGAAAAGGCTCCAAATGAAAGCCTATATCATGAATCTAGATTTCAATAATAAGAAAAGCATGCCTACATGTTTCTAAGTTTCTAAACTATGTATAGTCAAATGTGTAGACTTCATTACAAATGAAGATAGATATAAAAGTAACATAGAGCATATTGGAAGCAAAAATTAGGCAAGTTTAGTAACTGTCTCAGTCAACTTTTTTCATAGGTTCAAATATTGTTGATGATTTAAAGCATGGCCAACAATATTCATACTACACAATTTTACCTGACTCAATATGGGCTTTGGCTTAACCATGACAAGTGACTTCCAAATTGTCTTTGTTACCAGTAGTTCTATGAGAGAAAAAGGATAGAATTTGTAGGGAAATATATTAAAAACTATATCAAGACTATGTAAAATACAATGCACTAAATTCAATATATATCGCTTTGGCATCATTCATAATTAGATATCCAGCTTAATTAGATGCCATCATATTCCATACTTAATCCATTTTCCATTCATCAATATATGAAGTCTTCATTATTTCACAACTGTATTTGGAATACATCCCTTGCATCATTCCATATTGTCATACACGCACTTATTACACTATGATGGATACTTGATATTGGACATATCTAACTTCATATTGGAAACAATAATTGTGTTACTCTAAGCAGCGAAATATTGTATTGCAGATATTACAAGAAAAATCAGATGAGATTAGAGGAAGATGAAGCAGAATCAGACACAACATTTTCTTGGTTTTGTGCAAAGCAGGGTTGTTTAGCGTTCATCACAGGCAAAATTCTTAGAAAGTGAGGGAGAGAAAAGATATCTCTACACATTTGAGACAATCTAGTAGCAAGGAATTTTAATTTACCTGCAGTACCAAATGGTTACAACAGTTACATATATACTTTTTACATATAGACTGTGATAAATGTTAAAAGCAAAATATATAAGAAGATTGACATAATCCTAAAATAAGAGACGGATAATACATCAGGAGTGTAATTTGTAGTTACGTTTAAAAGTTAGCTGTGTAACCATACAGTTACCAAACCAGAAATGAAGAACCAGTATGAATTAATGTTCAACAACAGATCATTTTAAGAATTAATTTAATTTTTGAAGTATGTAATAGATTATCATTTTGTGACTGAGGCAGACAGATGGGATGAGAAATTTAAGACCAAAAATAACATAAAGAATTGTGACAAACATAATAACATCTCAAAACTGAGTTCAAATACTGGTTTTCATTAAATAGCAAAATATTAGACATTGTGTTGTTGATAAGATGTTTTTTGTTTGTTCGCCAAGAGAGGAGACAAATTTCTAGTCATTGAATAGAGTTGTGTCAAAAACATGAACATAAGAGCTATGTCTTCGGAATGGCAAAGAGCAAAAAATAGTGTTTCTTATATAGTTCTAGGTGAGTAGATGAATCGAGCCTAATATTGTTCCTCATAACGTGTGTATTTATCACAAAATCTGATAGTATATCTCGGATGGAGGGGAAATATTGTTGCTATTACATCTGCAAGGTCTCCAATGTGTTCAAGATGTTGATGTGGATCGAAGCCTTCAAGTGATAGAAAAAGTTAACTTCAGCGTGGCAGGTTCAATGGATCTGCAACACATTGGAATATGGAGTTGTTAAGTGCAAAGAGTTGGAAGAAGAATCAAAATTTGATCAAACCAAAGGAAGAGAAAAATGAATTATCTTACACTGCTAGTTTCTCCCATAATGGAGATGATATTGTCATTCATTGCAATAGAGAAAGTCCCTTGTATCTCAAATGTTCGAAGCAGGTAGACGACTGTTGACATATTTTGTTTGTAGGTGTGAAAAGGTATGTTTGCAAGCTGCGGCAAGTGTTGTTGAAGAATCTTCCCACTCATGGTACAGTCAACAATTTTATTATCAGTTTCTATAGTACATCGTAGAAAGGGTCCATAAGCAAAATCTGTGTTTTTTCCACATGCAATACATTGACCATTTGTAGTGGTTGAGGATGGCGCCGACGAACTGGGCTGGTTGCATGTTATGCACAGCAGCTGGTAAGGTTGCAAATAAGCATTTTTTGCTTTCAAGGTACCAGTAACCTAGTATATGAAAGAAGATTCAGTTATGAGTTATATCATGACGTTCACTAAAACCATGTGTGGAGCACATCAAAAAACAATAATGAAGTAACAAATAATATAAAATATCATAGCAACATCACATTCCCTATGCTCTTGACAATTAATTTAGATATAAATTTTTAAAAGGTACCAGTACATATGCTATGGTGCCATTGAGATTGTTTCAATCCTAAGCCAAGTTGTAATCGTGGTAGCTTTCCATGTAGAAATATATGCCCTAAACGATATTTAAGTTCCACTAAAGAAATATGAGGTTCCCTTCGATTTAAACTTGATTGATGTTTTGTTTGTGTATACTGGATATCCCTTACTAGACACAGTTTCTTGACATCAAAATAATTTCACAAGAAAAGTCAATATCCTTCAATTAAAACTTGATTTGTGTTTTGTTTCGATACATTGTATCTGTTTTGTTCAGGTACCATATCTGTTCTGTTACAGCATCTAACAAAGAAGATTCATCGGACAGATATGGGGTCCCTTCCATTAATAATTTGGTTCTAATTTGTTGATGTATCTACTGAATATCTTTGTTACATATTCTAGCACTCAAGATTGATAGGGGAAAATTGAGGTCATTTTGAACCTATTTTTTGTTTTATTCATCTGTCTACTGCATATTCTTTACTAAAAATACACTACAACATTTGACAATTCAAAGGAAAAGGAAGAGATCCCCCTCTTTAAAGCTTTGACTTATGTGTTGCTTTTGTATCTACAGGATATGCCGTAACATATACACTATCTTACATTTACTCAGTTTGAAACGGGATATATTTGTTTACAATAGTTAACAGGCAGTGTTGAAAGGATGAATGATCTGGTGTGATGATTTCTCCATCATAATATCTCAAGAAAAGCTATCACAGACATAGTATATATTTGCTTAAAATAACTGCAGACAATTTAGAAGCATGACTGGCATGGCCTCACGAGTGATTGTTTAATGTGAAGATAATAATATTTATAAGAAAACAAGGGTAATGAATGTGGTATACAAATATTTTCTTTTTATTTGATTCAATTAAATTCGTATATCGTTCAATACTAATTTTGAAGATTTTAGGCTTATCGTGATTGAAAAATGGAGCTAACCCTCTATGCCAAAGAAAAAGAAAACTAGATTAGTGTAAACCAAGTGATTCAAAAGTATGTCCAAGTATGATAGAAAAATATGGAGTGAAAATTGGGAACCAAAATATCAGTGAGCCAGCCTAAAAAGTAAGTCAAATGCCTACACTAGTGTCAAATGTGTATTTTTATGCCTAAAGCTGGAAAAAGTGTTGGATTTTTTTTTTTTTTTGAATAATTACATTTAAGATGGCAGTTATCATTCTTGAAAAAACAAACAAATATTGAAAAGAAATTAACTATGGCTAATGAGGTAGACTTGTGGTTTACTTAATGACGAACATATATACAGATTGCTAATACAAATAGCAAAGACTGAAACATATATTGCTTCCCAAGAAACATCTAACAGACTAAATATAATTGTTGGTTTACTTAAGATAGTTGCCATGATGGAATGCAGTATAATGCTGTGTAAGATGTCTCCAATAGGGCAATACATGCAACCAACATGATTAGTTAGAATGTAAAAGCATATCAAGAAAAAAAACAAGCTTGGAAAACCATAAGTAGTGCAAATACCAAAAATGCTTCCATTAAACTAAACCATAAATGCAGCCAAATTATACAGAGTCAAACGTGACTTATAAATAACCATGTCATAGTGCTTTTATAAGATATTGAAGAAATTTACAACTGATATTCATTAAATGCTTTTCATAGCAGTTAATAAGGACTTAATATATTACCATAGGCATATGGAAGTCCTGAGTACTTCTTGAGTTTTGACAACTAGATATCAGTGCTATGAAGAGGTAGACAAGAGGTGGTATTGTTGTGTTACTTGGATAGTGGAGGAGAGGATGTTTGTTAGTGCTTTTAATGTACTTTCATCGTTGAGGCGAGCGACATATGTTGATGGTGTTGTTTTTATGCTATTTGTTCCTCTTGGCCCACTACGAACGACATTTTTGAGAAGTAGGAGCGGTGTTGTAGTGGAATGTAGGATTTCATCTAGTAGTGTATAAGCTTGACTGTGGAATTCAGGCACGGTTACCTGCAAAGAAGATAAATGTGACAGTCAGTATAATAAGTGATTATATTTTGATAAAAGCATCAACTTTGAAGTTCGATAAAGAATGAGAAGATTACAATGGATGTGTCTAAAATAGATTCCCCATCCTTGACGTGGAGCTCGTACTCCTTTGGCGTCTGCTTATGTGCTGCTACTATAACACCCAATGTGCCAATTGAGTAGTTATTAGGTGAGTGGATAAGTTGGCATATTCTTGTATTAGGCATCAATTTTTGGTGGCGACAGACCTGGTCAATGGTTTCAATGGATGTCTGAGCTATGAACTGGATACAAAAATCTGCATCACCTCTTTCATACTGTGTTTTCTTCTTGAGGGAGAAGTCTTTAATGCGGACGCTTGCTCCAGGCAAAACCTTTGTCATGAACTTGTCGATTAATTGATTGGTAATGTTTAATGTTATGGTCATGTGTCCATCGTTGTCAATGAGATCAGCATGAACTATGGGCGCTTTTGTTGGGCTTGTCGGATTTTTGGCATAAGCAGGACCATAAGTGACAAGGACATCACCTTCAAATAGAGTAGCTGTTTGTGTAGCACAGATATCTGCTATGCTAGATACACTGTTTTCTTCTGTTATGTGCCTATGAGAAGAATGAAATATTGTTCAAGGCTCTGTAATAAGATCAAAATGAAGTGAAAAATATTTTATACCTTTTTGTTGGTTGTCTGTCATGAGAGGCAGTGCTATCACCTGCAACATTTTGCTAGCTAGACAAGGAGGTGAACAAAGATCTAGACAATGTATCAAAAGTTAAAATTAGTAAAGAAACAAAATCTGTAAAAAATAGCAATGGATGTATGGAAAGGTATGTAATATTAAGTATATAATGTGAATACCTTTTTGTGGGTGTTGAAGTCTGCATTTGCAGCTGGTTCGTATCAGCACTACTTTTAGCTTCATTCTGTTTTTTTTCTGATGAGTCCATGGTAAATCTGTTGACAGGAAAATTGGACAGAATTTTTTTTTGGGCATAAGATAAATAGGCAAGTGAGTTTGACAAAAAAGACAATTAACCAACCTGGTTATGTTTCTTATGCAATGCAAAGGCATAAAACTCATATGTGCTATAGTTGCTGCAAACATATGTATCGTTTTATTAATTTTGAGGAAAAATGCAACATACGTATCCTTTTATTAATAACAAAAAAATAAAATTAGCAATGAATAAAAAAAGGACTCTATTGCTGCTAAATAAATACCACAAACATTTTACGTTTAACAATAAATTTCATACTTGATCTCAGATAAGAGGTTTGATTTGTGATTACAGATATCTAAATGGTATTCAACAAGTCACCAATATATTCATAATCCCAATAAAGTTGCAGTTGCAGAGCAACGAATTCTTGCCAAATTCTTCTGAGTTTAGTCAATAAGGTTTCGCAATTCTTGCCAAATTCTTTTGAGTTTATTGTTCATTTGAGTAAGCTAATTGATTTTAAGGAATATTTTAAATTCTGAAGAATACAGCTATGGAGTACTGATCACATAGAGTTTTATGGCCTCACAGGCAATGATGGATTTATTCCTTTCACCTTGGATTTGTAGCATAGTTTTATTTCACAGTAGGATGATTGTTTAAGTGATCCTTCTGACATCTATCATCGACAAACTTGGGAGATCACTCAAGTAGGCATAAGCGTATAACTGTTTGAAACTAGTTGTTAGCAAAGATTGGAGAAAACTGATTAAAAGGCTGTATTTTGATATGTTCTGAAGATGGTTAACCTTGCCAAAAGTTGTAGATTCTTGGATCCTTACATAAAGCCCAATCCTGCCAAAGGCTTTCAAATCATTGTAGATGTCATGTAAATTGCTTTACCTTTACCTGCTGCACAACATCATATTCATAGATTAAACTACCATTATCCACATTTGAGATAATCTAGTAGGAAGAAATTTTAATGAACAATACTCAAGCAACTTGACAAGAAACAAATAGATAGAAAGTGCAAATTTGAGAAAAACTAATAGTTACCTAAACAGGTAGAAGTCAAAGATGTATGCTCTTATGAAAGCATCCTTCATAATAGTATTCTAGAGTAGCATGTGGATCTAACTTGCTAAGATGTTGTCATTTCCTCAAGCTATAGATGTGGAATTTAGAGCTGGAGTTGTAGAGATATTGCCAAATGATCTGACCAATATGTATCTAATATTAAGAACTTTGCAAATTCGGGATTAATATTGTGTATCCAAAAGTGATCTAATAAAGTGCCTGCAAATGTTGTTGCTTTGTCAACTATTAAAGAAAATTTGTATTGTTGCATGAGTTTTAGAAGCATTCTTTGTTTTTTACTAGCATGTAGCATGTCAATGTTGAAGTCGCCAATAATTATGATTTTGGAATTTGTTGGCAATGATGTGAAGATGTTTAGTATCAGATGTGAAATATTATTGATTGTTTCTATAGGTGTGATATAAACATTAGTGATTCGTATAGTATGGCCAAAATGCAATATATCAATGGTGGTTGATTCTAAATAATTTGTTGCAAAAGAATTTGTATTTAATACTGTAGTTGTTTTCGAGCAGCAAGTCAATATACCATGAATTGAAAGTGAAGAATAACAATTGTATATTTGATTTAGTAGTTGAAGATGTACATGTGTCTTGTCTCTTGTTTCTTGGAAGCATAGTACAGTTGCTTTGAGCAAGTCATGGTCATGGATAATTTCCTCTCCATGTAATGGAAGGCTTCGAGTATTCAAAGAGCATAGAATAAATTCTAATGGTGATAGGAAATGAAGACTGTGTTGAAGTTTCCACTATGTTTGATTACGGAGTCGATCCATTTCCTTGTTCACTTTATGTGAGACTGTGAAATTACGATGTTGTACTTTGTGCATTAAATATAATGTTTCAATGGTTTTGACACGAGATAGAGCTGTATAGGCAAGACCGTGTTGGTATACTAGATGAGGATCAAAAGCGAGTCCATCCATTGTCAGGCCTTGTGCTCTATGGATAGTTCTTGCGGATGCTAGTTGAAGAGGGAATTGTTTTCGGATAATATATTTAGTAGCAGCTTTCATTTTCCTAGCTATTTTCGTTATTGGGGTCCAAGAAGGTGGAATAGAACTTGTGTAGAAGCTTTGCATTTTTTTGCGTCGTGACATGCCAATTGTAGGGTCATTGAATTGAATCCATAAAATGTCTTCATCATGAGTTGTATGAAGTTGGAAGATTCCATCGGTGCCATTGACCAGTCCATCATGTGTGTCAAGGTTGCTCGCTATTAGCTCTACTAGAATTCCTGGCTTTAGATAGAGTACAACAAGCAATGATGTTTTTTGCACTTGGGACTGGACATTGTCAATGTGTGAATCTGTTTCATCGAGAGATTCAAATATATAAATATTAGTAGGCAACAAGTCTAACATTCTTTTGTTGTGGTCGGCAACAGTTGCATTTTTGTGGAACAAGTACAGGAATTTCGGATCAGTAGGAGGTGTCCGATAACATGTTGTGTTCAAGTAGCTAAGATCTGCATCATTTTGGTGACCAGTTCTTGCACAGTTTAGAATAGAAATGAAGTTTTTGTTTGTTTGTCTAACAACATTGTGTAATTCAAAACACAAGACATATTCTAGCCAAAATGTGCATGGGATTTTTTGACTATTTATTGTTGGCTCTTCAAATATCCAATTGTCGCAAACGGGCTGTGCTTGGTATAAGTCACCACAAAATATGATGTCAACATTTCCAAATGGTTTTGTTAGTGTATGTTTGATTTTTCGAAGCCTTCTGTCAATGTAATATAGCATTCTTGAACCTATTAAGGAAACTTCATCAATAAGCAAGACCTGTAGTTGATCCATTCTCTTGCTTAGATTGTCAAGAGTGTTTGAGTCCAATGACAACATCTTCGAAGAGTTACATGGCAATTGGAAAATAGAATGTGCAGTGACACCGCCTGCATTGAATGCAGCTTTCCCTGTGGAAGCCACAATAATGCCTTTAGGCTTGTACGGGTCACTGGTTAGCTGCCTATCATAGATTCGAATCATAGCTTGGAATAAGACTTTTGTTGTAAAGGTCTTGCCAGTGCCAGCACCTCCTGTCAAAAACAAGTATAGTGGTCTGTCAAGTGCAGCTCTCTTTTTTATGAGGAAATCTTTAACTATAGATTGTTGCTCTTCATTTAGTTGTCGGCGTAAGGTAAAGTATTCTTGGTTTGTAAGAAGTAATGGATGGGAAAGTTCTATGAAGAGTGATGATGTAGTACCACATTTTTTCTTTGAGTTTGTTATATGTTTGATATCGGTCATAATGTCATATTTCTCTATTTCATCCCCTACTTTTGTACTGCCATGTTCAGTATCGAGGTTTATTGTTGGTTGGTTATTGTTCATAGTTTCTGTTGCAGCTTTGTCAATGTCACCCCATCTACTATTTGTTGTTGAGGTGAACATTTTTTCAATATGAGCAATTTGGAGTTTGTGTGCTTGAAATGCTGCACTCCATGTTTCATGTCCTACCATTAATGAGTTTTCATTATCTCTAAAAGGTACATAAAGCATGAGTTGTTCTCTACAATAATTTTCATGATCAATATGTGGATTATATTTGACATAGCATATGATTCGTGGTTTCCTTCTTTTCTGGAGCTTCAATGAGTTGTTTGAGTAGGAAGATGTGTATTCTGCCAATGACATTTTCTCGAAGAATTGTGGTCATTGTATATACTTGTCTATTGCTGTTGCATACATAATATTCTCAGAGTCATATTTTTCCTTGTCTAATAGCTTAGGTCTCTTTAGCATAACAATTCTACTTTCAGGCGGCGAGGTATTGATGAAGACGATGCTTCTTGAACTTTTGCGTAATGGTAGGGATAGGGCAATATGTACTGCTTGACGACTGGACATTTGTTGGTAGTTTAGCAATGCATTGCCAAGCTTTCGTATGAAATGTGTCTTTTCATTGCAAGTATAAGTGCATTGTTTTTGCACTTCGTTGAATGCATGTGACAAGGTTCTATCTTCTTTTGTCATGTATGAGCTACAGTATGATGCAGTAGCATATGCATCTAAGATAAATTGTGTATCTGTATTTGCATACCATAGTGCGGGAACTTTTTTAGCAAATGCATTTATCCATATATCAGCCGGTTGTCTTTTTAGGAAGACAATTTTTTGAGTCAATGTTGCTTGCAACATAGAAATGTAATCAGCTTCTTCAAGTTCGAATTCATACAAGAAATTGTCAAATGTGAAATCCTTCGTGTAAGATTTGGCCTGTAATTGTGTGAAAAAACTTTTGCTTTGTCCTTGATTCTAGGATCAATGTTTATCAATGGCTCCAATATTGTTGTTTGTCTCATAGGAGGTAATGGAAAATTAAATCTAAAATTGGATGTTTTATACTTTTTTCATGTTTTCGTATGACGGTGTGTTTGCATTTTTACAAGATTTTGATCTAGCAGTGCAGAGTCACACGAAATGTACTTGTCAATGAAGGCTTCTATGTCACTATTTTTGCAATGTCCGAAGATAGGTGCATCCATGATCCATAGCATGAAGTGGACATGTTCATTGCCTCGGTTTTGAAATTCTGTAACAAAAAAAAAATCAGATACTTTGCCAAAGAGGGCATCATTTTCCTAAACGCGTTGAGTCTATGATTGAAATAGCGACTGCAAAGGACTGGATTTTGCCTAATTTCAAAGTCTAGCTCTTTATCATGTAAGTTTTCATTTTTTCTATGTTGTTGCATGTTTGAAATATGTTGAATTGCATTGCACAATGGCTGCCACAAGTGTTCAGCACTTGTCAATGTGACGAAAAAAGTTGGAGGACCAAGTTGACGAATCATTGCAAATATGTTTTTCCTCGTATTTTTCAAATAGTCTGGAGATGTTCGAATACTCTCTAGAGATCTAAAACCTATTGGAGATTTCAATATTTGTTCAAGGTTTCAAGGGTTGTGCACATCCTTAGCATATAGTTTTGCACCTTTTAGTTCAGCTTTCCTTATACAAACCCATGCTATCGAGGATATTTGTTGAATAATTATTTTAATGGCTTTAAAAAATATGTTTGTTATATGTCTTGAAAAGTCGTTGTCTTTATGCATGAGCTCCCACTTAACAATTTTTTGGAATGTAAATTTTTTTGTAGATCCAAAGAACAATGTTGGAAAGTTCATTTCTTCTGAATAAGTATCTTGGAAAATGCCAAGAGGTTTGAAGCCTTCGGCTGGTGCAATTTCAAGAATTGATGTACGAAGATCATTGACTGAATGTGATTCGTTAAACCAATGTATTAGTGATTCTTGTTCAGGTTCATCTTCATCTTCATTGGCAATGTCATTTGCATCTGTCTCGATATCTATGGTGCTATTTGTTTCGTTTTGTGCTCTTTTATTTGCAAATAGTAACTGCCACTCTTCATTTATTGAGACCTTTTCCTTTGTATATAGTGGTGTCTTAGACAAGATTGATAAAGCATTCATGACATGGGCGGGCCTGACATTTCCTTGTGCATATGCATTTTCATATTGAAGTTTTTGTTTTAGTCTAACTGCAATAGTATTTGTCTCATCTATATCTCTAGGCAATGCATGTTGCACTTTATCGAAATTGATAGGAACATTTATAATTGTACCATTCAAGCCATATTGCGCTCTTTTGTATCCCAATCGTCTAATTTGTGCAAAAGCAATACACAAAGACACAAGTCTTTCTTCTAGGCTAGTTAAGTTTTGAACAAGAGAGATTTGTTTATTTCGCTTGATGTTCCATGGAGTAGCATAATCAGGCAAATTGCCATGTACAATGGCATTTACACAGTGTTTGCAAATCATTTGGTTTGATTCAATTATTTTGTCATTGATTTGAATAGAGAGCGAAGAGAAAGCATTGACGAATGCATTAGTAACTTTGCAAATGTGTTTTTTGAAGCATAACATTTCACAGAGTGTACATGCTTTAGTTGGTGTATCGTTGATTTCTTGTAGATAAACCTTAATTGATTTCTGTTGTCTTTTGTTCAATGTAGATTGATATGGATAACTTGTCACTTGTTGTATTGTACGTGGATTTTGAAAGACATATTTTTTCCTTTCAAAGGTAGACTTGTGTTCATCTTTGGCACTATTGTTGGTAGCAATTCATTGATTGATGGGCATGTTTGGTGGGGTTCTTTCCCTATTACGAATCATTGCTTTCAAGTGTCTCAAAGATGAACGCGTCTTTAAAGTCTGGCCAGGGACAGCTCCAAGGTTTGCAATGTTGGAGACTTCTACAAGGGATGGTCTTCTTTCAATCGGTCTTGTTGCAATATTTGCAACTTGCAAAAAATTGTTGCAATTTGTTGTGGGTGGAATTAAGCTTTGTTCTATTGGTTGGAGTGGTCTATAGTGGCAATGATTTGTGCTATCTTTGTAACAAATCAAATTAATGCTTGCTCTTGGTTCGATGTAATTGCAATGGACGTGAACTTTAGATAATGGATTTGGTTGCCAAATATGTATAGCTATATGAAAGATGTATGAAAGCCATAAAAAGCAAAATTCAATGCCTTCCAAATGGCTATCAGCGTATTGTATTCCAATGTTGCTAATTAGTGCATGCGCCTGTAAAAGTAGTTCACCATCTGACATTGCAAACTGTCTATACATATGGAAACAATGCAATGCAAATGTGTTATTTGTTTTTAATGCATTAGCCAATGATTGGGCCATGAACAAGCGCAAGGCAATAGCATCGAACCGATTATCAACCAAGAAGGCAATAGCTCCAAACATGCTTTCACCATATGGCGAAGTAAATGCAGGGACTTGTTTTAGACCAAGATGGGCAAATTCTTCTTCAGGTGTATGTGGGACATCTATTGTAGGAGACAATAAAGGGGGCATCAGTTGATCCATAATTTGCATCATATTGCAACTACTTTTTCTTGAAAAAATAGGTTCATAGTGCCCAGCCAATGGGTTAGCATCATGGAAAAGAAATGATATTGCAAGATGTGCTACATCTCTATTAAAGTGGAGGTATGGGTTTTTGCGTGTCAATGACCAAATACATATGGGTATGTTTAGCCAAAGAGACAACCAATGAATACAAAATGTGTCACCCTAAAGACCTGTTTCACCTTGTGTGTTAGTTTCAATTGCAGAGAGTCGCATTCTTCGCAAGTATGTGGCTTGGTCGGTGACTTTATGCAAATCATAAAGCAAGGTAGGGTGTAGCTCATGTTGCAAAGAAGTTGAAGCTACATTAGATCCATGATGGAGGGAGTGCAAGAAGTAGTCAACAAGTCCATTACAAAGTTCAGTAGATGTATAACGACAATGAAGCAAGACTTGTATAGTATCAAAAAAACAATCACCAATGTTGAAGTTAAAAGAGTTGATTCGAAAGCAATGGACATCGTCAAGAGCATCATCAATTGATCTAGTTTGAAAAAGGTCATCTGATGTGTATGTCTCTGCTATTATTGGGTTTTTTGATGACTGCCCTGATGTATGTGGTGTGGCTATGTATGTGTCCATCGTTTTAGTTAGAAAAGGAAAATGAATTCGTAGTTTGTTCAAGATAAGTAGAGGGTTTGTTCCAGTATTTGATAATAGTAAGAATGAGTTGGCAAATGCGAAAAGTTGGTGAACAAGGATAGCAACAAAATCTAAGATCTCGATCAAAATACGATGAGAAATTGCTTAGGTCTAGTTCTCCCAAAGCAGCCCCTGCAAGATAATTGGCAAAAGAGGTTGTGAATGCTAAGAATGGAAAGATAAGATGTGAAACAATGCAGAACAGATCTTGTTTCATGTAAAATACTAAATATAAAGCAGTTTTTTAAAGCTAGACTATTTAGGTGTTATTTTTTTAGAGTCTATTATTGAAGATGCATGACCTACTATAGTTGAAAAGTATTGTGTAAGTGCTAGATTCATGCATTTTCATCTATGCAATGTTACTTGTTCTATAACAAATGTGATAGTTTAATGTCATTAGGAAAGGAAAATTTCTATCATCCCATACAATGACTAAAAGATTAGTCAAATCAGTGGCATCTTCATGTCAAAGCGGAGATATTTTATGCCTTGTTCTCTAGTTGCTTCCTAGCTTGAATGTTATGTGAAACATCATCCAAAATATTACCTTTCTGCTGGCAATGAAGCTAGAAACTACACTATGTTTCAAAAATTGTAATTCTTTGAATCAAGGGCTTTCTCGAATATAATTGGAGGATTTAGATTTTTAAAGTAAGCATTAAAGTCTGTTACATTTAGTTGGGATTTAAGAGAATGGATCTTGTAATTATGACAGATAAGTTGAAAGATACTTATGTTGTAAATAAATGCTCATTTAGCATATTATACGAATGTAGTAATTTCTATTCAAGTTAGTTATACTCATTAATATGAATCTTAATTATATCCATAAGGAAATCAAAAGAAGAAGAAGAAGACAAGAATTGAAATCTAATGTTTCGTTATAATTTTGATTGAGCTTCTTTAACATATTGACCACATAACAAGTTTTTGAATTTTTTTCTAGATCTGCTTAAGTCAAGCTCTAATCTTTCCAATATATAGATGTCAAACATTTGTATTTGGAAAAGAATACTAATAAACATACTTCTGTAAAAGGAAATCCTTGAGCTATGTTGTACTTCAATGCTGGTACTAAAAATATGAATGCCACTCTAGAACTGACATCGGATAAAAGTGGTACATTTTCTTGATAAAAACATATTCTAGAAATATTGATAGAAAGGCATGACATGAGAAAGATTTTGATCCATTCAAGTGAAGATATGTTGATCCTCACTTATGCATGAAGAAGACAAATTCGAGAAGACAAAATTATTTGAAATTCATGCATTTAGAAAAGTTGAGTGAATTCTGTAAGACGTATGATATGTATCTTATATATGTATTATTCTTATATGGAGGATGGAATGAGCCATAGTTCTATTTAGTTGTAAACACCGTAATCTTAATTTTAGTTTTTGAAAAATGGCTATAGATTGATGCTTGTTAACTGGAATGGAGGCTATAATTGGTATCAGGACAAAACATTGAGCTGCTAAATCTTTTACCTACACTAACATATATCTAAATCTCAATAGGTAGAACATAAGGGAGAGTATGGCAAACAATGAAGGGATAAAACTATTTGACACTATTAAAGTTATTAACCTCTATGTGTCTAGATATATCAATATTCATAGAGTACTATTAAAACAATATTCATATCCTAAGGTAAGGAAAGAAAATTATGATCTTTATAGGGCTAGTAACTACTTTCGGAATAGGTTTTATGCGAGCCTATCTTATGATCAAGTTTGCGACTTCTTTTAAGTTCAAGTATATTTATATCGGACATGTCAAAGTTGACATATTTTGCAAACCTAAGATAGAAAGAGGGTCATGCACATAGAAGTTACTACAAGGGCTTTTTACAATCTACGATTCTTATCAATCCATGGGCAAACGATGGGAGAAGATTTTAGAAGAATTGAAGGATTTCAGAAGGAAGCAAATGAGAATGTTCAGAAATATAGAAGGCTATAGAAGATTAAGCCAACTATATGAAGGAGAGAAATATCTTGGTTGTATAACACAAAGAAAGGAAACTGACTATGATTCTAGATATAGTATGGAAAGCAAGTATGTGGAAAAATGGTATACATACCAAATCCATATGCGAGATGTTGAAGAACAACTTTATCATGAAACTACTTGACCAAGAAATTTGAGTCTTATTTGGTAGACATAGTGCACCACACATGGTTTAACCCTGACTTTGAGAGGCAAAATATGAAGTTAAAAGCATATAAATTGCAGTATTTTGGTTCAACCTATAGGGACTCGTTCGATGGTAAGGAACGAAGACAAAAACATCAAAGGCTTTTTTAATTCTCTTGATATTCTACCATGTTCATATTTACCTTGGGATAAACATTTAGATTGAGGATAAAGTAGCAGCTATCCTAGCAAAAAATTAACAGTTTTGTGCTAGTTCTAGTTAATAAACATAGTATTACGTAACTAAAATAGTCTATTAAAGTTGGTACTATTCTATTACATAAATAATAGATCAAATAGATTTATAGCACATAAATTATTTTTACAATTGACAAAAATCGTTTTAGAAAGGAAACTTAAGTCTTACATCCATATATAATCATTAGTCTATGAAATGATTTATAGAAGATTAGTCTTCACTACAAAAATCAAATATTAGGATTGGATTAAAACTCCTTGCTATCTCTTGTTTTGCATGTACTATTTAGGGACAACATAAATTGCATTAAGCATTAACTGTATTTAATTTGTAAAGGTATCTATCAAAGACAATTATTACTCTATATGAAAAATGAATATATGTAAACATATTAAACATCAAAACTTAATACATATCCATGCATAAGAAGAAGGTATGACAATGGATTTACCTTACTAGATGTCAATATGAGATCCGAAGTGATATAAGAGTTACTGGTATCAAGTATAAGTAGAACCTAAGAATTTTATATTAGATAAGAGTATCAGATACAGTACCAAACAATTTATAAAATACTATAAAAAGTAAACAGACTCTTTGCAAAATCCTTAAGCTATGATGTGCTTTAAATGCTAGTGCAAAAAATATGAAAGGCACTCTAGAACTGACATCAGACAACAGGGATGCTTTTTTCTTGATAAAAGGATATTCTAGAACTAACATACTTTGGCTTTCAAATCAGGGTACTGCATATTTTTAAAAATAGGGATTTGAAATTATCCCTCCATTGGGGTAAAATTGTTTTCATGAATTCCATCAGTGAATTTATTCTCATTTCCAGTGAAAATCACCATTTCATAAATGTTGCAGAGCTCCTATATAAGAAGTCATCCAAACCAAGCCGTTTTGTAACACAAAATCTCTATTTCTTCTTTCAACCATCAAATTTACACTCAACTGCTAGCGAGCCTTTAAGTGGGTCATGGCTTATATGAACCAAGATTCCAATTAAGTCTAGCAAGCCTAGAAGTGGGTCACGACTTATATGAACCAAGATTCCCATTAAATTTGGAACTAATGTCTTTCTGCTCTTCTCTAGGTCCATACACGGTAATTTCTTCACAACCCCATTTTTTCATCAATATACTATGAACTTATTCTGTTTATGTAAACAGAAACTAAACATATAGAGTATTCAATTGAATAATAAGAACATACATTCTATTATTCTAGAAGAAGTCAGTTCAGAGGGCATGTGATGTAAAGCACATTGCCCATTTTGAGCTCATAAAATACAACAGTTATTACACAGATAATGAGACAGTTTATGTAGCCTTAACATTAATACATCAAAGTAAATCAGAATAAACTTAAATTAAATTAAAAGGAAGCCATACAAATATGATAGAAAATTTCTTGATAGCATGAAGCTGCAAATTCTATTCAATTTCTTGGAATTTTCTTCCAAGAAAAGCAATGTCCAAGGTCATCACTCTTCCAACAATTTTGCCCATGGAAATAAAAACCTTTTATTAAATTGTGTTATCTTAGCACAATGAAATTTGAGTTTTAAAATGGATAAAGAATCGCCAATATGGGACATCAAAAAACATTGTGGAATGCATAAGTTTATTTTCCATGGAACCTGTCTACGCATCAATGACCCTGGGTTTCTCTTAAATAGGGATATAATCCACCTGCTAGAGATGATTCTGTCCAAAAACATACACGTTATAGCTTTTAATGGATCCTCAAAAGTGGTTGTTAATCATTTCATTGGCAAAACTACTAACAATTTGCAAGCACTAAATGTAATGGAAAATTTCAGACACTAGTATGGGACCACAAGCCTTTGTTTAGCCACTAAGGTTCATTGGATATTGTGAATCCATCAGCAATAGAAATTTGACTTCCTTCCCTGATGGCTTTTCTTTTGTATAAGATTCATGAAGACAACTAGATTTAAATGGGTCTCCTTATGCATAAGATTCACGAACACACCTAGATTTAAATGTGGGAAAAAATGCTCAAATGGTTGGTGATAGTTTCATATGGATTATTTATGTTATTCATGTTAAGAAGTGGATGCATCTATAAGAACTAAACATGGACCTTTCTCTTGGAATTGGATTGAAAGGGAGATTTTTTTTTATACTTCAATTCTAAACTCGGTAGAAATATAAGCTTAATTTTGTTTTTATAATTTTAAAATAAATATTTTACTTCAGTCCAATTAAAAACTAATAGATTGAATATGTAAGTTTAAAATTATTATTATTATTTGTAAGTTGTTTTAATGAATATGTCGTAAGTTTAGTTTAAGATTTAGAAAATAATGTTTTAATAAAATTAGATTATATATTTGTAAATTTTTTGATAGATTATATTTTTATTTGAAAACTAAATATTTAAATATCATTTTTAGTATTAGATACGTGGATTGAATTGGCTTTGTTCTTAGTATTATTTAATTAATATACCTATTTTAATATATTTTCTTAAACATAGATTTTTAAAAGCAAATTGCTTAAGTTTTAAATATTAATTCTCCAATTCACATTCACCAATTACATTAATAAAATTTTCTAATTCCTCCATAATTAAAACAATTAATTTTCACCTTAAGTTCTTTTCTCTTTCCTTTGTTAGGATTTAGACTTATGTATTGTCTCCTATAGTTTACTTTATTTATTTATGCCTTGAAAGGGATTCTGTGGATATTCCTTTGATTATTTTATTGGTCTGTAATAAACCTAGGACTATTTTTTGCATTCTCATACAAAATTCAGAGAGATGTTTGTGCACCTACAGGATTAAAGTTTTAGTGGTGAGTTTCTATCATAAGGTTATTAGATTTATTTTCTCTATTCAAATCATAATTTTGACGATTAGTTTGGTATCGTTATCTACCAGTCTAAGGAGTATGTCAAGGTTGACAATGCTATTAAACTTACTCGAAAACATTGGAATAAAAACTTGCATCATAAGGTTTGTTCGTACAAGTGGCTTGCTAAGATACATCATTTTCATCTATTATATTTGAAATAAGATCCATTTAAACACATCTCTACTAAAACAATCTTTATAGTGAAACTTTAAATAAATTTACTTATCAAACCTATTGACATAATGGAGCCCCTTCTCATGAGCAATCATAATTGAATGCATTTTCCATCTGTGACTCCAGAATGAACATGACTCAAACAATTGCTAATAATTCCTATGATGGTTAAAATATATCAAAAACCAATAGTAGTTTTAAAAGCTCTATATAGAAAGACTATGTCAAAGGAAACTGTAACAGAAATAAGCATTTACCTTAATAAATATACATTTGACAACAATGTCATGCCCGAGCATATTTAATAAGTAATTGAAAAGAAGCTTGATATCTGTATAAATAAATAAAATCCAGAGAGAATACTAGTATAAGTAAAAAGAGTTGAGTCTATCAGATTATAGACTCGTGAATCTTTGAAACTATATAAAGAAGCCGGGGTATATAAGCATCCTCTATGGGAGATGGAAACTTTGAAAATGCTTCCAACCAAGGAGAACGGATTTATTAGAAGCCTATTGATGTATATTTCATCCAATTTCATGGGGGCATTCAAATTAAACTGTGACATTTTAATTCTTTACCCCCTACAATTCGTTCAACATTATTCATAGTTAGTCACTCCGACTGACATTAGCTCAAAGCGACAGATGTAAAAGATAGGATCTCCACAAATCTTCATCATGATCAAATGTATAGGATTTCATAAGACAAGATCTATAGAAGCCTTCATCATGGTCAAACATAGAGGATTTAGTGAGAACAACGTGGTTGTTTTGCAGGCATTATCGGATAAAGGCAAAAACTAAGGTTGAAATCCCCATGGAGGTGGCTTCCTTTAAAATAAAGCTGGAGTTGGTTGAAACTGATGACATTTGACAACTAGAAGCTCTACGAGTAAAACACAAAGCTTACATTTTATAGAAAAAAACAACCATGACAAGTGACTTCCAAATTGTCTTTGTTACCAGTAGTCCTATGAGAGAAAAAGGATAGAATTTGTAGGGAAATATATTAAAAACTATATCAAGACTATGTAAAATGAGACGAATCAAACATAATCTCCCTACAACTGTATAAAAGGGACATAAACTAAAGACTATCTAAATTAAGACAAATCAAACATATCCTCCCTACAACTGCCTCAACCAATATAAAGACATTTTGATCATCTAATATATGTTACTGAAAAAGTTACGTGAACGGTTCCCATGACGCTTTGAACTTGTTCCCCACGAAAAGCCTACAGAAATCAAATGCTAAGATTAATCACCCAAAACAAAAAAGAAAAAAGAAAAAAGCAAGCCCTAAGAATGAGAATATCTGGATTAATCTAGAAATGATGCAGTGGCTTTAAGGCCCTCATCAATTTCAATATCCTCCTTCTTGGGCACAGCCATTTCCTCAAGAAACAAAATCACACTAACCCTAGTCATTCTGTAAGGGAAGAAAACGAAAAGAATAATACCTGCCCTATAATCTATTTTAGCAAAACCACATTAAAAAGCCAAGACCTTGGGTTAGCGGAGCAACCAAAATATCCTCAACATACTACTCGGTACAATTCTTTTTCTTCAGTTTGAAACAGAGCAATTACAACTTAGAAAATAAGTTGAAGAAATCTGAAACTGCACAGGGAAAAACTAAGTTCAAACAACTCGAAAAAGTTTATTTTTTTTCCTAGAGAATTGTTTGAACCAATTTTTTGACCAAAAATTGTAGTTAGACCAGAAAATTTTGGCAAAAAACCATCACCAGAAATCTCCACAAGAACATAATCTATCATTAAAATGATGGAAACGATTTATATCCCTAACAATAATCTCTCTTCTAACTATCTCAGACATCAATTTGGTGGCAGTGCGATAGTCGCCACAAACACAGTGGTTGTGGGAACAGTTGCACCTTTGACAAAATTAACTTTTATCTAACAAAATTTTCTATTTATATATTACTTGGAGTGACTAAACAACAGAATTCATAAATTTTAACTTTTAAAGATACTTGTGTTTGAAACCTGCTGCTCGATTCAAAATATTTTGGTTATACTTTACCTTGCACTGCTGCTACTGATTATGATCAGATTCTAAGACTATTGGCTGTTGATATACACTAATGTAATAAATAGTTGATATGTACCACTATTGAAACATGAACAAAAAAAGCTGACTAATGTCAAGTCCAGAAAATGGGGTTTGTTGAAGATATCTGGAGAGCATGAGTCCGGGGGAAGAAAGGAACGGAGTTGGCATAAGCAGAATAAACATTTGAGTGTAGAGGGTTCTGACTCTGCTCCTCAGAACTTGAGTCCAAAGACATTACAACCATTTCCATAACTATGATTTCTTTTATAGGCAAAATTTTGATTCTTAACCTTTGAAGAGAAAGAGAGTATTGGCAAAAGACACAAAACAACAACAAAAATCCAATTGTTAGGATGAATATTCTGCAGACAAAATAAATAAATAAATTTCTCACTCTTCATAAAGAAAATATGAATAAAAAATGTTGCCAAAAGAAGCTTTCAACATTCTGGATAAGATTATGGAAAACAATTTGTGCTGCACAAGTCCAGGTATTGATTCATGAAAAGTAAACAAAATACCTTAAACTAGATGCAACCCAATGAGTTAAATCTTTTTCTAAAAAATACCCACCTAGCAAAATTCGTGACAACTAGCTTTGAATGTTATCGAATCCTGAAAATGTGATGGATTCTCGGGTATACATTTAACCCTCCAGCATATCAAAAAATTCTTAACATATTAATAAATGTATTTTTAAAACTCAATAGCACCCAGAACTTATAGCCAAATGAAAATCAAAACATCTTAATTAAATGCTTCAAAGTCCTCTGCCCACAAAACCCTCCTAAAAATACTCTTACAATAGAAAAAATTCTCACACAGAGTCAGACTACAATTTTAGAGAAACTTATTCTAAGATTGCAGCCACAACCATGTTTCAGACAACTCATTCTAAAACAGAACAATAATTGTGCATTTAAAAAGTCGAATTAAAAGTCACCTATATAAAAAACTTCTCCAGAGATCTGGCCACCCACTGACAGACGTTTCAGACTTGAAAATGAACCCTAAATAGAAATCCCCTCGTATTCTGCCAAACACAAAAACTCCAAATTCAACAAAAGATGTGAAAATACAACAGCAAAGACCCTTAAAAAGCATAGACAGAAAAAACAATTTCAAATTATCTCCAGTATCAACATAAAATCACCCTACCGACTAGTTTTCGAGCTTCCCACCCCAACAAATACAAACAACCAATTTTGATAGAACCAGACAACAACAACAACTACCAGATCAAGAAATCTCCACCTTGTCCTCGAAAACTAGCAAAGGGGAATTAAAGCTACTTCCAGCATTTAATCCTAAACTCTGCATCCAGCGAAGCCAACTGCAGGTTTGAATGCAAGAATGAATACAAATACAAACATAATTAATATTGAATTGTGTGACCACCAACTAGGCCGCACATTTTTCCCCTCCACATTTTTCTCTCTTTTGATTTTTATTAGATTTTTCTTTCCCAGAAAATTAATTAAACCACTGGTAAAATAGAATGCACCAATAGAAAAAGAAAGAAATTCATAATGACGTCAAAAATGGAAATGTTAAACACTCTCAACTATAGATATATTTTTCTATTCAAAGTTTTGAAAGAAGATTAATCATTTATATTTCATACGAAAACATTAGTCTCTGCCTTTTAAAAGGCAGGGACTAATAAATATCAATCAGGTTTGAATTCGTTCAAATCTTCGTATGCGATATGTCTATGCACTATTCAAATGATTACTTGTGAAGCAAGAAAATAAAAGTTGTTGATCTTGTATTTTTTTCTTGGTGCTTTTTTTTTCAGATAAATCTAACTGTTCTCTACTTCATGCCCTATAAATAAATCAGTTAATATAGAAGATGGGTCATTTGAGAAGAGGCGCCATTCACCATGGAATTCCTATAATGTCTGAAAGAGAATAGGAAAGAGAGTGGGTCATCTAATCCTCTCCATTTACTCCAACTTCTCAATGATAATTTGGAGGTTGAATTCTACGAATTACTCAAGGAGGTGAAGAAGGCAGTGCATTGTCTCTTCAAGCTCTGCAAATTAGTTTGTCCTCATTATAGTTTTGGAGAGGCTAAATATCACTATTTGAGTAACAAAACTAAATGTAAGTCTCTTCAAGCAAGGTTTCAATGCCCTAATTGCAAGCACATGTTTACAGTGGGTGGAAGAAACAAAGAATCAAGGCATAATTGCAAGCACAATCTCTCTTCTTCTTTAGGAAAAGTTCAAAGCCCATTTCAAACCCCAACAAAGACAATAAAAACAAAATATTATTCATCTACTTCTGGTCGCGAAAACAAAACAAAGGCGAGCTTCTTGTACCTGGCACACACAGATGATAAGTTGGATTTCTTGGCGGCACCCTATAAGCTTGATTTCTTGGCCGCTTACCTGACAAAAACATCTGCTCAAAATGATGGATGGGCTCTGCACATGACAAATGGTTTTCATGACTTTCACAAACCCTAATTTTTCCCACCAAAAATTAGCCGGACCTGACCACATATAAAATTTGGTTTACAAAATAGTGGAATGGGAAGAGGTTATTCCTATTCCACCTATTTAGTGGGAATTCTGCCATGCCCAATTTGGGCTAAAATTATAATTAATAAATTCTACTTCTAATTTTCATTTGCCTAACCAAACACCGAATTACCAAATTCAAGCTGTTGGATTTGTCTATTCCCCTCCAATTTCGACAACCAAATGGGCCCTTAATGAACTTGATCCCTCCATATGATTATTTTAGCAAAGGAAACTTGTAATTTAGATGTATTCTTACTCAAATTGTTTTTGAATTATAAAGTAGCCAAACAAGGGCGCTGGCCCTTACAATAGAAAAAACAGACTATTACTAGTAGAAGACCAATAGTCAAAAAAATCCCTTGAAGCTCATAAACCCAAAAAAATCACTTGAAAGATCAAAGTAAGAGTTTTAGTAGGCATCAAATTACTATTGCCTATAAAACTAATTTTTTTAAAACAAAGGCAGAACTGCCTTAAAACTAAAAAAGTTTTTAAACAAAGGCACAACTGCCTTAAAACTAACAGAGTTCTTAAACCAACAAACTAAAAGCATAGAAAACACAAGGAGGAAACGACCCTAATTGGGCTTCTTCTCATTCTTCCCTTTGAGGAGGACGTTAGCTCAATCCTCAACCAGGAAGTCAAACAACATTTTGGAATCTTCATTGGTCAAATCTCCTCCCTGGTTGTCTTTCAGAAGGTGCAAAGTAGTAGCCGCAACATGTGTCACCTTGATAGTAAATTTGACCAAAAGTCTCATTCTCTCCTCTAGGGCATACACTCTCTCCCTTAGTTCATTGCTAGCCAGGTTCTGAGCCTCTTAGGGGTCCTTCTATTTTCCACGCTGATTACCATCCATCGGAGCCATAGCAACATCCTACAAAATCGGGAGGGGGTGGGGGTGTTAGAGATAACATTATCATTGGTTAGAACCTTGGTAGGGGAGGACACCGTCATGGGGGAGGGCGCTCTTTCCACTATGTCTTGAAACTGGTCTTGTGTAAGGTCCACACCCCAACGCAATGGAAGACAAAAGGCACCAGTTACGGTGCAACTTATTTGCACTGTGCCGTTTGCATTTTCGTTGGTCTCCAACTCCTCTGACACTTCCGTCCTCCATCCTCCTGTTTCATCTGACATTGTGCGCTATTTCCAAAATCAGTATTCTTAATTGTTATATATATATTTTTTATTGTATAAGTTTAAAGTTTTGACTTACGTCTAACATGGCGAATGTGTTAGGTGTTAGTAGGGGTATTTTCAAATCCCTTATCATCATCTACATTCTGTTTTTCACTGAGATTAATCTCATTTGGGTCCATATCTTTCTTCTTATGTTTTAATTTCCTCCAACTATTGTTGATATCAAGAATGATTGTTGTGTAATGGATGCCGCATGAATTGATATATTTACACTTATTTTAAGGCGTGTCTTCTCTAAAATAGACCATTTGAAAAAGAAAACAAGAACATTATTAGTTTAGAATCTAACTTACTAATCTACATTATTGTTGGGATGTGGTAAGAAAATAGTCATTTGTGAACAAATCAATACAACAATTTTATTTTTATTTTTGATGATTAAATTATAAATTTAATGTTTTATTATGATTAAAATATCAAAATATTAGTAGTCTTAGATTAAAGTAATATAACAATTAAATGTTAGACTATTATGATTATTTTACTTTTAGTAAAATTAAATCTAAAACTATAAAGTATATTGATTACATGTAAATTTTAAAATTGATTTTTTCACTTAACAATACTTTGGATTTAAGCAAAGTATATGCCAAAAATATAATAGTTAGCATTTTTAAGCATTTCTAATTTTGTAATGCTAAAAATTTAATGGGAGATAAAAATTACTTTTTAGATTATAGTTAATTTTTAAAAAAAATATTAGTAAAAAAATATTTTATATTTTATATTTTACTATTTTAATATAAAATATTTTAAAATATTTTTAAGTATTAGTAATTAAAATATAAAATATAAAATATAAAATATAATTAGGATATTAAAATATAAAATATAACATACTATAATATAAAAATATAACATACTATAAGTTTGCATTTCCGTTAGTCTCTAACTTAAAATAAAATAATAAATTTGAAAATAAATTAGACTTAGGATAATCAAATCTTTAGAATTGGTGATTTGTGTAAAAGATAACAACATTCTTATCTTAAAATTGAGATAATTAATCTAATTTCTAAATGATTAACCTATAATTTTTCATAACATAAATAAGAACAAATAACTAATTTAGATGATTAATAGATAATTGTGGATCACTTTGATTATATTTTTATAACTATAATCTCTCACACATGTTAGAAATACAACATGATTTGTTTGAACCAAAAACACATTGGCTTTCTTAAAATAGATCAAAATATCTATAATGTTATATATATTCATACATTATACTATATTAATAAACATAGAATTCTAATGCAACATTTTCCAAACCACCTTAAAGGCAATTAGGGTCCAACAACTGATACGAAAATTATTTAAATTAGATACATATTATTAATAAGGTATATGAATAACTATTATTAAAAATTTATTTAAATTAAACATATATTTTAAAAAAAGTTAATAAATAGAATTATAAATAATCATAATAATTTAATATTTACTAATAATAATCATCTACTAGCTAATATATACTCTATATGTAAAATACGCCGAGATGCATTGAGGTGTTGAATTTTTTTTAATACATATTAAAAGTGAATAATGAAAAAATTCAACGCCTCAATGCATCTCGGTGTATTTTACATATAGAGTATATATTAGCTAGTAGCAGCTGCTACGTGCATAACACATTGAATAATTAATTTATTATGTTTAAAATATAACTTTACAATTTATATCATTGTTAGGTTTAGTATTAGGATTACTATTACTATATATTTATTATTATAATAATTAGGGATAAGCTTTAGTGTTAATGTGTTTTCGAGTAGAAATGTGCTTAGTGTTAATATTTAAATTAGGGATAGTGTTAGGGTCACTGGACTTATATTATCATTACGACTATAATTTATGTCATGATCAATATTAGCTGCTAGGGTTAGGATAAAAGATTATGTTAATAGAATGGTTAATATTATCACTATATCTAGAGTTGGTGTTAGGGTTAAAGTTTAACATTTAGGCCTAGAGTTAGGCTTGGGACTATGGCTAGAGTGTCTATTTAAATCATTGTTTGTATTATGGTTAGGATTGAAATCTTGATTAGGTTTGAGATTATAGCTTAGGATTAGGATTATCTTCAAGGTTAGGATTTACATCATGGTTAGTATTATGGTTAAGATTTAGGTTTCAATTAGTCTAAGATTAGGGCTTAGAATTAAAGGATTTTCATTAGGGTTAGGGTTTACATTATTTTTAGTACTAGTGTTAGAATTAGGATAAAGGTTTTAAGTTTATGGAATTGTTAGGGTCAATGTTGTATTTAGGATTATAATTTAGTATAATTTATGGGTTAATAGTTAGGTCAATGGTTAAGAATTTAGGATGAAGGTTTATCATATAGGTTTATGATTTAGGTCAATATTAGGGTTTAGGGTTTAAAATTTATAATCAGGGCTTAGAAATAAATTTTAAGATCAAGTTTTATCTTTAGCATCCATGGTTATGGTTAGGGTTAAGGTTTGCATATGCATTTATAATGGTTTCTTAGTATTATGGTTGCAGTTAGGGTTAGGGTTACTATTAGGGATTAAAATTTATAAATATAGTTAGGATTCAAATTTATCAATTTTAGGATTATAGTTAGGTAAATGGTTTTAGGGTTAGTTTTTGAAATAAGTTTAGAGTTAGGGTGTACATCATGGTTAGATATAGGGATAGGGTTATCATAAGGGTTAGGGTTAGTGGTATTATTGGGATGAAGGTTATAATTATGGTTAATATAAGAATTATGATGAGGGTTAGGAGTAAGGGTATTTTGTAACTATGCTTTGGCTATGATTCAAATTGGGCTTTTGTTAGGATTCAAATTAGGGTATGGTTATCATGAATGTTAGGGTTGGGTTAAAGGTTATGGTTAAAGTTTAGATTAAATTATAGTTAGGGTTAAAATAGGGATATATTAGTTTAATTAATGTTATGAGTTAAGGAAAATTAAGGTTAGAGTTAAGGTTAGCTTAGGATAAGGTGCAAATTAGAGGGAAAATCTTTGATTTATAGTTAGGGTTGAAGATAACTTTTAAAGTTGAGAGTTTTGTTATGGTTAGAGTTAATTTATTGTTAGAATTTTATTATACTTTGGGGGGTATTAATAGAGTTCAATTAGGGTAATAAATTATTTATATCACTCTTAGGATAATGTTGAGGTTTAGGTTTCAAGTTGGGTTACATATCATTTTAAACAAGGGTCATGCTTCATGTATGTACATGTGTTTATGTATATATGTATCTCAAATGTAATATTATAACTTAAGATTAGGGTTAACTTGTTTTAGTTTTATGTAAGTTAGGCCTCAATTAGGTTTTGAAATAGGGATTTAGTATAAGGGTTATAATTAGGCTCAATTTTAGGGTAAGATTTAGGGTTATGACATTGTTAGGGTTTATACGAGTATAATTTAGCATTATTTAGGGGTTAATATTAAGGTCCATGGTTAAGAATTTAGGATAAGGGTTTAGCATATAAGTTTATGATTTGGTTCAAGATTATGATTTAGGGTTTATCATTTATAATAAGGGTTTAGAAATTAAATTTTAAGATCAAGGTTTATCTTTAGGATCCATTCTTATGGTCAGGGTTAAGGTTTGTGTGTGTGTGTGTGTGTGTGTGTGTGTGTGTGTGTGTGTGTGTGTGTGTGTGTGTCTACAATGAATGGTTAGTATTATAATTGCAGTTATGATTAGGATTAATATTAGGGATTTGAGTTTATAAATATGGTTAGGATTAAGATTTATCAATTGTAGGATTATGGTTAGGTAAAGGGTTTCATGTTAGTTTTTGAAATAGGGTTAGAGTTAGGACGAGAGTTATAATTATGGTTAGTGTAAGAATTATGATGAAGATTAGGACTAAGGGTATTGTTCTAACTATGCTTTGGTTATGATTCAAATGGGGATTTTGTTTGTATTCAAATTAGGGTCTGGTTATCATGCATGTGTTTATATATGCACCTATCTAAAACTTAATATTATAATTTAGGATTTAGGCCAACTTGTTTTAATTTTATGTAAATTAAGCTTCAAATAGGTTTTAAAATAGGGTTTTAATGCAAAGGTTATAGGTAGGCTCAATTTTAGGGTTATATTTAGGATTCAATTTATCAAGTGACCCTTTTTTATGTAAGATAAAAAAAAATAGGATTAAAATTTACTTAAGATCTACTGAACAACCCTAATTTATTAGAAGTTAATGAAGCACTTATTATATTCTTACCAACTTTAATACTAACTTTTATATGTTAATATGATCTTTATATTTTTTAACATATTTAAACAATATTTTGGTTGCATCCAAATCAATTTAAGTTTATGAACTTTTCTTTTTCATTTTCATTTTTAGTGATTTTTAAAGTAAAATCTTGATTGTAGTAGATTTTTTAAATACACCGAGATGGATTATGGCATTGAATTTTTTTAATGCATATTAAAAGTGAATGATGAAAAAATTCAACACCTTGATGCATCTCGATGTATTTAACATATAGAGTATCTATTAGCTAGTAGCACCCACAACGTGCGTGACAACATTGAATAAGTTAAATTGATTAGGGTTAAATTTTAAGATTACAATTTATATCATGGTCATGATTATGATTTAGTGTTAAGGTTGGGTTGATGGTCATGGTTATGAATAGAATTGTGGTTAAGGTTAGGGTTAAAATTATGAAATTATGGTATCACTTAAGATTAACATTTAGGGTTTATGATTAGTATTATGGTTGGGGTTATAATTATGTTCTTATTTATGTTATGAAAAATTATAGGTTAATCATTTAGAAATTAGATTAATTATCTCAATTTTAAGATAAGAATGTTCTTATCTTTTACACAAATCAACAATTCTAAAGATTTGATTATCCTAAGTCTAATTTATTTTCTAATTCATTATTTTATTTTAAGTTCGAGACTGACGGAAATGTTAGATTAATTATCTCAATTTTAAGATAAGAATGTTATTATCTTTTACACAAATCAACAATTCTAAAGATTTGATTATCCTAAGTCTAATTTATTTTCTAATTCATTATTTTATTTTAAGTTCGAGACTGACGTAAATGCAAACTTATAGTATGTTATATTTTATATTTTAGTATCTTAATTATATTTTATATTTTATATTTTAATTACTAATATTTAAAAATAATTTTAAATATTTTATATTAAAATAGTAAAATATAAAATATAAAATATTTTTTTTTACTAATATTTAAATTTTTTTAAATTATAATCTAAAAAGTAATTTTTATCTCCCATTAAATTTCTAGCATTACAAAATTAGAAATGCTTAAAAATGCTAACTATTATATTTTTGGCATATACTTTGCTTAAATCCAAAATATTGTTAAGTGAAAAAATCAATTTAAAAATTTACATGTAATCAATATACTTTATATTTTTAGATTTAATTTTACTAAAAGTAAAATAATCATAATAGTCTAACATTTAATTATTATAAGACTACAATATTTTGATATTTTAATCATAATAAAACATACAATTTATAATTTAATCATAAAAATAAAAATAAAACTGCTATATCAATTTGTTCACAAATGACTATTTTCTTACCACATCCCAACAATAATGTAGATTAGTAGGTTAGATTCTAAACTAATAATGTTCTTGTTTTCTTTTTCAAACGGTCTGTTTTAGAGAAGACACACCTTTTACAATAAGTGTAAATATATCAATTCCTGCAGAAACATAAGAAGAAAGATATGGACCCAAATGAGATTAATCTTAGTGAAAAATAGAATGGAGATGATGATAAGGGATTTGAAAATACCCCTACTAACACCTAACACATTCGCCATGTTAGACGTAAGTCAAAACTTTAAATTTATACAATAAAGAATATATATAAAACAATAAAGAATACTAATTTTGGAAACAACACACAATGTCAGATGAAACAGGAGGACAGAGGGGCACCGACTACGGTGCAACTTATTTGCACCGTTCGGCTGCCCCAACTTCTGAGGCTGCCCAAACATCTCTGCCAAGTGATGGGACAGACATGTCGGACAGACATGTCAGAAAATGAATTTTTGCTTTTAATCATATTCTAATACTTATATGTATTGTTTTATTCAAGTCATATATACTTATAAATATTTTTTCATCTTGAATGAGCAATATATTTCTAACTATAAAGTTTACTATGAAACCATTTCATTATTTTTAATAAATTAATCATATTTTATATTTTGAATTTTGAATATGAAGAAATGTTTTTAGAATAAAATTTTAAAAGTAAAAAAAAGATTAATTTCATAATTGAAATGAATTTAAATATTTTTGTAAAGATATTGTAGTTTATTTTTATTATAATAATAGACTTTATTATTAAATTTTATTTTGTGTCTTTATTTCAATAGTGGCACAATTAATAAAATATTGTTATTATTATTTTGAATATAGCATTCTAATCAACATTCAGAGTCATATTCTAATTTTTTTTGGATAACATTTTACTATGAAATAAGTACATTGTTGAATTTTTTTAACATGTAGTTAAAAATGCACACTAATCATGCTTTTACTTAAAAGAATTCTAAATACAAATAAAAAAATGCACATGAATGAAGAACTCAATAGTATAACCATCTAATTTTTATAATTCAATAAAGACTCTATACTTATGATTTTTTTACTAAATCATATTTCATCATCAAAATATGAACTTACGCTTAAAGAATAAAAGAATTCTAGACACAACCATGTTTTTAAGAAACAAATAGTATAACATTATTTAGTGTTGTACATTTGCCAATATGTAGCCTAAAGTTCAATTTTTTTTTATAGCTTTTTTCTAATGTAGAATATTTAAAAATTTTAATAAATAAAATTTGTAAGATTCCATTCGGAATGTTATAAATGAAGTAAAATTGCATAAAGTAAAATCATATTTTGATGGTGAAACATGATTTAGTAAAAAATATGAACTTATTCTTCAAGAGTAAGTTCTTCATTGGTGTGCATTTTTTGAGTTGTGTCTAGAATTCTTTTTAAGATTCTTTTAAGTAAAAAACATGATAATATTAAGTTCTTCATTGGTGTGCATTTTTTTATTTGTGTCTAGAATTCTTTTACTCTTGAAGAGTAAGTTCATATTTTGAAGAGTAAGTTCATATAATAAGAAGCATCTAGTGTTGTACATTTGCCAATATGTAGCCTAAAGTTCAAATAATTTTAAATTTTTTTTTCTAATGTAGAATATTTTAATAAATGAAAGATTGTATACTTATGTAGAATAGCATATTCAAAATAATAATAATAATATTTTATTAATTGTAAAATTATTTGAACTTTAAGCTACATATGAAGAATTCATGCTAAGATAATTTTATCAAAAATTATCTTAAAATAAACTTATTTTCACATCAAATGCCTTATCCCACACATGATAATTTTTGATGTGCAATTGTTTATTTTAAGATAATTATTTAAGAGTAAAATAATTCTAAACACAACCATGTTTTTACTTAAAAAATCTTTAAAAGAATTCTAGACACAAATAAAAAAATGCACACCAATGAAGGACTTACTCTTGAAGAATAAGTTTATATTTTTACTAAATCATGTTTTGCCATCAAAATATGATTTTACTTTATGTAATTACGCCGAGAGGCGTTCTATACAATGGCCTATTATTTCGGCCTCCATTTGGCTTCCTATTATTTCGGCCAGCTATTATTTCGGAAATTCTTTTTTAATATTTAATTTGGAAGTTTGTAACTGCTCCCAATTCTTTTTTATTGACAGGAATCTTGGCATATTCTCGTGCTGGGCATTTGTGCTGCCATTGTATAGAACGCCTCTCGGCGTAATTAAAAAAGAATTTCCGAAATAATAGCTGGTCGAAATAATAGGAAGCCAAATGGAGGCCGAAATAATAGGCCCAAAAAAGTAGGGCCCGAAAAAGTAGGACCCGAAAAAATAGGGCCCGAAAAAATAGGGGCGAAATAATTTCAATATGATTTTTTTTTTTGTTAAATATAATTTTGCATGCACATTCATGCTTTTTTTTTGCGGGGAGTGGGGGAATTTGAAACAAATTCGTGGAATGTGAAGAGACGTCTGTTGGGGGATATGAGGAGCCTCTCAGAAGTTATAAAACCAAGGCTCCTCATTTCATTTTCATTTTATGTTTTTGCAGGAAGGAAGAGGTGGAGGTTATTGGAGGATTAGATTGGATTTTTTGAATAGGAGTAAATTGAAGTTTTGGAGTAACATTTTTGCAGGTGAGATTTCTATTTTTTATTTACATTTTCATTTAGATTTAGATGTAGATGTAAATTGAAATTCAAAATTAGTTATAATATTCTACTTTGATTTAGATTTCAATTTTAATTAATTTCAATTTGGTTGGCTCTCCTCCACAACAAACAATGTATTGTGTATTTAATGGGTGCATTGGAATGCAGATTATCAGCCTAATGGCCAATCTCCAGTTTCCTCCACAAGCAAACCAATCTCTGGAAAGATCCCTCTTCCGAACTGAAAGGATGTGGCATATTTCTTTCCTCCCCGGCCTCTGAAAACAGAGGAAATTCCCAATATAGTTGTTGATTTTCGAAATGCTGCCAGGAATGCAATAGATGCAGGTATGTTTTTTTATTCTGATCTATCTTGGTTTGAAGAAGAGAATGTTCCTTTTGTTGACATAATTAGTCCTTTTACGAACAGGGTTTGATGGTGTTGAGATCCATGGGGCGCATGGGTACCTTGTGGACCAGTTCATGAAGGATAGCGTGAATGATCGAACAGATGGCTATGGCGAAACATTGAAGAATCGTTGCAGATTTGCACTTGAAGTTGTGGAAGCAGTGGTGGAGGAAATCGGAGCAGAGCATGTGGGAATTCGGCTTTCTCCATTTTCGGATCATGCAGAAGCGTATGACTCAAATCCAGAGGCACTGGGACTTCACATGGCAGAGGCTCTGAATAAATATAAGATATTGTACGCTCATTTCTTTGAGCCCAAGATTGATAATTCGCAGACGACAATAGCGAGTGAAAAGAGCCTGATTCCCATAAGAACAGCATTCAAGGGAACATTTTTGGCTACAGGGGGTTATGATCGGGATGATGGTATCGAAGCTATTTCCAGTGGCAAGGCAGATTTGATTGCTTATGGCCGACTATTCTTGCTAACTGATATTTCTATTGTATATTCTCATGCCCAGCACGGGAAGTTTTAATCTATATAGTTTATTTTGTGCGTTTAGTGCACAAAATAAAGAATGCATATGCAATCAATTTTTTTATCAATCTTTATGATAGCTTTTTTTTTAAAATAGAAAATAAAAAATAGAAAATAGAAATTATTCTTTTATGTATGTAGAAAAAAATTAGAAATATTTTATGTATGTAAAAAATTAAAAGAATTCTATATACATCTAGATTTTTTGAAAAGAATTCTATTTACATCTAGATATTTTGATTGAAATAACCATAATGTAAAACCAAAATATAAAATAGAAATATTAATATATGTATGTAGAAAAAATTAGAAAGATTGCATGCATCTAAAAAAATTCTATTTACATCTAAAAAGAGCCTGATTCCCATAAGAACAGCATTCAAGGGAACATTTTTGGCTACAGGGGGTTATGATCGGGATGATGGTAACGAAGCTATTTCCAGTGGCAAGGTAGATTTGATTGCTTATGGCCGACTATTCTTGCTAACTGATATTTCTATTGTATATTCTCATGCCCAACACGGGAAGTTTTAATCTATATAGTTTATTTTGTGCATTTAGTGCACAAAATAAAGAATGCATATGCAATCAATTTTTTTATCAATCTTTATGATAGCTTTTTTTTTTAAATAGAAAATAAAAAATAGAAAATAGAAATTATTCTTTTATGTATGTAGAAAAAATTAGAAAGATTTTATGTATGTAAAAAATTAAAAGAATTCTATATACATCTAGATTTTTTGAAAAGAATTCTATTTACATCTAGATATTTTGATTGAAATAACCATAATGTAAAAACAAAATATAAAATAGAAATATTAATATATGTATGTAGAAAAAATTAGAAAGATTGCATGCATCTAAAAAAATTCTATTTACATCTAGATTTTTTTAGAATGGAAAAAAATGGATAATAGAAATATCAGTTGCATGTTTGTAGAAATAAATTAGAAAAACATGTATCTAGAAATTAAAAAGATTCTATATGTGTCTAATTTTTAGATTTTACTTTATTCTAAACTAATTATTGATGGAAATATATTTTAAAAATATTTATGTAGTTTAAAGTTTAGATTTTAATTAATTTGTATGCAAATAGGAAAAAGAATAAATATTTTATATATATGTAGATTAATTTCTATTTTTAAAATTTACAAGTAAATGAGTACTTTATTCATTTAAAGTAAACAAGTTTTTAAGTAATATATTTTTATTTTAGAAATATATTAATCATAATGTTCATTTATTATTACTTATTTAATATACTTACTCTCAAATCTAAGACAATAGAAATGATATTTTATTAACTTTGAAATAGGAAAGTGTTAAGCAAGTTCGTTTACAAAAATACCAAAAATATATTTGGTCTTTGATCAAATTGGAGTTAATATTAGAAATATAAATATGATCATTAACAATTAAGCTAAATTCAGTTCAAAACAATAATATTATTTAAATTTAAATAAATCTTTTTGAAAAGAATTCTATTTACATCTACATATTTTGATTGAAATAACCATAATGTAAAAACAAAATATAAAATAGAAATGTTAATATATGTATGTAGAAAAAATTAGAAAGATTGCATGCATCTAAAAAAATTCTATTTACATCTAGATTTTTTTTAAATGGAAAAAAATGGATAATAGAAATATCAATTGCATGTTTGTAGAAATAAATTAGAAAAACATGTATATAGAAATTAAAAAGATTCTATATGTGTCTAATTTTTAGATTTGACTTTATTCTAAACTATTTATTGATGGATATATATTTTAAAAATATTTATGTAGATTAAAGTTTAGATTTTAATTAATTTGTATGCAAATAGGAAAAAGAATAAATATTTTTTATATATGTAGATTAATTTCTATTTTTAAAATTTACAAGTAAATGAGTACTTTATTCATTTAAAGTAAACAAGTTTTTAAGTAATATATTTTTATTTTAGAAATATATTAATCATAATGTTCATTTATTATTACTTATTTAATATACTTACTCTCAAATCTAAGACAATAGAAATGATATTTTATTAACTTTGAAATAGGGAAGTGTTAAGCAAGTTTGTTTACAAAAATACCAAAAATATATTTGGTCTTTGATCAAATTGGAGTTAATATTAGAAATATAAATATGATCATTAACAATTAAGCTAAATTCAATTCAAAACAATAATATTATTTAAATTTAAATAAAATAAGCCATGTTTACTTTGAAACATCAAACAACTAATTAACTAATACAATAATTAAAATAAATGAATCTATTATGACATAGAAAAATATTTTCGAAGTATAATTTCTTTGTTTTTGAATCAATTTTTTCTACTTGAAAAGATAAACCATCCTAATTGTCATCCTTAGTTAACCCTAACAACAACCCCTACCTTAGCCCTAGCCCCAACAATGATGTACAATATAACTATAATCCAACATTAAACTATAATTATAGCACTAAAACATATCCCTATTGATATTCTAAACTCTAATCATAACGAAAATCTTAGTCCAAACCATAATCTAAACCAAAAACCTACACACTAATATTGGTTATAGTCCTAACCCTAAAATCTAACCCTTAACCATAATGTAAAAAAAAACTCCAAAATATTGATCAAAATCCTAAACCTACCTATATGGATAACCATGATATTAAACTCTAAATCCAGTCCCAAGGTCCTAACCATGGTGTAAACCTATAACCGAACTCTTAAAAAATTTACTAATCCCTGATCCTAATCACATTCCCAACTTTAAACTTGAACCATAAACCATAGTTGTAACCATAATCATAAACTTAAACAAAACCCTAACCCTAAAGGTACAATCATAAAATTAATAATAGCTTAGACCCTAATCCTAGCACAAACCACAATCATGAACAAATATAAATCTTCACCTTACCCCTAATCATAATTTCAATGTTAACCCTAACATTAGTTTCAATCCTACCATGATATGAACCCTAATATAGACTTCACCTTGATCCTCACCTTAATCTTAAGTCTAATTAAACCCTGACTAAAACCTAATCTAAATGATATATCTAACTATAATCCTAACTTTAATTATCATACAATCCAATGCTAACCCTCATGTATATTTAATCCCTAATCTTAACTCTAAATATTCTATAAACTCTAGAATTGACCTTGATTCTAACCATAACCCTAAAATCTAAATTGTAACCATAGCACAAAAGGTGGGGACCCCCACTACATGGCACAATTTTGGGTCTTGGAGCCTCGCGAAAGCACTACAGAGTGAGGAAATGTCAGAAAGGTGACATGTAGTAGCATGACGCAATTTTGGGCTTTAGAGCATTGCAGAAACAATGCAGCGTAAGGAGGCGCTAGAATGGAGACTCATGGAAAGAAGAGGAAAGACATTCATGTTGCTAGCAAAAAACTATGAAAAGAGATAACATGATGTCTTAACCTTCCACAAAAAATGCAAGGTTGATCCCAAGGGGGAATTTGGTTTCCCCAAAAATGAATGATGGTCATCGATGAAGGTCTTCCTCTCGAAATAGACGGCATAGATGCATCGTGAATCCTCACCAATGAAGGATTAAATCACAACCGTCGATGTAGATTCTCCCCTCAAAAAGGATGACTGAGATGCAACAAGGAAACTCCTCCCAATGAAGGATTAAGTCACATTCGTCGATCAAGATTGGCTTTATTTCCAATGGATGATTAAGATGTAGTGAAGAAATTCCTCCCAACAAACGAAGAAGATAGCACAAAAGGTGTGAACCCCCTCCATGTGGCACAATTTTGGGTCTCAAAGACTCATGAAAGAATTGTGGAGTGAGGAAATGTTGGAAAGGCAATGCGTGGTAGCATGATGCAATTTTGGGCTTCAGAGAATTGAAGAAACAATGTAGCATGACGATGCATCAGAATGGAGATGCATGGTAGCATCTTGTGCAATTCTAGGCTTTAGAGTGTTTCGAAGACATTAGCGTATAAAGAAAAGTTAGAATGGGAATGCATGGCAACATCTTGCACTTTTGGGAAGATGGGAAGATAGCTCGCGAAGAAATAAGAGTTATCAAATCTCGCAGCATGAATCAACCCAACCAAGAAAAAATGATCCAGCGTGGTCAATGAAGAAATCGAGCCAACACAAAATGTTAGCTGCCAAATTTAGTGATGTTAACCCTTTGCAAAGAACCTATCCCATTTAAGGTCTCTCATATCAGACATCAGTGATGGGTTGAATAGGGGGAAAAAATAGCACACAATGCCCTCCTAAATGAAATTCTAAATGTAACACTAATAACCATGGTCCTACTTCTTTCCCTAACCTTATCCATGAGCGTGGGAATATACATATTATTATATAGGGCACCTTATATAATAATAAATATAATCTAAAATCCCAACCCTTACTCCCCTCCTAAATATAACTGTGACCATAAGAAAACTTCTAAATATAACCCTTCCTCTAACTCTAGCCTTAACCATGAGCATAACCCTAGCCTTAACCATGAGCATAACTCTAACTCTAGATCTGACTCTACCATAATTGGACACTAACCCTAACCCTAACCTTAATTTTGATCCTAACTCAAACCCTAACCCTAACTCTAACCTTAACCTTGATTCAAACCTTAACCCTAACCCTAACCCTGGCCTTACTATAACCCTAACCCTAATCATAACCATAACCATAACTCTAACCCTAACCTTAACCATGGCCATAACTCTAACCCTAACCTTAACCATAAACATAACTCTAATCTAAACCTTAACCATAACTCTAATGATAACCATAACCATAATTCTATCCTTGACCTTAACCATAGCTCAAACCCTAACCCTAACTCCAACCCTAACCCTAATGCTAACCCTAACCCTAATTCTATCCCTGAGGTTAACATTAACTGTAATGTTAACTTTGTCCCTAACCATATATCTACGTATGACTATAACATTTTACATTACAATATCCCAAATTTTTTTTTTTTTTTTATCTAAATTAAATTCCTTATATTAAATTAAAAGATATATTTGACTCAAACCCTATCCCTAACCCTATCCCCACTATAACCCTAACCATAACCATAATGATGACTCTAAACCTAACCTTAACCATGAGCATTACTCTAAACCTAACATTAACCATAAGCATAACTCTACCCCTAACTCTAACCCTAATTCTAACTCTACCATAATTGGATTCTAACCCTATCCCTAACCCTAACTATAAGCATAAGTCTGACCCTAGCCTTAACCATGAGCATAACTCTAACTTTGGATTTGACTCTACCATAATTGGACTCTAACCTTAACCCTAACCTTAATTTTGATCCTAACTCAAACCCTAACCCTTTAAACTCTAACCTTAACCTTGACTCAAACCTTAACCCTAACCCTAACGTTAGCCTTACTATAACCCTAACACTAACCCTAATCATAACCATAACTCTAACCCTAACCTTAACCATGACCATAACATTAACCCTAACCTTAAGCATAAACATAACTCTAATCTAAACCATAACCATAACTCTAGCAATAACCATAACCATAACTCTATCCCTAACCTTAACCATAGCTCAAACCCTAACCCTAACTCCAACCCTAACTCTAATGCTAACCATAACCCTAATTCTATCCCTAAGGTTAACATTAACTATAATGGTAACTTTGTCCCTAACCATATATCTATGTATGACTATAACATTTTACATTACAATATCCCAAAAATAAAAAATATATTTTTAATCTATATTAAACTCCTTATATTAAATTTTTAAAAATATTTTGAAGCATAATTTTATACTAACTCCATACAACTCTAATTAAAAATTAATTAACAATTTTATAGTAACCTTATCAAAATAAAAAATAAAAAGTAAATATTTTTCCTATTGCGCCGCGACTGCCACTAGCTATATATACCTCTATATATATTACGCCGAGATTAATCGTTCTCGAGGCGCCTATTTTTATTTTCATTAATCCCAACTTCGATTAAAATAACTTTGGGATTAAATAAAAATAGGCGCCTCGAGAACGATTAATCTCGGCGTAATATATATTACACTCCGAATATATATATTTTACTTCATTTATAACATTTCGAATGGAATCTTACAAATTTTATTTATTAAAATTTTTAAATATTCTACATTAGAAAAAAGAAGTTCTTCATTGGTGTGCATTTTTTTTAATCCGTGTCTAAAATTCTTTTAAAGATTTTTTAAGTAAAAACATGGTAGTGTCTAGAATTTTTTTACTCTTGAAGAGTAAGTTCATATTTTGATGGTGAAACATGATTTAGTGATATAGAGTCTTCATTGGATTATAAAAATTAGATGGTTATACTATTGAGTTCTTTATTTGTGTGCATTTTTTATTTGTGTCTAGAATTTTTTTAAAGATTCTTTTAGGTAAAAACATGATTGGTGTACATTTTTAACTACATGTTAAAAAAAATTCAACAATGTACTTATTTCATAGTAAAATGTGATCTAAAAAACATTAGAATATGACACTAAATGTTGATTAGAATGCTATATTCAAAATAATAATAACAATATTTTATTAGTTGTACTACTATTGAAGTAAAGACACAAAATAAAATTCAATAATAAAGTCTATTATTATAATAAAAATAAAATACAATTTATTTTAAAAAAAAAATTTAAATTCATTTCAATTATGAAATTAATCTTTTTTCAATTTCAAAATTTTATTCTAAAAAAATTTCTCCATATTCAAAATTCAAAATATAAAATATGATGTAATTTATTAAAAATTATGAAATGGTTTCACAGTTAAACATATTTATGACTTGTTGTCCCATCAATCCTGACATGTCCATCCCATCACTTGGTAGAGAAGTTGGGGCAGCGGCGGTAGTTGGGGCAGATGGCCCGTGGCTATACAGCGACGGAAATGCACTCCCTTTACATTGCTTTTTCTAACTTTTAAAAAAATTGACTAAGTCCTCTCCTTTGTATGGAAGTGCATTTTCGTGGCTGTATAGACGTTGCCCAGCCGGCCGGTGCAAATAAGTTGCACCGTAGCCGGTGCCGGACGGAGGATGGAAGTGTCAGAGGACGGAAGTGTCAGAGAAGTTGGAGACTGACGGAAATGCAAACGGCACCGGGAGACCGACGGAAATGCAAACACGGAACATGAGTTGTCTCTTAAATTGTTGTAATGCAAAGGAATCTATAATTTAGATATAGAATTGTCATAGGTAATCCATAAAGATGTGACTCCATCATTAAAAAATTTAGAACTATTAATTGCACCGTTGACGTCATAGCGCCTTATGTCATACGGTTGTTTCTCGTGACTTCTGCTACAATTAAGCTTGCTCAAGCCGTCCGGTGCGCGAACATGTGAACGGGTCGCTTTCTATTTACACCCGTCGGTGGCTTCATTTTCTGCAAAGTACCTGCTACACGGTCTTTTCTCTTTCACGTCAGTCTTCAGCCAAATATTCGAGGAATCTTCTCACCTCCTTGTCCTCTTCCATTTAAGTTTCTGCATGTGACCCTGTTTTTCATATGCTTGTGCTTCTCTGTAGAGATGGTTCTGGGTGAAAGTAAGAGCTTGGTCTGATTTTCCTCTGTTCCTCTTCTCCATGGAATACAGTGGACTAAAGGAGACGAGCTTTGAAAAGAGCAGCGAAGAAAAGGAGACCAAACTTTCTCCAACAGTAGATGACAATGGAGATGAAATCCAAGCTTTTATCAGCTTGGTAGACAGAATCCAAGAAATGGGGAAGCTCTGTAAAAGGAAAAGAACGAATTGCTCTCTGGACAGTCCTGTTAACAAAGGTAAATCTCCATGGAAGCCCTGTTTTGAGTGGGATGACTTCGCTGAAATGGTGAGGAAAGATGGGCCAAGCCCACCTGGGGATGTGACTTGTTGTACAATTAACAGTGCAAGCGCTCCCGTGGCACCCCAAGAATCAGATGCTGAAACCGGTAAGTTTAAGCAGTTGAGGAATTTTGATCTGAATGTAGAGCCGTGCTCAGATGACCCAGTTACGGCAAGTGCATTGGCCTTGTTTCGCTAGGATTTTGTGTCTAATTCTGGTCGTGTTGTATATATTTTTGTGTGTCACTGCTCTGGTATCTTTATAGCAAGAGTATCAAACTGTATGCTCTGTTTAAATGTCTTTATGGCAAGATCGACTCAGGGCTGCCTTGTGCATATGTTTTAAAACATTCTAGGTTAAGTATATTTATTATTGTATGTTAAACTTAATGTTTATATAATACATTCTCTCTTATTGGCAGTAAATTTATTAATTTTTTTGTATAGCTGTAGGCATTTCTTTTATATAGTAGATAATAATCATACAAGTAACATCTAAATTACCAGTTTCTAATAATCCATGTAGAAGTTCCACATGCATTTAAAGTTCAAACCTCACCTTAATGTATCTCTCAAGTGTGAATATTAATTTAATTTTTAATATAGATATTTTTTATTTTTTATTTTTTATTTATTTTTAAAATTTATTATATGTATTAGATGTACCATTATGTGCTTGAAAATAATATATTAATAGAAATTAATTTGTTTGAGATATTGTCTATTTATACATTGTTTGTCAAGATCTACAATCATTAACTCATTGTTTGTGAGGGGACTTTCTTCTTTTTACAGAAATAATTTTATATTAATAGTGAATATAATAAATGAAAATTAAGTAATTATAAGGATTTTTTTTTAACTTTTAAAAAAGTCTTTTATAGTATAGTAAAGTTGAAAGGTTCTTAGAAGGCATATTGGTTCGAGCCTTGCTAAGTGCCAGAGCCGATATTATAAGGGATGAGGATGGAGGTATTTAGCTCGGGGTGTAATTTGGTGAAATTGACAGCCTCTTTGTTATTAGCTCTTAGCCAATAAGATTTAGTCTAAAGCTTGTCCTCTCATGTTAAAGTAAAACAAAGAAGTTATGAATTATGCCTTTAGGTATGTGTGTGTGTGTGTGTGGTAAGTACATTAGATAAAAACCAAACTTGGTTGTAAATATGTAAAATGACTAATGTAGAACTCGTGAAGGATTCTTTTTCAATTTTGAAAGAAGTGTCCATATAGAATTTAGGAAAAATGAGGTGGATATAGATTATGAATGTTAACATTATCATATAAATCAAGTGGTTAGATGGAAACTCAATTTGAGTTAGTTTAGTTTGCCTCTTTTATATATAAGATAACCATTTTTAAAAATCTTGTTATGAATGCTTTTCAATCATTTATCCAATTTAAGATTGATGGATGATGGATAATGATATTTGGATTTGACCTTAAAATTTAGAAGTTAATACATAGAATTTGATGTTTGGTCTATATGATCTTAAGCCCAACTTATATAAGTTAGAGTACTATTTTTTAGTCTCTTGAATACATAATAATTTTTTGCACATATCGGTGGCACATTTAGCATAGTTATGTGAATTGGATGTGGTAATCCTCATGGTTGTCAACTATGATTAAGTGCATTTGTTAACTAGGGGAAGAGACCTAGTAGCTGTTGTGGGGTCGAATGACCGATACAATATTGTTATAGATACCCCCTAATTACTGCTTTTAAAAAACCCCCCAAAATGATAACACATGTACTAATAGTCGATAACACTTGTACTAATAGCCAATCACACGTGTACTAATAGTTGATTTTTTTTAGCTTTCTTGGTTGTTGATTGGTCAATTTGTGCCAAAAGTACTAGTTTTTTTGTGAGTGACTATTGGGGGTGAACATAACAGGTATCAGGTGAATGATTTAAAATGACACCTTTTGACCACTTCACACTCCATAGCCTCTACAAAGAGCTTTCTAAATGTAGAAATGCCTAAACATTAGCTTTAAGCTCTTCAGTCACCTACAGAGGTTCACCAAAAAATTGGCAAATTTTGACATACAAATAAAGTGTTCTAGGTGGGCGAAGTTAGTTTGAGCGACTACTAGGTCTCTTCCCTTACTATTAAGTATATTTGTTAGTTATCTATAAAAGATTTCAACCATCCAAATATTCATGCTAGTTATTCCTCATGAGGTCTACACTCTAATTTTTCTACAACTATTTAATGGAGGAAAGGTTTGAGAGTGGCTAGGGTTATATATTTTCATTTAGAAAAGTGTTTCACCAAAGATTGAGACAAAAAGATCAATCCAATTATCTAGGCCTTCTTTTGTATCTCCTTAATAAATAATTAGATGTTTAGAATGACCTTCACCTTTTGCAAGTTGTAAATTACTAAAGGGTTTGGTGGAGGTAGAACTCTCTAGAAGATGTTACATCTACTCAAGAAGCGAGTCAAAATGATTGTGACACTTGTTTGCAATCCAAACAATTCAACTGTGGTATGAATATATGGCTAATTAATTGGTTATAGGAAGAACGCCTAATCATTTCTCATCTAAAGAGAAGAGATTGTTGGTAGAGAAAAGTTTTAATTTTTCTTGGATTGCAAATTGTATGTTTTATACTGAACTAGGCTAGATCATGAGGAGATGTGTGAGAGAGGATGACACTTATGAAATCTTTCATGCATGCCATGATGAGCCTTGTAGTGGACATTTTACTGCCAAATAAACAATAATGAAGATTCTAAATGTTGGCTATTATGGTCAACATTACATAAAAATGCAACAAAGTACACTAGACACTATCATACATGCCAAAAGATGGGTAGGCCAACCAGATTAGATGAAATGCCCTTGTTTCCACAAGTTGTTAATACAACTTTTGACAACTGGAGTGTGGACTTTGTAGGTCCTATTGATCCACCATCAAATGGTAAGTCCTACATACTTGTATACACTAATTATGTTATAAAATGGGCATAATCTAGACCTATGAGACATGCTAGGGATAGTAATGTAGCATAATACCTTTGTGAGGAAATATTTACTAGATTTGGAGTCCTTAGAGAAAATACAATAGATCAAAGGGCCCAATCTACTTCCACACTTATTACAACCTTAGTCAATGAATACAACAAAAGACATAAGAAGTCTACACCCTATCATCCTCAAGCCAATGACCAGATAGAGATAACTAATAGAGACATTGAAGCCATCCTTAAGAAAATAGTAAACCTTCATAGAAAGGATTAGGTTGACAAACTTCCTGAAGCTATTTGGGCCTATAGAACAACCTAGAAAATTACCACAGGATTCACACCATTTGAAATGGTTCACAGGAAGAAAGTTGTCATGCCCATAGAATTTGAGCATAAGACTCGTAGGACAACTTTGCAATTGGATATGAATCTTACTACAACCCAAACAAAGAGGATCATGTAGCTAAATGCATTGGATGAGTTAAGAAAGATTTCTTTGCAGCACATATAGATGATTCAAAACGAAAGAGTGAAATGGAAAGATAAGTATATCATAGTGAAAAAGTTCCAAGTTGGTGATTGGGCTATATTATATGATTCATGATATAAGGAAATCAAAGACAAGATGGCTGGGACCTTATGAGATAATTGAAGTGTTTGATAATGGTGTTGTATAACTCATCATAATTGATGATGCTAGATTTAAGTTATTAGTTAATGTACACCGATTAAAGCCTTACAAAATGCCCATTAATAGGGATGAATTTCTAAGACAATTTTAAGAAATGCAAGAAGTGAGCCAAAGGCATTGAGTCTCAATTCAATTCCCGAGGCCCTAATTAAAGGTACACAAATTTTCATAATAAAAGGGTTACCTTTTAACCCTCATTTCTTTTCACTCTACCTCATCATCTATATTCATTCACTTCATCCATCTTTCTTCCATTTCATTAATTTCCAACTCATTATCACACCACCTTTTTCTAAAATCACTCTTTATAATGAATGAGATGCAAGTACAAAGTCATATCAATCACATCATCAAATGGTACACTCACAATTAACTTATATTGAATTATTCTTTCATTTATCATATTTTAACCAAACATTTAACATTAGCAATTACTTCCATTTTTTGCTACAATCTTTTTGATTAATTCACATGTATTTGCCTTTTTTCCACTATCTTATCTCATTATACCTTATGTTGTCACATGTGCTTGTCATTATTAAACAAATTGATATTCCCCTCATATGAGGAGATTTTATAGTTTTAATTCTGTCAAAACAATTGTACGTGAACTTATTAACTATCTTTAAATTCACTCTCTTTCTTATTTACTACCTGCAAAACCAATCACATATTCAAACTTTTTGCTCTACTTAGCTCTAATCTTGCCTAAGTAATTTATTGAACGTAGTTCAACAATTTCAGTAATAGGCTAAAATTTATTAGAGTTTTTTTTGTGGTTGGGAAAATTCTCTAAGTAATTAATGTGAAAGAGCATTTAGTTGGATATTTTGTGGGAATTTTAGAATGAATAGAATGGGTGGTTCTCCTATGAAACATGAACCAACATACCACCATCTATTGTTGCAAGACGTTGGGCACTTTCTAAAATTTCAAAGGTATGGCTGGCTTGACTATTTTTTTAATTTGGTCATGTTTGATGAGGATATTGTAGAGGAGTTTGTCAAAATATCCAATAATGGAAGGGATAAGGTGAAATGAGTGGTAGTTGATTCCTCTATTGACCATATTGCCAAAGTTACTAGTCTACCATAAGAAGGGGATTTATTTCCTCAAAAGAAGGATGCAAGAAGTGTATGAGTCGAGTTTACTCGACCAAGAGACCCTCCTCTTGATACTGATAAACAAGGAATGAAGAGGGCGAGTCTTCCTCCAAAATGGATCCCTCAAGAAACATACACCATAATGTATATCACTTGTGAAGGTAGAATTTTAGTTTTACACTCTCATCATTTTAAGATATTGTCTCATTTACAATAAGGGGGTTGATGTATATTCCTAAGTTTCTTTACAATTTGCTTTAAAAAATTCTTTTGTTGAGTATAACAAAGGCAGAGTGAATTCTATTTCCCATCAGTGTTTAATTAAGTTGCTTGTAGAGAAGTCACTTAGGAATGCTTCTTAGATGACCTGGGAGGAATTTGTGGTTTGTAGAAGGTCTGACCTAAACCCCAAAATGTTGGCCCTAAGGGTTAGCCTCTTACCCATAAATATCATTTTTTTCAAGTTTAGGAACCCTTATATATGAATCTTCCCAATTTGAGTACTCCACATTTGGCTTATTAGATTCTTTAGGTCACATACCTTTGTCTGAAAGAATGTCCATATCAAAATCAAAAGCGTCATCTTTAGAAGCTGGACCTTCTGATTGTAAGGGCAAAGGGAAAATGTATGAAGAGCCTCCACAAGAGCCAATCCCTAAAACTACTACTAAGAAGGGTATTAAACAAAATCAACAAGAGAAAACCTCTTCTCCTAGAGCCACCATATCCAAGAAAACTAAGTCAGTACTCACTCCTCATAGAAGAAGTACTAGAATACGTTGCCAAACAATACTTGTGTAGTTTACTGTAAACCTGGAGTCTAGTTCCTCATCCCAAAAATCCTCTTCCACATAACCTATAGTCTCCTCCTCTCCTTAACCACATTCTAAACATATAGTACATGAGGAAGTAGAACATATTTTAGTTGAAGAAATGAATCCGAGACTCAAGCTTGATGATTTGGCAAAAGCTACAGAGAAACTACAAGATGAATTAATCAGACAACATTAGGAGGTGAAAGGGTAAAAGTACATGCCAAGGAGGTACCTATAGAAAATGAGGATCATGTAATGCTAGATGAGAATTTACTTAAAGTGATTATAATTGCATAAGTTCCTTAAAGGATAGACAGGATGGAATAGGAGGAACTTGCAAAGCATTTGTAGGAACAAGTGGCATAGGAACCTCTTCAAGAAGGAGTAGTGTAGATGTCAGAGGAAGGAAAGGAAAAAAAGAAACATGTAGAAGGAGGTGCTCAAAAAAATAGGGATGGAATTAGTGAGGTCCCACTTAATTCAAAGGAAAATATACCTCACATTTCACAAGAAACTTAGTCTGATAGTGCAACAAAGCATCTAGTTCAACCAGAAAATGTAGCAAGAAAAGTTGTAGCTAATTATATCTTTGGTAATAATGAGTTTGAAGGGATGAAAGAAGAAATTCCCACAATAAACCCTAATGAACAACCAACCAAAACTCATGATCAGGATGATCAACATGAGAAGGGGCAAATGCATGAAGAGGGAGAAAAATAAGACACAATCAAACCACCTCTTCATGTAACAAATTTTGCCATAGGGATGGAATGTTAGATTGAGATAATTGATAAATAGACCATATATGAGATGGAAATCTGTAAGTTGAAGAAAATCATTCAAGACAAGGATGTGGAGATTTCCAATATCAAGGACAATTTTAACTATGTAATCAAATTAGTTCTACAAATGCTTGAATATCGATCACCATCTCTGGTATATGCAATGTATCTTAAGGAATTGTATTTAAATTTCCAAATGATTAGACTTTGGAAATGTAAAGACCCCTCACTAAAAACTCCTTATGAGTTCTATGAGGCATATAGAGATTCTCTTGAGCATATCGAACATTTACTTTGTGAATTCTACTTACATGATTTTGTTGTACCACAAGACACATACTGGAATCTGTTATAATCTGTGGGCGACATTCATATCAATGCTTTGATCTCCTAGATTCAAAATGAGTTCATTAGGGTAAAGAATCTTCATTCATACAAGTATGTAGAGGTCATCCAACCTCTTCTAGTTAGAAAGTAATCAAAGAAGAAGCAAGTAATATATTTTGATTGGAAGAAGTTATGGGCCAATCAAATGTCCAAACCATAATAGAACCCCTTAGGATAAATGTACTAGATTAGTATAATAGTATTGTTAGTAATGATCTCTGTGCTACTATTATTCACAACTATGCCAGATGGGGAGATACGCCAGTACATCAATAGAGGAAAGAAGCTCATTCCCCTAGTCATCTTCGAGATGCTACCATAAGAGATGAACGATACATATAGAATGGTTTAGAAGGGAAAGTGAATTGTCTCCTATTAGTAATTCAACCCCCTATTCTTGTTTGGTCGTTGCTTTCTATGAAGGGTGAAATTGACATGTATGACATGGATTCAAAGGAAAGGCATTGACGTGATCTAGAGGCAATGAAAGGTCACTTTTGGAGCTTTGCTAAAAATGGATGTGGACAACAAATGAATGTGGATATGTGAGAGTTTTCCAGGAGGATGAACTCCAACTACCGAAGGGACCAACAACATATTAGGTTAAGGGGAATGATATGCCATATTTTTGGCATAGTTAGGCTCATATTTAGAATACTTTTCTCATGTTTTCAGACACTCTTTTATGAACTTTATATCGGTGGATAGACTTTACATTTCAATTATGGATAATATGTGGACCTTTTCCAATAAGTATTATATACTATTATGATATGTCTTTATACTATTCATGGTTAATTACTTACTATTTTGAAAGTAGTGTGAAATATGTTTTGAATTCTAAGTTCATGAGATGACGTATTTTCTTGTATCCATTATTATCAAGAGTTCTGTAGTTGACATAGGAATTATTTCTTTAATTCTATTTAATTCTTGATGAACACATGAATGGGATGATGAGTTATATATGATATTTTTGTGTTGAACTAACCCACTGTTGTAGGACTACTTATTAGATCATGCAGATGCCAACTGTCGAGGAGGATATGTAGCTATCTTTAGATTGTTGTAGGACCATGTCAAACAAGGAGTCCTGAAAAATAGAAAAGGAAACATATAGAAGAACATTTTCCATTGGATGGAATGCATAAAACCCATCTAATACATTTTTTAAAGCTCCACAGGTCCAAAAGAGGAGGCCTTTTATGATCCAACAATCTAGGATAATGGCTCAATAACTTCTTAAAATGATCTAACTTAGTCTTTCTTCTCGTGTTCATTTTTCATTGTAAAGAGATTAAATTTGTAATAAGTATTTCCTTATTCCTTGGGAATAGCTGTATAGTTAGTTAGAAGTTAGGATATGCATAAATAAGTCTTGTTCTCCCTCAGATAAACAAAGACATAGAGCAATTCATAGTTTACTAATAGCAAGGTTGTAATAGTGAGCAAGTTCTATGTACTGTGCAAGTTTTTATCAATAAAGTTCATGAAGTTGTGATCTTAATGTGGTGTGTTTGATTGGAAACTACCTAAGGAGTCTCGCTTAGGGAATTGTCTCTCTTTCATTTTCAGCAAATAGGTTAGCTATTAATGTTTTCTATTTGTGCTTTCAGTTATTTTTTCATAAGAAACTCAATGTGATTGTTCCTACAATAGGTAGAAATACAAAGCTATCTGTTGTTCCTATAGCCACCAAGAACACATTTATATTTTTTTCTAAAATATTAACAGGTTTTGTTTCCTACGGTAGGAGTTATAGTAATCTCATTTCTAGTGTTTACATTCTAGCATAATAGTCTTTGGGGTAGATTCCATGTCTGAAAGAGGAGTTTAGTGTGTATATTGTGCATACCCATTTCAAACTTAGTATCTTTGGCCTGGTAATTAAATGATGTCTTAGGTTGTGGTATGACTTCTAGTTGAGATGTCTGATCTTTGAGTAGAGGAATATTTGTTCCTAGTTATTGTTCATATCTTGGACACTACAATACTGACCAAGGGGGGATCCTGGTGATCATCTTTACCCCATAAATTAGGGGGGCTAGGGTTGTGGTCTAGAAGATACCACCTCTTCAATATTTTTTCTTTATCTTCTCGTTCATCTCTTCTTAGACGCAAAATTTTTAGAACCAAGTGAGGAAATGACATCTTGGAAGAGGTGCTAATAGGCCAAGTAGAATCTCCATTGACATCAGGACAATGAGAAGAAACACAAATAAAGTGGGGAATAGAAGGTTGGGACCACCTCTTGAAAGAGTCATAATGTGTCAAAGAAGCTGAGCGAATCTTTCACTCATAGCCACCACAACTAGGAGAGTAATAATGAGGTTGGGACAATGGGTCTGGGACTTACATGCATAAGAGTTCCAGCCATGATGACACCCATGAGGTGGAGTGCAGTCAATAATAATAGAGTTCATTGAAACTTTGACAATGTACAAGGGGTATTACCCAAATGCTATAATAAATCCTACAAGTGAGCTACCTCCAAGGCCACTTTATTAGCCTAAACTCGAATCTGCATCATCATATTTTTACATATACAAGATTTAGTATACATAGAGACATTTATGTCAAGAAAGTTGTGAGTAAAAATAGCATCATTCCTATCCTTCCAAAAAGGGAATTGATTCTCTATCTTGAAAGCGTACAAAATCTAAGAGAATTTGAGGGGGACTCTAGGAGGGTCACTGAGTAAGCCTAAATAGTCTAAAAAAATTATGAATCCATCTCTAATATTGTTGAGCTCACTAACAAAACTAGAAAATATGAAGAAAGGTTTTTGGTTACCCACAAAAACAACATTTGAGATTAGGAACCCCCAAATGTTTGAGTCTGGAACCCAAGGGAAGCCCTTAAAAAAGTACACACCAAACAAAGTGTACAACCATGGGTTTTGTGGTGGTGGACCAAACAAAAATAAACCTAAGGCTCTAAGCTTTTTGACAAGATTGCAAGTGCACACATTGGTTGAGAATGGTTACCATAGGAAAATGTGGCATCAACTAGTAATAACCCATTTTGGGTTCATAACTTGAAAGAGAAGTCCAATGATACCACTTCCAATACTTCCACACAAGTTTAATAGATTAGATATCGAGCTTGTGAAGAAAATTCATAGGCCAAGCTAAAACAAGCAAATCAAAAGTCCACTGATATAGACGACCAAGGAAAAAATTGACCTGGATATCATCCCATGTTTGAATCTAGGAAAAAGATCTTTGGGAGTCCTAGTGCCTCATTTTTGAAAATGTAGAGCACTGACCCCTTAAATCTTGGCAAGTAAAACACCTTATAGAGAAATAAGAGAAGACGATAAAGATTGTGTTGATTCATAGAATTCCCATGTCAAAACCCATCTCCATCCCATTGAAGCCAAGGTTTGATATCTACCCAAGGTTTCCAAATACTTTTGGCAATGAAGGTACCTTGGATATGAATTGGGTCCTTCATAAAAGAAGGGTTTGAAATCTAATCCCATTCTAGGATGACCTATAATTAGGAAATCCTGAAGAAATGTAGTGTCATAGAAGAAGTTTCTAGGCCTCATCCATGGTAAACACATGAATAATCCTTTTGGAACATAAGGAAAGTTCTTATATTTGAATTGAAAGGAAGCCCACCCTCTAGAATCTTTGGGAGGACAACAATACTCCCAAGAAACTCTATGGCACCTATGATGATAAGTTCTAGAGGCCCATACAAAATCCTGAAGGAGTTATTCAAGCTTCATGTAAGAGGCCTTGGAGGGAGCCCAACATGAAGAATAGTACACATGGGCAGTAGCCAAAATGTTAGAGAAAATCTAGACTTTCCATTTAGAGAAAGAGGTTTTGTAATCTGGTAGTCCAATTTTTTCTTTAGTTTAACAATGACTGTATTCTAGAGGTCAACAAGAGAAACTTGAAAGACAAAAGTAATGCCTAAGAATTTGAAATATTTCCCCATATCAAATCCATTTCTAGCCATATTGGGAAATCCAAGATAGAAAAGAAGAAAGAATTTACTGTGACATAAAGTCTTGTTCCATTAAACTACAAACTTAAAAGAAAGACAAAAGGTGTCCAAACTTCCAAGAGAAACTTTGTCATTAATCTCATCCTCAATGAGAGTTAGAAAGGAATTATTTGCAAAGTTCCCATTGGAAAGTTGAGTAGGCAAATCAAGCATGGAAATGCCTTTGAGAAGACCAAAAGGGACTACATTAGCCAACAAGTAACTGAAGCCTTCTACAGCAAGAAAATGTAAGCAAGGGGCTAGAGGAAAACCCTAGTGGATAGGTCTGAAAAGGCCAAAATCCATAGATTCTTAGCCATTAATGTTGATGCAAGAAGAAGCATCCCCAAAGAGCATCTGCACAACCTGAATGAATCTAGGTCCAAAGCAAGAGATTGAAGCATAGACAAAATAAAAAGCCATTCAATATACTCATATGGTTTAGCAAAGTTGATGTTTATAAAAAGTACAACTTTTCTGGACTTTCAAGCCCATTCAATAATTTACCAAACGATAATGATGCTATCAAGAATGAACTAGGATTTAATGAAACCAACTTGTTTAGGCCAAACCAATAAAGGACGAATATTGCATATCTTAAGAGATAAATCTTTGGAAGTGATCTTGTAGGAGACGTTAAGAAAATTAATAGGCCTCCAATTAAAAATGTCTTTATGATCCCTACTTTAGGAATGATCTTAATGTGGTCTTTGTTAATAAATTTTCCCAACAATTGATAATCTTCCAAGTAAATATTGTGAAGGTTTGGGCCAAAAAGTTGCCAAAGGGCATTGTAGAACTCACAAGGAAAGACATTGCATCTTGGGGCCTTATCATCTTCCATAAAAAAGGCATTTTCCTTAAGGGCCCATTTGTTTGTGGGAATTTACCTACAATCAGCATTTCCAAATTACGAAATTGACATCTTCAGTTTGTTTCCAAAATATTAAAAATAGAATAGCCATTTGTTAATTTCCATTTACCTTGGAAACCTAGATTTGAATCTTCTGTCTAAATAAGTGGAATTGGAAAATCAAGTATGATTCCACTAAAACAAAGATTGATTTTAAATGAAATTTTATAATTTTTGAAATCTGATCACATTATTTTCAAAAATTTATATACGCTAGAAATGTAGAGATAGTTTCCCTAAAAAATTAATGAGGGCATGATACAATGAGAGCCATGGCCTATAAATTATTGGTTCTACTTCTCATTTTGGTAATACCACCTAGTTATTTCCCACTAAAGTAATTTGAACTAGTCATTTCCATACACAAATTCAAGATCATATGATGACCAAATCAACCAAACAATTTGAAGTTGGAGAGAAATTGACAAGATCCAAGAACTAGAGCAATATGAATCAAGATTAATATTTTAACAAACAAAAATTGGAGAATGAATGTGTATGTATTAGGGCATGAAATAGAAGGTTGAAACAGACGACTTAAAATCCATGATATTTGAACTTCAATGGAGCTCCTCATTTACTTGAGTACAAGAGAGAGAACATATCAAAAAGGGCAATATTCTTCTAGTAGTCCACACTTGTTTCTAGTAATGATAGAGGATGTCCATAGGTATAGACATTTTCAAGAATTGATAGAGAAGGAAAAAGAAACCTAAAGGCTTCATTAATTAAGATCTTGAAATTATTTGAGGCGATAATTGAGATACAACTAGAAGACTTACATGTATTAACTGAATAAAATCTCTTTTGACGAATCCATAGTTATATTGTTTTCAATGATTTCTAGAAACTTCTGAACATTTTTACTCAATCGAAGTTCAGAAAATGGGGAAGACCTTAGAAGTAGAAATGGTTGTAGAGGTATTCCAATTCCAATTTTAGAATTATGAAATCAAATGTAGAAAAATCATTTTTCATTGTAAATTATAGGTGAATCAAATAGTTCCAACGATATTCTAGATTAAAAATTTATTGAATTATCAAGTTCCAAAATTTGACAATTTTACCATTAACTAATTCCAATAGCCAAATAAACCCTAAGGTCATTAATGGTGATCTTTTGATCACATAAAATCTTCTTCTCATCCAAGAGCCACTTAGGCACAATGATAATACAAGATTTCATAGCTTAGTCAATAGTAGGTCAAATTCTCTACGTTGTGAACACCTTCTCATAATGTCAAAAAAAATCTTGAAGAATTTTAGGAAGCTTGGTAAGAATAACATTACCTTCTTTAATCTTCTTAATTCCTATGGAGGTATGATAAGCCCACATGGACAAGAATAATTATTTAGAGGCCCTGTCCCCAACCTTAAGCCATGGAAGCCATAATATGATCTAAGCACATCTAGTTGAGTAGGTATTGGTGAATTTTTTCTATGCCAAATGTGGGCTAACTTAACTTGAAGGTCCAAATTGAAATGATTCAAAGCCAAAGATATAGTGGTAACACAAAAATATTTGTTATTGGCATCATAGGATTTCTTGTTGTACATGGAAATTTGGAAACCATAAATTTGTAAGAATCTATTTGTGCTAGCTATACAATCATTCCACTACTTAATCCAGCAAAGATCCTAATGTGGCCTAGGCTCCAGAGTCCAAACCCGTTGAATGTGGGCCATAGCGGGTTAATGATTAAGAAATTACATGTTCAAGAAGAATTGAATTCTTGAAGCATGCATATTAGTTTTCTACCATTCAATGATAAAAAAAAAGAATAGAAAAGTGTTATGACAACAAAAGTCAACTAAGGGAATGACATGTCATTCCCCCTCTTTTGAAAAGGTGGAAAAACATTGTGCACTAACCATAGTATAATTGAGCCTTTTAAAAATTGTGTCAAAACCAACTCTATAATTAGACTAAGTATGGAAAATACCACTAGGGAAATGATGATTTGTATTGGGATAAAAAGCCTTAATTTATTACACATCTTCTACCAGGATTCCCTCTATCTAGCTATCTGTAAAAAAGGCAAAATCTTTTCCTTATCTTCATCCACCTCAACCATATTGAAGTCACCACACATGATCCAAGTTGCAAGTGCAAAATAGTATGTAAACCATCATCATAGATCTAATCCTTCAACAAAATCATTAAGAGCATAAACATTAACTACCACAAAGGAATGATTATCTAATAACATTAAAACCCATAAAATTATCTACATGAGATCAAAATCTTAAGAAATAATAACATAATGCCAACAAGGGTAAATGAGAGTAGTGACTCCATCTCGAGAAACCTTGTGCTGAGAAGAAATAATAAGGTTGTTCAACTAAATAACATGACATACAACATTAAGCATGCCACCAATAATTTTAACTTCCTAGAGATAGAGAACATCCAAGTTAGAAACCCTTTGACAAACATCTCAAATATAATACTTTCTATGGAGGTCAATAAGACCTCAAACATTCCATGAGATGTAATTCATATAAAAAATAATTTCATTTCATCCTCATCTCCTAGAAAGGATAAATTATTGCATAATAATTCTAAACTAGTTTTAAAGCGAGGAAGAGCATCACCCCCTAAGGTTAAATTTTTGGAGATAGAGAGCATCTAGGCTAGAAATTGTTTGAAGAACATCTAAAAAATAATACTTTCTATGGAGGTCAGTAAGACCTCAAATATTCCATGAGATGTAATTCATGTAAAGAAAATATTCCATTTCATCCTTGTCCCCTAGAGAGGAGAAATTGTTGCACAATAATTCTAAACTAGTTTTGAAGCTATGAAAAGAATCACTCCCTAAGATGACTTGTCATTTGTCTAAACCACTATTGATAACCTTAGTATGCCCAGAAGAGCTGCAAGAATGACACATAGACTATGAAGCACCAATAGAAGATGTTGACTGTGAAGTGCGGACCCAAGATGGTTGAGAAAAACCTAAAGATGCCTCCTTCCCTTGTCGGAAAAGGTTTGAAATTGGAGTGAATACCACCTAGGAAGAAGCCAGGTTGGGATCTTCCAAAGTTGTTTTGGAAGAGGAATTGATAGGTTTCTTCTAGGCTAAAGTATATGATTTCTTTCCTTTTAGAACCACCATATTCCATTGTTCACTTTTTTAACCTATTTCCATAGACAAGAACCAAACTCCTTAGGAGGAGGCTTTGATCGTGACAAAACTAGAGGATAATCTTTGATCTTGCTTCACCGAATGACACCTATAGAAGGTGCTAGGAATATTTAAATAGAGAACCTTATGGGTGAAGGTGTGGCTACCCACTTGAATCTCCATATTTTCTTTAAGGTCCCTTGAAAGATTGACCTTGAAAAAAACCCTCTTTTGAGGTCGAGGATTAAAAAATTAGTTAGTTACAAGATAAGCTACCTTGCCAAAAGACTAAACAATGGTCTGCATGAAAGGCCAACATAAGAAGAGGAGACCAGGGAACTCAACCCACCCAAGAACCCTAAATTTATTATTATAGGGTTATGAAATGGAAGAAGACCAATGCACACATTAATGAAGGGGGAAGACCAAGATCCACCCCTTGGATTAGGTTTGATTGGCACAAGAGGAGATATCAATGCAAGCCTAAATGTAGAAGGATGAATAACTCAAGTTTATTTCTCTCTCATCTCCACCTTAAGAGGGTTTTGTTGGAAACTACAATTGGAACAATTTTTATCTTATCATTGATGTCAAACCAACTAGAGAGACATTTACTAACAGTGTAAAGTGCCATATTAGTTGATTGATGAAGATGATTTGAAAAGAGAGATAACTAGATGAACTAGTGAAGTTGTTGAGTAAAGAGAAGCAAGTATGTTGAAATTACAATGGACACTTGATCAATTAGTCTTTAACAAGATAATATGTTGTTTAACCATCATATGAAGTCAAGAAGATAGTTGAGTTGATGTGTAGAAGAGAAGACAAGAAGTCAAGTAAAACACTAAGCTTGACTGAGTGATAGTTTCACTAGGTCAATGAAGGAGTTGAAGTAGAAGATAAGGAACTTAAGAGTTAGACAGGTAAACAATATAACCGAGTGTTAGTTATGGTCGAACAAGATGAAGAAGAAAATGTAGTAGCAATCAGGTGTAGTGAAGACCCAGTGAGCTAGCGTAAGTTGAGTGAGACAGAATAGTAGAGACCGAGCTACACAGTGTTGATCGAGCAAAAGAATACATCGATGACTGAGTGTTAGAAAATTAACAATTTGTGAAAGAATCAAGTTTGAGGTTGACATAGTTGAATTTTTGGATTAGTTAAAATGTGTAGATGATAGGGATTTATGAGCTGGCATATTAAATGCACCGATTAATTTTGATATGCGATCAAAGACAATGATTTAAAGAGAAGTTTCTAGAAGTATCAAGAAAAGAGTAGAAAAATAAAATGATGGATAAATTCATTGAATCTAGCCAAACCCTAAGATCAATGATGATGTTTAAGTGGAAAAAGTTATGGCTACCTATTTAAGGAGGCATTAGAGATGTTTTCTAAGGTTGGTTCATTGTTGATTGACGATTTTGTAGAGAACTTGTGAAGAATAGAGTAGTAGAGGAAAAGTGAGAAGATTGGTGAAGTGTGATTGCTTGAAGGGTTTCCAAGAATATCAGTGAAGGAGATGATAATGAAGTCCAATCAATGAACCAACAAATGAGTCAAATGGAGATTCGAATTTGCAAAGTGATTCGTATCTACATAGATCAAACCTAGTTGTTACTTTCTAACCATTGTGGGTGCGAAAATCTTTTAATCAAGGTTGATCTAATAGTCATTTTGCAAATTCTTCAATCAAGGTGTCATTCTAATGGAATGATCCAAAGTCCTTTAAATAGGCCACTCCTAATAGGGTGATTAAATCCTTTAATAGGGTCATACCTAACAATATGTTTTGTTACCTTTAACAAGTTGGCTCTTAACCAAGCTCACTTCAGAAGAGTGAAAAGTGGTAGCATGTTATTTGGTGGTTTTCCTAAATTTGGTTTCCACATCAAATCCTAGTGTCATATATGTGTGATGCATGCTATTTACTATTAGTTGACATATATTGAACAAGGAGCTAAGTGATGAATGAATATATTAAGTTGCTGATAAGTTGCTATATGGACTGAGTGGTTTTATAAGTTTGAATAAGTTGTTTGAAGTTAGTAAAAGTTGAATTGGTACATCTGGACCTAAGGATAACTGATTCACCCCCCTCTCAATTACTCTAAATATTCTAATAGGTTTAAGAAATAAAATAAATAATGTAAACCTAAAATATAAAGTATAGAAATAAAAATGGGGAAGATAATATACCTCACAAAATAAAAACCTAAAAACATGATGTCAAATAATGTCAGAAACTATTGTAATTTGGGATTTGGGATGAAAACTATGCGATAGGCAAAACCAAAAAATCATTGAGTGATATGTCAGTATTACTGTTGAAGCATCAAAGGTGATTTGATCAGCCCTAAAGGAATGAGTGCGATACTGATTCTAATTTTGCATCTCTAAAGAAAGCCAAAAAGGGTATCTAGATCTACAACTTGTTAGCCAATCTAATATCCAAAACTTGTAAAATAAAGGATTTTTTTTCTTTGTTGATGGTAGGGGAGTGTGTGTTGAGATAATGAGTGTTGCACACATTGCATAATATTGTTATATTGTATTATTTTATTTTATTATGTAATGTTGTATCTAGGAGCACCTAGATGGACATGCAACATGTAAAGATTCCCATGGCATATACTTGATGAGTTGTATTTAACATTGTGATAATATTTCATGTAATTATTTAATATTGGAGAAAAGAATTTAAATTTCAATATTAAATGTGGGGTCAATAGGTTAGGTAGTACATAGTTTTAGCACATGGTTTATGTAATACCACTTGGTGGTTTTGTGAGAATTACTACTATGTAAGCAGCCACAAGGGTGGTTCTTGGTGTGAGAAGACAGAAGACAAAAAAGGCAAGAGTTGAGTGGAACAAGGCTTGACATGTTAGCCAAGGGAGCATTTGTGAAGGTTGGAAGCTTGATATGGGATGTGTGTATTTATACTTGTTCATATGGATTGCTTGGTTGTGGCTATGGCTATGAAGACTTCCATCGTTGTAGTGCAATAATATTTTTGCTGAATAATACATGGTGATGGATGCTTTTGGAGGCTAGGTTTTTCCCTTAATAAGGGTTTCCTAGGGTATATCTTGTGTCACAATTTTTGTAAGTATGTTGGCTATTCTCTTGCATGTGAATTTTAATTCTATATTTATTTTAGATCTATTATGAGTTATGTTGAAACATTTATATTATTTATTGCAAGTTTCCTTACAAGTGGTATTAGAGCTATGGTTTTATTGTTGTAACCCTAGATTGAATCCATGAGAATGTATGAGAGGATAAAAGAAAGGTCAAGATATATGAGTTATTTATTGTAGATTCAAGGGTTTTGGATTTGTTGTTATGATGATATGTTTGTAGATTTTGGGCATGCGAAATTGTTGGACAAAAGGGTTTTTCAGATGTTTCATTTAAATGAGAGTTTTAGGGGGAGCTTGTAGAAATGACCTCCTGTGTAAAAAAAAACCTCACCATTGGATCTGAGTCGATGTTTTCATAAATTTTGATATATAATATGCCCTAGTTTGGCCATGTTTAGAGGAAATGAAAGAGTTTTTTATTTTCAACCCTTGATGGCCATCAAATTTAATCTAGTCAAAATTTTCGTCACAAAAAAAAATTGCAGTGAAAATGGTAAAAAAATTGTCTTAGTAAAACGATCATAACTTTCTCTCAAGATATCAAATTTTAAAATTTTTATAGGTGTTGGAAAACTAATTCAGAGCATTACAACTTGGTGTTGGTTTGGTTTTGTGATTTTAACATTTTGTTAGTTTTTAAGAGCCCAAAAGTTCGATGTTATTTATTTTAAGCATAGACTAGGGCATAACTTGGGCATATAGAGTCAGATTTTAGACTTCGAGTAGTCAACAAAAAAATTCTGGAGAGCTCTACACATTGGTTCAAATTTGGTGTAGGTTTGACATGGTTTATTTGGTGATATATTAATCTAAATAGTTTATGTTATATATTGACTATGGTAACATTATGAGTTTATGACATTGTGTGTTTAGAGATTTAAGATTTGATGTCATTGTATACTCAGTTTATATTTCAGATTGGTCTCATGATGATATGGTTATTAGTGTTTAGTTTGAATATGTATGATAATTTGTTGGGTCTACAAGTTGTGTAGTGTTGTAAGCAGTCTATACTTACAAGTTACATTTATAGCTTGGATATGAGTTGCCTTTGCCTATTGACCTTTCATTATTGATGCATATTTAGTTTGGTGGCTTGGATTTGGATTTTCTATGCCCTAAGTCACATGATTTGTTAATTTTTTCTTCATGTAGAAAGGATGAGATGTTGTTACCAAGTTTAGTCATGGTGGATGATTGTAGTTGACTATTTTATGCTAACAGGTTGGACACTTTGAGAGTCATATTCTTGATTCATGGATGTGATCATGGTGCCATGAATTTTGGCATAACATGATTGGATATATAGGTACATCCTTGATGATCATTGATTTAAATTTCTATTTTGGTTATGGTGGTATATCTTCTTGGTTGATGATCATGGTTATTTGATTTCTTTTGAGGAGCTCATGATGTGCACTTTGAGTTCTTTGATGGTTTGACACCTTGGTTGATTCTCATGGTTAGGGGATGAATTTTTCTATCATGATGTCATGGATAGCTTGGATACACAGTTTAGTAGGAGCTTGTGACAGTGATGGGGTGACAATGTAGGATTAGTTCCTAGTTTGGTTTGTATCTTCTTGGTTTAGTGATCTTGGTTTCACATAGTATTAACACTTTGGTGTGAGTGTAGACTTGGAAGATTTTCATGTAGGAGATGGATTTTATGATGCCATAGGTGACTTGGTACCATGCTTGAGTGGGAGTTATTGGCATTGATATATTTATTAAGTGTTTGCATATGTTGGAGATTTGTCTTAGATTTTGTTTCTGTAGAAGTGTCTTTGACATTTGCATGGTGGAATTGGTTATCTTCATGGTATGTGAAGATGGTTAGATATTGAGGACTCACAGGGTTCTTGGTTATCTTCATGGTGTGTGGAGATAGTTCTTCATGGTATGTGGAGATGGTTTTCTTCATGGTGTATGGAGATGGTTGCATCTTGAGGACACATAGGGTTCTTGGTAAATGTGTAGTTTATGCTTTCATTCAACATGTTATCCTTGGTGTTAGGATGGTTTCATTTTTATGTCATAGTATACTCTTGATACACATTTAAAGTTTTTACATGTTATAGTATGTTCATATGGAGCATGTTGTCTCTTTTGAGATGGTAAAATCATGTTGTCATGTTTATGTTCCTGAGCCCATAGTTAGAACTTTAACAATGATCTTGATTTAGTTTCTTGGTATTAAGTACATTGATCATAAGCTGGATACTTCATGATATTTCTATGTTGTATTTGGAGTTGGCATCAATTGATTGGTTATAGGTGCTCATGGATACTTAGAGATGGTTGTGATGTTGATTTCTCTTGGATTAGAGAAGTATTTGTTGAGACAGTTGGTTGGTTTCAGTAGGAATTTTGAGGGGCATTCACCTGATATGGACTTGAAAGGAGATTATTCTTAGTTGAGTCTTGGTTAGAGACTTGGATATCTTGATGAGCATTCTCATTATGGTACATGAGTTAGTTCTAGAGGGTTCATTTGAGAGATGGTTTAGCATTGGTTATCTCCATTTGCATATGTTGTTTTTATGCTAGTTGAGTTTGGGAGATGGTTTTATATTGGGCATATTCCTTGGATTAGGAATGGTTTATGAGTTTGATCTTCTTGTGAGAGGCTTACATCCATGATTGGTTATATGGTGTGGTTTGGGTGTTGTTGTGGCTTCTTGTTGGGTTTTTATGGAGGAGATCATACTTGCACAATTTACATTTAGAGGTGTGTGTAGAAAGACATGATACAGGTTATGATTTGTATGGTTTCTCTTTGGTCTTGGTTATCTTACTAGATGTTCAATTTTTCCTTATATTGGATTTGAGATTGGTTAGATATTGTGATCACTGGTTTGTGCTCATGTATGTCATGTGAGAGGTGACATGGTTATTCTTTTATCACTTTCCTTTGTTGGTTGTGGAGAACTTGGGAGACTATTGGAGGTTTTTTAATGAGATTTATTCTTGTAGATTATTAGTTTATGTATTGTAGATGTCCTTGAGACTACATGGATTCACTTCTTTGATATGTTATGAGTGGATTGGTTATAAATTCAATATTATCTTTTATAGTGGGAGCTTATTGGTGTATATGTCGTAGGTATTGTTCTTGAGTCTTGTGATTACAGGTTATAGATTGGATATGTTGATGATGTGAGGTTCACTTGGTATACCTTTGGAAGTATGGATAGTTGGATTGGTTTGACACTTGATGTGGGTGCTATTTCAGCTATGTATATTTTGACAACTATGGATACATGTGGTTACCTTTGGATCAAGCTTTTGTGATTGGAATTTTAGTTGGTACAGGATTTTATGATATTCTAATGCGACAAGTTGGGTGGCTTTCTCTTTGGATGGATTGTATCTATGGTGGTAGTGGCATAATAGAAGGTGGCTTCATTCATATTTGAGATGCTAGATACTTTATTTTTTTGTGGGTACTATGATGGAGCACATGGTGTACTTTGATCCATGATGGTGGATGTGTTGGGAGGAATTATTTTCTTGTTCATTTATGTGGCTACAGATTGACTATATGCAATGTATACAACAAGTGGGAGATTTTTGAGATAATGAGTGTTGCACACATTGCATAATATTGTTATATTATATTATTTTATTTTATTATGTAATGTTGTATCTAGGAGCAGCTAGATGGACGTGTACCGTGTAAAGATTCTTATGAGATATGCTTGATGAGTTGTATTGTAACAATGTGATAATATTTTTTGTAATTATTTAATATTAGGGAAAATAATTAAAATTCCAATATTAAATGTGGGGTCAATGGGTTAAGTAGCACATGGTTTTAGCACATGGTTTATATAATACGACTTGATGGTTTTGTGAGACTTGCTACTATATAAGCAGCCACAAGGGTAGTTGTTAGTGTGAGAAGATAGAAGACAAAAAAGATAAGAGTCAAGCGGGACAAGGCTTGACAGGTTAGCTAAGGAGGCATTTGTGAAAGTTGGAAGCATGACATGAGATGTGTGGATTTATGCTTGTTCACATGGATTGCTTGATTGTGGCTATGGCTTTGAAGGCTTCCATGTTTGTATTGCAATGATATTTTTGCTGAATAATACATGGTGATTGATGCTTTTGGAGGCTAGTTTTTTCCCTCAATGAAGGTTTCTTAAGGTATATCTTGTGTCACAATTTTTGTGGGTATGTTGTCTATTCTTTTGCACATGGATTTTAATTCTATATTTATTTTATATCTATTATGGGTTATGTGGAAATAGTTATATTCTTTGCTGCAATTTTTCTTATAGTATGTGTGTGTGGGGGAGTTGCCTTAGTCAAACTCCAGATTAGGAATTAACCTTAAACTAAAATAAAGATAGAATGCTAGAAAGTAGTAGTCATAGATATAACATGAAGAAATTTAAATCTATGAATATGCTCTTGAATTTAGAATGTAATAAAGTATGTAGATGTAATAGATTTGCCTCAACATAAAAACCCTAGAGTAAGTCAAAGTGAAACCAAAACCTTCATGAATAAATATGTTTAAAATTTTTCTTATGATTGTAGATAAATGTAGATATTGAGAGGATGAATATATAAGATGCAACAAAGGATCTTGAATGTATGAAGGGAGATCTTGAATGTTGAAAATGCAATAGAAGATCTAGCATAAACTCCTTCAATAGCTTGAATGTGTGAATCCTTGATCTTTAATGGAGAGATTACTAGAATGCCTTGAATGCTTGAAGAATGCTTGAGAATTTGAGAAATTGAGTGCTTTCGCATATGAGAGATGAGATATCATGATGAAAAAATGAAGGTGTTTATAAAGGGCTTAGAATTGATCAACTCCCATAGACTAACCTAGCTAGAAATTAACACCTCAAATCTATTTGAACACGAGACCCAAACAGAGGACCCACAATAGGGCCCAATAAGGGATGCACTGCATACATGATTATCCCATTAGGGGTGCATTGCACCTTGATTTGTTAGGGGCACACTATGTTCCTAACAATAAAGGCCTAGAGCCTCTAGAATCCCTTTGAGATCCCAAACCAGGCCCTAGATCTTAGAAATCAGGCACAAAGTTAAAGATATAGCCATTTTAGTGTGGAGAAAAGATTCCAAGTGACTAAGTGAAGAGAAGAGAGTACCTAGGAGGATAGATCCTATTGCTTGATTCCATGAAAATAGGAGCTTTATAGAGGATCTATTAGGCTTTACCCCAATACCATCTAAGAGAAAGGATATAAAAGAGAGAAAAGGAGAGGAGCAAAGAGATTGACGACCTTGTACTAAATGGGTGCTAAATCATCACTGAATTGGAGCACTTCCAATTTAAGAGGGTAGATTTAGCCCCCACTTTGGTGAGAGTGTGGACTGACCCACACTTGCAGTAAAGTAGAGAGAAGAAGAAGAGAAGAATCTGATGAATTACTATGAGGTAGAACATCACTTATTCAAAGGGAATAAGACCCTAAGACCAAGGGTCCTAACTCCACATCCATGTACTAGGGTGTAAATAAAAACAAAAGAAACAAAGATAAAAAGAAAGACACACCAAGGGATTAGTACTCTGAAAAAATTCCAAATAAACCAATAAAAGAGACCTCATCTGAAGAAATGTCCCACCCAGTAATATCATATTTGGAAAGCTATCACAAGAGCATAAGTGATGACATAATAAATGAAAGAGAAACATAATTAAAAACATAGCTTTAGGATCTATCTCTTCTAGCATGGAAGAAAAAGAGAATGAAGGGAGAGAAAGTGATCACCTCACCAGGTAGAGTGTCCACCCTACTGTCAATCACAAAAAGAGTTGCTAAAAAATATGATGTTGAATAGTCTAATAGGGTGGTAACCCACTAGTCAACCTACCATAGTTCCATCCATAGATCAACATCCTTCGCATCAACACAACATGGTCCTGTAAAAATGTGTTACCCGTGTATGAGACTTAGCATATTGTGTTTGAATGTGTTGTTTATATTGATATTTAGCAAGTTTTTATGCATTACCCATATATAATATTTAGCATATATGTTAGGATGCATTACCCACATATGGGACTTAGCAAATTGTTATGTGTTACCCATAGATGAGATTTAGCATACGTGTTTTTCGTTGCAAAAGAGAAAGAGATAGTAACCATGCATAGATTTGAGAATAACTTATAAAGCATACCAAGAATTTAGGGATAAAGTACTCTAATCCATGCTCAAAATCCATATTTTATACCACATGAGAGAAAAACTATATCTAGGGAGGGTGTATAAATGCCCCCCTCCTTATCATGTCTAGATACTAGACATGAGAAGGAAGAGAAAGAGGATACATACTTTACGCAACAAGGAGATATCCTTAAAGAAACAATGTAGACTACATTCATAGAAAAGAGACTTAAATCATACAATCTTAGAATATAGACAAATTGTGAAAATGATATATCCCTTATGGAAAGAAGATCCTCAAAAGGGAGAAGCAACAAGACATCTACCTAAGAGGAGTACTTGATTAAGAAAACATCTCCAAGAAGAAGGGAAGAAGAACAAGAATGCACCTATTCAAACCCCTATGTAGGTGGAATAGGGATTCTTGGATGAAGGACAATGATCTCAAAACAAGGAAAAGTGCATATAATGGACATAGCTTTACTTGATAAAGAAGAGGTGATCACTTATAATATACTCCTCTTGAAAAAAGAGGAAATCCATAGCCAAGACACAATTCTTCATAAAAAAAGAACAAGGACACATAATAAACAAGTTCCACTTAAGCATAGAAAAGTAAATCCTTAGAAGGAGAGATAAATAATATACAAAGCTTCTTTCCCCCCAAGTGTGAGAAAATAAAAAGATAAGTCATAAGTGTTACCCCACTTTTATTTTCTAACCTATCGACAGAAGTGAGTTTTGTGTAGTAGATGAAGTGAGTCTAGTCCTCATTTTTGTTTGAGTCTAGGTCTAGATCCCTAAAGGGTAGGTGATCTCTATCATATTTTCCCAATTTTCCTTCTCTTTCTTTATAGCCGGGTGGGTGTTTGTTTAACCTTGTGATTGGTCGGGTAAGTTAGTACCTAATTTGATAGAGATCAAATTTACTCATTACAGATCAAACATGTTCTCTATTTTCTCGTGATGTACCATCTCTTGATAAACAAGCATTAGCATAAATTTGGAAATTTCCTTCTCTTTGACGAGTTTCCAACCCATGAAGGTGATTTCCTGAAAAAGACCACTTGGAGGCATATATAGCTTAAAAGCATGCAAAGGGTGCATAATTCTATATTGATGTTTGAATCCAAGACAAATCTCCTAAACATGATTTGGATTCATCATCATTCAAACATTAAGCCTTGGTAAAAAACCTAAAAATATCTTCTCCATAGTGGGTTTCCAACCCATGAAGATGGTTCTCCACAAAGTAGCTAAAGGTAAAAAAAAAGTTAAATATTATCCAAATAGATCCGTACACCTTAATTAAGCATCCTTAATAGCCAGAAATGCAATTGTTGAAGATTCAACCTATAAGGAAGTATTAGCAGAAAAATGGAAAATTCCTTCTCCTCAGCAGGTGCCCAACCCATGCAGGCAATTTTTTGCTTATAAAAGATCGAGCTAACAAGTGAATTTTTTCCCCACACTAGATTTAGAGTATGCCAGAATGATATTAGAACATATCGTGCCATTATGGAAAGAAGATATAGTCATAATCTCACGTGGCAGATTTTCATCAATGAAGTACCCCAATGGCAACTTTCCAAAACTTAAAGGAAAACAAAAAAATAAGTAATAGGATTATAAAAAGTTACTGTTGTGCTCAACAGAATAATGAAAGGACCCATAAATGTCCATTGAGCTTTTGTATTTACTATCCAACGGGTATTTTCTTAAATTTCATCCATTTGGCATGAATTCTGAAGAATAATAGATGAATCAAGACTCTCATATAAAAGCACACAAGCAGTTGAAAGAGTTACCTCATTTCTTTGATTTCTCATTCTATCAATACAAATAGCTTTTTGAACACCTGTGACTGTTGCATTTGTCATTGTTGGTGTAAATAAGTATTTACTTATTACACTTACTTAAGTTTACTTAGGTTAATGCATTATTTAATTATTTTGCATTATTTAATTATTTTTATTTGTGAGATACTTAGGAGTTTGCGCATTTTTTTGAGTTGTCATGTAGACAACACAGGAGTACGCAACTCTATTTTAGCACATGGTGTCTACAACACTATTTTGCATGTCACACCCTTGTAGGCTTATCCTCTCATCACCGCACTTACTTTTGTGCTTAATGGAGGATAACCCATATCTGGTGGACATGTGCTTGGTTGTATGACACATCATGGTGTTGATTACGAGGCATTCTAGATGTATCTCATAGGCCTTTATATACATGCACTCCTAGTGAACTTTGACATTGCATTAATCATGACATATTGAATACATTGTCATTCTGATCATACTCTCTCTCTCTCTCTTTGGTCTATTGTGTGCTTGTGTTTGAGTTCTTAGTTCCTGGGTGAATTTTTTCTTTAAGCAAATTCTTACATGGTATTAGAGCAACTTGGAGATTTTCTCATCACATAGCTGTTCGAGACCACACATGCTTTATCACCTCAGCCTGAATCTATAGTGCTAGAAATTGGGAGTGTCTAGAGCCAGATCTGACCTCGCCATTGCATTCAAAATGTTGAACCGATGAAAATTGACTATAAACTTGGCTACCTTGGCCTAAAGTTGATCGTGAGGCAATTTTTTTTTGCAAACCGGGACCCAGAGACCTCGATTTGTAGTATGAGTATGGTCTTTTTTAGATCTGTAATTTAATTATTGAGATCTACATTTTTATTTTTCTCTACAAATTTTTTTTCGTTAGGATATTTACGAAAATTCGGAGAAAATTAGGATATTTACGAAAAATTTAGAGAAAATTTGTTTTTTTCAACAGACCTGGGCAGTGACACCTCAGATTTGCCATTTTTTTGAATTTTTTTATTTAGCGTAGGGGTATTTATTTTTGCACAATAGGCACAGTACGAATTCAGACTCTACAAATTTTGTGGCCATACTACGGATTAAATCCGCCTAGTTTTAGCCAACAGCGGGCAAGTCTACTAACACTGGTGGTTACGTCGCCCGTAGAAATCAAAATTCGGCCACACAGTGACCCGCCCAACCACAAACACCGACGGGCTTTACAATTTGTTTGAATTGTGGGCTGCATTGTATTTTAAAACCCTCAAGTTCCAACACAGCACAGATGTGGGATTAAACTCCCAAAATTGACGAACAAAAAATCATTTTCCCGTGTCATTTTTTTAAGTTCCCAGTGGCATAGGTGAAGACTCCGGCATGGCAAAAGGGAGATCCATCATCGGCATTTGCATAACCTCCCGACAACACTGGCCCCTGCACGTTTGGCATATTTCGACAAGGGAAAAGATTCCATCAATCGCTGTGTTTATTTTGCCGACTATTTTTTCAGAAGTTCCTACCCACCGAAGGACTATGACACTTGGGCTCCATGCAGATTAATCCGTAATAGCCATGCAGCCAGTTGAGAACCTCGACACGTGTAAACTTTGACATGTCAAACTCCTTACCACATCAATAGTGACAATCAGAATTGCCACGTCACTTGTGGAACCTGGTAGCACTTGCCACATCATCGCACGTCTAGACACGTGTACGTTCCATACAGTACAAACATTTCGATCAGCTGCCACATCATCCTAGGGCGTGAATTTTTTGCTGACATCATCCTTTCATGAGGATAAAATTGATGACCGTTTGACCGTCAAACCCAGGCATTTTCCAATTGCAGAGGCAGCCATTTGACCGTCAAATTTAGACTTGCAGTTTTCCTTCTAGACCCTTCTTTAGATTGCATTTCAGTTTGGTAGCCTGACTTTGCGAGCCAATATCTTGGACATCCAAACTTTGATTCAGGTGCAATTTTTTTTGAAAATTAGGTAGAATTTCTTAAATTTTCTAGTGGTGGTGTTGTTTTTTGGTTTTGGTTCATAGATTTTGCAAAAATTACATTTTTTGGTGACTGTACCTGCATAATCCTACGTTTTGCAACTTCAGAAGCTCCATACGGGCACATCTGGTCACTTTTTCAAGTTCTATGTTTTTTGAAAGTGCGTATTTTTTTGTCTACTTTTCAGATCTGAAGTTAGTTTCTAGAGTTGTGTGGACAAATTTATCACTTTTAGAATTAGGCCTTCTTTGGCATTGTAAAGCTTTGATTCTTTTTCAAAATTGTTGTAAATCTAAGCTATAGTGTTTAAGTGACAAATTTAAGCCTTATAAGGTAGTTTTAAAAGAAAAATTAGAAAGTCCACTTTGTTCATTTTGACAAATGGCCCATTGTAAAGACACTACTTATAAAGTGCCAAAAGCATCTTTTTTGGGGGGGTTTTTTGATTGAGTGAAAAGGGGGGTGTGTACTATGTTTTTTGTGTCTCTCTCTTGTGCTCTTTTCATTTCTGCATCATGAGTTTTAAATGTCCTCCTCTAACTTCATGCAACTATTCTACATGGAAAGATATTGCATGGAGTAGATTAATGGAAAAAGGATATAGTCTTTACGTTGATGGTACAATTACCAAACCTACTGATGCTAAAGAACTCATTGATTGACAAATTCAAGACCAACAAGCTTTATGTGTTATCAGGAGTTGTGTACATGGAAATCTTCTCTTTCACATTAAAAATTGTTCAGAATCTAAAGAAGCTTGGGCTAAACTTGAACAGTTGTATGGTAAAGTGGATGAAGAAAAGGGATTTCAGATTGAGGATGATCTACTTCTCTTGGATCCTAAGAATTATGACACAATTTAGGATTACATCATCAAAGTCAATGAGTATAGGGCACTTCTTAAAGATTGTGAAAATCCCATGAAGGATGACAAGTTAATTCATCACATCCTCAAGAGGCTACCTTCTAAGTACGCTAACTTTGTTTCAAGTTTTAATACTCATAGGTTGACCATGGGATCTGCTTACTTGAAGCCTTCCTTTGATGGATTTGCAGACATGTTGATTGTTGAACAATCTCACTTGGTGGATTTTTGACTTCTCAAGTCATCAAAGACCAAAGCCTTGGTGTCTAGTGATGATCAAAAATCTAGTCAAGGGGGAAAAAGCAACAAGAAGAAGTAGTGGAAGCAGACAACACAATCTAAGACACAACAATCCTCCTCTCAACAAGGCAATTCTTCTTCAAACAAGAAGGGAAGTAATGAAAAGAAGGACAAACTCTTTTGTGCATACTGCAAAAAGCCAAATCACGACGAGCATCATTGCAAGACAAAAAGAATCGATGAGTTAGAAAATCTACTCAAGAAGAACAAGATTCTAGTGCCAGGTACTTCCAAGGATTCCACTCCAACCTCTTCAAAGAGTAAAGGTCAAGCACTTATGGCAAACAAAAATTCTTCTTTGGAATGGATACTTGAATCAGGTGCCTCTTACCATATGGGTTCTTCAAAGGAAGACTTTTCTTCATTGAAGCAGTCAAAGGTACCACACATCTTCATGGGAAATGATACTAAGATGAAAGTTGAAGGGAAAGGAGATGTGGAAATGGAAGATGGGGAATTCAAAGATGTTCTCTATGTTCCAAATCTAAGCTCCAATCTCCTATCAGTTTACCAAATCACTCACCTTAGAGATGGTCATAAGGTTGAGTTCCTTTCAGATTCAGTGATGGTGCAAAGTCTAAAAGATGATTCATTGGTAGCAGTGGGGAAAGTCAATGATGACAAGAGGATTTATTCCTTCTCCCACTTTGTGCCTAAGAGTCCTTGCCAAGCCTTGTTAACTCACTCTAATTGAAACATCAACTTATGGCATGAGCGGTTTGGTCACCTTGACTTTCGCTCACTTCATCAGTTTTGCTCAAAACACATGGTCAAAGGTCTACCTAATATCAACTTTTCTAAAAGAGAATGTTCATCTTGTTCAGTGGATATGAATCTCAAGGAGAAGTATGATAAAGGGAAGTCTTCTCGAGCTCCAGTTGTTCTTCAGCTAGTTCACATGGTATTAGCAGGACCCTTTGCAGTGACTTCAGTCAGCCAAGGCTGCTACATACTCACATTTGTTGATGACTTTTCGAGATTCACTTGGGTCCACTTCCTTCATCATAAGAATGAATATGTTCATAAGCTTCAAGACTTCAAGACTCATCTTGAACACAAGTCAAGGAAAGCCATCAAAGTATTAAGGGTTGACAATGAGAATAGATATGTTGACAGAAGACTTAAGAACCTTTGTAAAATTGAGGGGATTGATCTTCAGAACTCACCAGCATTCAGTCCGCACAAGACAGATGTTGTAGCTATGAGGATTAGGACTCTCAAGACCATGACAAGTTGCATGATTAAGGCCAAGTCTCTCGATTCTACACTAGAAGTTGAAGCCATTAGCAGTGCTACTCACATACTTAACAGGTCTCCTCATCCAACCTTACATGGAAAGACTCCTTTTGAGGCATGGTGTGGAAGAAAATTGGTTGTGAGTCACTTTAGAGTCTTTGGTTGTCCAGCATGGGCTAACCTATCTTCCAGGAGTTGCAAGGCACCAACACCTAGGCCTTGTACCTTCATCGATTATGAAGACAATGTGAAGGCTTACAGACTAATGGATCCAGAGACATGAGATTTTTGTGGAGAAGGATGTTCACTTTGAGGAAAATTCTCCTAGCTTTTCCTCTACTCCTCTCTGCACATCATACATAGTGGAAACTGATAGTGACACCAATGATAGTGCTTCAATAGGTTCAGACATGTGGGGTTCTGTCGATAGTTACAGTGAGAGGTCACATCAGTCCAGTCCACATGCTTATATTACCATAGTGAAAGGTCCATCACAACATGATACATCTCATCTTCCAACTCCACCTTCAGTTCACTTGGGAGACAAACTTGAGGACTTACATCTCATTGATGATGGTGATTCTTCTACAGTTGTTGCGAGGGCTTACTCTGACCCTCATGTCCATTCTCTACATGATGAATCTTCACAAGTTGGCATGATTGTGGATCCTAATGAACAACAATTAGTGGAGGTCTCTTTGTCAGTTGAGGAGACATATGGTTCATTGGAATAGGTTCAACAACCATCCTTGACCGATCTGCATTCGTTCTTTTCAACATAGTTGGAAGGGGTGAACTTCAGCATCAATACAGGGATACTTGAGCGAGTTTTAGGGCTAGCACACATCTTTAGGATTTTACCTTTGCCTTTGTTTCTTCCCAAGGGGAGGAACACCATTCTTCATTCATGGACTAGCTTCTTCATCGAAGCAGCTTTCACTTGTCGGCATTCTTCTTTTGAGGGGGGAGCCTATTCTGTCTCTCTTCCTTCTTTCATTCTCTTTTGTATATACTGGATGTATGTCGTAATGGGGGGGTCTTGATTACTCCATGCATCCATGCATCCTCTTTCATCTCTCTTTTTGGGGGAGGGTTTTTCCCATGAGGTTTGCCCTCTTTCCCCACTTTATGGGAGATTAGCATTTCATTATGTACATGGGTACCTAATATGGCCTAGTAGCTGGGACCCATTATGCATCTTCATCCTAGTTCATAAGCTTAAGGGCATTCCCCTAAGTTGCACTTAAGGGGGGGTGTTGGTGTAAATAAGTATTTACTTATTACACTTACTTAAGTTTACTTAGGTTAATGCATTATTTAATTATTTTGCATTATTTAATTATTTTTATTTGTGAGACACTAAGGAGTTTGTGCACCTTTTTGAGTTGTTATGTAAACAACACAGGAGTATGCAACTCTATTTTAGCACATGGTGTCTACAACACTATTTTGCGTGTCACACCCTTGTAGGCTTATCCTCTCATCATCACACTTACTTCTGTGCTTAATGGAGGATAACCCATATCTAGTGGACATGTGCTTGGTTGTATGACACATCATGGTGTTGATTACGAGGCATTCTAGATGTATCTCAGAGGCCTTTATATATAGGCACTCCTAGTGTACTTTGACATTGCACTAATCATGACATATTGAATACATTGTCATTCTGATCATACTCTCTCTCTCTCTCTCTCTCTCTCTCTCTCTCTCTCTTTGATCTACTGTGTGCTTGTGTTTGAGTTCTTAGTTCCTGGGTGAATTTTTCCCTTAGGCAAATTTTTACAGTCATTTTATTCACCTTTTTGATTCAAAATCTTATTCATCAGCTTATGGCAACCAAGTTCGTGGGTTTTGATGGTTTGACTAGGATCAAGTCCTAATTACATAATAGTTATGCAGATTATGTTAAGGTGAATGACACATTTACCATAAGGATTTGCAAGGAACTACAAGGATTCCTGGAGAGAAGATTCAACCCTAAAGCAATGGCCACCATCAGTCAGTTTGGATGTTTTTTTTTGGATAGGTAAATGGCTGAAGCCTGGGTTATTTATTATTATTATTAAGATTAGTTATTATTATGTGTTAATCATGAGTAGATTCAAACCCAAGACCTCCCCGATGAGAGGCTCGCAATTTACCAATGCATTGTAGGTGCTTGCCTCAGTGAATTTGGATGTTACTTTATTTAGTTCTCATCATTTTCTTATTTGCATCTTGCAGCATTTGATGGGTTTCTCCTTAAGCTACTAAGGTATCCAAGTGACATGATCATGTTGATTGAGATTATATGAAAAGCTCTGCAAGTGAACATCTTGAGCGGAAGCCTGAAGAAGAAGGGATACAAATTTCCTATGAAGGTTTGAGCCTTCAGTTGCGACACCTAGTCCAATGCCAAGAACATGATGAAGGTGTTCAAGAAGAAATATAAGCTAGACATGTATGAAGTCCTGAGGCCTATGTTTGACCCAAACGGGTATGCCAGAGATGTTCTACAAATCGAGAGCGTGATAAAGCATATCACCACAATTGAAGATTATTGGGCTGATTGCAAAGATGAGTTTGAGAGCCATGATCGAGCCTTCACTAGCTTGATAGTTGATGAAGTGAAAATGTATAAGGTGAATATAGATGTAGATGGAATTGAAGGTGATGGTCAAAATATGTATAGCAATACTTATTTGACCAAGCTGAGGAATACTCCCATAAGTTTGGAACCTTTTGAAGATGCTGTGGAGGATGTAGATATGATGATGGCCAGAATCTACAAGAGAACTAGAAAGTGGGTGGAATGGACCATAGAATAGAGAAGTAGGAGAAAAGGTGCATCCACTTGGTCTTCCTCAAAAGTAGCAACAACCTCATCTTCTCATAGTAGTGCTTCAGGCACAATCTTGCCTATCACTCAAGGACTTGCTCAACTAACTAGTGGAGGCAACCAACCTCCTGACAAGAACATCCCACTTGATAAAACTTGTTAGGATGGTTTAGTGCCAATGATTAGAATGGAAATAGAGGTCAAAAAGAAGAAGGCAGAGGAGATGAAAGATGGTGTAGTCATGGTAGCTCTCTCACTCGACAATAGTCCTATTCCATCCATAAGTGCCCCATTACTCCTACCAAGTAGTCCCCAAATACAAGTGGTTGACCTTGGATATGGGGGGAGTAGTGAGAGTGAATCTACAAAGTCTAATGAAGCAACAAAGAAGACAAAAAAAGCAGAGAAGGGTCTAGAAGCTTCATAACTTATTTCCTAGGCTCCAAAGAATCCTTTCTCTTTAGCTTCAAAGACATTAACTCTAGTTAAGAGGAAAATGTTCAATGTGGATACACTCGGGACTGTGTCTAAGGTAATTGCCATTGAATCATGGCTTGAGAATACTCTAGATAGAAAGAGGAAGAGGATAGAGGAGGGAGCCCCAAGTAAAGAGACTTTTTCTCTAGCTATCAATTCTGGGTCGACATTGAGTAATGTTAAGAAGCAGAAGACTGTCAATTCTCGACTGAGACCCTAATATATGACACTTAACTATGGAGATTTCTAAGCTCGCCAAGGAGGGGAGAATTGAAGACCTAACTATAGATGACTTCACATTATAGTCTCTGAACCTCAGAGAAGTTAAGCATGACACCAAAGTGGGCTTGTGGAAGTCAACAAGTGAAGTGATAGAGGAGGAACCTGAAGGGCTCAATCTTGCCAAAGTCAGGATGAAGCCGAAGATCCATGAACTCAACCACTTCATTAGGAAACTAATTTCCCCACTACCAAGTATTTTGGGAAGTGACCCTACAACCACTTATATCCAAGCTATCATTTCCCAATTGCAAGAAGACAAAAATTTTGGGCAAATTTGTAGGGAATGGAGTGAGAAACTCAAGTCTAAAGGAGTTGAAATTATAGATCAACTTGTTAATGCAATGTTGAGGTTGGAAATAGAAAAGGATAATATCTTGTCCAATAGGGCTAATCTATCAATATAAAGGGCAAAGAGTAAAGATTGCATCTTGCTCTTGAATTTGGTAATCCAAATGAAGACAAAGAAAGCAGTGGAAGCCAAGATCTTGTAGAAGGGAGATGAGCCCTTTTTTGAATGGCAACAGAGTTTGCAATTCAAAGCTAAGATGATCTTTATGGAAGAAGATGGACTACAAAAGGAGGTCAAAGTCAAAGAAGAGCAAGATAAAGATTATGAGTTGCTGAAAGGATTGCACACTGACTCTCAAACAAGTAGACAAGGGAAAGGAGTAGTAGGAGTTGCTCTTATCAAAAAGAGTTTCTCCAGTTATCTAGATACTCTGACAAAGAAGTCTACCCCCAAAATAGAGTGTCAGAGCTCCAAAATCTCAATAGATGTATACACATGGATATGGAGGAAATGCAAGTGCAGTTGAATTCCATCAATGACTTAGCCATAGAGCACTCCAAGTGGCTCTTGAGCTACACCAACATCCATGTCCACAGACATGAGGAGCTGATCCCAATCATTGTTGTTGCCAAAGCCTATAAGGTGAAGTTGGAAAAAGGAAAGAAGGTGAAGTGATCTTTATCCTGCCCTTTTTTAGTTTGATTGTAATAGACGATTGGCTCCTTGCCATTTGTCATTTTGAGGAGATGAACTAGTTTAAGTTACAATTTATAATGGTCAATCCTATCTGTACCTAATTGAAAGATTAATGAAAGGTTGAATAATTTTTGGTGTGAAATACTTCATGTTGTAGAGATAAGTTGAATGTGTTTTATATCAATTATTTACTGTTCCATTGTTTATGATAGTTTAAAATATCTCTTTTAGTTGAATTGAGTTAAGGAGTAAAAAGAGTTTTGTTCCCCCATTCAATGTAGCAAACTGAAGATAATAATAGTGTTATTGAAGGTTAAAAGAGATTATGTCCAGAATTATTCCTTAAGTTAGTCCCTTTCATGTTAGAGTTAGAAGCATTCTATTAAGTAGCTAATTCATAGATAGATTTCATTACTATATTGCCAATTTTTGTGGGTTCATAAGATGTATGAGTTCACAAATTTGATCAGTATTAAAACTTGAATCCTTTCTTGAGTTAGTTCCTATTTAGGCCTAACTTGGTTTACCTCTCCTATTCTATGGTCAAGGAAAAACCCCATTTAGAATTAGGAACAAAGAAATTCATTGAAAATAAAAAATTCAAGGGAGCTGTACCTACAAACTCAGAGGGAAGTCAGTCATTCAATTATGATTTCCCAACTATTGTAATCAAATCATTATTCACAAACATTGGGTATTTAAAGAGTTAAATAAAAGAACATCTATTCACCAATAATAAGAAAAAAACCAATAGCCATGCACAAAATATAAACACCTAATATCCAACACGGGAGATATAATGCTACACCATAGAGGGCATACAAACATCATAAGATAATCAATTTCAAGAAACATAAGATGCTAGAAGAGAATATCATAGATAAAGTAAGCTATAAACTATTGTTATATGAGAAGCGTTAAGATCTAAGATATGATAAGACACTTTGCTAGGCAAAAATACACAGGCATGTATGTAACAAAGCAATACATATCTAGAGATAAGAATGTTCCATTAAACAAAAAAAATCTATAGAGAAATGAAATAGAGAGAGGAAATGATGCAATTATAACATCAAAAGAAACATAACAGAGAAATAAACCCACCCATGCAATGAAAAGGGATGTAAGAGAAGAATGTCATCATGTAATGAGGAAATGCTATCAAGAACACCAAATTTCAAGAAGACAAGAGATAAAATAGATTCAAGAAAATATTTGAAAGAAAGGCTAACAAACTCTTTCTCCCACATATGATTTTGTAAGATGCCTATGTATAGGAAAAATAAGAGATTCTGAGAAGGAAAAAAGAAAAAGAAAAAGAAAAAAGAACAAGTAATCCTTGCTCCCTAGTAAAAAGGAACAAGAAAAAGGGACTTATTTGGAGATTCTGAATACACGTTATATAAAATAATGGGGAATTCACTCCAATAGGTGAGAAGAAGGACAAAGTAAAGTTATGAATAAATTGTAGCACCTTGTGCATATAGAAACAAAAATTGATGCAATCAACAATCATGTGAGAATTATCATAGTGAAAAGGACATGAAAATTTGAAAATAAAATCTTGAAGAGGAATGCTATTTTTTTTGGTTCAACAATAACTACTTGAATATACACCTTCAAATCCAAATCTCTACAAGTATCTAGATAATCAAGATCAAGAGTAGGTAAGAGAAGATGAAGAGGAGGTTGTCCATGATAATATTGCACAATTTAAGAAGGAGAATAACCAATACCATGTTTATCTACCTTAAGAGATATATGAATATGATTTTTAATATCATGTTCATTAATATCGATTCATAAGCCATTGTAACCTTGTTTAGTGATCATGTAATATCTTTTAGGATAATTATTTGTCAAAATATCAATAAGAAGATATTTTTTACTAGAATCATGAGAAAAGGTAGTGTAAGGAATGATAACAAGAGAAGAAATAAAAGGAACTTTAAGTTTCCCCTTATTATGAGTAGAAGGAGGAGAAAGTTCATTAATGAATGTGGTAACATATCCATAATGAAATAAGGTTTGAGCTAGAACATATGTTTAAGAAGTGCTAGGAGATGAAGATGGAAGAGGAGGAGGAGGGTTAGGCAATTAGGAGCATTATCAACTAAATATTGCACATAATCAAAACAAGAAATAAGCGAACCACATAAAGATCTAATCATAAACTTGAAAGAAGAAAAATATGTACTACTTATTCTCATAATATCATAAGAAAGAAGAGCATGAAGCGTCATGAATTCTATAAAATGCATGAAACTCTCATATACATCATACATGCCATAAAAAGATACAAGAAGGAGTAAATTGAAAAAGATAGCCATACACCAAAAGATCTTCATCATGCAAGATGTAAGCCAACCAAGAGAACAAAAATATGAAGATGAAGATGCAAAGAATCTAACTCCAAAAAGAGAACAAGTCGAGTTCACCAATTATGGAGAAAGGTGAACAAGAAAATGTAAGAATCTAACTCCAAACTCAAATAAGAGAGCACATTGAGTTCATTAGTTAATGTAGGGCTGTGAAATGGAAGAAGAAAAACCCACACATTTATGAAGGGGGAAGACCAAGATCTTGTTGATATCTCTAAGTTTTGTTGTCTATTAGTATCAAACACTTAATCATATATAAGGTATAGTCAATCAATCATCACTACGACTAAGTTACTCTATATAGGCCGAGTCATGTAAGGAATTATAAATAATCATGTTTCCAAGCTCTATAGGAGCCATACAAGTCTTTGGTCATCGAGTACTTTTTGTATAAGCCAAGCATAGTAAATATCATGTAGATAGAGCACATAAATGCTGAGTTATATAGGAGTTGAGTAAGTTAAGGCTAAGCGATAATAAGAACAATAGTTACGACCAAGCATCAGAGAAAATGTGTGCCAAGTAACATAGAGTGAACAAAATGTATGGAATGCTACAAACTTTGAGGCAAAACATTTTTGAGCCAACATGTAAATGAAAACTAATGATCATAGAGTTTGTTACAATTGTTGTTACGAATTTTGATGCGGATCACCGATCCCTATGAGGGATGAAAAACTGATAAAATGAAGAGGGAAAAAGGAAAACATATAGATTATTGACCTTATTCTAGAAGACTATACAGATGTCTTTAAAGGGGAAGATTCAAACCCTGTTTTGATATGATAATATAGTGGATGATAATACAAGTGTACAAAGTGAGTGAAGTATTATGTGAAGGAGTTTTGGATGCTACAAGTGAAAGTTGTGAATGATAGAGTTAGCGACCTAATGAAACTATGAAGGATAGAATAAAGATATATTAGATAAGAGACTAGATCAAAGATTGGAAGGAGGACATCTGCAATCAACAATTGTAAGTGTAGAGCAAAGGATTAGGTACTAAATCTATTTTAACATATTGAATTAGGAAAAATCTCTTAACAGAGTGGTTTTAACAGACTTTTGTAAATCTCCTAACAAAGTCATTACTTCATTGTAGGTGTTAAATCCTTTAATCAAGGTAGAACTAATAGTCTTGTAAATATTTTAATAGGGAAGACCCCTCATAAGGTAGATCATCATAAGTGATCAAAATTGTAGTCCTAACATGCTAAATTTGTTACTACAGTAATGAAGATTTGTGGGTGTCGTCCCCAACCTAGTTTTACCTTCACCTTGAAGGGTTTTTGGGTTATCAAATCTTTTATGTTATGTGTTTACATTTCATAGATGTGGTACTTAGGTAGATTTATTTCAACATTTGATATTTCAAGTCATGTTATGCATAAACTAGATATGAGATGGTTAACATGGTGAAAAGAGTAAGGTTGTTTTGAAGGATAAATTTTTTATAGATCCTGATTCACCCCCTCTCAGTATCTCAGTTTCCCAATAAACTTCCAATAATTGGTATAAGAGAATTTTTCTCTTAATAGAAGTATAACAACTTGAGAGTCCAGATCTTGGAGATGGAGGTTTACAAATTGGGAAAGATTATTGAAAACCAAGTGATTGACATCCAATTCATACTGCAACAACTTGAAGCAGCAAGAGAGGAACTGAGGAAATCCCTAATGAAGAGAAAAGATATGGCTATTCAACAAAATGACACATTGTATCAAAAAGTTGATACAAAAGGACTACTTGATGATGGAAATTCTAGTGAAAGTGACGTTGCTATTGCAGATCTATTAGAGAAGAATGATATTGAAGAATTCAGAGGACTGAAAAGAGAACATGAAATCCAGTTAGTAAGGCTATGTGAAGTGATCAGACAAAAGAAGAAAGATGAAGAAAAAAAGTTGTGGCTGAAAAAGACAAAAGACAAATGGCTATTAGACTTGAAGAAAGGTAATTTAATGTACAAAAGATTACAAACACTTAGCTATACATGATGAATTAACTGATGATTGCAAATTAGGAACTAAATATGAAAGACATTGAGACAAAAAATCTGAGATCACAGAGTGACTTACTAAGGAATGAGTTAAGATCTGAGAAAGAACTTGTGGAAAGGATGAACAAGCCTAGTGAAGCAATAAGATACTTTGAAGGACTGATGAGATCACCTAGGTCATCTGGTAGCACCTATGGAATAGGACATATAAAGCAACAATCATCTACTAAAAAAGGAGAATCATCCAAGAGTGGAGAGCTAAGGAATACAAAATAAAAAGTCAAACCTACATGCTATCATTGTGGTAAACTTGGGCAACCTACAAACATTGTAGAGGCAATAATGGTATGCAAAACCCTAAACCTAAGTTTACTAGTTACTTTTTTTATTGTAAGAAGCAAGGACATCAAATACATGAATGTAGATCAAGGATGGACAATACTACAGCTAGATTTGAGGGATATTGTTACAATTGTCAAAAGTTTGGACATAGAGCATATGAATGCAAATCATAGGCAAAACCTAATTGGATAACCACAAGGTAGGACAATGTACCTAAGAAAGTTTGTTCTAATTGTCACAAGGTTGGACATGCGAATAAAAGCTAAAGGATGTAAGCATCAATACCAAATAATGAACACATCAAGGGTAAAGGAAAATTAGATGCTGAACAAACAAAGGAGATGAATCAAACTTGGAAGAAAAAGTTAGAAGTTGGAAGCAGTGGAACAAATGAAGTTAAGATCACCTAATCCAATGGAGAAGGTGATCACACCACCTCAAACTGATCAAGAAAGGTATTTAAAGAACTATATATTTAATCACTTATTTTACATCAATCCCTAACATAGATTGTGCCAAAGTTGATATCTGCATGAGAAAAGATGCATTAGAACAAATCTATGGAAATAATAGTACAATAGAATTGTCTACATTTTGTGTATCGAGCATTAGTAAAACAATATGTATTGTAGATAGTAGTTTTCCACAATCCATTAGAATTCTTAGTTGTGTTTTCTGGGTAGATTGTGTTACAATTTTTGCATCAATGTTTAGGATCACACTCTGTGATCCATCATCAGGATGAGAGAGCTGAAGGAAAAAATAAGTATTGACCAAGCATTGCAATATGGACCGAGTATTCCCAATGTCAAACTGATGTATAGGCCAGTTAGATGGTATTGACCGAGCTATACAATAAAGACAGAGTTCAAAAGTTTAGTAATGACCAAGGCAGCTGGATTCCACCTAATAGAGGAAAAAGCATTTATGGAGGCCCTAACTTGAATGAATTGAGGTATATATCAAGAATTTGAAGAAATTTTATACACCTTACATTTAGATTTTGAGAGCACAAAGTAATTTGAGCAACTTGCAAAACAATTTTAAGGTGATTGAAAGCATATTAGAATGGAAGTGTGATCAAATATTGATTTTCAATTGTTAAAAACAAGAAAAATGGCATCATCATCATTATCATCTACAATGAAGAATCAAGGAGAAGAGATAAGCAATGTTCAATCGGTGAAAAGTGAAATTTTTCCTCCACCTAAGTATCGTGCTAATCCTAAAATTTTCATGAAAGGAGATTCAATGGGTGCATTATCATCAATACAACCTAAGGTTATTATGATCCATGACATACAAAGTTGTTATATATGCAAAATTGGTGAAGTTGGAGACTATGAGATTCGTGTGGCCTATGATAAATTATGTGATGAAGGAATATTAAAGGATGAGTTTAAAATTGTTGAGATGAAAAGGGTTGACTCATGCCATAGTTTTTCCAAGAAATTTAAGATTGAATGAATTAAAGTTGTGCTAAGTAGAATTCATGATATGGAGTTGTGGTTAGAGAATGAACCAGTTAAGATTACAAAGAAGATAACTCATTCTATTACTAGTTATCCAACATTTGATAAGAAGAAGCATTGCATTGTCAAAGCTAAGAAGTTGTCCAGGCAAATACCATGGCCGAGTGGAATGGACGTGGCATATTTATTTCAACCATTACTAATCCATTGATCGAGTTTAAAGTAAGAGTGATCTCTCATAAATTTTATCAGTCAAGTCGATTAAATAGTGTGCCATGTATGGAAGTTGATTAGGAATGGAAGATTGTGATGCAAGATCATGAATATGATCTTTCCATGTTACAATAGTTGCAACTAGCAGAGAACCTGATATCTATCAAGAAAGCAAAGAATTCAATATATAAGTTTGGATCATTGATTATGTGTATTTTCCTTAATAATCAGAATTATTTTCTAGCTATTGAGAATGTTGAATGGGAACAAGACAAACCTACTACAAGGAAGATTAGTGAGTATATAACACATTTGGGAGAAAATTTTGAGAATGTTCTTGATGGATACTTTGAAGAATTCAAATAGAAGATGAGAAAACAATTAAGGATGTCAACATTGTTAGTTGAGAAGCATTATAATGATGCATGTTTTCTAGTTGATACTAATAACACATTTGTATAGGCAATTAAGCTGAGGATAGCCTAGCTTAAACCTTTTGGATATGAAATTGAGATTGATGATGTGAGTGCAATAATTTCTGCACTACTAAATGAAGAAATTGATTCAAAGGCAACATTCTTTGGCAAATATGAAGAAGCAAAAGCCAGAATAACTATAGGTGTCAAGATTGTTTCTACTGTTAAGGAAAGGAAGAAAATGGTTGAAGACCTAGAAGGAAAGATATGCACACAAACAAAAGTAAAATTACCTTTAATGATGAGAAAAGGTCATGGAGAGGATAAAGAAAATGATAGTGATGTAGAGGAAGAGGAGGAGAGTGCAAAAAAATAGGGTAAAGCCCTAACACTTGTCACCCAACTAGTGAAGAAGGATAAAACACTAAAAACCACTAAGCCTAAGGTGAGGAAGGATGCAAAAATGGTAACAACTAAGCCCTTCTCTCCTCCTGCACCACAAGCAACAATAGCTAGTGCTGAACCACCATTAAAGAAAGGAGTGGTAAAGATCACAAAACCAAGTGGCACAAGTGTAGTGAAGAAGAAAATGCTAGCCACTATAGGTCAATAGAAGAAAAGAAGGTTGACTGAGAAAAGAGATGCTGAAGAGGAAGATGCAGAGAGGATCGAGTTAGATGAACTTGGTCATCACCGAGTCACTATGCCTACAAAGCCTAGAACTATTAACGATGTATGTTCCAACATTAGAAACTCTATAGGCCTATTAGGTTTTAGATATGTAAAGTATGATAAATTGAGTCATGATGATAAATCCAAGGTAGAGGAGGCCATGTTAGAAATGATGGCTAACAATAAGCTATCACCTATAGAAGTTGAAAATAGGATTCCAAGTGATTTGTATAATAGACTTGACGAAAAGTGGCAACAAGCAACTAAAATTGAGAAGCAAATAAGAGAAGGCACATAAGCCAAAATTATGCCTGAGTTGACAAATAAGAAAAAGACAACATTTTTGGAGAAGTATAGGAACCAATTTGTTCCTAAATTTAGAACATTTATGATTTTACAAAATAAAATTGAGGTTTTTGTACAACAAAATGAATTATTGTGGAAGAGTATTTATTTTTGGACTAATGATAGAAGAAAGAATAATAAATTGTAGCAATTGAAGATGATCAAAGTGATGAAGAAGATTCAAGTGTGCTGAGCCCAAAAGGAAATATATCGCCTATTCATGCATCCACACCCGACACTCCTATTCTAAAAAAAATAAGGGTCTATCCTAAGGACAAAGAAACTCTAGTCCAAGTTGTTGATGAACAAAAAAATACTTTGGAGGCTGAGGAACCAAAAAAGGAAACAAATGTAGAGCCATCTACTATAGGTCAAACAAGACCACATGTCTCAATAGCTCAGGATGAAGTAGAACAAGAGAAAGAGAATGTAGTTTCTTAGGTAGTGTCGAGTGCTACTATTGCTGTTCCTAGCACTAAAATATAGGGGAGACTGAGTGGTGACACCCCCTCACCTACTCTAATTCAAGATGTACCAAGAAACATCACTCCAAAGAAAGGAAATAGAAAGAAGAAAAAAGACAGTTCTCTAGATAACACTGTTACTCTGGATGAAGTTATAGAAATGCCAAAATGGGATCTAACTAATCTCACATTTGAACAAACTATCATCCTACAATATATTTTAGTAAGAAAGAAAAGACAAGAAGAAATGAAAAGAGAACATCAACATAAACAAGTGTTGCATGATATCAAGGATATATTTGTTGACGCCTTTGATATATAGACCATTGATGAAAAGACCCCCATTATCTCTCATCTAGTACAAATTTTTGAAAAAGTCAACATTAAGAATATTGAAGCAAATGAAAAATTAATGCCTTGGTCTGAGAAGAATTTTGAAAAGAAAGTAATAGAGAAAGTTTCTACTGTCATTGCAGTAAGAAAAGTAGAGTTGCAGGCACTAGTACAGAACCTAGAAGAACATGTGAAGAAGGTATAAAATCTGTACAATATTACTTGTGATGTACCAAGATTTACTAATTAATTGTAGGAAAAGATTCAAAAGATTCAAGCTAACATAAAGCTATCAAGAAGTTCTATCTCTCAGTCAATAGGATCAAGTTCAATGTACTATAACAGATTATTTTTTGCACAAGGGAGGTTGGCCAAGCTATAAACAACATATAGTAGAATCAGGGCCAAACTTATCTTTATCTAGTCTATGTTGATATTGTTAGCATGAATGCTGATGATACTACTTTGGGGGAGTATCCTAAGAATTGAAAAGTATTGACATGTTGCATTCATGACTATGTTTGTCATTAATGTCAATATAGTATGGTTTCTTTAAAGATTGGTTGAGTAGCAGACAAAGATCTTAGTCATCGAGACAATGGTTTGATTATTTGGTGATGTACGGTCATGGACATGTTCAACACAGTGTCCTAATGATGTGGTTCAACACATAGAGTCTAAGTCAGAGATGTGTGAAAGTTGTACATAACTTACAGAGAAAAGTTTAGAGATAGAACATCTGGAAAGTAGTTCTTGATGTTTTCTTTTTTATCTTTCATCTAAGATGTAATGAGAAGATGTACAGTCAGGTAGTGACAAAGGACAGTCTATTGGTGATGTTAGCAAGTGTAAAAGACCTAGTATCACATGTGTAAATTTTTGTATAGACTGTGAGATAACAATGCTATTGTAATTGTAATTAATTAATTATCTTATTATAATTATTTGGGAAAGCCTCAAGGAAGACTCAAGGAATTATTTTGAAGATATGGTATAAGGGAAAGATGTTTTCCTTGATTGTAAAGAGTAGTGATCATTATATGAAGTGTGAAGTGCAAAAAGGAGTAGAGTGTTTGGTAAATGCATGTAAGTGATCCAAGGGATTATTGGATACAATATTTGTGAACTAGTTACAAGATTAGGAGGAGAAGTCCGGTTGATAGGACAGAGGAAGAGGAAGGAAGTGCATTTAATTTCTATTATTATGCAAGGAATAATACATAGATCATTTGGATAATGGATTCATTGGTCTTATCCTTGAAGTTGTTTGGGTAGTGGGTCCAACTGTCTTCTACAACTCCTAACAGGGTTGGGATCTCCTAATAGGGATTCAAAATCTCTTAATAGGGAATCATATGTATTGAATGTATTCATAGACTCCTAATAGGGTCCATCCTCTAACAAAGAATATTTATATTATTACATCATCTTGTGGGTACCATACACATCGGGGTTTTCCCTCTGATCAAGGGTTTCCCTAGTTAACATATCTGGTGTTATTGTGTATGAGTATCTTGTTGCGGTTTCTAATTATGTTGGTCATATGGTTAAAATTTAATAAGGTTGATAATTGTGATATTAGTTGGATAACTAATTCACAACCCCCCCCCAGACCCCGCCCCCCCCCCCCAACCTAGTTATATTGGTGGACTATATATTCTAATAGATACCTCACTTGGAGGTTATGTAATGAGAGTTAGCTTCAGCAAAGGATCTAGTTCGTAGAGATCCTAAACTTTCAATTGATACAACTTAATTGACTTAGCTGCAAATTTGGAGATTAAGACTCATGTTACCACATGGGATCATGCTCTTTCCATGATTATCCAAACCCATAAGCCATTCATTGATAAATATGGTTTGATTCCATCTACTCAACCCCAATAACAAACATAAGTGAGAAAAACAAGATGGATAGATGAGAAAAATATATAAGGGGTATAGATGATATGGAATGTTATGGATAGATGGTAGATAAAACAAAAATAAAGGGGAAAGAATGGAAAAAGATGATTAATTAGAGAAATACAGCTTAGAAAGGTAGAAGGCAATGGAGGTATGAAAAAGCTGTAATCAAACTATTTTTATTCATGTAACATATGCATTGTATAACTATGTTGTAAAAGGAAGTTTTGAAGTTTTACAAGAACAAAGTCATAGGCTTAGGGAGAGTACTATTGTTTTTGTAATTATGTAAAGTTGTAATCATGACAAAGTGTTTTTTCTACTAATGTCAAAGGGGGAGATTGCTGGTATCTCTAAGTTTTTTGGTCTATTAGTGTCAAACACTTAGTCACATATAAGGCAGAGTTAGTCAGTCATCATTGCGACTGAGTTACTCTATATAGCCCGAGTCATGTAAAGACTTGTAAATAATCATGTATATGCCAAGATCTATAGAAGTCAAGCAAGTCTTTGGTCCCTGAGCACAATGAATGCCAAGAAGATAGAGAACATAGATGCTGAGTTATACAGAAGGAGCTAAGTAAGTTAAGACTGAGCAATGATAGAAACAATAATTACGACTAAGCATTAGAGATAGTGTGTGCTGAGTAACACAAAGTGAACAAAATCTTTGGAATGGTACAAGGTTTGAGGTAAACCATTTTTGAGCTGACATGTAAATGACATTTAATGATCATAGAGTTTTCTAAAATGGTTGTCACATCTTTTGACATGGATCACCGATCCCTATGAGGAATGAGCAACCAATTAGATGAAGAGGGAAAAAGGGAAACATCTAGATCATTTATCTTATTCTAGAAGACTCTAGAGATGTTTCTAAAAGAGAAGATCCAAACATTATTTTGATATGATGATATAGAGGATGATAATGCGAAGTGTGCGAAGTGAGTGAAGTATTATGTAAAGGGGTTTTCGATGCTGCATGCAAAATTTGTGAAGAAAATAGTTAGTGACCTAATAAAAGTGAAGGACAAAGTAGAGATATATCATATAAGAGATCAAATCAGAGATTGGAAGGAGAAGATCGGTAATCAACAATTGTAAGTACAGACTAAAGGATCATTTATTGAATCAATTTTGACAGATTGAATTAGGGAAAATATCTTAACAAAGTGGTTTTAATAGACCATTTTAAATCTCCTAATAGAGCCCTTACTTCATCATTAGTGTTAAATCCTTTAATGAAGGTAGATCTAATAATCTTGTAAAGCTTTTAACAGTGTAGACCCCTAATAGGGTAGTTCATCAAATCTTTTGTGTTATGTGTTTACATTTCATGGATGTGATACTTAGCTAGATTTATTTCAGCATTTGATATTTCAAGTTATGTTATGCATAAACTATATATGAGATGGTTAACATGGTGCAAATAGTAAAGTTGTTTTGAAGGATAAAACTTTTATAGATCCTTATTCACCACCCTTCTTAGTATCTCAGTTTCTCAATAAACTTCCAACAGATCCACCCCTTGGATTATATTTTATTAACACAAGAGGAGATATCAATGTAAACCTAAATGCAAAAGGATGAATAAATTGGGTTAGTTTTCCTCTCATCTCCACCTTAAAAGGATTTAAGAAAGAAGATAGATAATTTAATGCTGAAATGTAAAGTTTGGAATTAAAAAGGGGAAGATGATATACCCCAAAAAATACAAACTTGAAAATGGGTTGTCAAATGATATCAAAAATTGTTGAAGATCTAGGCTAAAAATTGTGCAACAAACAAAAACTAGAAATTATTCGGCAATCTATTAGGGTCAAAATGGATCATTAGGGGTAATCTATTTACCATTGAAGGATTACAGGTGATATAATCGACTTTGAAGAAATGCATGCAACATTGATTTTGATTTTTTAGCTCCAAAGAAAGCCAAAAAGGGTATCCAAATCCACAACTTGTTTGCCAATCTAAGATCCAAAACCTAAAAAATACAAGATTTTCTTATTTTTTTGTTTTGGGAGGGGGGGTTGCCTCAATCAAACCCCAATTCAGGACTTAACCTTGAATTGAAATAAAGAGAGAACACTAGAAGTAGTAGTGATAGATCTAACATGAAGAAATGTAAATCTATGAATATTGTTTTGAATTTAGGATGTAATCAAATATATAGATGCAATAGCTTTGACTTAAAAAACCCTATAAATAAAATCAAAGTGAACCAAAAACTTCATGAATGAATGTTCTTGAAATCCACCTTATGAATGTAGATGAATGCAGATCTTGAGAGGATAAATGTAGAAGATGAATTAAAGGATTTTGAATGTATGAAAGGAGATCTTGAGTGTTGAAAATGCAATATAAGATCTAGCATAACCTCCTTCGATAGCTTGAATGCATGAATCCTTGAGCTTCAATGGAGAGGTTACTTGAATGTCTTGAATGCTTGAAGAATGATGGAGAATGGAGAACTTGAGAGATCGATTAATTGCACATATGAGAGATTAGATATCATGATGAATAAATGGAGGGGTTTATAAAGGGCTTGGAATCGACTAACTCCCATAGGATGACCTACCTAGAAATTAAGACCCCAAAGCTATCCAGAGACAAGACCTGCATAGAGGATTCATAATAGGCCCCAATACAAGACACAATGCATCCTTGATTAGCCCATTAGGGGTGCAGTGCATCCCCGAAAATCATGGCCTACAACCTCCTAGATCCCTTTAGGATCCCAAAACAGTTCCTAGATTCTATAAATTAGGCACAGAGTTTGAGACATAGTTGTTTTAGTGTGGAGAACATATTTCAAGTGAATAAATAAAGGGAAGGGAATACCTAGGAGGATATATCCTATCTCAAGCTTAACACCATGAAAATAGGAGCTTTATAGAGGATCTATTAGGCTTTACCCCAATTCCACCTAGGAGAAAGGATAGAAAAGAGAGGAAAGAAGGAGAGGAGCAAGGAAATTGATAACCTCACACTAATGTGTGCTGAATTATCACTAAATAGAGTGCCTCCAATTTAAGATGGTACACTTATCATTTGAGATACAAAATTCTTTAGACCAACATTGAAAAACCAACAAGGAAGACCAAATAGAGCATTGCTCATGAGAGAGGATATCCTCAACATGGGAAGGATTGGAAAAATGAAATAAAAAATCCTTTGGTAAGGCTTTGAATATTATCAAGCCAAAATCCATGAGGAGTCTAAGATTCGGCTACCAATTGTTGTAACATGCTTTCAAGAGGGATTTTACCCACAAAACAACCTATCAAAGTATGTTTTTCTATCCATTCACACACATGATCAAAATCTTGAACTTGACCCATAATGTCACATGAGGGCATACCTTGTGACACATTTTTGGAACAAATTTGAAGGGCATTTTTTCAACAGTGATGCGATGAGAATCTATTACAATAATTCCAACACTAATCTCAATTGTTGGGCTTAAGTTGCCCAAAGCCATTATAAACCCCACTAATCCCACAAAAAAAGAAATATGACAAAGGAAAATACATAAGGATTACCTAGAATAGAATTACATAACCCCTATAGAAACATGTAGTTCATTGTTAAATGAATTTTCAAATAATTAAGTATTGATATATAAAATTTAAAGCAATCTCTTTTACAATATCATCATTTTGTATAAGATCAAAGGAAATTTGGAGTATGCACACAAAAATGAGGAATGAGAAAGAGGTTCAAAGTGTTCATGTTTTTTTCTAAAAATAGAAAATATATCTGGGGTGATAAATTATGGGCATTCATGCTCAAAATTTGATGACATAACAAGAATAAGAGTCATAGTCATGCTATAAATTTGATGACATATAAATATCTTATTGTTTAAAACAAAAGAAAAGATTTGTTTTTTCACTTGATGTATCATGAAATCTTGTTCAAATTTAAGAATACAAATGCTAATGATTTAATAAAAGGCACACTCATTTTGATTAGACAATTCTCTATCTAAATTATAATAGGTGTGTGGAAATTTAGTAACAAGCATATTTCTCCATCCTATAAAATCTATAAAAATAGTTGTAGAACTTATTTCCATAATATTATCAAAGTTAACATGAAATATTTGTTTTTCCAGTTGATGTATCATGAAATATTGTTGAATTTTACGAATATAAACGCTAAGGATTTAATAAAAGGTACACTCATTTTGATTAGATAATGCTCTGGCTAAATTGTAACATGTCATTGGAAATTTAGTCACAAGCATATTTCTCCATCCCATGAAAATTTGTAAAAATAGTTGTAGAACTTATTTCCATAATATTATCAAAGTTAACATGACAATATCTCATTCCACAACCATGTTTCATCTATTTGAGTAAATAAACAAGTATTTTATTTAGTAAAAATCTCATTTCCATAGTCGTTTAGGATTTTCCACATGTCATTTGTGAAATGCAATCCATATCCTTTGTCCGTTAGCTGACCAAAATGAAGCATATTTTATCTCAAACCTTTCACATGCAATACATCATCTATATTGTTCTTTCTATATAGAGTAATAAAACCTCTACCCTTGATAATTCCTCAAGTGTTGTCTACCTATTTCACAATACTACCATCATAATTCACATTTCTCACAAAATTTTTCTTATCACAAATTAAATAATGCGAGAATTTATTATCAATCACTCACTTATCTTCTCTTGCATCAAAATTAGTAGAACTAGAAGGCACAAAATATTAAGTCTTGGAATTGTGTTCTCCATTAGAGAAAAAAGTAAATTTATCATCACCCTTATCAACTATATCAGATTCATCACAAGAAATATGTTCATCATTACTCATAACAAAGTAACTCTTCACAAAAATAGGTCCATTTTTCCATTTTTTAGTATCTCCTTAGACATCTAGAAGTAAAATGTCCTATCTTATTGCATGAAAAACATTTGAGACAAAATTTTCCTTTGAACTTATAGGTAATAGCTCTAGGTAATATCCTTTACATTTGTGCATCTAACCTTTTAAGCTCTCTATCTTCTTATTCCATTTTCTTCTTCTCCTTCTCATATATTTCTATCCATTTTGAGGATTATTTACTCCAATATTATCTCTACATGTCCTTCCTAGGTGTACTAGACTTGAATACAATCTTAACTATAGGTAATACATCATCAAAAGTACTAAATTCAAAATTAGTAAGCTTATCAACCATCTTGTCTCTTGTTACAATTGTCACAACCCTAATCTCTTCAATGGTTGTAAATTTGTGATTGTAGGAAGGGGAAAATCACATATCCTTCCAATGTTCCTTTGATAAATCTAATAGAAGTCACAACCTCATTTACCCCAATTATGAATGATGTAATATTCTCATCTTCATGCATCTTCAATATTTCATATTTCCCCTTTAAACTCTACAACTTTGTAACTTTTACTTCCTTTTCACCTTCATGCAAGGTCTCCATTTTTTTCCATATCACATTTAACATCTCCAATTCAATGACATTGGTCATCTCAACATTTGTCAAGTCACTCAATAAAGATTCCTTTTCTCTAATATTTTCTTTGTCATAAATGATCTTTTAAATGATCTTTTATGGAGTAGTGGGGCTTGTAGGAGCATTGTAAACTGATTTAGTAATCCTATGAAAATCTTCATCAATGCATCTAAGATGTATTATCATGCAACTCTTCCACAAAGTGAAGTAATTTCCATCAAACTTTGAACTATCCTTCTTGTGATGACATCTATGAAACTCCCTCAAGTTTTTATGCTTACTTTAAGGTACCAATCTCTAATACCAATTGGAATAAATAAATAGCAAGCAATTAGGGGGTATGAAATAGTTGGTCCTAAGACTTTAATATTTCTTGAAATCCTTATGTACTAAAAACCCTTATTAATTATTTGCAATGATTTAAACATGGAAAAAAAACTTAAATAATTCAAAATGTGTTACAAAATAATTTTTATTTTGGAAACCTACACTAGGGTGAAAACCATAGTGCAACATGAATCCACATTAAGACTAATACAAAGTTAGAATTATAGGCTTGTACCAAGGGAGAAATGCACACACATTAAGGAATATTGTGTTGATCCCACTCCTCAATTATAGAAAGGGATATAATCCCATGGAAGAATCAATGTATTCCAAGCACAAGTTATACAATAATGTACTATTTTGTATTCTATAGTAGCATCTAACTATGACCAGGTAAATTCCAATTAAGTACAATAAGATCTCTTATTGTGATTCTCCCTAATACCTTTAGATGAGAAATTAAAATTTCACTAGATATGCAAAATTTACTCATAAGAAATCTCAAATTTTTGCAATCATTCCTTCACTTGCACAACAAATGATCTTTTTCCTAATTCATCACCCTCGATAAAGAACTAGTTTGACTGTACCTAACTTTTAACTTTCATCTTACTATGCCAAAATTATTGATCCTAATCAAAGAATGTAAAATAAACATACATTATATATCCTTGACAACCTCCTTTTGATCACAACTCTACCAAAAAATGTTTAGCGACCATCCATAATATATTTTCTCAATTTTACTAACATGCCAACTAAGAAATCAAGACCATCACCTATAACTAGAAAAACCCTATAAATCTCATACCTTGGTTAATGTAGACTGTTAAATCATCAGACACATAATTCAAGGGAGTCCTTAGGAATCATGAAAACTACATAAACAAATAAATCCATCTCATCCATTGAATTTTCCAATAGTTCTTACTTGACCTCAAGAACATTGAACATTCAACCAAAATAAATAAAAAAACATTGCAAACATTCATAATTATAAACCATTTGAAATAAAGACATATCATTATATCCTTGATATAATCCTTTTTGTTCCACCAAAGATTTGATCTTTAAAATGTGGACCAAAAAATCACTACAACTTTATTTTATTGGTAGGCAATAAGTCAACTAGTCATGATTTATGGTCTCATAACTTGCTCAAGTCATCCTGTCAAGGCCTCAAAATTTACACGAGCCATGTAGAAAACCTACAAGAAATCCTATGAGGTGTGTGACTCATCATCCTTAGTCATCATTCTTTTCCATGTCACTAAATATATCATTCTTATGATAAAATTTTCATGACAATTTGATTCCTTTATCACCTTTTGCCAACAAACAAACATGGGTTGTCTATAAGAAATCTAAACAAAATAGATATTAAGAGAAAAACCATAGGGGATGCTTATAATAATATAAAAACAAAAAGAATTCACTATAAGGGAGGAACTAGTCAAGAATACTACCTACCCTTCCATCTTAGTCTGTATTATTTAGGCAAGGTGGGAAATACACAAGAGAAACAATAACAAGAATGATGGATGGAACAATAATAGTTCCAAACAAGGACCATGCTTTGAATACAGATCATTATTTTCATCACTAAGTGATGTATATCCAAGGAGAGGATGAAAATAAGATAAAATTCAAAAGAAAATGGGTAGGGCTACCATATTCACAAGTGGGTTACATTTAACAACTCAACAAGGCATCCTTAAGGAAACCAAACATGGATTCAATGATACTTACATTTTGAACAAATACTATCAATGGGTCATGCTATTTTTTTGGTTTTTTTGAGGATTAACATACATCAAAAAACCTTTTTCAACCTTCGATAGAGATATAAAAAACTCACAATGATACTTCATTAAGAGGGATTAGGCCTTCTAACCCTATTTAACTATTTTTTGGGTTGTAAACTTCCGAACTTTGCCCTAAAAAAATGAATACCTTTTATAGAGCCTTAAAATACATGCAAAACTTGATACAAGTTCCTTTGGAATATATCTATAAAAAAGAAGGTTGTTTTAGTTTTTAGGCCTTAACTAGGCCACTTTCTCAAAAAGAATACCACACAAATACTTTACACTTATCAACCAAGAGAATAGTGACATAATTATTGAATTGAAACTATAAAATTCATGAGTTAGTAGGTTCTAAACCTCTTTAATTTGCATCAACTTTAAAAATGCATTCACAGTCATGTACATTAGCCTGCCACACTCGAAAGTAGGCCTAGGACAATTTTTTTTTCACTTCAATCACTATATCTTTCTTTGAAATCACACTTTTCAAATAGAGTGGACCTAATAATAACATTTCACCAAGTTATATTATTTTTCCATGGTGGACATGGGCTTTAGAAATAAAGTTCTGCTAAAACCAATATGTATAAGGGTTTCCATATAATTTTTATAAAAATTCTTCATACTTCCTATATAATCCATGTAAGAACCTAAAATAACTTTCAAAGGAAGCTAAGTTTACTCTAATTTTATTAAATGTACATTTTTCATTAGAATGAAACCATATAGATGAGTACCATATATCAAAATAGTAAAGTTACAAGTTTGATGAACGAAAAGTAGTGGATTTCATTAAAAATTCTCTTAAACAATCCCTAAATGTTTTTTTTAATGGGGATACTAGTTGAATTTAAAATTTGGATGTAAGAAGGAAAATATTGTGTAGACTTATCATCATGGTCAATAACATGGGTTGAAAAAGGAAAAGATTGTGTAGACTCAACATTTGGTTGAATGAGATGGAGGAACCCACATACTTCGAAGTAAAAAATTGGGAACCCCCATACTTTTTCTACTATGTAACCCAACATCCTGCCTTCAGAATAGAGTCTCTCTTAAGAGGTCTCGATAGTCAAGATACCGAGAAACTACACTGACATTTTAGTCATCTTATTTTCTAATTTTTTCCACCAAGTCCTTTTTTTAGTGTAGGTGCACACTTTCCCATGTGCACAATTCCCACACTTCTACCAACTCCTATGCATCTTGTCGAGGTGCACAATTGCATACTTGCATAGGTTTTTTGATATTAGCGGGCTTGCGGTTGCCTATAAATAGAGGGAGAATGGGTCAAAAGGGGTCATTTTTTTCCAATGAGTCCTGAGTTTCACACTTTCACACCTCATCAACTCTACAATGCCAACTGTATTTCTCACTAAATGCTGGTATGCATGCAACATGCATAGGTGTGCATGTACGCACATGCACCCACACATGTCCCTTTATTTCATTTTCACCATCTATTCTATTCAATGTCCAACCTACATAGGTTTCACATGTGTGCATGTGTGAAGCATGCACCCCCTCTTCTATTTTTTACACACTCCCACTTAGTGTATATTGTACAAGTCACGTACTTGTGCAGGTGCACACTGATGCAACTCCCTTTTTTTGGGACTTTTTAGCTTGTTGTTGGTTTTGTGTCCCCACTAAGGATTTCTTTGAGATCTTTATGAGTCATATGTTTATTTATCAAAATTTTTACTAATGACATGTTTTAATATAGGTAACCATGGCTTCCTCCTCATCCTCAATAGTGAAATCAAAGATATCCCCAAAACTAGTGACCTTCAAGTTCAAAGGGGTGCCAAATAAGTCAAGGTTTATTGACCTACATTCAAAGATTTAGGACATGGAATTGGGAAATATTAATTGGAATGAGTTCCTAGTGCTATAAAAAAAACTACATGGTAGATCAAAGATGAAATTGACACTAATACAAATGAACTCATGAATGCTGTGATACACCTTACTTCTATGCAATCATCATAATTGATCATAACTCTGGCAGAATATTATGTTCCTAATGAGAAGGTAGTAAAAGTGTCACTAGAGAAATTATCCTAGGCATAAGGCTAGGAAATAAAGAGAGTGTGTTCCATCTACCCATCTCAGATGAATACTATGTGATTTCATATGACAGTGCACTCAAGTGGTACATGGACCACTAAGAAGAAGAAAATTCTATAGTACAGAAGAAGTATTTGATAACTGAGACCCCACATAACAAGCCCAAAAAAGTCAATATGACTAGGGGATATATTATTGTAGACATTGGTTATTGCATATAACTATTGAGTAGAGTAATGGGGCTTCTTGCAACTAGTCATATGGAAACATGAATGGTGCTCTTATTGAGAAAATTAGGACTAGGGATAACAATATTTTTTGGGGTACTATTATCAGTGACTCCTTGGATGAACAATTGACTTTGGTAAAAAATGACTCTCACTTTTTACATGACATCATATGTAGTGTATTTTCTTTTGACAAGGTAGAATACCCAACGCTTACTAGGAGGGGAAACATACAGGATGCCAATGCATGGCCACACATTGTGTACCCCTAGTTGGTGTAGAAAAAAAGCTTTAGGACAACAACCCCAAATATAGAATAGTTAATGAAGCCTTCATCTTCATAGTAATCCAGTTCATAGAAGGGGATTATGTGAAGAGGTTATTAGTCAAAGCAATGACCAAGGTTACTTAAGTTGGAGGGTATTTTATTTAGTTTCATAGTTTCACATACATTTGGGTGGCTAGCACACTATTGCGCCCAAAGAAACTACAACACTATCCTTTAGATAGATTGATCTTGCTAGAGATTTTTTGGTAACTTAGTTAACTTACATGAGGATTCACATGAAACATAGGAAGACATAGTTATGGGCCATTTTTATTAGATCATATAAGGTAAAATAAATGAGAGGTATTGCCTCTGATGAGGTGGAATGGGATAAGTATCCCCTAGAGGAGTACCCTGTGCCCCCCTTGTATTTTGACAACATAGGAATGTTTAAACACATTGAAGGGAGGGAGTTCTTACCTGATGCATCCATTGAATATCACTGACTTGATTGTGTAGATGATTACTAATTTCAAAACAAGGACTATTAAAGAATGGATCTAACACTAGAAAATAAGGTCTTAGGGATGAATATATCCAACAAAGTTTGGAATAAAGATACTCCCAACATCCTAGATCCCACTTGTAATAAGGATAAAGTGTTTGATCACCCAATAATGAATGCCAATGTGGACATGGAAGAAAATGATGAAATCCAACATCAAGCTCGACATGTGATCAAATGACCAGGGATTGGGTATACTGACACTTGCCATTAGACCCATTGCCCAGTAAACTATTTCTTAAAGAACCAACATCACCTAAGAAAGGAAAAGGTGCCAAGGTCACTAACCCCAATTGGACAGAGAAGTCTCTGATAAGACCTAAAACAATATACTAGAATGATCGAGAGGTAGTCTACTTCCATAGGGAGGAGAATACCAAAAGAAAAAAAGAGGAAGGTGAGAGTGATAGAGGAAGAAACATAACTAGAAGAGCCCCGAGCTCAATCTAAAGCCTCCCCATCAGTTTTGAAGAAGAAGAGGACTGAGATAGTAGTCCATGGGTAGATTGAATAAGAAGAAGAGGAGTGCCACCATGTCTACCTCTATACTTGAAACTATATTGGAAGATCCAGAAGAAGGGTAAGAGCATTCGACTGACTACATCACATTAAACATGAGCACATGCTTGTCTAGGTATGTAAAAGTTCCTAGAACTTGATAGTTTTTGAAAGTCTCATAGTGATAAAGGGATTCCCAAATTTCATCCACCTCTACCATTCATATTACCAACATCCACTTCACAACTGTTCATTTCCACATAATCTAGACCTCCCCATCAACAAAAAAATTAACCACCTCCACCAATGACCTTCTTTTCCAATGCTTAGGTTTTATTGATTAGCCAACAAGGGCAACATCATGAACTTTCCAAAAACCTTGAGAGATTTTTCCCAAAGTTTTTTTTAATCAAGAGACATGAACATCAAAGGACCATGTTAAAGTTTTAAAGAAATTTTCAAAAGGAAGCGGATTCGGCATGAAGACATGGTTATTCACTTGTTCCCTTACACCTTGGGTGAAAAAATATTTAGTTGATATGTAAATTTGTCGTCAACCTCTATTACCAATTAGGTATCTATGTTCTTGGACCAATTCAAAGCTTTCATCAATCTGATTATATTTTACCATCAATTTATTTCCATTAAGAGGGACCCCCAAAACACCATCTCTAAATTCAATCATCGATTCCACATGATGTACCAAATGATGGAGTCCCCTTATATAGTTCTACTTAAAGTTGCAATAGAAATTTATCTTAACTTGATGGATCAACATATAACTATTTTTCGAAGAAGGCTTCCCACTACAAACATTGATACCCTTGAGAAGGTTTACAAAGAAGCTATCACTTTCACCAAGTAAGCCAACCCTAATCAAGGGGGAAGCATGAAGATCCCCTTGCTAGAGAATACCACTGGAGTAATGCCACCATATCTAGCAAGACCACAAGTATATTTATCTCAATTTCAGCCATTTGGTACCTTTTCCATGCAATACATCTCTACTTCCCCAGAATAATTTGCTGGTGCTCCACCAACAACACTTACACATTTGAGGTACGTGCCCCCAAAAACAAATTTTTTTGAGCAAAAACCTACTCCATTAACTAAACCTAAAATTAATAGCATGGTCAATGAGTTTTAGGTCATGAAGAAAACAATGTAACAAATCTCTAATGACCTGATAAGGATGAAGTTATTTTGAGGACAAAATCAGAATTATCAATACCTAGTTGTTGCTCAAAACAACAATAATTATGCACAAAACCAAAATAGAACCTATGGTTCCTATAACAATAACAATGGTGGGAATAGTCACAATGTGCAAGAAAGAATGATAGGGGTACCAAATCCAAAAATCTAGTAGAATACTCATCTCAATAATGGTAGCATCCCCACTGAGAATGCTAACCTTGTCAACTTTGTTGAGGCACACTTTGTTGGACCTACCAAAAATACACAAAACAACAAAGATAACTATTATTATGATGATAATAACATCTAAAATTAAAATTACCAAGATTAAAACACGTCTTTTATCTAGTTCAATGCAATGGTGTTAGAATCCTATGATACACCTCCACAAAGGATGAGAATTAAACAAACAAGGAGTTTGTGTTTCCTTTCAACCATGAAGATGAGCCAAAAATAGAAAAAATGTTTTCCTTCTACAATGAAAATAGGAAAAGTTATGACTTACGTAGTTGGAGAGAACCACTAATTGATGGTATCCTTCTAGGGTCACACCTTACTCCCCTAGAGCCACAGGAAAGTAAAAACACAGTGTCACCGTAAACACCAATCCAAGGGGCCCACATGTTCAATAATCCTCCCACGAGGAATCTAACATTGTCTTTAGAGAGATACAATTATATTAAAGAACTTAAGAGAGTAAATGATAACATTTCCATATTTGACATGCTATAAAGCTGGCCTAGCCAAAGGGAAGCCATTTTGAAAGCATTGCAAAGTCCGCAATAGCCCCTGGTTCTTAGAAAACACCCACTTCAAATATTAATATAGAAGAGACTATGACTACCATGTTTAAAGACAAATTGGAGGCAACTCTATTTTTTCTAAGCCTCTAGATTTTTGGAAGTAACCTACAAAACTGTCTAATAGATTCAGGTGCTAGCTACAACATCATGTCACTCTCAATTTCGCAATGGCTAGGAGTAGTACCACAACCTAAAAATATAGTTATAATACAATTAGATAAGATTGAAGTCAAAGTAATTGGCATACTAAGATATGTGCACATAAAACTCACAGGCGATCCAAGAATTTATGATGTAATTGACCTACATGTGGTGGATATTCCTGAAATGTATAGGATGCCTTTGAGTATAGAATAGACAAAGTATCTAGGGGGATAGTTCTAAAATAATTTCCCCCAACTATAGCTGCCATAGAAGGGGTTGAATAAACAAATCAAGATCGACATGGACCTAATTTAAAGACAATAGTCATCGAGGTTAACACTCCTAATGATGTCCTTTTTCACTTGCATGATTTGTGGTCATACCACATTCTAGCATTAGATTTGTAGGAAATCTTTGAGGGGATCCTTGTAGATTGGATATAAGAGTTTTCACTTAATGATAGCACTTTCAAAAAATTCATGGGCAACATGATATCTAACATGCAATATCTTGGACAAGATTCTGATCCAAATATACTTGCTACCTACTTTTTGCCACCTTCATTGGGAAAGACATTATGAATTTGAATGGTCATGTTGTTAAGATGTTGTATCAAAAGTACTATCAAAAGTAGCATCTCCAAGAAGTTTGGTACAAGATGTTGATTTCATTATAGACATCACCCTACCAACCCTATGATTTATACTACTAGTTGGTAACTGGTCAATTTCAAATGAAATTCATGAAATCGATAGCAAAAAAATTATTGACAAAAGTAGTGGGCCTAACGCCAATGATATTATTTTAAGAACTGAATATTCATTTCCTAAAGGACTCCTCTCAAATAAGGAATGATAGTTCTTTAGATGGAGGAGGGCTTCCATCAAATTTTGAAGGGATGGTAACTATCTATAGGTGATGATATTTTGTTAAAGGTCAAGGCTAGAAATCCATTGTTATTAGACTTAAAGATGAAACTTATAAAGTCATTGAACTCATAAGTGAAATTCATGAGAAATAGTGAGAGTGCAACAAACCTCTATCCAAAATTACACAAAGAAATATGCTTGTAGAGACCAAGAATGCTACCCAAGGCAAGATGGAATGGAGGCCTACATTCAAGTCTTTCAAGGACAAGTTAAAATCCAAGGTAAAGACTAAGATGAACATGAAACCAACCAAAGACATAGATGGAGTATGGAACCTATGATTTTATGGTTCTAAATGCAAAAAAGGAGTAGGAACTAGGATGGTACTAATTAGCCCTAGAGGTAAGTCCTACTATGCAACATATCGCTAACAATTTTAATGTACTAATAATGTTGCAAATTATGAAGCTTTGGTTCAAGGTCTTATACTAGCCTTAGAAAAATCCATGAGAGTGCTCATAGTGCAGGGAGATTCTTAGTTGGTGATAAAAGACAATTAGGTTAACATATTCATGCAATGATAAGACTTTGGGATTTGGTGGAAGAATTTCAAGCCTTTAATATAAGATTGATTCTCCAAAGGAGAAATGTAGTTGTGGATGCATTGGTCACATTAGCTAGTGAATTACAACCAATAGAGAAAACCAAAATTAAAATATTTTCTATGGAATTGATTGTATCCTGGTCCATCCTTGACAACATAAAAAACTTCCAAGTCTTTGTATATGATCAACACATCTTGGAATTTTTCATGAGTAGTAGAATGTTTAAAGGAGAGAGGATCGATGACAAACCATAAGAAGCTAAAGAAAAGGAAGAGGTTGAGGATGTTAATGGAATAATAAATTTGAAAACAAATACCATTAATAGAGGGATGGTTGAACTTGAAAATATATTTGATAAATATGAATCTACAAGACATAAAAGACCTCTCCTCAAGGATGGAAATGGCAATTGTGATTCATACAATCTGGGTTCTGTCAAAGACCCCAGAATGTTAAAGATTGCAAAGGTCTACAATCACTAGGAAAGGAAATAAATGTTGCAACTACTGGAAAAGTATAAGGATGTCAAAACATGGAGTTACAAGGACCTCAAAACATATGATCTAGATGTAATAGTACATAATATACTTCTCAAACTAGATGCAAATCCATTTCATCAAAGGTAATGTCCTATAAATATAGTCATTGAGCCACTAATCATAAAAGAGGTGCATAAAGTATTAGATGTAAAGATTATTTTTCCAATTTTTCACTCCACGTAGGTCACAAATTTGGTTCTAGTAAATAAGAAAAGTGGAGAAATCAAGGAACATGTGGATTTTAGAAACTTGAATTATTCTTCAGAAAAGGATAATTACTGGGTGGCCTCACTTGATGAAGTGCTCCAAATTATGAATGGGTCTAAGATGATGTCATTTATGGATGGTTACTTTGGCTACAACTAAGTGATGGTTCAAGAAAAAGATAGATTGAAAAATTCCTTTAAACTAATTGGGGAACATTTGCAAACAAGAACATGCCTTTTAGACTGATTAATATTAGATCTACCCTTTAACATGAAATGGATGAAGTATTGAAAGGACTACTGAACAAGTCTGTAGTAATTTACATGGATGATCTCACATTATTCTCAAATAATCGATCCGATCACATTGCTAATCTAACATAGGTATTGAATAGATGTCACAAGTATGAGATTTTGCTTAGCCCCAAGAAGTGTTAATTTGGGGTCACCAAAGGTAAAATTTTTGGACATATAAGATTTGAAATTGACATCTCCACTGATCTAGAAAGGGTTGAGGCAATTCTCAAGTTGTTGACCCCAATAGTAGGAAAGAGTTGAAGTATATCTTTGGGAAGATTAACTTTGCACGAAAGTTCATAAGTGATTTTTCAGAGATAGTGCATCCCCTCAATGACATGCTCAAGAATAACTTTAAAATTGACTGCACACCTGAGGGCAAGAAGTCTTTTAAAGATATTAAAATGATAATTTCTACTACGCCAATGCTTGCAAGCCTAAATTACCAATTTCTATTCAAGGTGTATTATTTTGCTTCAGAATATTCATGTTTTGACATATTAATCTAGAAGAAGGATGGTGAAGATGACAGGTCCATAGCCTTTATGAGATGTCCCTTGAATAATTCTAAGCTAAACTACCCAAATATGGATAATCAATACTCTACCTTGGTAAAAGTAGTTAAGAAATTTAGGCACTATATCCTACTAGTAAAAATCTATGCCATTATGCCCAATCCCACAGTCAAGTCCCTACTAATGCAAAATGAGCTACGAGAAAGGAGATGAAAATAAATGGCCATACTACAGGATTTCAAACTCAAGATCCAACCCATGAAGATGATCTAAGGGCAAGGTATAACCAAGATGATCATTGTCACTGAACATGAAAAGGTCCTAATTGCATATGTGTATATTAATGAGGCGATCATTTTACACATCTAGTGCAAAGACATAATCTATCATTTGTTGCAAAATAGATGCCCCAAGAGGATGAATAGTTCTAAACATAGAGTACTAAGGATTAAATGCACATCATACATGATAAATGATGGACATCTATACTAAGAAATTATGAAGCCATATGCTTAAAATGCTTAAACCACAATGAGGTGAGTGAGGTCTTGGAATAGTTTCATGACAAATATGGTATTGGGCATGGCTCCTACAATACATTAAATCCTAAGATCAGAATAATATTGGCGTATGCTTTTCAAAGATATATAGGATCATTTTCATTCCTACTATGTATGTTAGACAAGCACAAACAAAGAAAGGAACCCCACAATGCCATTATAACTAGTGTATTAGATATTTCCCTTCTCCAAGTTGGGGATCAATTTCACTGAACCACTAAATTTTCCTTCTTCAATGGTAAATAATTACATTCTTAGTTTAACAAATTACTACACTCAATGAATAAATATGAAATGCTTCCAAATTGCACTACCTAGGTTTTCACCAGTTTCCTAGAACACATTGTAACATGGTTTGAAATGCCCTTTTTTCTAGTATGTGATAAAAAAACCTCTTTTGCATCATTGATGCTCATGCAATGGGACCAAGATTAAATTATCTTATAATTACTATCTCTAAGGAATGTGATTTGTTGAGTCTATAAACAAAAACTTGATTGCTATGGTGAAATAATTGCTGGATGAAAACCAAAAGGATTGGCACACATAGTTGAAATATGTACTATGGATTGATAGATTCAGACTCAAGAATGCCTTAGGTACATCACCTTATTTACTCATCCATGGTCAAGGATCTATTTTTCCATGAATCTAAAAATTTCCATCTTAAAATTCATGAGAGGGTATGTTGAAAATGAAGACAGGGTCCAAGTCAGGCCGACAAACCCTTTGAAATTGGATGAAAATAGAACTATTACATTGGAACACATGAGAAAATATCAAGGTATTTTCAAGTAGTGGATTTACAAGAGATAAATTTTCAAAAATTTTAGTTTCTATGATCTTGTCCTCACGTGGGATAAGGCAAAAGAAAAACTAGGTAGTCATACTAATTTTCAATAGTTGTGGATTGCTCCTTATCGAATTGCAAAGATCTTAGGAGAAAACACTTTCAGGCTGGGTACTTTAGAAGGAGAATTGATCCCATTTAAAATCAATGACTAGTTTCTCAAGCATTATTTTGAAGCTTGGTACATGAAAACATGAGTCTTTTCAAGTTATCTTGTTTTTTGTTTGTTTGTACTTGTGTCTTTGAGTTAGGGAGTCAATGTGCTCTAGGGATTTCCCCCACTAAGTGGACCATCCAAAATGGCCTCAATTTATAGGAGAAGTATTTATTCATCAAAGAAATTTAATGACCTTTTTTCTTATGAAAACCTACATATAGGTGTCATATGTAGGTAACAAAATTTTTTCTAGTCACCAACTTAGATTCTAAAATGATCGTTCTCAACACTTTGCACATTTAAAATGATTATACAGGTTTTTCTCAACAACAATGACTAGTAGCTAAGAGTAGTTTGAGCTATCTAGTATGAGTTAAGGTTTCTTCCCATGAGCTTATGGAGATCACCTATTGGCATGTGAGTTTCCCAGAATTCATTAAAAGAGGAATGCAAGAGTCATAAAGCTAGCAAAACCAAAGAAAGTTCTCAAACAACTTTGACCACATAGTCTAATCATTGTCTTACCACAAAAAAAGAAGAAAAAATTAAAGTAATGAACTCCAACACTAACCAAAAGAAAGAAAGAAAATAATCAAGTGAGGATAACACAACATAACCACTATATCATAAAAATAAACAACTTCAAGGAAGAATCAAGTGGAAATACATGAGATCTATGAGGGTATCAATTTGATCACCAAAATTTAAAAGGACAATTACAATGACTCATTAAAGAGTCCTTAGAATGGATTCTTACATCTAGTCAAATAATGATAAAAAAATGGCTCATGGGGATTACTTAAGCTCTTGTTGGTTAGTGAAAGATTAGTTTAATGCCACCGCACACTTGTGGTGACTAGCACCTAAGAATTAGGATTAAGATATTGAACACACAATAAATATGAATAAGAATTTTAATCATTGGTTGAAATAATCTATAGCCTCTTGTGACATCTAAAATTGGGGATGGAACTCGACCAAGGTTTTATATTTCTTGCAGACAAAGAAATGCCTTTGTCATTTCTTCCTTTTGTTGGGGCTATTTGTTGTGGTTACACAATGCACACTCCATATTTGAATTCAAAAATAGGGACACCCCATACTTTTTCCACTGCATAACCTAACATCTTGAACTTCAAAATAAGGCCTCCCCTAAGAGGTCTCGATAGTTGGGATACTAAGAAACTAGAGATGACATTTTAGTTGTTTTATTTCCTAGTTTTTTCACTAAGTTCTTTTTTCTATATAGATGTGCACTTGCACATGAACATACATGTGAAAACCCCCCCTTCTACCAACTACTATGCACCTTAAAAAGGTGCATACTTGTGCATTTATGCAGTTACATAGGTCTGCTGACATCATGGAGACTCCAATCACCTATAAGGAGGGAGAAGAGATCAGAATGTCTCATCAGTATCCGATGAACCTTGAGTTGTACTCCTCATCAGCTCATCATCTCTGTAGAGTCTATAACTCCACTCACTAAGTGTGAGTGTCCTCGCACCATGTGCAAGTGTGCATGTGCATAACCCACACATGTCCCTTTGTCCCATTCACACCTTCCTTTCTACACAACAACCAACCTATGCATGTTGCACATGTGTGCACTTGTACAACATGACCCCCCCTTAAATTTTTTACATGCTTCCACTTAGTGCACATTGCATAGGTTGTCCATGTGTGCACCCATGTAATGTGTGCAACTCCCCTTTTCTCTTTCTTGTTAGTTTAAGTCCTCGGTAAGGGTTTCTCTGAGGTTTTTTTGAGTCATCTTTTCATTTCAACTGTAAAAAAAAGCTACTAACAACATGCTTTAATGCAAGTAACCATGGATTCCAGCTCATTTCTAGTACTGAAATTGAAGATATCCCCAAAACTAGTGACCTTTAAGTTCAAAGGGTTGCCAAATAAGTCAAGATTTATCAACCTACATTTAGAGATTTGGGACATGGAATTGGGACATATTGATTGGAACAAGTTTTTGGTACTATGCAAAAAACCACATGAGAGATCAAAGATGATCTCAATAGTAATACAAAACAAACTTGTCAATGTTGCATTACATCCTACTGTGTAATCATCATAATTGATCATGACTCTGGTGCAACATTATGTTTCTGATGAGGAGGTACTGAACAATGTCATCAAAGAAATTGTCCTAGACATATGGTTGGACAACATAGATAGAGTATTCCATCTACCCATCTTGGATGAATTCTATGATATTTTATATGAGAGTGAAGATAAGGGAATAAGGAACACCAAGAAGAAGAAAATTCTATAGTATAAGAGAAGTATTTGATTACTCAGACCTTGCATAGAAATCATGATAAAGTTGATATGAATATGGGCCATACAATTGTAGACATTGGTCATTTCATAATAGTGTTGAGAAAAGTAATGGGACCTCCTCTACCTAGCTGCCTGGAAATCTAGATGGTTCATTTTATTGAGAAGATTAGAACTAGGGCCAATACAATTGATTGGGGCAATATTATCAGTGAATCCTTGGATGACTAGTTTACTTTGGTCAAAATTGACCTTCGCTTCTACATATATATGTAGTGTATTTTCTTTCTACTGACATAGAATACCCAGGGTTTACTAAGAGGGGAGGTATACAAGATGATAATGCATGGCCAAATATTGTGTACCCTTAGTTGGTGTAGAAAGAGCTTCAAGATAACATCCTAGAATCCAAAATAGTTAATGACCCCTTTATCTTTATAGTAATCCAGTGCATTAAAGGGGATTATATGAAGATGTTATTAGTTGAAGAAATGGCCAAGGTTACCCAAGTTGGAGGGTAGTTTATTCAGTTGCATACTTCAACATACATCCAGGTGGCTAACATAGTAGTATTGCACCCAATGAAACTACCACACTATCCTTCTAATAGATTGGGATGGCTAGGATCTTCATGAAACATAGGAAGACATCGGTATGGCCTATTTGCATTGGAGCTTATGAGATAAAAGAAAAGAAAGATATTGTTTCTTATGAGGTGGAATGGGATAAGTATCCCTTGGAGGAGTACCCAGTGACCTACCCATATTTTGACAACATAGGAATGTTTAAACATGTTGCAGGGAGGGATTTCATACTGAATGCATCCATTATAAATCACTAGATCAATTGTGTGGATGATTATGAAGTCCAAATCAACACTATTGCAAAATGGATCTAACACTAGCAGAAAAGGTCTTAGGGCCACATATATCCAACATAGTTTAGAATAAGGGTATTCCCAACATTCTAGATCCAACTTATACTAAGGATAAAGTGTTTTATTGCCCAATAATGAATGCCAAGGTGGATAGGGAAGAAATTGATGACATACAACACTGAGCTTCAACATGTGATCAAAATGATCGGAGATTGGGTACACAGACCCTTCCCATTAGACCCATTTACTACTGTACCCTTACTCAAAGTAGAAACATGACCTAAGAAAGGAAAAGGTGCGAAGGTCACTACCCCCACCTAGAAAGAGAAGTCTTTGGTAAGACCTAAAATAATATATTAACGTGATTAGGAGATATTCTAATTCTAGATGGAGGAGAAGACTGAAATAAAAAAGAGGAAGGAGAGAGTGATAGAGAATGAAGGATACCCATAAGAGCCTTGAGCTCACTCTAAAGCCTCCCCATCAGTTCTAAAGAAGAAGAGTATTGGTATAATAGTTGTTGGCCATATTGAAGAAGAAGAAGAGGAGTAGCAATATGTCACTGTCTATCCCTAAAAATATATTGGAATATCTAGAAGAAGGGGAAGAGGATCCGAGTGAATAGGTCCCATTAAACAGGAGGACATTCTTGGCTAGGGATGCAAAAGATTAGGAAATGAGAATTTAGACCTAGAATTTTCCCACCATTGAAGAGAAACCAATTCAAATTGAGGATTTGAGTGATTAGGAGAAGGAAGGGTGGACAAAAATAACAAATAGGGATGATTTAGATATGTTATATTTCTCTGATTTTGATTTCATGCCTATGAGAATGTACCTAGTGGAGGGAGAGATAAGGGACACACCATGTGAGGAATTGAAAGGAAATGACTCAAATATCATTCCTTTTCTCTTACAGGTACATGAATAGATATCCCTCCACCCTCCACCAGAAAAAAAATGTACTTGTTAAATAGAAATATTTATCTTCAATTGAGCTAACTAGTTAGTTGAAAAATAACCTCCCAGAACCTTGAAGTTGGTATTTTATTGAGTTTTTTTTTTTGATTGATAATAAGAGTTTATTGAAAGATGAAACTGGGTTAATCTTGGCCCAAACCAGTAACGAAGAGGTAAAATACATCCAACTGGAAAAAAAAGCAACGCAACAAGAAAGACCCAAAAATTGAAACAAGGGCTAAGAACTATATCTTTCCTTTACCTTGAGACTGCGTCCGGAGAATCATCTCGAATGACTCTTTTATCCCCGGTCTCTCCTTTTTTCCCTTCACAACTTGCCATCCATCCTCCACCTTTTTAGCTTTCTTCTACCATGCCAATTGCATCTAAGAAGGAAAAGCTCCTTCATTATCCTTTCTTAGTAATGTCTCTTGAGCAACAATCTTTTCATAGTTCTTTCTCTTCTCCTGTCCTTTAGGTGTTTCCATGCCTGCATAAGCCTATTGCTTGCCCATTCCTCCCTCTGTTGATTGGTTTCTATTTAGTTTTCAAGGCTCCTACATGGTTGCTAAATGTAACCTTTTCGGAGATTCTATAAAAACTTGGGAAATACTCTTTTGAATCTCACCCCCTTCCACATTTTTCACAACCGTATAGTGTTGTTCCTCACTATCTTTCCACCAAGATGCTTCTCGCCGAATTCTCACTTTTGAGCACTTTGAAGCCATATGTCCCACTCAGTGACATCTCCTGCATCTAAATGAAATGCCTTCATAATCTAAGGGTTGAGACCAACAACCCTTTGAAGTTTTGACCTCAATGTCTTCCGGTAATCCACTTGAAATATTTATTTCAACTAAAATCTAGGCATAGTTGGAATGTAAAAGGTTTGAGGAGCTTTCATCAACCATTAAAAATTCACCTAATGTATTCCCAATAACTTCCAAACATGAATTAAACCATAAGTTCAAAGGAAAATAGGGAAGTCTTACCCATATTGGGACTTTATCAAAACCTTCTGTATCTGGCCAAAAATTTGGGTGCCATGGTTTCAGCATAAGGGTAGTTTGGTCCTCCCAACACAAAAAATGCTCACATAGGACCATCTTTCTATCTTGGGTGTTCTCAAACACTACAATAAAAAACCCCTTTGCTGCAGGGTAAATCTGAATTATTCTTGTTAAAAGGGGTCCCCAGTTCTCTGAAATCTATTTGTGCAACTCACTCAAGCTTGGCCACAAACCACTAAACCTTCTGATTAATCCAAACGCAGAAAAGATTGAAACATTTTGCTCAACTTCCTCATTTGCATCTGTGTCTAAAACTATAGACAAACCCCCTTCTTTTTGTTGCATAGGGGGGCCTTCCATGGTGATTGTGATTTTCTACTCCAAAAAACCCTTCTTCCTCATTGTTTCCTATAGCCTATTCCACACCATCATCATGAAAAACACCCCTATCAGCATTAAAATTAGTCACATTGTCGCCTTTACTGCCATTGCGATTGAATTTTTTTTTGTTTTTACTGCTTCCACCATTAAAAACCCCTACACATTTGCCCCCATCAATAGTTCTGTTGCTGTTTCCCATTTTTCTCTGGGCAATCTTTGAATTGTGCAACCTAGTTTCCATAATTCGTTCTAAAATCTGCAACAAAAATCCCAGGCCCTCCATTGTTTAAGGACCTATGTCCATCATTTTGGAGGAGCATCTATTTTATGGAGGCATTTGAATCCCTGCCCTTCGCAAAAATAAAACCAACCCCTATCTTTGCTTGTGCAGCATCCCTACCCATAGAAGAAATGTTTCCTGACTCAGTCCTTGTGTTCATCCATTTCTCGTTTCCTTGTGTGCTCTTAGCACCACCATTAACCTGAACATTTTTGTTTAAAACCAAAGGAGAGAGAGCCTTCCATTTGCGGTCACCACCAGGCATATTGCAGGGAGAAACCCTAGTCATCGCCATAGTCAGGAGTGCCATTTGAATATCACTCCTCTAATAGTTTTTACTTCATCACCAAAAATCAATAATAATGAGAAAAAAAAGTATTTTATTGAGTTTTGAAGAGAGAGATTTACATGAATTTACACCATTGTCATCATGTAATTAGGATTCTTAAAAATCATTAACACCTCTTAGAAATTATATTTTTAAAATTAATGAGTTCTTGAGTAATATATTTTAAATGGAAATATGTTTTAGTGATCATGATTGAGTTGATGAGAGTATTGACAAAAAGCTATGTGATTAGATAATTTGGAAAAATGTTTAAATGTGTCAACTTGTTTAACAAGAAAAAGAGGTAAAACTTTAGTATTAATTAACTTCAACATCACATTATGCCAAAATTAATAAAGATGAGAAGAAGGTCTAAAAGTACATGGAGAGCCACACCTTTGGATGTTTTTTCCATTTTCTCATCAATATTGTTCGATGAATTATTGATCGTAATGAGGTTTTTTAGTTTCTATTTTTTTTTTAAATTTGGGATACGACATCAATATTATCAACCTAATAAATTGGGGTAGTTCCTTAAAACTCACTTGAAAATGATAATTATGAAGCACTACACATAGTTGAGTAAAAGAGGAAAATTCAGAAAGAAAAACTTATCTCTAATGATTTTTATGTAAAATAGAAATGAAAATATTTTCTAGACCAATATTAGACATGTACAATAAGAGATATGATTACGTAGATGCTTAAATCTACCAATGAGGTTAATCACTTTCTCTTTAATTTTTGTTTTACAAAAAATTCAAGTAGTTAAAGAAATCTTAGGACCAATTTTATTTTGAAAATGTTTATTAAAATCTTTAGCAAGTTTTTGAAAAGAATTGATAAAATAAGGAGAAAAATAAGAACACCATTGCAATGATTTATCTTAGAGTGTTCTAGTAAATAGTTTAGTCATGAACCTATTATCATGAGAAAATTCACTACATGATGTTTAAACAGTTTCTATATGGGTCAAAGAATCACCTTTACCATAATAAGTCTAAAGATGAGGAATCTCCATGTATTATAGATTAAAGACATAGACAATGTCCAAGGAGAAAGGGATAGAAATGTCATAAATAGGAATGTTGAACATGGATTGATTCATTGAATAATTTTGTTGTTGAAATGATTATATAGTTTAAACCAAGATACTAATAGTAGAATTAGTAGAAATAATTATAGGAGGAGATATGTTTGAAATTCTTCGAGCATTATGGGAAATGGAAGGAATGGTAGAATATGAAAAGGGAACACTATTATAAGTGGACATTGTTGAAGGAAAAGAAACACATGGAACACTTGAAGGAATAGTAGAAATAGGATTAAGCATGCTAATAGTAGGATTAAGATTTTGAATGTAAGTTGTCATGATAAGGGGAGCATAGGTAGATAGAGAAATCCCTTGAACAAGAAGGATTATATCTATTGCCTATGAATAGAGAGGATTTTCCCTACTATTCAATGACATTTCCTACATATGGGAGTAGAAAAATATAGAAATAGAGACAGAGGTCTCAATTCTAGAAGTAGGCCAGGTTGAACCTAGATATTGAGTAGAATCTTTCATAGGCTTGACATTTTTATCAATGAGATGAGAGATATTATACAAGATGCTAACACCATGCTCATCTTTATGAATTAAAAAATAATCTCAACATTAGAGTTTTCTTTTCCTAACAATTTCTCATTTTTTAAAAAGCCATTAGAAAGTGTTTGAACTTTCATAGGAGGGACTCTTAAGACTTCATCTCCCTAATTTGAAGAAGGATAAGATTTATTCTCTATAGTAGGATTTATGTCATTAGGATGCATATTTGTCTCACTAATATTCCTACAGAAAATAGAAGGCTTGAGACCAAAAGAAAACATAAGTCTAAGACTTCTCCTAATTATAATGTTATAAATGAGACTTAAAGTAGAAAAAAATGTGAACAAGGAAGAAAAATTAAATTTTACATGTTTTGAAAGATATATGTAATTCACCTAAGGAAGCTAACAATTTTATTTTAAAGAAAAGAAAATCCAACTATCAAATTTAAAGATTTAATACAAAGTTCATGTATAGTATATCATGCAAATAGGATCTAACTAATAATATAGAGTAGGAATACAATTGAATGAAATGAGAGTGATCAAGTAATATAAATGATCTATTAGAAAAGTCATTAAAAATGATCAAAACAAACTAATACATATTATTAGAGAGTGGAGTTCGCAAACCAGAAACTAGAATTGAAATATAACTTATGAGATAAATCTAAGATCAAAATGTTCTGAACATGACAATAGTGGAGGTGTGTTCATGATGTTTTGGTTTGAAATTTTCAAATACCTTCCAACTATACCAGATTTTCTCAAATTTAATTTAACAACTTTGTAACATATTTCCACCATATTTTTGAATGTAGAAAAAATGGGAAAAGGTTGTATAAAGGAGTTTTGCCTTAGGCTACCCCTATAAAGAATATAAATTTAAATATGAAATGAAATACTAAGAGAGAAACCATTGCGTTTGGCCTCAAGTTAAATTTATGTCCCAAAACCTAGGGACATGTTGCTATTGGTGACATGTACCCTAGGGAGTGGGATCAAATTTGAACTAAAGCTTAGAGAGAGTGAAAAGGAGAAATAAATGATAGTTCAACTTTCTAGAATCAAGCATAAAACACATTTGGATCTTGAAATCAATAAAATAGGTCTAATAGGTCCTAATTAACCATCCAATTATGGGTGCTAACTATTGGAACTACAATTGTGGAATAATTTTTCAAACCTTAATGGTAAAAAATTTACTAATAGTGTAGAGAGTCATATCATTTGATTGATGAAGAGGATTTGAAAAGAAGAGAGCACAAGATGACCTTGTGAAAGGTTGAGTTGAAATGTAAAAGTGTGATAGAATTACAATGGGAACTTGATAAGGTAGTACTTGACAAGATAATGTGTTGTTTATTAATTGCAATAAGAAATGAAGAAAGATTAGTTGAGAAGAAAAAGAGTTGTGAAGCAACCAAGTATTTAAAGCAGAAGATTAAGGAACTTAAGTATTACTAAGTAGGAACAATGTTAGCCAAGCATCAATATTGGCTGGGTGACAGTAATGATTGAGTTGCACATTGTAAATTGAGAAAGACAATTTAGTGACAACTGAGTGATCCAGTGATGACCAAGCAACCAAGTGTATTTATGACCAAGTGACAACAAACTAATAGTTTGGAAAAGAATTGAGATTTGTAGCTAGCATAGTTGAGTTCTTGAAATAATAAAAATATGTTGATGATAAGGATTATTTAATGCACGTAAAAGATTTGAAGAGAACTTTCTAGAAATTTCAATAATGAAGAAGAAGAAAATAAGATGGCTAGATTCATTGAATTTTTTTTATAATAGAAGATCAAAGCTACCTATTTAAGGAGGCATATGAGAATAGACTTGCAAAGGAGAAGTGCAAAGTTTTTGATGTGGGGGATTTCTTGAGTAATTGCTAAGAAGATCTAGGTTATTGAGAGATATGGAGTCCACTCAATGAACTAGTATTTAGCTCAATGAAGATTTGAATTTGCAAAGTGAGTTAAATGTTATTAGATCAAACCAAGTTGTTACTTTCTAATCATTGTGGTAGTAGTAAAATCCTTTTCATTAAGGTTGAACTAATAGTCATTTGTAAATCCATCAACAAGGTGACATTATAACAAGGCTAACCCTAACATAATGATTTAAATCCTTTAATAGGGCCACACCTAATAATGTGTTTGTTAACCTTTAACATGCTTGGCTCCTAACAGAGCTCACTTTAGAAGAGTGAAAAGTGGCAACATGTTACTTGGTAGTTTTTTCCAAATTTGGTTTCCATGTTAAATACTGGCATCATATATTTGTGTAGATGTTTGTTATGTGCTTATGCTACTTACTATTTTAAGTTTGAACTATCTTGTTAACTATGATATTATTCTACTAGTCAAAACTTACTGAACAAAGAGCAAGATGGAATGATTAAGTTGAATGGTGATGAACAATTTTATTTTCTATGTTGTTCATGAATTTGGTTGAGCTTGCTAGGATTGTTAAAAGTTGATTTTATACATATGGACCTGAGGATAACTGATTCACCCCCCCCCCCAGCTATTCTAAATATTCTAACAATTAGTATTAGAGAATTGGTGTTTATGAAAAAGTTTGAAGGAATTAAAGCTAAAGATCAAGATGTATAAGAGAGAGGTACCCAAGTTGAGAAAGAAGAATTTCTCAACATGGAAAAGGCTAATGAAGTTGCATTTTTCTGGTATTGGAGATTATATACTTTACTATTTCGAGAATGAGTATGTTAAAGTTCTTAGACCTATGATAGTTGAGAAAATAAAAGAGAAGCATGAGCATAACCAAATGATGATTGAACTTGCATCCTCCCTAAGATATTCTAAATTTGAAGAAGTGAAAGAATGTGAAAATGCAAAGCAATTATGGCATAAGCTAGCATTGATCTATGGAGAAGACAAATGTGTTGAGGGCTAAGGCATGAAGTTTAAGAGGAAATTTTGATGACATGAAGATGAAAGAAGGTGAAAATGTGGCACAATATATTGGAAGAGTCAAAGAAGTGGTGAATACAATCAAGAGTGTTGATGGTATCATATCTAAGGAAATAGTGATCAACAAGGTATTGAGAACTTTACTTCCTATATATGCTATTAGAGTTTCTACAATATAATAACTTAGATGTACACTTGGTACTGATTTGACATTGGATAGTCTAGTTGGTAGATTCACAACTTTTGAGTTGGAAAATTTTGATAATTACACACCACCTAATGTTTTTGATTAAGGAAAATAGGCTTTAAAAGGGCCCTAAAATCTAAACATAAAAAGTTAGTCTACAATAGAGCACAAAAGGCTAAAAACCAAGCCCAAAGGAAAAAAGAAAAAATACCTCTCTAAACAAAGAAATAAATAGAACTAAAGCCAGGGAGAGATGCCAAAAAAATAGGGCTACACAAAAAAGGCTAGGGCACTTAGACGATGTCTCTCAACATTTCAGTTGCATTGATCTTCATCTCTAATAGCTTGCCTACTATGTCCTTCATCTCAGAAAGCTCCTGATCTGTGGCTAGGATATCCTTTTTCCTAGTGTTGGATCTAGTTTGCTTCCTTGCACCTTCCTCCAAAGTCCTATCCTTTAAGTTGTGGGTTTTAGGGTCCTACTCCCTGTTAATGCTCTGATTGTCCCTATAGTGGATGAACATCTTGATGTTCTCATTGTCCTTGAGGATGCTAGAGCTTTGCTCAACTATACCTTGCATTGTCCTATCCATCGCTTGAGTTCTATTGTTAACTTTCTCCACCCTTCTATCCATGCTTTGTTCATCCTCATTGACCATGTTCTTTAAGCTATAGGTCTACCTTTCTAGAGTGCTCATTTGGTGTTTGAGGTCAAGAATTTCATGGAAAAGCCACTTAGTGGTTCAGAAGCTATCCACCACATTGTTCTTCATATTGTTAAGGACATCCATGTCCAGATTCTTCTTAGTGATGTCACTGAGATGACTAGAGCAGGATCAATCAACTCCTATAGTTGGATTCTTCCTTCTTCATTTTCCTTGATGTGAGTTTTGATTAGCTCCAGTTTAATGCCCATATTGGCTGAAAAAGAGTCAATGTTCCTCCGCACCACATTCCTATCCTTCCCCATGATCAAGCATCTATAGGTACTAGTGCCAAAGTCCTTGTAGCCTTGTTCAAGTCCCTCTTTATTAATGGGGTCCCCTTCCACCTTCTCACTCTCCTCCCCTAGTTTATCCTTGTTGTCATCCGAGGTTTTCCTTTTTCAATTCCCTAACACCATGACCTCCTTCTCTTTGCTTGTTGACACTTTGATAGTGATGATCCTCTTACTCTTCTTTCCTTACCTTCCCCTTCCCTGATTCTCTCCTCTTCCCCAACACTTTCTTCACCTGCGTCCATCCCTTCAACCCATTCATTATAATCCCTATTCAAAGAAGTGTCAATATCTTGTGTGGGCTCGAGGTGCCCAATTTTCTCCTTGTTGTCAATTTTGAGGGCTTTTTTCCCTGAGCCATTCTACGGGTACCCAAAGTCCTCTAAATCCATGTGCATTTCAAGGCTTTCCTCTTTATCCAAAGGTGAATAAGTCTCCTCGAACTCATTAGAATCCCCTTTTATCTTCTTGCCCTCTTTCCTATCTTTGATTTGTTTACTAATAGTCCTAGCTTTGAAGTATTCATAGATTAACAAAAAAACCCCACATGAAGCACTAGATTTCTAGTTTTCTTTTCTTTATACTCATTAATATTATCATTCATGGATGAGTAAAGGTAAAAGGGGATAGAGATTTTTTCCTCATACTTTAAATGGTTGAGGAGCATGAAGTGGTAAGTGCATATGCAATCAAACCTGGTATCTAGAGTAATGTATTTGATGATGGCACAGAGCAAAAATCTCCACAGAGGCTTGATGGAACTTGAGAGATAATGGGTACCTTTCTTCACAAGTGCATCTTTCTCCTCTTGGTTCTTAGTAAACTCTAGCACAAGAAATTAATAATAAAATGCTCATCTTTATATCCATGAAACAAAAAAAAAAAAAAACCTGCAACAAATTATGGCCATAATAATGCCATAGGATATATCAGAGAACTCATGCATGGCTGAACATGGATCCCTCTACAAATATTGAGCTCTATCCATCTCAAACATATATCCACACAAGGATATGTGTGTGTATATCAAAGATAAACATATACACATCATTTATCCTCCATGGAAGCTTGCTTCCATCTTCAATAGCATTCAAGTACCTGTACAAAAAAAAAACAAAAAAAAAACAAAAAAAAACAAAACAAAAACAGAAACATACACACAATAACAAGAGGGAAAAACAAAGAAATGCATAAGGGTTTGAAACCCTATGGAAGGAACATGAAAAATAACATAAGAAAGAGGGAAAAATTACTTTTATACTTTGTCATAGCCCTAATTTTGAATTAGGGTTAGGGTTGGAAGAGAAAGATAAAGAAATGAATTTCAAATTGATCATAAGTTGACTCTTTGACCCAAATTCAAATGGGATCCCCCTTATTAAAATGTTTTCTTTTGAAAACATGAAGTAAAAGAGGGAAAGTTGGTTAGTGGGGTGGGTGGAAAAGGTGAAATTCAAGAGGTCATGTGTTCAAATCCCACTCCCACCATGCCATCTTCCTCTTTTACACAAATTTAAAATGCACTTATTTTATTTGCCCACATGAGTTTTATTTTTTATTGAAACTACTTAAGAGATAATTATTTAAATAAGTTTTTGATAATGAAGCAACTAAGTGGTAATGTGTTAGTAATCATGAATAAGTGCTATTATAATTTCATGTCCATGAAGTTACCTATTAATGATAATTTAATATAATAATAATAATAAATAAATTAAAAAAAATATTTAAAAAAAAAAATTAATAATAAAATATTTAAAAAAAAAAAAAAATAATAACAAAATATTTTTAAAAATAATAATATTAAAAAATAATGAATAAATAAATAAATATACATATATGCATATGCAATGGAAGATAACACTTTAATATATCTAACCAATGTGGGACGTTGGCTAAGCAACTATGGTGGCAGGACACCCACCCTAAGTTGACTTTGGCCATGATTCCTCACAAAAAAAAGAAGAAAAAAAAGAGGAATTACCTTGTCTTAGTTGTTTGAGACTCCAATAATGAACTTTAAAGCTTCTTGACCCTGACTCTTAAACTCTTTTTTTTTTTTGTAGGATGCCAGTGGTCACTCGTAACGCCCATAGGTGTGGACGAGGTGGTAGACGTGCACGAGATGCACAGGTAGAGCAGGATGCCAGTGTAGAGCATGGTGCTAGTATGGCACAAGAAGCTAAGGTTGGGCCAGAGATAGAGATTGGACAGGGGGAACAGCCCCGGAACCCCAGCTAGGACATTTTAGATGCTATCCAAAATCTTATTGGTGTAGTACAACAGAGGTTGCCTGCAGCAGTAGCTCACCCTAGTCAGCAAATGTCAGAGGAGCATAGGACTGTTATCAGAGAGAGGACAAGGAGTCCTCCACCTAGTCGTATTGGGAGTCATGCTGAGCTCGAGGGGGAGTCTGTCCACAGACCTGAGTCTCCAGCAGGGGTAGAACTTTGACCTGTATCGAGAGCACCTCGGGATATAGGAGACGAGATTAAAGAATTGCTTCGTCTTCAGCCACCCCCTTTTCATGGGTCCACAGATGGTTCAGAGGCAGAATCCTTCTTGTTATGTTTGGAGAGATGTTATGTGGTGCGTCCTTTTGGGAGTAATGTAAGGGCCCATTTTTCTATACACCTTTTGCGAGGACCAGCCTCCAAATGGTGGGATGAGGAGAAGGCTATGGGGGATATTGATATGGACACTCTCACTTGGGATACCTTCCTACAAAGGTTCAAAGAGAGATATTTATCAGAGCATTACAGGCAGCGAAAGATTGATGAGTTCCATGACTTACAACAGAGGGGATTGACAGTAACACAGTATGAGAATAAGTTTTTAGAGCTCCTCCCTTATGTTGACTATATGAGAGATGAGAAGCTCTGAATTAACTGTTTCATTAGAGGTCTTAATCCCTCGATTGCAGGATAGGTTCGCATGGCAGCACCAGTAGGCTTCAGAGATACAGTGGAGAGGGCTTTTATTGCAGAGGATATACGCAATAAGGATCAGGATACTCGTGATAGATCTCAGCGTCGGGGTACTACCCCCTTTCCACCTAGGTCACAATGGAAGGGAAATCAACGACACTCTTCAGGATCTTTTAGAGGCCCCCAATCATAGCAAGATCAGAGGCAGAAGCCTCCACAGGGATACCAGGGCACTAAACCCAAGTAGAGGCAGGCACAGGGTTCTCATCAGGATCATAGATCACAAGCTTCTCATACACCTCCAGCACGGACTCAGCAGCCCACTAGAGGTGGTTTTAGTAGATCTACTCAGACAGTGGGACACCAGCAGCCCCGATCTACAGGATTACAGACTCAGACCTGCGAACCTTGTTATTCTTGTGGTGGCATGGGTCACATTGCTAGGGATTGTCCACATAGACAGAGGGTAGCTGCATTTGAACCAACAGTGGGTGACATGGGACATTCTCATAGGGTATTTGCAGCAATAGATGACAGACAGGCTGAGCATCAGGCTACCGTGATAGAGGCTATAGGTATTATTGGTGGTAGTAGTATATCTATATTGTTTGATCCAGGAGCTACTGATTCTTTTGTATCACCCTTAGTTGTGGAGCATTGTAGGCTGGTGGCAAATAAGCAAGATGTTAGCTGGGATGTAGAGTTAGCCTCAAGTGCTAAGGTATTGGTTAGATCCATGGTCAGGAATTGTCCTATTCAAATTGGGGATATCACTACTTGTGTAGATCTATGTATCACCCCCTTAGGATCATATGATGTAGTCCTTGGTATGGATTGGCTATGTGCTCACCATGCCAAGGTGGATTGTAGGAAGAAGGAGGTTGAGTGTAATGATGATCATGGTACACCTATAGTGATTTCAGGCGTTCAGAGACCTGTGTCCCTCCGCATGATCTCCGCTATGCAGCTTAAGCGATGTATGAAAAAAGAGTGTCAGTTATATGCTATTACCATTAATGATCTTGAGGGAGAGGAGAATGGGCCATGTCTCGAGGATTACCCAGTGTTACAAGAGTTTAGAGATGTATTTCCTTCTAAATTATCAGGTATGCCTCCACCCAAGACAGTGGATTTCCATATTGATTTGGTTCCAGGGGCCCAACCAGTATCTAGAGCTCCATATAGGATGACTAGTAATGAGCTCAATGAGCTCAAGATTCAGCTAGAAGAACTCTTGGAGAAGGGGCACATTTGTCCTAGTGTCTCACCATGGGGAGCACCAGTTGTCTTTGTCAAGAAGAAGGATGGATCCTTGAGGTTGTGCATAGACTACCGCCAACTTAATAAGCTAACCATTAAGAACCGTTATCCACTTCCTAGAATTGATGACTTATTTGACCAGCTTCAAGGTGCTCGAGTGTTTTCAAAGATTGATCTGAAGTCAAGATATCACCAGTTGAGGATTGTGGAGAGTGACATCCATAAGACTGCCTTTCGCACGAGATATGGGCATTATGAGTTTACAGTGGTTCCTTTTGGTCTCACTAATGCCCCATCTGTATTCATGAGCCTTATGAATGGAGTATTTCATACATTCTTGGATAGATTTGTGGTGATATTCCTGGATGATATATTGGTCTATTCATGGAATGAACAGGAGCATGAAGAAAATTTGAGACAAGTCCTTCAATGCTTGAGAGATAATCAATTATACGCCAATTTGCCAAAGTGTTCTTTCTTCTGCACAGAGATCAACTACCTAGGTCATGTGATATCAGGTGATGGGATCTTAGTTGACCCATCAAAGATTAGAGCCATTATAGACTGGCCAGCATCGACGACAGTTACAGAAGTCAGGAGCTTTATGGGGTTGGCTGGTTACTACAGGCGTTTTGTGGAGGGTTTCTCAAGGATAGCACATCCTATTACTTCTCTCCAGAGAAAAGGGAAGAAATTTGAGTGGATAGAAAAATGTGAGAGATCTTTTCAAGAGTTGAAGAAGGCCCTCACTAGTGCTCCTATTCTTGTAGTACCTAATCCCTCTACAGAGTTTTTAGTGTGTACTGATGCGTCATTGGATGGGTTAGGGGCAGTACTCATGCAGAATGGGCGAGTTATAGCCTATGAGTCTAGGAAACTTAAGACTCATGAACTCAATTATCCTACCCATGATCTTGAGCTCGCAGCAGTAGTACATGCCTTGGTTAGATGGTGCCATTTCCTTTTGGGACACCATTTTGAACTCCACTCAGATCATCACAACCTTCAGTATATTTTCTCTAAACCGAACCTTAATGCTCGGCAAAGGAGATGGATGGAGTTTTTATGTGAGTATGACTTTGATGTACACTACATCAAGGGGAAGGAGAATGTGGTTGCAGATGCCTTAAGTCGGAGACGCCATAAGTTGTCATCCATGGTCACCAGCACAGATTTGAGGGGGAGAATAATGCAACACTTACCAGAGGATGATTTTTATAGGGATGTGTGTCAGATGATTATATCTCAGAGGCCTCTTCAGGGGAGGTTCTCCAACTATGTGTTAGAGTCTGATGGACTTCTACGTCACCGAGGGTGCATTTATGTACCTTCTACTGGAGGATTGCATGATTTTATTGTTCTTGAGGCTCATAGGGCACCTTATGCGGCACATCCAGGGGTTAGGAAGTTGCATGCAGACTTGAGACGACTCTTTCATTGGCCCGGCGTGAGGATGCATATTGCAGGGATAGTTGCTAGATGCCTAGAGTGCCAGAGAGTTAAGGCAGAACATGGACATCCTGGTGGGTTACTTTATCCTCATGAGATTCTAGAGTGGAAGTGGGATGTTATTTCTATAGATTTTGTTGTGGGTCTTCCTATGTCTTCTCATCACCATGATGCCATCATGGTGACAGTTGACACATTGACCAAGATGGCCCACTTCTCACCTATACGTACCACTTTCACTGCTCCTACAGTAGCACAAGTATTCATGCGAGACATTGTGAGACTCCATGGAATTCCTCGCAAGATTATTTCTGATAGAGACTCTATATTTACATCCTCCTTTTGGAGAGAGTTACAGGGAGCCCTAGGGACTAAGCTTAACTTGAGCACAACATACCACCCTCAGACAGATGGGCAGACTGAGAGAGTTAACCAAGTATTAGAGGACATGTTGCGCATGTATGTGATGGATAATCAAGTTAAATGGGAGGAGTATTTGCATCTAGTAGAGTTTTCCTATAATAATGGGCACCATTCTTCTTTGGGCATGCCACCTTATCAGGCCCTATATGGCAGACCTTGCAGGACACCATTAAGTTGGGATTGGATTGAGGACAGGGTAACAGTTGGACCACAGATTGTCAAGGAGATGGAGCAGCAAGTCTTGTTGATTAGGAAACATCTCAGGGAAGCTCAAGACCGATAGAAGAAGTATGCTAATGCCCATAGGACAGATCGAGCCTTTATGGTGGGAGATAGAGTATTTCTGAGAGTGCGTCCACACAAGAGTCCAATCCATATTGGGAAGGGCTCTAAGCTTGCTCCTCGATTTGTTGGGCCATTTGAGATTTTGGAGAGCTTAGGACCAGTTGCTTATCGCTTAGCCTTGCCACCTAGCCTATCACGCATCCACGATGTTTTTCATGTCTCTTCCTTGAGGAAGTATATTTATGATGCATCTCATGTTATAGATTGGGGTTTTATGCAGGTAGCACCAGATGGCCAGTTGTCCCTAGAGCCCATTCGCATATTGGCCCGCAGGACCCTTCAACTTCGAGGCAGAGAAGTGGACCAGGTTAAGGTCCAATGGGATTGCTATGATGAGGTCACAGCCACATGGGAGGACACGATGCAGATGAGATGTGACTACCCCTATCTACTTGATGAACTCTAGGAGGAAGTTCATGCCTAGAGGGGGAGGATGTCATGTCCCGCCCCGACCATCATAGCACTATTGACATTTTGTTTCTTTTGGACTTTGATAGTTAGACTCTAGATGACACATTATTACCCCCTATGGACATTGATATTTTGATCCTTAGACTATTTGATTTCATGTTATGTTATTGGGACATTGATACCTATATCATTAGGCTATATGATGATTCCTTATGATGTTACTAGGACACTAATATTCCAAGTAGTTTTTATGATGTTATTCAGATATGCTTACTTACCTTCTTGATGATCCATATGTCATGATTAAAGCTTATGTTATACTCAAGTGAATGTTTGATTTTTGAATTGTGGTCTCCATATGGTGCTAGATTATCATGTCTTAGCATATTTAGAGTAACATTGAGAATTCATGTATCATTTGAATAAACTAGAATTGTATACTTATATTATTATATTTGATGCATTGCTTAAGGTAGATTAATTCCATAATTTTCTGTAAGAATAAATGATCATAATGTTTTACTATCTAGATTAGAGAATTGCTACAAATGTGAAGTGTGTAATGTGATATGAATGGAAATACATATTTCATATTAGTTATGTTATTCATTGATGATAGAATCTATGTGATTTATATTTACATTATCATTTTATCACCTTATTCTTGGACTACTGATATTTGCAATAAGTGTGCAGGAAAGAAGCCCATGGATTTATGGAGAACCTTGCTAGGTGTTTGGAAAAACCAAGGTTAACCCTAAGGAGGGTATAACCTTTTTACCCTTGTATTTTATTTGTAAAACCAATTTGTGTGTATTATTGTGATTCTATAAAAGTAAATTTGTTTTTCTTGATGGCTTGCCAAGTGTGTTGTGTGTATTGTGGTGTCACTTGACACATGTTCTCCTTTGTAGCATGCTTAGTGCGATGGTAGGTGGTTGAGTGAACCAAGGAGTGTTTTGGTAGGATTTCTTTTCCCTAGGTGTATTTATGGGTCCAAGAGGGATTCTTTCCATGCTAGGTCGAATGCACACCTTTTGTGAATTTCTAGGAGGTTTACACCATCCCTAGGGCTAGTTTGAGGTCTTATTTTAAAGCCCATATGATATACCTAGGGGGTAGGGGCATTTTTAAGTATTATAAGCTTCCATAGGAATTGAAAAGAGCACCCAAAAATTGTGTATTCCCAAGTTGGCCGAATTTGGAAACTTAAGCATCAAAAGAAAACATTCTTTAGAGAGAGTTGGTTGGAGAGTTCTTGGGGGGAGAATTTTTGGATAGATCTGGAAAAAGAATCTAAGTGGGGTAAAAATTTTGGAAAAGGGGAAAAAAACAAGGAGAAGAAGATAGCTTAGGAGGAGGATTGCTGGTAAAAAGAGAGGGAGCTCAAATTTGCTTGGAAACTAGGTTGGTAACCTTATGTACCCTTGCTATGAAAGTTTGTTCTTAAGTAGATTATTTTTATTATGTTATGCATGTGAGTTTTCTGTAATGTAGTTGTAATATGGTGTGTTGTAATGTTGTGTTGTGTGAGGTTGAGGGACCATGTTTCAGTTTTGGTGTATGTGTGTATTGTGATTTACTTTGTGTTGTGAATTCATATGTTCTTGTTGCAGTTTTCTGTTTTGGGTGTGACAAGGTGAGTCTCATCTCTTGGGAGGGAAAGAGAGCCTTGTGAGGGTAAGGGGTGCATAGGGAAAGTGTTCGGTGAGAGTCCCTCCTAGAGTAGGAGAGGGATGCCATATGGGTGTTATGGGCCCCATATGCCACCTTGCTGGAGTTATAAGTATTGTAAAGATGCCATGTGAGGGCATGTATGTGGTGTTGGGTTGCCTTGTGAAGGCATGTGTATAAAGTGTATAGCCTAATGAAGGCATAGTTGCAGGTGGAGTCTCCTCAACATTCATTTTCCACCCTTACCCCTTCAGATGGATCTACATGTGATCCTAAGTGGTCTACCTTGGTTGGGAATTTTTGTGGTTTTATTTGTCAATTGTAAAATGTGTGAACAGTTTTGTAATGTGAACATTGTGTTGTAAATGGTTGTTAGTAATGTATGTCCACCTAGTCAAGGTTCTCCCTACTCGGGGGTGGCCTTTAAAAGGCCTAAGGTTGGGAGGAGAGTACCATGGGCTTGTTTGTGTGTGTTGTACTGCAGGTTGTGATCTATGGATTGAAGACTTGAAGAGAAGAAGGATGTTGTCTTATTTTCATGTGCAACAAAAACATACTTCCAAGTGAATTCTTATTGTATTAGGGAGAGTCACCCTTGGGTAACTCCCAATATTGTGTTTTATGACAGCTTGTAAGCTGGAAAATTGTATAAGTGGACTGTATAAGTGGACTGTACTTGTTGATATGTTGCTACATTCAGTGATTAAAGAAATTTATATATCATGCACTATCCTATAGTATATAGAAATGAGTAAAGTTATGTTTTTGTTTCTAAAATGATTCTAAGAGAAAATGTGTGTCTCCATTTGAAATTGATACATTTGGTTATAAAGACATTTTGTTAGAATTTCAAATAATGTTTTGGTTGGAAGGAACTAAAGTGGTTAGTGAAGTTAGTTAAATGTATTGTAGGAATGTACATCAATATTTTAGATCAGAGAAAATACATATAAAAAATAAAATAAAATAAAAATGCTTTCATTGAAAAAGAAAAATATATTTATAGTTGCTGGTTCCTTTGACTGTCATAAGCCTTGGAAAGATCTAGCTTGAGAAGAAACCCTTCCTACCTCACCACCTCCAAAGAATGGATAACTTTACGAACTTCCATGATGGAATCCAAAATTTTCTTGCCAGGAACAAAGCCCGACTGTTGGGGTGAGATGATCTCTGAAAGAAGATTGATAAGTATATTAGCAAGAAATTTCACAAAGATCTTATAAAAAGAGTTACAGAGACTAATAAGCCTAAAAGAACCAAAGGAATCCACCCTAGTAAGTTTAGGAATCAGAACTAGAAAAGTAGCATTAACTTCTTTTAGAAGGTCTTTAGCACCAAATAATTCTTGGACAACTTTAACAATATCAACATGAATAATATCCCAATACAACTGAAAGAATAAAGTGGGGAAACCATTAGGGCTAGGGGCCTTCTCAGTCAAAAGATCAAAAACTACTTTTCTGATTTCATCATACTTAGGAATAGCTAGTAAGACCTAGTTCTAAGCATTACCAATGATCTTGGGGATGGAGTTAACAACCTTATTCTGGTCCTCACCATCCAAGTTGAGATCTTTCATAAGAATCGAAGAGAAATGCTTGATAGCCTCCTTTGTAATTTCATTATGTTCTTTTAAAGTACCATTACCCATTTTGATCTCACTAATTCTATTTGTAGCCCGATGTTTCATAGTGGACAAGTGGAAAAATTTGGAATTTTTGTCCCCTTCCTTGAGCCATACCGACCTCAACCTTTGCGTCTAGTACATTTTCTCTTTCCCAACAATGTTGTGTAGTTCAACCAAGATTAGATTCTCAAAGTTAAGAAAGTTATCACCATAACCCCAAGTCTGGATATTGTTCTACACCTCAACTAGGTTCCAAATGATCCTCTCCTTATCTTGAAAAATATTTATGAAATTTGATTTGTTCCATTTGTGAATCTCAAATTTTATGAACCTAAGTTTCTTAGCGACCTTAAACATGGCAGTCCCATCCACCTCAATATCCCATCACTCTTTGATTTTTTTATGCAACCCAGGGTGAGTTGACCATATTTTTTCAAATCTAAATGGAAGGCCTTCTTTCTATTGATTTTGTGTAGAGTAAGAGAAATAGGAGAATGGTCTAAACCAAGCCTCGCAAGAGTAGAAAGCTTATAGTGGAAGTTGCCCAACCAATCCAAAGAAATAAGAGCTCTGTCTAACCTTACCTAAATGTAATCCTAGCCAACTCTCTTGTTGGACTAGATAAACTTGCAACCCCCAAGGTCCACATCTAGAAGAGCCATATCCTTAATCAAATCAACCAAGTGTTGTCTACTTTCAACATCAGGTGGAAGCCCTCCTAACTTATTAGTAGTTAAGAGAGGAGTGTTAAAGTCCCCCATAATAATGCTTTTGGTATCACCTAAATTATTAACCAAATCCAAATTTTTGATCCAAAAAATATTTTTTCTATTCTTGGTATTAGAAGCATAGAGATTCAAAAAAAACCATCTCATATGATCTTTAGGATAAAAAAATTTCATGAGAAAAATATTACCTTCATTAAATAAGATACTAGCCTCCAAAGAGTCCTTCCATATGGTAAGCAGCCCTCTCGAAGCCTCCTCCGAGTTTGTAGCCACATTTTTCATGCCTTTCCCAAAGGAAATCTTCTCAATTTTTTCCTTCTTCATTTTGGTTTCTTGGATTAAAAAAACATCTGGTCTATGGTTCATAACCATATTTATAACTATTTCCTATTTGTGGGTTCCATTGAGCCCATGAATTTTCCAGGAAATGATCTTCGTGCTTTGATTGAAGTGCATGATTCCTAGATGGTTCTTTGCATCCCATCCATTAGATTCCTTCTTGTTTCTTCCTTTCTGATTTAGTTCTTTCTTTTTCTTCTTGGGATGTTGGATTTGTTTCCAAGGTTAGCTTTCACCCTACTCCTAGTGGTAGCTAAAGAGACTGGGGAAGGATCCTTGCTGTTCTTCTTTTTCTTCCTGACCGATATCCAAGGGCCTCATTTACCTCCTTACAACTGTCAAAGAGAGCCTCTAACTGGGAGAGGTTCCCAAGGGTAGTAGATGACAACCTTTCAAGGATTCTATTCATAGTTGCAGGGGAAATCCCTTTATTTGGGCTAGTGTTTGGTTCCTAAGAGAGAGGTTACTCTTGCAGTTCTCCAATAGGCCCTACCTAAGAATCTAGAACAAAAGATATATCAATCTCCTTCACTTTGGTATCTAAAGTAGAGCACTTCCCACCCATATGAGAAGAGGGGATTCCACCCTTCTCAACCATAAGGTTAATTGATTCAGGAATAGCAGACAAATCATTGCTATTCATAGAGTGGTCCAACTCCTCAGGTTCTTTGACATCTGCCAGACTATTCCTATCTTTTGGTAAATCCTTCTTATCTTTACCTTCATCTCCCCTTGGGTTCTTTCCTTGTAAGGCTTTTTCCTTCCACACTTTTTTGGGTGCACCTGCTTTGTTCTTACCTAGTTTGTTCTGGGCTTTACCAGTCTTAACCTTCTCTTTAAAGATTGGGCAAATCTTCAATTAATGTCTTGCCTTTTTGCAATTGAAGCAGGTGAAGGGAACATTTTCCTAGTCAATTTGCTGAACCCTTCTTCCCAACCATGACTAAAATTCAATCACTTGGGGCATATCCTGAACCCTAGCCACCCTGACACATATTCTAGCATATGTAAGTCTTTTTTTGGCTATAGTATCAGGATCAATTGAAATAAGTTATCCAAAGGATTTGGCTATTCCATAACATCCTCATGCCAATATTCTAAGGGAAAATTTGGTAACCTTATCCAAACCGGGGCCTAGATGAGGAAGCCATTGTTTAGGTCAAGGTTGGAAGTCTACTTTTGAAGGACGAGAGTGAACTTACCCATCAACTAGTTTCTTGCACATAGAATTTTGGAGTAGTCCTCAGGGCAAGAGAACTCAAATGACATAAAACCTTTAGCCATGGCCATTACTTCAACCTACCCTTTGAACTCCCATTTTTTCCTTGTAAAAATCTTAACAAGTTCAATGTTTGGTCCAGTCCAATTAATTTACCCACTAGGATAGTCGCCATGCTCAAGATGTTGTGGTCGATAATTTTAGTGGATACTTCCAGAGCAAAGATCCCCTTTTCTTTATTAGATTTATCAATGACTTTGGGGAAAATTGACTTACCTAAAGCTTTGACTCCAAAGAGATTCATCCACCAACCCTAGGGTCCTGGCGCCTCTCCTCTTGAAGTCCTAGGAAAAGGATGAAAAATATTCTTTTTGCTTGGACGTGGCTGCAAATCATGTGGGTCCCCATCATCTATAGCATCAACATATTTCCCATCCTTGTCCTACTCTGACCCTACAATCTGATTGCCATTTCCCGTCTTCTCCATGTTCCCACCCAACTTTCGATTCAAAAATCCACCTTGCTCTACTCCACTCGTCATTGTTATGTTCACTCAATGTTACTTAGAACACAAATGGTCAACAAGGTTAAGGTGACCTCCAGAAAGATATTCTTCCTCTTTTTACTCTAATTTTTTTAATAGATGTTGGTGAACTAGAAGGATATGATGAAATTGTTCAAGTGGGTATAAAGACTCAGTAGGGGTCTTTAATGAAAGAAGAAATGGACTCACACACTAATTAATGTTAAAACTGCTTTTAAAGAAAAATTGATTCTTGATGAATCTAGAGGAAAGAAGAAAAGAAAGTAGGAAAGAAGAAAATAAAGTATGTGAATAGTGACAATGAATTAGATGATTAAGTTGAGGCATTATTGGCTAAAAGGCTACCAAGAGGAAAGTGAAAATAAAAAGGTAAACTTCCTATCATTTATTTTACATGTAACAAGGTTGGTCATATTGTAGCAAGTTATCCTGAAAGAGAAGTAAAGGATGAAAGAAAGGACAATAAATACTAAGGAAGGAGAGACAACAAAGACAACCAAGGAAATAGAGACTACATAGGAAAAGGTAAGAAATCCTATTGTATTGATGAAGAAACTATTGATAGTTATACTAATGATAATGATGAAAAAGTTGTGTATATTTCTATGAAATATGAATCTGATGAAGAAATGCATGAGAAAATTGCTCTAATCTCACATATAAGAAATAATTATAGATGGATAATTGATAGTGGATGTTCACATCATGAGACTAGTGATACAAGTAAGTTTGATAAGCTAGTACATTATAGAGGAAGTAGTTTCAAGTTTGGAAATGACGCACCATGTTATTTGAAAGGTAAAGGATAAATTATACTAAATGATAAGATCAAGTGTGACGATGTATACTGGGTTGAAGGCCTAAATTATAACTCATTGAGTGTGTTATTGCAAATAATTATTATTTATGGTTTAATTAAGTTTACTTAGTATAAATGCATTATTTTATTATTTCTTAGGTTAGACACCTAGGAGTTTACATACTCATATGAGTTGTCTTGTTGACAACATAGGAGTAAGTAACTCTATTTTAACACATGGTGTCTACAACACTGGAGTTTACATAAACAACTCAGTCATCATGTAGACAACATAGTTGTTCGCACTATTATTTTAGCACATGATGTCTACAACATAATTTTATGTGCTACACCGTTGTAGGCTTATCCTTTCATCATCTCACTAACTCTTGTGCTTAATGGAGGATAATCCACTCCTAATGGACATCTGTTTGGTTATAAGACTTATCATATTGCTTAATCTTAGACATTCTAGATGCATCTTTGAGGCCTTTATATATAGGCACATCTAGTGTACTATACAATCAATTGAATATCATATTGTTATTTTGATCATACTTTGTTGGTATATTCGTGCTAGTTATTGTGCTTCTTGGTCTTGGGTGATTTTTCCCTAAGGAAAATTCGTACATGGTATTAGAGCCATAGAGGCATCATATCAAAGCCATTGGAGACCATTCTTGCTTCACCTCTTTGAGGAAACCTTGACTTAGACCCAGAGTATCCACAAATATTGGGAGCATCTAGAGCCAAAGCGAGCCTCACCATTATGTCTGGAGTGTCGATTCAGTGAAAATTGACTATAAATTCACCTATATTGGGCCATAGTCAATTTTGAGGCAATTTTTTTTGCAAACTAACACCTGAAGACCCAATTTGCAAGTACGGTATGATCTATTAGATCTGTAATTTATTTTGTTTTACATTGTTATTTTTCACTGCATTATTTTGCTATTTTTGGAGCAATTTTTGGAAAATATTTCTATCCTATTAGGTCTGTAGAGAATTTTTTTTTTGTAGGAACCAGTTGGTGAAATCTCAGCCCTTGCAAGAGGAATATTCCTTATTCAATAGCTTAACACATTACCGATCGACCATGTTTATCTCATTAGCACAACCAAATTCGGTGAAGCAACCCAAAAAATTGGCGGATTCCTTACACAACAGGTGGTCTCAACTTTATTTTAACTTCCACAACATCAAAGTTTTAAAAATCATTCTTTTAACACCCACCGTGGATGTGGGACTAGTTTATTCCCCCTATTAGTGGACCTATCTAATGCCGACGATGAAAGTTGGCCACCACTAAACTATTTGCTAGCGACCCTCCCACTTGTGCATCCTCTACTAGAAACTATTTAACGACTTTCATTTTTGTATTCTCCAATGATGCCACGCTGCTGCTTCATTACATAACCACCCCTCCATGTGGCCATCCCACATTCAATCACCTTGACATGCAATGAAAAACTCTCTGTTAGAACATGTGTACCCCTGTGGACCTACTTCGACACCAACACAAACTCTTGCAGGGCCACCTGGCACCTAATCAACACCTCATCAACCATGTTGACACAATTTGAGGAAGCAGAACACATCAACTTTTTGATAACTCGATGACCTAATGTCAGCAACCCCATCAGCAAATCTATACCTATCCATACACCACATAACCTTGACCGTACAACTGATATCACCTTGACAATACAACTAACATTATCTGCCACGTCACCCTAGTGGACTTTTTTGTTGACATCAATGAACCCCGTCATTAAATTTGACAATCATCTGACCTTCATCTAGAGGCCGAATAGAACTATTGCGATGGCCATTTGGATGTCAAATTTAACCTCATGTTTATTTGATTAGACTGCTCTCCAGATTCATTTTTGATTTGACAGTCCAACTTTGGGAGGCCATATCTCAGTCATCCAGGCTCCAAATTAGGTGCAATTTTTTTGATTTTGGGTAGAATTTCTTGAACTTTTTAGTGGTGCTATTCTTTTTTGGTTTTGGTGCACGAATTTGTCAAAAATTGTAGTTTTTCATGACTGTACCTATCCAATCCTGCATTTTACGACTACAAATGCTCTGTATGGGCTCATCTAGACTCCAAATCAGGTTTTTTTTTTTTTGAAAGTTAATAATTGTTTGTCTACTTTCTAGATCTACAATCAGATTATAGGCTTGTGTGGACAAAAATACCACTTTTAGAATTACATCATTTTCTGTATTAAAATGATTTGATATAACTTTAGAATTGTTGTATATCTAAGATACATTGTAATGTTCTAGTTTTGAACTCCAAAAGAAGGTTGTAAACAACAAATCAAAAGACCACTAAGGCCACAATTGGCAAGTGGCTATTGTAATCACACTGAGTATAAAGTGCCAAAATCTTTCATTTTGGGGGGTTTCTTGATTGAGTAAGTAGGGAGGTGTCTCTTGGTGTTGTGCTCCTCTTTTTCTACTATTATCTTTCATTTCCTACATTATAGGAAATCTTAAGTTTTCAAAATTAACACCACATAACTATGCCACATGGTTTATTGAAATGTGGTGTCAATTGATGCATAATGAAGTTTTTGAATATGTAGATGGTTCCTTTCCTAAACTAACAGGTGATCAAGTATCCAAAAATGATATCAATGCTTTGGAACTAGCAAATAGGAAATCCCTAATTGATATTAGGATGGGGGTTGAAGACAAGATCCTCTATCAAATCATGGAGTATAATACATTCAAGGAAGCTTGGGATGCCCTCAAAAACCTATATGGTCAAGTGACTGAGGAGGATGTTTACAAAATTGAAGATCAACTTGTCTCCCTAGATCCTAAAACCTTTGATTCTATAAATAATTTTATTATTAAGGTGAATGAATTAAGAACAAAGCTAGATGATTGTGGAAGTCCTATGAAAAATGACAGGTTGATCTATCTTATTCATAATAAGCTACCATCTGAGTACTCCACATTTGTTTCTTCTTTCAACATCACAAAGACTACATTAGGGGCTGCCTATAAGAAAATCATTTTTGATGATTATGCTCAATTGTTAGAAGATGAAAAAACTAAGTTGCAAACAATGGGGATTCTCAAGTCATCAAAGTCCAAGGCATTGGTGGCTAATAATGAGGGTTCTCAAAATTCAGCTGGTCAAAGTTTAAAGAAAGGAAAGGGCAAAAACAAGAAGTGGAAGACTAAAAAACAAGAGGACAAGAGGATATAGAAAAGACAACACCAACATCAAATCAACAAGGCAAGTATTCCTCAAATACCAACAAAAAGGGAGACAGTAATTAGGAGAAGAAAAAGTGTGCTTATTGTAAGAAGAAGGGTCATAATGAATATGAGTGCTATCATAAACAAATTGATGAGTTGAAGAAAATGATGAAGAAGCAAAATGTTCTAGTGCCTAATGCTTATGAGGGAAAAGGAACTTCATCCTTCAATTCTAAAGGCAAAGGGCATGCTTTACTCACAAAAACTATTAGTCAAGGATATTGGATCATTGATTCAGGTGCCGCACATCATATGGGTACGTCAAAGTGATATTTTTCTTCCATGACACATTTAGAGGTACCACACATCTTTGTAGGTGATGATACTAAGGTGGAAGTTGAAGGTAATGGTGAAGTTGAAATGAAAAAGTGAGTGTTCAAGGATATTCTATATGTTCCTAATCTTACCTCCAACCTTCTTTCTATCTACCAAATGACTCACTATGGAGATGGAAATAAGGTTGAATTTCTTCCCAACTTAGTGGTAGTGAAAAGCATCAAGGATGACTCTATGATTGCAATAGGAGAAGCCAATCATGATTCAAGGCTTTACACTTTCTCCTCCTTTGTTCCTACATCAAATGCACAAGCCTTGTTATTACATTCAAATGTAGAAAGAAAACTGTGGCATGAGAGATTTGGACATCTCAACTACAAATATCTTCAATATCTTAACAAAAAGAAAATGGTTAATGGTCTACCTCAAGTTCAATTTTTAGAAGGTGTTTGTTCAGGTGGCTCACTTAGAAAACATCCAAAAAAATTGTATGAAAAGGGGAAGTCTTGGAGAGCACAATGTGTTCTTGAATTGGTTCATATTGAAGTGGCAGCCCCATTTCTAGTGCCATCACTTGGCAAGTCACGCTATGCATTCACCTTCATAGATGAATACTCTTGCTTTACTTGGGTTTTCTTCATGGCTCAAAAGAGTGAAGTATATGAAAAATTTCTCAACTTCAAGGCTCATCTAGAAAATAGTTAAGGAAAGTCATTAAAATTCTTCAAAAAAATAATGGGGGGAGTATATGAACACAAGACTAATAGAAATTTGCACTCAAGAGGGCATTTACCTTTAGAATTCACTAGAATATATGCCATAGCAGAATGGTGTTGCTGAAAGGAAAAATAGAAATCTCAAGGAGATGACCACTTGCATGCTACAAAACAAGTCTGTTGATCAAATCTTTTGGGTTGAAGCAATGAATTGTGCTAACTATATACATAATAGAAGTCCTTATAAAGCTTTTAATGATGTAACTCCTTTTGAAGCATGGACTGGTAGGAAACCTATGGTTAAGCACTTTAGAGTCTTTGGTTGTCCAGCATGGGCTAGAATACCTCCATAGAAATGCAAGGTATCAGGAGCACAAAGCAAACCTTGCATCTTTGTTGGATATGTAGACTCACATAAAGCTTACAAGTTAATGGATCCTGAGACACATGATATATTCTATGAGAGGAGTGTACATTTTGAATAAAGTTGTCCAAGCTTTTCTTCTTCAACTCCTCCTTCTTCCTCCTTCATAGGAGAGAGTGATAGTGAAAATAGTGACTTGGAAGATGTTCTTCCTTGACCTAAATATAGGCATTAGATAGTTGAGATTGAGGATACTCCTACAACATCTTCTTCCATAAGACCTAGATGGTCCAAGCAGAAATTGGTGCAGCAGGACCATTGGCAGGGAATCCTTCTGATACAAGATCATAGCACAACTCATTCCCACATGCTTATATTGCAGTTGATTTAGATCCAAAATCATTAAAGAAGCATCAGGTATTCTAGAATAGGATAGTGCAACGGAGGAAGAACATAACTCTCTTATGAGAAATGAAACATGGGACTTAGTCTCTCTTCCTAAGGGAAGAAATTTGGTTTGATGTAAGTGGATCTATCAGACCAAATTCTCAGTGGATGGAAGTGTTGATAAACATAAGTCTCGCCTTGTTGCAGAAGGTTTCTCTCAAGTACCGAGCATTGATTACATTGAGGCCTTTGCACAAGTGGCAAAGATGAATTCCATTCATTTGACACTTGCTATAGCAATAGGTTAGAAATGGGTTGTTCATCAGATGGATGTGAAAAGTGCATTCTTGAATGGGGATCTTCATGAGGAGATATATACGGAGTAGCCACAGGGATTCATCCAGGATTCTAAGATGGTTTGGAAATTAAAGAAATCTATCTATGGACTTAAACAAGCTCCTAGAGTTTGGTACACCAAGATGGATTCCTTTCTTCTCTCAGCAGGGTGCACTAGATGTCATTCTGATCTAAATGTCTACATTCTTTAGAGGGATGATTCACCTTTGCTTCTTGTGCTTTATGTTGATGATCTGATCATTACAGGGAGCACAATGTCCATTATTGACAATGTCAAGGCTACATTACAGGATAGGTTTTTGATGACAGACTTGGGTCTTCTACACTATTTCCTTGGTATCGAGATACATCAGTCTTCATCAGGGATAACACTATCATAACTGAAGTATGACCTTGATATTCTAGCTTAGTTTCACATGAGTGACTACAAGGTTGCACTTACTCCATTCCTTTTAGGTGTTAAGTTAGAAACTAAGTGTTCCACTCCACTTGTTGATGTGACTTTGTTAGATAGTTGGTTGAAAGCCTTATCTACTTGACACATACACACCCTGACATCTCATTTACAGTTGACATGGTTTCTCGCTTCATGCAATAGTCACTTGAACTTCACTGGAAGGCAGCCAAGCAAATCTTGCACTATATCTAGGGTACACATACACATGGGATACATTATGTAGCTAGTATATGAGTTCAGTTAGTGGGATATACAGATTTAGACCATGTAGGAGATATTGATTCTCACACATCTACTTTAGGATATATGTTTCATCTTGGTTCTAGCCCCTTTTGTTGGTAGAGTAAAAAGAAAAACACCATTTCTCTTTCATCGACTAATGTTGAGTATTGAGGCACTATGAATGCAATAATAGAGGCTATTTGGCTATAATAGATTCTGAAGGAGTTTTGATTTGATCTACCTAGACCCACAACCATCCATTGTGATAACCAAAGTGATATTGAAAGCTCAAAACATCTAGTGCAACATCAATGCACCAAACATATTGAGGTTCATATGCACTACATTAGAGATCTGATCCATGAACAGGTCATCGTATTGCAGTATTGTCCTATTGAGCAGTAGGTAGCTGACATCTTCACCAAGTCCTTCATAGAAGTCAAGTATATTCATTTGCGAGATCTCTTGGGGGTGAAGGATTTTTCACCAGGGGGGGTCACATGATCCTTCTCTTCTATATTGTACATATCTCTCTTTTTGGGGGAGGGGTTTTCCCATGAGGTTTTCCCTATTTCTCTAGTTTTAAAGAGATTTCATTGCATTGTACTTGGGCACCTAACATGGCCTAGTAGCCAAGACCCATTATGCATTTCATCTTAGCTTTTTTGAGCTTAAGTGCATTCCCCTAAGTTTCACTTAAGGGGCGGTGTTAGTGTAAATAATTATTATTTATGCTTTACATAAGTTTACTTAGGATAAACACATTATTTTATTATTTCTTAGGTTAGACACCTAAGAGTTTGCGTACTCATATGAGATGTCTTGTTGACAACATAGGAGTAAGTAACTCTATTTTAACACATGGTGTCTACAACACTGGAGTTTGTATAATAAACTTAGTCATCATGTAGACAACATAGTTGTTCACACTATTATTTTAGCACATGGTGTCTACAACATAATTTTACATGCTACACGTTTGTAGGATTATCCTCTCATCATCGCACTAACTGTTGTGCTTAATGAAGGATAATCCACTCCTGGTGGACATGTGCCTAGTTGTAAGACTTATTGTATTGCCATCTCCTAGACATTCTAGATGCATCTTAGAGGCCTTTATACACATGCACCTCTAGTGTACTATACAATCAATTGAATATCATATTGTTATTCTGATCATACTCTATTGGTCTATTTCATGCTAGTTATTGTGCTTCTTGGTCTTGGGTGATTTTTTCCTAAGGAAAATTCTTACATAGTGTGGCACATTTGATCAGTTTAGGATATAGAGTTGAGTTTAAGAGTAGGAAAGCAAAGATCTATGATGCTGTAGGTGAACTTGTTGAAAGTGGAGAGCAAACCAGAGGCAATTTTTTCTATCTAGACTTATTTGATGAAGTATGTTTATTTGCACAATTTGAATATGTTTGGCTATGGAATAAGAGATTGTGTCATGTGAATTTTGATAATCTTGTTGAGATTAGTAAGAAGGAGAGAGTAAGAGGATTGCCAAAACTGAGTAAACCTGATAAGGTGATGTGCAAAAATTGTTGATTGGGAAAAATGGAAAAGTCAATTCTCAAGAGAAAAGTTTATTCTTCTGATGATGTTTTGAAGTTAGTTCACACTAATTTATGTGGTCCTATTATAATGAAAAGCCACTATGGTGATAAGTACTTTATCCTATTTGTTGATGACTACTCTAGGATGATGATTGTGATGTTTCTTAAAGAAAAAATTGATGTTTTTCAAATGTTCAAGTGGTATTTGGCTAGAGTTGAGAAAGAAATAGATAAGAGTTTGAAATGCTTGAGATTTGATAGAGGAGGAGAGTTTATATCAAATGAATTCAACATATTCTATAGTGATAAAGGTATCATAAGGTAGATGTCTACACCTAGAACTCCACCACATAATGGTATAGATGAAAGATAGAATAAATCAATCATGGATTGTGCAAGAACATTAATGATGGAAAATAATATCTCACAATATTTTTGGAGAGAAGTTGTAAGTACTACTATTTTTACCTTGAATAGAGTAAAAGTCAAGAAAGGTATTGATAAGACACCTTTTGAACTTTGGTATGATCATGTACCTAATGTGAATTACTTCAAAGTTTTTGGAAGCAAATGTTATATTCTTAAAGATACTAGGAAAAGTAAACTTGATGTAAAAAGTGAGAATGAATATTCCTTTGATATTATACAAAGAGTAAGGCATATAAACATTTGAATTCTAACACTAACAAGATTGCAGAAACTATAAAGGTTAGAGTTGATGAATTTGCAGAAAAGAATGAAGAGGAATGCAAGAAAGAACCTAAAGATTATAAAAATCCTGTATATGTCTATGAAGGAGAACCTAACACCATTCCTAAACCTAAGAGACTAGCTAAAGTGATACATATTGAGGATATCATCAAGTCTCAACATAGGAGTGCGACCAATCAATTGCAACCTACTGAGTGTTAGATTGTTGAAGCTGAGTGATAGGCAGTGACTACCAACCATCAGATGGATGAACTAGTGATATAGTCAGAGATTCATCAAGAGGAATATGAAGAGATTGAACATGTTGAACCAACTAAATCACCACAAGGAGTAAGAAGATATGATCCTATGCTAGCAAAGTACGTAAGGAGACATCATACACTAGATCAAATCATTGGAGATAGATATTCAAGAGTTATGACAAGAAATAAATTGAAGAGTGATACATGTTTGCTGTGTGATTTTGAACCCTTAACAGTTAAAAATGCACTTGAAAATGAAGACTAGATAGGAGCTATGAATGAGGAAATTCATCAGATTGAAATGAAGAAGACATGCACATTAATACCTAGACCAAATAACAAGAATGTGATTAGAACAAAGTGGGTATTAAAATATAAACTGAATGAGAAAGGTGAAGTCACAAGGAACAAGGCAAGACTAGTTTTTAAGGGATATGCACAAGAAAAAGGGATTGACTATTGCACTAGTTGCAAGGTTGGAAAGTGCAAGAACTTTTTATGCATATGCTGCTTAGAAAGGTTTTAAAGTTTATCAAATGGATGTGAAGTCTGCATTTCTCAATGAGATACTAGAAGAGAAAGTCTACATTGAACAACCTGAAGAACTTATTTAGCCTAGCAAGTTAAAAATGGTATGTAAGTTTTTTATGGTTTGAAGAGAGCCCCTAGAGCATGGTATGAAATGCTACATACTTATTTGACAAAGATTGGTTTTGCAAGAACCAATGATAATGGAAATTTGTACCTAAAATGTGAATCATAGAATAAGGTATTGTTAGTTGAATTTTTTTTTGATGCTATCATATTTGGAGGATTCAATTCATTGGGTAAGCTTTTGAAAATAAAATGAAGAAAGAGATTGAGATGTCAATGTTTGGAGAGATTAAATTATTTTTTAGTTTAGAAGTCTATCAAAAGAAAAAAAGAATATACATTACACAATCAAAGTATATCAAGGAGATACTGAAAACTTTTGGTATGGAAGGTTAAAGACTAGTTGGAAAACCTATGGATACTGGACACAAACTATCAAAGAATGAAGATTCTATAGAGGTAAATCAAACATTATATAGATCAATGATTGGAAAATAATATGTTGTTCATAGCAGACCTAACATTGCATTATTAATTGGAATAGTTGCAAGATTTTCTACTAATCCTAACGAGAATCACATGATGGCTATGAATAGAATAATTATATATCTTATAGGGACAAAATACTATGTCTTATAGTACAAGAAGAATGACAAGTTTGAGATGAAAGTATATACAGATACTGATTTGGCTAGAAATGTTGATGATAGAAAAAATACTAGTGGTGGCACTTTCTTTCTAAGAAAGAGGTTGGTTTATTGGACAAGAAAGAATTAGAGCTATACTTCACAATCCACAGTAGAAGCTATGTATGCTTCTACAACAATGAATTGTTCAAACATTGTATGGATCAAACAACTGTTGAAAGGTATGAAGGAAGATATTAGTGAACCTGTAGTGATGTGTTGTGATAATACAAGTGCTATAAATAGTTCAAAGAATCTTGTGATGCATACAAAGAAAAAGCATATTGATATCAAGTATCATTATTTGAGAGAGTTAGTGCAAGAAAAAGAAGTGAGGCTTGGATATGATAACACAAAGGAAAATATACCTAACATATTCACTAAGGCACTACCTAGAGAAGCACATGAGTACTTAAGAGGTAAATTAGGGGTCATTCTCATATTTGAAACAAACTAAGAAGAGATATAGCATTGCATCAAATGGTGTTATTAGAATATCCTACATATTGATGCAGAAGATCAAACTTTAGGATTTTCCTAAAGGTGTGAAGTGATGTGAAGAAGTGAGAAGAACTGAAACACAAGTTGTTACTTGATGATAGAGGAAGTAATTCTATAGATCAGAAAGAAATGACATTTTTATGAGAATAGAGATGTATGAAAATGAACTTGATATGGTGACTGAAATGTCTTTGGTATTGTTGTCAGAGAGGGAGAGAAAGATAAGGGAGAGAAAAGTATGAGAAAGAGGGAGATGTATGGTAGTTTCCATTCTTATTAGTAAGAGAGAAGTTATACATTGATTGATATGTTGACATGTTTTCATCTAGAGACATGACAAAAATGATAGAAATAGAGTGTGTGCTAAACTAATAGAGGGAGCATCCTGAGATTGCATTAAATGAGAATCATAATGAAATTAGGAAAGAGAGAATACAAACATAGAGGGAGCTAAGAATTGAAACACTTAAGGTGTTAGTTAGCTTTTGAATTGGATGGTAACTTGGAAGAGGTTTCATTTAGAAGGTGTTTCCATCAATCCCGAAGAGGGAGATTGTTGGAACTATAATTGTAAAATAATTGCAGTTTTGTCATTGATGTCAAACCTTACTGGTAAGCCATTTACTAACAGTATAGAGTGCCATATTATTTGATTGACAAAGAGGATTTGAGAAGAAGAGATTATGAGATGACGTAGTGAAAGGTTGAATTGAGATGTGAAAGTGTGATGAAATTACAATGGGCACTTGATAAGTTAGTACTTGACAATATAATGTGTTTTTCATTCATTACAATAAGAAAAGAAGAAAGATCAGTTGAGAATCAAAAGAGTTGTTAAGCAACCGTGTATCTGAAGCACAAGATTAAGGAACTTAAGTATTGCCGAGAAAGAACAATGTCGGCTGATTATTAGTATTGTCTAAGTGATAGTAATGACCGAGTTGCATAGTGTAAACCAAGAAAGACAAATTAGTGATGACAAAGCACCCAAATGTAGGTATGATTGAGTGGCAACAAACTAATAGTTTGAGAAAGAATTAGGATTTGTAGTCGACATAGTTGAATTCTTGAAATAATCAAAACATGTTGACAATAAGGATTGATGAGATGGATTATTTAATACATGAGAAAGATTAGTTGAGCGATCAAAGGATAAGATTTGAAGAGAACTTTTAAGAAGGAAGAAGAAGAAAAGAAGATGGCTAGATTCATTGAATTTGTTAAATCTAGTCATAACCCTAAGATCTATGGTTATGTTTAAGTGACAAAATATTAAAGATACCTATTTAAGGAGGCATATGTGATGTTTTAGAGGGTTGTTGGACTAGAATTTTCAAAGACAAGTGTAGAAAAAACTTGCAAAGGAGAAGTGCAAAGTTTGTGATGTGGGAGATTGCTTGAAGAGTGACCTAGCATATTTGAGTTGTTGAGAGAAATGGAATCTAGTCAATGAGCCAATATTGAGTTGAATAGAGATTTCAATTTGTAAAGTGAGATGTATGCTATCAGATCAAACCTAGCTATTACTTTCTAATCATTGTAGTGGTAGTAAAATCCTTTTGATTAAGATTGACCTAATAGTCATTTGTAAATCCTTTAACAAGGTGACATTTTAAGGGAATGTTCTAAATCCCTCTAAAAAGGCCACCGCTAATAGGGTGATTTAAATCCTTTAAAAAGGTCACACCTAATAGTGTGTTTCGTAACTTTTAATAGGGTTGGCTCCTAATAGAGCTCAGTTTAGAAGAGTGAAAAGTGGTAGCATGTTACTTGGTGGTTTTTCCCAAATTGGGTTTCTGCATTAAATACTAGTGTTAAACATTTGTGTGGATGATTTTTATGTGTTTATGATACTTACTATTTTAAGTTTGAAGTTTATTGTTAATTGTGATATTATTTTGCTAATCGACACTTACTGAACATAGAGAAAGATGGAATGATTAAGTTGAATGGTGATGAACAATTTTATTTGATGTGTTGTTCACGAGTTTGATTGAGCTTGTTGGAATTGTTAAAAATTGATTTTATACATCTAGACCCAAGGATAACTGTTTCATCCCCTCCTTTCAGTTGTTACAAATATTTTAACATTAACTTTGAAGGAGTATACATTCTTATACATGTATGAATATTTATATGTCAAAAGAATAATATAAACCAAGAAAAATATAAATGTTTCATGGGTTTATAGTACAACATGGGTGCTAGTAAAAATAAGTAAAGAATGATAGAAACTATTGCAATATATAAATATCACAAAAATAAAGAGGCATATTACAAATTTTCACTCACATAGATGGAGATCCATGGAAAGAAAAGAAGAAGAAGAACAAGAGTGGTTTCACATAGTTGTCTTGAGGATAAGACATTTATTAGGCCTAGGGAAATGTTTGTAAGAAAGTAGTGCTATAATATCCAAAATCAAAAAAAGTCCTACCATACTTCACTAGAAAGAAATTATGAAGCCCCATGATAAAAGATCATCACATAAATTAGGATTTGTATGAACAATCACATGTAATGCCGCACTAGGGAACCCAAGAGAGATTATCCTATTATGTTACAATATTTATCGAGCCATTTCTTTTTTCTTAATTTATACACTATCATGATAATGACATGGAAGAAATATAACATATACACATCAAAGTAATGCAAATCCCACTACCTAGTAGATTGCCTACAAGTATAGGATATAAATATATCTCCATGAGAAATGATAGTCAAATAATACTTGCTACCTTGAATAGAAACCTAGAGAATTCTCTGCTCTTAGAGGAAGAAGAAGCCCATGAAGAAAACTTTAAATAGAAAGACATTGCTTAGAAACAATGGGAGAGAGTGTATAAATATATATCTATGGGGATGTAAATCTATATATAGATATGTATGTATATAAATAAAACTATAAATTAGAAGATGAAAGACACATTTAAAGCAACAGTCACCAATAAGAAATGAGTTAGGATCATAAAGTTCATTATATAATGTTATATCGAAGAGGTATCTTTACATAAGCTACACTACCTAAATACTTTTTGACTAATTGAAAATATCCCTATATGGCTATCCTCAGCTACCTAAAACCATATTTATTCAATTATATTTATAAATATGTTAAATGGTTAACTACACAATATTACCAGTTAGAGCCTTCAAAATTACTATATGTCCTTACCATTTGTCCCACTAATGTGCTAGAGAGCCCTTGACTTTTCTCTTATCTTCCCCATACATAGAACTAGGGCTAGCTTCTAAATTACCACTTTTGGATATTCCTCATTCTTGCACATTTATAATCACCACATCATCATCTTCTTCTTCTAAACCTATCCCTAAGTAGGTAAGATTTGTGTATTCTATTATCTCTTCGTACTACTCAATTCCTTCACCAACCATGAAAATAGATAGCCATTTAAGGTTGGAAGGCCTTTTGAAATGAAAAATACCTATAAGGAAATCCAAATTCCTAGTTCTAATGCCTAATTAACCTTAAAAAAATTCCTACCTATAGGACTAGTTACTGAGGAACCGGGTTATTTGTCATAATTTTTTGCCTTAAGAATCATCAACCCATTGTCTATATTAATAAGGACTATCTTTAAATATACAAGTATGATATTTTTGAAGATATTCAAACACAAATCCTTGACTATGGGATTATTATGTTCAAAAGAACATAACAATCTCAAGGAGCATTGTTGCTATGTTAGAATTGACCCTTGTCCTATCAACATTTCTAAGTATTCTTCCCCAAGGATTTTCTTGAAAACATCCACTACTAGAGAATGAGGGAAGTCCAAAATAACTTTAAGGCTCTTCTCTGTGAAAAAAACTAAGAAATTTGTTTGTTTTTTCATCCATCTTAGTTTCGCCATTGTATTCATTGTTTCCACTAAGGTTATGCATAAGAAGTTGAAGTTTCAAAAAAGGGATCCCGTCTTAATTAGGGATGTTTTAGATGTTTAGAATTTCAACCATATTTTAAATCTCATTACACTGAGAAAGGTTCATGGACCTTTCTTCAATTTTTACCCTCAACCTATATCTTGCATCCCAAGACAATATGATTGGATAGAAAGATTCATTTTGGAAGATGGTGTTGGAGCCTTAGAATATGAGTTTGAGCTGAATTTGGAGGTTTTGGAATCATCTAGTCTAGAATCAATGGACATTTAGAATGACAGTAAGCCTATTTCCCCCCATTTTATGCTACTAAAATATCATAGGTTTATTATAATTGTATTTTTATGTAACTAAACTGGTAAAACACCCTTCAGTGTAACAAATTGATAATCACACTACTTAAAATATGTCTTGTCATATGAGGAATGACTACTTCACACTATTAGATGTTTTTATGACGATTTAGATCTATATTTTATTTTTATTTAAGAACATGATTTTATCACTTTACATTTCATTTATATGCCCTTTTCATCTTCATGTTTTGTGACTTTTAAGAATTTTATCATTTATATAAGTGCGAGATATAGTGCTTAAATTATTTATAAATCCCAATCAAAGGTAGAAGAAGAAAGGAAGGATGAAGAATAACCTAGAAGGAAGGTGGAAAATGTAAGTTGGGACTAAAAGCTGATTATCCAGTTGTATCTATGTATTTTATAATGTGTCAAGGCTTAGGCCATTTATCTATCAAATAAAACAAAATATTAATACTAATGGTTTTAACTAATTTAAATAATTAAATTAATATAATTTAAAATAATATCAAAATTAGTTAAATTCAAATAATTTAATTTAAAAAAGAAAATCTTGAATAATATTCATTATTAAATAAATTTAAAATTCAATAATCTAAAAACAAAAGTAATTATTAATATTTTAATTTAACTATTTGAAAAATAAATAAATGTGAAATCCCCTATATAAGGGGTGGTTGCTTAAGGTAGTCTCATGCGCTTCCAAGGCAGTTGTACGCACTGCCAAGAAAACCATGTGTGTTGCCTTGTAGGCACATGTATTGTCGAGGCAACCCCGCACACTTTCTAATAGCCACACAATCTAGAGCCATGACAGGGTGCAGGGCATGGGGTCTCTACCCCTTGCCAACAAAAAGAGAAAGAAAAATATTTTAAAATATTTTTAATATAATTTTTTTGATAATAATTTTTTTCAAATAAAATAAAATAAATATTTTTTAATAGATTGCATACAATAGGGCTAATATGGAAATAATTTCCAACCAATGGATTTTGATTTAATTTTCTTTAGTTTATTTTGTTTGGAGGAAAATCATACAACTTATGTGTAAAAGTCTCATCAAGGATTTCACAGTTTTACCAGTTAAAACACTAACTAGTTTAATAATCATTTTTCTCCAAATTTCTATCCTTGAATTTTCTAATAATGAAAGGGCTTTTTAAATGAATACAATCTTGATCATTTTATAAACTCCAATATAGTTTCCCAGAGCTATTGATTTCCCAATCAAATCTCTACTAATAAGATCAAACACATTTTCTCTCTCCTAATTCCACAAACATATTTCTTGATCCAAAATTAATGCAATATATCAAAAATCAATTTACAAGCACCCAAACAGAGACGAGTAGATAAATATTTTTGAATGGAATTCTACAACAAGTTTTCAAACCCTACCTTAAAATTAACAATTGAATTTTGAGATAAGTTGGTAAATTCACGCGATTCAAAATACTCTTAAGCTTTGAAAAACATTCTTTCAACTTTGATCCGCTAATTTTCTCTCCCAGAACCTATGTGTGCTAAATGAAACAAAAAACCTCTAATAAGGAACCCTAACACTACAAAGAGTTTCTAACCTCCAATTTTATTAAAAAAAAAATTGCTTTAATAAAATATTAAATAGTTTTAATTTACTAATCCTTTCATGTGCACTTATAGTACTTTAAATTTTAATTTGTTTTCTTTTCTCACTTTATTAATTTGTGCACAACACTTTCAAAAGACTAATTTTTATTTTAATTAATAATAATATTTAAAGCTCACCAATTATGTTTAACTCCAGTTTTATTATTATTAACTAAACATCATGATAAGAGAAGTTTTAAAATATTTTTTAATAAAAAATGGTGAGCTTTATACAATACGCGAAATCTACGAATGCATAGAATAGTTTGAAATCACACTTTTCCAAAATAAAATATGCCAAACACGGTCTTCTACAAATATCTAATCAATTTTTTATCCTCCAAACATGCAAGGAGGATGATCAGATAGAGAAAGGAAACCCTAGAGTTTTAGCTCTGGCAGCTTCAAACATGGATCCCCTAACATCAAACAAGATGGAGCAGTAGGAAAAAGTGCTTTTCAAAACCAAATATTCAAAACTAGCTAATTAAGAAAGTCAAGCTCAGAGTGAATGGATATTGGTTGTTAGGAAAAAAAGATGCCCTTCAAGTAATCCTGCGATGGTGTTCAACCCAAGCTATCTCCAACCTAGTAAAATATCTGAACCCAACATGATTCTGATTGATAAATCCTAGCCAATTGAAACCTATAAACCTAACCCTAAAATCTTAAAAAATGTTGGAGAGACCTATATCCCTCCCCATCATAGACTTGTGACCCTCTATTATGAACCCCCATTATCTCATCACATGCCTGATCCTTCCTTTCACAACCAATCTTCCAGGTAAAATATCCCAGATTCTAGGAATCAAAACATTAGAAATGATAGAAATAAGGGTTTAAACCATGAAAATATTCTCATAATTAGCAATAAATCTAGTGAAGAGTAATGGTTGAAATGTCAAGAGCGAGGACTTTTTTACATTTTGGAATGGTCCCACCTCAAAAAAATCAAGTATAATTAGATGGCTGGAAGAATTTTGTGGTGACCAAGTAAGATTTTATTTCTGTATCATTTTTTTTCAAGGTTTATTCTATTAATTTTATTAAATTGTCCAACCTTATTTTAGTGAATCCATAGCTCATAAATATCAAGTGCCAACCTGGGCTTTTGGTGGGAGGAGATAGTTGGGGTTGGGTGGGGGGCATAGGCATGATTCTATCGCTTTAGAAATTAATCGCTTTGATATTATCAAACACATTAGATCCTCTCTAGGTGAACTCTTAGGGAGTGAAGCAAACCTCTGTACGTGCAGTAACATCAAAATGCTTATTAATCTAGAAACAAGCCTCCTTGAATTTAAACCAATTAAATTAACAACTAATAGATCTATTTATGAGTTAAATGTTACAAGATTTGAAGGTCATATAAAGGAAATCATTAAAAGTGATGCTTTACGAACCATTACTCTCAAACATTTAGCTCTTAATTATCCTTTAAAAGAGACACTCCCAATGATATATATTAGAGTCAATAATACACAAATAAAGAAGAGACAAGAAAATTTGGATTAATCAAATTCTACGAGATTGGTTGGGGGATTTTCCAAAAGTACATATCCTTGTAGTTTAACATATGAGAATGGTGACAATAGAAAATAATTTGAAGAAGGATAATTTTTAGCTAGTGATACAAATATTCAGACCTTTCATCTTATCCAAGAGAACAACCTTTAATCATATAATAAGGTCATAGATAGTTCAAGATGTTGTAGATATGGGTACAATTTTTTTTACCAACATTGAAGAAAATATGCAAATAATGCACCAATGTGAGCAATGCATAAAAAATAGCTTTCTTATTGAAGGCATCAAAATAAATTTAATGCTCTACAAAAGGCTCACTCATGATATTCTATTCATAAAAATAACAGAGCATAATCTAATTTTTTTTGACCCATAAAAAATAACAGAGCATAATTGTAGGGCATTTGATTCTAAAGAGACCTTAAAAAAGACTCATGAAAAAGGGCCAGGAGGCATATTTTCAAATATTGAATCTAATTACCTAAAAAAGGAAACAAATGATTTGCCAGACAATCAAAGCATGATGAAACATAAAGAAACTAAAGGCTTAAAAATGGTGAAGGAATATTGGAAACTTTGGGTAATATCAATGAAGGTAGCTCTCTGCCAAATCAAAATATAAACCATATGTCTTCTTCTAAATTTGAGTTTCTTGACAAGGAGGATGTTATAGTCTTAACCCCCACTAGAAAAAATCAAAATATAAACCATATGTCTTCTTCTAAATTTGAGTTTCTTGACAAGGAGGATGTTATATTCTTAACACCCACCAGAACAGGGACAAATACTATCATTCAGGAAAGCATCCTTCTTCACTCAGAATCATTCATACATACAAGCCACATCACATTTAGAAAGAGAGTAAAAAAGATTAGGAAGAAATCCTATATATTTTGGCAAACACCTCAAGATAGGAAAGACCCATTTGAAAGTAAAGACTTTGACAAGGTTCATGATGAAAGAGAGGATAAAAAATAGAATTGCATCCCTTTGGAAGTAGAAACTTACATTAATAAGAATGGGTTTGAAACAACAATAGACATGAATTTAGTTATCAAAATAAAAAAATTCAAAGGTAAACTTTAAAGAATTTTGGGAAGAGTTTGGGGTGCAAGAACATCTTGATCAAAATCATAGTGAAATAAAAGTAAAAAGTAAACAAAGTTAAGAAATTCTAAATAAACATGGTCCCCAAGAGAAATAAAACTTAATGATCAGATAGTTAAGTAGCTAAGAGAAGAAGAAGAAGTTTTAGAAGATGGATCAATTGAACTTGGATTAAACAATGCTAAAGAAAATATTAATTCATTAGGATTAGCTTGCAATATGAAAGGTATCAGAACTCCACCTCGTGGAAAAAAATAAAAAAAGAGGCATGGAAATGTTAATTGGTAAAGCATGTAATAAAAAAAAGAATCAAGAAGTATTAAAGGTTGGGAAGGGGAAGAGCCTTCCCTTAGGGCAATGAGGCTCAACGTAAAATATTAGGGGACTTAATGCCCCTAATAAAAAGTGCTTACTAAAGTGCAACCTAACCTTATTTGAATAAGAACTAATTTTAATACAAGGAAAAACCTAAGTAAGTCATAGGGAGAAATGTTAAGCAGTATCCTTGGGGTTTGGAAAAGTGTTTTGATAGAATCTGAGGGTACTTCAAGAGGAATTGGCACCATTTAGGACCCTAGAAAATTAGAATTCAACATAATGACAAAAAACAACAATTGGATGGGTGGAAGAATTAAAAACTACAAATATGATCTCCAATTCATTCCAATTAATGTTTATGGACCTATACTAAAAACTAGAAAGAAGACCTTATGGAATGAAATAAGTACTTTTAGACATAGTCATAGCACATACAATTTTTGGATTGTTGGGGATTTTAAAGCTATTTTAAATCTAGACGATAAAATGGAGGATCACAAGTAACTTCTTAGGTTATGACGAACTTCAAATATTGGTTCATAAAAGACAATTTAATTTATTATTGCCCAACAAATGGACTATATTCCTGGTATAATAGAAGAAAATGACTTTTGTGAGATTATGGAAAGATTAGATAGATTTTTCTTTAAAGGAGATCTTAGAGGTTTCAATCACTCAGTTCAATCTTCAATTCTCCCTAATATTAGTTCATATCATTATCCAAACAAATTAGCAATTTTAGTTTAGTAAAAACTATCCAGAAACATGTTTAAATGTGAAAAAGTGTGCTTTCAAAATGAAAAGTTTATGGCACATGTTGAGCTATTGTTTTGCATGATGCTTAACAGAAGGAATCCTTTCCAACTTCTCTCTTGAAAAGCTAATCTGGGATCAACTCCAAGGTTCTGGGTGATCTTGTGACCTACTAGAATCCACTCAATTGAAGATAAATGTATTTTCTCAAAAAGAGGCCTTTGCTGGTTCTAATCAATTTCAGATAAGATCTTGAATCTTCTTGCTATCTCAAAAGAAAAACCACACAAAAAGCAATATATCTTTGTATTTTTCTATTGTTTAGTGAATGCAGTTTTAACTATACAACTATATGAATTTCTAAATTAACCAAGTGTTTGTAAAAGAAAATAACAAACATAAGGTAACAAGAATTTTAAGCAAATAACTTGAAAAGTAAATCCCTAATGGACATAAGACACGAAAAAAACACATCTGCGAGTTAAGCCTTTGAAAAGATTGGTAGGTAACCAATGAAAATAGGAGCAACACTTCCTTAAGTCCACTAATGCAATCATCGATGTGAATGAAGTAACCGTAAGATGTTTCACTTTTCATCAAATCACAAGGCCACAAAAAGTGCACTCATGTGAGACAAAAAGCTGTGCAGGAACAATAAGGTGATCTCTTCTCCAACTTAGTATGTCAGCAAAATTCATCAACATGTGGCAAACACTAGAATTAAAATATCGCTCAATCAAAATAATACAATAAAAATATTGGCTCAATTAAATTCCATGAACACACATTCACAAAATATAACACACTTAGGCAAGAATAACTACACTCCGAATTAGAGCACCAATAGCATATATTATTGCATCAAAATAACTACCCAGAATACATATTACATTCCTAAATTTATAATCTTCTCCTCAATTTATGTTGAGAGTGAGAGATCCCTGTATGCAAACATATGTGTCAAAACTAATAAAACAAATCTATTTATGTACAAATTGACTCTCTAACTGATGCTAAGTAGGACTCCATCCTTATTTATATTATTTAATGGATGCATGAGCCTTTACATGTCGTACAAAAAAGAAAATAAGAAGAAGAAAGCCATTAGATGATGTAAGAGTCTTCGAAGGTACCAAAAATAGAAGCTCAACCTTCATTGGATGTTTGTAGGAGTTAAACTGCCGTCATAATGCATTTTTGGTGCATGGAAAGCTCTAAATTTGGAATTGGCAGTTAACTATTGGCACACCTCTCAATTCTTAAAATAATTTTGGCACACCTTGGAAGAAGTGCACCTTAGAAGCAGTGCACCTAGCCCACCTCAAAAGCTTGCACACCTTGAAAGCTAGGTCCAAAAAATGTAAAATATTACCAATTACCAAAACTAAAATTCTAGCTTCTAGGTTTTATTCCCCTTCATACCAAAGCTATGTTTGGGTATTTGCTCTTGAATTTCTCTATAATCTCCATGACTTGGATTGCATCTAGAAACTTTAAAGCATTATATTTGTCCTTTAATTTTTTCCTATAGTTTCCCACCTCTATGTGAGTCTCTACAAAATCTCCTGATTTCACATCCAAATATAGCAATGCCTCTTTGATCTTAAATGCCTATTTGATATCCTCATTAGTAGAAGATTCTTCAAAATCTTCTAAAACTATTCAACAACTACTTCCACAGCTATCAATTTATCCCTTGAATCATCTTCAGAAATGTCTAAGCAAGCATCACTGTAATGTCTCTTTGCCTCCAAAATTTTCTCTTGGGTTTGATCCTTGAGCTTATGAATATTTGTGTGTAATGTTTCCATTACTTTATTACCATCTTCAATCTTCTCTATCTAATGATCTATCTTATCTAACTCATCTGTAGTATATACATCCATTAACATCCAATATCTCTGACTCTTTATTAACTATAACACTTGTAGGTCCTTACCCTAGGTATGTATTTTGTCCATTAACCCAAAATCATGGTTTAATATAGCAACTAGCTTATCTACATTACTCTACATGTGGTGTAGAAATTTAAGATTTCCTTGTATAATCTATACACCTTTCTCTTCAAAAATTTCTCACCATTGCTGACAAGCCTTAAAAATGGATCTAATTGCACAGTCTCCTTATCCTTCTTATCAAGTGATTCATTTAGAGTCTCCTCAAGATTTTCAAGATCTACTGGACCAACTACTTCATTCAAATATCTTGTTAGGATTTCATTCTACTTCTGAAGGTTTAACAATTCAGTCTCATCCTGTTCTAAGTGCCTAAACACTTCTTTGATTCCCGTAGTAACCATCGATCGAGTAGTATTCACAGTGGGTTTTCCAAGCACGACCTCCCTGATTTGATAATATTTTGGAGTCAAATCCTCAATAAATGTATATAGAGGAGGGATAGCAACATGGGTGAACAAGTCCTAATTTTGATCACTCATGACAAAGGCCAGTCTTTGTGAATCAACTATAGGTGGCTTAGGTTTCTTGAGAGCTTCAATGGATTCTCCCATTCCCTCTTCTTTAGTAGAATACAACTATCTTTTGTGCCTAACCATCACCTCTTTCCTCAACCATCTAATAGAATACAACTTGTTACCTTTTGTGCATGTACTACTATGCCTTTTCCATTATCACTCCTCTCTGGAGTCTTCTCCTTTTGTAAGAGATCCACATCGGGCATTTTTGTATCTATCGAGTCCATAGTCCTCACCTTTGTATCTTGGGAAGTTTTTTGAGCTTCCTCAAATATTTTTCCTTCCTCTAACACTTCATCAAAAAGTATTTGTTTCAGCTCTTCTTCTTGTTTAGCCTGCACATGTTCTTCATTACTTAGAGGGAGAGGAGTAGCTACACCTTTATCCAAGAAAAATAAATCTTGACTTGATGATGGTGGAGCAGCTTCAGGTCCTTGTGGCTGAGGTGGAAATTGACTCCAATCCTCTTGTGGATGTTGATTTGTAAGTGTATCCATTATCTCATCACCTACCAACTCAGTGCCTATCGACATGAAATCAAAATCTAACATCTGAAGGACATTAGCCCTTTCATCCTCTTGGTCATCAATCCATTGTTGTAATTCATCCTCAGAAGTTGTAGCTTGAATAGGCTATGTAGGAATGGATGGTGGCATAATAGTGGAGCTTCTTCTCCATTATAACTTTGTAACCCTAGAAAGATGAGTTCTCTCACTCAAGGGAAGGTTATCTTCTTCATCTTCATCATCCTCTTCTTTCCCTTCTAGAATAACTTTTGGAACTGATGGAAAAGGAATAACCTTTCTTATCACCTTTTGTCTCCTTTTAAATGGAGTTTTCATCTTTCTTCTCTTGATGGCCGATGGGGATTCTTTTAACTCTTGTGTAGGTGAAGAAACTTCTTGTGTCTCTATTTCAGCTCATTGCCCTTGTTTTCGTAGTGGCATTGGAGGATTATCTCGAGTCTAGATAACTTCTACATTTTTTGCCCCTTGTACATTCTTTGCCCCTTGTTATTTTGGTGCCTGAGTTGCATCTTCTCTAGGCTCAACGTGTTGAGGGGAAGTTTTTTTCCTTTTGCTATTACCCTTTTGTGCCCTGAAGTATCCAATTTCTCTGTCAAGTTGATGCATTGTTTTTGGCCTTACTGGAGACTGAGTTATGAATGTGGGCACTGTCACCTTTTCTCCTCTACCTTTCATTGGGTGGGCTATAGCTTGGAAAACTATAGTTTGCAAAATTAGATCAAACTTGAATGGTCTTTTAATCTAATCCTTGGTTAATTGGATGACATGCCTTGCTTTATGATTAATATCTCCATTTTCCTCTTTATCAATTTTTGCATTCATAATAGGTCAATCAAATATCTTATCTCTATTGTATAATGGATCAAGGACCTCTTTAGTGTCTTGCTATACTATCTTAAAGGCACATTTATTTTCAAGGCACTACCTACCAATTAGAGAGTCATCCTACAATAATCCCTTATTCATATTTCATACTCATCCACTGCATTCATCTAATGATCTTCTATGGCATCTTCATGTTGGAGTTGTTTGCCCACCAAGTACTAAACTCTTCCATATTATCAAAATAGGGAAAAGGAGATTTATATTCCTCCAAGGGATACTGATCCTACTTAGAATCAAAAGTTGGAATATTCCATTTTTGGACAACACTTAATGGACCTATAGTGATGGGCCATGCCCAGGTCTTCTTATGTTGCTTCCTTACTCTCTCATATGTAGACAAGAGTTATTGTGCAATCTCCAACAATATGAGTTTGTCACATGGATACCTACGAAGCTTCTTTGGATTGACAATCATTTATGCTACCCTCAAATAGGTGAATGTTGGATGTAATAGGCATCGATTTCTATAATCTTTGCCACTGCCTCATTTGCCATCCTTTTTGCATAATCTCCCTCAATGAATTGAATGATTGCAAAAATGAAAGCATCATTAACTATTCATTATTCCTTACTATGCTTTGAAAGTTTTTTCTTTGCCAATTAGGGGTATACCACATATGGCCATGCATTTGCATCTTGCATGTTGTCCCTTTTGAAAAACCTCGAATAATTTGTTGCTTTGGCAGCTAACAAATATACTAACTAAGATGTCATATATAAATTTTTATTGTTCTTGACCACCAACAGTTGCTCATCTAAATTCTCACTAAGAATTGAAGCCCAATCAATTGACATCTTCATTGTTTTGATGGTCTTAATGAAGTGTACCATCCATATGTTTAGGTGTCCTGATGCTAGTAACCCCATAACTCTACCTAAGAGAATTATAGAATATTTGATATTGTCTTTCATATATCCCCTTTTCATGTCTACTTTTCTTGCTTTTTGTCCAAGAGGAGTCTTATTGATGAGATACTAAGATTGGATGATTTATGATGCTTCATCTCCATGCTCTTTGTACCACCTTTCTGCTTGATGATATGTTAACTTGATGCATTGATCCTCTCTTAGAAGATGGAATACCTTCTCTATATTCTTAGGTCTCAGATCTAGGACTATCTCTCCAGTTATACTTTTCACAAGCCTTTCCTCTGAAACATAGTTCTCTACTAATGCCATGATCAATTTTGAAGACTATACTGATATCAGGTGTGACGCTGCATTGATTATCCTGATCTAATAAGTGTAGATACCATTGGAGACCTCTCAGTTAGTTTTTTTCATAAAAATAGGAAGATGTTCTAGTCAATATGGCTGAGCTTAGTGTCTTGGATCTTTGAATATTCATCCTGTAAGCGTGATTTTGCTAGAACACCTTGAAATTTGAAGACTACTAGATTCAAATCCATTTTTGCAGCAAGGGAGGACAAGGAGGAAACCATTCAATCTGCCCAAAATAAACATCCATTAGTCTAGAGGAAAAGAAAAATCAATTAAAGTATTACCTAATTACAACAAAAAATGACCCAAAAACCCTAATTCTCAAAAATTGCTAAAAACACCTAAAAACCTAATAAAAATCTCTAGAAGACAAAAAAAAATGGCACACCTTGTGCACCTTGGAGGTGCACGACATTTTATAGAAAAAACTTTTGAGCATAAGCGTACCTACCTAGTGCACCTTGTGGGGTACTCTAGGTGCACACTCTTATAACATGCTAAGGAGTTTGAATGAAAGGGGTGCACACTGAGTGCACCTTGTGGGGTGTGCTATGTGTGCACCCTTATCCACTTATTTAGGAGGCTTGCCTTATAAAAAGCACACATGTGCACACCTTGGATAGGTGCGCACTTGTGCACCTTTATCTTGGGAGAAGCTTTATTTAGCTTAGGTTTAAGTTTTTTTTAAAAATGTTTTGTTTTGTTAGGTTTTGTGCAAAAAAGGTGTGCACCTTGAGGGTGTGCATGGTGCACACCTTCTTTTCTTTATTTTTTAATGCTTTACTTATGTGTAGATGATAGAGAGGGGATCAAGCATAGTGATGCACCTCAGAAACTACAAAGGTGTGATGGTTGAGAGCTAGAGGAAGGAAATAAAGTTAGGAGAGGGGTAGAGTCCTAGGCTTTATAGGCTCGAGGTTCAATATACCTCTTGGAGGTGCCCAATTGTGCAGGTGTGCAAGTGTGCACTTCCAAGGGGTGTGTGCTTTTCTTTAAGTGACCAGTGCACTAGTGTAACCCTTTACCATGAAAATTTTCTTTTCTCCTTTAGAAACATGGTTTTTAGACAAAGACCCAGATTAGGTAAAAACACTAGGCAAAACCCTAAAAAAGACTCAAACCCTAGACTAGGAATCTAACAAGCTAAAAATTAAACTAAGGGGTCCCCATTTCTAAGTGAAATGGGGTGTGCATTGTGAAACCACAACATCACACATAAAGAAATGGTGGCTAGAGGGTAGTTTTGAATGATCAAGAATGTAGTTTTTTTTCTCTCAATTAGAACTATAAAAAGAAAACTTCTTTAAATGGAACAAAAATCACTTTAATAATATATTCAAAGTGAAACTAGAAACAAAGGAAGAACTAATTTTTTTAATGGAAATATCATAAAAGAATGTTGAGACAACAATAAATGTAATGTCCCTTTTCCTTATGGCTAAGCTCTTTGATCTCCTGGCTTATGAAACTACAATGTCTTAGTATTCCAATAAAGATATATATGATAAAAATAATAAAATAAGAAGAGATTTATGTGGAAGAAAATAAATTCTAACTAGTTCTTTACGGAGAGGTTGTGATAAGATGTTTAGTTCTTGGGGCTCTATTTGTCATGCATGACTTTAGACCAACATCTCCACTCAATGCCATCTTCTCACCATATTACCTCTCATTAAGGCCTTATGGATAATCACACTGAAGTATCCATCCTTCTTAGGAAAGATCCTACTCATCGTAAGCCTAATGAATAACCATAGGTATATTCATCCTTTCATATGCATATGTTAAAGCCTTTTAGTATACTGACCTTTAAAGATACTCAATCTCTTCCTTGCTTCAACTAAATACTTTACTGTGTAATATCACTATTGAGGTCCTTCAGAGATCTTTATACCTTTGCCTTAATTCTTAATAGAATTTATAAGTTCTTTTATCGATAGAAATTTATATATTCCCTCCCAAAGTTCTCCCATAGTTATTTGGTTGCCTCACTATAATGATTTCTATTTGAAGTAATTATTTGTTTGTCTTATTTTATGTTTTAATGATATCTATTTAATATAAGTATGTTCTCTATAGTTCAACTAAACTATTGTTGTTGGTATCTCTAGTTTATTATTCACTATAAATTGAAATGCATCTACTTGCAGCTCAAGGTGACAATGGTTCTAGGTGTTATCGCTTCCCATGTTAGAGCATCAATGGGTTGATTTTATTTGTGCTTGAACTCTGTGCTACAAAGTTATCCACAATTATCTAATAATAGCTTCTACAATTTGATCAAAAGACTGTCATAAAAATATTTACAATCCTCTCAAAATTATGTCACAACTCTACATACATTTCACCTTTGATCTTCATATACTATTCTCTCTTAATTAATCTAGAGTAGATATTATATACTTGATTGTCTAATGTCTTTCTCTTCTTACCTAGTGGTTCTATAACTCATATTACCTTACCTATTACATAGTTTTCCCAAATGGTTCAATACTTCTCAATTTGATATGATCGTGCTATTCCAGATGAGTCTCCCCATTTTATATTTGTTGATATCGATTGCTAACTAGTTTTGTGGCTTAAACACTGGTAGTGCTTCCTGTCATTTTCTTAGGTTGTGTGATGATTTGGAAGTCTAGGATATTGATCCGTTAAGCTTCAATTTGTTTATAGATTTATCTGTGTGGGAATAGTAAGATTGATTATTGCAATTCTATTATAGAATGTATATAGATTTCAGATTGCATATAATTTTTCATTTGGCATTCTTGAATTTGATGCTTTCACGTTTGTTACACATTATACCAACTGTTACGTTGACCGTACATGTATCTATCCTTTTATTGGATTATTAATCTTTTATGCGGAGTGGTACTTCCTGCTCTTGATAAGATAGTATTACAAACCCCCAATATGTTTATATTGTATCCAACTTATAAATATTTTATTGTACTGACTAGAATGAGTCCTTGTGTCTGATTAGATGTCATTGTTGATTCAAGTCTATCCTATTCTTACGACTTTTTATTTTTTCCCTCTATCCCCCATTCTATATTCTTAACTTCTCACTTATATATCCACTAGGGGGGGGGGGTTGGTGGTGTTGGGGAAAAGGTAGCAACCTTTCCTCCCAGTCCCTCTTATATTAGTTTATATTATTCGATTTGATATTTTATATTAGAAGTAGTATTTACATTTAATTTTTATTTTATATATTTTTCTATTTATTTTATTATATTAAATAAATGTTTTCTATATATATATATATATTAGTGTATATATTTTGAGAATTTATACAATGTTAGAGATTTAGATTATGCAAGTATATATAAATAATTATATTTTATATAATATCTATGTTAGAGTAATAGTAAAAAATTATGATGATATATGATATATTATTAGTTATAGTTGATATCTTTGTATTTTTTTTTTTTATTATTATTATTCATGTTCTTAGATTTAGCTTTTGATAGTTAGATACAATTATATATATATATATATATATATATATATATATATATATATATATATATATATATATATATATATATTATACTATTGTCTTATTATATATTGTTATCTTAGTTATATTATTATACTAAATTACATTTATTATTAATCCATTTATTTATATTTGAATTATTATTATTTATTATTATTTTAATATTAACATTTATTTATATTATATTATTATTCATCTAATTTATATTTAATATTGCCATCTATTGATTAAATCTTCTTTGGAAGAGGGGCCATCATAATAAATTATTTGTAAAAGAAAAAATTATTTGCTAAAAAAGAATCTATACTAGAAAAAGAAGGAACCTCCTAGAAATAGAAATCAAGAGAAATATGGCTATTAGATGGAGATTGTAATACCAAATTATTTTATAATGTAGTACTATGAATAATAGGAACATTAACAAAATATGAAAACCAAAGGATGGGCAAGGGAATGTAACATATAATAAAACACATATTACATAAGTATTTGTAGATTATTACACTAATATTCTCAATAACTATGAAAAATCAAACTTACGAGCCCATAAAAGCATGATAAATGCAATTCCAAGATTAATATCCAATGAAGATAACAAATTCTTAAATAAGGCTTTCTCAAAAGAAGAAATCAAAATTTTCTATTTTTAATCTTAATCCAGACAAGTCTCCAAGCCCAGATGGGTTTCAAGCATTCTTCTTTCAAAAATGTTGGGACATTTTAGGAAATGATTTATTGAAAGCAATAGATGCCGCAAGGAATTTAGGGTCGCTGTTAGCAGAAATAAATAATAAAATTTTGGTTCTTATTCCTAAAAGAATCAATTATGAATAACTTGGAGACTATCGCCTAATAGCTTTATGCAACATGATATATAAAATTCTAACACAAACATTTGAAAATATATTTAAAATAGTATTGCCTAAATTAATCTTAGAAGAGAAAACTGGATTCATACCCAATAGATCAATTCTAGATGGTATTATCATTATTCAGGAAGTAATTCACTCCTCTCAGATAAATAAAGAAGCATGCATGCTCACAAAACAAGACATTCAAAAAGCATACGATAAAGTAGACTGGAGATTCCTATGTAAAACCCTCAAAGATTTTGGTTTCTCTCGTCAATGAATGAATATTATCTTCAATTGTATTGCTACCCCAAAAATCTCATTACTCATCTATGGTACACCAGAAGGTTTTTTAAACATATCTAGAGGAATAAGACAAGGGGATTTGATTTCTCCCTTCCTATTTATCATTATGACATAAGACTTTGGAAGAAGTATTAAAAAGGCTCAAGAGGAGTTCCATATCAAAGGAGCACTAACTTTGGAAGGAATACCCATAATTACCCATCAAAAATTTGCTGATGATACCATCCTCCCAGGGAAAAGTTCAATGGAAGAAGCTCACAACTTCAAGAGAATTATTAGTACATATATGGAAGCCTTTGGAAAAAAAAGTTAACAAAGATAAATTTGAAATATTTTTCTTAAACACCCCACCAAACCTAAAGATAGAATATGTTTAATTCATGGGATTTAAGAAGGGTTCATTCCCATGCAAATATCTAAGCATACAACTTGAAAAAGGTTTTAGAGAATCCAAATCTTGGAATCCTATAATAGAAAAATTAGAAAAAAATAGAAAATTGGAAAGGTAGATGGTTAACAAAAGAAATAAGAGTAACCAAAATAAAATCTATTTTATTAGCAATTCCAACCTACCAGATGTCCTCTCTTCCTCTTCCTAAAGGGGTTTAACAAAGGTTATATAAACATATGAGAAACTTCTTTTCTAATGAGTTAGATGAAAAGAGAAAAACAAGCTCATATTAAATGAGAAAATATATGTAGACCTACATAATCAGGAGGACTAGGAATTGAGAATTTAAGTTGGAAAATTGAAGCATTGGGGGCTAAATTAGTATGGAGGATGTATCATGAAAAATATAGTAAATGGGAAAATATATTGTATCACAAATATTTATCTTCATCCAAGCTGTTATAGATATTTTGTACAATTAATCATCCAAAGGGATCTAGAACTTGGAATTTTATGATGCAATATCGGCCTCTTATTTGTAAAAATCTAACATGAGATATAGGTGATCGACGGAATGTCCTATTTTGGGAGAACTCTTGGGATGGTCTCCCCCCTCCTAATAGCCTAGATATTTCTTTAAATATTAAGAATACTTGACCAATATTTTGGGAAAATTTATCTATAACTATCAAATGACATTTATAATCATTCAAAAATAGATTATAAGTGGAAATTAGTTTCAAATACAAACCTATCAGAACAAAAAAAAAAATGCAGTATGACCACTTCACAAATCAAAGACAAGAAAATCATAAAGATAGAAAGGATAAACTAATATGAGGAGCCTCTAAGGATGGAAAATACAAAGTTAAAAAGGGTACGAGTTAATTAATAAATCTCAAAGATGGGATGCCATAGAAATCCCTTTAGTTATTTTTTAGGATCCAACATACTTTCCAAGAGAAGGTATCTTCTTATGGGCAGCCATCTAGAACAAGATTAATCTTACATTGTAGATAGACTCTCAAAAATGGGTTTTGAGGGCCCATTGCGATGTCCATTATGTAAAAATAACTCTGAAACAATAGAACACCTATTATATAATTGTCATTTTTTCAATACATGATTGCCATGGTTATGCAAAAAACCTTATCAGAAAGCAACTCTCCTAAATAACCTTTGGGACCATCTCAAAAGTTAGCCCAAAAATGGGTTCTCCAAAATCCACAATAGCCTCTGGAAGATCTCCCCATCAATATTATTATGGGATATTTGGAAGGAGAGAAACCATAGAATTTTCATCAATGAAGAAAAGTCAATACCTTCCTTTTTGAACAAAGTAGAGGCTAACATCATTGAAAATATAAACAACGAACTCAAAAAATCAGTCAAAGAAGAAGGAACCTTCTCAGATTGGGATGCAAAAGTGAGGAAAAAATGGTATAATCTTATTAAACCCCCTATGTTGTACCCTAAAGATAAAAAAAAAGAAATGGAATCCCCCTCCAAGCGGTTGGGAAAAATTAAACTTCAATGGTGCTTCAAGTGGTAACTCGGGGAATGTAGGGATATGATGCATCATCCACACAAAAAATAGAGCATGGATAGATAAACAAGCCAAATATATAGGTAAGGTATCAAATAATATTACAAAATTAGAAGCTTTAATAAAAGGTTCAAATATAATCTTAGAACCAGGGATTAGGAACTTAATCATTGAAGGTGACTCACAAATTACTTTAAATGTTTTAAGAAAATGAGAGACTTCCTATTGGTGACTCAATTCAAAATTAGAATCTCCATCATTATTAATTGAAAAATTAAAGGAAGTCACAACTCAACATACTTATAGAGAGGGAAACAAACAAGCTAACACTCTAGCAAACCTAGGCGCAAATAGAGAAGAATTACTAATTAAAAAAAACTAATAACAATAATTTAAAAGAAAAATCAAGTCTCAAATAGGAAAATATTTATTCATTTAGCTCACACTTGTTATCCTTATCATTAATCGATTTTGGTTACATATGGCCATAAAATTGACTTAGGATTGTAATAGGTAGCGATTGAATCATCACACCTCCTTGACAATTTATCATTTTATCCATAAATAGACCAATCTAAGAATAAATCCGATGCGACCAATCCAAGACTAAAGCTATGTCGACACCCATTAAACTGAGGGATCGTGCAATTCAAATTGCATTTGACAACCCCATCAATGGATGAAGACTCTAGAGCATATTTATGGCTGACCACTTCTTAGTTGTAAGATAAGCTCAAAGAATTTTTGAACAAGAATTCATATGTAATGCCCCACGAAGGGATCCAAAGAATTAACCTAGAATTTCACTAAGTTTGGTAGCATTTTTTTTTTTAAAACATAAAAGTAAATACCACAAATAACTTATACACAATAATGGAAGCAATAGCAATGTCCATCTAAAAATAACATAACATACACAACAAATTACATTCTTTAAGGATCCCTTAACGTTGAATTACATCTCAAACAACTAACAACCACATGAAATAATAATGATAAGTCCAATGTTTATACATTACATTTCTAAATGCTCAATCATCCACTGTACATGTCATAGGTTATGAAAAGCTTAAAAGAATATACACATGTGAAATAAGGTACATCATCCTATTCTAAACCATGATACATCAAAGTAAAGATAATCACATGATACACATGATACATCATCATAGAAGATATATACATCCATCATGAAAATATCAAACATAATAAACTAAGTGCACGGTTCCTCCCAACCGTTAATAGCATCATTAGACCATTGTGGGCCCTAGCCATCCCTCCATCCGTAACATTCCAAATCACCGAAGAGATCATCGGTATTAACATGGTAGGAATGTCACTCCTAACATATACTACATCATATGCAGAAAGTAATCTAACATGCAAATAAAAGCATAAGATAACATCATCTAACATATGCTAATCATCAATGAAAGGATACATATCCACCATCATGAAGGATGCATCGGCCATGATGTCACAATGAATCTCAAATGATAAGAGTGGAAAAACACTACCACCCGACCGCGTGGTACCTAAGTGGTCCACTCCCAACGTGCTGAGGAGATAACCTCAAGTCCCAAATAGGCTATCCAAAACACATAGCATAAATCTCTATAAGTCCAAAAATCCTAAAAGTATACTAACTCAAAGGTTCCAAACACAAAATTGACATCTAATTCCCAGAGGCACACAAAGACATGTAGGAACCTACTATGCAAGCGGGAAAGTGTCATTGCATATATCATGTACAAGTTACCTTGGCATTTAGGTAAACTCCATGGGTCCATACTGATCCTCATGTAGCCACTAGTATCCTCTCATACTGACGAGGCATACTATGGAATGCAAGGTTGCAACCATGCGTTCTCTTTACTCCCATCCTAGTCTATACAAGCACTCGAGGCATGGGCGAGAACAAAAAAATTATCTTTTTAGGTTCATTTAGTTAGTATTAGGTGTGAATTTTTTCACTTTTTAAACAACTTACAATGAGTTACCCTGGTAGCCTCTTAGGGCCCCGGCCCCCATTGCAAGCCACTTCCCAATACTACAAGCAGATAACCTACCCTAATCTCATGGAATCATAAATCTCAAAATCATAAAAGATAATCCATAATAAGAACATCAAATATGCATAAAAGCATCAAATCTCCATGAGCAAGCATCCATAGAAAATCATGACCACAATAGCTCTCTATTGGCAACTGAAGCATCACTGATAATCAAAAGTATCCATTGGTTCTCAATAACCAAAATATATCTTAAATCATACTGATCAAAGACTCCAAAATGGTTGAGTCAAAACATGTCACAACATGAAATCATAAAATAACATTTCAGCCCCATTATGGCGACTAGAAAATAAACCAAGGATAACTGATCGATGAACCAAAAATGGTTGGGTCAAGTGTCTCATACATAAGAATCTCAACTATAGCAATTAGTAATTACAAACATTACATAGAGCATTCCATCACATAACCATGGTTGGATTCATAAAGATCGGAAATAAGACATCATCATGACATCACAATCATAACCCCCAAGCCTCTGGTAGACGTCCTATAACTGGTCAACACTAGTCAACCCAAAACCCAAAACAATAGCATAAAAAAAACACAATGCAACTACATGTTTTGGTTTTGCTAAAATTACATACTTGAATTTAAATGTGGAGGTCTCAGTTTACGTTCTCCAATCTAGATATCAAGTGGAGAAATTGCATATTTTACCTAACCCATGTATTTTTTTGATAGATAAAAGTTTCTCCCCAAAATCATTAGACTCAATTTTCTAATTGATATAATAATATTTTGTTTATATAAACATTGTTTGAAAAATGACATTCCCAATGAATCCAATATTATCAACAAAATTTGCATATTTCAAAACTTTGATTTATAACACGTTCTAATAATTAACCTTAATAAAACTAAGTTTAATTAAGTTAATTATTAATATCTCTCCATTTTAATAATAATTGATAAATTATTATTCATATTTTTAAATCATTTATCTTTTACAGAATGGTCCATCTATACAAATCATTTTAAATAAAATAATTATTTATAACTAATATACATATACTTATATACATATATAAATACATACATACATACATATATGTGTGTGTGTGTGTGTGTGTGTGTGTGTGTGTGTATTTATATATATGTACTCACAGAGTTAAATTAAGTATCACAACATATATATATATATATATATATATATATAAGTATGCAGATTTAAAAATACATATAAATACATACATACATACATACATACATACATACATACACATATACACATAGTATATATACACATACACACACACACACACATATATATATACACACACAAAATATACATATATTATAATATACAATAATATCATTTTATAAAAATGAAATATAAAAATTGAATTATCAATATCGATTGCCATCCCCAACGTCCATATTAAACAAAACATATATAACAATAACCCCCCCTTGTCGCGGTACGCAGTACCTGCGGCCGCAGGCACTGCATCGACAGCGGGTACAGTGTACCCTTGTCATTGTAGTCCTACGACGGCAGGCCTCTGCGACCCGCAGGGGTATGGGTACCATACGTACCTAGTATGATTTGCAATAATTTTTTTTTTTATAACATGTTTTTTAATAAAACGTTTCCCCATTGATACGATTTGCGATTCGGTATTTTAGTAAAGTTTTATCACTGCGATATATGAAATACAATTATTCAATATATATGTATGTATATATATGTGTGTGTGTGTGTGTGTGTGTGTGTGTGTGTGTGTGTGTGTGTGTGTGTGTGTGTGTGTGTGTGTGTGTGTGTGTGTGTGTATTTATATATATGTACTCACAGAGTTAAATTAAGTATCACAACATATATATATATATATATATATATATAAGTATGCAGATTTAAAAATATAAACATGTATATTTTATAATGAGCATATACACAATTTATTTAAAGGTTTCAATTTTCAGAATTTTCCTATAAACTATTTGATCTCAAAATTTATTCAATAAATCATCTAATGGGTTTGGCTACAATTTACACCCTAGCCCCGTGTTCTCTTCAGATCTATGCATATAATCAATTTTAACTACCCATATTGAGAATGCATACAACAAAAATAGGTAAATCCTCAAAAGACATATGGAAGACATGAAGAAGACAAGAAGTGCAAGATGCAGAAATAGCATAAGTAAAATCACAAGAATCTACCCAAATTCTGATGCTAATTCGCTCTTCCTCAGAAAACCTGTAGAGCAAGCTCCTCCCTTCTTCAAAGTTCCCTGAGTCCTCTAATGCTCCAAAATGCTCTCCAAACGCTATGTCTAAGCTTCTAGGAATGCCTGAATATAAAGAGCTCTCAAGAAACACCTATAATGTCTCTAGAAACAGCTAGAAGGTGTCACCAATTAAGCATGTGTCTTTTTCCAACCTTCTTGATGAGTCATAAGGTTGTAGACACCATGTGCTTAATTGGTGCATTAACCACCGTGTTGTTGACATATGAGAAATAAAAAGGTGCGTTAACTCCTAGGCAACCTTATAACTCTTATTTAATTTTTATATAACTTCTATTTAAATTTTATAACTTTTATTATTATTATTTATTTATTAATTTTTATAATTATTTTATAATTATTATTAATTTAATTTTTAATTTTCTTTTATTTAATTCTTTTTCCTCAATTAATTCACATTTAATTAATTATAATCAAAATATCAAAGATCATGATATTATATTAATTTTCTCCAAATAATTAATTAATTAATTAAATCTATTTATTAAGACTTAATTAATAGAAAATTCACCATAGACCTCCAAGATAAAATATAAAAACCCATCATAGAACAATTCACACAAAATAAGTCTAAAGGGTTAAAAATCATGAAATATGTCATCCAACACGTTCGGTGGGTAAAATATCCAGATACTTGTCCTACCTCGCTAGGACAATTGGTTTAAGGGTTTGGGATTTGGACTTGAGAATTTATCTCCCTTCTCTAATCATTGAGATAATATAATAGGGTACGCTCATCTTGGCAATTCAGGGAAGTCAATACCCGGTACTTGCAACCTGCATAAAAACCATGCATGTACATACAATATATATATATATATATATATATATATATATATATATATATATATATATATATATATATATATATATATATATATATATATATATATATATATATATAGATTCTAATCTAAACAGGCAATGGCAGGAAGTGGTGCATCATGTAGATCCTGACTAAGCAGGTGACTATGACTCCCTTCCTTAACCACATCAGAAACGCCATACAATAAGAGAAAACACGCACACCATACACATGCAAGTATGGGGTAAGTATCCATAATAAAGCACATGAGATAATAAACCATCTAATTAATCATCAACAATAACTGAAAGCAATGTAATGATCATCATGCATACATGAAATGTAAAGTCTAAATGATCTCATCATTTATCAACTGAATCCATAACATAATGTCTGATAGTCTCAAAACAATACTACTAATCCATCAACATAAAACTAGTCTAACATAGTTTGATAATAATAACAACAATTTCCAGAAAAGATGTGAACAAGGGCAGGCACTACATCATAAGTAATGGAGACAGATACATAGTAAACTTAGACATTCTAACTGTGTTCATTGTTTCAACCTTGCAAGTAGACCTTGATAAAGTCGCCATTGAAATTTAATGTAGAAGAGTGTTTAGAGTAGCATATATTCAAAATCAAGAGATTCTAATCTCAAACATTTGGGAAGATTTAACTATTCCCAAACTAAGATTTTACCATTAGCAACGAATATTAGGAAATATAGAGGTATCGACATTTCCAATATTGAAAGTAGAGGACATTGATAGGTTCATTGACTATATGCCAACCCTTCACATAAACCAATATTTTCTTTTTCACTTTCTTCATGTCCATCGTCTTCCTCAACAAAATTGGATTTATTTTTTCATCATGGAATATCGTATTGAAGCTTTGGAACGGGAATTTGATATGACTCAAGAGGAAGCAGTCAAAGATATTCTAGATGATAATATCTCAATAGAAGTGGACTCACTTGATTTATTACCAATTGTAGTTTAGTTCTCATATATGGAATAAGATCAATTTTGGATGAAATATTTTTAATATTCAAAAGTGTACACATCTTAACTACGATTTTTTTTTTATAGACTTTCACACTATGTTTAATAATGAAGAAATGCACAATGTCTAATGATCACAAAAAAGATGTGAGATAAATACTAGGTCTAGGCAGAAGTAATTTAATTATCATCATTTCACCTTAAGAATTTAACCAAAAGGAAAATCTATATTCACATGAGAAAAATCTAAATATTAGACAAATCTCAATTTACAAAGATATGGAGCGAGTAAAGAAATGGCTTTTCACGCATACTATATGGATTAGAAGATAGAAATTAGGCCACATTTAATAAGGATGCATTAAGGAAGGGTAAATAAATAATTATAAATATTTGGAGTTGAGATTTGTCCTCCCTAATTTGTATCAAGCACTTTATCATAATTATGAATCTTCCTATTTAAACCAGGCTTGAATGGAGAAAATTACATAAGGTTTTCATAATTTTAATTAGGTAGGTCTAGGTTAGCAATAGTTATGCATACTCCTATCCGTATGAGATCAGGTACAAGAGAAATTTAATTTTTTTTGTAGGGGGGTGTTAGTGAGTTATGAATTACTAGATGGTTAAAACCAAGAATGACCTGGTCATTAGGGTAGTCAATTGTGTTGTAGGGGAGGAATTTTTAGCACTCATGGATAGGAAGAAGGATAATATGGATATAGTTGCAATGTTTTTTGCACTACTACATTTGGGCCTGAATTGTGATGATATTCCATCGCAATTGCGATGGCTACCCATCGCCCAAGTGATAGTACCACGAATTGGCTCCCGTTGAAAATTTTCTATTGCAAAATACAAGGACAAGGGTGTCCATCGTAATTGTGATAGATAAAACTATCATTACTTGGAAGAAGGAAAAGGAAAGAGTTCATCTTCACATCATCCCAATTGTGATAGTAGACTATCACACTTACGATGACTTAAGCTTTTAGTCTTGCATCGCAAGTGCGTCAGCTATGCAATAATTATGCTATGGGAGTGATGACTATCCATCAGAACATGTTGTCGCTAGTGCGATGGGTATGCGACAACTATGTTATGAGAGTGGTAGCAGAACAAACCATCACAATTGTGACTAATAGCCAAATTATTAAAACAAAAAATCACTGCTTGTCCAATGAGGTCCATATTATAGATCATATTTATGAAAGTATAATAATGAGTGGCTTACGCCTTTTTTCTAGTTGGTTATGTGAATAGGATTCGATTGCTCATTTTCTTTTGAAGACTATAGGAAAAAAGAGCCAAATATGTGTTTAGCTTTAGATCATCTTGAGAGCGGAGTCATTTGAAGCAATCCTAGAGGCTACATGACCAAGTTAGGCATGCAAAGATCAATAGTATAAGAACTGTTATACAAGGGACAAAGATTTGACACATCTTATAAATGTCTGTAAATGGCTATTCGTAATCATTTTTCATACAAGTGCCAATTGATTGTTAGAAATAGGAATTACTAAGAGGGGGGGGGGGGGGGGGTGAGATAATAATTTACAAAATTTAGTTGCCAATTGGATATTATTTGTTACTTTAAACCATACATAACAAAGTAATAAAGTAATGTTGAACAATAACAATAAACATGCACAAAGATAACTTATAACACCATAGTTCGTTAACTAAAGAAACCTTGGTCGAGGGAAAAACCCAGTGGGGATGTTACCGACTAGATAATATACTGATATATAAGTTCCTTTTTAGAGTATGGACCTTGTTAGGAGTGAATGAGAAAATTCAATAAAGAGAGTCCCTATTAGGAGACTTTGAATCCCTATTAGGAGATTCTAGCCCTATCAAGAGTTGTGCCAACCTTGTTAGGAGTTGTACTACAATAGATAGAAGATGAGCCCACTGCCCAAACATGCACTTCCAATTACAAGAAGAGCTCACTACCCAAACAAGTAATCAAACTTCTAGAATAGATATTCTTTCTCAATTTGATCTTGGATCACAAAATAGCTTCACAAACTTCACATATATCACTTTCACAAAAGTTCACATACAATTTCTTAACACTTCTCCATCTTAATTTGCAAGATGTCCTTTGCTAAATACCATCCCTTTACACAAATTTCTGCCAGGTCAACTAAGACCATAATATGTTTTTCCAACTTAGAGTAAACATCTAGGATGTTGACACTAATTGGTCAAGTCATTATTTTGTAAACAGAATAATTTCTTTCCTTTAATTCCACTGTCCTGTTTCACTGGTAAAATATAGATATCTCTTTTCCATATCATCAACATGTATACAATCTCCATCTAACTTTTCTAGTCATAATATGACACCAGTAACAAGTTACATACAAAACAATACACTACTGTATACCAAATTCATACTTAGATAACTTCCTGAGTACCAAAAGCTAAGTATCTTTATTTCTGAGGTTTCCTGCAAGCATGTACATCATGCATTTCCATAAATGACAAAAATTACATATCTTCATTAGTCAATTATCAAAAATCTCCTTCTCTGGCATTCATGGCAACAAAATAAGGAAAATTGGCTAAGTATCAAAAACTTAAAAATAATAATAATGCAGTAACAATACATCTATTACAACTTTTCCATATTACATATGCTCCCCCTTACAATATGTTTTCATATATTACATTTGTATATTCTCTTTACTTGACTTAACAAGTTTCTTATACATTTTCTCCCCCTTTGACATCAATGAAAAAGGTTAGAATGTCAAAAACCGTCAAAAAATATTATCAAAAATGTTCTTCTACCTTAAGCTAATAGTATCTTTATGTAATCACCAAAACTTACCTTAAGATTGCTTATACCTTTTGTCCATGTATTCTTGGCTAATTTAGCAAAGGTGAGAATTACACATAAGGCATATGATGCAATCTCAACTGCATTAAGGTCAGAGTATAAAAAGTTAGAATAGGTGTCCTTGGCCTTGACACATTCCTCCAACTGTTTCCCAACAATTGATATTTTCAGAGCAATAGACTCTCTAAAATTTGATACTCTCTTCAAAATTTGTTCCTCCCAAAGTTCTAGTTTCCTAATATCATTATGAATACTAGCCATTCATGCTTCAAAATCATCAATTTTACTAGAAGGATGCTGTAACTGGCTAGATAGAGCCTTTAGCTCACTCATCTTTCCTCCAATCTGACTATCAATATCCTTAGTCAATTTGTGAGATAGAATACTCTTGATATATAATATCTTACCATCCTATTTACATTTCCAAAGTTCCTTGATACAAGTATCAAGACTTATCAAATCGTTCTTAATATTTTGACAAATAGTGCTAAACAAGTTAACATCATGTGAGATCTATGCTTTTGTTTCTACAACATTCAAATTTTTTTTGAATTCCTAATCAAAATATTTTAGCACTGCCTGTGCCCTCTATTTAGGATCTGCCTCTTTATGCTGCACTACCAGAGTACTATGTAATCTATTAGTAACCTCCATCAAGGTTCTATGTAGGCTCTTCACTATTCTGTTCTTTTCAATGAGTTTTGACAAAGATGAGATCAAGTCAATTTGATCATCAACATCAATTGTTAGGATAACAAGTGAAAGTAGAGTAGATGAACTAGAAGGTTTAGTGTCATCTTCCCTTTTCTTCTTTTCAGCTCCTCTTTGACTCTTCTCTGTTCTTCCCCTTTCTCTTCTCTTTCCTTTCTTTCTTTCTCTCTCTTTTCTTCCTCTTCTAATCTCTTCTTCTTATCTTCCTCTAACTTTCTCTTAATTTCTTCTTCAATTAATCTTTTCTTTTCTTCCTCAACTTTTCTTTTCATCTCATCTTCAACCAATTTTTGCTTGGTCTCTTCTATTTTCCTTTTCTCTTCCTCTAATAACCTCTTCTCTTTTTCAATTTGCTTCAATTGATCTTCAATATCTTCAATATGAGGTTCATTTTGTTCAGAACTCTCAAACCTTTTAGTATCATCAATGTTAATCGTAACATTGGTCTAATCTATCTATATTGTGTCACCACTTACTGAAACTTTCAAGGTTCTGGGTGATGGTAAAGATGTTGCCTTGGACTCTGTCATCATCTGATTTATAGCTACCGCAGTTTCACTTCTAATTTTATCTTTCTCACCTACCGTAAACATGAATGGTCTTACCTTGTTCCTCAAGTAAGGTGATACATTGTTCAACGGTGTCTTAACTTCTTCTTCATCATCAGTCTTGTATATTGTTCTTATCATAGACTTCTAATGTTCTATGTCCTCTTCTTGATCTAGTGCCTTCTTTTCAATATGTCTATCATAGAATTTCTGGTTTACCATGCCTTCAATATCCTTAAGTTCATATTATTGGCTATTATGTGTCTCATAGTAGAGATGTCAATTTGATCTTTCTCAAAATCATTATATAAGTCATAAAATATGTTCATCTGAACAAAGTTGCCTTCATTAGCAATAGCGGTATTTATCTTTTCTATCTTTGGCTTCTAGGGTTGCCAAGCTTTTCTTGTTGTTTTCTTAGAAGTAGTTACCTTCTTTGTCTGTTTAACTTTTAGTTTCTTCTTCTTCTTCTTCACTAGATTCAACAATTTACAACAATGTCTTTTGTCTCTTTCCTAATCTAGTGGCTTGTTGCTTGACCCATTTAGTCTTAGTGGTCATAGCTTCCACTACTCTCTCTAATTTCCTCTTTAGTTCACTTGGTTGTACATTTGACACTACTACATAAGGAATACTCTATTCTGAAGATGTCTGTGCAATAGACACTGACAAAGGTTGCACATTCAATATACCTTGTTTCATAGTTTTTTTGACTGCTTGTGCCTCACTCTTAGTCACACTAGCCTCTGATAAGTCTTTCTTCATTATTGTTTCAATCTTCTTGTGAGATGCTTTCTCCAAAGATGCCTAATGAGCTGATTAGGTAATCTCATCATGGGTTCCAAATCTATACTTAGCTTGGTCCTCTAATTTCAACAATAAATCAATGTATTTCATAACCCAAGGGATCAAGAAATGTTTCCTGAGGTTCTACTACTTGAATATAAGTAAAATCTATATCAACCATAACACACATATCTTCTTTGAATCTATATAAAATTGCAAGTGCAATTTTGAATCTCTGTCTATTTTCATTCCGAAATGTTTTCATTATCAGATTCCCACTATCCAAGATTTTATCTGCTACATGTCTTCTACACACTTCTATGACCTTCTCCATTATACATCTATCACTACTCATAATCTTTGTGATTGACAAATATGGAAATCTCTTAAGTACATGAAAGAATAAATGATTAATCAGTGAATAGAATCTAAACACACCATTCTTAGTCCTTTTGACTTTCTTTAGGTTCTCAAGTAGTTGCATTCTTAGTATTTCATTGAGGTCAACTTGTTCCTTCTCAACACATATCTTGTAGGCTGCATCGATGAATACGATAGATAATTCATCAATCTTAGAACTTGCACATAAGGAGTAGGCAATGATTCTACTCAAGAATCTTACATCATCTTGTTTAATGGTGCTGATCACCATGGCCTTTCCATTATAAGTTGCTTTGATATAACTCTCAACTTTCTTCTTAAACAACTTCTCACCTATAGGTAACTACCTTGTTTACCAAGACCAGTTACCTCATGTATAAGGCTAGCTGAAATATCAACTACATTATCTTCCATCCATAGTTTTCCGTTAAGAATTTTTCTTAATATGATCTATGTCCTCTCATTTGTGTCCAATTCTAGGTAGAAATGATATTTAAATAGGTCTAGTTCCTTTTAAATATTCAAATCTAGGCTTCACAGTCATAACATGGTTAAAGACTAATTCCATATCTTTGTTCATATACTCACTTTCAATAGATTCAAACTTGTTGTTAAGATAACTTCCTACATCTTCCAAATAAACTACATTGTTCAGCGTAATGGATAATGTTGAATTAGGGTTTCCTTCTATGGGTTTCACAGAAACAACCTTCAATTTTGGTCTCTCCTCATTCTCATCATTATGAACTACAAACATATCCATGTTTCTATCAAATATAAACTTTTATCAAATAAATTCTATGGATAAACGATAAAATACCTCTTTCCAAAAATAGGGTTTTCTTCAAAATCACCTTGTCAAGTTGCTTCTGAGTGCTTTATGCTTCTAATGTAATCACAATGAAGTGGTAATAAATTCTGTACTCCATTTTATTCCTTCAACTCAAACTTGCATTATTTGCATACTTGGCAAACACAAAAAAGCTATCAATTATATTTGAAATCAAATATCTGCTCGAGATCTTTTATCTGATCTTCAAATGCTACCTAAGGTTTACTATAGCCTCCTTCCATCATGACAATGCTCCACAAAAATTAACTCCATGAAATTGTCAATAAGAACATAGTTTTCATCTTCTTCTACAAAATTGACTTTCTATGTAATAACAATGACTCTTAATTCCTTCATAACTAGTTTAGATAAGCTAAAAATTACAAGCAAGCTTAGACACCATCTAAATTTATCTTGATACACCTTTTCCCAACTTCGCTACCTATAGTTTGATCTCTAGATGAAGTTTCGAATTCTAGTGTTGTGAACAAGCTTAATTCAACTTAATTAAATCAAACTTGATAACTAACTTTGATCTTCCTATCTCACCATCATCTAACTTATCTTCTGAGATGTCTAATCCTTTTACAAATGCCTCATTGAGTTCTTCTCGAAGTTCACTAACAACATTTCTTTGTTTCTCATTCTCTTTCTTAGTTCCAAAGTTCTTTTCATGGTTCCTTCTATAATTTCTGACATTTCTTCCATCATTCCTTCTATTTCCAAAGTTTCTTCCATTGTTCCTTCTATCTCCGAAGTTTCTATCCATTCTACAATACTTTGTTGTATTTCTGAAGTTGTTGCATAACTAACTATAAGGTCCCTCCTCGCATGTAATTTTTAAATATGAATTTCTCTGTTAAATCCATTATAGCAGATTAGAATGGATGTGAAGTAATGTTTTATGATTTATATGTCCTACTGAAAATTGAGATCAATTGATATGTTCATGTTTTAAATACTTAGTGATTGGAGAAATACTACATTATCTCGACTATTTAAACATTAATTTGCACTAATGATGATACAAGGTGTTTCACCTAATGATGATGATGTTGATTATGGTACCTCAATGATTAGGTTATATGCATTCAGATAGTTCAGTATTCCTTATTGGTGATGTTTAGGTATATGCATGCCTAACAATGATTATTCTAGTATTTTAATTTTAATTTTAATTAATGCATAAGTTATGTTATATTGATTATGTAATTACTGATGATTAAATGTGTGCCAAAATTAGAAAGGGTTATTTAAGTGAAAGATTTATGTTTTAATTTATGTAATTATCCTAATAAGTTATATATATGTGTAAGAAATCAAGTAAAATAATAACTAATAGAACAATCCAAGAGAGCTTAATGTGAATAATATTACCATAAACCAAATGAGTTTCCCAATGGATCAACAAGAATGGAGACAAGAGATTTTGAAAGGGAAAAGCAAAGAAAACCCCTTGTGTAATATTAAGAATGTGGCAAAGAAGCCTAAGAAAAGATAGAGGAGGAAGAAGTATTGTGGAGCAAATTAGCTCATTACATTAACATCAAGAAGATGTGTAGAAGAATTAGTTGTAGAAGAATGAGAGAGGCATATCTTTTATAGAGATGAGAAAGGAGTTGCATGTATAACTCCCATTTCTATGAATGCCACCATTCATAATAAGTGTGTTCAAAGTGTCAATATCCTCTTAAGGAGGAATAAACTACTTTCTTTAATAAAGGAATTACAAAAAAGAGTTATCCTCACATGTGGACTAGAGGACAAGAAAATAATGTCCTTCACATGTGTACTAAAGGATAAAATACATAAGGGATACCTTGGTTTATCCCATTTAATAAATAAATACAACCAAGGAAAGATTACTACTTCTAACACTATGCATGTGATCTTCTCGAGCTACTGATATGTAAAATGAGTGTGCATGATTTATTAGCCGACGAATCTAATGGAGAATTGAAACTAGACCCTATGTATCATTTTTGAAAATCAGGGTTGAGTCTAATAAAAGATGTAGACCCAGTTGTTCGTATTTTATTTGTATTGTGAGTTGAATGAATGTATCATTCTATAATCATTAAGTGTTAATATTTTGTAATAGTGATTTTATAGTGTCGCTTGACGCTCGTGTTTCATATATGCATTCTAGCATAATAATTAGGGTTAGTTGAGTAATCTAAGAATTTGAGTTGGACTAGGTTAGTGACCTAATACTAATTAGTGGGTAATCGAGATTAATTACCCTAATCAAGGTTTAGTGATAAATTTGCATTCTTAGGATTTTTAGGAAGCGCAAATATTTCAAGCATTTCAATAGGTCACTAAATAGTCCTAGAGGCCAAAAATTATGAGAACTAAGTGCATAGGGGGTATATTTATAAGTTGGAGCATTTGCCTCCCCTCTAGCCCCTTTTTTGACTTTTGTGATCACCCAAACATCCCATTTTTTCTTTATTGCAAAAATTGAAGTTTCCTCATGAGTTGGATAAGTTAAACTCCATCTTTAGGTTAGCCTTAATGATAGGATTGAGTTAGAATACTCTAGAAGCCTTTAGGCAAGTGGGGGAATTATGACATTTTTGTAGATGGTTGAGTTGGGATCCTATTTAGTGGCAAATTTGAGAGGGGAAGAGTGTTCACCCAACCTCTAGATTTAGAGAAAAAATTTAGGATTGAAGAAGAAGCAAGAATAACTTTTCTCAAAATTTAGTGGCCATAACCATATTGTAAAGGTAAGAATCCTTCAAGCTCGTGTGTCCATGTGTTTCATTCTTAAGTAGTTTCTTTTGCATATGTATGTTCGTGTGTTTGATGAATATGTTTGGGATGGATTGTAATGGGTTTTCTTTAAATATTTTTCTTCTTATTTCACTTTTGATTTTCGAGTGTATTATATGGGTGTGTTGGCATTCCTCAACCTCGGATAGGGTAGAAGTGGCCATGTACGGGAGGAGGGCTTTAGTTGGACTCCGACAGTGCAGAGTCTCCCCTCATGATGAGGAGAGGGAGAGAGTAGGGTGTTATGGGCCCCTACTCATCAGTACAAACCATGTTTGTGTTTTGGGAAATTGTGAAGTGAAAGAATGAAAGTTCTTGTGATATCAGCCTCGAAAGGGCATCTGTGAAAGAACATAAGTTTTTGTGATATTAGCCTCAAAAGAACATCTATTATGGTGTTGTGACCAATGTCTCCTGTCTAGAAAAATCCACCTTCTCCCTAGTCTAGTTCAATGATGAAGCTATTGTGAAAACTTGGATGGGAGTAAATGTTTGATGGTGTCTTCATGTTAAATTGTTTGTCTTCCGATCAATTTTGTTCTCTCCATGGTTACCTTGATGTGTTTGTAGATTTTCGTAACGACTTACCTATTGTGGAGACAAGTAGGAAATTTAGAGTTGTTATTTAAATTCAAATGTGTCGGGAGATTTCTCCTCGGGATTAACATCCTGTTGTAAAAATATTATTTTTAAACTTATCTTTGAAATGATTATGATCTTAGGTTTTCTTCTCTGGTTCTTTCCCGAGGGAGTATTTGAATCAGATGAATGAAAAAAAAGGAAAAAAAAAAAGAGTATTTTCCATTCATATGATATTATGTGTGATTGAATTTATACACATGTTTATTGGAAAATAGATGTAATGATTTTTTACCTTTACTATGGAATTTTCATACTTCAACTTTGTATTCATTTAATTAATGTTAATTGGACAAAATGATTAAATATATTAAGTTATGCAATTTGATACCAAACTATGTTAAGGAAATTTGATTACTTGAATGATAGATTATCTTGCATTTTCATAATTATCAAGAAGCATAATATTCCTATTCAAATACTCAATGAAACATGAAACCCGATGTTATAAGCAACTTAGAAAAATAAATAAATGACCCCTTTGGTTAACTAAATAGATTTAATAATTCAATACTTTGAAAATAAGGGACTTAAAAAATAAATAAAATAAATAACTGAATAAATAAATAAATAAATATATATATATATGTATATATATGTATATATATATATATATATGTATGTATATATATATATATGTATACATATACATGTATATACATGTATACATATATATATATATACACACACATATATATACATGTATATACATATATATGTATATATATACATATATATACATATATATATGTATATACATGTATATATATGTATATATGTATATATATATAATTCCCTTGCCATGAAAATATAACTTGCATTCAAAATCCCACCCTTAGAGAAAAATATGGGACTTGTGAAAATTTTACATCCTTGGAGTAAAAAGCTCATAGTCTTTTGTATGAGGAAGGTTTTAATTCTTTTTGGATAGAGCATATTACTTTGAAAATCCTTTATTTTATTTAATTAATATTAGAAACTAAATAAACAAAAAAAATACATCAAAGAAATATCTACTACCCTATCCTATTCTAAGTCTCACCCATAAAACTTTAAACAATAACTACTCTCCTCAAACTTTCCTAAGAACATCACCCAAGTTGTGTGATGAGACCCATTGCTGATCCACATTGACTTGGAGGGCGAGGTAATAAAGGTTTTCTTTATGCATTGAAGAGAAACATTAAACTCCTTCCTTCAACACATAGAAACTTGAAATTTTAAAGGAAAGTTTTAAAACTACTCAACCATGTCTTAAGTACCCCCAAAGTGGAGACAAAATCTGCACCATGGGCTGCAAATTGCAGGCCTAGGACAGCGTGCTGAGTAGTGGGGAGCATCCATGGTAGGTGGGGTGGGTTAAGAAGAGAGTTAGGTAAGTAGGGCTTGGTTAGAAGGGTTTAGTTAGGATTAGTTTTTAGTTAGTAGTTAGTAGTTAAGAAATGATGTAAATAAGTTTAATATAAGTTTTCAGTTAGTTGATTTAATTAATTAATTTTAGACATAATAAATTATTTTATTATTGTATGTTACTTTTAGCATTGTTTAAATATATTTTTGTTATGATTCTTTTAAAAAATAGATTAAGAGGTAGTTAGTTTAGGTTAGTAAATGTTTTAGTGGTTGTAATAAAGTGATGTTGGGATGTGATGTTTTAAGAGATTTAATTATAAGATTAGTTTATTAGAGTGTTAGTTAAGAATAGTATTTTTTTTTCCTCTTTTCATAAAGTAAGCAGAAGTAATAAAGTTAAAATAGAAATTTTATTTAATATGTAATTATTGAATTAGTTAAATTAGTTTGGGTTAGTTGACCTAATTCAAAGTTGCTTTAGAATTTCTTAAAAAAAATTGTGAGGATGTTCTTAAATTAAGTTTATTTATTTAGTTTAGAAATTAGAATGTTAGATTCACAATTAGAATTGTTTAATTTTTATTTGAAATTGACAATTTAGAATCTTTTCTTTTCCTCTTTTATATACACACACACACACACACACACACACACATATATATATAAAATTATTTACTTGATTTTTTATTTTATTTCTTTATATTTATTTATTTATTAGTTTTTTAATATTAGTTCTTTATAATGCAATATTTTGTTTTTAATAATATAAAAAGCTAATTCATTAATTTTATATTATTTCATCTTTTTTATTTCTTATTTATTTAGTTTTTAATTTTATTTCTTTATGCTGATTGAATTTTTTTTTGGTCATTCCTTTATTTGCTTTTATTTATTTATTTTATTTCTTTTCATTTTTCGTTTATTTAGATATATATATATATATATATAATTCTTTATTTATTAGTTTTTAATTTTAGTTCTTTTTATTGCAATATTTTGTTTTTTACTAATATTAAAAAATAGTATATTATTTATTTAGTTTTTAATATTATTCAGTTTTTAATTTTATTTATTTATTCTTTTTGCATCTCGAACTTCTCTCCTATACACCAAATGCCCTTTATTTAGTTTTTTCATTTTTTGAATTCCCTTTGTTTTTTGAATCCAGGTTCTTCTTCTTCTTTCTTACCTTGTGTTCCCCCTCTCGATTTGCGTTCTACCTTAGCTACCCCCTTCTCCCTTTCTTCTTCCTTTATATCTCTTTGCTCCCTCCAATCTGCTACTTTATATTTTTTCTCTATTCTCTTGCACTCCTCATCCTGATGATGGATCACTGTGTGTGATCCAAAACGTTGATGCTTAAAAATTGTGACACAATCAAACTCCAGAAAATCTTCTCATGATATTACTAATGGATTGTGGAAATCAAATGACATTAATTAGATATGTTGTCATTTAACTTTGAAAGAAGAATATAGGAATAGTATAATTTTAAAAGGGGGATAAATTTATTTTCAAATCATTGAATTAATTTAAATAAATAAATAAATAAATAAATAAATAAATAAATAAAATATATATATATATATATATATATATATATATATATATATATATATATATATAAAACCTTGCAAATCTAATTCCTATAATTTATAGTTTTGATGAAGTTTTATATGTAACTAAGAACAATAGTCTATTGGGTTAAGACTAAGTCAATGAACATTATAACGTTGAATTAACCTATGGAATAAATGTTTTAAATATTTTGATAGTCAATATTTAATGATTATAATTATTTTAAAGGTTCATTTAATTAATGGTGACAAGTATTAAGGTATGTAGGCAAACATTTTGAAATTATATAACCTAGCTCAACTAGGAGATTGAATCGAGACCCGAAATGAAATATGAAACCTTAGAAAACCTAATGTGTCTTGTGTGTCATTATTCAAACATGTATTAACATAGTGGATTAATTAACTTAAAAAAAAATTTCATGTGTTTTTGCCCTGTTATTTTAGGCATGACACTAACATACTAGAGTTCTGCTTATAGGATTCTATTGATCATCTAGTGCATAAGTATTCTGAGAAATGTGTCCAAAGTTGTTACACTTATTAAGGTCTTCCTTCTCTCAACATTATTTCATTAGATCTTCTTCGATCTATAAGGTTAGTATTTCTAGACATTCTACTATTCCTTCTATCATTATCATATTTAGGTTTCCTACAATCAATTGCTTTATGACCCATAACATGACAATTCTGACAATAAAAGTCCTTAACATGATTAAATGACTTATTTGTAAAATCTCTTTTCATATGAACTATTTCATTACATGAAAAACACTTATCTCTAAATTCATACCTAATTTCCTTAGGAGATTCCACTTGCTTTGGTTCATCTAAAATCTCAACTTCCTTTTCTTGTCCAACTTCTTTAGGTTTATTAGAAGATTGACTAGATTCAATCTTATCATCATATTTATCTTTTTCTTTTGGATTTGATCTAATCTCAGGTTTCTTTGTAGACATGTCAAATAGATAACTAAGACCAAACTTATCATAAGTAGGTATTTGTATTGACATTGAATCATCAAGATTTTCTTTGCTAGAACAAAGCTTCTCAAGTTGCTGCTTGCACTAAGTTAACTCACCTTTCACAATAGTATTGTATTTATGAAGTTCTTCATGATCTTCTTTCAATGTTTTAAACTGAGATGTCTTCTTTGCGAGACTTGCTCTAAGATATGTATTCTCAATTTTCAAATCAAATTCAACTTTGCTAGGATCACTCCTCAAAGTCAACTTTAGATTCGTAATATTCAATTCATGCTTCAAGATCTTGTACTCTATCTTCATCTTTGAATAATCATCATCACTAGTTTCAGATTTAGTAGACCCAAGCTTGGATTTGAGATGGTCAATCTTGTCCTTCAATTGTCCAATATATACTTTGGAGTCTTCATATATATCCTTTAGCTTATCTATTTCTTTAGTAAGGAGATCAATTTGTTCAAGTTCCTTTTCAAGGTTCTTCATCAACTATTCCATATCCATAGAGATCTTACTCAAGCTGTTAAGCCTCTTTTGAGTAACTATGCTCTGATACCAATTGATAGAAATAAGAATTACTAGAGGGGGGGGGGGGGGGGTGGTGATTTTGTAATTTACAAACTTTAGTCACCAACTAGATATTATTTGTTACTTTGAACCATACATAGCAACGTAATAAAGTAATGCTGAATAGTAACAGTAACCATGCATAAAGATAACTCATAACATCATATTTTGTTAACTAGGGAAACCTTGGCCAAGGGAAAACCCTAGTGGGGATGATACCCACTAGATAATATACTGATATATAAGTTCCTTGTTAGAGGATGGACCCTGTTAGGAGATTCCAACCCTGTTAGGAGTTGTAGTACAGTAGATGCAAGATGAGCCGATTGCCCAAACATGCACTTCCAATTACAAGAAGAGCTCACTGACCAAACATAATCAAACTTCTGGAATAGAGATTATTTTTAGTTTGATCTCGAATCACAAAATAGCTTCACAAACTTCACATATATCGCTTTCACAAAAGTTTGCATACAATTTCTCAACACAACTTCTCCATCTTAATTCACAAGATGTCCTTTGAATAAATATCATGCCTTTAACAAATTGCTTCTAGGTCAGCTAAGATGATAATATACTTTTCCAACTTAGAGTAAACATCTAGGATATCGGCCCTAATTGGTCAAGTAATTATTTTATTAAAAAAAAATCCCTTTCCTTCAATTCTGCTATCCTGTTTCACTGGTAAAATATGAATATGTCTTTTTTTGTACATTTTTTACTGACTTTTAAGGTTATACATGTCATCATCAACATGTATACAATCTCCATGTAACTTCACTAGTCATAATATGACATTAGTAACAAGTTACATACAAAACAATACACTGTTGTATACCAAATTCATACTTAGACAATTTCCTGAGTACCAAAAGCTAAGTATCTTTATTTCTGAGGTTTCCTGTAAGTATGTACATCATGTGTTGCCATAAATGACAAAAATTACATGTCTTCATGATCCAATTTTCAACAATATTAGTGTATCCTTTATAGCTATGGCATCTATGTGGATGCACATTTTTGTTGTCAAATCAATCTATTTTGGTTATCATTCACATATTATTGTGTATAGTGTTCTATTCTCAAAACTTTAAAGTTGTTTGAATTACAGTAGAATGTACATGACAATGATGCAATAAATGTGAAGTGTAAATGAAATTCAATTGAATGGTTTAAAATGATAAGAAAACATAACACATTAAGAATAATTGAAATATAAATATAGAAAGAAAATTGTAATCATTTTTTGATGTCAAATAAAGTGAAAAGAGAAGCATGGCTCAAATTTTAATTATAAGACATAAAGATTCCATTTTGTCAATTAATGTTGTATTTTCCTTTCAAATTTTAGTTGTAGGAGTACATATTGCCATGGAAAAAACATAATTGGAGCATAGAGATAGCTTATAAGACAGTGGTTAAGTATATGCCCTGGCATCTATTTTCTTGACACTTGAGTGTAACTGTGGTCATTCAAAACTTTATTGAGAATAGCCAAATATCCCACCAATGAAAGACCTCTAACAAAAATGCAAACCTATTGGGTTTTTCTAGCTCCACTTGATGTCATATGCATATGAATTGAGATTGCATATTGAACTATGGCATTCCTTCTACATTGCCTGGAACTAAGAGATTCACATAATTAGTTGTCATGCAATCATAGGTTAATGTTGAGCTTCACTTGGTTTCAAGAATAGTTTAATATTCTTTACTAATTAGGGACAACCACGTGAAGGTGGAAGCTCATTTGGCCCCACCCCTCACTTAACATCTAAATTCCCTATTAGCATCTAAAATCTTTAAGAAAGGATCAATCTTTAAAGTACAAAAATGGTTCCAGACATGCAAAAGTGACATCATTTTCCCATCTTTTAGTGCATGCCATTTTTCCATTGCATCCAAAATAAGATTTTGCCACTCTAAATCAAGAATACACGTGTTGCTGCATTCTATATGCATGGACAATATGAAGAGCTGAAAAAACTCACCATATTTACATTTATTTAATAGGTCTATTAAGTTTTTAAAATTATAGACCATCATGAACATTAGAACTCTAGCTACTATGGAATAGAGAATGTCCTTAGCAAGCTAGCACATAGATAGTCTTGATTTCCTTGCATGCTGAGGACATTACCCTTGCCTATAAAAGTCAACGTTACAATGATTGTGATGGTCTATAACTTAAAATACCTAATTAAAGACCTCTAAAAAAAATGCAAACCTATTGGGTTTTTTCAGCTCCACTTGATGTCGTATGCATATGAGTACAAAAAAGTGGACAACCGCCCCCCCCTCCCCCTGCCCCCCCAAAAAAAAAAAGAAAAAAAAAAGGAAAATTTTCAATAACTTGATTAGGTTTTGAATAACTTGATTGGGTTATTTAAAAGTGAAATGTCAGCCAGGCATGGTATCCAAGCTTGGCCATTACACTTTTTAAAACCCGATCAAGTTTTGTAAATATATAATTTGACTGTTGCTTGCATTTGAGCGCATTTTTATACCCTTAAATGGAAACAACAACGTCGATTATGGAGGAGAGCACCAAAACCTGATCGAGTTTAGCATAAAAAATGAATTTTGATTGCATCTCCATCCATGGAACCCTACAAATGAGGTAAATCTTCATTGTATTCATCATTTATGTATTTTGTTATCTAATATTATAATGTGGTTTTGTAATTTATATGTTTTGTAAATGTTTTTAATATAGATGCATCATAGAATCCGATAAAATGAGGGAGAGAAGAAAGAACACCTCCTACACAATCAAACCCTCCACCTGTTATGACACAACCACAAAACACTCCACCTATACAACCACAAATCCATCCACTCAATGTTCCCATTCAACAACCACCACCTCCTATAAAACCTCTGCATATATAATTACATCATTTAAGTACTACATAAAAAGAACTCATAAACCACCTCTCACAAAATAGTGCTAACATTACCCAAATGGTTAATAGGTTGCAGTCATCTCCACTCTCTCACCACTCAACCCTAGCGAATACACTTGAACAAATGGCCCAAAATGCAAATTAGGTGTCTAGGGAGGTTATGAAATGGGGTACATGGAGGGATAGGTGTTGTGTATTTTACATTGATGGGTTATCATATCATCAAGTGAAAGATAAAGACATAAAGAAAGGTACTATATGTTCTCTTTTCATCGATCCTATATCCAACAACTCCCTATTACACACAACCAAAAATTTTCCTATTCATTGGTGCACTCATGCTAGGATAATATCATGTTTTTGGGATAGGTGGTATATGGTATTTGACCTACCACCTTGTAATAATTATGAGCTGCCTTTATATCTTTTGAGAAATATATATTGTGAGTCCATCCTTGGTGAGAAGCCAAATTAATTTGACATCCATTGGTTCCAAGGTAGAGGGAAAGGCTCTGTGTAGGATAGATTTGGGGCATGTAGGGTGGTACCAAAAAATGAGAGGAGATGTACAACATGAAAAACCATGCCTCATGTTGTGCTCCCATCAATTGTAAAGGATTCTATTGATTTACAAACTTTTCATTCGGCTGCATCATTGACAAATGTTATCATTCAACATGGCTCATAATTAAGTGGTTTTCCTTCACTTATGGCACCCTGACCATCATCAAATGCACCTTTAGGGTCATCACAACATGTGACAACTCCATCATTGTCACCTATGGCACTAGGGCCATCACAACATGTGACAACTCCATCATTATCACCTATGGCACCTCGGTCATCACAGCCTACGATAGCTCCATCAACATCACCTGCACCATCAATGTCATCTGCACTTGTGTCACCTAAGCCACTAGTGTCATCTCCACTTGTGTCACCTAAACCACTAGTGTAATCTCCACTTGTATCACCTACACCACCAATGTCATCCTCACTTGTGCCACATGCATAATCATCACATGCATCATTACATTTTTCAGGGCCCAATCAAATTTTTTGTTTTACCTGTTAGCACATGTGTGATGGGATATATATGGAGGTGTCTAAGGTTGGAGTGTCATCTTATCCATGTGTACATTATGGTCATAATTTTTATTCATATAGAGGTGGTGATTTCACACTCATAGATGATTTGATAAGGATGGTCTTCGGTGGACAAGATACATAGGTTTGTTTGTTTGAATTTTGACATGATATTATTTAATCACCTAATTATTGTAAAATTAAATTTTTTTTATAGATAACTCTAGATTGATATGTGAACAATATGAAATACAAGGTCGAGCAAGCAGTTTGAGAACACCATAGAGTACTCATTCTGCTAGAGGTGCGAGGCTGGGAGCAAGAACACCTGAGGTAATTTTTTTCAAATATTCCCTAAAGTACAATAGGGAATTAGCTTTAAACTATTGTTTCTTAATTGATATGACACTAAAACCCCACTTATATACCCCCTTCCATCTCCTACCAATTTTGAAATCCTCCTATTCATTAAATCCATCCAATTTCCATCCACATCTCTTGCTCCTAGCATTACCCAAACCCCATCTAATGAACCTCATTGGGTTTGACATAATATTATTTAATCACCTAAGCATTATAAAAGTAAATTTTTTATTTTATTTTATAGATCACTTTAGATTGATAAGTTCAAACAATATGTAATGCAGGGTGCAACAAGTAGTACAAGAACACCACATAGTACTCATTCTTCTAGAGGTGTGAGGCTAGGAGCAAGAACACCTAAGGTAAAGTTTTTTAGATATTCTTAAAAGTACAATAATACATTGTCTTTGAAATATTATTTCTTAATTGGTGTTCTTAAAAGTACAATAATATCTTTCCAATATCGTCCTTCAAGTCCTTCTTGTGTCTTCTTGCCCTCCTATGATATTCTTGTTATTATTGTGTGTTCTTTCCATTTAAAACATTATCTCATATTTATAACAATACTCTTTACTCTTTTATAGGGCTTGTCGGGAGCTAAAATTTCTCAAATTGATGATGCCATGCTTTCTGCCATTAACTTTGGCCTTGAGAGCTATGTGGTATCATAGCTTGCATACCTATCAAATTTACAATTCGAGTTGAACTCATGATGTATGTTATTGATTCCCCTTATGTTATATTTGTTTCTTCTTCAGGGTACTCCACATATCTCAAGGTTTAGAGGAAAGGGAAGGAAATCATCAAGAACATTGAAACAAAAAAAGGTATTAAATACAAGTCAAGTTTATATTTTGAAATTTATTATGAATGAATGTATATACATGTACTCAATATTGATTAATACACACATTGAGTTGTTTGTTGTATATATGTAGAAACAATTTAGTTTTGTAGAGTTGATGAATGCACCTGAGACTGTCGATGTTGAGGCAATGGAAGAGGTAAAATATCATATTTTTATTTTCATAAATTTTAGGTTATAGTATGCATTTGTTCTATATACATATTAAATGGTTGTATTTACAAATGAGTACCTATTTTTAATAATAATTATCAACAATTTGTCTTATTAACACGTGTTATTTATCTTTTACCAATTACAACACTCTTTGATACTTCGTGTAAATCCTTTCCCATTTAATTTTTTTAGGAGTTCCGAGTGTCAAAGATAGGGTCAAACACAACAAAGGCCAGAGGTATGTATGTAGAGTCTTAGTTGATGCACTCTTGTGATCTCAATTTCGATTGCTTATGTGTGTGATAAAAATCCCTAACACCTACTCTACAACTCTAATATTTTATCGCTTACCATACAGGTTGTGCCTCATACCAACATTGATTCATTAGTGGTTGTGCCTCCTACTAGCATGGGATATCCAACTCAAGTTGTAGTATTTTTTTTTACTCTATTTGGAATCCCTAACACTACTCTACAATTCTAATATTTTATTCCTTACCATACAGGCTGTGCCTCATACCAACATTGATTCATCAATAGTTGTGCCTCCTACTAGTACAAGATATCCAACTCAGGTTGCAGTATGTTTTTTTATTTTTACTCTATTTGGAATCCCTAATGTCACTCTATAATTCTAATATTTTATTGCTTACCATATAGGTTTTGCCTCATACCAACACTGCTTCATCAGTGGTTGTTCCTCCTACTAGCACAAGATATCTAGCTCAGGCTATAATATTTTTTAAATTTTTTTACTCTATTTAGAATCCCTAATGCCACTCTATAATGCTAAAATTTTATTGCTTACCATATAGGTTGTGCCTCATACCAAAACTACTTCATCAGTGGTTGTACCTCTTGCTAGCGTGGGAGATCCAACTTAGGCTGCAATACTTTTTGTTTTTGTTTTTTACTCTATTTGGAATCCCTAATGCCACTCTATAATGCTGACATTTTATTGCTTACCATACAATTTTTGCCTCATACTAGCACTGATTCATTAGTGGTTGTACCTTCCATGAACATTGATTCATCGATAGTTGTGTCTCCCATCATCGCTCTACCTCATCATTTTGTTAGGACTCCCACCCATCAATGAAGGAGCCCATTACTATTATCATTCATTCCAACTGTGGGACAAAGGGATGAGGTAATAAAAAACTCGACTATCCACAATTTAGAACCCAATTTCTAGTTATTTTCATATTACTTATAAATAAGATATTTGATAGTGTTTAAATTTTTCTTCTGCATCAAAGAGGCTCAATTTTGATGATCTTGCACAGCCATAGATATTGATAGTGATATACGTATGTAGCTATGGTCATGACATGTTAGTGACATATATTTGACTTTTGTATTGTATATAGTCGAGATTTTTATTGTGCACATTCAACATTTCTATTGTACACATTCAACATTTCTTGGATATTTAACTTTGGTATTGTACCGATGAGAATAATATATTTTTGTAACTATATGATTGATATGACATAATATATAGTTCATTCTGATATACATTAAACTTGGAATTCCATCCAACTTGTTCAATGTGTGCATACAAACTTGTATTTCATCTTACTTTCTTGTAATTAATCAAACACCTGAACATTCATTATTTTAAACAGAAAATGTAACATGTTTATCAAATTCATTATAACATGTAACCATATGTCACTTATTTTGATGTAATAAGACATGAAAAGTAAAAACATATCATGATTTTTGTATTTCTGTCAAAGATTGCAACCCGATGGTGCTTAGAGACCCTTAGGGATGCTTTTGTTTAGTGTGGTCAATACCATCAGAGGGATGTTGTGGCTGAAATGAGGTTGGTCCTAGGATAAACCCAACTAATAGGAGCTAATGGAGTAGATGATTCGATCCTAGGACCAATGGTTTGAGGTATACACAACCTTGATCATTTTAACTAAGCAACATTGCAACTTTTGGCAATAGGTGAGATACAGATGTAAAATCCAAAAAAAGTTGAATCTCTAAAAAATGAGATAGGTTTTTGTAGGCCTAGATAATACAATCTTTTAGCACCTGACAGTTCATCAATATCTTGCATGAGCTTAGAGAAATACACAATCAAATATCACAATCCAATGTTGCTTAGCAACCCTTAGGGACACTTCTATTTAGTCTGGTCGATACTGTTGGAGGAATGTTGTGGCTAAAATGAGGTTTGTCCTAGCCTAAACTTGACCAATCAAAGCTAATAGAGTAGATGATTTGATCCTAGGACCAATGGTTTGAAATATATACGACCTTGATCATTTTAACTAAGCAACATTGCAACTTTTGGCAATAGGCGAGATATAGATGCCAAATCCAAACAAAGTCAAATCTCTGAAAATTGAGATAGGTTTTTATAGGCCTAGAGAATGCAATCCTAAAGCACTTGTCAGTTCACCAATATCTTACATGAGCTTAGAGAAATACACGGTCAAATATCGTAGCCCGGTGGTGCTTAGAGACCCTTAGGGATGCTTCCATTCAAGGTGGTCGATACCATCAAAGGGACATTGTGGCTGAAATGAGGTTGGTGCTATCCTAAATCCAACCAACTAGAGCTAATGGAGCAATTCTGTATTGTTAGGAAAAGCCAAAATTGCTCATTAGACCCTAAGTTGGTCAAAAGTTGCTCAATAGGTTAAGTATATGAGCATGGGGAACATATTTTGGAAAGTTAGAAGGTTGTAACTATCCTTTAGGACTCCTCTTCAATGCTTTGAAACTTTCTTGGGTTGCAAAGTTGCACATTGTAACTTTTACATTTTTTTGGAACTTTTCACGAATTTGGTCAAATCAGTTGAAGATAATTGAATATTTTGAAGATAATCTATGTTCAAGAGAAAAATCCACATAAGTTGAAGATAATTGAATATTTTTTTAAGGATATCATCAAACCCACAAAAAAAAGTTCAAGAGACAAATTTATAACAAATTTATAACAATAATGCACAATATTTACATCTCTTATCAGTTTTATATACCAAATCTGGCATCTAAATATGCACATGCTTGACATCTCTTATTAGATTTTTATACAAAATATGGCATCTAAATATGCACATGTTACATGTCTTCTCTTTTTTATATACAAAATTTTTCATATAAATATGTACATGTGACATCTCTTATTAGATTTTTATACAAAATATGGCATCTAAATATGCACATGTGACATCTCTTATCAGATTTATATATAAAATTTGGCATCTACATATGCACATCACTATGAAGTTGCAAAATTTCACATAACATATATATATATATAAATTTCAAAATTATTCTACCATATGTAGAATGATTCATCTATATAACACACAATCAATCAAGGGAACCTTTTGGATAAACTCTAACCCTTAATGTATCAAGTATTTCCTCTTGATCATATTCACGTGCTTCCCACAAATTCTTTTGAGGAGGCCTATCATGATACAATATCAATTGAATATTTGGTGCAACAATAAGGTTAGGGTAATGAAGAATATGTTTGTGTGTCTCAAAATCCTCAAATAACCACATGGTAGAATTCTTGATAGGGTACCTACATTTAATTATAAGGAAAATTTAAAGTCAAAATTGATACATTGTATATGAAAAATTGACTTAAATAGATCTTCATGGAAGGGGACAAAAATATACTACCTTCTAAGCCATGTGCCTATCACAATGATAGATCCTATTGGGTACTCAATATCCTCACCATCAATGACTGTAGCTATCAATTTCTTTTTGGGCTCAATACACTGACATAGAAAGTAATTTTTTCCTTCATCATTATTATCATATGCAATAACTACATATACATGACCTACCTTATACAGAAGGACACGTTAATGGAAAAATTTGAAGTAATGTATTTTAACCAAGTATTAAATCGATAACTTAGTACCTAGTTCAACTAGGTTAGATACATGCTCAAAATCTATTGATGCTTCAACCTAGTTGAGTTGTAGTGTTGTAGGAAGTTGATATGAATCAACAGGATGAAAAGGTCTACAAGACCATTGGTGAACCTACTCTTTTGATTCACATTCATCCCGTAAATGATGCATACACAAAGAGCAAAAGCATGCAAACTTTCTAGTATGAATAGCTAGTGATGCTACATTTGAACTTTGAAATGAATGCATCTCACTTGATCTTGTAAGTGTACAAAAATCTTGAAAATTTTCAATGTTAGGTTCATGTAAAAATAAAAAATATCTAGAAACCATAGACTTACCTGTATTACCTAGTCCTATCTTAGAATTGCACCATTGGACAATTGTTTCGATATTTTGTAATATTGTGCCACCTTCATACTTTAATTCTTCTTTACTAAGGGCTCTTTCCAAACATGTGCCAGCACCATCATGCTCTCCCTTTCCATGTCCCATCTCAATGAAATTCCAAAAATCTTGCACTCCACTTGTCACATGCATCCTACTCAACTAATAGAACATCCTTGCATTCTTGAATTATGCGGTGCAATTGTCTGACCATATAATCTGTTGATTGTATCTTTCATCTCTTTCCCTCAAATTGTCATAGAAAACTCTAAAACATCCTTGCAAAAACTTTGATGAATGAGTTCAATCATCATTGATATAGTACTGATACTCTCTTAATACTTTTTTGTCATCCTTTGTGCTATCATGTGCATGAATAAATGCTATGTGTACAAAAATTGACAATTGTATAGAGTTGTAATACATTGGTTGCACTTCATTTTGAGGTTTTAGTGTATAGTTTTTAGTGAAGTCAATAATCAACACAATTATACCCAAGGGAAAAGTGTCCTTACACAACTTGAATTTCTCATCTAACCATCTAGCTCTATGTGTATGACCTATGTAGTCATAAACTATTTTCTCTTGAAACAATTTCATAAAATTAGCTACACACATCACTTTTCACAAATTCACACCTCTTTAATTATTTTCCATCTTTAACACCATATATAAATGACTTGTGCTTTCCAAGAGAAACTAATGTCTTACCAATTTCATGTGTGCTGTCTAGATGTAGGCATCTATGAAACTTTTGCAAACCACCACATTAAGGGCAAAAACCTCTCAAACACATGGTCTTATAATAAATGCACCCACCAACTTGTTTACATAATACACTTGCAATAAATTCTCTCAGTGACTTAGGAGGCAATTGTAGACTACATTCTTGCAATATTTTGTTAGTATGCAAAGTAAAACATATATAACAATAAACATCATCATGCATAGAAAACTCAACATGAACCCTACAACAACATGTGGTGCATGTATTATTTATCTTAACATAGAATAGTTTTTTCATCTCAAAAAACCTTTGGCTGATTTTAATTTGAGGAAATATTTGAATAAAAATTTCATTAAATTGTGTTTGAGTCATATCCAAAAAATGTTTTGTATGTGGCTCACTATTTATTTTTCCAATTAGTCTTTTGAAAACATCTTTTTGGTTTGGTGAAGCCCTTGTGTTGTCACACCAAAAGTTTTATATTAATGTTTTTAGTGCATCAACAATAAAATTATCCTTATGTGGAAGTCTACCTTTGAATGACCAAAAGTAGTCTCATTAGAATTATCAAATTTCTCTCACCTCACTAAGCCTTTGAGTAATGTTGTTCTACTTATCCCTAATGATTTACTTGTTTTGCTTACCATATGAGTTATTTCCATTTACTTTCCCATTATGGTTGATGTGAGGACCCATCGACTTGTATTAGCATCTTTAGTACATGCTTTTGAACCAATGGATTGGTATACATCGAAGAGATTTCTAACAATGCTTCTTTCGCTATTATTTTCAGATGTTCTTAACCCCAAAATTTTCATTGTCCCTCTAAATTTCAGACTTTTAACCATTTCAACAACAAGTTGGCATCTTCCACTTTGATTTATAATTTCAAATTAGTTATTCCAAGTCTTTCTAACAATTCTCCTACAATTTCTTTCTAACATTTTATCATACATTTGCTTGTAAATATTTTCATCAATGTCAATTAGAAACTTTGGTTTTCAATGAATTATTCTAGGAGACGTTAATGTATGCACATGATCTATATTTTTATTACTTACATCATGTGCATTCATAATTTTAACTTGAGATGTCACATTAGGGGCATCAAGTGATGTAAGTGTATTTGTCATAATCATTTCAATTGGGGTATGTTGATCATTTTTGTTTGTCAAATTAGGTGCATCTACGACGTCAATATCAATAGGTAGATTTTCATCACTTACATTGGAGGAATTTGATGATGTACCTTCATGTAATCTCCTCATATGCTCCCTTGTTTTTGCCTTTACTGCCTCTCATTTTTCAATCATTCCTCTCTTGTTCTTTCCCATGATTATAGATGCAAATTACCCTACAAACAATAACATGAATAAAATATAAAACTAAACAAATTTTCATGATTATTTTATGCTCAATTATAAGATACTAACATAAAATAAGATGTTGGCACATGAAAAATATAAAATATAGCATTTCCAAGCACAAACAATCTTACACTTGCATACTCTATATGCAAAATTGGGGGCCTCTGATCCTCACATATAGTTCAACATAGTCCTTACCTACAAGATCATTCTAGAATAAAAATTGGATTGTATATCTAAAAGATCCAACAGAACGACATGTTGCCATCTAACTAGAAGGATTTTGCCTATGTGCTCTCAGATTGAGAAGCAGGCAATGAGACTATCTAGTATGAAGGGTTTATGCAAAGTGTGTAGTTATGCAGTTAATCTAAATAAAATGCAATTTATTCTACTAAGAAATAAGAGGAATTAAGCTAAATGTATGCCATTTGATCTAAATGATGCTAAAATATCAAGTAATGTGAAAGCTAAAATGAGAAATAAATTTAATAGCACTTCAATATGATTCTGATTTCCAACCTCTGTAATGAGGAATTAGGAGTTTCTTAAATAGAATTCCCGAAATCCACCAACATTCAAGATTAATTGGGATGAACCGTTGAGGTTAGAAATGACATTCATTTAAAATGGAAAGTTTCCGTAAGAAAAGGAAGTTAATTGATTTCTTTTGAGTGGAATAAGGAATTAACTGATTTGTTTCCTTTTCTGATTTTAGTCAACTAAGACTTTCCATTTCTGAACTAAATAGAGAATATTGGAGAAGATATTTGATTTAAAGAAATTAAATATGATGTCATAATTGAATATTCTAAATTGAATAATTGAATTCGACAATCAGAATAAGAATATTTAATTAAATAAAATATATTTAATTCCTCGTTTATATTAGCTAAAAGGGGTGAATTTAATTAAATTAAAGTATTAAGACTTATAATTAAATTAATTCAATGAAAATGTTAATTTAGCCAATTGAAAGAATATTCAAGAATTAATTAAAGTAAATGATTAATACAAATGAATAATTTTCTGCATTTGACACTTGGGTTGAGTAGAGATTATCAGAATCAGGATTGCCTAGTGACATAGGACTTTAGGGTTGATTAAATAGATCAAAATTGGTTGTCATGGCAATGAGCCAATTTTGGGGCATTATACATACCTGGTATAAAAATACATGTGAAATAGTAGTAGAATCTGGTGGACTGCACTGAAATAACATAATAACCATTGACATGTTTTTTAATGAATAATTTTCAATAACCTGATCAGGTTTTGTATAACTCGATCAGGTTATTGAGCTCTAACTACATTGTCAATATAGACAAATAACTTGATCAAGATTTTTATAACCTGATCAAGTTTTATAAAACTTGAGAAGGTTATACAAAACCCGATCAGGCTTTGTATTAGTACTGTACAAAGACAGATTGAAGGAGGGAGGGAGTGATGGAGAAAATGAGAGAGAGAGAGAGAGAGGGTAAGGCTAGGATAAAGAGATAGAAGGGGATAGGAAGAGGGAGAGGTAATAAGAGAGAGGAAGAGTGAATGTGGATGAGAGAGAGAAGAAGATAGGAGAAAGAGAGAGAGGGGATGTGTGTGTGTGTGTGTGTGTGTGTGTGTGTGTGAGAGAGAGAGAGAGAGAGAGAGAGAGAGAGAGAGGAGATGATAGGAGAAATAGAGAGAGGGGATATGAGAGAGAGATTAGGGGATAGGATAAAGATAAAGGATTAAGGGATAGGATAAAAAGAAAGGATTAGGGGGTAGGAGAAAGAGAGAAATGTAGGATGGAGAAAGGATTAGGGGATAGGAGAAAGAGAGGAGAGATAAGAGAAAGATAGAGAGGGGATATGATAGTGAGAGAGAGATGGAGATAGAGAGAGCGATTAGGGGATGTGTGTGTGTGTGTGTGTGTGTGTGTGTGTGAGTGAGTGAGAGAGAGAGAGAGAGAGAGAGAGAGAGAGAGAGAGAGAGCGAGAGAGAGAGAGAGAGAGAGAGAGAGAGAGAGAGAGAGAGGCCTCACCCCGACCCTTCGTAGCCTTAGTTGTTACTTCATTATTTTGATACTCACGACTCGAGATGTCGAGACATTATTTGATGTTTAGAACATATTATATTATTTCATGCTGTGTGATGTTACTTTCAAATATTTGATGTTCGTCATTTAATGTTTTATGTATATGTATGTTGATGAAATAAGTAAATGTAGGATTGATACTTTGATTTAAGAGATTTTAAATGGGTAAGAATTAAGTAGGATGAAGAAACCCTTATTGATGTATGTTTCAATTTATGTGGATTTCTGATACGTATAGATATATGTACATGTGATTTTACGGGACTACTGATGTGTGCAATGAGTGTGCAGATATTTTAGCTGAGAAACCCTACGGAGGAACATAATTGATCTCTATGTGCTAATTTTGGAAACCTTGTTGTTCATGATTCAAGTATTGTATTGTGAGATGTATGTATGTATCTTTCTGTGTTCAGTGAATGTTAGTGTTCATAACTATGTTCTTTTAGTGTCGCTTGACACTCGTAAATTGTTTATGCTCTTCAATGTGCTGATTAGGGTTAGTTGTGTAACCTTTGGACCTAAGTTGGTCTAAGTTAATGTCTTTTTGCTAATTTGGTTCTTAATCAAGTTTAGTCATCCTTAATATGGATTAGTGCTTAATCTGCATTTTAGAGTTGTTAGTTGGTCCTAATTATTTTCCTAGCTTTTGTTTGGCTCTAAACCTATTCCTAAGGCTTTAAAACATGAAATAATTATACCCAAAGGGTATGGGTATGGGTTGGGGGTCTTTTCCAACGCCTAAGCCCCTTTTATTGACTTTTGAGGTCACTCAAAAAGTCTCTTTTTGCCTTTGTGCGAAAATTGACTATGACTATCATGAGTTGTCTCACCTCACCTCCACTTAGTGGTTAACCATAGTATGGGTTGAGTTAGGAGCTTCTAGATTTGTAGGTGGGTGCGAGAAGTTATTGAGCCCTTTGGTGGTTGAGTTTGAGGCTTATTTAGAAGCCCTTCTTGGACTAGTGGAGGTTGTTACCCAATCTCTATATTTAGAGAGAAGTCTTGGAAGATTGAAGCAAGGAAGGGAAAAGCTCTACTCAAACTTGTTCATTTTCCATTACCTCTTTGTGAAGGTAGGAATTCTCATCTCCCTTGTTCAGATTTTCTCGTTTGTTTCATGCTTATGCTACCTTGTTGTTGTTTGAATGCTTGTATGTTTGTGGGTATGTTGGGAAGGATTCAAAACCATGTTTTTTTGAATGTTTTCTTTTCTTGTTTATGTTTGAATTTTGAGATTTTCTTGCATGGGTGTTTTGGCATTACTCACCCTTGGAGAGGGCAGAAGTGGCCAATTTCGGGAAAGGTCCTTTTAGTTGGACTCCAATAGTGTAGAGTCTCTTCTCAGGATGAGAAGAGGGAGAGAGGGTAGGGTGTTATGGGCCCCTACCTGTCAGCACAAACCTCGTTTGAGTTCTAGCATGTAAGAATGGAAGAACGAAAGTTCTTGATTTATAGCCCCGATTGGGCACCTGGTTTGGTGTTGTGCTTGACATCTCCTATTGGAAAAATCCACCTTTCCCTTGTGTTGATTCATTGTGAATCCTATTGTGAAAACCTTGTATGAATATGCATGTTTGATTTGTTTCTTGGTCATGCTTGTTGTCACCTGATCATATTCTATTTCCTCCACAGTTCGTAGAAATGTGTTGCAAAATTTGGTATGGAACCCTTGATGAGGGTCATGAAGAAAATTCAATTAAAATTGATGAAATTTGGGATTGATATCCTATGTAATTTGTATTTCAAATTTTGTTGTAATGGCAACGAAGCCAAGTTTTCTTCCTGGTTCTTTCCCGGCTGAGCCTTTGAATAAGGTTTGCCAATAAAATTGGTGTTTGAATATAATTGGTTATCATGTGTTTTAATCATAAATTTAATTTAGAGGAATGCACATAAAAAATAGGATGAAATAAGATGATGGTTTAATTAGGAATTTTTTTAAAGTTTTCATTATATGTTCAAAAATGAAATTATCTTAAGGAAAGAAAATAATGGCTAAGGTTGATATATTTCAATTCTAGATTTATAGGAGACCCAATAACTATGGTGTTAATGTGACTCAAACTATGGTATCTATGTTTTAAATCTATTCAAAAAATACACCTTAAAATATAGACCAAAAAGAAATATATACATTGCCTTGTAAATTTATACTTAGAAAAAAATATGATAAAAAAATGTACTCACAGGAGCAAATTGCTCATTGGAATTTGTATGGGAGACCAATTAAATTTGAAATGGACAACAGAGAATATTCTTTAAATTATCCTTTTTATTTAAATTTTGAAATAAAACAAAATAGAGTAAAACTTAGATATACATGATAAATTAACAAAGAAAATTGAAAAAAAAAAACATATATATATATATATATATATATATATATATATATATATAACATCACATACTAAATATCCAAACTTACCTATAAAACTTTATTCCATCAATGCTTCACCTTCCTTCCTTGGATGTCAGTTTGGAGGCAGATTTAAAAATGTTTTAAAATTTGCAAGTCAAACTGTCATCACATGTGATGACATCACCTGTCCCCCCATCCCATCACCCCATTCTCTACTACCCTTTTCAAGCACTCACCTTTTTCTTTATGGAGGCTTAGAACATGGGCTTGTAATGTTTTTAATAAAACCTATGCTTCCTTTCCTTGGGGAACAAGACTGACGTGGGTCAGCTGTATGGGACAGTGCGCAGGCCTAGGACAAGCATGGGAAAGAGGAGGGTGTAGGGGGAGTAGGGTGTTGGGGGTTAGTTAGGTTAGGTGCTTTCTAGAGTTAGTATTAGGGAAAGTTAGTAGGTAGGTTAGTTATTAAATAAGTTTAGTTAGTATGTTTTTTATTTATTTATTTTAATTTGTGATTAATTTAAGTTAGTTTTTAATGTAAGTTAGTTTTGATTTATAGTATTAGGAGTTAGTTTTAAGTTAGTTTAATTTAAGTTAATGTAATTTCTTAATCTTTTTAAGTTAGTCATAACTTATGTAATGTCATTTGTTAAGTTTTAATATATAATTATGTTAGTAATATTTGTTTTAGAATTAGTTATTAAAGTTAGTTGTTATTTTAATCTAGTTTTGTTTAGCTTTGTAAAGGTAGATTTAGTTATTTTTTTATGCTAATGTTAATTTTAGTTTTTTTTTAAAAGATCTTTTTAGTTGTGTAATTAATTTTGAAAGCTTTAATTTCATAATTAGTTGTTAGTTGATTAAATTTAAATTTAGTAAAATTTTGATAGTTAATTAATATGTTAAATAGTCAAAATGTTTAAAGTTAATGTTTAAATGTCTATAAGAGATTTATAATTGAACTTGATCTAGTTGAACTTGATTAAAATTCTTTTTGTATAATATTAACTTTATATGAGATGAAAGATGCTATGTAATAAATGTTAATTCTATCTTTAATTATATTGTTATAGAGGAAATTTAAATCTATTGTTTTAAGATTAGTTTGAAACAAAATAAATGTCGATATTAGTTTAACGATTCATTCCTTCTCAAGATATGTAACTTAAGATGAGTTGTAGAGAACCTTTCTTAAACTGTGACCGCAAACTTATCAAACAAAGAGATAGCCCTACATATGGCCCTACTCATAGATTAGTTTCAGTTCTGGCTATTTTCATTAGTTGTTTCTTAGTACCAGACAAATGGTAGCATGGGTTGGAGTGTTGTTGGGGTGTGATACTATAGAGGATGCTAGATGCTCCTGAGAGATTTGGGTGGGGACAGTGCATACTTTCACATATGATCCATGAGATGCACGAGATCATCTACCATGAGTAGAAGAGTATGGATGTTGGAGTCTATGTTTTAAAAATCTAGGCATGGGTGCACCTGCCAGTTACTAGACCCATTTTTGAGGATGCACGGGAGCCCATGGAGACATACAATTGTAGATATATGGGCCAACTTATCCAAATAGGTCTGGGGAAGACTAAGCACTGGAGGGCACATCTTGATGACCTAGTATCTGTCGTATGGAGGCCCTAGAGAGAGACTAAGAACTAGGATGATGCTCCTTAGGAGCTGAGCCAGATGTTTGTATCATGGCCACTGATAGGCCAAGCTACTTAGATTATTAAGATATTTCCCATCACTCATGTATGGCAATAGTAGGGGCATCCATAGGACATTTCTTAGGAGTATTACTCATATGCCTAGTTAGCTAGAGATCTAGAGCAGGGGTGGTCAATGAGGTTGGACCTAGGGAGGTCGATGATTGTTGTGTACAACCTATTTGCAACATAGTGGGACTATCTGCTAGCTGTAGCAAATGCCAAGATGATGCCTACCTACCAAGAATATTTTGTCAGCCATCCCTTCGCATGGTTCACAGACCCATTAGGGATGGCATCTCCCAAACCACAGATACCTTAGCAGGTACCAGTATAGGAACCAACACAGTAGCTAGTATAGCAGCCACCACATGGACCACCATAGTAGGTAAGACATTGGATGAGGAGGTAAAGATTCCCCCCAACCGATGGGCTTAGATCTAGGTGCTGGTGGTAGTGGGGCAAAGTAGGGTCTGCAATAGAGATCACACATAGAGGAGCATGCACCGACTAAGCAGTAGGATGAAGAGATGTAGGACCAACCTACTATCAAGCCCCAAGATGCACTGAGGAGGGATATAGAGTAGATTCGGTTGGCTTCTTGATAGGTAGGGGAGCTGTAGATACAAATGGCCATACGTGACCCTCAGATAACTGAGCATGACTATGAGATCCTTAGGCTATGAGAGTAGTTATAGGAAACTAAGTGGAGGGTAGAGCAGTTGTAGGATGAGGTCTGATTACAAATAGCCCAAGTAGCTTATTACCTTGCAACTTACTCCACAGTGGTGCCCGATGAGGCTCAGCAGGTGCCCAGATTCTCACAGTATGCTCAGGATTCAAGAGGTGCATGCCCACTATCTAGGCTAGATATGTCATCGCCTCCTCCTCCTCCTCCTCCAAGAGGTGAGGGTGCTAAGGAGAGCTAGACTTGAATTTTGTCTCTGAGTTGTTGATTTGGCTATGTATGGATTAGTGTGCCAACACCATTTTGTATCATTTTTGATTGGTAGTGCTCGAGCAACGCTCATTTTTGTACTGACATATTCTTTGATACTGATATATATATATATATATATATATATATATATATATATATATATATATATATATATATATATATATATATATATATATATGAGATTTTGAGTCAAGTATCCTATGTACATGTCATTGTCATTGTCTATCTTTTAATTTGATGTACTGAGATGTTTATGCTGTGATTATGAGATGCAGTCATTGATGCAATGTATGGATGCATAGTTGATTTGATTTGTAAATTTAGTATAGATGAAATGAATTATGAACTTATGGATGGAATGTAGATGTGAATGGACTGACATCTGACGTAATTTTTCATGTTTTTGCTTGACAATGACAAGTATTCGATTGAGGAATGCGAGGGGATGAACCAAAGAACCGAATGCTTGTGCAACCATGAAGAATCATGATACTTTGAAGAGACCAACAATCCCTCATCATGAAATATGGAAGTAGATTTGAAATTGAATCATGTGCTTAGCTAGGTGAAGTATGCAATGCCAACCTATGTTAGATGCAACCCTATGTTTGGTTACCAAGCTTCGATAATTATCATCACTGAGGGTATAAGAAAATCCTATATGTCATACAATTCCCACTAACATTACAATCATGAGAATATGAATAGGACATCTATTCTAGTTTTGTTGGGATGAAATGTAAGCATTCAAGGTACAAGAAGCTAGAATGACTAGAACATTTATCCCTTTTAATATAGCAAGTTAACATAAGCATCAAAGCATAAGCACTAGGATGACTAGAATGTTGCTTGCATGCAGACATTCCAGACACACAAGAGATCCATCTTATGCTAAATATTTAGTAAGTATTCTGTCCACAATGAACCTTGTGTTCATAACCTAAGATAAAAGTGTGCTAGATATACTCACAATGACCCATACGTTCACTTGGTAGGATGAGTATCAATATTTACTATAGTATGAAGAATTCACTCCAACAAGCAAATATAAAAACCAAAATTTTTGATGTATCCATATAAAAGGAGTTGAGCTACACATGGCCATCCAACATGAGATGGAGGCTCTTATAGTGGACACCCCTCTTATATGAATACTTTAGATTATTTGGAACTAAACCACAAATAGAAAGAAAAGAAAAGAAAATCATGCCCGTAATCATTTCTTGTCTAGTCAAAGATGACATCATCGAGTCACTTGAGGAAACATGATGAGGCAAAAGTGAAACAAAAAAATAAAAGCTCAACATATCCAAACAAGTATATCATTTTGAGTTTTGTGTTATAGGATTGATGTCAAGTGTCAATCTCCAAAACATGGATGAAAGAAATCTCTTCAATAGGGCGATGGTAGTAAAAAAAATAGTTAGAACAATTGGTGACTGAAGTCAAAGAGGAATCTTAATGAAGAAGAACCTTAGTTGGAACTAAGCAATAGTAGGCAGACACAGTTGGGATGATTGGTGACTGATGCAAGAGAGATCTTTTGTGAAAGGAATCTCAAAATGTGCTACGAGCGATAGTAGGCAAACATAGTTAAAACAACTATGACTGTCATGAAATATATTCTATGAGGAGAATCTCTAAAAGAAGTGACCCTAGTGACAATAGGTAGATGTAGTTAGAAAAATTGGTGACTATCACAAAAGAGATTCTATGAGTAGAATCTCAACAAAGAGTGACACTAGCGATAGTAGGCAGATGTAGTTAGAACAATTGGTGACTATCACAAAAGAGATTCTATGACACTAAAGGGTGGTGCCCCCAAGTTATGACAAGATTCAATCCATGGAGACATGAGCAAAAAGCAAGAAACTTAAGCAAGAAGCTAAAGTATGAAAGCAACTATATAGGAAGCCAGAAGATGTGCTGCAAGATGGGGCATTAGAAACAATAGGCATCTATTTATGAAGTTTTCACCTTCTTGGTAGAGATTCTATTTTTTTGGCTACCATGATGCCTGTTTCCAGGTTTTCACCAATGGCATTTTTTCTTGTTTTTCAAATTTTTTGTATTTTTCTCTTTTTTGATTTTTTTGTATTTTTGAAATTTTCCATTTTTTTGGTATTACCAAGGTGCCTATTGCTAGATTTTCACTAGGGTAATATTTTTTTTAGGACTTTTTGCAAATTTTAGATTTTTTTTGATGACATTTAGATATATACAGAGAGCTTTTGAGATCAGATCATTTGTAGAACTGCTTCAAGTGGAGAGTGTTGATAGGCTCCTTGAGCACCTCTCCCTCAACTATAGAAAGCTCATAAGCACTAGATCTGAACACTACAGTGACTATGTAAGGACCAAGCCAGTTTGGTTTGAACTTCCCTTTTTCAACTCGTTGTTGTTGATTCTTAGGATTTTCTCTCAGGATGAGATCACCCAATTGGAAGTCACATGGCTTAACTTTCTTATTGTAGCTTCTTGACATACACTGCTGATAAGCTCACAAATGATCGCATGCCGCTTGTCGACATTCATCTAGCAACACTAGCTCTTGAAGCCAAGATATTCTATAATCTTCATTTGTAATGAGGCCCTTCATGGAGATTCTTAGAGTAGGAATCTTGACCTTAATTGGAAGCATAACATCTGCTCCATAGACAAAAACAAAGGGCATTGTACCTGTAGGAGTTCTAATACTTGTTCTATATGCCCGCAAAATTGGATTAATCTAGAGGTGCTAGTCCCTCCTAAACTTGCTGACTGTGTGATGGAGGTTCTTGAGTATCGCCTTGTTGGATACCTCTTCTTGAACATTACCTTGGGGGTAATATATAGAAGACTAGTGTTACATTATTCTAAACTTTTTGCATAACTCCTTGAGGTCTTTGTTTTTAAATTGTCCTCCATTATCAGTAATAATGGAGGATGGTACACCATACTTGCATATGATGTAGTTTGTGATAAAAAGAGCTATAGCTTTTCCATTTTCTATTGTGAGAGGTACTGCCTCTACCCACTTTGTGAAGTAGTCTGTAGCGGTAATAATGAACTTATGTCCATTAGAAGAAGACGGGTGAATCTGAGCCACAAGATTGAAGGTCCATTGTTGGAATGGCCACAGTGTGATAGATGGAATTAGCTCCCTAGCTGAAGCATGAATTAGATTCCCATGGAGCTAGCACTATTTGTAGGACTTGGCATTGTAAATGAGCAATGTTAGTATGCTAATAGAAACCAAATTTAAATAAAGCTTCTACAAACTAAAAAAAATTCATAAACTTCAAGATAGACTAAGATGAGCTCTCAATTGAGAATATGAGCCATTAATGGACTCTATCAATAAGAAGCTCTCTTGTTGAGTGGCTTTGTCTAAATAGATAAGATGTATGCTCAAGCTTATGCTTCAAAAATGGCTTCAAATGGAGTTGGAATTTGGGTGTGAGTGTATGGTTTTGATGTAAAATGGCTTCTTAAAATGGCATTATGACTTTACTTCATGGATTGTGATGTTTTTCAAAGGGGAAGGATCCAATTTATAGGCAAGAGGCTTGAGGGATTGAGGGCTAAGATGCAAGGATGGGAAAAAGCTCATGGAGGGCTCAGATTGCATGAGAGGAGAGCACATGGATTGTGCTTCCTTACAACCAATCAAGGAGTGACACATGTCATAGGGTGAGATGATGGAGGAAAGGGGAAAGATGAGTGAACAAAGGAGGCTCAAGGGATAAAATCTTCATAAAGACCCTCATAATGGCTTGTAAGAGCAATAAAAGGGTTTGGAAGAGTCATTTATGGCCTAGTGGGCTTCATAAAGTTTTATGGTTGGGATATTTTGAGGGAGATGAGAGGAATTTCAACTTGGGCTTGATTAGGAAGGTTTTAAGCTTGCTTAGGATTGTGCAAATGATTAGAGGATGGATTAGGATGGTTTAGGATTAGCTTAGGGATAGGCAAGTGGATGGCATTTAATGAAGGTGGGTGAAGGAGGAGATATTTCTTAACTTTGGGTTGGGTTAGTAAGTCTTAACCCATGTTTAGGGAATGTGACAAGGTTAGGAGGGGATTAGGATTAGATTTAAAGACATCTTCTAGAAGATTCTAGACTTTGGATGAGGATAAAGACTTTCTAGAATAGTCCAGAACTTCCTAGGATGAGGATGAAGACTTTTTAGAAGAGTCTAGAACTTCTTATGATGAGGATAAATTAGATTTTTAGGAAATAAATAAAGTTTTATTTATTTGAAGGGTTTGGGTTGAGGAGATATTTATTAAAACTTTTTTAATAAACATGAGGATTAATATTTAATCTTAATTAAATATTTTGAGTTGGGACTAGGAGTAGGAAATGATGGGATTAGCCTTTAATCAAAATTAAAGAAGGATTAGAAGATTTTGGAAGAGGTTATTGGTCTTAAGGAAATTGGCTAAGTTTTGGGCAAAAAGTAAATTTTTTAATTTATTTTGGGTTTTTTTGGTCAATTTATTAATTAAATAATTAATAAATAAGGAAATAATGTTTAAATAAGATTTAAACATTTTTGGGAGGGATTCCTTAATTAAATATTTTTAATTAAGATAAAGGGATTTAATGGCATAAAAAAATAAAATAAATTAAATAATTAATTAATTAATAAATGATGATGTCATTAGGAATTTTTCAAAAAATAAAAATACTTTATTTTCTAAAGGTTTTTAGGTGTCTACAGGCATACTTGATTGCCTCTTGTTCCATATTCAACTAGTAATAACCATCTCTAATAAGTTTACGAGCTAGTGTCAAGTCATTTGAGTGAGATCCGCAAATGCTCTCATGAACGTCAATTAATGCATGTTTGGACTCTTAAGGTTCTAGACACCTAAGGAGTGTTCTATCGAGACCTCTCCTAAACAAGTCATTAGCAATAATGACATATCATGAAGTGCTATGAATAAGGTGACATATTTCATTCCAGGTTAGGGTGTCCAGAATAGTTTTTCATGAAGATAGGAGTAGATGTGGTGGTAGTGAGATGAGTCTTGTCCTACAATAGAACAAATCATCCTAGAATCAGGGGTATCATAGGCAGGGTAGAGTAACGTTTCCACCAGGAACTCATGTCAGAGATAATTTTTGGGAATTTGTAGCAAGGAGGCCAGAGTAGCCATGGCATCAACTATTTTTTGTCTACTCGAGGAATTTGATGAAAGGTGATGTGAGCAAAGTATTTCTTCATATCATCAACCATGCATTTTTAAGGGACTGGTTTCTCATTCTTTGTTTGATACACATCATGAACCTAGTTGATTATGAGCCAAGAGTCCCCAAATATGTTCAATTGATTCACTCTCCATTCAGCACAATCGTCATGCCATTAATCATAGCCTCATATTCTACAATGTTATTTGTACAAGGAAAAAAAATCTTGTATGCTTTTGGCAGTGAATATCTCTATGGTGTTATGAAGAGTAACTTAGCACCAAATCCCTGTTGTGTGAAGGACCTGCCGAAGAACATTACCCATGTTTGGTGCATGAGCATCATGATTGACTCATCTAGAAAATCAATTTTCAGTGGGAGAAGACTCTGCATTGATGCATCCACTTGCTGATCAACAATTGATTGTCCCTTGATAGCTTTTCGTTCAACATATTGAATATCAAACTCACTTAGTATCATGACCCACTTAGCTAATCTCCCTATTAAGGCTGCCTTACTGAGTAAGTACTTAAATGGATCAATTTTAGCCACTATTCGTATAGTGTGAGCAAGCATGTAGTGTCTCAACTTTTGGGAAGCAAAGACAACTACCAAGCAAGCTTTCTTAATGATACTATAATTCATCTCAAGAGATCAGCGTGTGACTCAAATAGTAAATAGCTCTTTCCTTGCTATTGTTGTCCTCTTGAGCTAAAAAGATATCCATAGATGTTTCAATTGTTGAGATCTATAAAATTAGAGGCTTCCCATATATAGGAGGCATCAAGATTGGTAGATTAGCATGATATTGTTTTATCTGTGACAAGCTTTGCTCACAATCCTGACTCTAGTTATATTTCACACCCTTATGTAGAGTCCTTGTAAAAGGTTGTGATCTATCTGCTAGCTATGAGATGAACCTATAAATAGATTGGAGTATTCCTTGTAAACCTCTCATCTGACTAATATTATAGGGTGGAGGCATATCCATGATTGCTTGAACTTTCTCTAGATCCACCTCGATTCCTTTTGCAGACATAATATATCCTAATAATTTCCCTAAGGTGACATCAAATGCATATTTCTTGGGATTAAGACTTAGATTGAATTTTTTGATGCAATATAGGATAGATCCCAAATCTTGAAAATGAGTATTTCATTTTGGCCTCTTGACCAAGGTATCATCCACATAGTCCTCCATGGTCTTATGCATCATGTCATGGAAAATTGTAGTGATTTCCCTTTTATATGTAGCACCAACATTTTTCAAGCTGAATGGCATCATGTTCCAATAGAAGGTTCCCCATGCACAAGTAAAATTAGTCTTTTCTTGATCTTCTAGTGCAATTCTGATATGATTATAACCAAAAAATTCATCCATGAGTGAGTACATCTCATATGCTACTGTCATGTCCACTATCATATCAATGTTGGGAAGTGGAAAATTATCCTTAGGACATGCTAAGTTGAGATCATAGAATTCAGTAAAAAATCTGATAGATTTGTCATGCTTGGAGACTAGAACAATGTTGGATATCCATTCAATGTAATCAATAGTACAGATGAAACTAGCTTTCAAAAGCTTCTCCAGTTCAACTTTGACAAGCAATGCAACATGATGATGCATTTTTTGAAGTTTTTGTTTAACTAGTTTAATGCTTGGTGTGATGGACAAATGATGCATAATGAGATCAAGATCTAGTTCTAGCATGTTAGAATATGTCCATGCAAATTTTATCTTCTTCTCTTAGAAGAAAGCAATGAATTCCTCTTTTTCTTTTGGAGACAGTGACTGTGCCAGATGTATCATTTGAGGATGCTCTTCTGTGCCCAAGTTGATTGGCTATGTTGGCTCTATCAACACCGATGATCTCTCCTAAAAATGACTAGGAAATGCATCAAATATCTAATCCATAGGTGCCTCAGAGAGGCTTTCACCCTTGGATACATCTTTTATTTTTACTTTTTTAGGTTCTGACACTGCCACAATGTGGTTTTCACCATCAAACCTTCTATTTGTTTTTCTTTTTGATTGTATGACTGAGATATTTAATTTCAACTTTAGTCATGTTGACACTTTGTTCACTGATTGAAGACCTTACTAGTTTGGCAACATTTAAGTAGTAGGCAAGAGTATAATCATTCTGGAATGTGAGGACTTCACTAGGTGTATTAGAATTCCAGTCTATAAGCTCAAGATATGTGAGTGAAAGAGTAGTGATGGGTTCGATTGGTTTCACAGTATAATTATTAAATACTTAGACCAACAATTTGAGACCTAGAGTGGCTTTGTCCACAAGTGTGTTTGGATGCCTTTGAGCACTAACATCATCAATTGAAGACTCAAGGACACTAGTTGGGTCAGACCCATTAGACCAAACCCTCTATGCTTCACCTACTTCGAGTTGGTTTTCATAGACATGAACTTGGCCAATATGTTTATCTGTAGTTGCTTCTAAAAGGGAGTCAAATTCATATTCCTTAGAATCAGTGCTACATGGTGGCAAGCTATAGAATTCCCCAACAGTGATAGGGACATACTCTCCTTCATCATCTAGATTTTTACATAGGTGCTCAAAATGTAATGCCTAACTAGAATCTCTTTGTTCTAAATGGGCACGGTGTGGATTAGTATTGTCCTTAGAAGTATCACTAGTACCATCCATAGTGCTAACACATGGCACAAAGTCATCTGGCTCAGCAAAGAATTTAGCAAGATCACGAGGAATAGAATAAGGATAAGGATCCTCGTTGTTAGTATTATCTTCTTGAGTATCAGACTCAGCTTGTGACTCATTTTCGGATGAACTCTAAGGCTCTGGTATAAATTTTTCAATCCCTAAATGGAAGGGAACCTTCTTAAAGGCTAGACCAGATGTATCTCTATTTCTTTGACCTATTGCTTAGATAGGATCAACTAGACCATTGTTATTGCATCCAATAGGACTAGTTCCCTTATAGCCAAAGCACTTCATGAGTCTAAGACCAAGGCCATATTTCTCAGAAGTGATCTCACAAGATTTTTCTATGAGCTTAGCTAGAGTCTCCTCTTTGTAAAGCCATGCAACAATGCCTCTGTTTTCACTTTCATCTTCTAAGGGGACTGTAGCCTTGACAAAAGTACCATTATACTTGGTTTGAGGTGTCAACATAAATGAATTATTTTCCTTAGATGGTCTCCCATAATGATGGGGAGACTTAGGAAGAGATGTTAATGACAACATTGGTTCAACGTGGTACTCACCCATGCTAGTTTCTTTCAGCTTGAATGACTGCTCAATTTGCTTCAGCTTGTTATCATGATAATTAGTAGATTCCCTATTAGTAGTTACAAAATTCTTAGCAACTTTCAACATATTGCAGGTATAGCTATTACTTGCAGGGATAGTGACTTCAGATCCATGAAATAGGAATTTAATGCATTGATGGTATGTGGATGGCATAGCACACATCTCATGTATCCATGGCCTTCCTAGCAAAATATTATAAGCTAAGGGAATGTTGAGGACATGACAAGTGACATCCATTTATTTAGGTTCAATGTAGAGGGGCAACACCACAAGACCTAAAGACTTTCACTCAACTTCATCATACGCTTTGATAGTGATCTTACGACGATGATCAATAAAGTCCTCAGAATAATCTAATTGTCTAAGCAAAGTAGTGGAGACAATGTTGAACCCAGCTCCATTATCGATGAGTACCCGACTGATGTGTGTCTGATGTATCATGACCTCAATGTGTAGATGTTGATTGTATGGGTGACTCAATGAAATATCCTCCTCCTTAGAGAAGGAAATTTAGTTAGGTGAGGTCAGATGACCTACCATAGATTGAAATCAGCCAAGATCAAGATCTTGAGGAACGTTTGCCTTAGTGAGGGCTTTGTCAAGAATCTACCTATGGGTAGGTGAGATTTTAAGTAGCTCAAATATTGTTATTTGAGCATTAGTTCATTTTAATTGATTGAGAACACTGTAGCTAGTGGCTACTAATTTTTTTGTGAGTTTTGCACCTCTGCTAGATGGACCAACAAGGGTTTTATCTTTGTGTTGTTCAAGATTAGGACTAGAAGGTATAGGACCTTTGAGTACCAACTTGGCATGAGAATGTGTAACAATGTTGGCACAATATTTTGAAGATTTATTGTAAGTTGTGTGGCAAGTAGGGACCCACAAAACAAATGGTGTCTTGGGTTTATTGGTATATTGCTTGGCCTTAATGGTAGTAATGTCGCAATACTCAAAATCCATAGGTTCAATCATGTTGATCACATCGTTATCATTAGAGTATGTATAGTTGACCTTGTTGTTAGATTTTGGTTTTGAGATTTCTTCTTTTTCATAAGATGGGAAGGGCTCCTTGAAAGCCTTGGGATTCAAGTTCTTTTTATGTCTGTCTACCACAATGTCACCATCATTGATCATGTCCTAGACTTTGTGATGCAAGTTTGTAGTTGCTAGTTTTGTGTCCCTTATTTTGGTGGTACTCGCAGAATGCAATTTTGTTCCACCATGGTGGGCATGGTTGCAGGTCATAAGGGTGAGAGTTGTCTAATGGTGAAATGAGCTTTTTTTGTACCAAGGTCTTGTAGACCACATCCAAAGGTTCACCCAGAGGTGTATATTGTCATTTAGGGCATGTAGCCCATGAGTTTCTCGATCTATTTTTGGATGTCTTGTTGTCAAGAGGAGGTTTCTCAACATTCTTGGTTGCATTGAGAATATTTGTGAGATTAAAGGCTGCCTTAGTAGGTTTAGGAGTGATGTTGTCAACAACCCCATCATGTACAATTTCTCGATTCTTGTTGACATACTAGGGTTTGTCCTTGTTAGAGGTGGATCCTTGTTTTGTGTCCTTCTAAAGGGTAAGTTCGCCCTTCTTGACCATGAATTCCTCTATGTAGATAGCTTGTGTGACCATGTCCTTGAAGGTGCATGGACCTTGAAGTTGGACTCTATATCCAAAATCAAGTAGGAGATTATTAGTGAAGATGTCAAGCTTTTCCATTTCAAGAATCTTACGTGAATATTTGGTATAAAGTTTTCTTCACCTCTAAAGGAATGTGAGGAAAGGTTCCCCAACCTTCTACTTAAGATTACATAAATCTCAGATGTTAACAAGCTGTTGAATGTTATGAGAATACTGTTAGACAAACAAGTTGGTAGTTTCATCAAACATTTTGATACCAGGAGGCAAGTGTGAAAACCACTCCATAGCATGACCACCTAGACTTCTTGGAAATAAATGCATGAGATATGTCTGATTATGCATAAATTCCATAGACAAGGCACCAAATTCTTGTAAATGATCTTGGGGATTGGTAGTTCCAGAGTATTTATCATACTTAGGTAACTCTAATCCTCTTGGAAAAGGATACATGTCTATGCTTTTGTCAAATGGAAATAGGCAAAGAGCGTCTAAGGTGTATGTCTTCGTGGGTTTGTCTTTATCATGCATCATCTAAGCTAGTTGGTCTTGCATGATTTTTAGTTGTTTTTGGATTTTGGAAGTCTCAGTTTCCTCTTCAAGTGTGATGTTAGTTTCCACATTGAAACAATGGGGTAGCTTAGCTCCCTCTTAGGCAAGTTTGAGAAAATATTTTTCTTTCTCTTTGTTGAGTAGGATTTCCATGACCTTTTGAAAGTCTTGTCTTTACGACACTTTGCTATGTGTTTAGGAAGTATTTCCACCTCTTCCTCCTCCTCATTAGTATAATGGTCTTTTTCTTTGTCATTTCTAGGTTGGTCTTGGTGTCTCCTGTGGTTACTGTGTTCAGGTTCATAATCAACCATTGTAGGAACATGTTCAGTTTTAATATGTTCTGATGGGAAAGGTCCTTTGAAAAATAATTTAGATGGGTTGTTTGGAGATGTGGGACCTTTTCTAGTTTCAAGATCCCCTTGATACAAGGGGTTCGTGGTTTGTTGTAAGTCTATGGAGAATTTTTTCTAGACTCAAGGTGATCTAACAGGTGAAGGAAATCATGAAGATTCCTCAATGGATGAATTGGATGTAGACCGTGTATAAAATAGAAGGAAACCTCTATAGTGAATATGACCCCTAGCTTGACCTTGCCTAGGTCTAAGGGGATAAAATACATCTCCACTTCTTGTTGTGATAGTCATAGACAAGAAGAAGAAGCAAAGACCAAGACAAGGACCACACTAAAACATAGTCACAAAAAGAAAGAGAAGATTGTTGTATACTAAGGTATGAGTAGTCTGAGTGAAGGCTAGAACAACCAAAGATTATGACTATCATTATACAAAGTATAACAAGCACTAGAGGACAAAAAAAAGATAACTAAAAGACTAGTTGAAGTGTAGATCACAGGTCATCAGTCAAGAAGGATGCCACTGTTTGGGACTATTCGTACATAGAAAAGAGGTAAAATTTTGTAGGGAATAGACCAAACTCAGAGTGTAGATAGCTGTGATAGACCAAATTGATTGTTTTGACTCAAGATCCTGCACAAATATTCTCTAGTATTTGTACAAGAAAGCACATAGGACCTGACAAAAACTTAGAACAACAATTTAAAGTCATGCGAAGAGTTCCAAAAAATCGTGCAAAGACATGCTAGGATTTGTAAGTGAAATAGAATCTAGATAGTAGGACAAGACTACAAGATCTTGCATGGAGATTTGCATAAGCTCACACAAAAACTTGGATAGGGCCACATGAAGAAATGACGAGACAAAAGGTACCTGCATGAAATTTTGTAAATTGTGCACAAAAATGGAAATGAGACTGATAGCTAAAATTGGACTTTGAAGAGACTTTGAAGATTTTAGATTTCTTTGGATAGATTGTTGGTTTGTTTGATAGATTTTAGATAGATTGCAAGGTTAGATTTCAAGTTGTTAAATAGCATTTGGTTTCGAACAAGACAAAGTGTTTTGAACAAGACACAAGAAACAAGCAGTAGTCAAATACAATCCAACTGAGGACAAAGAAACTTAGAGGGATGGGGGAGTCTTGTCCTTTAGTTTTTTAAGATAGGTTTTGACATGTTTAAGACTCAATAACAAACACGCTTTATCCCTAAAACAAAAAATTGTAGAGAAGTCAAAACCTTTGTCCCACAACTTATGCGCATGTGTGCACCTCACACAACTGTATTTCCCCCTAGGAGGCACCCATGTTTTTGGTGTATTCAAAGGGCTCAATAAAATATACACTGAATGAACACCCTTGTGGCAAGGGTCAAGTGCATATACCACCTTCCAATGCCTAGTAGCATGCTTATGGCGAGTTCTGTAGGAGAGATTCCTCCCCCTCCTTGCACAAAGGTTGTGCACCCTTTTAGAGGTGAACTAGGTAGCCTCTAACTAAAGGTTTTTACTTGGATTTTGTTCAAATTAAACCTTAGTGGCTTTGTAAGCAAAGTTGAGACTAGCAGCCCACACTAGCATCTGAAAGTGCACACACTTGCTTAGCAAGACTAGGGCCAGTGCCAGCCAGTGCAATAGATAGAGCCTCCCCTTGATATGCGATATCAAGAATGAAGGAGAGGAAATTAATATAGCTTTGGAGTCTTTCACTCTAAAAAATTCTTTATTATAGTGAGTTGGAATCTCTAGTGAAAGGAGTGTGCTCACTTGGGTCATTCTCGAAGGTTAGATCACTTTGGCAGGCTCTCTAAGGGATGACTCAGATTGGTTGTTTGGATCTAAGGGTCTGAATTTCTAATTTCTCTCAAGGGGAAAGAGCATACTCCTCTACCTTATTACCTCACCCAAACACACAAAACATGTTAATCACCGACTTAGCTTAATCAATCTAGACTTATCCTTTCTAAAGATTTTGATCCCCTAAAAGAAAATCACCATCCTATCATAGAAGAGGATTCACACTAGAGAACCACTAAGTTGCTTGCCTCCCTTGGATACCATCTTTCAGAGGCTTCTAGGTTTCTGATTCACCCTTGGTCATGACCTCCAAGTGGTGAAGAGCATACTCCCCTATTCCCCTATCTTGCACCCTATGAAGTTCACAAGCCCTAATTAGAATATGTTTGGAAAGTAACAAAAAAGACAAAATGTTTTATGTGGGTTTAAAAATTGGTCTTTGACAATCATATCTTTGACAACATCTTGCAAACACACACTCAGTTCATGTTTGGAAATTTTGTGTAAAAGGAATTGTTACCTATTTTTGCCCCCCCGCCAAAAATTTGAAATTCAAACACTTGAGCCCACCCAATGGCCACTTCCCATCCTTAATATTATTTAAATGCCCTACAAATACAAAAAATAAAACAATTAAAACTTTATGGTATTTCATTTATTCCCTAAGTTTATTTCTATTGGCCTACAACTTTCCCCGCCATTAGATCTTTCGTGATCTACGGTGGTGCTTTCCCACATTCTCAAAATGCACTACCTTTAAGTAATGTGAGTAAGCACTTGAAGGCCACATGGTAGGTGGGTCCATCTTCTTTTGTGGGCTGCAGAGGGGAAAGCTATCGGGTGAGTTGGTAGTTTGATTGGCGAGCGCTTTGCCACATTCTGTGTTTTGTTAGACTTCCTGACAATGTAGGAAAGTGCCCTGGTGACACATGTCCTAATGAAATCATGGAGGATATTCACATAGGTTCAAAGAGAGTGGGTTATGTACACTATTAGATCTCTCAAATCAAGGGCTGGCACTTCCCTACAATATGAAAGTGCATGAGTTTTAAGCAATGCGAGCAAGCCCCTTGCTACCATGTGTCCTTGTGGGGTCAGGTTATTATGAAGCCATAGGGTGATGCTAGATGGGGCTAGGTCATGCTGAGGTGTATGCTGGGAGGTTTTTGGGCCCAAAAATTTTAAGGGACAGGTATAGTATAAGGACGATCTTTCACGATCATTGATTTTATGGAGATCAACGATCAACGCTTTCTCGCAATATGAAGATGCAAGAAAAATAAACAATGCTAGTCGACTCTTCTCTATTTTCTCTGATATTGCTCTACAATTTTACTGTAAATCCCCTTTGCCTCTAAACTATATGACATTCTTATCTCCTTCAGCCATTGATGTGAATTGCAAGAACTATTTTCCTCTCATTGGTGTATTGTAGATATTTGCAATCTTGCATGACTATATTTCTTTTGGCCTATGAAGGGTATATAAGTGAATCCTCTCTTTCCTTGTGTCATTCGTTTGGGTTTTTCTAATCTATATGTGACTGTTAGATTAAAACAAGTCTAGATGTGTATATCTTTTGGTGTCATGATGGTTCAATAGTGCATGTATGGGCAGAGATTGGTTTGAACACTCTATTTTTGGTGCATCACTCCCCTTAGGTTTGAATAGGTAGATTTGCTTCTATGCATTCCTTCTCCCTTTTCCTCTCTAAAAGTAGTTAGGTGCACCCTGATAGTAAAGGAAGCCAGCCTTCTCCGGAGACTCAACCTCACAGTTGAAGTCCCATAGCTTGGAGGTTGTTTCCATGTTTCACGAGGTTTTCCTTAGGTAAAAACTTTGGACAAGGGTGCAAACTTTTGTGACAAAGTTTTTGGCATGCTCGGTGGGACTTTATTTAGAAAATTTCAAGTCTACTAATGTCAAAAGGAAGATTTCAAGATTAATACCGAGGAGATAGTACTGGTTTCGATGTTCAAGCCTTTAAGCGATTCATTCTTCAAGTACTTGGTGACTTTGAGCTTCAAATACATCTGGTTCCAGACCAAAGTTGCAGTAATTCATGCCCAAAGTTACAACATAAGCATCTTCTAGAGGTAAATTTCAGTACCAAGAGCTTTCATTTTCAAATCCTAGAAGAAGGAAGACTAGAGTATCTTTATCACTAGTTAGGAGTGCAATAGTAACAAATACACTTGCAAGATCCATCTCTACTCCTCCTGCTATTAGATCTCATCCTAGATTGCCATCAGCACATATCAATAGATCACTTGTCTATATGGCACAGCCTAGAGCTCATGCTTTTGCCACCTTTAATGGTGGAAGTCCTCTTTTATTAGCCCAAAGACATGACATATCAATCACTGCACTCAAAAGTATACGAGAATTTATTGGTGAAACTTCTATCTCTCCATTAGAACACATTCAAGTTGCAAATATCTACAATATCCATGGTATTACAAAAGATGATGTTGTAGTTAGGCTTCTAGCTTCATCCTTGAAAGGAAAAAAACTACAATGGTAGAGAGGTTTGGCTCATGGTTCTATAGTAGATTGGGATGGATTAGGAGTAGGACTGTGCAAACACTTGAGGACAAAAGTGACCATTTGTCACTTTTAGAACAGTTGACTACTATAAAAAGAGCACCCCATGAATTTATGATTAATTTCAACTATGGATTTCAAAAGACATGGGATAGAATACCTACTTCAGTAAAGCCTACCCCTAGTAATGTGTTCTTGCATTACCTTAGAGCTTTTAAAAGTGACATTGACACTACAATCCAAACTATGAGAGGAGATACCTTGGCTAATGCTTATGACATAGCAATAAATTCAAAAAACATCCTAATACAAGGAGGTAAGCTAGCTCCAAGGCCTCCTATGCCTTTCTTCCTTGACATTCCAAATCACCAACCAACAATGGCTCCTCTTCCCACAACTTCGACATCACAATCCCTTGCTCTAGTCCCTCAAGCTTCCACATCTTCAAATGGAATGGATGAAATCAAGGAGATGATGCAATCTATGATGCTGAACATAGTTAAAAGATTGTAGGGGCAAGAGAAGAAGCTGGAGGATAGCTTCTCTATGATGCAGAAAGTGAGCAACAAGGTGGTGAATTTAGAGAAATAGCAAGCTCAAGCTAGTAAGGCTCATCAATTGCAATATCAAACTCTGAACAGTGGTAGGCCTCAAAATCATAATCATGGGAATAATTCTTTTGATTAGATTAGGTAGAATAGCCATGCTTCAACCTCAAATGTAAACCAAAGTAGGGCCATAGTTACTCAAAAAATTATGGCCCAAGATTAGGATTTGTGTCCCTCCTGTAACTACTCCTATGCCTGTTGCATGTGTCAGAAGGCTGAATCTTATTTGGCTTTGACCATCCAAGAGCTTGCAACATGAAAATCAAAGGAGGATCAATTTAAAGATGCCTAGTATATGCAAGGACAAGGTGATTGCTCCTTTATGAATCATCAAGTGGAGGAACATTGTAATGTAAACTAGGATTCCATTGCTCACAACACTAGGAGCAAAAGAAGAGCTATTGAAGATGTTACCCCTCCTCCCCCCAATCATGCCTCAACTTCAAATGCAATACCTCATGAACAAGTAGTAAATGATCAATCAAATACCTTTTAGCAACAAAGGCAAAATAATGGTAGAAAGGATGTAAGTGATCCTGAGATTGTTCCATCTCAACCTCCTACAAATGCAGCTCCCAAGGCTTCTACCAAAGTACCCACTATGCCATTCAGTGTGGTAGAACAAATGAAGAAGACAAATGTGAATATTTCCATGTGGGATGTTGTTGCTACTATACCCATGCAAAAGAGGTTGTTGCAGCAAGAATTGGAAAGTATTGAACCAAAGGGTCAACCACCCAGCATGGAAAGTGCCACAAGCCTAGTACAACCATCAAAGGAGGTAGAAACAAGTAAAAAGGTTAGACCCCCTCCATTTTATGTTTCTCTAATTATAAGGGGTAAACTAGTCCACAATTGCATGATTGATTCAAGGGCAAGTAGTTCAGTGATGCCTAGGTGTGTTGCTGATGTTTTGAAAATGAAATATGAGCCCATTGTTAGAGATTTATTATAGCTGGATATTAGTACTCTCAAGACTATAGGGATTCTTAGGAATGTGAAAATGGCCCTACATGCATGCCCTGGTTGTACTGTAACTCAAGATATATCCATTGCTGAAGTCAAGCCACATTTTGCCATCTATCTATCAAGAGACTTCACTACCCAAATAGGTGGTTACATATCTTCTAATTAGTCATATATGTCTTTTAGAACAAGATATGGGACCAAAGCTTCAATCAGAGCAGAGCCTCTAGCCCTCCATCATACTGAACCCTACACCCCTAATCTCATCAGCATGAATTGCACTATCCTAGAAATGGATGAGAATGCCATAATGAATGAGCCTACTACTTCCCTAGCAAAGATACCTAATTTTCTCTTAGATTAGTGGGCTAATGCATATCAATTTGATCCTATGTCAGAAACCCTTGAGACAGGCCTCAGTACATATTGTATATTAAAGAAGGATGCTCTAGTTCCCAATCTTGTGGAGATTAAAGAAGATGTGAGTGAGATATGGAGTATGTACTTTGATGGATCAAGGAATATGAATGGATCAGGGGCTGGTGTGATGTTTATTTCTCCTACACAAGTAAGGTACTACTTCTCCTATAGGCTCTAGTTCAGTTGCACTAATAATATGGCTGAGTATGAATCTTTGATTCAGAGTCTCCTACTTGCTTAGAAAAGAGGAATTCAAGCCTTAAGCGTATATGGAGATAGTGAGTTGGTGGTTAATCAAGTGAGAAATCAGAATATCACCAAGAACGGTTTGCTGAAGTCTTATAAACATAGGGTGTGGGATTTGCTTGAGGGTTTCGATGCATTTAATATTCAAAGTATCCCTAGAAAAGAAAATAAATATATTGATAGACTTGCAGCAATAGGTGCATCTCATGATATGCCAGGGAATCTTGAGGGGAAGAAGAAACAACAAATCAAAATGGTAGTAAGGCCTACCATCCCTGACAAAAACATCCATTGGAAAGTGTTTGAATCTGATGAACAAATTGTAAGCTTCTTGTAGAATGAAGCAAAATTTTCAGATAGAAACTAGTCGAGATTGCAGGATCAGTATGCTGATCAAATCATTAATCTTAGTTCCAACAAATTGCCTAATGGTCTCATTACCTTAGAGAGTGCTTTCAATCCTGATGACCAAGCAAGAGGCATAGTCATGAACCTAGCTACTGACGAAGATGATCACACCCTAGTCACGGTTGCTAATGGAAAATCCTTAAACATGGGGAAGGTATGTTTCGAGATTGAGCATGAAAGTTTTATTCATCTATTTCAAGAGTTTAATGATGTATTTGCTTGGATGTATGATGATTTGAAGGGTTTTGACCCAAGGGTTTTTCAGCATACCATAGATTTAATTGATAATGTCGAACCAGTAAGGAAAAAATAGAGGCCAATGAATCCCAAAATTGAACCCTTAATGAGAAAAGATCTATCCAAATTGATTGAGGCCAATATAATTTTCCCCATCAAGCACTCATCATGGGTAGCAAATCTTGTCCCTGTTAGGAATAAAAATGGAGAAATTAGATTGTGTGTGGACTTTAGGGACCTTAACCAAGCTTCCCTTAAAGATCACCATACTCTCCCTTCCATGGAGTAGATTTTGTCCAAGGTCAGTGTTTCAAAGAGGTTTGCTTTTCTTGATGGATTTTTTGGCTACAATCAAGTGCTGGTCAAAGAGTTTGATAGGTACAAGACTGAATTTACCACCAAATGGGGTACCTATGCTTATTGTAAGATGCCATTTGGACTAACCAAGGAAGGTGCTAAATTTCATAAGGAAATGGAGATGGCCTTCAAAGACATGATTGAAAAGTTTGTATTAGTTTACCTTGATGATATCACAGTGTATTCAAAGAATATAAAAGATCATTTTGATAATTTGAGACAGGTGTTCTTAAGGTGTAGAGAGTTTGGGGTATCCCTTAACCCAAGCAAGTGTGTCTTTGCTACCAATCAAGGAAAATTATTAGGACACATTATATCTGAGGATGGTTTAACCATTGATCCAGAAAGAACAAAAGAAATACTTGCTCTCCCTCTTCCTAAACATAAGAAAGGGTTGCAAAGTTTCCTTGTTAGGATACATTTTTTGAGAAGATTTATCCCTAATCTTGCTACCATGGTAAAACCCCTTATAGCTATGCTCAAGAAAAGTATGGTCTTTTCATGGACCAAGGAAGGGAAGGAAAGTCTTGAAGAGATCAAGGTAGCCATAGTCTCAACTCCTACTCTCATTAATCCAAATTTTGAAAAGGATTTCATCCTTTATGCCCTAGGTGGTGAGTCAACCATTTCTACTATCTTGAATCAAACAAATGATAAAGATGAAGACCATCCCATAGCCTTCTTTAGTGAAGGGCTTAAAGAGTATGAAAACAAATACAACTATGTAGAGAAGCAAGCCCTTGCAATCATCAGAGCTTTAAAGAAATTTAGACACCTCCTATCTCATAATACACTTCATTTGTTAGTACCCCATGCGAGTGTGAAGGATTTCCTTTTGAGCAAAAATATTAGTGAGAAGAGAGCTAGTTGGATTACTAAAGTAATGGAATATGATGTTGACATCCAGATCACCAAGCTAGTAAGAGGGAGGGGGTTGTGTAAATAGATGATATCATATCATGAATCGGATGAGGAAGTTGCTATGATACTAACAAAACAACAAGAGACAAGAAATGATGACCCAAGGAATTGGATGGATGATATGAGGACTTTCGTATTAGGAAAAAGATATCGTCAAGGATTAGATAGAACTAAAAGGAGATAATATAGATTATAGTCAATTCCTTATGTCATAGTTGATGATATCCTTTTCAGGAAAGATTTTAATGGAGCCCTATTAAGATGCATTGACATAGATGAAGCTGAAAGAATGATCAAAGAGCTTCATGATAGTCCTGATGGTGGTCACTTCTTAGCAAGGACAATTGTAATGAAGATCATGAGGGCTGGTTACTATTGGCCATCCCTGTTCTATGATTATCATAGGTATGTGAGGAAGTGTGAAAAATGTGCCTTCTTCTCTGGTAAGAAAAAGCTTGCAGCTCTTCCTCTTCATCCCATTCAGGTGGACTAGCCTTTTGTTCAATGGGGATTGGATTTCATAGGCCCTATCAATCCTTCTAGTTTTGGTCACAAATGGATTTTAGCTACTATAGATTACTTAACCAGATGGATAGAGGTAGTTGCATTGAAGGACACCATAGAATCTTCAGTTGTTGAGTTCCTTGACGAAATTGTGACCAAGTTTGGTGCCCCTTCAACCATTATTTCAGATAATGCAAAATCTTTTGTAGGAGCTTAGATTTGTGCATGGGTACTTGACCATAATATCTACTTGAGCACATCCTCAAACTACTATTCTCAAGGCAATGGTTTGGCTGAGTCATCCAACAAAAACCTGATTAAGATTATGAAAAGAACTATAGAGGATAACTAGAGGTGTTGGCATCAAAAGTTGAGGACTGCACTGTGGGCTGACAGAATAAAACCTAAGAGGTCAATAAGAAATTCACCATTTATGTTGGTATATGGTAGAGAAGCAAGGATTTCAATTTCATTAGAATTCCCATCCCTAGAACTAGCTCATCAGCTGGAGCTAATTGAAGATGATGCCATGACAGTGAGAATGGCAGAGCTGATGGAGCTTGAAGAGAAAAGGAGTCATGCCATGTAGACCCTAGAAACACATCAGCAACAGGTGAAAGAGAGCTTTGACAAGAAGGCTAGGGTCAGAATCTTCAGAGAAGGTGATTTGGTTTTGAAATGGGATCTAGACAGGGCAAAGCTAGGGAGACACTCAAAATTTGATGCACTATGGAGTGGTCCCTATGTGATTGTCAGTTGCAAGCAGGCTAATGCTTTTCAATTAAGCAAGCCTAGTGGTGAAATTTTGCCTATCCCAGTCAATGGGATCTATCTCAAGCCATGTTTCTAACAGAGGTTGAGGTTTCATGTACATAGGTAGCTTAGTTTTCTTCCTGTTGGTTTTAGGCTTTCCAAGAAGTGCACGAGCACATGTGTTTTTTTGAGTTTGTAGAGGAGCAGAGATAGAGCTTTCAGTGTTTTACTATTGCAGAGATAGGGTTAGGGTTTCATAATGCATGAGATCTACATTTTTTATGACCCTATAGCCCAATGGATGCATAAGGCCACTGGTCATATGCATAACTGGCTTGCATCCCATCTAAGTCGCCAAAAATGTTACCTATTTTTGCCCCCCGCCAAAAATTTGAAATTCAAACACTTGAGCCCACCCAACAACCACTTCCCATCCTTAATATTATTTAAATTCACTAGAAATATGAAAAATAAAATGATTAAAACTTTATGGTATTTCTTTTATTCCCTATGTTTATTTTGGTTGGCCCACAACTTTGCCCACTGTCAGATCTTTTGTGATCTACGGTGGGCACTTTCCCACATTCTCAAAATACACTACCTTTAAGTAATGTGGACAAGCACCTGAAGGCCGCATGGTAGGTGGATCCATCTTCTTTTATGGGCTGCATAGGGGAGAGCTATCGGCTGAGCTGGCAGTTTGATTAGTAGGCGCTTTCCTACATTTTATGTTTTTTCAGACTTCTTAAAAATGCGAGCAAGCGCCCTGGTGACACATGTCCTAACGACATCATAGAGGATATTCACGTAGGCTAACGCTTTCCCACAATATGAAAGTACATGAGTTTTAAGAAATGTGGGAAAGCCCCTCATTGCCACATGTCCTTGTGGGGTTAGGTGATTTGATTAGGATCTAGGACTATTACAGAGGAATGCTTAACAATATTACATAAAGTTAAATTTCAAAGCGTTAATTAGCAAATTAACACAACTTAAATTCTTAAATGAACAAAGCATAAAAAGGTAATGACTGAAACAAAGAGAGTAGAGAGACATAAGACAAAACACGATTGATAATGGAGTTCATCCGGGAAGGACTACGTCTCTGGGTCCAGCTCCAATAGGGGGGACTGATCCGATTTGCTCCAAAATCAATTACAAGTGTTCAAGATCTTCCCTTCAAGCACAGTTGCAGCATTACTCTCCAATGTGCAGGAATAATCATCAAGTCTCCAAGTTCATAATCTCCTTCTCATCACCTGGATGCCTTTCCAAAGCCTATTACCCCCATTTTATACATCAAATTTAGCCAAAAATGGGCTAAAACAATTAACCAACATAATCCCCTATTTTGGTTACATATTTCAAATTTACCCGTTTTACCAATATTTTGTTATGATCTCACACCAAAATTAAGGGTTTGTTTTCAACAAATACCCTTATTTAGATATGATTGGGCGGATTTGTTATGGATAGATAACAACTCTTCCCTTAATATAGCCCATTTGGTGGCCTTAATTTTAGGAGGCCAATGGTTAGGAGTTCAACTCCCATTATCTCATTCCTTTAATTTGAATTAAATAGCTATTTTAATACGAATTTGAATGTTTTCCTTCTCTTTATGATTTTGTGATGTCATGCTAACGTCATCAAAATCCATACTTTTGCTTGAATTTGAAACCATCATAACTTTTATATCCGATATCTGTTCTTGATGAAACGAACGCCATTGGAAAGCTTTTGAGGAGCTCTTCCATTTGAAATCCATTGTCAAATACTTTTGAGATGATTATTTTTTTCACCCTTTTATGGCCTCTGGTCCCAATTTGACCAAACTTTGACCAATCATACTTTTTGCACCTGAACTCCAAGTTTGCTTGTTCAAGTTATGTTGGACTCAAAATTGTGAACACTTTGTAATGATGTTGACTCTTGGAGCATTGGGACATTTTACTTTTCAATAATTTTTTATCCCCTGGATCATTAGGTTATTATGAAGCCCCAGGGTGATGCCAGATGGGGCCAGGTCATGCTGAGCTGTATGTTGGGAGGTTCGTGGGCCCAAAAATTTTAAGGGACAAACATATTATAAGGAGGATCTTTCACGATTGTTGATCTTATGGAGATCAACGATCGGCACTTTCCTGCAATATGAAGATGCGAAGAAATTAAACAATGCGGGGAAGCACCTAAAGGACACATGTCCTTGCGGTCCTAGGGAGATAACGCTATGACATTGCCGTTAAGTTGGGAAGGTGGTGTAGTTAGTTGGTTTGGTGGTCAAACTCTAAAAGGCCTTGCAAGGTGGCAAAAAAATAAAAGACTAATTTCCCACATGGCCCATTTTGGTTGTTAGACTCAGTTGACTTGCTGAATTTGCTAACATAAGCCAAAAACAAAGGAAATCAAGTTTTCTTGCATGATTTGATCCTCATGATCAATTCCAACAACTCTCAAATGAATGTTGAACCCAATAAATAGTAGGAGAACACTCTACCACCCCAATTTATCCATCTACTTGGTCAAAATGGTTTAATGGCGTCATTTTTGTCAGGGCCCTATTTCAACAAAATATCAAATTTCATTGTATTTGAATCTGTGCCCAGATCAAATTTTCTCCAGATCTTTATCAAGACCTAATGGCGATGGTTATGGAGTAACTTCAGTTAGAGAACATCTCAGTTATGGCTAAGGTATAAAGGTAGTTTTTGTAGATTTTGTCTTCACTAGTCGACTCTTCGCTATTTTTTCTAATATTGCTCTACAATTTCACTTTAAATCCCCTTTGCCTCTAAACTTTATGACATTCTTATCTCCTTCAACCATTGATGTGAAGTGCAAGAACTATTTTCCTCTCATTGGTGTATTGTAGATATCTGCAATCTTGCATGACTGTATCTCTTTTGGTCTATGAATGGCATATAAGTAAATCCTCTCTTTCTTTGTGTCATTCATTTGGGTTTTTCTGATCTGCATGTGGTTGTTAGATTAAAGCAAATCTGGATGTGTATATCTTTTGGTGTCATGATGGTTCAATAATGCATGGATGGGCAAAGATTGGTTTGAACACTCTATTTTTGGTGTATCACCCCCCTTAGGTTAGAATAGGTAGATTTGCTTCTATGCATTCTTTCTCCCTTTTCCTCTCTAAGAGTAGTTAGGTGCATCCTGATAGTAAAGGAAGACGGCCTTCTTCGGAGACTCAACCTCATAGTTCTAGTCCCATAGCTTGGAGGTTGTTTCCATGTTTCACGAGGTTGTCCTTAGGTAAAAACTTTGGACAAGGGTGCAAACTTTTGTCACAACAGGAATGTTCATCAAAACATCCTACAGACAATTGTTGTGTTGCAGAAAATTAAAAAATTGAAATAAAGATTCTTTAAAGACCACGTGTTGATGAAATGAAATGATAAAAAACATTGAAGATCTACATTTTAAATATGCTATTGCAAGATCTTGCATGATCTTTTATGCAGATCCGCGTGAACTCTTACATAGATCCATGTGAGAAAATGAGGTGCCGTGTGAGAAATTGCACAATGGGGCACTTTTTCGCGCAAAAAAGTGCAGAGAAGTAGGCAAAATCCTCAAATCTTCATGTGAAAATGAGATTTTCTACGTGAAAATTTAGAAGTCTGTACATACAGGTATAGCAGAATGATAAAAATATCAGAAAATATGATAGATGAGGCTAGAAAACTTGTTTTTGTTGGCCCCATGGTGGGCACCAGAAATGTATATGTGAAAATGGGGGCCTCTGATCCTCACATACACTTCAACATAGTCCTTACCTGCAAGATCATTCCAAAATAAACATTGGATTGTATATCTAAAAGATCCAATAGAATGACTTGTTGCCTTCTAACTAGAAGAATTTTGCCTATGTGCTCTCAGATCAAGAAGCAGGCGACTAGACCATCTAGTATGAAGGGCTTATGCAAAGTATGTAGTTATGCAGTTAATCTAAATGATATGCAATTTATATCTACAAAGCAATAAGATAAATTAAGCTAAATGTATACATTTTGATCTGAATGATGCTAAAATATCAAGTGTGAAAGCTAAAATAAATAATTAATTCGATAGCACTTCAATACGATTCCAATTTCCAAACTCTGTAATGAGGAATTAGGAGTCTCTTAAATAGAATTCTCGAAATCCACCAACGGTCAAGATTAATTGGGATGAACGGTTGAGATTAGAAATGACATTCAGTTAAAATGGAAAGTTTCCTTATGAAAAAAAAAAGTTAACTGATTTCTTTTGAGTGGAATAAGGAATTAACTGATTTGTTTTCCTTTTCTGATTTCAATCAACTAAGAGTTTCCATTTTTGAACCGAAGAGAGAATATTGGAGAAGATATTTGATTTAAAGAAATTAAATATGACCTCATAATTGAGTATTCTAAATTGAATAATTAAATTCAACAATTAGAATAAGAATATTTAATTAAATTAAATATATTTAATTCCTCATGTATATTAGCTAAAAGGGGTGAATTTAATTTGATTAAAGTACTAAGACTTATAATTAAATTAATTCAATTAAAAGGTTAATTTAGCCAATTCAATGAATATTGAAGAATTAATTAAAGTAAATGATTAATATAGATTAATGATTTTCTGCATTTGACACTTAGGTCGAGTAGAGATTATCAGAATCAGGATTGTCTAGTGACGTACGACTTTAGGGTTGATCAAATAGACTAGAATTGGTTATCATGGCAATGAGCCAATTTTGGGGTATTACACATACTTGGTATAAAAATACATGTGAAATAATAGTAGAATCTGGTGGACTGCACTAAAATAACATAATAACCATTACATGTTGTTTTATGAACAATTTTCAATAACTCAATCAAGTTTTGTATAATCGGATCGGGTTATTGAGCTCTAACTACATTGTGAATATGGACAAATAACTTGATCAAGATTTTAATAACCTGATCAAGTTTTATAAAACTTGATCAGGTTATACAAAAATCGATCAAGTTCTATATTACTACTACACAAAGGTAGTTCGATCAAGTTAAGGCTAGGATAAAGAGATAGAAGGGGATAGGAAGAGGGAGAGGGAATAAGAGAGAGGGAGAGTGAATGTGGATGAGAGAGAGAGAGAGATAGAAGAAGATAGGAGAAAGAGAGAGAGAGGGGATGTGTGTGTGTGTGGGTGTGTGTGTGTGTGTGTGTGAGAGAGAGAGAGAGAGAGAGAGAGAGAGAGAGAGAGAGAGAGAGAGAGAGAGAGAGAGAGAGAGAGAGAGAGAGTAGGGAATATGATAGAAAGACTGAGAGAGAGGAGAGAATGAGAGAGAGAAGGGGTTAGGAGAAAGAGAGGTAGGGGATGGGACAAAGAGATAATGAGAGAGAGAGGATGGGATGGAGAGAAGAATTAGAGGATGTGATAGAAATTATGTGTGAGAGAGAAGGGGATGTGTGTGTGAGAGAGATAAATAGAGAGAAAGGAAGATTATGGGATATGATAGAAAGAGTGAGAGAGAAGGGGATAGAATAAAGAGAGAGAAGGGGATAGGAGAAAGAGAGGAAGGGGATAGGACAAAGAGATAGTGAGAGAGAGAGGATGGGATGGAGAGAAGAATTAGAGGACATGATAGAAAGAGTGAGAGAGAGAATGGGATAAGAGAAAGAGAGAGGAGGATGGGAAGAGAGGGAGAAGGAGGGAGGGAGAGAGAGAGAGAGAGAGAGAGAGAGAGAGAGAGAGAGAGAGAGAGAGAGAGAGAGAGAGAGAGAGAGAGAGATTATGGGAGATTAGGGAATATGATTGAAAGAATGAGAGAGAGGTGGAGAGAGAGGGGATATGAGAAAGAGAGAGGGGGATAGGAGAATGAGAGAGAGAGGGGGGGGGAGGGATTAGGGGATATGATAAAAAGAGTAAGAGATATATGGGAGGGAAAGAGAGAGAGAGAGAGAGAGAGAGAGAGAGAGAGAGAGAGAGAGAGAGAGAGAGAGAGAGAGAGAGAGAGAGAGAGAGATTATGGGAGATTAGGGGATATGATAGAAAGATTCAGAGAGAAGGGGATAGGACAAAGAGAGAGAGGGGGGATAGGACAAAGAGAGGATGAGAGAGAGAGAACATGGGATGGAGAGAAGAATTAGAGGATATGATAGAAAGAGTGAGAGAGAAGGGGATAGCAAAAAGAGAGAGAGGGATAGGAGGGAGGGAGGGAGGGAGGGAGAGGGAGGGAGAGAGAGAGAGAGAGAGAGAGGGAGATAGGAGAAACAGAGAGAGGGGATGTGCGAGAGAGAGAGAGTGAGACAGAGGGGGAGAGAGAGATTTGGGCAAAGGATAGAAAGAGTTTGTGAGAGAGAGAAGGGGCTAGTAGAAAGAGGGAGGGAGGATAGGAGAGAGAGAGGATGTAGAGAGAGATTAGTGGATATGATATAAAGAGTGAGAGAGAGAAGGGGATAAGAGAAAGAGAGATTAGGATAGGATAAAGAGCAACGGGGATAGGATAAAGAGTGAAAATGGGAGAGAGGATGGGGTGGAGACAAGGATTAAGGGACATGATAGACACTTGTTTAGTATAATATATAACCCAATCTCTCTCTCTCTCTCTCTCTCTCTCTCTCTCTCTCTCTCTCTCTCTCTCTCTCTCTCTCTCTCTCTCTCTCTCTCACACACACACACACACACACACACACACACACACACACACATTCCCTCCCTCAATCTAACCTTGTGAAGTAGTAATAAAAAACCCAATTGAGTTTTGTAGAACCTGATCAAAATTTTTACACCCAAATGAGCTTTCTAGAACCCGATTGGGTTCTGAATGCATTTTTTATTTTCATAACCCAATCAATTTATTTGAATCCACAAAACCTAACTAGGTTATGGCTTGGTGATAGGCTAAGGAAATGACCCAAAGGCTTGAGAGATTATTTTCCCTCTATTTTTTTTCCTTTAGACATTTTTCATCTTCTAAGATGAATTATCATCTTTGTCTTCATAAGGTATGCTAATGGTGTAGTGGGTATCTCTAAAATCACCACCATAATCTTACATGTCTTCTTAGCTTTCTACAAATTTTTCTTTTTTTGGACAACATAACATTGCAAACTTTAATTACTTTTACCAATGCCTTGACATTCCTCAGAGACATATATGTCTACCATTTTTGTAATAAATTTTGATATACTTAACAAAATTCAAAATAAATTACATATTACTATTCTACACTTGATTACATACACATTTAAAAAACGTAGTTTCAATTTTTAATTATTTTGATTCAAGTTATGCTCAACACACGAACATGTACCAAAATTTCAGGATGTAGTCTGTTCAATAATTTATATAAAAAAAAAATACTCATTATAAAAATTACAAAAAAAATGCAACTTCTAGATATGAAACTTAACTATCATCCTACTAAAGGGATATGCAAAATACTAAATATAACTGTCTTTTATGCTACACATGAAAACAACTATGTTATGTTTTCTAAAAAAATCAGAAACTATTTTTCATGTGCATAGGGTTTGATCCACCTAATGTTATCGATTTTGTAAAAACTCTATTAGCTTAGAAAGTAGATTTAGAGTACTATAATTTATATATTTTACGCATCTTGCCATTTTTAGTGGATGACCCTCAAATGTCTCAAACAAGTTTAGGTTCACCTGATTTCAGAAAAAAGGTGTCCACTTATACTCCCTTTTCGTACACCATCTTGGTGCACTCACCCATGAATTGAGATTGCATATTGAACAATGGCCTCCTTCTGCATTGCCTGAAACCAAGACATTCACATAGTTAGTTTCCATGCAATCATAGGTTAATGTTGAGCTTCATTTGGTTTCAAGAATAGTTTAATATTCTCTACTAATCAGGGCCAACCATGTGAAGGTGGAAGCTCATCCCCCTCCCCACCCCCCCAAAAAATAAAATAAAAAATCTAAATTCCTTGTTAACATCTAATTTTTTTAGGGATCAAACTTTTGAAGTACAAAAAGGTTCCAGACTTGCAACAGTGACATCATTTTCCCATCTTTTGGTGCATGCCATTTTTCCACCATATCTAAAATAAGATTCTGCCACTTTAAATCAAGAATGCATGTGCAACTGCATTCTATATGCATGGACAATAGGTGGAGCTAAAAAAATGTAGCATGATTACATTTGTGATATTGCTATCAAGATTTAACTGTGTAATTTTGAGTCAAACTCATTGGCCCATTTTTCATGAGTAGTGATTCAACATGAATCCATCTCTCATGAGAATAAATGGAACACTTAGCACTCATTGGATCTAGGTGATGCTCACAGGGGTGAAGCATTGGGACTTCACGGGAGGTCACACATCCCAGTACTACTCCAGCCTGAGCGCGCTCAACTATGAAGTTTCCTCCATGGTTAAACCCAAAGCTTGCAACCCCATGTTTCCTCCATGAACATTAGAACTCTAGCAGCTATGGCCAAGAGAATGTCCTCACCAAACCAACACATAGATAAGTCTTGATTTTCTTGCATGCTGATGACATTACCCTTTCCTATAAGAGTCAAAGTTAAAATGTTTGTGATGGTCTATAACTTAAAATACCTAAGTAAAGACCTCTAACAAAAATGTAAACTTGTTGCATTTTTCAGCTCCACTTGATGTCATATGCATATGAATTGAGATTGCATATTGAACTATGGCCTCCTTCTACATTTCCTGAAACCAAGAGATTCACACATTTATTTGTCATGCAATCATAGGTTAATGTTGAGCTTCACTTGGTTTTGATAATGTTTCCATGTTTTATTCTTACTCCTTTAAAACTTGAAGTCAGTGGTATGAAAGTGAGTGTACATTGAAGTGTGGTGTCTAAGTCTCTTTTAGGTCACTTACTTCTCATATTTCCCAAGTGCTTTACTTTCTTAGTTTTCCAGTTCACCCTTGCATTACCTTTACTCACCATCTAAGTGGGTTTCCTATGTTTTTAGTGTGCATAGGGTCTAGGTGATCTAGTCATGGTTGGGATGTGTTCTGTCACCCTCGTGATGAGAAGTAAGTTTTTTCACACTTTATTATTTTTTATTTTTCCCTAACATTCCATGTCCCACAAATTTTGAGCTTTCAAGCTGATTTTCCTCTTGAGTGAACTACATCGAGTGATAATCTGAAGGATGAAGCCATGACAGTGATTAACTAGTTGAGAAAATGATTATGTTATGTTGGAAGGCCTATAGAGCTATGGATCAAAGCTAGAATGAATCTCATTCAAATTTGTGAAGATAAAATCAAGTGCTATGAGGGAATTTAGGTCTATGGGTTTTTTGTTGCATACTCATGCAAGTGAAGTTGTTTTTCTTTGCTCTCGATGCTATATAAAATTAAGCTAAATCTTAGTCCCAATGATCAAGAAGTGTGAACATGATGTTGAATGAACCATTTATGGGCTCATAATCAGTAAGGCATGCTCAAGATCTAGCTTTGAGTCCAATAGATTGAGTGAAATAATGAAGTGTTGTTAGCTATACTCCAGTCAGGGAAATGTTGTTGAGAAAGGGGCTTTCCATCCTAAGGCAATGAAAAAGGTCACTTCTCCAAAGGCTTTAAAAATATAAAGTTGAGTTACTCTAAAGTATGAATATTCCTCAGAGATGCTCAAAAGATACTTTCAAAAAAGTTAGTGATGGAAATGCAACCCCGATATAAATGAGATGTAGTTATTAGAGCTTTTAGAAGAAAGTGAAAGAATGGAGTGTACAAGCTAGTAAAAGGATTACTCCCCATGCTACAATCTTGAGTAAAAAGGAAAATGGGTTTTTCGAAAAGCTAACTCTCTCTCTCTCTCTCTCTCACTCTCTCTCTCTCTCTCTCTCTCTCTCTCTCTCTCTCTCTCTCTCTCTCTCTCTCTCACACACACACACACACACACACATATGTTAACACTATCAAGCCTATCTACATTCCAGATTCTGAAGCAATGTAAGGCACTTCCCGTAAAGCTAAAGCATTTGTGTTGTTAAGTAATAGAGATTTCAAGAATTTAATATTTTACATGCAAATGATTAGAGAGTTTAAATAGTCATTACTCATGGAATTAAATGTGAATCCTATCATTATAATCATTGGCCAAATTTTGTTCATGTGGCACCAACATTCTAATTCCTATACCTATTTCATCAAAATTGCATGCAATTGGTTTCTTCAAGTATATTTAAATGATTATTTATCAAGAATTGCATCCTATGCAATCATAGCTAATGTAAATCAAAGTTTCTAGTTATGATAAGTTAATTGGCTTAGAGAATGAGTTCAAAGAGCTTACAAAAACATATTTCAAATTCTACGATTTGGATGATCTTCATAGAATACTTAATTCTCAACTCATTCACTGAATCACTCAGAAACTTAAAGAGAGAAGACTTGTTGAAGCAACTAGTTTTCTAATGGTAGTTCATGCACATGAGTTAGTGAAGGAATGCATAGAAAGATACAACTTGGAAACAAAGAAGATTCTATTTCTCAATCAATCTATTCTCAACTCAATGAACAAGGCACTGATGTAGTCCACATTTGGCATTCCCATGAAGGAGCAGTATTGTGATGTCAATTTTGGATCTTCTGTGTCCATGTTCAATGAAAAGAATACTCTCAAACAGGAAGACATGTAGAGGACCTATTGGAAATACAAATGGGATAAATATGGGAAATGTATACTTCTGAGAGCTGGGTGGGGGGGCGGGCGGGGGGGGTGTGTGAATCAAAATTACTAATCTCTAACCAATAAAACTTTTAACTTTAAAATAATGCATGTGTTAACAGATTGAAATAGCATGTAAAGTAAATGCATTCACATAAACAGTTGACACCATATATGATTACACAAAAACCCTCCAATGATAAGGTAAAACTGGAGTGGGGATGACACCCATAATTCTTCACTATTGCAGCAATAAAGTTTACCTATTAAGGTTACATAGTTTGACCATTCTCATGATCTACCTTATGAAAGGCCTACCCTATTAAAGGCTTACAAAGGATTGTTAGATCCCACCTTGTTAAAAATGTGCCTTCCTAAAGGACTTTAAAACACTAACTTGGAATGTCACCTCGTTAAAGGATTTTACAATGATTGTTAAGTCAACCTTAGTTCAAAGGATTCATCATGCTGATACAATTGTTAGAAAGTAACAATAGAATGTTTGATCTGATTACCTACAAACTTTCCTTACTGATTTCAGATCGCAATTCTATCTATCTTGATACTTTTGATCTATTGTAGCAATGCTATATAGTTTCTCCTCTATTCTATAAACTAATTTTGCAATTCTTTCACACTTCTAAGTCACCTTGAAACTGATTCTGATCAATTCACCCCTTTCACTTCCTTCAAATTTTCATTCGCATCACTTCCTTGTTCATACACACATGCACACACATATTCACTCTTTCTCTTTGAATTATGGGGCTTTGTCTCCCTTTAAAAAGATTTTGGTGGCTTAGGGTTAGGTATAAATCTACGATTGAGATTCATTCATTTTTCCTACTCAATTCCTTCCATTTTTTTGATTGGTTGCATGTTGATCACATAGGGAATCCAAATAGATTTGATCTTATCTTCAAAGCTTCAAGATCCATCTATAAGTCAGATCAAAAATGGTTTACACAATTGTTTGTGCCATCACAAACAACTAGGTACATTCTATGTTACTCGGCACTTGATAATACTAATGCTTGATACTTATTGTAATTCTAACTTGCTCAAAACTTGAACTTGCTTGGCATCAATTGTTCACTTGGCACTTGAACAACTTAGCACATGAGTGACTCAACACTCATTGCAACTCGACACCTATACATATTATAATCGGCATGTGTTACTAGTTCGGCATGAACTTAGTAAAAATCTTAAGTGTGGTGATACTCAATTGTCAAAACCAATCTGAGATCAACAATCTCCCCCTTTGACATGAATGGAAAAAATAATTAACTGTACATAACAAATCTAATTTCCTAGAGTATAATATACATTTAGTTCGACATATATACAAAACTTCAAAATTTATATACCTCAAAATTTTGATCAAAATTTTCCCTAAGTTAATGTGCCCATTTCGTATCCAAAATTTCTTCTCTTCTCTAAGTAGATTTGCTTCATGCTAATACTCTTTGTCTTCAAAATTTTTGACACTCTATTTTTGTTTGATATACTCTATTTTTCCTAGTTGCTCCCCCTTTTTCTTGCTCTCCCCATTTTGGGTTATCTCCCCCAATTTCTTATTTGACTCCCCCTTTTTGACACCGATGTCAAAGGGTCTATACATTGATTGTGTATTTTGTCCAAGAAATTCTTTTGGACTTCCATGATGATCTTCAGAGTAGCATCCTAGTTGTCTAATGCAACATCTAAGGACTTGATCTGGATGGCTTTTTCTTCTACAAGATGAACTAGACCATCTAATGTTGAAAGATTGGGGTCTTTCTTCAACACTATTTCTGCATAGGCTAGTTCCTTTTGAAGTATTTCCATATGGGGGGCAAGGGAGGCTAGTATGTTAGTCAAATTGGCTCTTATGTTACCCTCTTCTACTATTAACACAACTAGTTTATTTTATGTATGAAGCATTGAATGAATGTCCTTCTCACTTTGAGTTAGATTTTGAGGTAGTTGCATGCTTGAAATCTTCGAATTCCTCTCCAGACTCAAAATTCTGTGGCTCGTCTCTTCTATGAAGAGGGTGGGGTCATACAATTTTGTGTACAATGAGAATATATTCTCAAGTACTTTCTTCACTTTCTCTATTTTGTTAGCCAAATCAACTTGTGATAGTGCTATTCCACTAGATATCTTCTCATTGACTTTTCCTTGAAATTTCTTTTTAGACCATTCCATGAGTTTTACATTGGTTTCTTGTTCTTCATTTGTCACCTATTCAACAATTTTCAATAATCTAATATGGGCTTTGATTCATCAGGTGGTTGCAAGCTGAAAGGATTTAAAAATATGTTTTTGATCTCTCGAAGTGCTTGTCTTTGCTTATACTCCTTCCTAATTATCTCTTGATTCTTCTTTCTTTCTAATGCTTCTTGCATGATATTGATCTGTTCTAAGGTTATTGTTTCATAATCATATTTTGGTATCACTATGTCTTCATCTAACAATGCATCACCATAGTGGAATACCTTAGCAAATTTTTTTGAGCTTGATCCTGGTGCTGAAATTTGCAATCGTATTGCATCAGTGCTCAACCTTTGAAGGACTTTAGTAGGAGTGCAAGTTGTTGGTAAGTCCAAAGTCTAAATGGCTTCTTTCTTCCTCTCTTTGGGTATGTCCTCTTCATCAGATCTACCTTGATCAATTATACTCAATTGAGGTGCACCTTGTGTTTGTGTAGCAGGTATAGAATTATATGTATGTCCTGCTTGTTCCTTTGTTGGCTCCTTTTCTTTTGCAGTCTAAATTTCATCATCTTTTGTAGTAGTGTCAACCTTTGGAGATTTGTCCTATGTTTGTGTCAATGGTTGAACATTGGTAGCTATAGGGATGGCAGTAGGTGGTTCTTGTCTAGTCACCTTGTCCCTTGTTATGTAAGCTACAACCTTTTGTAATTCATCCACATTGACCAATATAGGATTTTCACATAGCTTTTCCTATAGTGTGGATTGGTCAAGTATCTTTTTCAAATCCTCTATAGTTAATGGATTGATGTTCTAAGGTGATTTATCAGGAACATCTTTCATTGTTATAGTCTCTACAGTTGTATTTGTGTCATGTGGACGGCTCATGGCTGACAATTGTGAATCTTCAACATTCTACTCTGCTTGCTGCTCCTCAGCTATTTCCACCTCATCTTTCTTTTGTTGTGTCTCCTCTACAGTATTGTCTTCTTTCTCTTTTTTTGTTTCTTCCTCCTTGTCCTCACCTTCTTCTTCATTATTCCTTCCCTCAAAGGGATCCTCCTCTCCTTCCTGTATAGTTGTTAATCCATATAATAATCTCCACATTTGTGTGTATTTCTTCACAACATCCTCAATTTTATTCTATAAAATGCTAAATTTCCTATGCTTTGGTGCAAATCTACTTCCATATTTCTTATTAGCTTTGGTTATTTTTCCTTTTGACAATTTTGCCATCACTTGTGCCAATATAGATTCTCTTATTTCTTTCTCCATATTTGGGCAATAGTGCCAGTTATTCTCAACAATGGTATACAAATCTTTAGGCATTGTGTTATCAAATTCAAGAGAGATGTTGTTGAATTTTTCTATCATGTCATTTACAGACTCTTCAACCATGTTTTGATCTTCTCTACTTAGTTTACCAAATTCAATGTTTTTCAAACCAGTCAAATCTGCATTATCTTTAACATTATCACAATATTTTCAAGATAAGATTTTAGAACATGACTTACCAATCTGAATTGGCTTGTGTCTTCTGAATCTATCTTTTCATCATCTGACTCTGGTTGTGCTACATATTTTCTTCTAGGTTTCTTCTACATAGGACCAATTTGCTCAGTTGCCTTGGTTTTCTCTTTGGCTTGCTTCTTTTCCTTTTGAGTAGTAGCCTTTGTAGTGGCTCTGGTTGTTGGAGCTACAGGCTTTGTTGCACTAGGCTTTGTAGTCTTCTTAGCCTTAGGTTGTGTAATAGGTTGTGTCTTGGCCTTTCTCTTCTTTTCTTGTGGTTTTATTGGTGCTTCCTTGACATCATCTCCCTCGACATCTTCTTCAACCTGATCCTCACCCATTCCTTGGGTCAAGGCAAGAGGTTCTTGACCTTGTTCCTCTTCTTCATCATCTTCTCCATCATTGCCTTCTTCAAATTTGGCTTTGAGTTTCTTTACCAATTTTTTTCTTCTTCTTTAAGGTTGATGTTGTCTTCAATTCCATCTCAACTTTATATTTCACAACATCATAATTACCAAATATTTTAGTAGTTTTATCAACTTCTTCTACAAATAGTGCAGTGATAGCAGCTAAAGTTTCATCAATATTTATTTCATAACCTAGAGGCCTTAACCATCTCACTCTAGGTACTGCAACCTAGATGAAGGTGTAGTCAATGTCTACTAGAAATAAAATGTCATTGTAATATTTCTCTACCAGGGAAACATGAAGTCTTAGCTTCCATTTCATTGACTACTTGAAATCTTCAAAATAACTAGTCATTACTGACTCAAAGTTCTCTCCCATTTGTTCAATGTACTCATTTATTTGCACAAAAGCTAACCTATTGGTCTTCCATCCTCCTCTACCAAAGGATGTGAATTCATTTTGAACATAGAAAAATATGCATATCAGTATGGAACCAAACTTACATTGATCATTTTTAGACCTCCTTATTGCTCATAGGTTCTCCATTATTTGTTGCAACTATAGTTCTGCAAGATCATAAGTATGATCTTTCTTGACTATCTTGTAGCCTATATCAACTACTATACAAGGAACACCATTCGATCGACTTGATTGATAGAATTTGTGTGATATGACTCTCACTACAAAATCAAGAAGTGGATCCATAATAGTGTCAATAGTCATTCCTCTTTTGTTCCACTTCACTCCTGTATTTTTCTCAATCACCTCTTTTGAATCATTCATCAATGTTGTAGGCCGATCTAGGGTTGGGTATCTAGTGACCCTATGTATAATCCACTTTGAAATTTTGATAGGTCCTCCTTCCAGCCATATACATTTTTCATGTATTCTATTTAGAAAAATTCTAGTAAATTTAGTTTTGAAGACAGTTGGAAAATCTAAGGCATGGGTTAAGCCCTTCCTCTCTACAATTTTGAATTCCTCCTTCAACTCCCTATTTTTGCACAATCTGGAGTATGCTTGCCTAATTTCCATGTCTCCAATCCCTCCTACTTTGCAATTATAACACTTCCTCATGTCTTGAACCATAACAACCTTGGGTGGAATAACAGATAACGCACCTGTTGGATCATTCTGGTATGCAACTTATGGTATGGCCCTAAAGTCTGGTTGTTTCACTTCATTTCTAGCTAATTGAACCTCAAATGGTTCCTTATCCTTTGGATTCTTAGAACTTGAGGCCATTATGCAAACTAGGGTTTAACAAATACAAAATTGCGTAGCTCGATAGATGAAGAATATCTTTGGAATCAATGAATTGATGCTCTATCTTCACTATGATTCATGCAAATTGATCCTCCTCACAATAGGTGTATCATAGTCATGCTCTAGGCCATGCTTAGGAATAATATATTCAAACTAAGGACTATTTTTCTTACTATGAGGTGCATTTAATCTTGTCAACCTAGGGACATATACTTGAAATGGTCGGCACAATATGTGCACTAGGTATCTTAATGAGTCACTAAGGTTATGTTGCAGGAAAGTAAAATGCAAGGAAAAGAACTTACATTATTACTGCAGGGAACTAACACACTTAACTCTATGAATACTAGGAATAAAATGAAAGGATAACAAATATTCCAAGTCGGTTCATCCACAATAACTGTTCTCACATATGCTGCAAGAACATTCAAAAAGTACGATGATATAGGAAGGAACTTACAACTTCTACTTACAAAACTAAGAATGCTTGGAAATAAATCTATTCTATCCTAATCTAATCCACCTTCCAAGTGGGCCCCCATGGTTGGCTTCACTAAACTACTAACACAAGATAAAAGCCAAAAAATATTTCATTAGATTTCAGAAATTCATTACATAACACAAAATTGGAAAAACACAACTGTAAAAGTCAACAATCTATTCTCATAAACTATTTCTTCTATTTGGATAAAAAAGACTTAAAAAAATTGGGTCGATTCCTATATGTATAGGAAATCAACACTTATTCCATAACAGAAAAGTAAATGTGCTAACTTTAAATCCACAGTAGAGAAAATAGGAAGATAACAACTGAAGGCGGGAAGAAGGAATAATGGCTTGAGGCGGGAATAATAAACTCTAAACATCTACTCACCATAGAATAAATGCAAAGAAGAGAATAAGTCTTCATAGCTCCTCCTCACTTATTGTCGTGTCTTCTAGAATCATTGCAACTTCCCTCCACCATGGTTGCTCCTTAGCATTCTCTTCTCCTTGAATGTTGTTGGCATTCAACTTTTGAATTCCTCCAATCATCTTTTAGTCTTCATTAACAGGTTAGTTTTAATACAAAGACAAGTTTGCAAGTAAACATTTATCAAATTAAATTCAAATATAAGAACACACATTTTGATAACTATATAAAATACTGCATACTATGTATAATACTAGCAAAAAGGTGGCATAGTTTCTACCCATAGGTTTATGACATAGGTCCACAAATGTTTTGACAAAGATAAAAAAGAGTATTAACAAAGTATCTTAAAAATATTATGAAATAAAAGAAAATTTTGGTCTCATCATCTGCCCCCTACTAAACTAATGCTTGTCCTCAAGCATTGTGCTTCCTTGTCAAAGACCTGAATTCTCCAATTTTTATCCTTCCTTTTCTGTTGCTCTTGAAAGTGTAGTAAAATCCTCTGGTTCTCTCCCAAACTTCCCTTCTATGATCTTCCTATAGCTCGTTGAGTCTATCAACATTAATGTCATATAATGGCCACAGGAACATTGGAGGATGCATGGTTGGGGGACACCACAAATTTGGTCTAATCTGCTTTGCTAAATCTAAATATTTTGGAACCCTATTAAGTGTTGCTTCCAAGTTAATGAGACTGTGTGCTTCTGACTTTTTAAGAGATTGAGGCAGTCTAGCCCATCTACTCCTAACACTAGTCATAGCTCTCTGAAAAGAAAAGTAGGGCAGATTTTTGTAATTAGCATAAACTTTAGCTCTAGCAGAAAAGATCCTATCCCTTACTTCTGTATTCTTCTTTTCATAGGTTAATGTGAACCAATCCCTAAGAACTCCATCTAGTTTTCTATACTCTACTCTTAAAGGCAAAGGTTCTGTCCTCTCCTCATCCCTATAATTATTTAGTTGCCTATCATATTTTGCTTCATTAGACATCCAAGACATGAGGGCTCTTAAGTGTATATCTCCTATGTAAAGCAAGGGATTCCATTGAGTCTCTGAAGGGATAACAAAATTATGAACATATAATTCACAAAGTAAATTCTGCTGCCAAGGTGGTAGACTCTGATATAGTCCATAAAATTCTTGCGCTAATTTAAACTCTACATTAAGATTCTTCAGAGTTAACATTAATTGAAACAAAAGAAATTGCTCCTTCAAATAGAGAGCATAAACTCTTGGTTGCGGTCTACAAGCAAGGGCTTGATTAGCTAGCTTGAGGGCATGGTCCATTCATTGCTTTTGGCTTGCTAATTGTTCCTTTAAATTTGTAATTTCTTGACCTTGAGATACTATAACCTTATTCATCTTTTTCTTCTCTTCTTTTCACAAGGCTTCAACAAATAGATGTTGTCCATACAATTAAAAAAGGAGTTTTTGCAATGTGATAGAACCGTTGTCTTCTTCATGATCTCTTTTCCTTTTTCTCTGTTCCTGCCATAAATGTTCTACAACACCTATAATCCATGTTGACTTATGGGGAACAAGAGTAGTGTTTGGATCAACATATTTAGGAACTGGTTCATCCCTACAGCTGGAAGTATTTGGTAGGTCTGCTAGGGCATTATCTAGACTTTCTTCAACTCCATCCCCACATTTCTCAGTAGGATTTTTGGGAATACTTGTAATCTTAGGATGGGGAGGAGAGTGGTTTGAAACAATTTGCATAGAGGATTCCATAGTAGATGTTTTAGACAGAGTGGAATCTTTACAAACTTTCCCTCTCATCCTAAGACTTCTCCTTATGGGGGTTTCTTCTTGCAACACATCCCTTTGACTACTTTTCACTTTGGGTGTTTCTACTACATGACTTTTCTTTGTTCTCTATTGTCTTACAATTGTAGGGTTTGACTCTTCCTTTTCTTGAACAGAGCTTTCTTCTGGCAGTTTTTGTTTCCTCTTGCCTTTGCTAGTAGTAGGTTTTGGGGCCTCTTGTACAAGTGAAGGCACATTTTCTTGAGTAGAGATAGTTTCTTGCACATTTTCTTGAATCTTTTTGGCTTCAGCCTCTTTGGTATTTTGTTCAGTAGGCTCACTAGTGGGGGCTACATTTTCCTCACTAGGCTATTTTCTAGGGGTAGCTTGGGGTTGCAGAGTTTTGGCTTGCACAAATTCATCCCATGTCATGGGAGACACATCCCTAAGCAACTTCTCTATCAATAATTTGATTAAAGCATGATGAGTAGTAGAATTATTTTTTCCTTTCTAAGTCTCTTACACACTAATACAAAGCATATTATACAAGAAATTTGGAATATTTACTGCAAGATTATGCCTTAGACAAATAAGTAATTTGAAATGGTGGGCATGCAAGTATGAGAATCTGCTTTCACATGTAAAATACCTAATTATGTGCATGGCTAATTCATTGTATGGTGGCGGCAGTGATATTATCTTGTAACCTTGCTTTACAATGTCCATTTGAGGATCAGGTGGTTCGATAAATTGAGCTCTTGCTGACCTTGCATCATGTGTACTGGGGTAATGTTCTCCAACTATGGGCAATTTAGTCACTTCAACAATGTGTTCCTCTATTAGAATCACCTTTAAACCCTAAACGAAAGCTTCACCCTCGTCAAATGTCCTTGTAAATTCTGTGGCTGCATCCTCATAATATGTGGTCAAACTTAGAAAATACCCTAGCCATCCGCATGCATTAAACCTTCTCATAGCTTCTACGTCTGAGAGTAACATAGTGTGTTCCACTGGTTCTCTCCTCTGCAATTGTCCACCCATTCTGTTAGCACTTCCTCTATTTACTCTATTTTCTCCTTTTTGAATTCAAGCTTCAAACTGCTTCGTTATTTTGCAGACTTAACTCACATGTCTTTTTTTAAACCAGGTAATTAATGACATAAAAAATTGTTATGCACAATAATATGACTTTTAATGAAGGAAAATCATGAAAATGTGTGAGAATCATCTGAAAATAGGTTTTAGATCACAAAATTTTTTAAACATAAGTCACATCACAGCTTGACATAGAAAATCATTCAAAAATATAGAGTACGACACCTCACTTGTGTACTTATGACAATTAATTTTCATTAATGAAAGGAATGCGAAGATTTGGAAAAATATTTATGGGTAAATAAAAATGCCATTGGTTATTAGTGACCTTCCCTACCCCCTGCTAAATTTGGACAAGTGTCCTCACTTGTCAGACCTAGTATGGGTAAGGGATTGGCATAACGTCACCATCATATAAATTATACAGTATTAAATATAATTAACAAAATTTGCGGACTTTCAGTGAATGATAATTTGAAAATGTTATACTTGTCATTCTAATTATCGCACATACCAAAAAGGTCGTGGAAGTGATATCATCATTGATAACATTCGTCAGCATCTCATGGTGTTTATTGAAAACATGAAAAATTGATGACGTGGAAAGTAGATGGATGGAAGATAAAGAAATGAGATGAGGTGGATGGGTGGAAAGTAGAGAGATGAGATGGAGAGAAAAAGTAAATAGAAAAGTGAACTTTATGTGAACATAAAGTATTTATTATGAGCATGAACAAAGAAACTAATGTTGAAGGGTGGTAGTTGGAAGGTTGACACCTTCAGTTGCAAGAAGAGTTACTTGATTTGTTTTTGAATCTAGCTGTTGAAACTGCTGCAGGAACTCTGCTTTTCTCTGGGGCTATTTGTATAATTTCAATTTGTGACCATTGACTAACAGTTTGAAGGGTACCAGATCAATGGTAATTAGTTGAATAGCTCCATTATCAAAGACATGACTAATTTCATATGGTCCCAGCCATCTTGTCTATAGCTTTCCTGGCATATCTTTGAATCTGGAATCATATAGGAGTGCCTAGTCACCAACTTGAAATTGTTTACAGATAATATAAGAATCATGCCATTGTTTCCTTTATTTCTATATCAGTTCAGTATGTTCCAAAGTAGCTTTGCACATCTCATCCCAAGAGTTAAGATGCAGGAGAAGTTCCCTTTGTGCTACAGGAAGTTAAATTGCTAATGCTAATGTTGTCCTTAGAGTTTTATGTTCAAATTCAATAGGAAGCATTGATACCTTACCATATAAAAGCTCAAATGCTATGAATCTTGTAGTAGTTTTCCAGGTTGTTCTGTAAGCCCAAATAGCTTCTTGTAATCTGCTGGTTCAATCCCTATGAAGCATATGAACTATTTTTGTTTAGATGTTCTCTAGCTCACAGTTTGTGACCTTTGCTTGTCCATTAGCTTGAGGATGATAAGGATTGGATTTTTGGTGCCTAATATTATATTGTTTCATCAACTCTAAGATCATATTAGAGGTGAATCGTGCACCTTGGTTAGTGACTAGCTCCTTGGGTACACCATAGCGAGTAAAGATCTCTTCATACATACATTTACCAACTTTTTCATCATGAGCATGCTTCATAGCCTTAACTTCAACCCATTTTATTAGGTAATCAGTGCACACAAGAATATAGGATTTCCGATTAGATGGAGGATCAATTGGTCCAACGAAGTCCATGCCCCATTTGTCAAATGCTACTAATGCCATATGAGGATTAAGAGGCATTTCATCTATTCTTGTTGGCCTACCCATCCTTTCAAACTTGTCACATTTCCTTGTATAGTTGATTGCATCCTTGTGAAGTGTAGGCCAATAATAACTAGTTGTCAAGATTTTGAAAGTTGTTCTTTTCACTACAAAATGTCCTTCGCATGGTTCATTATGACATGCATGTAGAATGTCATATGTCTCATATTCTCTCACACATCTTGTCATAACTTGATCAGGTCCTGTGTGGAATAAGAGATTGTCTCTCTAGGAGAAATAGAAACTTTTCTCTACAAGTAGCTCCTTTTCCTTGTAAGTAAAATGTTCTGGTATTTTATTGGTTGTAATGTAGTTAGCAATGTATGCATACCATGGAGTTTGAACAGCAATATGAAAAAAATGCTCATCCAAAAATGCATCATCTATGAAAGTAGTGTCAGTATCATCATGATAGATTCTTGATAAATAATCAGCTACAACATTGGCTTTTTCAGGCTTATCAATAATAGGTATATCAAACTCTTGCAACAATAGTAACCATCTTGCTAACCTACCTATTATAGAAGGTTTTCTCATGAGATATTTAATTGTTGCATGATCAGTATGAACAAATATGGAATATCCAGTTATGTGATGCCAAAATTTGTTGAGGGCATAAACTACTACAAACAAATTTTTTTCAATCATAGTGTAGTTCAGCTCTGGTCCATGAAGGCTTTTATAGATATAATAGATTGCATTTTCAAGATTTTGGGATTGTTGCGCTAAGATTGCACCTATGGCATAATCAGAGGCATCTGTATATATATGAAAAGGTAAATTCCAACCAGGACTTTGTAAGACTAGAGCTATAGTCAAAAGTTTCTTAAGCTACAGGAAGGCTTCATCACATTCAGATGTCCAACTAAATTAAGCTTCTTTTATGAGTAACTTATACAAGGGACTAGCTATTTTGCTGAAATCTTTTATGAAATGTTTGTAATATCTAGCATGACCTAGAAAAGATTGTACATCTTTTGACTTTGTAGGTATGGGAAATGTTTGAATTACCTCTATCTTAGCTAGACCCACTTGTATTCCTACAATGGATATGAAATGACCAAGTACTACACCTTCCTGCATAAGCATAAAACACTTTTCACTATTAAGTTCCAAATTATGTTCTTGACATCTGACCAAAACCTTTTCAAGATTCACCATTTCTTCCTCAAAAGTGACTCCAAATGTTGTGAAGTCATCCATGTAGATTTCCATACAATCATGTGATATATCAGCAAAGATGCTAATAATTTCTCTTTGAAACATTACAGGAGCATTACATAGACCAAATGGTAAAACATAGTATGCAAAAGTACTACATGCACATTTAAATGTGGTTTTGTCTTGATCTTCAAGAGTAATACTGATTTGATTATAGCCACTATATCCATCTAGAAAATAAAATTACTTCTTTCCAGCTAGTGTGTCCAAAACTTGGTCTATGAATGGCAAAAGAAAATGATCCTTCTTGGTAGCTTTGTTCAAATCTCTGTAATCTACAAAAATTCTCCATTTTCCTCCTTTTTTAGGCACTATGACCAGGGGTGACACCCATCTACTATTAGATATAGGATAAATAAAACTAGCATCAAGGAATTTTTATAATTTAGATTTAACTATCTCTCTAAGGCTCGGATTTATCCTTCTCTAGGGTTGACGGAGTGGTAGACAACCTTCATTGATATATATCCTATGAGTGCACAGTGTAGGACTCAATCCTTTCATATCACTATAGTCCCATGCAAAGGCCTTTTCATGCCTTCGAAGCAATTCTTTTAACTGTTCCATCTATGTGGGTGTTAATTTAGGATTAACATCGAGATTATGACCATTAGTAAGCTCAATAGTGGTGGTGGGCTCTATCATAGCAGCTTCAGAGATTGGACTTACTGCTAGTTCACAAGGTAAAAGTGGATAAAGGATTTTAGGTTCTTTGAAAAAAGTACAATTCTTATCACACTCTTCATATGTGATTAATTCCAACACAGAACTTTCAGATACATCTTTTTCTACCACACAACTATTAGTGAGGATACTCTGAAGTACTGGATCTTCCTCTTGCAATTTTAGAAAAGACTATCTATGTAACATCATGAGTTGTACTATAGAGTTTAACTCTTCTTCTTCATCTCCTAAATCTGGCCAAACAGATGTGCTTAGATCTGGTAATGGTTGGGCTGGAGGATATAAATCAAATTTCTTTTTTGCTTGGCCATTTTATATAGTCATATTACTTGATCTACAACTTATGTTTGCATTAGCTGTGGCTAACCATGGTCTACCTAAGATGATAGGGTAATTAGATAGATTAACTTTGGTGGATAAAATCATGAAGTCTCCAAGATATTCTAGAGAATCTAGGTTTACAACTATGTTTTGTATCATCCCATCAGGGGTAATAGTAGAACTATCTGCAAGTTGTAGAATTTTTGGTGTAGCCCTTAATCCTTCTATTTGCAACTTCTTCATGGTATCCTTGGTCACAACATTTATAGTAGCTCCAAGATCTATTAAAGCATTTTTAACAAACTGACCATTTATATTGACATTTACTACTGGACTTCCTGGATTAGAATATTTTGGTGTAATCAATTTCCCTAGCATGATGTTAGCCAACTATCCCACAACATGGACTATGGTGGGGTCCTTTTTCTTCCTTCCAGGCTTCTTCAAGTAGGCTTCTCTAATAGCTTTTCTATAAACTGGAACATCCTTAATGGCTTGAAATAGGGTTATTTAGACATGTATATTTTTCAAGTGATCAACAATATTAAAAGGTTGTTCCTCTGTTTGTTCATGTTTCTTTTGTATCAAATTTCTGGAAAAGAAGGTTCTATTGCTGTGTAATGAACCGTTTTTGGGGGGTCCATCATTTATTTATGACTTTCCTTTTATTTATTTTCTTTTGGCTATATTTTCCAATTGCTTATAGAAATGGGTGATTTTCTGCTCTTGACTTATTTTGATGGATATGCAAATATAATTGATATCGCCTATAGTGATGAGGTGATGTTTCTACTTTGTCTTTGCAAACTTACAACCATGGTGTTCTTCCTGATTTTGAACTTGATATATATCCAACCAGTTTATGCCAATGGCAATTCGCTCAAATTATTAAACCATTAAGGATGTACAGGGGAATACGAAATAATTGATGATTGAAAGAACGAATTTGATATCTATTATATATCTTGCCATATCAAAGAGGTTGCATCTCTTGAATGTCTAAGGGACATATCCTTTCATAATATATTATATTAATTTAATAATTATATTATATAATTTTATATTTTAAAGCTTAGTTATAAAAATTAATATAATAAGATATATTATATTAATAGTTATATTACAATTAATATATCAACTATATTTATATTATATTGTATCAATATAGTATTACTATATTAAAATTTATCATAATGATAATATCATTATTTTTGTATTAGATTATTATTTAATTTGTATTTTCATATTACCATTATAATATGATATAATATGATATTATTACATGATTATAATATAATATTACTTGTAAAATATTATTATTTTAATATTAGTATTAATATATAATACTTATTTATTATTTAAGTTATATGTTAAAGTGGAGACATTACATGCTGGTTGAGCTAGGGTTGACATAGTAACGTTGGTTGAGTCAATAGTTTCAACAACTAAGTGTTCTGGTGCTACAGGAGAGTCTGGTATTATATTTATAAGAGGTGGTTTAGGCACTGGTAAAGTTGTACCAGATCTCAGATGTATATCAGCAACATGCAGGGTGTAAGTAGGATACTGCTGAGCATCAACACTATACATGGGCTATTGTAGTTGTTGGTTGTTTGGGTTTGGTTAAGGTTGTGTAGGAAACTGTGTTTTCTTTTGAGGTCCAAGATTTGCAGGTGGTGGCATTAAAGCAGGTTGTTGAAGTGGAGGTGGTAATTGCAGATCACCAGTATTTTAGTTAGGCCATTATTGGGATCCCCTCCATTGGTTCATAGATTACCAATTCCCTTGGGGTTGTTGCCATTGGTTCTTCTAGTTTTTCCAGTAGTTCTATTGGTTTTGCCATTGGTTATTCTATTGGTTAGGCCAAGATGGTTGGGAATTCTGAGACCATTGGGATTGTTGTGGGTTGGTTTTCCCAGCATTGTTCCAATTGGGTTGATTTTGTGGAGAACCTTGGGGATTACAGTTTTTCCATTGATTACCCTATGAATTGGAATTTTGCAAGGGATCTTGAGGCATACCTTGACATTGGGCCCATGGTCAACATTTAGCAATAAAGAATACTTTCTCATCATCTCCATCTATCTTGATGTATTTAGTTGGAAGATGCTGGTTCTCCATGGTTGCAACCAATTTACATTAGCAATTCTTCTTTTGCTTCCGACAATGAGGGTAGTATTTAATTAGTTGTGACTTAGCTTTAGCTTACTTCTTCTTTGCAATCATTGAGTCCAGATCTGTAGCAACATCATTGATGATATCTTGTTTGAAATCTAACAATAGGTTAGATATCTCAAGCTTTGAAATGCCTTTACTGATTCCTTCAGTGACTGTGGAATGAGGTCCTCGGCCTTTCTTCATTGTTGACCTTGAATAGTTCTCATAGATCTTCTTGAGATCATCCTAAGAAGCTTGATATACATCACCACTAGCCATCAGGTCCAATGCTTCTAAATAGTCATCATTCACACATCTTAGAGAAACTAGCTTTTGTGAATCTTTAGACAACGTGTGCTGAGGGTTCTTCTGTAGTGTATATTAGAAACGTGAAACATAATCTTCCAATGTTTCTTTTTCCTTTTGTGATATCCTAAAGATATCATCCCCTCTTGAACCAAATGCTTTGCAATATTCTTTATATTTATCTAGAAACAGAGCTTGCATCTCATCCCAACTTCCTATTGCATTGGCTCCTAAGCCCATGAACCATCATAGAGCTAATTCTTTCAATGTTGCTAGAAACAATTTAAGCTTATGAGCATCAGTGTTGTAGTTAAAACTATGACAAAGGATATCAAATTCAAACAAAAAAGTATCAGGGTCTTTAGTTACAAGGCCATAGAACTTTGGAAAAGTAGTGAGAGGTATGTTCTTAAGATTAGCATTGGTTGCAAGACTTGGAAGAGGAAATGGAAAAGTAGGTTGTGCCATGACTAGAGGTATCAGATAATGAGGTTGGTGGTAAAAGGGGACATTGGGTACTAGATTATTAACAACTGGTGGATTCAAAATAGTATTATCAATAATACTTGCCAATACTTTAGTGAAAGGTTGAAGACCGCTTGTATCTATTGGTTCAGCTCTTGGTGATGATGCTGTGGGAAAAATAGGGCTTGCATCTTCAAAATGTAACACAACTTCTTCTTCTTCAATTTCTTTGTTCAAATTAACAGACTCTCATTGAAGAAATCTGCCATACTCATCTTGTCGTCTTCCTCTTTGATGCATGCAATTAATTTTTTCACACTAGTGAAAAAAAATTCAAAATGGAGATTTCTAAAAAAAAATTTATCTAAGAACTATGACTCAAAAATGCTCCTAGCTTGACACCATCCCAACAATGGTGCCAAAAATGATCCGCCTCACAATAGGTGTATCATAGTCATGCTTTAGGCCATGCTTAGGAATAATATATTCAATCTAAGGACTATATTTCTTGTTATGAGGTGCATTTAATCTTGTCAACCCAGGGACATATACTTGAAATGGTCGGCACAGTATGTGCACTAGGTCTCTTAACGAGTCACCAAGCTTATGCTGTAGGAAAGTAAATGCAAGGAAAAGAACTTACACTATTGCTGCAGGAAACTAACACACTTAACTCTATGAATACTAGGAATAAAATGAAAGGATAAAAAATATTCCAACTCGGTTCATCCATAATAACTATTCTCACATATGCTGCAGGAACATTCAAAAACTTCGATGCTATAGGAAGGAACTTACAACTTCTACTTACAAAACTAAGAATGCTTGGAAATAAATGTATTCTATCCTAATCTTATCCACCTTCCAAGTGGGCCCCCTTGGTCAGCTTCACTAAACTACTAACACAAGATAAAAGCCAAAAACTATTTCATTAGATTTCAAAAATTCATTACATAACACAAAACTGAAAAACACAACTGTAAAAGTCAATAGTTTGTTCTCATAAAATATTTCTTCTATCTGGCTAAAAAAAACTTAACACACTTGGTTCAATTCCTATATATATAGGAAATCAACATTTATTCCATAACAGAAAAGTAAATGCCCTAGCTTTAAATCCACGGGAGAGGAAATAGGAAGATAACAATTGAAGGTGGGAAGAAGGAATAACGGCTTGAGGCAAGAATAATAAAATTTGTACATCTACTCACCATAGAATAAATGCAAAGAAGGGAATAAATCTTCATAGCTCCTCCTTACTCATTGTCGTGTCTTTTGGAATCATTGGAAATTCCCTCCGTTGTGGCTGCTCCTTAGCATTCTCTTCTCCATGAATGCTGTTGGTGCTCAACTTTTGAATTCCTCCAATCATCTTTCAGTCTTCATTAATAGGTTAGTTTTAATATAGAGTGTTTGCAAGTAAACATTTATCAAATTAAATTCAAATATAAGAATGCACATTTTGATAACTATATGAAATACTACATACTATGTATAATACTAGCAAAAAGGTGGCATAGTTTCTACCCATAGGTTTATCACATAGGTCCACAAATTTTTTGACAAAGATAAAATAGAGTATCAAAAAAGTATCTTAAAACTATTATGAAATAAAGGCAAATTTTGGTCTGATCACAATTGCTTCATTCTTGCTTGTCAATCACTTCTTCACTCTACTTGCTCTTTCTTTGTGTTCAGAATGATGAAAAGTATGTAGAATTAGCCCTTATACCCTTTCAAAATATAACATTTATTGCATGGTACATGTATAGCTGTAAACTTGGCTCCAATGTAATTTTTGTTTAACTCAACATTCACTAATTTTACCATCACTCAAAAATAATAAGAACTAACCTTACTCAGCTTCTATAGAAATTTACTTCACTCAACAGCTACTACTAACTTAGATTCAACTAGCTTTTGCTGATTGCTCGGTACATGCTAGGATTTCACTCGAGAATTGAAGAGGACTTTTCCCACTCGACAGTAATGTGAAAACATAAAGATCTAACCATGAAATTTACTTATTATCTTGCATCTTTCTTCATGCTAATTCATTTATTTGAGTACTAACTTCTTTTGGAACTAATGTATGATAAAACATTTTAAATATCAGTTCCACATACCTCCTTTTGCTTAGTTTGATGAGATGTGACTACTTGACCTATTAGGTGAATTGATCCATTTATTTGATGTGCTACATCCATCTTTGTTTTTCCATGTTTTGTTGATCTCTCCTTTGATGTGCTCAAAATCTACCCTGACTTTTTCTTTGTTGAACTCTGAGTTTGGTGCCTTTTTCCTTGTTGGGCAGTGCTTGCTGATATGACCAGTCTTCAAATAGCTAAAGCATGTAGTTTGTCTCAACCATCTATTGTAGTTATCATTGAAGTGTGTTCTTATGCAATTCTCAGGGATGTGTCCATATTATTGAGAATAATGACAGCTATGTATTGTATTGTAATCCCAATTATAGGAATTTTGATAGCTTCTTCCCTTTGTTGGCTTATTTGATGACCATGTGGACTTGGATCTGCATGCAAAGGCTTTGTGTCCAAAATTCTAACAATTATAGAAATGTCCTTCTAATTTTGGTGCATGCATGATTCTAGTTCTGCATTCATGTGCCTGATGACCTTATTTTTTACACTTGTGACAATGAGTCGTGTTCTTTGGCTTAGCATTCTGACTAGCATTCTTGTTCCTACAAACATTAGTTGTATGTCCTTTCTTTCCATAGTGATGACAAGTAGGTTTAGAATTCTTACCTTTGTTGTTTCCTTCCTCAGTAGCTTTGGATGATTCTCCTTCTTCAATGTTCATGTAGCCCAATCCTGACGTGTCTTTACTAGATCTAGGGGATTTTAGTAGCTACTCAAAGTACTTGATGGATTCATTTGGCTTGTTGAAACTTTCAACAAATTCCTTTTCTCTTTTCAGGTCATTTTGCAATTATTCATTTTGCAAATTCAATGTAGTTAGCTCAATGTCCTTGACATTCAACTCATGATGGGCATTCATCATTTGGCTTAGGGTGTCCAATTACATGTTTGAGATCCTAGATAGCTCTACTAATTTTTCTTTCAATCTATTTACCAAAATTCTTTTGTCTTCTTCAATCATGGCCTTGTCTTCTATAGCTTTCTTCTTTTGCTTAGTCACTTCACGTAGCAATATAGCTTGCAATTCTTATTCCAACTTGATATTTCTGATCTCCTTAGCTTGTTCTCTATTCTTGTCCATGAGATCTATAATTGCTACATCAAATTCATAGGAGTTACCATCTACAAATAATTTTGTGGTATCAATCTCTTTGTATTGTGTGTCATTTTCTGCTAGAGCAATCTCTTTCCTTCTCTTCAATGAACTTCTCAATGCATCTCTGGCTTCATTTAGTTGTTATAGTAAGAGATGTATCTCAATTTCCTGATTTTCAATTGTCTTTCCCAATTTGTAAATTTCCATTTCTAGATTTTTCTAAAAGTTGTAAGGCTTCTTCTGATGAGAACTCAACTCTTGTACCAATTGTTAGAAATACAAATGGGAAAGGTATAGTTCCTCGGGGAGGGGGTTAAATCATAAGTACTAATCTCTAACTAATAAAAGTTTAAACTTTAAAATAATGCATGCATTAACATATTGAAATAACATGTAAAGTAAATGCATTCACATAAACACTTGTGATCAGATATGATTACCTAGAAACCCTCCAATGAGAAGGTAAAACTAGGATGGGGATGACACCCATAATTCTTCACTACTACAACAATAAAGTTCACTTGTTAAGGTTACATAGTTTGACCATTCTCATGATCTATCTTGTGAAAGGCCTGCCCTATTAAAGGCTTACAAAGGACTATTAGATCCCATCCTATTAAAGTATTTTAACACCCCATTAAAAGTATGCCTAGCTAAAGGACTTTAGAATACTCACTTGGAATGTCACCTTGTTAAAGGATTTTACAATGATTGTTAAGTCAACCTTAGTTCAAAGGATTTCACCCTACTGATATAGTTGTTAGAAAGTAATAGTAGAATGTTTCATTTGATTACTTACAACCTTGTCTTTCTGATTACAATTTTGTCCATCTTGATCCTTTTGATTTGTTGTAGCAATGCTGTATACTTTCTCCTCTGTTCTGTAAACTGATTCTACAATTCTTTCAAACTTCTAAGTCACCTTGAAACTGATTCTGATCAAGTCACCCCTTTCACTTCCTTCAAATTTTTGTTCACATCACTTCCTTGTTCATACACACACATATTCACTCTTTCTCTATGAATTATGGGGATTTTTCTCCCTTTTAAAAGACTTTGGTTGCTTAGGGTTAGGTATGAATCTACGATTGAGATTTATTTATTTTTCCCGCTCAATTCCTTTTATTATTCGAATTGGTTGCATGCTGATCACATAGGGAATCCAAATAGATTCAATTTTATCTTCAAAGCTTTGAGATCTATCCATAAGTCAGCTCAAAAATGGTTTACATAGTTGTTTGTGACATCACAAACAATTAGGTCCACTCTATGTTACTTGACACTTGATAATACTAATGCTCAACACTTATTGTAATTCAAACTTGCTCAACACTTGAACTTGCTTGGCATAAACTGTTCACTCAGCACTTGAACTGCTCAACACATGAATTCCTCAACACTCATTGTAACTTGGCATCTATACATATTATACTCAGCATGTGTTACTAGCTCGACATGAACTTAGTAAAAATCTTAAGTGTGTTGACACTCAATTATAAAAACCAATCTGATATGCACAGGACCTAGTTCTAGATTGCTAGCTCAAAGAAGAGCAAAATGTTGAAGACCTTGTTTGAAATGAATTTGAAAAGAGAGATTGTGGATATCCCCATGCTTCTCCTTAGACTCAAAGGAAAGGAGGAGATTTTTTAATTCATCGAGCACCATTTCTTTCTAGTATAAGAAATATGTGCTAAGGATATGCAGATTGAATGGACACAGATTATCTGTAATGAGCTAGCCTTGTGGTTGAATTTAGCCAGAGGATTGAAGGAATTCTACATGTCCTCATGTTTGATCTATGCCTTGGGCAACTCACCACTTGTGGCCCGACCTCCCTAGCATCCTAAACTATGATGAGCACACCAAGGTATATGAAATTTACCTACATCTACAGCTATAAAGAAGCTATGAGGATTATGTGGATGTCAATAATGCTTACACAATCAGGCTATGCTAAGAATTGCAAGGATTCCCTAGAAGGATATTTTTACTAGAGGCAATTTCAATCATAAGAGAATTCAAATTCTCATTCATCTAGTTTATGAGTTTCTCCTATTTGCGAATAAGAGCTTACGACTAATTTCCTAAGAGGTTGCCAAGATATCTGGAAGAAAATGTGGTCCTAGATGAACTATGTTGATAGATCCTTGAAATGATCACCCTATTTTCTAATATGAAGAAGATATCTATGATTCCCTTCCCTATAGTGGTCAGCCCATATTCATGTGCTTCTAGATCATATGCTTGAAATTTGGTGAAGAGCTTTGAGAGAAAAATTAAGATGTTAGACTACGAGGTACTCAGGCCTCAATATGATCCACTTAATTTTGTAAGGGATCATTTGAAGTTGGGATATGCTTATAGGCATGTTCCAGATATTGAAGACTTATGGTCTAAGTGTCTCAACTAGTACCAAACTTAGGAGAGATTTTGGTTGCGACTAACCATTAACAAGATTAAATTATATAACGATTCTATTGATGTTTTTGACCTTGCAAATGATGGAACCCACGTGCACCCCACATCTTACGAGAAGATAAAAGGCACTCCAATTTTTTCTACCTCACCTATAGATCTAGTCATTCACACTATGGAGGTTCTTATGTAGAGGATAATCAAGAGAACAAACAAATGGGTGGAGTGGACCCGAGCAAGGAAGAAGAGGACCGAAAGAACTGGTTCTACGGGTCGAGTATTAGCTACAGCCACCTTGTCAATTGCAATAAAAACCACTATGACCACTACATCAACATCTACATGGCCATCATAGTCCATTGACCAAGATGGAGACCAACCTCTAGAAAAGAATGTGCCACTCATTCCTACCTACAAAGTTGGCTCTCTTCTAAACATCAAAAAAGTTGGGGAGAAGGAGGATGGAAAGGATAAGGGGAAAGAATAGAAAAAAATTAGTGGCCATGCTATCTTCTCTTGGGGCATCAATTTGGATGGTGACACTAACCCCATGGATGGCCAAGAATAGGATGCATATCAACAAGGGGATAACTTAGCCCTTTTGGTAACTAAGATTGCTACTTTCCCTATTGCCTCTCATAGCAAGCCAACTCCATTAATCCCAAGGAAGCTATTTGATCCCACCACCTTGTAGCCCACTATCAATATGCTCTCTATAGAGTCATGGCTCAAAGATACCATTGATAGGAAGAAGAGGAGATATGAGGATACAACCCCATAGAAGGACTTAATCACACAAGTCACCTCCTCTCAGCCATCCAAGAAGATAAAAAAGTAGAAGATGATTGTTACACTAGCTATATAATCAACAACTAGCCATATACTAGTTGAGATTGTCGAGCCACAGAAAGAAGGAAGATTTCATGAGCTCTCAAAGGATGATTTCCAAATCAGAATGGTAGATCTTGGCATCCTAGTTCATGACTCCATGGTGAACATGTGGAAGTCTACCAATGAGAAAATCAAGGGTAAGATGGAAGAGCTTAGAGTAGAGAAGGAAATATTGAAAGCCTCAAGCAGAGAATTAGTGGAATACATAAGGTCCACACTTAGGAGCACTTCTTTGAGTCAATTTGACCTAAATGTAGAGGAGAACAAAAATATACTCCTAAAGCTACAATAAGAAAGGCAATTTAGGTAGATTAAATGAGCATGGGTAGATCAGATCAAGGCTCAAGGTCGCCTACTAGTTGAAAAGATTGGAATCCTAGTGTTGGATTCTCACAAGCTTAGGGTAGTAGGTTCAAATTATCAAACAGCCATACAGAAGGCAATAGACAAGATGATAGAGCAATTGGCCCTTCTATAAGAAGTAATTGATATGAAGACAATTGTGTCCATTGCTCATGGGATCCTTAAGATAGACAGAGTCACTATTTCACTAGAAACAATCCTTGGATTTCGTTATCAAAAGCTCCATGAGATCTAGAAATGAGCTCAAGGATGTGCACAACTTGGTGCAAAATGTCATTGAAAAGTTGGTTCAATATTTGAAGATCTCGCACACAGAGTCCTTTGTGTCCACTAATGGCAAGCTCATGGAAATTGAGAGAATGAAATCAAAGTTCTAAGTATTTGTCGATGAAGCCATTGACCCACTCAATTTCCAAGTTTCAAAGATCTAGGAACTCTTAGCAAGAGATACAATCATAAGGAAAGAGAAAAAGAAATTCTAGTCAACGGTTGCCAGAATTGATAAACTGACGAAAACACATGACTAATAGATGGTTTGAGCTAAAAATATCATCATTCCAAATGTCAAAGAGCTAGACAAAGTAACCAAAGCCATGAAATCTTATAGAGCTAAATCAATTACTCCTAAGAAGACATGATGTTCTGATTCTTTTCCAGACATATATCATTCTTCCCCTTCTCTTCCTTGTTATAGCCATTCCTAGAATTTTGTCAGTCTCTATAATAGGCAATGATTCAAGCTTGTCCTATTTCTGGTGTTTTCTATTTAGAGATGCTCTACAAAGAAATCATCCAATGTAACTAACCATTTTGAGAAGGCTTCTAAATGTAACCTTTGAATATGTAAATAAGATTGACAAAATTTACTTTGGGCAAACCCCTATGCTAGGACTATTGTGTGCGACTTTGAGTTCATTTTAAGTTTTGATGTTCATTAAGTTTTAGTATAGTGTATGGAATGAATGTGCTAATGTTGAAAGTTGAATTAATGTGAATGAACTTGGTTTTTTTTATCTCATTCAATAGATTGTATGTTTTTAGCATAAGCATCTCATTTTTCTCTGTGTTGTACACCGTAGTTTGTGTGTTTAGTGTAGTTGGTTGCATGAGGAACCTAGAAATTGGTATGTGGAGAAGCTAAGAGATAGACAATCCATGTATTGTCAAAACATCAACTAATTGTGTTGTCCAAGAATTACCTATTTTTCCATCTCTTCCTTTCTTCCTACTATCATAGCTGGTTAATGCATATTTCCATTTATTGCATTGTACGTTAGAATCGATTGCATGTTGTGTGTTAGTCATCCTTTCAATTGCCTAAGTTTTTTAAAGTGTTGAGCAACTTGGTATTGCCTCTTCTTCTCTTTGGTTAAGAACATACCCCTAAAATCCAAAAAAAATTCATTGCATATCTTGCATTCAAAAGGGTGTTGTACATTTCAATTCAGGGGTCCTTGATAGATTACTATGTTGACCCATTCTATTGTTAACTTCTTTGTCTTCCATAAGCCATCGGACAAGTTAAGAGTCAAGGTATAAACCAAAAAGATAAGGAAGAAAAACTATTAACCAATAGAAAATATTTTAATATTCTCTACTACTTAGGGCCAACCACGTGAAGGTGGAAGCTCATTTGGCCCCACCCCCCTAACATCTAATTCCCCGTTAACATCTAAAATCTTTAAGAAATGATCAATATTTAAAGTACCTAGAATGTCCTCATCACCTCCTACTACTCTCAGGAGAAGTCCATCTTTATTGCTCACAAGCAATTTATCACAATTCTTTAGTGATTCTTGTACATCTAACTTAGGTGCATCTAGGAATGTCGTCATCGCCTCTTGCATAAAATGAATCCAATATTACAAAATTCTCCCTAGGAAATAATAGTTCAAGTGAAATAAACACATGAAGAATGAGAGAAAAAGAGGAATCTACATACCTATAGGAATTATCATCACATCTGTGGCCATGCTACATGTTGAGTGAGTTTTATTGTTGTGTCAAGATCTCTTTGTTTATATACTTAAATACATACATAGACACACACATATGTGTGTATGTATGTATATATACACATATATACATATACATATGTATATACATACATACATACATATAGAGAGATCACAAGGGCACGACAATGAGATGCAATGATCATAAGGGCACAACAACAAAATCTTAGATCTCCACTGATCTCCACAATACACAAGATCTCTTCATATATATACATACATACATACATAGACACATACATGTGTGCATATGTATGTATATATACATATATATACATATACATATGTATATATACATATATATACATATACATATGTATATAGATACATACATATATATATGTACATACATACATACATACATACATACATACATGCATGCATATACATGTATACATATATACATACATATATACATATATACATACATCTGTATATGCAATTTTATCACCTTGGAAAACTATATTTGGTCTTGCTAGCTAGGAACAATTGATTGTTCATTTTATTGTACCTAATATGATGAGAGTTCTACATGAGTTTGTAATAAACCCAGCTAATTAGCAACTAGACCAATTGAACTAGGTTATGACTTGTTTATTTCTAAAAATATCTTCTATGATATGTTTTTGTAAAATTTCTGTTGAACTCTACCCATTTTTCCTAGTCTACATTATTTTTGTTCAGGACTACCCATATCACATGTAGGCTTATTAAACTTGGATTGAGTAAGGGAAGCAAGTCGTTGTTGCAAGTAATAAAAAATTTGAGCAATACTAATGATAGTGGAATCAATAGAGGAAATAGGTGGCAATGACACATTCGACACACTAGGAAGAGTGCAAAAATTACTTGGAATAGAAGGTGCTACAGGTGGGACATTAGGAAACATAGTAGGAGGATTAGGATAAGTGTAAGGAATAGTATTGTATGAAGGTTGTGAGATAGGAAATGAAGTAGGTGGAACACTCATAGGTAGAGAAGAAATAGAAAGGCTACTCATAGGTTGAATATAAGTGGTCACAATAGGAGAAACATAAGAAGGAATGCTAGAGATAGGTTTGGAAAGGTAGAAGGTAGGTTCAACACTAGTGATACGCAAAGCCATTCCTATTTCAGATGTGGCTTGAGTTGAAGGCTTAACATGATTGTGGATAAGGTGAGTAAGACCACATAAAAGATCCATGTCCATAATTACATATCACTTTCTTAAGAGCATCAAAAGAAGCCATAGTATCAGTATTGTGATTCTCTTGAAGAAGTCAATCATGCATTTTATCAATCTTAGTAGAAATCTTATGAACTTGTTTAGGAGGAACCCTTAAAAATTCATCCTCATCATGAGATGAATGAGAGAGGCATGCTCCATAGAAGGATTAGGGTCATGAGAAATCATAGGACTAGTAAGGTTCCTAAAGAGAGGAGAAGAGGAATCTTGATCAAAATGAGCCATGACTCTATGACTTCTCCTAAGGGGATACTATAAGTAGGGCTTAAGGTAATATAGCCCAAGGATTCACCTACATTAGACACCAAAGGTTTCAAAAAAAAGAAGTTCCATAAGGACTTATTAACATCTAAAGAAATTCAAAACATAAATCCCATGCACATTCTTAATCCATATATCCTCGTCATCAATCATTGTAGAAGTTTGTCCAGACTTACTACTACAACGAACTGTATCATCAGAAATATCAGCTCTTCTCTGGCTACTACAACTACTAGGATCAAATGAATTATACTTGTTGCAAGCTTTCATCTAATTAGAAATTTTCTTTCTTCTTCCTCTTCTCTTAATCACAAGATAATATAACTATCTTTCAATAGTAGGAACCTCAACCACATGTTTTTCTATCTTCAAACTAAATGTCTTAAAAACATTGAAGTTCTCACTACGACATTTGCAACAATAGGTAATTTGTGAATTTTCTTTTTTTTTTTGCAATTATCATCGACACCATCACAATACTGACATTTGCATCTCAATTGCACCGCCTAGGTGAGTATAGAAAAAAAAAAAAATACAACATAAATCATTTCCAATTTGTTTTGATTGATTGTAGAGAGCTATGCACAAAAGAGGGTGGAGAGCTCCAAATGAGGGTGTACAACTTTGAACATTGGTGGAGATTTGATTGTCGTGCCCTTGTGATCATTGACAATGATCTATGCATTTTGTTACTATGCCCTTGGTGGAGATCAATGAAGATCTAGGATTTTGTTGCCATACCCTTGTGATCACTGCATTTCATTTTCATACCCTTGTGATCTTTGCATTTCATTGTTGTGCCCTTCTGATCTCCATGCCCTTGCTTTGGGATTTCATTTTCATGCCATGCCCTTGTGATCTCTGTGCCATTTCTCTGCGATTTTCTTCAAGGGAGGAAGAGGTACCTATGTAAATGTTCTTTTCTTTTCCTTCTAAACATGTATCTCTTAATATTTCCCCCAATAGGTGATTAGAGAAGCTTTTCTTTATGTATATGTATGTACACACACACACACACACACACACACACACACACACACACACACACACACACACACACACACACACATATACATACATACATGCATATATAGAGATCACAAGGGCACATCAATGAGATGCAAAGATTCCAAGGGCATGGTAATGAAATGAATTGATCATAAGGGCACGAAAATGCTAGATCTCCATTGATCACCACAATCCATAAGATCTCTCTCTATATATACATACATACATGCATAGACACAACCATATGTGTGTGTATGTATATATACATATACATATGTATATACATACACACATATATATACATACATATATACATACATACATATATACACATACATACACATACATATATACATACATACATACATATACACATACATGTATACATACATACATATATGCATACATATATACATGCATACATACATACATGCATACATACATACATACACCTACATATGCAATTTTATCACCTTGGAAAACTGTATTTGTTCTTGCTAGCTTGGAACAACTAATTTTTCATTTTATTTTACCTAACCTAATGATAGTTCTATAGGAATTTGTAATCAACCTAGCTAATCAACAACTAGACCAATTTAACTAGGTTATGACTTGTTTCTTTCTAAAAATATCTGCTATGATATGTTTTTGTAAAATTCCTTACAAACTCTACCCATTTTTCCTAGTCTACATTATTTTTGTGCAAGATCTTGAGGTAAGTCACGTAGTATGGGTTGATTGAGTTTTATTGTTTTATTATTTGGACTCTTGAATACGTATGCAGTTGGATCAATTTTTCTCTTATGCCAAGATCTCTATGTATACATACATACATGCATATATACATACATAGACACATGCATATGTGTGTGTATGTATGTACACACACACACACACACACACACACACACACATATAAATAAATAATAGTAATGTATGTATTGCATTGGCATTTGTTTTTCCATTGCTTAGAAGAGTGTTTCAAGGTTGGGAACCACTTCAACATCCTTTGCATGGTTTAGAGGTAATGTCATTGTGGTAGAGGCTTCTACAAGGGAACGAGCCTTGTGATTATTACATTTACACAGAAGCAAAACTTGCTTCTTCAACTCCTTACATTCAACTCTTCACTCAAGTTATTCTTCCAGCAGTGAGAATAGCTTCTACAATTTCTTGGAAGCCAAGGGACCCTGAATCTATGCTACATTTTCTAGAGACATGGGAGAAGTTACTTCCGACTTCAATACTTCATAAAATTTTGGATCATATAGTGATACCCAAATTAACAACAATAGTAGATGCTTGTGATCCTCACAGGGAGAGTGTGCCAATACAGACATGGTTACATCCTTAGCTTCCATTGTTGGGCCAACGTATGTGATGCAAGAGCATCAGGATATGCATGGATTCCTTAAGAAAACAAAAGATGGATTAGGGCCAAGGAGGAGTTTAAACCAATCAATTGGTATGTGTTGAAGCCAATCACGGCCTTAGAAGGCTTTAAAGATGATAAAAATGTAATGAATCCTAAAGGGCCTATTAAGGACCTTAGGATCTTTGATAGTGAAATATGGGCATACTGGCATATTGGAGTTAATTGGGTCCTTAGGAGACTTAGAAAGGTTTAGGATTGGTTAAATTTGTCTTGAGGACCTAATAGGCAAGTTTAGTGGGTTAATTAGTTGTTTTATTCAATAAATTGTTAGGTAGGAAATTAAAATATTTGAATCCCAACAATTAGTTCCATTTTGGGAGAAAATTAGATTTAATGAGTTTAGGCATAACTAGGCATTGAAACTGATCCAAATAAGTTGGGATAGTCGTAAGGGATGTTATTAAGTCAAGTTTGAGGAATTCTACAGAGATAACAGTATTGGGATTGATCAATTGTATAGATTATGTAAAGAGAGCCACTAAAAACTTCAGTTTTCAAGCATTTGGTGCATGATGGCTTGACTATCATTGATTTCTTGTAGTTTTATGATCTCATAAGCCTCTTTTCATATTTTTTGATCAATTCCTTATGCATTATTTTTTGTGAAGTTCATTCCTTTCAAGTTTGCTATTACTGCTTTAAGGGTTTCATTATTTTCATTAACAAGTTAGAGTTTCTACTTGAAATGTTGATCATTAGATGAATGTAGGAGTTTGACTCTCATGGAATGATCTTTTAATAGTATGTACAAATCATATCTAACAATTTTTTGATAGGAATTTCTAATGATTGGTGATCACCATTGGAGTTTTTGAAGTAAAGGGCACTAAATTCATGGCTATGGAGAAACAATAGGAGTTCTAACCATTTGAGGTTGATGTTTAATGATTGGAAGTTCTTTGGCATGTTGGAGACAAGGTGAAAAAACCTTCAATTGAGTCTGAAGGTGCTTAGAAGGCAGATATTTAGAAAACCCTACCATTGAGGGTTTGTAGGAGATTGATATGGGGCTTTTGGGGTTACATAAGTTTTGGGAGTAATTCCTTTTCGATTTGGAACATTTACAACATAAGGAGAGACTATCCAGAGTTTTGGGTCTTGGGAATACAAGAAACTTCTAGTTGCTTTGTTAAATTGCCCTCTTTTCATGCATTTTTTCAAGCCATAGTATGGTAACAAGATATGGTTCAAAGGAACACATGGAACCCTTCTGATATGTTGTATTATGGCTTAATGGGTATCTAAATCCACCCCTTTTTTGGGGAGTGTTTTGGAAAATTTGAGAGGAAAGTTCACTTTTGTGTCATTGCAGGACTACTGGGAAATCAATTAGGCCTCTAGAATAGTTTTAGGGATTTGGGCGTTGGATATTACTTGAGGACCAAAAATTAGTTGAAACCTTTTGAATGCACCTTAATTTGGCCTAAGACACCCATCCTAATCATTAGGAAGGTGTTGGAGTTATTTGTGTACTTTTTTCTTTGTAGAGGGTTTAGGGAACCTTGTACTTTCCTTATAGATTTAAGTGGGATTAACTTGGTTTTGACTCTCACCACCCTTACTTATGCATCACTATGGAGCCTTTATATCCAACCATTCATTATAAGTTGGGGAATGCGCTTCATGCCTAACATGCAAGTGATGCATCTGCATATGCAATTTTATCACCTTCGAAAATTGTATTTAATCCTGCTAGCTAGGAACATCTGATTTTTCATTTTATTGTACCTAATCTAATGACAGCTCTATAGGAATTTGTAATCAACCCATCTAATCAATAACTAGAACCATTTAACTAGGTTTTGGCTTATATTTTTAAAAAAATATCTGCTATGATATGTTTTTGTAAAATTTCATGCAAACTCTACCCATTTTTCTTGGTTTGCATTATTTGTGTGCATGATTTTGAGGTAAGTCACTTAGCATGAGTTGAGCGAGTTTTATTATTTTATTATTTGGATTCTAGAATATGTATGCATATGGATCAATTGTTTTGTTGTGCTAAGATGTAATAAGCACCTTAAAAAAGATTTCTCTGTATACATACATACATAGACACACACATATTTGTGTGTATGTATATATATACACACATACATATACATAAAGAAAGGCTTCTCTATTCACCTATTGGGGTAAATATAAAGAGATACATGTTTAGAAGGAATAACAAGAACATTTACATAGGTACCTCATCTCGCCTTGAAGAAAATTTCAAAGCAAGGGTATACAGATCACAAGGGCACGACATGGCAACACAATGCAACAATCACAAGGGAACGACAAAAAAATCCTAGATCTCCAATTATCTCCACCAACATTCAGAGCTCTCTACCCTTGTTCAGAGCTCTCCTCCCTGTTTCACGTGCAGCTATCCACGATCGATCAAAACAAATGAGAAATGATTAATGTTGTATACTCTTTTTTGTTTGTTTATAATCCACAATCTACAATCCATAAGATCTCTCTCTATATATACATACATACATACATACATACATAGACACATAGATATGTGTGTGTATGTATGTATATATACATATACATACATACATACATACATACATACATACATACATACATATACATACATAAAAACAACAATGCACTTTCTAAGAGTTTACAATTGTTCAACAAAATTAATGTTTTACAAGAAAATACACTTGAAGAACTATTAGCTCAGAAGCAAGAACATGGTGTTGAAATAGTACATAAAGTTCTTGACATGAGAGGCCCGCAAGTGAGGGTGTTGACCAATCTTGAAAACTTGAATGCTAAAATGAAAGCTATCGATGATCAAACACCTATGCTAGAGTTACAACACAATGTGAAGTTGATTTTAGATATGATAGAGGAAAATATTCAGAAGTTTGATAATCAAAATTTAAGGTATGAGAGAGAAGGAGGAGGGACTTTAGAAAGAGACTGCATGACAGAAACAACAGCTAGACAACATAGAGGATATTATGGGAGCTATTGGACAAAATCCAAGAAAGTGTTGGAGTAGGTACTATGAGATTGGAATCACTTGCAAGTGTCTTTGAGAATTTACAGTTCAAATATTGGGAGGACCACAAGTTGTGCAATTTGTCACATATTGCATCTACATTTGCTTATAAGCGTATTTCAGGTATTGGCACAGTCTCGCTGCGATGATCCGAAGTATGCATTGCTTATAAGAGTGTTTCAAGGTTGGGAACCACTTTGATATCCTTTGCATGGTTTAGAGGTAATACCATTGTGGCAGAGGCTTCTACAAGGGAATGAGTCTCATAATTATGGCATTTACACAGAAGAAGAACTTGATTCTTCAACTCCTTACGCTCAACTCTTCACTAAAATTATTCTTCTAGTAGTGAGAATAGTTGCTAAAAATTCCTAGGAGCCAAGGGACCTTGAACCTATGCTACATTTTCTAGAGACATGCGATAAATTAGTATTGGCTTTAGTACTTCATAACATTCTGGACCATATAGTGATGCCCAAATTAACAACAACAGTAGATACTTGGGATCCTCGTAGGGAGAGTGTGCCAATACATGCATGGTTACATCCTTGGATACCATCATTGGGCCAATGTATGGAGCCTTTGTATGCTTGGTTACCATTTTTGGGCTAGTGTATAGAGTTTTATTGTTTTATTATTTTCAAATTTTGGAACATGTATGCAGTTGGATCAATTTTTCTATTGTGCTTTGATGTTAAAAAATCTCTCTCTTTATATATAAAGATATACATGTTTAGAAGGAAATATAAAGAGATACATGTTTAGAAGGAAAAGAAAAGAACATTTACATAGCCCCTTGAAGAAAATCACAGAGCAAGGGCATGGAGATCACAAGGGCATTCAACACAACAACAAAATGCAAAGATCATAAGGGCATGGAAACAAAATGCACCTATCACAAAGGCATGACAACATTTAGAGTTCTCCACCCTCATTCGGAGCTCTCCACCCTCTTCTGTACATAGCTCTCACAATCAAAGCAAATGGAGAATGGTTTATGTTGTATTTTTTTTTTTGTTTATACTCATGCGAGCGTCACAATTACGATGCCAATGTCAGTATTGTGATGATGTCGGGGACAATTGCAAAAAAGAACATGAAAATTACCACAAATTACACCGCCCTTGCAATTTGACCCCAAATGTTGAAGTGTTGCCACCATTATGCATGTAGATGAGGACAAGGATGCCATTAGAAATTTTTACAGAATAATGTTCAAAAAATCCATCATCAAGGAATTGGATTTTGTCTTAGAAAATATTGACAAGAATTTATGTATTCCCAAGCACAACAAATATGGAGTCCATAATTTCCCAATTCAAGTATATCCAATCTAGGAAATTAAGAATCACCTAAATTTTGCTGCTAGAAGGATTGAGATTATTAGGAAATAGATGTTCTTTCTTGTTGTCACTCATACTTGCATTTGCAAAGACTTGAAGGGTTTGGAATGATATCTCAAGGAAGAAGGCTTAATGTGGTGAATTGGGCTCTAATTATTCATCAGGTGTTGTTTTTTTTGGGGCTTTCTTTACTCTAGTCTTAGTTTATGTTCTTTAGTTCTAGCATTCCCTCTCTTTTTGGTCATTTGCTTCTTGTTTATAGTTCTCATGCCTTGGAGAACTCTATCATTTCTCCAAGGGTTTAGCTTTTTTTTTGGCTCTCCCTCCGTCGACCAAGGGCTTCTCTATATATCGACTTTGTCATTTCATTTCTCTCTCTTTCATTCTTCTCATCCCTCATCAAGCTTTAGTTAGTCTTTCCTCTAATCCTATCTTTTGGTTTATTAGTAAATATTCAATATGTATTTATATGGATATGAATGAAAGGATAGTTTACTTTGCAGTTCTTGGCATTCTGAATGTATCTATTTTAGCTTTCATGAATTAAGCAAAGCTGTTAATATGGAAATAATTAAGTTTTCTCTGTCACTTCAATATTCACCTCAAAATCACATCTACTAGCATTGAATATGGGGAAGCGAGTATTATGTATATTGCGTATTGATCTCCCTATGTATATGTTATTTAGTATTTCTTTTGGAGTTGTCTGGTTTTATCGCTCTTGCTAATTATAGCTAGGCAAACCTATTTATCAGGAGTTGTGGATATTAAGGGTTTGAGATTTTGGGTCTAGCTTTCTCAATATTGGTGGTTTTTTGTGATCTTTTCCCTTTCATAACTTCTCTATTTTTCGTGTCATCTGTAGATCTTGCGGTTTTTGTTTCATGTTCTTTTGTTCTTGTTTTTCCATATCTTCCTTTGTTTGGTTTCTCTTCTGGTCATTTTCGTTATTAAAACATGCAAGTATTAGTTCTCTAACAGATATGTTAATCAATGGAGAAAGTTTTGTTAAAATCCTTCTAGTAATATGGTTAAATTCATACAAAATATCTTAGTGTTCTCTTATCAGACTTGCGCCATCATTAAAAGAGCAAAGAAAGAAAAAGGAAGTAATAAAAAAAAAGGTATTGATCAATCCGAATTATGGGAAATTTATGTTTTTCTCTCTAGTTGATCAGAGTTAGCACACACATAAAACAAATAACATGAGAGTTTTCAAGGAAGGAGTGCTTTAAAGGAAAAATTATAATTAAATAGGCATTTTCTTAGAACCGTTGAGAGGTTTGTCATAAGGGAAGATTAAACTTTCAGTGGCTAAAGCAAGAGCTGAAATTCAAGGAATATAACCTATCTAATATGGAACCAGGGAGTAAGTTAGAGACCATGAAGCTTGGAATAAGGATAGTATAATCAATATCTCATTCGAATATTTGAGCTATTGACATAACTAGATTAAAAGATACAAATTTCATAAAAGAAAGATGAGTAAATTTTCAAGGTAGCAAGCCTTTTTATTTTAGAGACCTTTTAACTAATTAAAAATTGGAAAACCTAAAATCAGCAAGGCACCTAGTAGCTAGTGATTGATGATTATTTATTTATTCAACAAATAATATAAAGAAACTAATATTCATAATAGAACTGGAAACTAGATATAAAGGCAAAACTACAACAAATTGGGAATCCATTTTTTCATAAGTTAGTTTGTTATGAAATTAAGTAATGATATTAATGATAAACATTAAGCTTTACATAAAAATATTCACCAATGAGAAGCTAAATTAAGAAAGGAACGCAGATTTGTGGGAATGTTTGAATTTAATTTAAGTATTAATATGATCTACTCATTGATATATTTAATGATTAAGCGATTAAGAATGATTTATATGAAAAATATACTAACATCGATCTTGGACAAGTAATTAAGTTGTGCAAGTAAAGGCTAAACTTAATTTAGAGATATCTCAGAATGGATAGCCTAAAACAAGAAAGGAAGATCTTAATTAAGAAATGATAAAATAAGGCAACACCCCTACAATATATATATATATATATATATATATATATATATATATATATATATATATATATATATATATATATATATATATATATATATATATATATATATATATATATAAAATCTTCTAAAGAACAATAAGACTTGAGAGAGTTGTGAGGCCCTTTGCTCCTAGTAATGCCTCAATGTACTAAGAATTGTTGTAATTATATTTAATACAATTATCATAGCTTAGGCATTTCACTGATCATATTTTTTAATGATAAAACAATATTTAATATTTAATATTTTAATTACTCTTTTTCTAAATTTTATTTTTAGACTCTTAAATTAAGCATTTTAAAATTAAATGCACATATTTAATTATTCTCAAGTAGTTATATATCTTTATATTTTAATGTTTCCTTTTAATTAAATTAATATTTAATATTCAAATATCATAAGATTATCTGCATATTACAATCAAACTATTTACTAACTAAAACACATCACCCAAACCACATAAATGCAACATAAGCAAAATAGACCAAATCCAAAATCAAACAACATGTACAAGGATAGACTCATGGGTGTGGATGTGAAGTCAATCAAATACATGTCCTCCTTCTTATGGCAATAATTAGGCTTAGGCTAGGATTCAAGCCTAAATATTATCTCCCGTCCCTTACCATTGAGTTATTGCAATAGGGCATGTTCATCCTGACAATTCAGGGGAGTCAATATCCAATACTTGCAAACTTGCATAAAAGATGAAGCATATATATCCAACTAAACAAGCAATGACATGGAGTGGTAGATCGTGTAGATCCTAACTCGTAGGTGACTACGACTCCCTCCCTCAACCATATCAAGCACATCAAATAGAGATTTAAAATGGACATGCACACACACCATACATATGCAAGTATGGGGTAAGTACAACTAAGAAATTGCGAGTATAAATAACATCATATTATAACATAGGCATCTCATCATCATGACTAATATAGTAAACACCATTTTGAAGATAGATGAAATACGACATGAAATACAATCACTAACTAAGAGCATGTAAAGTATCATCATTACAAGTAAGTAAGCATTACCATATGATATAGTCATTAATTTACATATCAAAGTATTGCATTATAGAGATCAATAAGAGATAACAAGTTCACAAAAGGGCCTGGTAGGGATTAACCACAAAATCTATAATGATGGCGAAGGATAGGTATTGCATGACATCCCATTAAATATTTATTTGCATATGTGACTGTATAACATAACAAAGAGAGATGAGATAGGAAAGAAGATAAAATAGAATGTATGTCATATCATATGACATAAATAACAATACAAAGAGATAGAAGAGTATAGAAAATGTGGGAAGACCTATATAAATGTACATGAATGACTATCGATAATATAATATTGGAGTTCTATGTAATGAGCTATTAATTATGGGCATTTTATGGTTTAATAATCTATTAACTAGTTGAGGTACAATCTAGATTAACTCCTTGTTCCCTTTGGGTAGTTGAGTCTGGGATATAAATATGACATATTATGAATTACTTAGGGGTTAGAACTTTTGTTAGTGTTCCCTCTTTTTCTTAGTGTCACCGAGCCTTCCTTGAAGTATATTTCATGGAGAAATTGAACCCTAATTTAGTTTTCCTCATTATGATAAGCTGTGGAAAATAGTTTTCATAATGAAAATCCATTTTTCTTGTTCTTATGTTCTTTTCCTGACATTGTAGGTGCAATGTCAACACGTGCACAGATTACTCATTGATGTTTGGTATGCTAAAGCAGGCTAGCTTGTATTTTATTAAAAACATATTTTGGTCCAATTCTTTCATGGTGTCTATGTGAAAATATGGGCATAAATTTGACTTGGATTCTTATTTCCTCCCTTTTTCTATTAAGATTTATGATTTTTTCCATCTTGGTATACTTTTCCCATTAACTTTGACTTCTCAAAATATGGAGTCAAATATCTAGGCATGCCTCTTAGCTTATTCCTTTTGAGAATGATGTATGCTATATCATCACCCCCAAATTCTTGATACTTTTTATTATATTAATTATATTCTTGATTTTAGTCACACTTTTTTCCACTTACCTTTTGACATGGGTTATAAAGTACCCCCAAATTGATCCTTAACATTAGTTTGTCAATTTTGATGTACCTTTATTTGCATGCCTTGTTGGATGAATCCGTTGGTATCCTTGATCCTAGATTTGGGTAATTCTCATTATGTATCTTTTGGAGTCACTAACTATTTGTTTGTAGACATGAAATAAGCTATGCTCACATCCCTTGATCTTTGCTAAACATTATTAAAATTCTATGATATCCTTGAGCTTTAAACCCTAAAACCCTATGCTCTTGCACTCTGTATTATTTAATTTTGTCTACCTCCCTACAATGACTTAGATTACCATTAACAACATATTTAATCCAACAACTACTCCAAGACAATTTATCTTGCCCAAAATAGACACATAAGTCTAATGGTTGACACAAAGTTCTTTTAAACTTTTATATAAAAAACATACAATTTTGTACCCTAATTTTATGACATAAGTTTTTCCTCTTTAGAAATGACATATTTTCCTAGTTCAAAATGTAGCTTCCTTTCTACAAAAGAATTGTTCTCCACGAGATTTAAAGTTTTCTAATAATTAATTTTCATGTAACATTTTTATCATAACATAAGGACCATAAAATAATAATTTATGATTTAAATTTGACACATCTTTTAAAGTTTCATATTTACAAACACATTTACTTTTTTGAATAAAAAATAAGTTCTCCAAACTCAAACAATTTGTACTAATTTTTTTTAGCTCTTTCATTTAGTTGAGTATTCAATTTCTTCATGTTGTAATAACACTTATAGGCTCCAAAATCAAATAAAAACTTAATTTATAAAATCAATTTAAAATTTAAACACACACACACACATAAAATATAATTGTCAATATTCTTTATATTCATGTATGATTATCAGCATTCTCTGCATTATTCATGACCTTTATAAAAAGTTCCACTCTAATTTGAACATTTTCAACTCTCTAAAAACTAAATATGAACTACCAAATACAAAATACAAATCATAGAATAGTAACCTAACACAAAACTATAAAATTGTCCACACTCCATATTATTATTCAAGAATAGAGCAATAAAAATTATTTACAAAGATTCAATAAATACTATTGTAACATCAAATTCTTCAATGCATTTTCCATATGTCTAATATTCTTTAAATTTATCAAACACTTATATAATATAATTTAATTGTCAATATTCTTTATATTCATATATGATTGTCAACATTCTATACATTATTCATGATCTTTATTAAAAGAGTTTGACAATTTGAACATTTTTCAACTGTCTAAGAACCAAATGTGAACTACCCAATACAAATCATAAAGTAATAAGGTCTAATACAAAACTATAAGATAACTACAATCTAACACATAGAATAATATCCCTGCAATATGGAAATGAATCAGCCTGGGCAGACAGCAAGAGAAGGCAGCGTCTACCCAGCTGACCGAAAGGATATGTATTATTTAATATTGGAACGTTATTAATAAATATGATTGGAGCACAATCCCAGTCTCATCCCTTTTAGATGTTGGGGGCTTTGCACTTGGGGGGCCTTGCATCCAAGAAGACTTGATTCCTGGTGGGCTCTTTGTGAGTCTTTCAACTTCACCAGCAGACCAAAGGCCCTTCAACATCTTTTATATTTAGAACTATGGTAATAGATCAAAAAAATGATGATGGGAAATGTTGATTTAGTGTTAGTCTAATTCAGAAATGGAGAAAATGATGATGCGAAATGTTGATTCCAAAATAATTACACAGTCTAATCAGAAACGAAGAAACATATTGTATGAGAAATCTGATATTATTACTATTCTGAACTGGCCTCTACATTCAGATCAAAGCTCTTCAACTGATTTGACTTATCAGTTCTAATTTTATCTGATTTATCAGTTCTAATAACATCTGATTCTTTCCCTGTCAAGCAAGAAAAGTCCTCCCACTCCAACAATGGCTTCCATCCAGATTTACGTTGCATGGCACTGCTATCAACACTTGCAGACGTAGAAATATCTGTCGCAGAAGAAAAATCAAATCTTTTGGTTTTCAAAAGCTTACCCACTGCTTGAATTCTGTCCACCAGACTGAAAAAGGCCTCCACTTCATCGCCGTTGTCATCTGTGGTTGTGGGTGCAGCTTTTCCTTCATGTTCTTCATCACTTCGAGACTTCCTCTTCTTTTGAGGTCTCTGCTCTGGACAACTGGAATTCATGAAGAACAATGTCTGGAACTGGGAAGGAAAGATATTTGTATTCTTTGTACAATTGGGGCACTTGATTCTATTCAATTCATAACAAAAAAGAGTAACGAATCCCTTTACAATAAGTTCACAGATCGAAACGCTCAGATCGAAGCAGCGTGAGAAATGATGGGTTAGATGAAGCGTATTTCAAAAGGCAATATTTTTTGCTGACACTCTGACATTTCATGACTTAAAAAGCCCACCTCCAATAGAGAAAAGTAAAAGGGAAGGCTTGAAGTCCAAGTACTCTTTTGACAACTGGTATTCACATGTTAACTTTCATCCTTGTGATTTGCTGCTACTTTTCTTTTTCCAATTTCTCACGCTACCTTCCTCAACTCATACGTCATTCCATCACGTAAGAGAATACGTCTGGCCTTGTCGACCTAAGGTAGGCGGCAGGTCTAGTTGACCCAAGCAGAATGTGTAGTAAATCTAATGTTTATAATAAAAAACATGGACTTTGAAAGTTTTAGAATCAAACCAGAGAAAAAAATTGTAAGTTGTTTTTTGCAACTATTGGTGGGTTGGTGTATTTTTCTATAAGTTTTGGTCTTTGGGTTGTTGGGCTTTTAAAATAGATAATGAAGTATGAGATCTTTAGTGGATCGTGTGGAATATAACATTTTTTAATCTTTCTTTGATTGTTGTGGATAACGAGATGTGGAAATGGTGAACTTTTAGCATTGATTGTCTTGCAAATGTCTATTGAGTTAATTATAAATTTTAAAACAAACTAAAGAGTTATGCGTAGTTAATTAATGTAGATTAAATTAATTCTATTTGTGATGAAAATTGATGAAACTGAATAAACATTTTTTTTTAGTAACGGGGGAGGGAGGGAGCGATGGAGGCAGAGAAGATAAAAAAATGTAAGGAGAGAGAAGTGAGGGTGAAGGGAAGAACAAACTTAGTAATACGAGGGAGAACATGAGAGACAAAATGAAACAAAAAGATACAAGAGCTTAAGAAGAGATAAAGGGAGAGGAAACATAATAAAGAGAGGGGAAAATGAATATAAAACATTTAGAGTTTATGGCATATGATTATAAGATTTAGGGACTAATATGATATAGAGATTATAATTATAGGATTTAGGGTTTTGGACTAGGGTAAGAGAGAGTAAAAGAGATTGGGAAAGGTTGAAATGGAGAGGGGTAATGAAGAGTGATATGGGAGAGAGGAGAGTTAGAATGGGAAGGGGATAAGGGAAAAGGGAGAGGGGGAAAGGGAAATAACGAATTAAAAAGGAAGATGTGGGGGAGGAGAATAAAGGAGAAAACTCTAAACCTTAAAGTCCAATCCTTAAACCCTAGACCCTATGGCCTTACATTCTAAACCACAAATCCATTTTCCTTCTCTTCATTATCTCCCTCTTTCCATTATCTATTGTTGACACAATCATGATACATGAGTGGTCCTAATGTATTATAAGGGGTCATAACAAGTCATAACGGGTCTTAAGTCCTCCTAAGACTGACTAGAGGACCCCTAAAGACCCATTATGACCCTCATGATACCTAATAGTCTTAATGGGATCTAATGCATAAAAATTCTTAAGGGGTCTTAAAGGGTCCTAAGTGGTCCTATGAATCCTTAAGGCTCATTGAGACACATTACACACATTAAGACCCATTCAAACACATTAGGTCCCATTAGCACCTATTAAAACTCATTAAGTGATACATAATGGGTCCCAACACACAATAATTTTACTAAGGGGTCATATGACTCCCTAAGACCTATTATAGTGACATGGTTCATTTATATATTGGCCTCAATATATTTGTAGATATATCTAAAGTAGGATTTTTTTAATTACCTTTTTGAAATATTATGTAATAGGTTCCTAATGGTTATAAAAATGCATTAATGGTAGATGCACGAAATAAAAATTTTACCAAGTTCCATAGAGATAATTTTGCATCAAACTAAATCAACGCCAAACTCAAAATAAGTAAAGATTGAAATTTAGAAAGATTTTTATTGTTGTTGCTTCTTATCATGTTATGCCATTCAATGTTTGGTCACATTAATGGTCTCATTTCCACTTAGACTATCCAATCAATATACACATATTCAATGATCTGGTATAATCATGTATCTAATAGCTTTATCTATGATAAAATTGACCCCTTATAATAGTCGTGTTGACCATACATTCTAAGAAGTGTCTATTTGTAACCCATAATATAATTATGAGACAACTTTACATTAAATAAGACCAAATATCCAACCTCATGATAAAGGTTATAGTCTAGAAAGATAGGGACAAGTTGTATTAGTCTCCCCACTTCTAAAAACAAATGTTATAGGAGCTTCTCACCTTTAAAAAGAATTATCTTAAGTCACAATTAGTTGGTGGTGACAAAAATACCAAGATTTAAACAAATTCTAATTGAATATAAAACATTTATCTTCAATTATAGAAAGAAGAATTAGTAATTTTTAAATTGTTATTTATTTATTTATTATTATAAAAATATCAATATTTGAAATATTATTTTGAATATAGCAATATAGAAGATATTTAATATCTATGAAGTCAAAGAAAAAATATGAAGTACTAAAAATAACTTACCTGAATATTTAAACTTGGCATTGAAATTTTTTTTACCATTAGAAATTCACTTTGATAATAACTTCCTTATTTTGATACTAATTTCCTCTATATTCTTGCTTTCAACCCTCTAAAAATCAATCTTAATATCTTTACATATCTATCTTAAATATCACTTTATCTCATCCTTAAATTTTTAAACATTTCATTAGAAATAGTTCCATTAACAATAAAAATATTAACAAAGATTATTTTTCTAATTGTTTTAAATCACATCTCAATTTATCAAACTAAAATGATAGAGCTATAAAAAAAAATATTATTACTCAAATACAAATAGTTTCAAATGTTAACATCACACTACTAACTTTGTTAACAACATTACTAACTTTGCTATGCAACTTTTTCGCCCTCGACCTCCTTCCCACCTCCATGCCCTCTTAGTCTTGGGAGGGATGGATCATCCCTCCACCTCTCCCCCCACTGGAATTAGCCCCCATTTTCCCAGATTTAGAGTTGGTCACAAAATCCTAGAACGGTTGTGGTCTCCAAAGTCAAACTGGTCGAGGGTTGTTTTTGGACTAAGACTCTTGTAGATTTTGTTGCAAAACCCACGTTCTCCTCAGGACCCACTGTACCTCTAATTTCTTTACTAGATTTTGTGGTGGATTTGATTTCCTTGGGGTTTACCTTGTGCCTTTTTGGAAAGTTTGTCTCTTTGTGACGTACAGTGGATATGGTTAGAAAATGGTGCTTGACAAAGTGGAAACTAATGGGTTATGTATCCATCTCCATGATGGTTAGGGCCCTCTTCTTGTTCAATTTCATGGTTGAAATGGATCAGGATTCGATCATGGTTGGATCTTGGAACTTTGGCAAACACCACTTGATGCTGGTGAAATGGAAACTAGGTTTTAACCTGGAGAGTGATCTTTACAGATCCACCCTAGTTTGGATATGCTTTCCTGGCCGCCCCTTGGAATTTTTGGACTAGTGCATTTTTAGATGGATTGGCAGCTCCTTTAGGTAGTTCATAAAAATGGACTTGATGACTAATTCAAAGACTAAATTGGGTTTCACAAGGATCTATGTGAATGGGGGAATGAATACACCCCTACCAACGATGGTGGACCTAAAGTCTAAATGGGGTACCTAGTTGCAACCGTTGGTTTATGAGAATGCTGCTCCTTTCTACCAGAAATGTAACTACTTTCTCCATATTTTTGCAGAGTGCTAGAAGAGTGAGAACCTCAAGAACAAGGTCTCATCCCCACATGTGGAGGTGGTTGAAAGTTCCAAATAGTTGAAAGGGTTGTCGTACCAAAAACCCAGTAAAACAAGGAACTGATAGGTTACACCAAAACTTGTGTGGGGGATTCGTAGCTGAATGAAACCCCTTGCATTGATGAGAGTACCTGAACCCTTGCGAAAGTGAAGGATGTAGTGCAAGGTGAGGGGATGATTGATTTAATGGATGTTGCTACTCATGAAGAGGGGGAGATTGTTGACATGCAGATCCTAGTAAAGTTGCATTTGAGTGATGGTTTGTTGGACAAAAAAATGGTTGCTGAGGGGGTTGTGAGTTACTGTAGCCCACCCCTCGACTTGGGGGCTGGCTCACCACTTGCAAATGGAACCCTTGTGGTTTCCCTTCTAGGTATTATTGAAGTCTTTTCCCCTACTTCTAAGGGCCCAAGCCTTGATTTCGTTAGCAATAAAATTGAATGGATGGTCTTGAAGAGAAAGATCAGAGGAGGGAATAGGGCAAATGTTGGATCAACTACAAGGATTGGGAGACCTCTGATTAGGAGCATCCGTAAAAGGAAACAAAAAAGGATATTACACAGGGGAAACAAAAAACCCTAAAGGAAACCAAAAACCATGAAAGATAAAGATCATAGCCTATAATATGAGGGGGCTAAGTAGCCCCAGGAAGTAGTATGAAATCAAACAAACGATCATTTAACTTAACATTGATATGATTCTTTTACAAGAAGTGAAAATGATGGAACAAGTCTTTTTGAGAGTGGCTAATTATATTTGGACAGGTGCTAAATATACCTATAGTGATGCTAATGGAGCTTCTGGTGGAATTGCTACGATGTGGAATCTTGAAAGGCCTGTTGGCATGGATATCTCCCTCAAGAACCATTTTGTTGCCACAAATTTCACCTCCCAAACTAGCAGCTGGACTATTTTTTATTTCTATGCCCCCAACATTCATAATGGTAGGCTTGTTGTCTGGAATGAGGTTACCACTTTGGTTGATTCCATGAGACAAGGAATTTTTTTGTATCTGGGTGACTTTAACACCCTGTTGTACCCTTTAGAGAAATTGGGAGGATTGGAGGATTTTGAGAAGAAACAATTTAATAGATATTGATCTCTAGGGTTCTACCTTCACCTAGTCTAATAACAAACTAGGAAAAAACTTGATTCAAGTTAGGCTTGACAAGGGTCTAATCTCTTTTGGATGGGACATTCTCCAACACACCTCCCTAAAGGCGTATCCAAGGACCATTTTGGATCATTCTATGTTGCTTCTATCCTAGACACAAAGTTCAACTAAACGAAGGCCTTTTAGGTATGAGATCATGTGGCACTCACATAATGAATTCAAAGACTGTATTGCATGGTGGTGGAAGGATCCAACGGAAGGCACGACCATGTTTCATATTGCTAGAAAACTTGATAGAATTTGAAAGAAGGTGAGAGAATGGAGCAAATCCTTGTTTGGGAATTTATCAAAAGAAAAGAAGGTTACTAAAAAGAAGCTAGAAGCTCTCCAAAATAAACTTGCACAAAGAAATGCACATATTGAGAAGCAACAAGAGGAGAGAGAGTGTAGAGAAAAATGTAAAACCCTCCTGAATAGGGAGGAAGTCTTCTGGAAGTAGAGATCTAGGGTCCAATGGTTGAAGGAGGGAGCAAGAAACATGACGTTCTTTCATAGATTGACCTCAATAAGGAAAAAGAGAAACAATATCAACATGTTGGGTTTGTGCAGGATCATGGTGTGCCAAAAAGTGGCAATGTGAAAAAAATAGAGTTTGAACACGTTTAAAAGCACTTCAAAATCTGCTCTGACTTTTTTTCACCTATCCAGTTACCAAACCTGGAAAGCAAGGCCCAAGCCTTATCGGATATCCGATTTGAGATCGGATATCCAATATGAGATCGGATATTGGATCTCATATCGGATATCGGATCTCATATCGGATATCCGATATGAGATCTGATATCCGATATCAGCGGCATAAAATTTGGAGGGAAAAGACACAAAAATTAGAGGGAAAAACAAATTTGTAAGTGATATAACTAATTTGAGTTATGAAATATGTAAAGATATAATATATAATCTATAAATATATAATATAATAACATAACTATTATATATAAAATAATATATAATCTATATATTATATAATAATATTATATAATATTATATATATATATATATATAATGCAACGTAAAGATATAATATATAATCTATTAATATATAATAATATATTATGTTATTATTATTATTATTATCTATAAATATAATATATATTATTATTATTTTTACTATATTTTTATTAAATATAATAACGTAATATAATATATATATGTTATTAATACATATTATTATTATCATATATAAATTATAATCTATAACATATTATTATTATTATTATTATCATATGTAAATTATAATATATAATATATTATGTTATTATTATTATAATCTATAAATTATATATATATGATTGTTATACTATATTATTATTATTTTTACTATATTATTTCTAGTGGAGTGATTTATATGGGTCAAAAGGGCTCACAAGATGACCTATGACCCCTTTCAACACATTCCATGACGACATATGTCCCTAAGGGATCCTAGGACCCCTAGGGACATATTAAAATAGTTTATATGAGTCGAAGGGGGTCACAAGATGACCTATGAACCATTTTGACATATTACAAGACGACATTTGTCCCTAGAGGTCCTAGGACCCTTAGGGACATATTAGAATCATTCATATGGGTCGAAGGGGGTCATAGGGTGACCAATGACCACCTTCGACACATTCCAGGATGACATATGTCCTTAGGGGTCCTAAGACCCCTAGAGACATATTAGAATCATTCATATGGGTCGAAGGGGATCATAGGGTGACATATGACCCCCTTCGACACATTCCACAATGACATATGTCCCTAAGGGTCCTAAGACCCCTAGGGACATATTAGAATCTTTCATGTAGTTTGAAGGGGGTCATAGGGTGAACTATGACCCCCTTCGACACATTACATAATGACATATGTCCTTAGGGGTCTTAGGACACCTAGGGACATATTAGAATGCTTCATATGGGTCAAAGGGGGTCATAGGTTGACCTATGACCCCCTTTCACCTATTTAATGATGACATATGTCTCTAGGGGTCCTAGGACCCCTAAATACATATTAGAATTATTCTTATGGGTCAAAGGGGCTCATGGGGTGACCTATGACCCCCTTCGACCCATTAGATGATGACATATGTCCCTAAGGGTCCTAAGACTCCTAGGTACATATTAGAATCATTCTTATGGGTCAAAAGGGGTCATACGTTGACTTATGATCCTCTTCGACACATTACATGATGACATATGTCTCTAGGGGTCCTAGGACACCTAGGGACATATTAGAATGCTTCATATGGGTCAAACGGTGTCATAGGTTGACCTATGACCCCCCTTCGACCCATTAAATGATGACATATATAGCTAGAGGTCCTAGGACCCCTAGGCACATATTACAATCGTTCTTATGGGTCAAAAGGGGTCATAGGTTGACCTATAACCCCCTCTGACCCATTACATGACGACATATGTCTATTAGAATGTTTCATATGGGTCAAAGGGGGTCATAAGTTGACCTATGACCCCCTTCGACCCATTAAACGACAACATATATCCCGAGACATATTAGAATCTTCGACCCACTACATAACGACATATTTCCCCAGGGGTCTTAGGATCCATTGGAACATATTAGAATCATTCATATGGGTTAAAAGGGGTCATAGATTGACCTATGACCCTGTTCGACCCATTACATGATGACATATGTCCCCAGGGGTCTTAGGATCCCTCGGGACATATTAAAATCGTTCATATGGATCAAAGGGGGTCATAGGTTTACCAATGACCCCCTTTGACCCATTAAATGATGACATATGTCCCTACCGATCTTAGGAGCCCTAGGGACATATTAGAATTGTTCTTATGGATCAACAGGGGTCATAGGTTGACCTATGACCCCCTTAACCCATTAAATGATGACATTTGTCCCTAGGGGTGCTAGGACCCCTAAGGACATATTAGAATCGTTCTTATGGGTCAAAGGGGGTCATAGGTTGACCTATAACCCCCTTCGACCCATTACATGGTGACATATGTCCCTAGGGGTCCTAAGACCCCTAAGGACATATTAGAATCCTTCTAATCAGTCAAAGGGGGTCATAGGGTGGCCTATGACCCCCTTCGACCCATTACCTAACGACATATGTCCATAAGGGTCCTAGGACCCCTAGGGATATATTAGAATACTTCATATGGGTCAAAGCGGGTCATAGGTTGACATATGACCCCCTTCAACCCATCAAATGAAAAAATATCTCCCTAGGGGTCTTAGGACCCCTAGGGACATATTAGAATCATTTTTATGGCTCAAAGGGGGTCATAGGTTAACCTTTGACCCCCTTTGACATATTACATGAAGACATATGTCCCTAGGGGTCCTAGGACCCCTATGAACATATTAGATTCGTTCATATGGGTCAAAGGGGGTCATAGGATGACCTATGACCCCCTTCGACCCATTAAATAATGACATATGTCCCTAGGGGTCCTAGGAGCCCTAGGGACATATTAGAAACATTCTTATGGGTCAAAGGGGGTCATAGGTTGACCTATGACCCCCTTTGACCAATTACATGATGATATATTTCCCTAGGGGTCCTAGAACCCCTAGGAACGTCTTAGAATTGTTCATGACCCATTACATCATGACATATGTCCCTAGGGGTCCTAGGACCCCTAGGGACATATTAGAATCTTTCATATGGGTCTAAGGGGGTCATAGGTTGACCTATGACCCCTTTCGACCCATTATGTGATGACATATGTCCCTAGGGGTCATAGGACCCATAGGGACATATTAGAATCATTCATATGGATCAAAGGGGTCATAGGTTAACCTATGACCCCCTTCGACCCATTAAATGATGACGTATGTTCTTAGGGGTCTTATGACCCCTAAGGACATATTAGAATCATTTGTATGGGTCAAAGGGAGTCATAGGTTGACCTATGACCACCTTCGACACATTACATGATGACACATGTCCCTAGGGGTCCTAAGACCCTTAGGGACATATTAGAATGCTTCATATGGGTCAAATGGGGTCATATGATGACCTATGATTCCCTTTTACCCATTAAATGACAATATATGTCCCTAGGGGTCCAAGGACCCCTAAGGACATATTAGAATTGTTCTTATGGGTCAAAGGGGGTCATAGAGTGACCTATGACCCCCTTCGAACCATTACATGATGACATATGTCCTTAGGGATCCTAGGACCCCTACGAACATATTAGAATGCTTCATATCAGCCCATTTAATGATGACATATGTCCTTAGGGGTCCTAGGACCTCTACGGATATATTAGAATCGTTCTTATCGGTCAAAGGGGGTCATAGGTCAACCTTTGACCCCCTTTGACCAATTACATGACAACATATGTCTCTATAGGGGTCCTAAGACCCCTAGGGAGATATTAGAATCATTCTTATGGGTCAAAAGGGGTCATAAGGTGACCTATGACCCCCATCAACCCATTAAATGATGACACATGTCCCTAAGGGTCCTAGGACACCTAGGGACATATTAGAATGCTTCATATGGGTCAAAAGGTGTCATAGGTTGACTTATGACCCCCTTCGACCCATTACATGATGACATATGTCCCTAGGGGTCCTAAGACCCCAAGGGACATATTAAAATCTTTTTAATAGGTCAAAAGGGGTCATAGGGTGACCTATGACCCCCTTCGACCCATTATGTAAGGACATATGTCCATGGGGGTCCTAGGACCCCTAGGGACATATTTGAATACTTCATATGGGTCAAAGGAGGTCATAGGTTGATCTATGACCTCCTTCGACCCATTAAATGATGACATATCTCCCTAAGGGTCCTAGGACCCCTAAGGACATATTAGAATCATTCTTATGACTCAAAGGGGGTCATATGTTGACCTATGACACTCTTTGACATATTACATGATGGCATATGTCCTTAGGGGTCCTAGGACCCCTAAGAACATATTAGATTCATTCATATGGGTCCAAGGGGGTATAGGTTGACCTATGACCCTCTTCGACCCATTACATGACGACATATGTCCTTAGGGGTCCTAGGTCTCCTAGGGACATATTAGAATCATTCTTATGGGTCAAAGGAGGTCATAAGTTGACTTATGACTCACTTTGACACATTATATGATGACATATGTCTCTAGGAGTCCTAGGACACCTAGGGACATATTAGAATGCTTCATATGGGTCAAAAGGTGTCATAGATTGACCTATGACCCCCTTCGACCCATTAAATGATGACATATATAGCTAGGGGTCCTAGGACCCCCTAGGGACATATTACAATCGTTCTTATGGGTCAAAGGGGGTCATAGGTTGACCTATAACCCCCTCTGACCCATTACATGATGACATATGTCCATATGTGTCAAAGGGGCTAATAGGGTGACCTATGACAGGGATATATTAGAATCATTCTTATGGGTGTAAGGGGGTCATAGGTTGACTTATGACCCACTTTGACATATTACATGATGACATAGGTCCCTAAGAGTCCTAAGACCCTAGGGACATATGTCATCATGTAATTGGTCGAAGGGGGTGATATGCCAACCTATGACACCCTTTGACCCATATGAATGATTCTAATATGTCCCTAGGGGTCCTAAGACCCCTAGCTATATATGTCATCATTTAAGGGGTCGAAGGGAATCATAGGTCAACCTATGACACCCTTTGACCCATATGAAGCATTCTAATATGTCCCTAGGTGTCCTAGAACTCTTAGGGACATATGTCATCATGTAATGTGTCGAAGAGGGTCATAAGTCAACCTATGACCCCCTGTGACCCTTAAGAATGATTCTAATATGTCTATGTCATCATCTAATGGGTCGAAGGGGGTCATAGGTCACCCTACGAGCCGCTTTGACCCATAAGAACAATTATAATATGTCCCTAGGGGTCCTAGGACCCCTAGGGACATATGTGGTCATGTAATTGGTCGAAGGGGGTCATAGGTCAACCTATGACCCCCTTTGACCCATAAGAACAATTCTAATATGTCCCTAGGAACATGTCATCATTTAATGGGTCGAAGCGGATCATAGGTCAACCTATGACCCCCTTTGATGCATAAGAATGATTGCAATATGTCCTTAGGTGTCCTAGGACCCCTAGGTACATATGTCATCATTTAATGGGTTGAAGTGCATCATAGGTAAACCTATGACACCATTTGATCCATATGATGCATTCTTATATGTTCTAGGACCCCTAGGGACATATGTCATTATGTAATGTGTCGAAGTGGGTCAATTGTCAACCTATGACCACCTTTGACCCATAAGAATGATTCTAATATGTCCCTAGGGTTTCGAGAACCCCTAGGGACATATGTCATCATGTAATGTGTCGAAGCGGGTCATAGGTCAACCTATGACCACCTTTGACCCATAAGAATGATTCTAATATGTCCCTAGGGGTCCTAGGACCTCTAGGGACATATCTCATTATGTAGTGGGTCGAAGAGAATCATAAGTCAACCTATGACCCCCTTCGACTCATATGAATGATTCTAATATGTCCTTATTGGTGCTAGGACCCCTAGGGACATATGTCGTAATGTAATGGGTTGAAGGGGGTCATAGGTCAACCTATGATGCCTTTTGACCCATATGAATAATTCGAATATGTCCCTAGGGGTCTTAGGACCTCTAGGGACATATGTCATCATTTAATGGGTCGAAGGGGGTCATAGGTCAACCTATGACCCCCTTTGACCCATAAGAAAGATTCTAATATGTCTCTAGGGGTCCTAAGACCCCTTTGGACATATGTCATCATGTAATGCGTCAAAGTGGGTCATAGGTCAACCTATCACCCCCTTTGACCCATAACAAGCATTCTAATATGTCCCTAAGGGGTCGTATGACTCCTAGGGACATATGTCATCATGTAATGGGTCAAAGAGGGTCATAGGTCAACCTATGACCCTTTTTGACCCATATGAACAATTATAATATGTCCCTAGAAGTCTTAGAACCCTTAGGGACATATGTCATCATTTAATGGGTCAAAGGGAGTCATAGGTCAACCTATGAACCCCTTTGATCCATATGAACAATTCTATTATGTCCCTAAGGGTCCTAGTACTCCTAGGGACATATGTCATCATTTAATGGGTTAAAGGGGTTCATAGGTCAACCTATGATCTCCTTTGATCCATATGAACAATTCTAATATATTCCTACAGGTCCTAGGACCCCTCGGGACATATGTTGTCATTTAATGGGTCGAAGGGGGTCCTAAGTCACCCTATGACCCCCTTTGACCCATATGAACAATTCTAATATGCCCTTAGGGGTCCTAGGACTCCTAAGGACAAATGTCTTCATGTAATGGTTCGAAAGATGTCATAGGTCAACTTATGACCCCCTTTGACCCATATGAACGATTATAATATGTCCCTAGGGGTCCCAAGACCCCTAGTGACATATGTCATCATGTAATGTGTCGAAGGGGGTCATAGGTCAACCTATGACCCCCTTCGACCCATAAGAATGATTCTAATATGTCCCTAGGGGTCCTAGGACCTCTAGGGACATATGTCATTATATAATGGGTCGAAGGGGATCATAAGTCAACCTATGAGCCCCTTCGACCCATACGAATGATTCTAATATGTCCCTAGGGGTGCTAGGACCCCTAGGGACATATGTCATCATGTAATGGGTCAAAGGGGGTCATAGGTCAACCTATGATGCCCTTTGACCCATATGGATGATTTTAATATGTCCTTAGGACCCCTAGGGGCATATGTCATCATTTAATGGGTTGAAGGGGGTCATAGGTCAACCTATGACCCCCTTTGACCCATAAGAATGATTCTAATATGTCTCTATGGGTCCTAGACCCCTAAGGACATATGTCATCATTTAATAGGTTGCCCTTTTGACCCATATGAACAATTCTAATATGTCCTTAGGGGTCATAGGACCCCTAGGGACATGTCGTCATGTAATGTGTCGAAGGGGGTCATAGGTCAACCTATGACCTCCTTCGACCCATAAGAACGATTCTAATACGTCACTAGGGGTCCTAGGACCCCTAGGGACATATGTTGTTATGTAATGGGTCGAAGGGGGTCATAGGTCAACCTATGACCCCCTTTGACTCATATATATTAATAATATATATATTTATTAATAACATACATATTAATATAATAATATATATGGTTATATTTAATAAACATATTATGTTATTATATATATTAATATATTATATGTTATATCTTTACATTACGTTATTATATATATATAATATATTATAATACATATTTACATAGTAATATAACAAAAATAATTTATAAATCATAAGCTATAAAATATTACGTTATAATATATATTACGTTATTTTATATATATAAAACTTTATTATATTTAATTAAAAATATTACGTTATTATATATATTAATAACACACACACACACACACACACACACACACACACACACACACACACACACACATATATATATATATATATATATATATATATATATATATATAACTTTATTATATTTAATAAAAATATTACATTATTATATATATATATATATATATATATATATAACGTTATTATATTTAGTAAAAATAATAAAAATAAAAATTATATTTATAGATTATAATGAGAATAACATAATATATTATTATATATTAATATATTATATGTTATATCTTTACATTACGTTATTATATATAATATATTATAATACATATTTACATAGTAATATAACAAAAATAATTTATAAATTATAAGGTATAAGTCTTAAATCCAGTTTTCCCTCCAAAATGGTTTGGGATTTCAAATTTTCCACCAAAATTTACCTAACCATATCGGATATCCGATTTCAAATCCGATTTACCAAGCCTATCCGGTCAACCCAAAAGACGTGTTTGAAGAGGGTTTTAGTGATACTCAGACTTCGGGTAGTCGTCTGACAATGTTATTTTGATTGAAATTGAATGAAACGAAAAGGGTTTTTTAATATCGCTCTCGAGATTCCATCAATATAATTTCTGTCAAATTTTGAGATCGATAAGTATTTATTACTTAATTATCAATGAAGATTATTGTAAAGTGCTAATTGACATATTGATTGAAAAACGACTATAATTTTCAAACAGTATAACATTTTTTAAATCTAAAAGTTGTGTCACATTCTATGCTTTGCCTAGTATAAGAAAAAAATAAAAAAAATAAAATTTGGTAAAATTTTCTATTAGTTAAGGTGGTCAGACACGAGACTTTTTTTTTCCGAAAAAGTTTTGGTAGAAAATTCATATTTAATTATTTATTTGGAATAAAAATACTGAAAAATATGCGTCGAATCCGGGCATGAGTCTACTTTTCATATCTATAATTATATTAAAATAATATTATCATTTTATTTTGATTAAGGTGGTCAGACATACACGTACTTTTTATTTTTTCCCTAAAAACTTTGTAGTACTGCATTAAAATTCAAACTTTTGACCAATCAATTATTTTTTTCTCCTGATAAGGCCTAATAGTTTAGAAACTACATTCAATTTCCTACAGATTATTTTCTTACAAATTTTTGATATAAAGTCCATAACCACTTTAAAATTATGTGTCAAGTTGACATAACCCTGATTTTTTGATTTTTCACTGCCACTTAAGGCCATAGTTTGGTACACCATGATCCTGCACATACCTTGTTGATAGATGATAATGGCCATGAGGTCATTGAAATGGAACAAATAGAAGATAAAGTTAATTCCTATTTCTAGGAAATGTACAACCCCCCAGCTGCCCAACTTAATAGTAACTTGCAAAGTGATATCCTAAGGTCATTTCAACTGGTGATTAATGAACAAATGAATGGGAAAATTACTTGCAAGGTCAAAGAACGGTAAGTTAGAATGGTTGTTTTCAGTATGAATCAATATAATTCCTCCGGTCCTAATGGGTTTCCTCTTGCTTTCTTCCAGGAATTCTGGCACATTGTTAAGTATGACATCATCCATGCTGCTCATGACTTTTTTAGGATGGGAAAGCAACTAAATGAACTCAAATAGACCTTCATTGTTCTCATCCCTAAGATTGAGGACCTTCGGAGGCTGGAAGTCTTCAAACCCATCAACCTTTGTAACACAATTTATAAGGTTCTTGCTAATGTTATGGTGAATCATATTAAGCCCCTCCTAGACAAATTCATTAGCCCCTATTAGAATGGCTTTGTGCCTAGGAGGAAGATTCTTGACTAGGTTATAACCACCCATGAGGTAATACACTCTATGGAAAGGTCTAAGAACCTAGGTATGACACTTAAACTGGATTTTTTTTAAGCCTATGATAAGGTGAGGCATGATTTCCTCTTTACTATTCTTGCCAAACTCGACTTTAATGAGAAGGTTAATAGTATTATAAAAAAATGTTGTTACCTCTATTAATTTCTCGGTGCTCATTAATGGAGCCCTTGACATTTTCTTCTCCTCCTCCCAAGGTCTTCATCAAGGTGACCCCCTATCTCCCTTCCTTTTTATTATTGTAGCAAAAATTTTAAGTAGAAATTTAGTTTCTTTAATTAACTCTAGCAGAATTAATGACATTAAACCTGCCTCTCGATGCCCCCCACAAATCATCGAACAGTTTGTGGATAATAATTTCTTATTCAACATCTCCTCCATTCATGAACCTAGAGAATGGAAAGACAACTTGATTTAGTATGTGCTAGTCTCGGGTTAATGCATAAATTACTAGAAAAGCAAATTTTTTTTCTTTAACACCATTGCCAGTTTGAGAGAAAAGCTGACAGGTATTATTGGTTGCTAAGAGGCATCCCTCTCAGATACTTATCTTGGTCTACTACTTACAATAAAGGAAGTCCCCAATCAATATTGGAATGGTTTGGTTGAATGCTTCCAAAAAAAAGTTGGCAAGCTGGAAAGGAAAAATCTTGAGTAACACTAGGAAAATCTAGCTTCTCTCCACCACCCTATAGGGCATCTTGGTGTATTTCCTCCCCATTTTAAAAATCCCAAGAAGATTCAGAGACATTATTGAGAAAATCTAGTAGAATTTCTTATGGTACAACACTGAAGAGAAGTCTAGAATGAATTTGGTTAACTAGGAGAAAGTATGTCGATCAAAAGCTCTTGGAGGTTTGAATTTAAGAGGAATAGGACACTTGAATGAGGCACTATTAACCAAAATTGGTCGAAAATTAGTAAAATCCCATGGTAGTTGGCATAACATTATAAATACTAAATATCTCAAAAGATTGTCTCCCCACCAATTCCCTTGGGCACATGCTCTCCCCTAGGGCTTCAAGATCTGGAACAATGTGGTTAGCACCTGAAAGATCCTAGAAATGGGGTGTCACTAGATTATGGGGAATGGTAGTTCTATTGACTTTTGGGAAGATCAATAAATTCATGATAACCCCCTCATGCATACTAAGTTCTTACCTCTATGTGAGATGTGTACTAGATTGTATGGCCCTCATACTCAAAACTTTATCACCCTTGATAGACGAAGGATTACTTTCCAAAACCTTGAGCCAATGGAGTTGGGGCTTGCTTACGAGATACAAGACCTTCTCCATACCTATAAGATTCCTCTCACCCTAGTTGAGGACTCCTTAGTGTGGAAACTCACACCCTCCTGGGATTTTATAATTAAGTCTGTTTATCTCTATTGTATGGGGGGGAGGTTGCCCAGGCTGATTTGAGAAAAGCCTAGCACCCTTGGATCCTACCAAAGATAAACTTCTTTTGGTGGATGGCTTTCCATGGGTCAATCCTCACTATTGATAGCCTCTAGCATAGAGGGTGTTAACTCGTTAACTAGTTACATTTTATGTCTCCAATATCCTGAATCTATTCCACACCTTCTTATCCACTACCCTTTTTCCACAGATGTTTGGAGGGCAATCCTTGCTTTATGGGAGGTCCAATGGTGTATGAAGAGTGAGTTGAAGCAATTTGTTCATTAAGATGGTCTGGCTGCTCATCCATACCTCAGAAAATTATTTGTCGATTATCTCCCCATATGTTACTTGGAAAATCTAGAAAGAGAGGAACAATAGGATTTTTAGGGAACAAGTCATTACTAATTTGGGGGTGGCCCAATAGATTATCAGACTCCTAAAAGAATGTAGCAGGATCTAGCATTGGAAGGGAATGGAATTGCATGGCAGATGAGCTGGCCAAATTTGGCCATGGTGTCATGAGATTAGTTGAATGAGAGGATGTCAGATTGTTGCTATCATCAACGCAAGTTGAATTGGAAAGGGAGTGTACCTTTAATAATGCCACATGAATAATCAAAATAGATGGCATGCCTTCATTTTTCCATGTGTGCATGAGGACAAGGCACTCCATAAAGGGATTGTTTGGAAGGATTGTATGATGATATGCATTAATGTTTTGACTTTCATGAGTATAAATTATTGCCAAAAAATGATGCAGAGGGTGGATTTAGCTAGATATAGAGAACAATCTACTAATGATCAAAATGACAAGTTATTGAATTCTTACACAACCTATAGCTGGCGACAACCGTTTACAAATGGAAAGAGATCACTCACACATGCTGTGGACGGTGGATTTTTGTTTTTCAGGAAATCTTATGAAACTATGATGGTTATGCACTACCTTTTCATTTTAATCATTAAGGCTTTTCATTTTATATTCGGTAGCTACCAAACCTGCAACAAGGCTATGTCATCTGAAGAATTGGTGGTCGAACTAGGAGATGGCATGGGCATTAGTGATCACATTGAATTGGTGGGTGTGGAGGAACATATCCGTAGCAACAGTGTGGCGATGGTTTACTTGTAGGAGGGTGACCTCTTATCATATATGGAGGGTATGGTGAAGCACAATGAGAATGTCTCAATGCAGTTCTTCCAGACTTGGAAGGACTAGAAAGGTGACTATAAATGGAATGGGATTTGAAATCTTAGAGGAAACCATTGCGAGGGTTGAAGAATTTACTATGGAAGGAAAGAACTAGTGAAGGTAGGCCAAGGTTAATGAGGAAGCTAGTTTGCGAAAATTTTTCAAATTCAAGGAGAAATTGATGCGAATGTGTGGAGCGTTTTCATGGGAAGCCCTTCCTAAGCCTTGGGATGCCATCTACTATGCAATTATGTGGTATATCACCCTGGAGGTCTACTTTCAAGTACTCTATTATTACCACATCCCTATTCTAAATCACTTCAGGAATCTAGACCACATTTCCTTCCCATTTTCGTTATCACATTCCCTAGAAGATTGTATTTATAAGGCCAAGAGGAAACATGAGGAGGGTAAAACTTTCTACCTTATCCATTAGGGGCTTATGAATAAACTGTATATCCAACGTCTAGCCCAAAACTCGCTACTCTTGGTCAATGCTCTAGCCTCTGTCACCCCCCAAGTCTTCTTGGACCTTGGCCCTAGCCCTAGCCACAAAAAATTCAAGAAAACCCATGGCCCTGAGGCTTCATCTTCATATTCACCTTCTGCTGGACGTTTCTTGCACTTTTCTCACTCACACAATCTACTCTTAAGCTCTCCACAACTTGGTAACCTTTTGTTTTGTCCCTTGCATTCCATGATGGCAATAAACAGAAGTTCTGAAGATGAATGGTGAATCTAATCAAAATTTTGAAACAAAAACATTTACACAACCAATATGATAGATTACAATTCGAATGTAATCTAAAAATTGAAACAAATTTTAGAATGTAATTGAAATATTGAAACAAAAATTTATTTTTCATGATTGTGAAAATCTAATATCATTTAAGCATTGAAACTTATAAACTCATCGCTTGCATTCCATGATAATAATTAACCTTGGTACCTTGCTGGCTAGCGGTTCAACCCACTCCCTCACGCCATATTTTAAAGTAGAGTATATAGAAGACTTGAAGATTTGGAAAGAGGAAAAAAGTATTGATGACTTCATGTCATGACCTCAAACCTATCGCGCAAAAGAAATCCTCATTGCGCTACATGGAATTCATGCGCAAAATTCATGATAGACAAAGCTGCTTTTCTACAGTCGAAAACACCAACCTCAAAATTTAGAAAAAGGCTTCATCTAAATGAAAGGAGATTCATTTCAAAGTAAGTATCATTATTAAATTCAAAATTAACTAGTTCATATTTTATTTATCATTTTTTGAATTTTGCTAATCAAAAGTTTACTAAAATATTATTTTGATAGTTGTTCATTATTAGGAAATAATATTTAGTAATTTGATCAATTGTACAATTCTATTGGTATCAAAACTATACAATTATTGGAACATTTAGACATAGCTTTGAGATCGATTGCACAAATATTTTATTTGTCAAAAAGTGAATAAATAATGGAACAATAGAATATGTTCTAGACAACTCTATGAAATGAGGACTTTTTGACCCTTGCACATATTACACCCCACAATATCTATCTTTACAACCAAGAAACTAGAACAATAGCTATATGTTGTTAAGTTGCATATAAACATTTTTTTTTTGTTAACATATAATGTATTGTTTAAGAAATTGATGTGCAAGTTAACTATAATGATAATAGTACAATATAATAACAAAATCTTATCACTAAGGATCAAATGATAATAGAAAGAGAAAAAAAGATTACTATATAAGTATGATAAATACATGAGATCATAATAGATAAACCAAAAGAGCATCACATAGTGTGACTTCTCTCTCAAGATAGTGTTTCTGATAATGGATTGAGAGAAATCTTGGCGTCTGTTGTGAGTTTTGAGAGCATGATAGGATTTTAGAAAAGCTTCAAATGCAAGATCAAAAAGAGAAATAGATTTTTTTTTATAATGATCAATGAGAGAGATGAGGAAGATTGAGAGTTTATTTGTTTGAATGAGTAAGAAGAGCCATTTTAGATGTGGTTATGCCAAGAGACACATGTTAACAAAAGTTATGCAATGGAATATGTCTATTATATAGTTATTTTTTCAATCCATGTAGTTGAGATAGTTAATTCCCAATTATAATTGTTTTTATAAATACATCAAATGCAATGCATAAATGTGAAATTAGAACTAGGTGTTTGCAACCATCTCTCAAACATAATATAAGTCTATTGACAATGAGCCCATATCTTCTTTATTATCACTTCTCCATTGATACTTTTATTGTACAAATAATATTATCTACTAACTACAATTGCATATAAAAAATACATGAGTTTATTTATAATTTACCATCCATATAACCATAGCCATTGTGCATTTCCTAGTTTTATACTCTTAAAACTTAATTTTTATATGTGTAATGCTTAAGATAGTCTATTTAACAATATATCCATCTTTGAAATTTAGAAAAAAAAACCCTCACGATGAAGAGAGGTTTATTCCAAGCTGAACCCATTACTAAAGTCAAAATCAAATTAAGTTAACTAGATAATAAAGATTATAATTGAAAAATATATTCAAGATTATTATTATTACCTTACTCTTAGATGGCACCGGCTACGGTGCAACATATTTGCCCCGCTCAGGCCCCTCCATCCTTCGGTCAGGGCAGTAAGTGCAAGTACAAACGTATTCTAACTCTGCTGTATTCTGACTCTGTTGTATGTTATCAGAAACTGCCCTCTGCCATCCCCTTGCCAACTTGCCCAGCTCGCAATATTTCTCGCCTTTGTTTTGCAATTAATATCAACCAAACCCATAATTGCTCATCTCGCCATTTTTCTCGTGGAGTCTGTATCAACGGAGCCAGAGTCATTTTCATATCATATTTGCTGGGTCATATGTCTCGTTGTTGCTGAGTTTCTAGGTCATCGTTCTCGCCGCTGGGTGAATTTTCTCGTTGTTGCTAGGTTCCTTGCATTCATCAGGTAATACCACCTTCGTTCATTTGAATTTTCATTCACCTTTGTTCATCTGAATTTGGTAGAAGTAGTTTACAATTACTTCCTTTTGAATTTTCATTCGCCATTGTATGTCATTTTCATAATATTGTCTAGTTTAGACATTGTGGTAGAAATAGTTTACAATTACAACTACTTCTGAATTTTCATTCCCCATTGTATGCCATTTTCATTTCATTGTTGTAATATATTTTTTGAATATCCCTACATTATGTAGATTTTGTGTTTTTATTTATGTATAGCTTGATTCATTTTAATGTTAAATTATTTTCCAAATTTAATTTTGCAAATATCAAAAATATTTTATGGGCTCATGTTTAGATGGTTAACTTTTTACAACAAGATTTTTTTATATTAATTATCAAATATATTAAGAAGAAAAAATTATATTTTAGATTTTGATAGAATATAAAGGTAAAGATATATAAATATTTTTAATTATAATTTGAAAATTTTATAATAACTATTTAGTTTTAATACTTATTAAAAATATTATAAAAAATATTTTTAAATTTATTAATCATAGTATTTTTAAAATATTAATATGATTTTAAATTTTGAAAATCTAAAGTTAAAAATATATTTGATGTTATTATTTCAAATTAAGATTGTGTTTAGTTTTTTTATCAATTATTTCAACTATTCATCATCAATTATTTGACATTAGCATAAAAACTAACAATGGATAAAGAGAAGAATAAGCATGAAGAATGTGAAATGTGCTTACTAAAGAATGAAGCTTCATTTTACAAAAGATTTTTACTGTAGGCCTTTTTACTATAAAAAAATTGATAGAAAATAGAAATAGAAAATTCAAGAATATAAATCAAGAAATCTTGATACAAAAAATAAGTACAATCTTAATGAGAAATATTGACATCAACTATTATAAATTGTCCATAACTTCGATATTATTTAAAAAAAAAGCTAGATCAAGCTAAATAGATGGCAACCAAAACAGTTGAAAAACATCCTTTTTCTTTTGACAACCTTAAAATAGCTTTGGAGTGATTCAATAAAATAATAACAATAATAACAAGAGTTGTGTAACAGCTATAGTCCGCCTTACAAAAAATAAATTGAAATCAATTGTTTAATAGGAAAACTATAACAATCTACATTTAAATAATTTTTGTTTTTATTTTATAGATAATATTAAATTTTAATTATACATGATTTATAGTTTAGATCTATTATTTACTATTTAATATAATATTTAGATTAATTCAAATTAAATATTTAGTGCATATAAAGTTTAAATTTTATTTATTATTAGATTTTTCTTAAAAGACTAATTGCGATAGTTTTTATTATTATTATCATCATAAATATAATACATGTCCTAGCTTGCAAGAGTCATAAAAGCATCTTCATAAAGCTCAAGGTCATAAAAGTTCCAAAGTTTCATTTTCAAAACCCCAAAGTTTCCTTTTCAAAACCTTCACAAGTCACGTTCTATTTGTTTAAAATATTGTGCAAAAATAAATAAAAACCTAAATAATTATGATATGATAGATTAGAACAAACCACCAACATTTAAATTAGATCCCAATATTGGAAAATAGATTATTTAATTTTACAAATAGCTAACTAAGTTTCTATAACTTTTGATATTCCAATTACAATGAATATATAATTATGTATATTTATACTTTTTACATAAAATAATAATTAGAAAATTAATATATTATATGTTGAAAAGTTTTATTCGTTCTTGAAAATTATGTCAAAATTATTAAATTGTAATATATGTTGAAGATTGTATTAAATTTTGAAAGTGTAATATCAAAATATAATTATTAATGTAATTATGACTATCTATATTATTATCAAATTTATAATTTAATTGAAAGAAAAGAATTCAAATTAAAATACCAAGCAAAGAAAGTATTGTTGCATTTGAAAATTGAATTAAATTTTAATAAATTGGTAATGTTATTTTTTGATTCATTCCTTTTTTTCCCTCAATTTTATAGATGGAAAATTATTTTTTTGTCCGGAAGAAGTTGTCTTGGCCAATTAAAAATTTAGATTTCAACATTTTTCAGGAAAATTTAGTCTTTATTTTCTAGTAGACACCACTAGACATTACAATTTGTGTAAAATATTCACCGTTTCTGAGGCAAACAAATGCTCAAATATGAGGCAAAAACAATAGTCTCGCCTATAGATAGGTAGGATGAATAATATCACCTTTTACCTGAACAATAAGATGATGTAATACAAGTCCAGAGCTTTCCAAGTGTGAATATTCACCCGCTAAATAAAAGAGCTTCAAATAGAAATTTTGCAGTCTCAAAAACAAAAATTTGCAAAAGTACCCTTACTTCCCGCGAAATTGGAAGATATTATTATTATTACATGGGGACCAAAAACTATTAACATCTCTTGTTTAAAGCTAAAAACATTAGAGGAAAAATGAAATGTCTCTTTCCTCCTCATTCAATAGGAACTTAGTTTTCCTTAGATATTGATCAAATTGTTTTAGATATCAGTTTAGATATTTTTACTATACAATAATTAATATATAAAAATAAGTATAAATATTTTATTATTATTTATAATTTAATAAGAATTCATATGTAATAAAATAAATTTTAATAACTAATAGAATATAATAAAGTTAAATTTTTTATCTTTAATATTTTACTTTTTTACTTTTTGAAACATTAAAAATATAATATCCTAATTAAGTATAATTATATTTAAAAATATATTTATCAAAGCACTTGATAATAATAAATTAAATTTTTTTTCATTCTTTTTCTTGTTGATAATATTTAATTATGTCCATAATCTAAAATCTTTTATCTAATAATAACACAATTTAAAGAACAATTTGTAATTAAACTAGGGGAAGAGTACCAAGAGCTACTATAGTAATTTTGAATCCTAAGCTATTTAATGATGCAATAGATTTTGACTATTTGCTTAGTCTTATATTTAACTCAAGTTGCTAATAAGTGATCTATGAACTTATCTATCATGAGATTCTGGCTTGATCTCTGATTCAAAAACTTTAATGTAAATTAGAATGACATGTTTCAAAATTTGAAATTTGTAATGGTTTTCTTTGCCATACTTATAGGTTCATGACATTCTAAACATAATTCTTTTTTGAGTTGCTAATATATATATATATATATATATATATATATATATATATATATATATATATATATATATATATATATATATATATATAACCTACTACATGTTTTTTTAATGCACAACTTTTGATTTGACAACTTTGTATATAACTTAATTACTCATAACTATTGATTTAGCTTTTAGGTGAATTTTGTGGAATCCTTCATGCGTGCAAATGTTAAAAGTGGTCATAATGCCATTTGAATTATATTTTATATTATTCTATTATCCACTTACTTTGAAGCCAAAATAAATGGTACAATTTATCCAATACTTACATAAATGTCAGACACTTTATTTTATAAGAAAAGGGATTATTTTACATTTACATTGAATAAAAAACCCCTCATCTTATAATTTTTATAGAGTTTTACACCGAGAGTGGATCACACCATTTCATTTAATTTTCTCTAATTTGGAAATGCCTCTTGGCTTTGGTATATATATTGCATATCTCGTGTTTGCTTATTTTGCTTGTTGCTTTGTTCGTTGCGAGCGAGCATTCAAGCATAAACGAAAGGTACAACAAAAAAAAATGTGTTGCAAGGATTACTATGTATTTTGCTAGATCTCTATAACATTTGGATTGCAACTAAAATGAACATCTCATGTGTTTGGCTTGAGTATTTTTACATGCTTTCATAGATTCACACTTCATTTGGTGCTTTAAACTTGGATCTAGATTTGCTTTCATGCATATATGTTTCACATAGTAATTAGGCCCTATGAACACTATTGGGGAGATCTTAAGAGATTGAGCTTCATTCGCTTGCTTTACATGCAAAGCTCCTCTTGATGACAGATCCCCTTGTAGGTAGGGAAGGATATTTGTCATTGTCTCACTATTCTGCTTGGGTTTGTCCTCAACATCCATTAGTGCTTTCTCTTTTGAGACTAGTGGTGTTTTTTGTTGGATTTTTCAAAAATTTAGTGAGGTGATTTCAAATTAGCGTGTCAAAAAATCTTGTTTGCTATGTTTGGGTAAGGTGAAGAGGCTAGAGGAGTATGCTCTATTCCTTTTTGGGCACATCAGAAACTTGGAACCCTTGAATCCAAACCAAGTCCCCATGTGGTACGACTTTGTGAGTCTTCCTTGATTAGAGAGGGTTAAACCATAGTGGACATTCCCTTTATTGGGTCAACCACAGGGATGGTACCTCAAGCGGTAATAGCCATTTTTGACTTGGTAGTAGCAACCGCTATATAAATGTCCTTGTGGGGAAAATCCTCACAGGTGTAGTCTTTTGTGGGTTGTCTAATCTCCTCAGTATTTTCGATTGATTAAATTCTCAAAATATGTCAAAACCCTGGTACGCTAGAATTGGATTTCACCCACTCTAGATTGCAAAAGCTACAAAGTTGACCATTACTAAAAACCTTAGTGCTGCCAAATTTTCTTTTCTAAGATTATGTGCATGATTAAAAAATATTTTGAGAACATACACAATAGTGGTTTTAGGGATTAGATTCATACTACAACACTATTTTTGTTCATTTGCAAGGTTGCTTTGTCCCTTGCCCATTTCTTGTAGACGTTTGCTTAAAATCCCTGATTGTTTTTCTATGTGCCTGATTATTATTTATAAATCTGAAATTGATCTTAGTTGGTTAAAAAAGGACAATTCATCAATCATCATTTGGACTCTAGGGTAACCGTGTTTTTGTCGTTCCTGAGTTTATTTGGCCATTGTGGACCTAATCTTGAGTGTCTAAAATTGTTGTTACTTTGGATCCTTGCATCATAACTATCTTTGAGTTAGTAAGTCTTGTGTTATCTTGTCACCAACATCAAAACTTGCAAAGTTAGAGATTTACCTAGTGAAGAAAGTTATCTCATATCAATTTATCTCATATTATTACATTTTATTATAGAACATTATAACTCTTGGATAATTCCACAATTGTGAGACCAACAATGGCATATTGTGTTAACCAATTGTGAGACCTCTATTGGCACATTATGTTAACAAGAGTGATAGACAATTACATTATTACATCTTATTAATTAGACAAGTGATTACTTTACTACCCAAGAGTGATACCAACGCTTCTTGGAGTCTTCCTATTTACTAGTGTTTTCCCTCTCATGCCAGTTATGACTAGGTTTCAAGTGAGTCACGGTAAACAACCTCAAGTTAACTTTGGTTGATTACCCTTAGTTCCAACTTGTCAAAAATGTAAAGGAAAAGAACCTATCATGATCAAACACCTAAGGGAAAAATAGAAATTGTGTTTACTCCTAGCAATCTTAGTAAATTGAACATACCTGGGCCCTCCTCACTTTTTGAGCAAGACATGTTATTCACTGGAAGCAAAGATAAAAGTATGGATGAGATGATAAATGATAGATTATTGAGGCAACATGGGGTTGAAACTTTGAGATCTCACATAACTCATGAAGATATTGATGGAACTACCTTAGCAATTTTTTTTTTTGGAGGAAATCAATACTACTCTCCATTTCTTGCTCCTCCTAGATTATCACCTAAATCCTCTCACCCAATGGATGATAAAATCAGACAGGATGAATTGAAAAAGATAACATACTTGGAGAAGAAAATATTGTGTAAATTATGTGTACTTCAGAGATTTTTATCACATATTTGGAGATGTCTTGTCATTGATGTTAATACAATTCTTTCCTTTTGTCATTATTCTTGCCTCTCTTGGTCATCTCAAAATTATCCCATTGCGATTACATCCCATGTTAGTTGTACTCAAGTTCATTCAAAATTATTATAAGCTTAAATTAATGTGCATACATAACACAATTCTAGTGATCGAAGGAGTACGGTTACACCAAAATTGTCAAATGAATATAAATCTTATATTGAGTCATTGTTATTGATGGGTGTAGGGTTTCCACAATATGTGAGCAACATTATTTGGATCTTGGTTACGAAGTTAATGAATAAGACGGACACATTTTTGTTAAGAAAAGATGTAATGAACACATTGAAAAGGGTGTGTTCCCTTCAATAAAAAAAAAATGAAATTGATGCCAAAAGTTTAAGTTTATGGCATGTAGAGGAAAAAGACAACTTCTTCTACTATAAAATAGCCAATAGTGGAGAAAGCATTCCATTTATTATAGGTATTCAAACACCATGGATGCGAGAGATGATGGTGAGAGATTCACATAACTATATTATAGCACTGGATTCTACTTTTTCAACAAACAAATATGCTGTGAGTATACCAATGTCAACTATATTAATATATATTAATATCCTACTATACCAATGCCAACTATATTAATATTAATGTCTAACTTTTGAATCCATGCTTGTGCTGAACCTTTTTTTGTACCATCAAATGTTGGTAGTGTCAACCTGGACATCCTATTCTACAGATCCCTATTGAAAAAATGGTTCGTTTGACTTCCCATTGATCCATTCTTTAAGTTCTAAAACTAGATAAATGGGAGTTGTTGTCTTATTTTTGGGTCAATCTTCATATAAGCCTCCATGTTGGTGTCGAGATCTCCTTTCACAAGCTTTAGTTCTTTGCCTCCATTACTAAGGACCTATTTGGGTATGAATGAAGGTTGTGTAGGGCATGTGCCTTTTTTCTATGACTCAGAACCATTACCTTCCGTCCCATTGTTGGACACAGATCTGCCACCCATGTCTTTCATAGTTTGCAGTACTGTTTGCATCAGCTGGTTATTCTGCTCCTGCTGTTTGGTTATTTGGTCCTACATTTGACTTATGAAATTGAAAAGTTGTTCATCCTTGTCCATCTTATTACCATTACCTCCTATCCTTGATAAATTCATTGTTGCCTTCTTTCATTCTCTTTCAAGAGTGCGTTGATCTCTTTGAACTAATTAGCCAAATATTATATAGAATGAGTAGGGGATTGAAATGGGAATCACTCATTCGATTATATGTCCAAGACATTACAAAAAAAGGAAATCTTTTTTCAATGAATAATCTTGAGTGGACACCTATCGGAAATGAAAATATCCGGGAGCTTGACTTATGTGCTACTATCCCTGTTGGGAGACTTGCTCACTTTATCAAAGGAGAAGGTATATTGCAGGATGGCATCGAGACAACACTTCTACATAAAGCTCATAGAGAGTCCAAATTGGAAAACCCTACTGACCATAGTACCATAATGTATTCAAAGTATGCTTAACATTTTCCATATAATTAAGCATGTCATATATATATATATATATATATATAAAATTTATCATGTTGATTAATATATTGTTTTCTACATGTCCTTAAATATATATCATTGTGCTTTTGGGCCCAAGGATAATAGAAAAAAACCTAAAAAGATTAAAAAGGTGAAAAGGATACGAAAGTTTATACAAAAAAGGGGTTGCCAAATGAAAATAATTAGAGCATAATAAAGCATGACAAATGAAAATACATACAAAGTTTATTCCAAAAGCTTTTTAACTATTTCATTTTGACACATGTTGGTATATTTACATCCATGTAGAATTACTAAGATACTTAAGATGTATATAAATTTTACATCCATTCTACTTTCATAAATTTGTACTTCCTTGAAGTAAGAAATGGAATCGAATACCTATGTTTTCATAAAGTTTTTGTTTTATTTAGAATCATCTTGGTTTTTTTTTTAATCTTCAAATTACATTTACTTTTGTGTACTTCAAAAAAATTATGTATTATAATATAGATTTAATGGTACCACTATAAAACCTTTTCTACATATTTAAACAATATTAAGGGTCACTAACAATATTAAAAAATTTCAGGATGGGTAGAAAGAATAAGTGGGAATCACTTATCAAGTTAGATGTGCAAGACATCCTAAATGAAGTTAGTCATTTCTCAAGTTGTGAACTTGAATGGACACCTATTGGAGATGATAGTAAACAAAAAATAGATTGGTGTGCTGCTATCCCTCTTGAGAGGCTCCCTCACTTTGTCAAAGGGGAAGGTTTATTGGATAGTACTGAAACAATATTTGTATGTAAAATGATTTTGGAGAGTAATTTGATAGAACCTACTAATCATGCCACAAAGATGTATTCAAGGTTTTTCTAGCTTTAATAAATTGATTAAGCATGCCACTTTTTTTTTATATCCATTAACTTATATTTTTTCACATGTTTAAACAATTATCATTGTACTTTTGGGCCACTAGATAAAAGAAATGCACCAAAAAGCGAGGAAAGAAGTCACAATTTTATTCAAAAAAGGGGTTGTCAAACTCATTTTAATGTTAGGGTTATGTATGGTAGACTAGATGTTGCAATAATTACATATAATGAATTTAGTCATCAAGATACCAATGGTGAATTTTGTCATGGAAAAAATGATCCTTCTAGTGATCCAAGGAGTAGTTTTGCACCAAGGTTATCAATTGAATGTAAATCATATATTGAATACTTACTATTGATGGGCATGGGATTGACACAATATGTGAATGACATTACCTAGATTCTAGTCTGACAATGTTGATGAATATGAGGGATACTTGTTTGCTAAGAAAGGATGTGTTAAATGCATGAAAAAGAGTACGTTCCCTACATTCACAGAAAAATGAGGATGATGCAAAAAGTGTATGTTTGTGGCATATAGAGGAGAAAGATAACTTCTTTTTTTAATAAAACATCAAAAAATAAAAAAAATATTCCATTCATCATAGGCATCCAAACACCATGGATGCAAGAGATGATGGTGAAACATTCACATGATTCAATTATTGTGATAGACTCCACATTCTAAACAAACAAATACTGTGTGAGTAGAACAATTTTAATTTTATTTATGGATTTTAATTTAGCCATTAGTTTTATTTGTCTAAAAAATTAATATATTGTTGCTTTTTTCATGTGTAGTATCAACTTTATACTTTTCTTGCATTTGATGAACAAGAAGCCAGTGTACTGGTTGCATGGGCCATATCCTCAAGAAATAAAGTTGAGGATATAAATGAATGACTAATAGAGATTTATAAAAGAGGGAAACAATATAGAGAAGATTGGTATGTCAACGCATTCATGACAGATGATGCTAGCGCTAAGATTGAAGCAATAAGGTTTTCTCCAACCTTAGTTTATAATTAGAAGAATGCAAATTTTTAATGTTTAGTTTATACAGATATATGTTTTCCAATTTTTAGCATAAACAAGTTTCAATTTAAGATTTTTTTTTTTAGAATACTACTTATGAACTTTAATAATTAATTGTCTTGTAGATTATCCTTTAAGTGTCGAGTGTTGTTATGCATCTGGCATGTGTGTAGGGCGTGGCTGAAGAATGTGTACAAGTAAGTTAATATTTTATTAGAATATAAAAATCACACACATAACATCATAACTCTATATTGTTGTATATAATCTAGATTTGTTAAAAATAAAGATGTTGGAACAAGAATATTTGATAGACTGGGTGAGATAGTGTATGCAATGCATGAAAATGAAGATGCCATTATTGATTTGATAATGAAGTTCATAGAGGAATTCAAAGAAGAGAAGGAATTCATTAATTACTTTCAAAATTATTGGTGCCATGATGAGAGTCGCATTGGTACGACCATCAAGATTATCTTTTATATTTTATTATGAATTTATATAATTTAAATTAATTATTCTATATGTTAAGATGTCATGTTTGTTTTTCTAGCGATGTGGGCAAAAAGCTTTCGAAGCTTCCCTCATGCAAATCAAGAAACTAATGCTTCGATAGAGTCATATCACTCCCACATCAAGAGTCAACATCTAAGTGATTATTCTAGGAAATGCACAAGAAGAATGGATTGGCTCATCTATACACTTCTTCATAGGGTAGAGCCATTCCATAAAAATAAAAGATATTTGCAACAATTTGGATTTTTAACCAACTTCAAAAAGGAAAGATATTGCATAACTGCATTAGAAAGATCAAAATTAATACTAGATACTGATTGCTATCAAGATGACCGACTACCAAACACATATAAAGTTAGAAGTCAAACTATTCCAGCAAAATGGTATTTCGTAAGGAAATTTGGACCAAATTTGCATGTGTGTGATTGTGAATAGGCAAAAAGAGGAAACACATGCAAGCATGTGTTGAAGATCTTATATATTCTAAAGAGAAACACACACGATAAAGTTGTTGGTAAGTATCATTTAAAATTTAGCATTAATTTATTTACATTTTATTAAAAAAATCTATGTCAACTATATTAGTCTCATTTAAAATTATAGAAGCTTCTACTCCATTGGTCGTTGATGATGAGGAAGTCATAGGAAGATCGAGTCATGACATTAATGTCATTGGTAATGATCAATATGATCTCTATAGTTAAATATTAAATGATTTTATGATTCTCAACATTAATTACGTAATATTTCAATTGTAGATGGTTGTATACTTTTTGGAAATCAAGATGTGCTTGAGGTTAACGTTGGTGAAGGTGACAAAATTGGTTAATTTCAAAACTATCATTTTTAATGAAATTTCAATATTTATCAGTAATTTTGACTTTGTCATTACATTTGTATTGCAGATAGTTGGAATTTATCTACTACTATCAATGATAAGTTTCAAAAATCTGTTGATTATTTAAATTCATTGCTCGAAAATTTACCAACTAGTGATTATGACAAAGACATCTTTAGTCAATCTGTTGACAAATTTAGAGAAATTCATGCATCTCTTGCTTCATCTTCCAAATTTAAACCAATCCTTGACTCAGATAACATATCTATGAGACAAATAACACCATGGTTTAGTCCAAGTAAAATGAAAAAAGTCGTTCCATTCACAAAAAGCGTAAATCCCTATCTAGAAACTTAAATAGTAGAGTTGAGGAGAATAAAAATTTCCAGTTCCCCTCTATAGGATGCAAAAAGGAAAAGAAAAAGAAAAAGAAAAAGGTCACAAATCGCTCAAATATAACTATTCAAGAAGAAAGAGATATTATCAGGCAACAAGGTGAGTGTATTTTAAAGAAAAAATATTTTTGTAATTACATAGCAATAATTCTTATTTTCATTTCATGTATTAATCATATTTCATTGTAGGTTTGGGTGATCGAGAAAATATTCCACGACATCAATTACCTTTCTCCACTGATCTAAACCACACAACAATTGGTGAAGTGAAGTTTCCAAATGGTAAGCTTTTAGTTATTAAGTGTCTTTGTTACTTTTATAATAAAATACTTGGTTCGTAGTTCTAACCACTTATGTATGTACAAGATACAATTATTAGAGATCAACCATCAATGATCAATACTATCCCTATCCATACCTTTGAACAAGTTATTATAGGTAGATAGTAATTTTAATATTGTTTAGATTATTTACATAAATTAATTTTATACTTGAACATTTTATATAAGTTAAAATGTTAAATATAAGTTTTTAATATAGATTTGGATGATCAACAAGATGCTCAACAACTTACGTTGCCCTTCTCTATAGATCTTAACCAAACATTAACAACAATGAATGTGATAAATACTAGACAAGGTAATGACATTATATAAATCAATGAATTATGAGTCTTTAGTTTGTAAATTTATTTTGCCAAAGTTTACATACTAAATGTTCATATTATTGTAGGATTAGATGATGAATAGAAAAATCAAGAATACATGCAACCAAATTCCATTGAATCTAATCAGGCAATAACAAAAAATGATGCAATAGAAGCTAGATATGGTAATGAAGCTATGAAATAAAAATAATTATGAGTATTAAATTGATAACTATATTTTAAATTTATTGATGATATATATTAAATGTTAATGCTTTTTTTGAATTAGATGATCAATAAAAAATTCAAAAAAGCATGCAACCATATTTTATTGATCTTAATCAAACAATAACAAGAACGAACACAATGCAAAGTAGAGATGGTAAGGAAAATACGAAATGAACTTCAATCAATTGTGTCTTTAGTTTGAAAATGAATTTTATTATTCACACAATATATTTGCAGGTGTTGATGATATTTATATGGAGGATGGTGATCAACACTTTTTTGTAAATTTATTGAAGTGATAAAATTGGTTCCAATTAGAAGAGAGGTCAATATAAGTCAAGACCAAGAGCTTCACTATGAAGAATTTTCAAAACATATTGTATTATTATATCATCCAAATATTACATCCTTGATTTTGTGCTTTTACAAGGGATTTGATTTTGTCTCGTAGTGAAAGCATTATGATGCTTTGAGTCATATTTTGGTCAAATAGTTGTTCATCATCTTCATATATTTATGTTGTCTTGAACTTTCCATGTGTTATTTGATTAAAGTTAGCATGTAACGTTTGATCCAACTTTAGTATTGCAATAACACAAATGTTGAAATAACATATATGTGTATGGTTATGAATAACATGGTCAAATTAAGCAATTTTTTTGCAACATTTTATATGGTTAAGAATCACATAATTTTTCTCATTCTTACTTAGAAGAAAATAAGATGACAAGATATAGAATATACAAAATGAAATGATTAAGTAGGTTAACTATCTAAGAAATTATATTCAACATGGTTGTCTTATGAATTATTTTGTACAAAAAATTGATACTAGATAAGTAGGAGATCATTTCCATGGAGGAAACTCCATAATTAAGTGCACTCAGGCTGGAGTAGTACTAGGATGGGTGACTTCTCAGAAAGTCTTGGTGCTTCACCCTTGTGAGCATCACCTAGATCCAATGAGTGCTAAGTGTTACATTTATACTCATGAGAGATGGATTCATATTGAATCACTACTCATGAAACATGGGTCAATGAGTTTGACTCAAAATCACATACTTAAATCTTGAGAGGATAATCACAAATCGATACTTGCTTAGTTTGTTGTCATTAAATAAGTTTAATAAATAAATGTGAAATTATTAATGTTACATGACAATGGAGACAATACATAAACATCTATGTTAAAAAATAAACAAATTTGAAAACATATGTATTTTTATGTGGTATTTGTAAAAGAAATAAAATATTTTTAAATTTTATTTATTTATTTATTATAATTATTAATTTTAAACTATTTCATTTCAATTTTTAAAATTATTTTCTTTTTCAAAATTAGTTAGAAATCTTAAATATGTTAAATATAATTATGCAAAAATATTATTTTATTTTTTAATGTACTAAATTATTAATTGAATTTCATAATATAATTAATTTAATAATCAATTGATTTAATCTTATTTATGAAGCAACTAATTTTTATTTAAAAAACTTATTACTTCTATAAAATAAACAACATTTATTTTATTTCTATATTACTATATATTTAAAACAAAAAAATTAACAATATAATTATTATAATAAAAATATATAAATTCTATTTACTTATCTAAAATAACTAATATTTATTATATTATTATATACAAATTTTTTTAAAATTGTAGAACAATGTATACATAATTTAAATATACACTGTAAATATGAACTTTAACAACAATGTAAATAATACACTTTAGTGGAGAATCTAAAAATGATAATTTTTAAAAGGCAAGCTACGAAGAATAAGGGAGATGTCTATCTAGCAGAGGACTTAATTTGGAAAACTGTCACGTCTTGTGCAAATCCTCTGCTAGATAGACATCTCCCCTTATTCTTGCCCATGGCTAAACAGCTGAGGATTTGCACCAGACGTGACAGTTTTTCGAATTAAATAATTAATTTATAAATCACATAACAACAATCGTGGCTAAATAGCCAAGGATTTGCACCGGACGTGACAGTTTTTCATTAAATAATTAATTTATAAATCACATAACACAGTTTTCCGAATTAAATAATTAATTTATAAATCACATAACAGTTGTTGTTATGTGATTTATAAATTAATTATTTAATTCGAAAAACTATCACGTCCGGTGCAAATCCTTGGCTATTTAGCCACGGGCAAGAATAAGAAGCCAAGGAAGGGGATGGCAAAGGGCAGTGTTTGATGACATACGACAGAGTCAGACTACGATAGAGTTGGAATACGTTTGTACTTGCACCTGCTAACTGCCCTGATCGGAGGATGGAGGGGCTCGGCCAGTGCAAATATGTTGCACTGTAGCCGGTGTCTGACAACATACGGCAGAGTCAGACTATGGTAGAGTCGAAATACGTTTGTACTTGCGCCTGCTAACTGCCCTAACTGGAGGATGGAGTGCCGGGATGGAGGGGCCCGACCGGTGCAAATATGTTGCACCATAGCCAGTGTTTGACAACATACGATAGAGTCAGACTATGACAGAGTCAGAATACGTTTGTATTTGCGCCTGCTGACTACCCTGACCAGAGGATGGAGTGCTAGGATGGAGGGGCTCGGCCGGTGCAAATATGTTGCACTGTAGCCGATGTTTGACAACATACAGCAGAGTTAGACTACGACAGAGTCGGAATACATTTGTATTTGAGCCTGCTGATTGCCCTGACCGGAGGATGGAGTGTCGAGATGGAAGGGCCCGATCGGTGCAAATATGTTGCATCGTACCGGTGTCTGACAACTTACGGCAGAGTCAGACTATGACAAAGTCGAAATACGTTTGTACTTGCGCCTGCTGACTGCCCTGACCGGAGGATGGAGTGCCAGGATGGAGGGGGCTGACCGGTGCAAAAATGTTGCACCGTAGCCGGTGTCTGACAACATACAACAGAGTCAGACTACGGCAGAGTCAAAATACATTTGTACTTGCGCCTGCTGACTGCCCTGACCGGAGGATGGAGGGGCCCGACCGATGCAAATATGTTGCACTGTAGTCGATGTCTAACAACATACGACAGAGTCAGACTACGATTGTACTTGAGCTTGCTGACTGCCCTGACCGAAGGATGGAGTGCCGGGATGGAGGGGCCCAGTCGGTGCAAATATGTTGCATCGTAGCCGGTGTCTGACAACTTACGGTAGAGTCAGACTACGACAGAGTCGGAATACGTTTGTACTTGCGCCTGTTGACTGCCCTGACCGGAGGATGGAGTGCCAGGATGGAGGGGCCTGACCGGTGCAAATATGTTGCACCGTAGCCGGTGTCTGACAACATACGACAGAGTCAGACTACAACAGAGTCGAAATACATTTGTACTTGTGCCTGCTGACTGCCCTGACTGGAGGATGGAGTGCCAGGATGGAGGGGCTCGGCCGGCGCAAATATGTTGCACTGTAGCCGATGTTTGACAACATACGGCAGAGTCGGACTACGGCAAAGTCGGAATACGTTTGTACTTGAGCCTGCTGATTGCCCTGATCGGAGGATGGAGTGCCGGGATGGAGGGGCTCGACCGATGCAAATATTTTGCACCATAGCCGGTGTCTGACAACTTACGACAGAGTTAGACTACGATAGAGTCGGAATACGTTTGTACTTGCGCCTACTGACTGCCCTGACCGGAGGATGGAGTGCCAGGATGGAGGGGCCTGACCGATGCAAATATGTTGCACCGTAGTCGGTGTTTGACAACATACGGCAGAGTCAGACTACGATAGAGTCGAAATACATTTGTACTTGCACCTGCTGACTGCCCTGACCGGAGGATGGAGTGCCAGGATGGAGGGGCTCGGCCGGTGCAAATATGTTGCACCGTAGCCGGTGCCCTCTTAGACTTTTCTACCAGCTGTTTATATCTAGTCGATGCGGTACCGTCGGCCTTACTATGGCTGTAACATCACGTCAAATTTTCCATGAGATACGTATGTCGTACGTATTACTTTTGCAAGAAATACGTCATCCCATTACGTTGGCAGTGCGCGCTGAGCGGCGATAAATGTATGCGATTTTTTTAGTTTAGACCTTTGACCTAACATACCGGCCATTCAAATTAGGTGCAAATTAAAGGTCTCCATGTGAATTGTTTTTTTTAATATCTTTTAATAGAAGGTCTACTTCCTCTTCCTCACACGTGCAAGGACTTGTTTTATAAAGTATATAAATAGACACATTTCTAATTCTTATTTTACAGTCAATTTTTATCATTTTACATACGAGCTTATTCTACTTGCGAAACAATAGTATAAAATGTAACATCCACCAATTATATAAAATCACGAGTAGCCCATTTCATATGATTTTTCCTTCTCTATAGACAACTACATCGACGATCTAGTTTTTCACATTTGAAGTTCAAATGTATCATTTTTTTGGGTTGAAATTTTTTCACTTAAAAAGAAGAAGAAGGGTCCATTACCTTATAATTTTTACCTTATAATTTTTTATTAATTTGCATCTATTTTTTTTAGATTGTACGAAGTGCTTATATTTTACGACATTATGTTAATTCACTTTTGTAATGTGGGGAAATAGAGTTTATGGGAAAGCTAGGAAGCTAGATCTGTTCTTTTTTTAGTTACTTTGAGAGGAGATTGATCCAATTAGGTCAAGATGTTGGGAGCAAAATAGATTCAACAATCTCATGCGAAGAGTTAATTTTTTTAATGTAATTATGAACGACAAATGCAATAACTCTAACAAAGTATGATGAAAGGTGAGACTTAGCATATATAATATAATACAAAATAGTTATATAGATTTTATCATTAGCTATAAAATATATAGATAAAGAAGAACCCATCCACAAAATTTGGAGAAGAAGCACAAGGACTTCTAGTTGATTAAATCAACACATTCATCACAATCAATTAGTTCAACATAGTCCTTCCCTTTTTAGATCTAGGAAATTATGTAGAGCTTATGGTGCTCAATCTTGCCCTAAACCCACATGTCCATTACATATCACCTATATATAGAAAAGAGAGAGAGAGAGAGAGAGTACTGGGTTGAAAAAGGTTTTCTTAAGTTAATCTCTGGTTTTGGAATTAACCTTAAAAATAAAATAAACTAATATTAAAAACAAAGTTTGTTGATATACAAAAAGGCTAGATATAATAAGTGAAATGTATTTCATCTTATTGATGTAGTTCTCATTGAATGAGATCACAAGTGTTGATGAAATAACATGACTCTATTAGACCTAAGATGAAAATCATGGGCACATGCTTACTTGAAGGTTGTTGAATTTTGCTACAAGGATGTCCAAGTTGAAAACCTTTCAAGATACAAAACAATTTCCATATTTGTACAAGGATGACCTACAATATGTATTTACTACCAAGTTTTATGAAAATTAAAGTTTTTTTTTTTTTACAACTTAGAATTCTCTCTTGATAGTGATTAATTATTTTAATGAATGATCAATACATTTTGGAAAATTAATCAACAAAAAGACACCAAATTAGTTTGTGTGACCTAGTAAAATTTAGTATAAAGGGTTTGTACAATTTTGTGCTTTCTCAAGTTACAAGAAGCTTCTATTAACTCAAGGGTTGTGTTCCATTGAGCTATGTTGGGTACAATATACACATACAACACATCATGCATATGCTTTGCAAATGCCAAGTTGCATATTCTCTAGTCAACATGGGTAAATCTTTTAAAGAAAAAGTAGTACTGGGATACCAATTTGAGGAAATAGAGGTAGAATAAGTGGGATTCAACTATTATGGGTTATAAAATTGCAAGGCTAATCAAGTGTGACCATTTGATGTTTTTTCTAATCTAGTCTTGGATAACATTTATAGTGTAGACTGACAATTGGGTTACAATCACCAATGGAGGAAGAAATAATCTTGGATCTTGGTGGTTTAAGATCTAGTAATTTTTCTTTGGCTCATACATCCACTTTTACAATATTTTTGGTTCCACCTAGTGTTCCAATAAAAGGAATTGTTGATGCATAATTTCACACTTAGGAAAGTCACAACCGTTATGTGAAGTTTAGTGACTAGGGAACAAAATGTGTATGAATGAATGATCTCTTGTATTTTAGAAGGTAACTCTTCATATTCCTTTTCAGGAAAAGGGAGGAGAAAAAATACTAGAAGTCAAGTCTAAATCTAAGACAGTCTTCCACAATGTCTAGAAAAAAACCTTTAGATATTTTAAATCTAGTACACGATTATAAAAATATTAGCCAAATTGTAAAACATGAGCATAGGAACCAATACCTCTTATTGTTGGAATAAGAAAATAGTGAATAATGTTTTTAACACATATCATAATATTTAGGTCATTTTGTAAAATCTGCTTACTAAATCTCTTTGAGAAATGCAATTTCTTCAAGGCATTACACTAAGACTTAATCACTACTTCAAGATTCACCATAGGGCATGCTATTAGTATAATATTTCAACCTTATAAGGAACTTAAAAAGTGAAATGCATGATCCAACATCATAGTCATATATATTAAAATAACAAGATTAAGAAACCAAGAGTTAAATATCAAGTACTCACAGTTGACATATAACTTATCGTGCATCCATTAAATGAAATGTTAGAAAAAGGCCATCAAAAGCACCATTTGATATAATTTAATTTAATTACACAAGTAATTAAAGTATAAGAAACAATATCTAGTCTTGGAAAAATGTGGTGAGCATAAAATTATGAATCCTTGGTGCTTGGGCTTAAATAGAACTAATAAATTTCTTACTTCCTCATAAGACTGTAACAGAAAAACTAGTACAACTTTGTATGTAGAGAATTTTCCTCAGATCCATGACCTTTGCATCATCATGCCAACTTTATGCATGTGGGAGTGGAGCCTTAGTTGATCATACTCATCATCTCGGTTCTAATAACCTCAAAATCATCAACCTAGCCTCTCTGATGCACAACATGTACACATGCCACACATTTGGAACTTCTGCTAACTTCAATACTTTTCTTCACCTAGAAACCTCCACAAAGATGACATGTAGCAAATATTTTGAACAAAGGTCAAATATGTGTAAAATGTAAAGAGGAAATTGAGAAATGTAAAATTCAAGACTATGCTAAGTTATTGAGAGGAGAGGGGTGAATTAGTAACTTCTAAAGCTTTAACAATTTCAACAATGAATCAATTAGCACTTAGTTCATCACATCTGATCTAATTGCATGCATGAGAAACTGAAAACATGAAAGCGTCCATAACACTTGAACACAAAGATTTGGTGACCTAGAAACCTTCCAAATAGAAAGTAAAACTGGGGTGGGGATGATACCCACAAACTTTAGTACTACAACATAAAGTTGGCTTGTTAAGGCTTACATTGATCACTTCTAATGATTTGCCCTGTTAGGAGCAAATAGGATTGCTAGATCCACCTTGTAAGAGGATTTACAAACACAGAATGAAGTATGCAGTTGGTAAAGAGATTTATAGAAGACTGTTAGGTCTACCTTGTTAGAGGATTTTGATTGGTTCACTTGTTAGGATGAAGTAGTAGATCTTTTATATTGCAACTAAGTTTGCTAATAGAGATTCCTTAGTGTACTGATCACATTTCTGTGATAGATTTGTCACTGCTACTCCTTATACAGTTATGGCCTTTATAATTCTGTATCTGTTGCATTCATAACTTGAACTTTCTGCATTCACTCTCTTTCTTTCATTATTCTTACTCTTACATTTGAAATGATACTATATATATATATATATCAATCCAAATTACAAAATTACAAAGTCAGCCATGACACAAGTTAACAAAAATATTACAGAGCCAACCCACACGAAGATACTTGGGTTCTAAAGACTGACTTGGTGAGGTTCTGATACTTGGCATTCACTACCACTATTTGGCATCGTCATGCTCTTGGTAGACATAGAAGCTAGGTCCATACTGATCACTTCCAAGTAGTCTTGAATTTGGTCTGCACTGGTGACTCAGTAGATATTGTGTAACTCGATAAACACTTAATCACTTGGTTACCATGAAGTAGCTTGGTTAACATTGGATTCACATCACATGAACTGCGAACTTGGTAGACAATGCAATGCTCACTAGCCACTGATAAACTTGGTATACACTGAAATGCATTGTTTGAACTGTTGAACTTCACACTAATTGAATCTACTCAGTAACCACTAAGATTAGTCCAAAAGACTCGGTAGCAACTGTAGAACTTGGTGGCTATTGAATTACATGACAAGCACTGTAAACTATTCAATGAGCTCGGTAGCTGTACACAATTTGAATAAGTGTGTGTCATAATAATAAACTTGACTGATATGTCAACAATCTCCCCCTTTGGCATTAGTGAAAAAACACTTATTAGCCCAAAAATGAATACCTTCTAGTCATCATCATGTGATACTAGCTTGGTATATTTTTGAGGTTTTTCAAAATTGATCTTTGTAAGGTATACACAGAGTAGTTCCCCACCATAGCATATTTCTCCCCCATACTATGTGATCCACTCTGTACATATAACTTTTCTCTTATATACATATGATATTTCTTCAATGTAACATTTCTCCCATATAATAACATATCTCCCCTTGTAACTCTTCAAGATTTAATCACTACTTCAAGATTTACTATAGGGCATGCTATTAGTATAATATTTCAATCTTATAAGGAACTAAAAAAGTGAAATTTGTGATCCGACATCATAGTCATATATATTAAAATAACAAGATTAAGAAACCAAGAGTTAAATATCAAGTACTCACAATTGACATATAACTTATCGTGCATTCATTAATTGAAATGTTAGAAAAAGGCCATCAAAAGCACCATTTGATATAATTTAATTTAATTACACAAATAATTAAAGTATAAGAAATAATATCTAGTCTTGGAAAAATGTGGTGAGCATAAAATTCTGAATCCTTAAAACATGGTGCTTGGGCTTAAATAGAACTAACAATTTTTACTTCCTCATAAGATTGTAATAGAAAAACCCATGCATTTTTGTATGTAGAGACTTTTCCACAAAAGAATTTGTGATTCCCTAGATCCACGACCTTTGCGTCATCATGTCAACTTTATGCATGGGGGAGTGGTGCCTTAGTTGATCATATTCATCATCTCGGTTCTAATAACCTCAAAATCATCAACCTAGCCTTTATGATGCACAACATGGACACATGCCACACATGTGGAACTTCTCCTAACTTCAATACTTTTCTTTACCTAGAAACCTCCACAAAGATGACATGTAGCAAATATTTTGAAGAAAGGTCAAATATGTGTAAAATGTAAAGAGGAAATTGAGAAACTAATAGGTCACAACTTGATGCACCTTAGGAGGGCTTTGTAGTGTGAGACTTAAAAAATGTCGACCAAGAAGCCAAGTGTCATTGTTCATTTATATATTGGCCTTGAGCCACCTGTAGATATATATCTAATGTAGAAAATAATATTTTTTAATTTATTTTTAAAATTATCATGAAATAGGTTCCTAATAGCTATAAAAATGCATTAATGGTAGATGCATTTAAAATAAGAAGTTTATCAAGTTCTATAGAGATACTTTAGCATTAAACAAAGTCAACACAAAACTAAGCATTGCAATTTAGCAAAAAAAAAAAAAAAAAAACTTTGTTACTTCTTATAATGATATGACATTCAATGTCTGGTCACACTACTAGTCTCATTTCCACTTAGAGTATCAAATAAATATGCACATATTCAATGATGTAGTGTAATCATATATCTAATATATTTACATTTGATAAAATTAATCCCTAATAATAACCATATTGACCATACTTTCCAAGAAATGTCTAATCATAATATATAATACAATTATGTGACATCCTTACATTAAATAAGACCAAATAGCCAACCTTATAAAGGTCATAGTCTAGAGTGATGGGACAAGTTGTATTGGCCTCTCCATTTTTGAAGTTTGAGTTCTATTAAATTTAAAAATTAGTTGGCGGTGACAAGAATACCCAAGTTTCAATAAATTCTATTTGATCGTCTAATATTAATCTTTAATATAAAGAACTACTATTTTTAAAAGTAGAGTTATTTATTAGTAAAAATATCAATATTCAAAATAATATTTTTAATATAACAAAGTAGAAGACTTTTAATATCTATGGCATAAAAGGTGACTTATGAATTTTAAAAAAATCTAATTTTAAAATGATTTGACAAAAACTCACACACAATCGAATTAGAAATAAAAATTGCATTACAAATGGATTGTGGAAATGTAATATTGTTAATTTGAACTTGTTATTTTTCTAAAATATATATCATTTGAGCTTTATTTTAATAATAATTTCTTTTACATTCTCGATTTTTTCCTTCTTAAAAAAATCAATCTTATACATTACATATCTAACTTAAATATCAGTATATCTCATTTTAAAATATTTTATGAAATATAATTCCATTATCAATAAAAATTAGTCAAGATTGTTTTCCTAAATGTTTTAAATCACATATTAATATATCAAACCAAAATAATAGATATATAAAAAATGTATTATCAATAATATATAAATGATCTTGGTTATAAATATCACACACTAATAACTTGATTCTTAGACAGAAAGATTTTAAATAGTCAAAATTGACTTACCTTTTTCAAAATAAAACTTTTCTTCTAAAACTGAAATAAAATAAATTAACAATCTTAACATATTTCTTAATTTATTAAAATAGTCAGAGGTTGATTTATACAATCCGCTTGACATATTTTCAACAAAAACTTTAAAATGTAATTGAAATATGATTCAAACATTGAAGACTTAAAGATTTAAATTTAGAGGTTCAAATCAGAAGCGAAAAGATATGAAGAAGACTGTAAAGAGTTCATGTCACCTCAAACCTACCGCACAAAAGAAATCCCCTTTCCACAACATGGAATTCATGATAGACAAACTATTTCTATGGTTGAAAAGTTGGTGCGTCATAGAATTTGTGGAAACTGCTTTTTTAAAGTTGGAAATTTAGGGAAAAACTTCATCTAAATGAATGGAGAGGATTCATTTCAAACTGACTATCATTATTAAACTCAAATTTTAATTAGGGCTGCAAGTGTACCTCTTATAGTCTAGCCATATTTTATTTATCATTTGTTGAATTTGGCCATTCTGAAATATTATCAAATTGGTTTGGTAGTTGTTCATTTTTAGCAAATAATAGATCAATTGTGCAATTCCGTTATGTATAGTATAATAACTTTGAGTTCAATTGTGCAAATGTATTAGCTGTCAAAAAGTGAACAAATAATAGAACAATAGAGTATATTTTAGACAACTCTATAAAATGACTATTTTTCTATCTTTGCACATAATAGACTCCACAATGTCTATCTCTACAACCCAAAAATTTAGAACAATAATTATATGTGGTTAAGTTGCATACAAATACAATTATTTTTTTGGTCAAATCTAATGTACTATTTAGAAAATTTATGTGCAAATAAATGATACTACTCATAGTACAATATAATAGCTAAACCTTATCACTAAAGATTAGATGATAATAGAAAGAGATAAAAGATAATTATATACCAAAAGAGCATTACATAGTTGTCGAGAATCCAAGAGAAATAACCTAACATGATTCAATATTTACTAAACTATATATTTTTTAAGTTTAAACAACACAAAGTAATAATGTGGAAGCAATATACACAAACACAACATTTACACAAATGCTATTGTACAATACATGTTTTATTCCTGAAGGGTTCCTTCGAAATGACTCTATCCACATTTATGTTTTTAGCTAGCTTTTCGGTGATACCCATGTGACTTTGGTGAAATGCCTCTATGTCCTATTTTCATGAATAGTGTATGTTTAATTATATATAAATAAAAATGGACTAATCATAATAAAAAGTTAAGCATGCTTTATTTAGGGTAGCAATGAGACGATTAACTTATCAAGATAAGTCTTAATGTGCAATCCTTATGCACATTCACTCTCATGAGGGGTGTCTTCATGTGAACCACCACTTAAGAAATATAAACCAATAAATTTGACTCCAAAACTATACAATTGAATCTCTATATAACTATACTATTTTGATAATAATTTATAATATTGCTTCAACCTTTGTGATATTGCAATTATCATATAAGTATGTCATTTTTTGTATCATACTTATTGACCCACGTTTCATGAGCAGTAACTCACAAGAAGCCATCTTTTACGAGAATGCAAGAAGAGGGGTAAAAATTTATTAAGACAGAAAGGAATACAACAAGGAAAGCTCAACAAGGAGCTCGATCCTGAGCAAAAAGATCATCAAATTCTTGCACCATCTCAAAGGACAGTTGCCTCCTATCCCTAATATTCCAACCCGGATCATGACTAGATGCCCATTTGGCTAAACAATCAGCAGTTCTATTCCATTCATGAGGAATATATGTGAACCTAAAGAACTGAAAAGAGGAAGACAAGAAAAGAATCTGCTTAACAACAGTGGCCAGCTGCCAACTAACGTCCTCAAGCTCTTGCGAAGAAAGCATGTTCACCACCACCTGGGAATCAGACTCACAGATAATCTTACTCCATCCTCGCAAGCAACATTGTTCCACAGCATATAAAATAGCCTGAGCTTCCATGAGATTGTTAGTCTAATCACCCTTATGAACTGAGAAGAAAAATTTAACATCCCTAGAACTACAACGAGCCACTCCACCAATACCAGCCGGACTAGGATTCCCACGGGAAGAACCATCAGTGTTAATTTTCAAAACTCCACAGGGAGGAGGAGTCCAGTGCCCATCCCGGTTAACCAGACCCTGCCTCTGATGGTGAAGCTGCCTGGACATAGAAAGAAACCTATGAGCTGCAGATGAAAATTGAGGCGATTACAGATAGCAAGATCAACCGGATCCATACCCCCATCAAGCTCACACTTCACAAGAATAGTTTCCTGAAGAGAATGTGATATTTTCCACCAAAGATGCAAAACACCAAGCCGAACATCTTGGAATATGCGACGATTCCTCTCCAACCAGATATGCCAAAGCATGAAAGATGGGCCAGCAATCCAAGCAGCATGGAGAAAAGAAGACTTGGAGGGAGTAGTACCCAAGCGGGCCCAGAACTCAGGCAAAGAGGAAGCATGCTGACAAGAGCAACCCCAAGCGCTCCACCAAAGGTGCCATATCTGAGTAGAATAGGAGCAATGGAAGAATAGATGGGAGATAGACTCCTCTCCATTACCACACAAAACACAATAAGAGGGGTCCTGAAATCCACGTTTACAAAGATTATCCCAGGTAAGACAACGGTTGTAAGCCACTAGCCACATGAAAAAAATGCACTTGGACCAAGAAACTTTATTCCAAACTTGCTTCCACCAAGGGACCTTAGCATCCCCAAATAATTGTCTAGTTATCTCCTGATACCTAGCAGAGACATGATATTTACCAGACAAGGTACCGCCCCAAGCCAAAACATCTGGACCAAGCAAAGAAGAACACTCTCTAGAGGCCAAAATTTGAGAAAGCTCTTGACGATCCATGTCTGTACCTCTAGGAGGCCAATCAGAAGAATGCTTCCATCTGTAACCAACAACAGGTCCCAATTGATAAGGAGTCTTGTAATGAGCCACTTTATCCCATCCAGCGGCAAGAAAAGAGTCACAAAGAGGCTGAAGATGAGGGTATATGGATAAAATGGAAGGGAATCCATCCCAAGCATCAGACCAAAACAAAGCTTGAGAACCTCCTTTACATATCCAAAATAGACACCTCTTTACCAACATCGCACCTGTCTTCAAAGTATGCCAAACCATTGAGCCACGACCTTCAAGAGGAAGTGCAAAAACAGAGCAAGGATCAGCACCATGAAAATATTTATGAGTGATAATACGAGCCCAAAGTTGATGTTGTCCAGAGCACCATCGCCAATAAAGTTTAGCAGCCAAAGCTTGACTACTCAATAGAGCAGATCGAAGACCAAGACCACCCTCCTTTTTAGGCCTACAAACAGTTGCCCAATTAACCAAGCTCCATTTAGTACTATGCAAATTACCACTCCAAAGGAATTGTCGAGAAAGAGCATCAAACTCCTTGAGAAAGTAAATAGGTGCAGCGTGAACCATGCTTCGATAAGTAGGAAGAGCTTGGATAACAACTTGAAGAAGAGTAACCCGGGCAGCAGTAGAAAGCCATCTATGAGTCCAATGATTTACCTTATCCTGAAGCTTGGTAATCAAATTTTTCCAAAAGAGACATGGTTGCGTAGAAACAACAATAGGGATGCCAAGATAAGTCAAAGGAAGTGATCCTATTTGAAACCGTAGGATACCAACAATCTTGTGTTGAATAGAATCAGGAGTGTTAAAAAAGTAAATGGAAGATTTGTGCTCATTAACTTTCTGGCCTGAAGCTGCCAAATAAACGTCCAAAGCATGTCGAAAGGCTTCAGCTTCCTTGATCCTAGCAAGACCAACACGAGCATAATCATCAACAAATTGAAGATGGGAAAGAGAAGGTAAGCAATTACCCCACCGCCAGCCTTGAATAGAATTCTGGGACACCTGATGCTTAATGAATCTGCCCAAGCCTTCAGCCATGATGATGAATAATTATGGGGAGAGAGGGTCACCCTGGCGGAGGCCTCTAGAAGCACCAAATAGTTGAGAAGGTTGACCATTAATAAGAACAGAAAAAGAGGCAGAAGTAACACAACTCATAATCCAACTCACCCAGTTAGAGCTAAATCCAAAAGAAAGAAGAATAATCCTTAGGAAGCTCCAGTTAACTCTATCGTAGGCCTTAGCCATATCCAGCTTAACAAACATGGCTCTCTCCCTTGAAGTAGCCATAGAGTGAATAGCCTTAGTAGCAATAACCACCCCATCCAAAATTTGTCTGCCAGCAACAAAACCACCTTGTTCTTCTGAGATAATAATGGAAAGCCACCTTTTCAATCTCTCAACAATCAACTTAGTAATAACTTTGTAAACCACATTACATAAGGCAATTGGTCTAAAAACCTCCAATTGATTAGCACCCTCTCTCTTAGGAATAAGAGTCAAGAATGTAGAGTTCAAAGCTCGAACCATCTGCTTGCTAGCATAGGATTCTTTAACCACCTCCAACAAATCATGATTAATGATGTCCCAAAATTTCTGAAAGAATTCAACTGGAAAGCCATCAGGACCAAGAGCCTTCCCCTTAGGCATGCCAAAGACCACCTCCTCCAGCTCTTCCAAAGAAATAGGATGCATGAGATAATCATTCATTTCCTGAGTGATAAGTGAAGGAATACATGAAAAAATAAGATTTTCTTCATTATCAGTAGGAGGAGAGTCCTCAGAGAAGAGGGTAGAGAAGTACCAAATAGCCTCCTGGAACAAAGCTGGCAAGGAATTCAGTTGGATACCTTGAGAATTAACCAAAGAAGAGATAGTACTTTGATTCTGGCGAGATTGCACTGTTTTATGGAAAAAGGCAGTGTTACGATCACCTTCCTGGAGTCAATCAACTCTAGCCTTTTGCTTCCAAAAAATTTCCTCTCGAAGTTCCCATTCTTCTAGAGCTCTAGAAGCAAGGGATTCAGCCTTGCCAAGATCCTCTGAGAAACCTCGATCTCTAATCTCCCTTGTGATGACATCACGATCTTCTTGAGCAAGCCTCTTCATAAAGTGAAGGTTCCCAAAGCATTCCCTATTCCATATCTTGAGCTGCCTTTTAACATATTGAAGCCTTTTAGAAAATGAGAACATTGCAGTACCATATATAGGAGCACCATCTTTCCACCAATAGAAAACACAATCATGAAGAGAGGAGTCCCGAAGCCACATCAACTGGAACTTAAAAGGAGGATGCTTCGAAAAATAAGCCCCTATAGCAGAAAATTTGATTGGCCAATGATCTAAACCCCTCCAATCAAGGATTTCTGAAGAGATAGTAAGGGTGCCACTAACGCAGAAGTAAGAAACAAGAAATCTATCCAGACGTTCTGAGATAGCAGCAACACCAGTCCTACGATTATTCCAGGTATAGAGACCATTAGAAGGCTTAACATCAGAGAGATGCAAAAGAGATATATGTTGCCGAAGAAGGGCAGAAGAAGGCCCCAATCTAGCCAAACCACCATGCTTCTCCTCCAGACTTAAAACTGAATTGAAGTCCCCTGCTAACACCCAAGGATGATAAGGATGACAATTTCTAACATATTGAATATGTTCCCAAAGTTCCTCCTTTCGCACAAGATCAACAGGTGCATACAAATTAGTAACCATGATTACCTCTCCTGAGTCTAGAGCAGAAGCTACCATAGAGAGAGCTGAGCGAGAAGACATCCAGCCAAGAGGAGAAATTTTTTGAGGATCCCAAAATATAGCTAAACCACCCGCACTACCTGTTGCCCCAACACATTGGCATTGGCCACGAGACCAAATACTAGAGGCATGTTGGACCATAGACTCCACAGAGAGCTTAGTCTCTTGGATACAAAAAACATCAAGGCTATGATCAACCACCAAGTTATGAATAACCTTTTGTCTAGGGATGCTATTCAACCCCCTTACATTCCATGAGAGAATAATCATCATTGGGTAGAATTGGGAAAATGAGAATCCAAAGGTTTCACTGAACCAGACTCAATCAATATATCTCCTATGAGTTTAATCTTCTCTTGGTTTGCTTTGCACCCACTCCTTAGAGGAGGAGTAGAAGAAGCCCGCTTAAAGGGTCGAGACATCAACCCCAAGGGGAGAGGAGAACCCTTGCCCTTACTTGATGGTAGCACATCCTTAACCAAGTCAGCCAAAACAACATCATTATCCTCCAACACTGCATGAGTCACCAGAGCCTTTGTCACATGAGCTACAGGGACCTCACAGTTCTGACATACTACAACTTGGGATGCCCCACAAGCATCATTAGGAACAAATCTCTCATATGGGCAAACTGGATCAGAAGAGATAGGAGGAGGAATACCCTCCTCTAGAACCATACTATCCAACACCTCAAAGCGGTTAAAACCTGAATCAAATAATCTTTCTTTCAAAGGCCTCTTTTGACCATGGCCCTTAGCACGAGGGCGAACAGGGGTAAATCCATCCTTATCCTGCATTTGAGCCTTACCCTTACCTGTAGCATCTTGCGGATTCATCCCCTTGGTAGTATTAGCCATTTGAGATTGTCCTTTCCCTGTAGTATCTGCCAAACCACCAGTATTGCCAACTGTAGAACCATCCACTCTTTTGAAACTTGAGTTACGGGAGCACTGACGTAGTAAATGACCATACTCATGACAAATCCGAAAACGGAAAGGAAGAGATTCATAATCTAACTGCTGCACCCAAGAAAAATCCCCCATACCTAATCTAATGTTACACATCATAATGAATTTCTTCACAAAAAAGAAAAAATATTTTTAAATGAAATATTTAAATATAACTTAATATCAATAAAAATCCTATCCATCACATAAAAGTACTCCAAATTCTAACTCAAATAGACCTACGAAATTGTACAATTATTAATTAAAATAAGATGCCTCTTTTTATGAAACATGAAGATATTTGAGATACCCACTAATATTTTTTCCTACATTTGTAAACGTGGTCAGAGTTTTATTGGCCGGTCCACTTACCTACCATTTCTTTTCCACAAGGCACACCAACCATCAATTTCCTTAAATAGCCAACATGAATTATGACAAATACCATTAAGAACAGTAAAATATACATCATATTTAGAGAAAATGCAGAAAACCGTATTGCTTATGCAGAAATCTACTCTTCTGCAGTGGCCTCAACATTAAGATCAAACTTCCCAACACCCATATTTTGACTACTTCCAATACATGGATTTTCTGGCACTAACAAAGTTATTTCATTCTTGTTTGAGCAATAACTTTGAGAAATCTACTCTTCTGCAGTAGCCTCAGCATTCAGATCAAATTTCCCCACACCCGTATTCTGATCACTCCTAATATAAGGATTTTCACATACAACCAAAGTGTTTGTATTGTTTGAACAATCAGTATAACTACAATGTTTCTCCACCAAGGCAGAAAAATCTTCCCATTGGAAAGAGGGCTTCCATGGAGGTTTACATTTGATAACACTCCCACCATCATCCTGAGATTTAGATTTACCTACAGAAGGGACATTTATTAGCTTCTGTTTACAAAGCTTGTGCATTGCATGAATTCTGTCAATTACAGCAAAAAATTCTTGGACTTCATCTTCATTCTCGTCTTCTGCTGGACGTTCCCTGCACTTTTCTCTCTCACACAGGCTACTCTTATGCTCTCCACAACTTGGTAACTTTTGCTCTCCTCCCTTATATTCCATTATGATAATAAACAGAAATTTTGATGATGGATAGTGGAATCTGATCAAAATTTTCAACAAAAGCTTTAGAACGTAATTGAAATATGATTCAAACATTGAAACAAAAACTTTTTGAAAATGATAATAATTAACCTTGGTTCCTTGCTGGCTAGCAGTTCAACCCACACCCTCACGCCATATTTTCAAGTAGAATATATAGAAGACTTGAAGATATAAATTTACAGGTTTAAACCAGAAGCGAAAAGATCTTAAGAAGACTTGAAAAGAGAGAAAAAAGGATTGAGGACTTCATGTCACCTCAAATCTACCGCACAAAATAAATCCTCGTTCCACAACATGGAATTCATCCGCAAAAATTCATGAGAGACAAAACATTTCTATGGTTGAAAAGCTGGCGGGTCAAAGAATTTGTGGAAACTGCTTTGATAAAGTTGAAAACACCAGTATGATGTTTCTGGAAATTTAGAAAAAGGTTTCATCTAAATGAACGGAGAAGGTTCATTTCAAATTGACTATCATTATTAAATTCAAAATTAAATTAGGGCTGGAAGAGTACCTCTTATAGTGTAAGGAAGCAAAGGTGCGCGGAATCGCTTTCTACGTTAATCTTTGAGAGGATGATTATGAAAATCAAAATAACTATTGCAAAGATCTCAAGAAATGCATAATAACATAATCAAAATAACAAAGAACACACAACACAATGATTACCATGGGGAAACCCTTCCGGGAGAAAAACCCCACCCTCCAAAACTCGCACAATGTATTATCAAACTAAGATGATTACAATACACTTGCAATGCAAGTTCTTACAGGAGCGCATCACCACAACTCGAACTTGGAGAGACTCCTTCTAGCACTAGTCTTGCAAACTAAACTCAATTACACAAACACCTCCCCAAGCCCTTCCTTTTATTGTGATTTTACAACTTGGAAACCACTTATGGTTTTACAAAACCATGGGTAAAACTACCATGCCACATGTTACCCATTTTTGACATTTACATTTTCAATATGGAAAAACAACTAGGTTAAAAATAGTAATCCTGTCCACAATTTTGTCTCTTAGTCTAGACCCCCATAAAAGTCACAAAATGAGTCATCAAGGCTCTAAAAATAGCCTACCTATATTCTACTAAGGACAAGACTCATTTAACAACTCACTAACCACTTTCCAATGCATAAACAAGTGGAAAACTCCCACAAACTAATTCTGGAATTTTCCAAGAAAAGATTGCAAGGTTGAGACACATGTTTCTCAACATATAGTCTAGTCATATTTTATTTATCATTTGTTGAATTTCGCCAATGTGAAATATATTATCAAATTGTTTTGATAGTGGTTCATATTTAGGAAATAATAGATCAATTGTGCAATTCTGTTGTTATGTATAGTATAATAACTTTGAGTTCAATTTTGCAAATATTTCGGTTGTCAAAAAGTAATGAACAAATAATAGAATAATAGAATAATTTTAGATAACTCTTTGAAATGACTATTTTTTTATCCTTGCACATAATAGACCCCACAATATCTGTCTCTACAATCCAAAAATTTAGAACGATAGTTATATGTGGTTAAGTTGCATACAAACACAACTATTTTTTTGGTCAAAATCTATTGTACTATTTAGGATTTATTTATGTGCAAATAAACAATACTAATAAAAGTAAAATATAATAGCTAAACCTTATCACTAAAGATTAGATGATAATAGAAAGAGATAAAAGATAATTATATACCAAAATAGCATTACATAGTTGTCTCTTCTCTCTCAGAAAAGTGTTTGTGATAATGGATTGAGAGAAATCTTGGTTGTTGTTGTGAGCTTCAAGAACATTATGAAATTTTGGCAAAGCTTCAAATGTAAGACTAAAGAGACAAATAGAAAACAATTCATAATGATCACTTAGAGGGAGGGGGAAGATTGAAAGTTTTATTGTTTGGAATGAGTGGGAAAAGCCATGTAATGCCCTGCTTGAGAACCCAAGAGAAATAACCTAACATGATTCAATATTTATTAAGCTATATTTTTTTAAAGTTTAAACAACACAAAGTAATAATGCCAAAGCAATATACACAAACACAACATTTACACAAATGCTATTACAATACAAATTTTATTTCTTATGGGTTCATTCGCATTGAGTCATGTTTAAGAAAGTTATTAATAAGTTTAAGTCTCAAGTACAATGTCTACGATTAAAATGAATGATAGATACATAATCTCATAAGAGATTACATAAGATCAACTAATATGATGAAGTACAAACAAATAACACCATCCATTGCACATGTCGCAGGGTATGTAATAAAAAATAGTTTATGTTTAATTATATAAAAATAAAAATGGCTCTGTCCACATTTATGTTTTTAGCTAGCTTTTCGGTGTTGCCCATGTGAGTTTGGTGAAATGCCTCTATGTCCTATTTTCTTGAATAGTGTATGTTAAATTATATATAAATAAAAATGGCATATTCATAATAAAAAGTTAAGCATGCTTTATTTAGGGTAGTAATGAGATGATTAACTTATCAAGATAATTCTAGACATTCACTCTCATGAGGGGTGTGTTCATGTGAACCACCACTTAAGAAATATAAACCAATAAATTTAACTCAAAAACTATACAATTGAATCTCTAAATAGCTATAATATTTTGATAATAATTTATAATATTGCTTCATCCTTGTGATATTACGATTATGATATAAGTATGTTATTTTTTATGTTGTACTCATTGACCCACGTTTCATGAGTAGTAGCTCACAAGAAGCTATCTTTTACAAGAATGAATGGAACCCATAGCACTCATTGCATCTAGGTGATGCTCATAGAGATGAAGCACTATGTCTTCCTAGAAGGTTTCTCATCTTATTACTACTCCTATTCGAACATACTCAACCACAAAATTTTATCATTCTTATTTAAAAAATTCTATAATAATTGAATTATTCAAACATCACCATATCTAATGTTACACGTCATAATGGATTTCTTCACCAAAAAGAAAATACATTTTAAAATAAGATATTTAAATATAACTTAATATCAATAAAAATCCAATAATTTTTAAATTTTTTTTGTAGCTTAACTACATTTTTACATAAATCATTCAAATTAAGCTTTCAATCCATCACATAAAAGTACTTCAAATTCTCACTCAAATAGACCTATGAAATTGTACAATTATTAATAAAAGTAAGATGCCTCTTTTTATGAAAAATGAAGATTTTTGAGATACCCACTAATATTATTTTCTACATTTGTAAACGTGGTCAGAGTTTTATTGGTCAGTCCACTTACGTAACATTTCTTTTCCACAAGGCACACCATCAATTTGCTTAAATAGACTAAAGTAGGCAACATGAATTATGACAAATGCCATTAAGGACAGTAAAATATACATCATATTTAGAAAAATGCAGAAGACCGTATTGCTTATGCAGAAATCTACTCTTCTGCAGTGGCCTCAACATTAAGATCAAACTTCCCAAAACCCATATTTTGACTACTTCCAATGCATGGATTTTCTGGCACTAACAAAGTTATTTCATTCTTGTTTGAGCAATAACTTAGAGCACTACCTTTGCCAGTCATGGCAGAAAAATCCTCCAATTGAAAAGAGGGCTTCCATGGAGATGTAAATTTGATAACTCTACCACCATCATTTTGAGATGTGGGTATTTCTCCTGCAGAAGGGAGATTCATTGGCCTCTGTTTGTAAAGCTTTTGCATTGCATGAATTCTTTCTACCACGACAAAAAATTCTTGGACTTAATCTTCATTCTCATCTTCTGCTGGATGTTTTCTACACTTTTCTCCTTCACACCGTCTTTTATCATGCTCTGCAAAATTGTGCTCTTGTTCCTTGCATTCCATGATAATATCTAATATAAGGCTTAACCTTGATGGTTCAAGGGCGTGATCTGAAATGTTGATAAAATTTCAAATATAAGTTAGAATTCTATGATAATATCTAATATTAGGCTTAACCTCGGTGGTTCAAGGGCGTGGTTTGAAATGTTGATAAAATTTAAAATACAAGTTAGAACTTTACAATCTACCAATCTGATGATAAAATCCAATACACTTTCTTATAATAGATCATAAAATATGATTCTAAATACTAATACAATAAATCTGATTAGATTTCCACAATCCATTAGACTTTTCTATCTTTTGCTTCTGGATTTGATTGTGTTCGTTTTTTTAGCATAAAAAATGAACACAATCAAATCCAAAAGCAAAAGATAAAAAAACACTAATACAATAATTCACTTTAATTCAGAAATAAGAACAATCTTTTGAGCATCGAACCCTAAAATCTACCAATCTAACTATAAAATCTAACACAATCTTCTATAATAGACCATAGAATATGATTCCAAAATCCCATAGTTCACTTTTATTCAGAAATATCTTCTGAATATTAATGTTTGCTGAATTTTTCTCCATCATACTGTCTTTGCTCATGCTCTGCAAACTTATCTGTTGTCCCTTGCATTCCATGATAACCATCCAAAACCAGAAAAACAAGATTATAACGGAAGACATAAGAAGGAAAAAAAGGGTGAAAAAACTCACCTCAAACTCACCACAAAGAGAAGTATCTCCATTGCACAACATGGAATTCATGCACACAAATCAGATATGCAAACCATTTATTATTTAGAAAGTGGGGATGTAGAGATTGTGTGGAAACTGATATTATATGAAAAAGGAAAATAATCACACGCGGAAGAAAAACAATGCGGCCTCACATAATTTCTAAAGTTGATGTATTCTGTGAGAAGAATGGCTTTGATTTTACAGGCTGACATTTGTACAAGTAATTGTTTTGCAATTTGTCACATTGATGTCGTCCATCGTACCTTTCTGGTGATGCACGTATGGCGTGGAGAATTTTTAACGAATAAAGCGGGCGTTTAATTGGAGTCTAAACTAAGGCCCCATTTGTTTGTAGGAATAGGAATGGGAAAATTAGAATTGATTCTGTATTCACTGTTTGTTCTATCAAATTAGAATAGGGAATACGGAATTTCATTCTAATTTTACTTCAAAAACAAAGATATGTCCATTTCAAAAAAAAGCTGTTATTGGAATGGCCCATTCTTATTCCACATTATCTTTTTCAAAATTTAACAATTATTTAGAATCCGTTCTCATTTTAGTGCTCGATTATGTCGTTTTCATGCTTTGGCACTCGATTCCGTTGTTTTCATTTTCATTCCAGCGGAATTTGTGGAGGGTTTTTGCTGTGCTCGCATTGTGCAGAACGGTCGACACCATTGTTTCCACAGTTGCCACCGACACTGGTATGATCTCGTTTTAACCAATGAGCCTTCTATGATTGCCTCTGATAGGCTTCTGCTGGTGAGGAGTCACTCCATTGCTGACGAATCCTTCACCGAACAGACTAAATAAACCAATTCACCATTTTATTCGCATATTTAGAAAAATGCCTATGATCTTGGAAATGACCAGGCCTGGGTGAGGGATTTAAATTTCCATTCAATGGATGAAGTGACAGAATGAATGCTATGAGAGGAAATGTAAAAGGGGAAAATAAAATATTAAACATGGTTAAATTTGATATATTTAAATATTAAATAATAAATTGTTGGGTAGTATATATCATTTATTCTTAAAAATATGTGTCATTCTTATATCTATTCTTAGTTAGTTGTAGAAAATATATATTTACATTTCTTTGCAAAAAAAATTAGGATCTTTGATGGGAGAATTAGGATGTGGTATGTAGGTTATTAATAATATTGTTTGTGTGTTTTTTGTTTTTTTGAAGGATAGATGGAATGCCCCTTGAAAATTATTGTTTAAATTCTGGCCATTTAGTATCTGTGAAACTAAATATGAAGAATCGAGCAGGGGATCCAGCTGGTTAATCATATTTGAAAGCTCACCATGTATCTATTCATTAAAAAATGTTGACATAAATTAATTTCAAATAGAATGAAAAAAAAAAATTCTTTACCATAAATTGAAATAATTAACCAAATATAATAATATAGTGAAACAAATAAAATATATTAAATGAATTTAAAAATCAAATTGACGTACAAATCAATTCAGATCAAATTTTACAAATTTCACAATTATATTATTGTGTATAATATTTTTATGTTTATATCTACTCATTAAAAATGTTGACATAAATTAATTTCAAATAGAATGGAAAAAATAAATTAGTTTTTTTTAATAATAAGTTGAAATAATTAACCAAATATAATACTATATTAAAATAAATAATATATATTAATTTAAAAATCAATTTTCCTAAATCTAAGGTGATAGTATCAATTTTGAAAGTATCTGAAATGCTAGAGGGCAAAGGACTATCATGAACTTGGTCCATAACATCCTCATTTTTATCCTCACTCTCCATTTCTTCCTCATATTTCTTCCTCATATTGTTCTCCATATAAATTACTTCTAGTGGCCATGCATTTAGGTCTAGGGCCATAATTTTCCCTCGGATTATTAGATTTAGGCATACCAGGATTGATTAAGGGGTTTTTCTCTCTTAGTCTCATATTCAACTAGTTGATGCCCTTTCTAGAAGTGGTACTAGGGTTTTGAACATCAAGAATTTCAAATTTTTTCTTCTTCATCTTCTTAGCCAAGAAAATGTGGTCCTCAAAAGAATTGGTAGGGGGGAGGAACTTTGGCTAATAATTTTATAGGGTGATAGGCTAAGACTTAGATTTTGAGGGTGAAGGCCTTTGTAAAATTTAAAATGACAAAAAATCAAAGCTTGATCGTACACACAATAATTTTTCCCCTCCTCACATTTCATTCTAATATTCCAGACACAATCCTCAATAGAATGTAATAGGAGAAAAGGGAAGGAAATAAAATATTTGTTTTGGAAGTGATTCAAAATAGGAAAATGATAGTAATAACACACCTTGAATTTTTCGTCCATAGCAACATAGCACATAATGACATAATAAACCATATCCCACAGTTTAGGAATCTTATCCCTTGCAAAACCACTATGGAAGCGGATAGGGGCTTCGTAGAGAGAAAAAAGTTCTTGAGGCTTCTCTAATCCTTAACTCTTGGTTACTTCCTCCATGATTTTCCTTCCATGTACATGCCGGTTACAATAGTTATTAGCTCTTCAGTGATCTCGAAGGAGATCCTATCAATGGTAACCATCCACTTCTTCTAGGAGTCAAAAAATTGCCAAATGACCATCTCGTCATGGCCCTCAATGCTTTCCATGAAGGGAATGAAACCTCCTTCCTTCAAATGAGACCACATTGCTTTGTCCTTCCAAATAAATATCTCAATTCTTGATGGTTCAATTGTTGAATTAGCTCCCTCCATGACCTTGTCATTGTCAAGGTCCACAACTAGCTCTTCTTCCCCTTACTTAAGATCGACCACCATTTCCTTCATCAAACTATTGAAAACCAAAGCTGAACCCTTACACTCCAGGAAATGACACTTCAAATTATGAAAAAAAAAAAGTAAATAAAGGCCACTTAGGTATTATAGCAATTAAGTTACAATAATAATTAGATTGCTAGATCACATTATATCTATGATTTCCTTTTGAAACCCAGTGTCAAGATTTGTATATCCATCTTGGATGACATAAAATATCCTTCCTAATATTTCTTTCAATATCAACTTTCCAATTCCCATCATTTATAATGTTTTTCAAATTTTTAGTAGAGGTAATGCTATAGTAAATAAAAGCCTTCTCCAAATTGATTGCAATCATAACGCGGTCAACTAAAAAAAAAAAATATTTAGTAAAAATAAACCTTGCCAAAATAAGGAGCATTGTGAAAAGACACTTCCTATTGTACATCAAGTTGTACACCATCATTTAAAGGACTCTTTATGGATGAGCGATTTGATCACCTCCAAAAGATCTTCCTCATTTTTCCAGACATTAGCATTCAAGACTTCGTATCCATATCTCGCTAGGCTATCCACTGCCTAGTTTCCTTCCCTATAAACATGATGTATCTTGACATCATCAAAACCACTCAGACTACACTGGGCATCTCTTATGATTGGTATGGCATTCCAACTCATCTTGATATCTCCCTTGGCAACTTTAATGACTATCATAAAATCTCCCTCCATAATCAAATTTTGAATGTCCATGATGCTAGCTAACTCCACTCCCCACAAGAACCTAAGAACTTTATTACTTGAAATTGACCTTACCACATTTTCTAAAATATCCCTCAATATTAGTACCTTGAGCATCTCGAATCATTCCTAGGGGGGGGGGATTCCATTTAGTTTGCAACCTCTTCTTGACCTTAGAATTATTAACTTTCTAAATAACATAGTTGATTTTCCAAACATTTTCCCAATCCCACTTGATTTGTGTTTGTGTGTGTGTCTGGGGCGCGGGAGGTGGGGGGGGGGGGGGTGGAGCGTAGAGGAGGCTTCCATTTCTAGTTTAGGTCCCCCCTAACTTATTCTTCAGTACATTTATGTATAACAACCTCCTAGGGGGGTATACCTATATTTCTAAAGATACGATTATTCCACTCTTTCCATACTTTCTAGCAAACATAGGGGGAATGCCCTTCCAAACCATTTTGATTAGGGGGTGGTTTAAAGGCCTCTGCCATTTGAGGATAAATTGGGAGACAAAATTATGAAAGACCCATGTAATTTGAAGGTTTCTAAGAATAGACTACCAAACTTGAACAGAGTGAGGACAATGAATAAAAAGGTGCGGGATAGACTCTTCATATTGGCAACACAACACACAACTATTGCACATCTCAAAGCCATGCCTCATAAGGTTGCTAATGGTAAGAATGCTATTATGCTTGACCAACCACTAGAAAAAGTTAGCTTTGGGAAGGAATTAGGAATGCGAAACATTTTTCCATTTCAAAGCTCCCTCTACACACAACAAGGACAAATAAGATGATTTTACACTAAATTTGTGTCTCATATTATTTTATCCATCTTTAGAAAGGAAAGAATATGTATCTCCTTCAGGAGAGCGTTTAATTCTTCTAATAGAACTTTATCTATACCGATGAAGTTATTAGTGTTAAAGGTCTTCCACTTGTTGTGATGTATGTAGTGTTTCACCATTTCCCCTATCTTTGTTTCCCCCCTCCTTTTTAGCACAAAAAACTTCATTTCAACTAAGGGGACTTCTCCAATCCATCTATCCTTCCAGAACTGAGTCTAGTTTCCATCACCAATACTTCATCTTATGTGCCTTGTCAAATGTTTCCTTATTTTGATGATATTGTTCCATATCCTTGACCCCACCAACAACCCATGAATAAAGAGAGCCTGGGTAAAAGGGCAGAATTTCAAGTACTTAGCACTCATAATACAACACTAAGGGGTAGAGTTTTGGGCCAGCCTCCAACCAACCTGAATCATGAGGGTTTTAATAATATCTCCAATTCTTCTAAGATTTAGACCTTCTTGAGACTTCGATTTATACACTACATCCCAACTAATGAGGCTTAGCTTTTTCTTTTCCTTTGATACCGTCCAAAGGAAATTTTGTTGCATTATATCAATAGTATCTTTGAACTTGCTAGATATCTTAAATAGGGATAAAAAATAGACAAGAATTCCTTGTAAGGGGGTCAAAAGAAGCTAAAGTTTACCCGTGTTATCAGGACCTTCCCCTTCTAACTTGCCAACTTCTGCTACATCCTCTCCACCACTGTATTCCAGAATTTGTGGGTCACCTCCTTAATTGTAAGGGGAAGATCCAGATAAGTATTAAGGAGTTTGGCATCCTAGCATTGCAACTCCCAGATAATTCTCTACTCAAGATTCATCTTAGTGTTGCTCAAGTATAGCTTACTTTTATGATGATTGATATGTTTCCTTGATACTTCCGCATTCCCATCCAGAGTCATTTTCCAAGGCTTCGCCTCCCTTATGGAAGACATTATGTACAAAAGGGTGTCATCAAAAAGTTGTTGTAGATCCTTAGGAGGGAGGGTCAAAAAAAGTTTAATCCCTATGATTTTTTTGCCAAGATGCCATGGCTAGAAGGTTCCTACCTAGGATCCCAACAACCATGATAAAGAGGTAAGGCAATAACATGTCTCCTTGTCTGTGCCCCAACTCTGCTAGGAAAAAAGGTCTTAGGGAACCATTAAAAAGAACAAAAAATAAAATAGTGTTTTTTATATTTCCCCAATAAGCATGATAAAATTCTTAATCTAAGTAGGTTTCCACAATCCATAATTTAGATCGATGTAGTTTCTAGGATTGATTGTGTATAGAGTCATTTGCATCAATGTTTCAAATCACACTACGATCCATCATCAGGATGATAAGTGTAAGAGAAAGAATAAGTGATTTAAAATTTTGATGCAAAAAACTCTATACACAATCAATCCCAGAAACTACATCGATCTATGATAAAATGCTCTGAAATTTTGAATTTCTGAAGGATTTAAATAAGAAATTCCCTCTACACCTTATCACAAGCCTTAGAAATATCAAGCTTGAGTTCCATAGTAGGATTACCATCTCTTTCCATGGAGTGCATGATGTCATGGGAGGTAATCACAACATCCAAGATTTTCCTCCTAGGTACAAATCAATTTTGGGTCAAGCTAATAGTAGTATTCAAGATCGGTTTCATTCTATTTACCATCGCCTTGGAGAATAAATTATAAATAGTGTTAGAAAGGATTATTAGTTTGGAGTCTTCTAGGTGGGTGGGGTTGCTAATTTTTGGAATCAAGACTATAATAGTCTTTTTCAACTCTCTAAGGATCTTACCATTTTTGATGAAATCTCACATTGCATAAACAAGATCATACTTGATGATCTCCTAGAATCCCTAGAAAAATGTAGGAGGAAAGCCACCTAGTCTAGGGCCTTTGAAGGCTCCCATGGAAAATAATTTCCTCTTTACTTCTTCATCAATCACCTTCCTTACTAGGTCTTAGTTCTATCATCATCAACCATAAAGTGTGGTACCTTGAGGAAGTTTGTCTCAGTCTGGGAGCTAACATGAGTTGTCGAGGGGTTTTATATATCATGAAAATAACTGGTAGTCCACCTCCTTAGGTCCTCCTCTTCATTCATTTCATCATTGTCATTATTGATAAACTTCCTGATAGTGTTTCTCTTTTTATGCCTAGAGGCTGACTGATGAGAAAAGGTTGTATTCCTATCTCCCTCCAAGAGCCATTGAACCCTGGATCTTTGTTTCTAGAATACTTCATCTCTTCCTATCACCTGGTACCATTTCCTCCTCCACCCCTATCCCTATTCATGGGTATCCATTGAGAGATCATCTTCTTCCATTCTCCCTTGTAGTTCCTCTAGCTTACTTTCAATCTCTTTTTTTAAACTATTTGAATACATCTCCAAAGTAATTTTTTCTCAACTTGATAACCTCCCTTCTTATTATTCCAAGCTTCCTAGCTATGAAAAATATAGTCATCCCTTGTATTTTGGTGTTCCACTAGCAGTTAATTTGGTCTCAAGATTGAGGGTGTGAGTGGCACATTATTTCATAGAAGAAGGGTTTCTTCTTATGGTGATTTTTGATAGATCAAGTGAACAAAAACATTGAGCGATTATAGGCAAAACTTATAAATCCCCAGAGGGAAGTAAATAGAAGTATATCCCAACCCATAGAATTGAACACTCTATCAAGTTTCAACTTAATGAGGTTGTTTCCCATCCTATTATTAGACAAGGTGAATTGGACTCCCTGTAGCTCAACATCCATGAGGTCATTAGCACCTAGGAAACCCTCAAGATCATGCATGCCTTTAGAGACATCATCCAGTCCACCCTTTTTACTAAGGGGCATGAGGGGGTATTTAAATCTCCCACACACATGAAATGAACATCCTTCCAATTCTTCATACATTTAGAAGCTTCTTCCCAATGGTAAAGGTGCCCTACCCTTGTGTTTGGAGCATAGAAGTTCTGTAACACCCAATTATTTGCCTCCTCATTGAAGGAAACCACAATGAAGTGTGGGTGGCAATGAAGCTCCACACCAATGAGACTATTAGGGTTCCACATAGTGTAAATCTCCTCTAACATATTAGTGGCTTTACTATAGACATATTTATCTCCTTGACATAAATAATTAAACATTTTTTCAAAATTCTATTTACTCATCTTAACTTCCTAAATGAGAACTATATCTACCTTATGATCCTTGATCATAGATTTCACAAAAAAAAAATTCCTCAAACTATTAAAGACCCTAATATTCCATGAAATAAATTTCATTTCTTACCTCTTTGAGTCTCCTCCAAGTTTCTCTGTGACCTGCTAGCGATGTCCTAAGAGGTCATGTTGGCTCTAACAACCCTTGTTTGAGGCCTTTCTATTATTTTTTCTGAGCTCACAGCAGCCTTTGGTTGGCCATGCCTCTTCCATTTGGGTTCTTTCCACCCCTCATCCATCCCTAAAGGGATGAAAATAATATAGGATGGGGATTCCATCTTAAAGGGAAGTTGGAGTTCAATACAAGGAATATTGATTGTGAGAGTTCTCAATGATGAGGAGAAAGTTGACCCTTTATCACACATCCCCTCCCGTACCTCCTCAAGATGGACATGTTTCATCTTGTTCTCAATATTCCAAGGCACCCATACCTCAATAGCCTATGTTGTCCTTTCTTCAGTAGCCTCCATCAAAAAACCTCTTACCTCAAAGAGGTCACAAGCCTTGATCATCCTTTCCTCCAGAGGCTCCATCAAAACTTCTCCTTCCTCCAAGAGGTTGTATGGCTCCTTGTTGAATTATTTTGAGATAGCTTTATCTATTTGAACTTATCCTTCCACAGGTTCAATCATAACTTCTCCTTCCTCCAAGAGGTCGCATGGTTCCTTGTTGAGTACTTTTGATATAGCCATATCTATTTGAAAAGATGATATCTAACAAATAATTTGAACAAAGGTCAAATATGTGTAAAATGTAAAGAGGAAAATGAGAAACTAATAGGTCACACCTTGATGCACCTTAGGAGGGCAATGTAGTGTGAGACTTAAAAATTGTCCACCAAGAAGCCAAGTGTCATGGTTCATTTATATATTGGCCTTGAGCCACCTGTAGATATATATCTAACATAGAAAATAATATTTTTTAATTTATTTTTTAAATTATGATGAAATAGGTTCCTAATAGCTATAAAAATGCATTAATGGTAGATGCATTCAAAATAAGAGGTTTATCAAGTTCTATAGAGATACTTTAGCATTAAACAAAGTCAACACTAAACAAAGAATTGGAATTTAGCAAAAAAAAACTTTGTTACTTCTTATAACTATATGACATTCAATGTCTGGTCACACTACTGGTCCCATTTCCACATAGAGTATCAAATCAATATGCACATATTCAATGATGTGGTATATATCTAATATCTTTAGATTTGATAAAATTGATCCCTAATAATAACCATATTGACCATACTTTCCAAGAAATGTCTAATCGTAATATATAATATAATTATGTGACATCCTTGCATTAAATAAGACCAAATAGCCAACCTTATAAAGGTCATAGTCTAGAGTGATGGGGACAAGTTGTACTGGCCTCTCCACTTATAAAAACAAATGTTATACTAGCCTCTCACCTTTAAAAATAATTTCTAAAGTTTGAGTTCAATTAAATTTAAAATTAGTTGGCAGTGATAAGAATATCTAGGTTTCAATAAATTGTAATTGCCCATCTAATATTAATCTTCAACATAAAGAACTACAATTTTCAAAAGTAGTTTTATTTATTGGTAAAAATATGAATATTCAAAATAATATCTTGAATATAACAAAGTAGAAGACTTTTAATATCTATGGCGTAAAAGGAGATTTATGAATTTAAAAAAATTCTAATTTTAAAATGATTTGACAAAAACTCAAACACAATCAAATTAGAAATAAAAATAACATTACAAATGGATTGTGGAAATGTAATATTGTTAATTTGAACTTGTTATTTTTCTAAAATATTTATCATTTGAACTTTATTTTAATAATAATTTCTTTTACATTCTCGATTTTTCCTTCTTAAAAAAATCAATCTTATACATTACATATCTAACTTAAATATCATTATATCTCATTTTAAAATATCTTATGAAATATAATTCTATTATCAATAAAAATTAGTCAAGATTGTTTTTCTAAATGTTTTAAATCACACATTAATCTATCAAACCAAAATAATAGACATATAAAAAATGTATTATCAATAATATACAAATGATCTTGGTTATAAATATCAAATACTAATAACTTGACTCTTAGACAAAAAAAAATAATTTCAAGTAGAATATATAGAAGACTTGAAGATTTAAATTTAAAGGTTCAAACCAGAAGCGAAAAGATCTGAAGAAGACTTGGAAAGAGATAAGAAAAGGACCGTGGAGTTCATGTCACGTCAAACCTACCGCACAAAAGAAACCGCATATAATTCATGTGCAAAATTCATGATAGACAAACTATTTCGCGTCATAGAATTTGTGGAAACTGCTTTTTTGAAGTCTCTGGAAATTTAGGAAAATGTTTCATCTAAATGAACGGAGAGGATTCATTTCAAACTGACTATCATTATTAAATTCAAAATTTAATTAGGCTGCTAGTGTACCCCTTATAGTCTAGCCATATTTTAATTATCATTTATTGAATTTCGCCAATCTGAAATATTATCAAATTGGTTTGGTAGTTGTTCATTTTTAGGAAATAATAGATCAATTGTGCAATTCTGTTGTGTATAGTATAATAACTTTGAGTTCAATTGGACAAATATTTTGACTGTCAAAATAATAGAACAATAGAATATATTTTAGATAATTCTATAAAATTACTATTTTTCTATCCTTGCACATGATAGACTCCACAATGTCTATCTCTACAACCCAAAAAGTTAGAACAATAATTATATTTGGTTCAGTTGCATACAAACACAACTATTTTTTGGGTTGAATCTAATGTACTATTTAGAAATATGTGCAAATAAATGATACTACTAATAGTACAATATAATAGCTAAACATTATCACTAAAGATTAGATGATAATAGAAAAAGATAAAAGATAATTATATACCAAGAGAGCATTACATAGTTGCCTCTTCGCTCCGAGGAAAGTCTATGTGATAATGGATTGAGAGAAATCTTGGTTGTTGTTGTGAGTTTCAAGAACATGATGAAATTTTGGCAAAGCTTCAAATGTAATATTAAAAACACAAATAGAAAGCAATTCATAATGATCACTTAGAGGGAAGGGGAAAATTGAAAGTTTTATTGTTTGGAATGAGTGGGAAGAGTCATGTAATTCCCTACTCGAGAATCCAAGAGAAATAATCTAACATGATGCAATATTTTCTGAACTATATGTTTTTTAAGTTTAAACAACACAAAGTAATAATACAGAAGCAATATACACAAAGACAACATTTACACAAATGCTATTACAATACAGATTTTATTCCTGAAGGGTTCCTTTGCATTGAGTCATGTTTAAGAAAGTTATTAATAAGTTTAAGTCTCAAGTACAATGTCTACAATTATAATGAATAGAAGATACATAATCTCATAAGAGCTTACATAAGATCAACTAATATGATAAAGTACAAATAAATAACGCCATCCATTGCACATGTCATAGGGTATGTAATAAAAAATAGTTTATGTTTAATTATATAAAAGTAAAAATGGCTTTGTCCACATTTATGTTTTTAGCTAGCTCTTTGGTGCTGCCCATGCGACTTTGGTGAAATGCATCTATGTCCTATTTTCATGAATAGTGCATGTTTAATTATATATAAATAAAAATGACATATTCATAATAAAAAGTTAAGCATGCTTTACTTAGGGTAGTAATGAGATGATTAACTTATCGAAATAAGTCTTAATGCGCAATCCTTATGCACATCACTTAGAAGCAATGAATGGAAGTGAACATTCACTCTTATGAGGGGTGTGTTCATGTGAACCGCCACTTAAGAAATACAAATCAATAAATTTGACTCCAAAACTATACAATTGAATCTCTATATAACTATAATATTTTGATAATAATTTATAGTATTGCTTCAACCTTTCTAATATTATGATTATGATATAAGTATGTCATTTTTTATGTTGTACTCATTGACCCACGTTTCATGAGTAGTAGCTCACAAGAAGCCATCTTTTACGAGAATGAATGGAACCCATAGCACTCATTGCATCTAGGTGATGCTCATAGAGATGAAGCACTGCGTCTTCCTAGAAGGTTTCTCATCTTATTACTACTCCAATTCGAACATACTTAACTACAAAATTTTATCATCTTCTTATTTAAAAAATTCTATAATAATTAAATTATTCAAACATCACCATATCTAATGTTACACGTCATAATGAATTTCTTCACCAAAAAATAAATAAAATTTTAAATGAAATATTTAAGTATAATATAATATCAATAAAAATCCCATAAAAGAAATAAATTTTTTTTTTGCAGCCTAACTACATTTTTACATAAATCATTCAAATTAAGCTTTCAATCCATCACATAAAAGTACTCCAAATTCTAACTCCAATAGACCTACGAAATTGTACAATTATTAATTAAAATAAGATGCCTCTTTTTATGAAACATGAAGATTTTTGAGATACCCACTAATATTATTTTCTACATTTGTAAACGTGGTCAGAGTTTTATTGGTCAGTCCACTTACGTACCATTTCTTTTCCACAAGGCAAACCATCAATTTGCTTAAATAGACTAAAGTAGGCAACATGAATTATGACAAATGCCATTAAGGACAGTAAAATATACATCATATTTAGAAAAAATGCAGAAATCTACTCTTCTGCATTGGCCTCAACATTAAGATCAAACTTCCCAAAACCCATATTTTGACTGCTTCCAATACATGGATTTTCTGGCACTAACAAAGTTATTTCATTCTTGTTTGAGCAATAACTTAGAGCACTGCCTTTACCAGCCATGGCAGAAAAATCCTCCAATTGAAAAGAGGGCTTCCATGGAGATGTAAATTTGATAACTCTACCACAGTCATTCTGAGATGTGTTTATTTCTCCTGCAGAAGGGAGATTCATTGGCCTCTTTTTATAAAGCTTTTGCATTGCATGAATTCTGTCTACCACGGCGAAAAATTCTTGGACTTCATCTTCATTCTCATCTTCTGCTGGACGTTTTCTACACTTTTCTCCTTCACACCGTCTTTTATCATGCTCTGCAAACTTGTGCTCTTGTTCCTTGCATTCCATGATAATATCTGATATAAGGCTTAACTTCGATGGTTCAAGGGCGTGATCTGAAATGTTGATAAAATTTCAAATACAAGTTAGAACTCTACAATCTACCAATCTAACAATAAAATCCAATACACTTTCTTATAATAGATCATAGAATATGATTCTAAATACTAATACAATAATTTACTTTAATTCAGAAATAAGAACAATCTTTTGAGCATCGAATCCTAAAATCTACCAATCTAACTATAAAATCTAACACAATCTTCTATAATAGATCATAGAATATGATTTCAAAATCCCATAGTTCACTTTAATTCAGAAATATCTTCTGAATGTTAATGTTTGCTGAATTTTAAACTGTCTTTGCTCATGCTCCCTTGCATTCCATGATAACCATCCAAAACCAGAAAAACAAGATTATAACGGAAGACATAAGAAAGGAAAAAAAGGGTGAAAAAACTCACCTCAAACTCACCACAAAGAGAAGCATCTCCATTGCACAACACGGAATTCATGCACACAAATCAGATATGCAAACCGTTTATTATATAGAAAGTGGGGATGTACAGATAATGTGGAAACTGATATTATAAGAAAAAGGAAAATAATCACACGCGGAAAAAAAACAATGCGGCTTCACATAATTTCTGAAGTTGCTGTATTCTGTGAAAAGAATGGCTTTGATTTTACAGTCTGACATTTGTATAAGTAGATTGTTTGCAATTTGTCACGTTGATGCCGTCCATCATACCTTTCTCGCAATGCGCGAATGGCGTGGAGAATTTTAAACGAAAAAAGCGGGCGTTTAATTGGAGTCTAAAGTAAAGGTCTGAAACGTGGGAGAACATGTACTTCTCACAAGATTAGTATGGTCATGTTAAATTGTTTTATGATGCGACACTTTGTCGGTCATCTTTATTTGTTATATGACTTTTTTAATAATGGTTTGGTTATTTTATTGTGTTATGAGAAAAATATTGATTTTTTTATAAGTTTTAATTGTATAATTTATTAGTCAAACTTATTGACACGTGTTTCATGAAAATTAAAATGAATTACACAATTAAAATTAGAATGAACTACACAATTAAAATTTGATAACAATATCACAATTTGACTTTAAATATGAAAAAATCTCTCACTTATGAAAAATATTGATTGTCAAATTTTAAAATAAATTAAAAATACATTATATTAATTAAGCAATTTTCTAAGTTCAAACATTCCATTAATAATTAAAAATTTACAAGCATTCATATCATATTATTTAAATATTCTAAATAAATTTTATTTTATTATATAATGATAAATTATTTTACAATTTATATTATAAGTAATTTACTATAATTTTAACAATATTTTTTAATAATTTATTATTAAGTTCAATTGTTTTGTAAAAATATAGACCATCAATTTATATGGTCTAAGAAATTTTCAAGTTGTCATATATAGTCTAAAAGTGAAACAACAACCAATACAACCATCAAATTCCGTACTTCTAATGATATATATATATATATATATATATATATATATATATATATATATATATATATATATATATATATATATATATATATATATATATATATATATATATATATTGTCCATATCTTTTCTTTACTTAATTTCTTTTATCGTTAGGACCAAATTTGATTTTATCATTAGTGATTAGAACACAATTCAAGATGATGCAGATGATGTCGATACAAGCAAAAATGAGAAAATATCAAAATCTTTTTTTTTTTGGTATCTTCTATATTTTAGTATTTTGCATTTTCAGAGATCTTTGGGGCATTTTAGGGCTTTTCTTAAAGCTTCCAACACTGAATGTAGAACTCTTGGAGATCGTTTTACCAAAGGTGATAGTTTGCAATTTTGTGCTACAAGTAGGAAGTTTTTGAAATTAAGAAGCAACCAAAATGGGGGCTGATCCAGTATAGAGAGAAACACTATTCGAAGAGCGGTCGATAGTCATTACCATAATATCACCCAACCCCTTTTCTAAATTTCAAAAACCCTCCCATAAGCACAGTAGTAAGGTAAATATGATAAAAATTATCAAAAGTATTAACATCATACATAAAATTGGCCATCAAGTACAAATTGGTCATACTACCACTTCAACATAAAAAACCTAATGGGGGTTGAAGGCTTAGAAAATAACTAACTAATATTAAAAAAATGAAACAGAGATCACACCAACAGTGTAATGTCCCGTTTCTTGAGGAGTTAATTATTTATAAAGTTATGAATAAAAAAAAAAAAAAACTTAATAAAGTGATATATTTTATAAAGTCATTAAATAAAAAAATCTTCTAGAGGTTGCTGGAAGAAGCAGAGAAAAAATTAAAAAGGAGGCCAACCTATTGAGAAAAAAAGGAATAAATAGGCATTGAGGGCTCATTGCCTATCATCGAGATTTATATTGATATTTGCTGATGTGTGTTGTGGAGCCTAGAGTTTCTGCAGGTAGTCACAGTTGGCCATTGAGAACGAAAACACTCAATTGGTATGCAATTCTGAGGGTATGAAAGATCACCTGAATTATTGTAGCGGTGGGAAGGATAATTCAATCCTTTCACTTGTGCTTAATTGTAGGTTTGAAGTTTCAGTTGGAGTTGCACTTTCATCATATCATCTTCAGAATTCAGTCTCCACCATTTGATCAATCCAAGTTCTTCATTTCAATCTGTAGTTGTAACAAGTTCTTAGTTGAATTCAGTCAGTTAGGGTTTGTTTGTAATGTGCCATGTTGTAATTTTTTAGTGCTGAAAATTGTATAAACATTTAATGATCATTGAATGAATACATTGGCACTATTTTGCATCCGTTATTTAAGTAAAACAATTCCTTTTATTCAGTAATATACTTTTCAGCAGTGTATTAAATTTAGGGTTTTTTCTAGTGGCCTATTAGTAAGGGTCATTATAGTGGTATCAGAGCGGGTTTCCTGCCAGCCTGATAGGGTTTATCTAGCCAATTTACACAAGGAACTAGCATAACTAAGAATATGGCTGAGAGACATTCTCAAAGCCCATCCAAAAGTGTGTGAGATGATGAGACTTTACAACATTAGGAGAGGCTTCTACAATCAATAAAGGCAAGCACACAGGCAATGATGGTTATGATGCAACATTTGATTGGGGAAAATAGGAGAAATAATCATGATACTAACCAGGATGATAGGAGCATAGCAGGATCACAACATAGGACACAGTTTGGAATAGCTGACAGACCTACACGTCCTACATTCAGAAAAGAAACTCTAGTATGCACACTTGATGCTATGGTAAAAGATATTGTAGATGAACTTTGACAAGCAAGGAATGAGTGGGATTGACCACCAGAATATGTACAGGATGGATGGACATTTGACAGGTCCCTGAAATACAGAGTTGCCAAGCAAAAGTAGGTAGATAAACACAGTGAGTTGCAATAGGTCCCCAACAAGTTGGTATTACCCACATTTGATGGCAGTGGAAAAATGACTGCTCGTTCTTGGATTCATAAGGTGGATACTTTCCTATCTCTAAAGACTATGACAAAATTTGAAGTGCTCAAGTATGCCACTTTACTCTTAGATGGGGCAACACATGATTGGCGGACACATGGTATGATCACATTGCAACACAATTAGGTAACCACTTATCAGGATTTTGTGGATAGATTAATACAAAGGTTTGATAAAAAAAATCTTGAAGTTTATTCCAGGAGTTAGCCTACTTGAGACAATCAGGAGGCTTAGAACAATTTATCAATGACTTCCAGAAGCTTGCAATGATGGTGCCTGACATTTCAGAAAGGAGGCTAGTCATTTTGTTCACAGAGGGATTAACTGAACCACTCAAGGGGTGGGTAAAAGCCTTTGATCTTGCTACATTATAGGAAGCCATGAAGAAAGCCCGCAGTATGGAACTTGTAGCTCCAGCAAACCGGTTTAGTTCAAAGGGTTCTTCATGATTTAGAGATAACAAAGGGGAATTAAGCAAGGGTAAAGAGAAGGTTAGTGACTCAAAAGGCAAGTTAGCTACACCTTGGGATAAGGAAACACTTAATGACCTACATAGGAAGAAGCTATGCTTCTTTTGCAAAGGTCCCTATGAGTTTGGTCATGATTGTCCTATGAGGGCTAAGGGGAAGGCTAACTAGGTGATGCAGGCTTATTACGAAGGTTCAGATTTAGACATCTCAGAGCACCATAATGAGGATCTTGATGAGGTAGTGGGTGAAAAAGAGGTAGATAGTGTTGAGAAAAAAGAGGCTCCAAAGATACATTTACAGGAGGCACGTCTGTCTAGTATTCAAAGAGAGGGATCTTTCAGATTTCGGGGAGTCTTGGTAGGGCAGAAGGTTATTATTTTGTTGGATATAGGTGCCACACATAATTTCATTGATGCACGATTTGTGGAGAGGTGTGGAATCATTACTTAGGAGTTCGAGGGACTGAGAGTCAAGGTAGCCGATGGATATACTCTTCATTGTGACAAGATGGTGTGAGATCTACCTTTGTGCATAAACAAATATGAGTGTAAGGTAGACTATCATGTGGTCAACATGGGTGACATGGACATAGTACTTGGGATGTAGTAGCTACATTCTTTGAAGGAGGTTACCTTGAGATTGGAGGATATGGAGATACGATTCGTGGTGGATGGCAGGACTCATGTGCTGAAGGCTATCTATAATGGTGATGTCAGGACTATCTCATTTAGGCGGTTAGAGAGATTAGCCAGGCATAATAATATAGAGTGGGCAGCAATATGCGCCTTGATGCCTACCCAGGAGGAGAAACATAAGATTGAATATCATAAAGATATTCAGAAATTGAGAATCAAGTATGAGAAGGTATTCAGTGAGATTCCACCAGGTAGGCCACCAGATAGAGGTATTGAGCACATTATCGAGCTAGAGGAAGGTGCTAAGTCTATCATGATCACACCATACCAGCACCCCAAATGACTCAAAGATGAGATCGAGAGGACCATCAAGGAGTTGCTAGCAATGGGACACATCAGACCAAGTAAGTCACCTTTTGCATCTTCTGTTGTTTTGGTAAAAAAGAAGGATGGAACTCTACGAATGTGTATTGATTACAGGGTGTTCAATAAGAAAAATATAAAGAACAAGTACCCATCCCACGAATTGATGAGCTAATAGACCAATTGCATGGGGCTTGTTATTTCACAAAAATTGATTTGAGATCAGGCTATCACCAGATTAGAGTTCGAGAGTAGGATATTGAAAAAACTACTTTCAGATGTCATTGTGGGCATTTTGAGTTTGTAGTCATGCCTTTTGGTTTGACTAATGCACCTGCCACTTTTCAGTCCACTATGAACAAGGTCTTCCACCATCAATTGAGGAAATTTGTGCTAGTGTTCTTTGATGATATTTTGATCTATAGCAGGACATGGCAGGAACATTTAGAGCACTTGGAGACAGTATTGAGCATTTTACAAAGGGAGTCCTTGTATACCAAGGAGTCCAAATGTGATTTGGGGATGACAAAATTGTTGTATCTTGGACACATCATTAGTGCAGAAGGAGTGTGAATGGATCCTGAAAAGATTCATGCTATTGTTGATTGGCCACTACCAGAGAACCTTACACAGTTAAGAGGGTTCCTTGGTCTATGTGGATTATATCACAGGTTTGTTAGTGGCTACTCATGACATGCAGTGCCCATGAAAGATTTTTTGAAGAAAGGGGCATTTGTGTGGACTCGGGAGGCACAAGAGTGTTTTATGCGGTTCAAGGAAATAATGACTACATGCCCAATATTAGCATTGCCTGATTTCATGAAGCCATTTGAGCTTCAATGTGATGCTTATGGAGAGGGAGTTGGTGTTGTACTTATGCAGGACAAGCATCCTATAGCTTATGAGAGTAGGAAACTCAGAGGGCCTGAGAGATCATTCAGCATATATGATAAGGAGATGTTGGCCATCATGCATGCCTTGGCCAAATTCAAACAGTATCTTGTGGGCAACAAATTTTGTATTAAAATTGATCATAATAGTTTGAGGCACTTTTTGGGACAACAGGACCTGAATGATTGTTAGCAGAAGTGGGTGAGTAAGTTACAAGCCTATGATTTTGATATCACCTATGTTAAGGGGACACAGAATATTGTTGCATATGTTTTATCCTGTAGGCTACACCTCACTTCTATGATTCAGATATTATAGGACTGGTGACACTTGATTGTAGAATATGCCAAAGACACATGGGCCTCTGATATAGTGGAGGGAAAAGCGATCGACACTAGGTACACTCTCATAGATGATTTGATCATTTACAAGAACAAGATTTACTTAGTCCCAGGATCGAAAGTGAAGCAGTTGATTTTGAGAGCATTCCATAATTCACCTATAGCAGGCCATCCTGGGTATTTTAAGACTTGTAGGTTAGTACGAGAGCGGTTCACTTGGAAGGGACTTAAGGTTGATGTTTTGCAGTATGTGCGTGAATGTCAAGTTTTCCAACAACACAAACAAGAGCACACATATCCAGAAGGACTCCTACAACCACTTCCTATTCCTGAGAAGAAGTGGGAGTGCATCTCTATGGATTTTATCATGAGCTTGCCTAAGGCCCAGCGGCACTAGTGTATTTTTGTGGTGGATAGGCTGACAAAATATGCTCACTTCTTCCCTATTGCTACTACATACTCAGCAACTCAGGTGGCAGAGGTCTTCTTCAGGGAGGTTTTTAGATTACATGGTTTGCCTTGAAGCATTGTGAGTGACAGGGATAGCCACTTCATGAGTCACTTTTGGCAGGAGGTATTTCGGTTGTGTGGCACTGAGCTTACACCTAGTACTAGTTATCACCCATAGACCAATGGTCAAATAGAGATTGTAAACAAATGGGTGGAAGGGTATTTGAGGAATTATGTGGCAGATCAACAGTGAGCTTGGGTCAGATGGATATATCTTTGTGAGTATTGTTACAATACTACATATCATATGACTATACAAATGACACCCTTCATGGCACTTTACAGTTATCAGGCACCTAGTTTCTTAGATTTTTTGTTGGGAGACAGTTGAGTACTTCGTGTAGGTGAACTATTATAGGAAAGTAAGGATATAGTTGCTACTCTCATAGACAACATTGCTAGAGCTCAGAACCAACAAAAGTAGTATGCAGACAAGAAGAGGACTGAGCATAGTTTTGAGGTAAATGATATGGTTTACCTCATGTTGTAGCCATATAAGAAGTCCACTCTCAAGAAGAGTGGTGCAAAGAAACTCAAGCCTCACTATTATGGACCATTCAGGATCATCAAGTGAGTTGGTGAGGTGGCTTATGAGTTGGAGCTTCCCATAGACAGTAGAGTACACAATGTGTTTCATGTATCACGCCTCAAAAAGGCATTAGGTCAGAATGTGATGCCTTTTGCAGTATTACCTCCCTTGGATGATGAGGGGAAATTGATCTTAGTGCCAGAATCCATTCTAGATAGTAGAGAGAAGCAACTTCGCAAGAGAGTAATCAGAGAGTATCTAGTTAAGTGGAAAGATTTACTTGTTGAAGATGCTACTTGGGAGGCAGAAGTGATTTTGCAGCATCTAGTATTAAGATTGCTTGAGGCCAAGCAATTTTAGGAGGTGCAGACCTGTAATGTCTCGTTTCTAGAGGAGTTAATTATTTACAAAGTTATGAATAAAAAAAATTTATAACTTAATAAAGTGATGTATTTTATGAAATTATTAAATAAAAAAATCTTCTAGAGGTTGCTGGAAGAAGTGAAGAAAAAATTAAAAAGGAGGCTAACCTATTGAGAAAAAAAGCATGGATTTTTTTAGTGGCGATTAGTTGCCAAATGGCGAATCTGTCTCGATCGAGCTATAGAAATTGGCAAAAAAAACACAATATACTAGTTGACCGGTTCACCCAGATTTTATAAAATACTCATATAGTGGTCGAAACGTTCGCCACTATTATTACATAATTTTAGTTTGGTAGTCGGGTTCTTTGCCCATATTTCTCTTTAATGTTTACTCTTATTCGTCACGAAATTAATTGAGTGTCTCTTTTGACAATCATCATTCACCAAATTCCCATTTTCCTATGTGAAATTTTTATTTGTCCTAGGACCCAATTCGCCATGCATCACACACAATGGGGTCCCAAATTCTCGCCCTATTCACCTACTCGATTACTTGAAATTACGCGGGCTTCACCAAATATTAGTTCTTATCATATGTAACGGTCGGCCCATTTGCCAAAATGAAAACAGTTTATTTGTAGTTGCCTATTTAAGACATGAGTTTCATTATTGAAACATGCCGAAAGGAGACTTCTTCATAGTATTGTGATCAGTAGAGAACCGGAATGACTATGACTATGAGTCCATAGTATTTTATTGCAGCCTTAATTTGATGGAGATGTCACAGTCAAATTTAAATAGGAAGAGGAGTAGGACTAATGAAGGTGGAGATGTCCAAGAGAGGCCAATGAAATGCAAAAATATATCTTCATACTTTGGCGGGGGTAGACACAACAGTGTTGGTCAAAGTAAGGAAGGTACATCATCAGAGGAGCTTGTACAATCTCAACCTACATAGGAGTCCATTCAAAAAATTGGGGAGCCTAATAAATCTGGTGATAGAGTTGCAGAACCTGATATCTCTAATGAAGATGACATTGAACAAGAATCAATTGATTTCGGTGATGATGATGGTGCAATTAACAGTAACAGTGACACTAAAGGGAGAGGAAAATTGAAAGAAAAAATTGATCGTTAGTGGGAGATGGCTAGGAGATTTAAATTTGATTGGGCAGCAAAGTATCCATTCATCGAGCCTGTGGACAATCCAATTGTAGGTGAGCCACTAGTAGAATGCATATGTGCAATTTGTAGTTGGAAGTATAAAAAGGAAAAGCGGTTGCAACTTACACTAGACACCATAGAGAAACATGTTCTTAAGATTTACGAAACCTCAACTATAGATGGTGAGGAAATAAAAGTGGTAAGATATAAAAAAAAAGGAGCAATGTCAACATAAAAGGAATGCTGAAGAATGTTACATATTTCAAAAATTTCAGACGAAGCCTGGTGAAGTTCAAGGTTCTATTAATGCTATTTTTGCAAAAGCAAGTGAAGTAGAAGAACATGGAAAAGCTGTTCAATTAAGTAATGTTTTCTATATTTTGAGCAGAGGGCGTCCAATGACACACTATCCAGAAATGAGTGGTTTTTTACACTTTCTGAAAGTTCTTAACTATCCTGTCAGTCATTGGTCGATAAATAGTGGATGGGAATGGGCAAGTTCTATTTTGCAGGTTGAAATAGAGGATGTACAAAGAAAAATAAAAGAGTCAAGCTTTATTGCATTGTCCTTAGAAAAAGTTACGGCAATAGATAATACATCATGGGTAGGCATGCATGTTTATACTGTACAGAATAATGTCCGCCAACCACATCTACTATCTGTTGCTAAATTGAGAGACAATGCGACAACAGAAACTTTATTTCAGTTAGTAAAGAGAAATTTAATTGAATATGGAGCTATGGATGAATTGACAATAGCGAAGAAGTTGGTCTATGTTGGAATGGATGGAGCTTCAGTAATGCAAGGTCAAAGGAATGGTCTTTGCACAAAGATGCAGGCTTCTTGTTCACCATATGTTGTTGCCATTCACTGTATGGCCCATAGGATGAATCTTTCTTTTAGAGTTGTGAAGAATTTTTCTTCAGTAAACAAGGTTGAAGATTTAGTAAGAGAGTTATATGCATATTTTTGTCAAAGTCCCAAGCATTTTAGGGAATTTCAACACTTTGCTGATAGAATTACTGATGGAAAAAAGCTTCTAAAAGATGTTGATACCAGATGGATCTCTTCGGATGGACTAGCACATCGAGTATTTTTCGAATATCAATCTTTGATTGGAATGATGTACGAAAATTGGGACAATGCAGAAAATCAGAGATGTGGCGACCTGCTTCGGAGGTTAAGCAATATAGAGACACTTTTGACTTTGGCATCTCTTCTTCCCATGCTAGAAGAAATGAGGTTAATTATGAAAAAAGCCCAGCAAAGAGCCATGTATATTGTAGAATATGCTCAGTTGTGTAAAATGTCATGTCGAGCCCTCGATAGTCTCTATCGTACTGACCTAAATTTATCCGATGATAGATTTAATCACTGGTAGAAACTAATAGATTTGGACGATCCTGATAATTATTTAAAGATCATTGAAAATGGAGATTTATGTGTTTGTGTAAGGTAATTTCAGATACCAATGTACTACAGTACCCCAAAGAAGTGAGCTACAAGAGTTACAAGGGAAGAGTTTACCAAGATCATCAAGTCTATAGCATCTACTGCAAGGAACATAGCTTATAGAGTTTCCTCTAAAATAATATCACGATTCCCATATGATCAACTGCTTGAGGCCATGGCAATTGTGTTTCCTCAATATTGGTCCTTCAACAATAAGGAAGATTATCGTAGAAGGCTCTTGATTTTGATAAAGGAATTTTGCAAATCTATAGAATTCAATGGAGTGACTATCAACAGAATATTAGATGAGGGTCTTCTTAGACAACAATCAGGCAACTTTGCAAGGACCATGAAGCATCAATATCAATTAATGTGTAACCCACATGAAGAGGGCTCGGCAAAAAACCTTTGGACAGAACTAAAACAGAGCACATTGTTGCATGAATAAATTTTTGAGTACTTCAAGCTTGCTGATCTATGTCAAACCATCATATTGGGTTTAGTGGAGGATGAGAGAGTTTTCAGTGCTTTGGGCTTCCTAAAATCAAAGCTAAGAAACAAACTAGACAAGAATTTGGAATCATGCTTGAGGGTATACACATCTAGGTATAATGTCAATACTTTTCCTTTTGAAAAAGCAATGGAAATCTGGAAGAAAATATGCAAAAGAAGAGGGGTGGGACTGGGAAACACCATTAACCAATCTCCTACAGTGACTCCAAGTGGGACAAGTATAGTTGGCAGTGGCACTGGCCATGGGATTGGGAGTCTGAGTCATAGAAGCGGAGGTCAAAGTGAACTTGAAGTTGAACAAGACACAAATGAAAATGAAGAGAACAATGAAGCAACTAGACTACCAGAACTGGATGATGATGATGACATAGAGATGAATTGGAAAATTTAGGAAATTTTTGCTAAATTAGCAGTGGCAACCAATAGGTATTTTTTGAACTTATTAACTACTATATGATATCCTATCATTCAATGTTCATTTTAGAAATGCAAGAAATTAGAATGTATTATGTTTCATCATTAAAATTTGAGAACAAAGAGTATTATTACTATAGAGTGTAGTTTATATCATGTCATCAATGATCATTCATATTTGAATTTGAAATTCCTGAATGAAATTTTGTTTTCTATTTTATTCATTTATTCAACATACATTGAATTGGAAAACATGAAAATTAGATAGAATCATAGATTCAATTCCACAATTAATAATGATTAATGGTTTTCATTTGCAATATTCAACTAATATGGTACAATTCTTGTAAGCTAATGACCCTAAATTCCCTTTTATAGAAAAGAGGGAGCAACAATAGCTTCAGGTCGATTTGCCTAATGTGAAGTCTCAAAATCTAAATCAGTAAGACATCTACAAGTCTAAAACATCTCTACAACTTCAGTTGTACATTTTTGCATTTGACAGGCCGGTTTAGTAAATTAGCAATTTTAGCATAGGCAATAGCATCTGCAAGACTGCAACATTGATCCTGTTCAAAAAACAAAGTTCAAACTTGTTATTTTAAACTCAATTCTAGAGTCTAGACTGTAGTATGTAGGATAATATGAAAGATATTCATATATAGTAAAGATATAGAGATGATTGAAACTAAAAGTACTTTCACATACAGACTATAAGTTTCTGTAGTATGCTCCATTCTTCTTCGGTTGGAAGGGAAATTTTTTTGATGTTATGGTAAATGACCTGCATTCTCATCAGCATTCCATACTTGGAAGAGCGAGTTTCAAGAAATGTTCGTTCCACTAGTGCATGCAAATTTGTGAATGTTTTGATGCACTTTGCAATGCCTTCATGAGTTTTGTCCTGAGGAAGGTTGCCTAAATTAGAGGTTATTTGGTCCTCCAAATTTTTTTTGTAAACTTCTCTTCCAATGAAACCCGTTGTTGAGAAATCAGGTCCAGGACTCGGTAAACCAAGAGATATCAATTTTTCTTTTTTATTGTTCATCTTGGCAAGCTTTGGCCCAAATAAAGCAAGAACTTCTTCTGCTTCTATTAGTTTTTGACATTTATGAAATACAGAGGTTCCCTTTATTATTGAACCAATGTGGTCCTGAATTCCCTTTCTTGCCAAATGCCTATCAGCAGTGCTGTTGATTTCTTCCATAATCCGCTTTGCAATTTTCTGTCTTTGACCAAAACTTTTGTTCTCCTCAAGTTGCTCTTTCAGCTTCCCAAAAACATCTGTAAGAGCTTCGTAGAGTTCGAACCAATCACACAACCTATCAGCAGAAGTCTTTATGTGCCCCTAGAAGTAATTTTTTATTTTCTTTACTGTATTATTTACATGATCATTCAAGCCTTTTTCATATTTTTTAATAGTATCATTTGCCTTCTTTAGGTCTTCTTTCATTTCTGAGTACTGGTGTTCACTATGTTTTCTTATTTTCTCTTCTTTATTTTCCCACCCTTTTGCTTTCTCTTCCCACTCTTTTGTTTTTACCCTCTCATTTTTCAATTCTTTATTTAACTTATTGTTTACATTTGCAGCATTCTCCAAGTTTGTGTATAACTTTGTTAAAGATTCTTTTTCATCCTGGAGTTTTTTTTCCCATTTTTTCCAAATTTTCCCTTAGAGTTTTCAGTTCTGTGTCCATTTGTTCTTGCTATTCAATTGCTTCTTTAGAGTGAGAGGGTGATTTTTTATCCTTTTCTTTAATTCTTTGCATCTTTTTACTGCTGCTTTCTCACTTGCCTTTACATTTGCCAGGTCTGCCTTTAACTTATCTATTATGCCCTGAAACTTTCCTTTCTCTCTCTCCAACTTCATCACTAAAATGTAGACCACTTGGTTGGTCATTTTGGACACATTTATCTTGTCCACATTTTTAATTTTGGATAAATCCATTTGGAGGGTGCTAACTTGAAATTCAGATGGATCTAACAGACTCTCTGGCGGATTGTTATCTCTAGCTGGGGGCATAACAACCATGAATTCCATCATATCTTTATCTAGGTCATATGTGGGAAATAGCCTGTTGGTTGCAGGTTCTGCATCACGAGCTGCAGCAATTGCTTCCATCTTCATTGTCTTACTATTTTGTCTATTCTTTGTTTTTGATTTTTCATAGTTAGTTACAAATTCATTGTAACGAAAATTAGCATTTTGTGAGACAATTGAATGTTTGAATGGTGAAATAGTAGTAGCACTTGCTCTGATGTACGAGCTTCCACCAATACCATGAGGATAACCAACACAGGGACCCATTAGTGGGGTTTGTGGACTATTCTAAGGGTTTTGTCCTAAAGGATGGGCAATTGTTGGACTCACAATCACCATTGGCATTGTTGTACTAGTAGTACTACTAATACTTGTCATAACCTTCTGCTTCTTTACACTTTCTTGATCTCTGGGACCAATTTTTTTTGCATCTATATACAATGTCCTTTTCAGACCACTAGTTGTAGTTGTACCCATGATATCTACAGCTGTGGGAGTGACAGTTGATTCGGATTGAATCTGAGTGCTTGGAAGTGGAACTGTAAATGAAGCAGGAACAAATTTAATTAATTGAGATGAATCCAATGTGGATGGAATTGACTAAGTTGATGATTGATCTCCATGCTCAAGGCCTAGTTTTTGACCATGTTTTGGTGCTACAGCTTGTGGTTGAGGTGGTAACCAAACCCCTTCTCCACTGGGACCCAGACCACCAAAACCTTGGTAGCCCATTTTTTCTACAATTTCTGCCCCTTTGCTATATAGAAGTTTGGTGGATGCATCAACTCCTCTCTGAATTTGTGTACTAGATGAGGGATTCAAAGAATCCTAGTCATCGTAATCATCATCAGTATCACTGTAATGTGCTTCAGTTGGATGCTCCTTATTCCACAGTTCATCAAATATTCTATCCTCTTCAGCCTCATCACGATCTAAAGAGGTCTTTGGCTCACCGAGCTTCTTCCTCATTTCCCAAAATTGAGAAATTTTGCTTCGACTCCATCCAACACCTACAAAATCATTCAGTAGCTCTTTTGGAATAGGTTTTGTAGATGGTTTATCAACTTTCTTGTAGAAATTGGATGATGTCATGCCCTGCACTTTTCCTTTCTGTTTGTGCAATGCCATTATTTGTGATGAAAGTTCCTGTATTGACATATTATTTTCAGCAGCATATTTCTCCATCTATTTTTTGACCTCCTCCCAGGAGTCCATGTTTTTAAAATTTTCAATCAAAGGCATACTTTCATGTTGATATTTTCTTGCAGAAGTCCCAATGCCCTTAAGCCTAGCTCCAATTATGTTCAGTGGATCATACTGCCAGTGACTGTCAACATCAAATCTAAAAATTGAAAAAAATGCTTCTGCCACTTTGAATCCTCTTCTCTCAAATGTAAACCCTCCAAAGGAGAATGACAAGGAGGGAAATATCATTTTCTTTTGCTGACCATGAAAGAGTACATCTGTGCTCTCCATTTTTCGTACATATTCCAATGCAAATACCCTCTTTGTTTCATGTATTGGAAGTTTGTAGGGTTCTACCCATGAACCGTAAAACCTTAACACAATGTACTCTTCCATTAAGTACTAGTCAGCCAATTATAGTTCACTTCCGAGTTGAATGCAATTTGTACAAGTAACAGGCAATCTAGGCATTGGAGTGCCTATAATTTTATGGTATATTGGTGCCAAAAAGAAGTCTACAAAATTGTTGTAGTTCCTTTTGTTATCAATCATCCTTATCTGAGGTGTCCACTCATATATTGGATTTTGGCCTGCAGTCTGACTGCAAAGCTTGTTTGCGTCAAATAATGCACGATGCTTTGCTAGGAGAAGATAGCACAAGTAGTTCGTCAATCTAAATGTCTTCTCTGAACCTCTTTGAATCATTAGTAATTGATCTTGCATGTAACAAACAATGTGCTCAATAAAACGATATCTTACTGGTTCTTTTTTAAAATGAATATGATAAAGCATTTCAAGAATGCTGGCATCCACTTGTTTGTTACTATCCAATCCCAAACAAAATGCTAGCAAGGAAATATTGTCCTGTGCCCATGACACAAAAAATTCAAAATCATAAGGAGGCATGTGATTTGGACTTAGCCTACAACCGCTTGTTATTCCTCTGATATAAGAATCTCTATGTTCTGCATCTAATTTTTCATAATCATCTGCTAGCTTTCCCAGGTCAATATGTACGTTTGATTGTTGTTGTTGAAACCCTAGGTTCAATAGACTAGCAAATTCACTCTCAGTTATGGACAAAATTTCCTCTTGAGTAATTTTATTCATAATTGCTTTTCTATTTTCATCATAATTTTCAGCGCAGAGCATAACAATTTTCGGGCAAGGGAATACTTGAGGTAACGCCATGTGTGCCGACCCAGCTAGCCACGGTGCAATTTTATTTGCAGTTGCATTTACACTAGGGTTAAATGAACAAAATTTTGAAGCCCTATTTGGATCGTTCCACTTGTTTTCAAGTGCAAATCTTATCTCCATTATACCTTTATTTCCATGAATAATAGGATCATGTATATCATGGAATAAATTACTGAAACTTGGTGTTTTAAGCATACTGTGGAATTCTGTTGTTTTTCCCATGTTATTCTTGGTATTTTTTTTGACCATTGTGGTAAATATTTAAACACAGCTACAAGCCTACAGAGGTGATTCAAAATTAAAACCTTACAGACTAAATTTTTTTATATAATATAAACAGTAAGGTTGTAAAATTTAAAATGTGGGATGTAATTTTTCAGGATTTTAGTAGTTACACTTACCCATTCACGTTCACGTTGCCCTTAGTTTCAATTTTTGCAAAGAACTGACAGTCTAGAGACTGTAGTTTTTTGCTTTCCTCAGACCACAATCCTCAACCCAAAAGTTAAGAATCCATAACTTTGTTGCGCAGTAACTTTGTAAATTGTAATTTGTAACCCCTTTCTTATTTCTAAATCTGTAGACAACGTATAACTGAAAAATTAAAGAAACTTAATGCGCCAAAATTGCACAATCTGTACTCTATAGTCTATAGTCGATACACTTGTCACACAGTACACTTTCAATATAAATATGAGTGGAATCGTGGACCACTAGTGTTACCTAACCAACCATAATGTATTAATGTCATTCATAACGTCACTGTTAACTGCAAGTGGAATGTGATTATGTCAATGTGTTAATTGAGCAGTGACACGTGTCATGTTTCTGGGACGTGTTTGAAATGACAAGGTTTCTTTTTCCTTTTCATCCCGAAACTCAACTTCGGTCGTTGATCTATTAACATCCAACGGCACCTGTGAATGGTGTGGTGGCCCAGTGGGTGGTGGGTCCCACTCCCATTAAGTATGGTAGTCAGGTATCAGGATGACTCACATCACGAGTCAGACGTGTCAGTGTCACGTCATCACCAAATTGAAACTACATTGTTATTTGTTGGTCGACTGAGGAGTTTATTGACACGTGTCATGTTTCCAGGACGTGTTTGAAATGACAGGGTTTTTTTTTCCTTCAATCCCGAAACTCAACTTCAGTCATTGATCTATAAAAATCCAACGACACCAGTGAATGGTGTGGTGGCCCCATGGGTCGTGGGTCCCACTCCCATTAACTAAGGTAGTCAGGTATCAGGATGAATCACATCACGAGTCAAATGTGTCAGTGTCACGTCATCGCCAAATTGAAACTACATTATTATTTGTTGGTTGACCAAGGAGTTTAGTGACACGTGTCATGTTTCTAGGATGCGATTGAAATGACAGGGTTTCTTTTTCCTTTCATCCCGAAACTCAACTTCGGTCGTTGATCTATAAAAATCCAATGGCACCAGTGAATGGTGTGGTGGCCCTATGGGTCGTGGGTCCCACTCCCATTAAATTACGAGTATAGTTAGTATATTATTGTACTTGCCGGTAGGCTAGTACTATTCCATTCAGTTTGCACAATAAGTGAATTAATTTAGAATCAACCAACCAATGAAAATGAACTATTTTTCTTTTTATTAAATATTTCTAAAGTTTTTATATAAATTTATTATTCTCATGTATTAGCTATACTATTTATCTGAATGATAATTGGTTCTTTTTATTTAGTGTTATAAGACCCCTTTTCTTAGAGTCTACCTCCATGTTCATTTATTTTCGGCTAGATTCTCGCATACTTTTTGACATAAATTTTCTTTTACATAGATTTCAATATCACAATTTGTAAATTGAATAAGAAATAATTATATTATTAAAAAAATTAATAATTCAAGAAAAAAGAGTTTATTGGGTTAATCCTAAGCTAGGTGATTCTGATAACATTTTGATATGCAATAATCTATAAATTATACAATTTTAAATCTAGAGAAGGATTGGTTAGAACCTTCTTCACTAACTTGGTTATTAAAAATTAAAATTAAATAATTTAGTAAACTATTTTAAATGTATATTTGTATAATTATATATATTCTAATAAAATATTTAAATTATTTTGTACCTAATTAGAATTTATTTTAATTGAAGTTAAAATTAGTAAATTTTTGTATTTATTTTAACCAATATTTGATATGCAAATTAATTAACCTTTTGCAAACATTGGTATATCAATGAAATTTTTAGATTATAGAACTAATATGGAACTAGGTGATTCCATTAGTTTACTAATAATATTTTATATTCACATAGGCTTTTATAAACAATTCAATAGAAAATTAAAAAATGCAAAATATTGCAATGTTGCATAAGTAAGCATAAGAAGTTAAAACAATGAAATACAATTTTATATGGAACTGAAACTCGAGAAATTTCATTGATATTTCTTAAAATTTACAAATTTACAAAATCGGAGAAAAACCCTAGACTCTAGAAGTATTGTACTATTCGTTGTAGAAACCACCAAAATTGACCATGGTTGCAAATTCTTGTAGCCAATTGTTGTCATCTTCCACTTCATCCAAGAAAAACCATTTTCGAAGAAAATTCAACCCAATTCTTACACATTTCCTATGGTGCCGCAACTACCTAGCAGTCAAGCCTAGTAAAAATGGTTGCAGGACCACATTCTGGCCAGGTTCCAGAAGCCTATGGACTTCACCTGCCCAAGGGATCCCCACTCCTGAAACTACATGAGTGACAATTTCAATGTCATCGCCCAAATTTACTACTTTAAAAATCTTCCTCAGGAGCAGCAAAATTTTGGCCCTTACTTCTCCGAGGTCAAGTAGGGAGGCTAAAAATTGTGACATAATGTCACTATTGACACGATATCGATTCTCATTCTTCAAAAACTCACACCCCAGAACCATTTTGACAGCAGCAATAACAAACTTCACACCAGAGCATGGAACAACCTCATTGCAAATTGACAAGAGGTTTTCCTCAGAAACGCGACCTAGAAAGGCCTTCTGCTCCTCTTCCAAAATGCATCTCAGGAGAATAGGGTTGTCCATATGTACTGAAAAGTTCAAACTAACACCAAACAATTAACAAACAATTAACAAGCCAGACCTATCAACTACCAAAAATGAGATGAGCAATGATGAAAGAATTAGCTCAAACGCCTATAAATAAGCTTGGTGGGCAGGGTGCCAGGGATTATTTGTTTGTTTCCGTTCGACTACCAATTCAATTACATTAAATTACCAAATATTCTCAAATCTTGAACATAATTGCTAGTACGTGCAGAAAAGGCCAATTGTAATTAAACACTAATACCTTCCATTGTCCTGTAATGCGTGTGAAGCCACTTAACCGATGGAAAAGGCCAATTGTAATTAAGACTAATAGTAATAGTACTACTACTAGTGGACTGTGGCATGTCCTGTAATGCGTGCGAAGCTGCTTCACCGATGGAAAAGGCCAATTGTAAATTGTAATTAACAGTGACAAGACATCAATATACTATCTCCTGCAACTTAAGTGATACACACTAGATAGAAACATGTCACCATTTTGGACACTTGAACAAGGTCGAGGCTTCACATACTAGCGAGAGAATGTCGCTATCACTGACATGGCATTTAATTCTTTTTGGGCGCACTGTACTCCGCATACAACTTACCTTGATACATGTCAACATTCCGATGACTACCTCGACTATTCTTCTTCTTTCAAGAAATGTTGGCCGAAATTAAACCTCAACCATTGATCTTGGATCATCAGACGGTCTGATTTCTCAAATAATACATTTAACATAGTTACAGTGGTAGTGGCCAATAATTTATGTAAGTTGGTATGTTAGGTTAGGCTACTTATTTCCCATCTTTTGAAAATAGCCATACCAACTATAACTTTCTGAAAACCATTCGCCATAACAAATAAATTAATTCAATTATTTAGAAAATAATTATGCCACCTTTTTATAAAAAAGGTATCGGTTATTAAAATATTCGCCAACCAATATCCATATTTCAAAACATAATTTTCCATCAATATTAATAATTTTATTATAAAAAAAAATTATAATAGCCATTATTTTATGAAAATTGTCTAAACTATTAAAAAAATTGCCACCAAATATCCATGCATTGACACATAATTTGCCAACACTATTAATTTTTTTTCACCCAAATGACATGTGATTCGCCACAATTTTATAAATTTTGGGAGGTGGGGGAGGGGGGGGGGGGGGGGTTCCTTAAAGTTATCCCTAAAAAAAAGGAATAAATAGGCATTGAGGGCTCATTGCCTATGATCAAGATTTATATTGATATTTTCTGATGTGCGTTGTGGAGCCTAGAGTTTCTGTAGGTAGTCACAATTGGCCATTGACAACGAAAACTCTCAATTGGTATGCAATTCTGAGGGTGTGAAAGATCACCTGAGTTATTGCAGCAGTGGGAAGGATATTTTAGTCCTTTCACTTGTGCTTAATTGCTGGTTTGGGGTTTCAGTTGGAATTGCACTTTCATCATATCATCTTCAACATTCAGTCTCCACCATTTGACCAATCCAGGTTCTTCATTTCAACCTGTACTTGTAACAAGTTCTTAGTTGAATTTAGTCAGTTAGGGTTTGTCTATAATGTGCCATGTTGTAATGTTTCAGTGCTAAAAATTGTATAAACATTTGATAATCATTGATTGAATACATTGGCACTATTTTGCATCCGTTATTTAAGTAGAACAATTTATTTTATTCAGCAATATACTTTTCAGCAGTGTATTAAATTTAGGGTTTTTTCTAGTGGCCTATTGGTAAGGCTCATTACAAACAGGAGGACCAATGACTAGTTCCTTGTATTCTCCAATAGCAGGTGAAGCTAGTCATCAACGAGTAAACTGTAAAGTGAATGGTTAGTCTCCACCTTTTTATCATCCATGAAACCATCCTTCTGCATGAGATAGAGCACAGTGGGCACCAAGTGCATGATACAAATTGAGGAATTGGCAACCCTATCCAATTTATCCTCCAGGTTTGTGTTCCTTTTGATCATATCAGCAATGGACCTTTCCAAAATTTCAACCTATGGGTTTCCTTACATTTTGTTCTCTATTTCCACCATGGCTTTTTTATGCTGAGTGTGCTCTCCTCCCTATGTCTTGTTCTTTTCCTACCATTGACACTTGATGATCTTTACTTGCGTGTAGCTACCCACATTACCCATCCCGACTAGGTGAAGTGATCATTCCTTGTTCCTCTATATTCTTAGATTTTCCTAAATCTAAGGTAATAGTATCAATTTTCAAAGTATCTGAAATGCTAGAGGGAAAAGGACTATCATGAACTTGGTCCATAACATTCTCATTTTTTTCCTCACTCTCTGTTTCTTCCTCATCTTGTTCTCCATATAAATTACTTCTAGTGGCCATGCATTTAGGTCCAGGGCCATAATTTTTCCTTGGGTTATTAGATTTAGGTATACCGACATTGATCAAGGGGTTTTTCTCTCTTAACCTCATACTCAACCAGTTGATGCCCTTCCTAGAAGTGGTACTAGGGTTTTCAACATCAAGAATTTCAACTTTTTCCTTCTTCATCTTCTTAGCCAAGAAAATATGGTCCTGAAAAGAATTGGTAGGGGGGAGGAACTCTGGCCAATAATTTTCAAGGGTGACAGGCTAAGGCTTAGATTTTGAGGGCGAAGGCCTTTGTAAAATTTAAAATGATAAAAAATCAAAGCTTGATGGTACACATAATAATTTTCCCCCTCCTCGCATTTCTTTCTAATATTCCACACACAATCCTCAATAGAATTTAATAGGAGAAAAGGGGAGGAAATACAATATTTTTTTTGGAAGTGGTTCAAAATAGGAAAATGATAGTAATAACACACCTTGAATTTTTCCTCCATATCAAGATAGCACATAATGACATAAAAAACCATATCCCACAGTTTAGGAATCTTATCCCTTACAAAACCACTATAGAAGCAGACAAGGGCTTCATTAGAGAGAAAGAAGTTCCTAAGGCTTGTCTCATCCTTAACTCTTGGCTACTTCCTCCATGATTTTCCTTCCATGGACATGTCGGTTGCATTAGCTATTAGCTCTTCAGTGTTCTCAAAGGAGATCCTATAAATGGTAACCATCCACTTCTTCCAGGAGTCAAAATATTGCCAAATGATCATCTCATCATGGCCCTCAATGTTTTCCATGAAGGGAATGAAACCTCCTTCCTTCAAATGAGACCACATCATTTTGTCCTCCCAAATAAATCTCTCAATTCTTGATGGTTCGATCCTTGAATTAGCTCTGTCCATGAACTTGTCATCATCAAGGTCCACAACTACCTCTTCTTCCCCTCTCTTAAGATCGACATCCATTTCCTTCATCAAACCATTGAAAACCAAAGCTGAACTGTTACACTCCAAGAAATGATGCTTCAAATTATGAAAATACCAAGTAAATAAAGGCCACTTAGGTATTATAGCAATTAAGTTACAATAATAATTAGATTGCTATATCATATTATCTTTATGATTTCCTTTTGAAACCTAGTGTCAAGATTTGTATATCCATCTTGAATGACGTAAAATATCCTTCCTAATATTTCTTTGAATATTGAATTTCCAATTCCCATCATGAATAATGATTGCCAAATTTTTAGTAGAGGTAATGCTATGGTAATAAAAGCCTTCTCAAAATTTATCTCCATCATAACGTGGCCAACTAAGAAAGAAAAATATTTAGTAATAATAAACCTCGACAAAATAAGGTCCATTGTGAAAAGACACTCCCTGTCTTACATCAAGTTATACACCATCATTTAAAGGACTCTTTATGGATGAACGATTTGATCACCCTTAGAAGATCTTCCTCATTTTTCTAGACATAAGAATTCAAGACTTCATATCCACATCTCACTAGGCTATCCACCACCTAGTTTCCTTCCCTATAAACATGATGTATCTTGACATCATCAAAACCAGTTAAAATACATTGGGTGTCTCTGATGATTGGCATGACATTCCAACTTATCTTGATATCTCCCTTAGCAACTTTAATAACTATCATAAAATCTCCCTCCACAATCAAATTTTGAATTTCCACGATGCTAGCTAACTCCACTCCCCACAAGAGCCCAAGAACTTTATTACTTGAAATTTATGTTACCACATTTTCTAAAATATCCCCTGATATCAGTACCTTGAGCATCCCAAATTATTCCTCTCGTAGTAGCCCCCTCAGTATGCTTTGAACCTTCAAAATTCAATTTCAACCAGTTTAGGAGGGGGGTTGGATGCCATTTAGTTTGCAACCTCCCCTTGACCTTAGAATTATCAACTCTCTCAATAACATGGTTGATTTTCCAAACATTTTCCTACTCCCACTTGATTTGTGTTTTTGTGTGTGTGAAGGGGGAGGGGGTAGGAGAGCGTAGGATGGAGAGGAAGTTTCCATTTCAAGTTTAGGCTCCCCTCACTTATTCTTCCCGTACATTTATGTATAACAACCTCCTAGGGGGGTGTACCTATATTTCTAAAGATACAATTATTCCACTCTTTCCATATTTTCTAGTAGACATAGGGGGAATGACCTGTCTTGATCAGGGGATGGTTTAAAGGCCTCTGCCATTTGAGGATAAATTGGGAGACAAAATTATGAAAGACCCATGTAATTTGAAGGTTGCTAAGAATAGACTGCTAAACTTGAACAGAGTGAGGACAATGAATAAAAAGGTGAGAGATAGACTCTTCATATTGGCAACACAACACACACCTATTTCACATCTCAAAGCCACACCTCATAAGGTTATTAATGGTGAGAATGCTATTATGCTTGACCAACCACTAGAAGAAGTTAGTTTTGGGGAGGAAGTAGGAATGCCAAACATTTTTTCATTTCAAAGCTCCCTTCACACCCAACAAGGACAAGTAAGATGATTTTACACTAAATTTATGTCTCATATTATTTTATCCATCACTAGAATGGAGGGAATATGTATTTCATTTAGGAGAGTGTTTAATTCTTCTAATAAAACTTTATCTATACCAATGAAGTTGTTAGTGTTAAAGGTCTTCCACTTGTTGTGATGTATGTAGTGTTTCACCATTTCCCCCTATACAACACCAAGGGGTAGAGTTTTGGGCTAGCCTCCAACTAACCTTCATCATGAGGGCTTTAATAAGATCTCCAATTCTTCTAAGATTTAGACCTTCTTGAGACTTCGGTTTATACACCTTATCCCAACTAATGAGGCTTAGCTTTTTCTTTTCCTTTAATATCGTCCATAGGAAACTTTATTGTATTTTATCAATAGCATGTTTGAACTTGCTAGATATCTTAAATAGGGATAAAAAATAGACAAGAATTCCTTATAAGGGGGTCAAAAGAAGCTAAAGATTACTTGCATTGCTTGGAACCTTCCTCTTCTAACTTGCTAACTTCTGCTACATCCTCTTCACCACTTCTTCTAGAATTGGTGGGTCACTTCCTTAACTATAAGGGGAAGACCCATATAAATATTAAGGAGTTTGGCATCCTAACATTGCATCTCTCAGATAATTCTTTGCTAAAGATCCATCTTAGTGTTGCTCAAATATAACTTACTTTTATGATAATTGATATGTTTCCTTGATACTTATGCATTCCCATATAGAGTCATTTTCGAGACCTTTGCCTCCATTATGGAAGACATTATATACAAAACGGTGTCATAAAAAATTTGTTGTAGATCCTTAGGAGTGATGGTTAAAGAAATTTTAATCCCTATGATTATTTTGCCAAGATGCCATGGCCAGAAGGTTCCTACCTAGGATCTCAACAACTATGATAAAGAGGCAAGGCAATAACATGTCTCCTTGTTTGAGCCCCAACTATGCTAGGAAAAGAGGTCCCAAGGAACCATTAAAAAGAACAAGGAAGCAGACAATTTTTATTTATTTCCCCAATCAACATGATCAAATTCTTAATCTAAGTAGGTTTCCACAATCCATAATTTAGATCGATGTAGTTTCTAGGATTGATTGTGTATAGAGTCATTTGCATCAACATTTCAATTCACGTTGTGATCCATTATTAGGATGAGAAGTGCAAGAGAAAGAATACGTGATTTAAAATGTTGATGCAAAAAACTCTATACACAATCAATCCTAGAAACTACATTGATCTATGATAAAATGCTCCTAAAATCTGAATTTCCTATGGATTTTAATAAGAAATTCCCTCTACACTTTATCACAAGCCTTAGAAATATCAAGCTTGAGTTCCATATTAGGATTACCACCTCTTTCCATGGAGTGTAGGACCTCATGGGAGGTAATCACAACATCCAAGATTTTCCTTCCAAGAATAAATCCATTCTGAGTCAAGCTAATGGTAGTATTCAAGATTGGTTTCATTCTATTTACCATCACCTTGGAGAATAAATTATAAATAGTGTTACAAAGGCTTATCAATTTGAAGTCTTCTAGGTGGGTGGGATTGCTAATTTTTGGAATCAAGACTATAAAAGTCTTATTCAACTCTCTAAGGATCTTACCATTTTTGATGAAATCTCACACTACATAAACAAGATCATACTTAATGATCTCCTAAAATCCCTAGAAAAATGCAGGAGGAAAGCCACCTAGTCTAGGGCCTTTGAAGGCTCTCATGGAAAATACTTTCCTCTTTACTACTTAATCGATCACCTTCCTTACTAGGTCTTAGTTAGTTCTATCATCAACCACCGAGTGTAGTACTTCGAGGAAGTTTGTCTCAGTCTAAGAGCTAACATGAGTTTTCAAGTGGTTTTATATATCATGAAAATAATTAGTAGTCCACCTCCTTAGGTCCTCATCTTCATTCATTTCATCATTGTCATTGTTGATAAACTTCTTGATAGTGTTTCTCTTTTTATGCCTAGAGGTTGACTGATGAGAAAAGGTTGTATTCCTATCTCCCTCCAAGAGCCATTGAACCCTAGATCTTTGTTTCTAGAATACTTCATCTCTTCCTAGCACTTGGTGCCATTTCCTCCTCCACCCCTATTCCCCTTCATGGGTATCAATTGAGAGATCATCTTCTACTATCCTCCCTTGTAGTTCCTCTAGCTTACTTTCAATCTCTTTTTTTCCCTATTTGAATACATCTCCAAAGTAGTTTTTTTGCCACTTGATAACCTCTCTTCTTATTATTCCAAGATTCCTAGCTATGTAGAATATAGTTGTCCCTTGTATTTTGGTGTTCCACGAACAATTAATTTGGTCTCAAGATTGAGGGTGTGAGTGGCACATTATTTCATAGTAGAAGGGTTTCTTCTTATGGTGATTTTTGATAGACCAAGTTAACCGAAGCATTGAGTAGTCAAAGATAGAACTTATAAATCCCGAGAGGGAATCATATAGTAGTATATCCCAACCCATAGAAATGAACACTCTATCAAGTCTTACCTGAATGAGGTTGTTTCCCATCCTATTATTAGACAAGGTGAATTGGACTCCCTATAGATCAACATCCATGAGGTCATTAGCACCTTGGAGACCCTCAAGATTATGCATGCCCTTAGAGACATCATCTAGTCCACCATTTTTTTTGAGGGGCATGAGAGGTTATTGAAATCTCCCACAAACATGAAGTGGACATCCTTTGAATTCTTCATACATTTAGAGGCTTCTTCCCAAAGGTAGAAGTTCCCTACCCTTGTGTTTGGAGTGTAGAAGTTCTATAACACCCAATTATTTGCCTCCTCATTGAACACAACCAAAATTAAATGTGGGTGGCAATGAAGCTCCGCACCATTGAGATTATCAGGGTTCCATATAGTAGAAATCTCCTCTAACATTTTAGTGGCTTCATTATAGACATATTTATCTCCTTGACATAAATAATTGAACATTTTTTTCAAAAATCTATTTTCTCATCTTAACTTCCAAAATGAGAACTATATCTACCTTATGATCCTTGATCATAGATTTCAAAAAGAAATGTTTCTTTAGACTATCAAAGACCCTAATATTCCATGAAATTAATTTCATTTCTTATCTCTTTGAGTCTCCTCCAAGGTCCTTTGTGACTTTCTAGTGATGTCGACCTTGGCTCTAACAACCCTTGTTGGAGGCCTTCCTATTATTTTTTTCTGAGCTCACATCAGCCTTTGGTTGGCGATGCCTCTTCCATTTGGGTTCTTTCCACCACTCATCCATCGCTAAAGGGATGACAAGAATAGATGATGGGGATCCCATCTTGAAGGGAAGCTAGAGCTCAATACAAGCAATATTGACTATGAGAGTTCTCTATGACAAGGAGAAAGTTGACCCTTTATCGAACATCCCCTCATGTACCTCCTAAAGATGGACCTATGTCATCTTTTACTCAATAGTCTAAGGCACCCATACCTCAATAGCCTGTTTTGCCCTTTCTTTGGCAGCCTCCATCAGAAAACCTCTTATCTCTAAGAGGTCACAAGCCTAGATCATCCTTTCCTCTAGAGGTTCCATCAAAACTTCTCCTTCCTCCAAGTGATTGTATGGCTCCTTGTTGACTACTTTTGAGATAACTTTATTTATTTGAACTTATCCTTCCATAGGTTCAGTCATAACTTCTCCTTCCTCCAAGAGGTCGCATGGTTCCTTGTTGAGTAGCTTTGATATAGCTATATCTATTTGAACCTTGTCCCTTGACTAGATGACTTGACTCACTTTATCCCTTTTCCATGGGGAGTGGTCCTAGGTTTTCTTTGAGGATTCTCCTTGAACCCCTTTGGGTCACCCACCACTTTGATGGTATCCTTCTCTTCACCATCCTTTTTTTTGGGGCCCTCTTTGCATGTCACACTGTCTACATTTTTGGTAGTATAAATCAGAATTCTCATAACTGATAGCTTGTCACCATGTTCCCCACTTAAATTTCAAGAAAATATAGTTTGGGAGTAGGGATAACTTTAAGGAACCCCCCCTCCCAAAATTTATAAAATTGTGGCAAATCACATGTCATTGGGGTGAAAAAAAAATAATAGTGTTGGCGAATTATGCGTCAATGGATGGATATTCGGTGGCAATTTTTTTAATAGTTTAGACAATTTTTATAAAATAATGGCGATTATAATTTTTGTTTTTAATAAAATTATTAATATTGATGGCGAATTATGTTTTGAAATATGGATATTGGTTGGCGAATATTTTAATAACCAATACTTTTTTTATAAAAAGGTGGCAAAATTATTTTCTAAATAATTGAATTAATTTATTTGTTATGGCGAATGGTTTTCAGAAAGTTATAGTTGGTATGGCTATTTTCAAAAGATGGGAAATAAGTAGCCTAACCTAACATACCAACTTACATAAATTATTGGCCACTACCACTGTAATTATGTTAAATGTATTATTTGAGAACTCAGACCATCTGATGATCCAAGATCAATGGCTGAGGTTTAATTTCGGCCAACATTTCATAAAGGAAGAAGAATTATCGAGGTAGTCACCAAAATGTTGACATGTATCAAGGTAAGTTGTATGCGGAGTACAGTGCACTCGAAAAGAATTAAATTCCATGTTAGTGATAGCGACATTCTCTCGCTAGTATGTGAAGCCTCGACCTTGTTCAAGTGTCTGGAATGGTGACACGTTTCTATCTAGCATGTATCACTTAAGTTGCAAGAGATAGTATATTGATGTCTTGTCACTGTTAATTATAATTTACAATTGGCCTTTTCCATCGGCAAAGTGGCTTCGCACGCATTACAAGACATGCCACAGTCCACTAGCAGTAGTACTATTACTATTAGTCTTAATTACAATTGGCCTTTTCCATCGGCTAAGTGGCTTCACATGCATTACAGGACAATGAACGGTATTAGTGTTTAATTACAATTGGCCTTTTTGGCACGTACTTGCAATTATGTTCAAGATTTGAGAATATTTGGTAATTTAATGTAATTGAATTGGCAGTTGGACGGAAACAAACAAATAATTCCTGGCACCCTTCCTGCCAAGCTTATTTATAGGCGTTTGAGCTAATTCTTTCATTATTGCTCATCTCATTTTTGGTAGTCGATAGGTTTGGTTTGTTAATTGTTTTTTAATTGTTTGGTGTTAGTTTGAACTTTGCAGTAAAGATGGACAACCCTATTCGCCTGAGATGCATTTTGGAAGAGGAGCAGAAGGCCTTTCTAGGTCACATTCCTGAGGAAAACCTCTTGTCAATTTGCAATGAGGTTGTTCCATGCTCTGGTGTGAAGTTTGTTATTGCTACTGTCAAAATGGTTTTCGGGTGTGAGTTTTTGAAGAATGAGAATCGGTATCGTGTCAACAGTGACATTATGTCACAATTTCTAGCCTCCCTGCTTGACCTCGAAGAAGCAAGGGCCAAAATTCTGCTACTCCTGAGGAAGATTTTTAAAGTAGTATATTTGGGCGATGACATTGAAATTGTCGCTCATGCAGTTTCAAGAGTGGGGATCCCTTGGGTGGGTGAAGTCCACAAGCTTCTGGAACCTAGCCAGAATGTGGTTCTGCAACCATTTTTACTGGGCTTGATTGCTGGGAAGTTGCAGCACCATAGGAAATGCGAAAGAATTGGGTTGAATTTTCTTCGAAAATGGTTTTTCTTGGATGAAGTGGAAGATGGAAACAACTGGCTACAAGAATTCACAACCATGGTCAATTCTGGTGGTTTCTACAATGAATAGTACAATACTTCTAGAGTCTAGGGTTTTCCCCCGATTTTGTAAATTTGTAAATTTCAAGAAATATCAATGAAATTTCTCGAGTTTCAGTTCCATATAAAATTGTATTTTATTGTTTTAACTTCTTATGCTTACTTAATGCAACATTGCAATATTTTGCATTTTTTAATTTTCTATTGAATTGTTTATAAAAGCCTATGTGAATATAAAATATTATTAGTAAACTAATGGAATCACCTAGTTCCATATTAGTTCTATAATCTAAAAATTTCATTGATATACCAATGTTTGCAAAAGGTTAATTAATTTGCATATCAAATATTGGTTAAAATAAATACAAAAATTTACTAATTTTAACTTCAATTAAAATAAATTCTAATTAGGTACAAAATAATTTAAATATTTTATTAGAATATATATAATTATACAAATATACATTTAAAATAGTTTACTAAATTATTTAATTTTAATTTTTAATAACCAAGTTAGTGAAGAAGGTTCTAACCAATCCTTCTCTAGATTTAAAATTGTATAATTTATAGATTATTGCATATCAAAATGTTATCAGAATCACCTAGCTTAGGATTAACCCAATAAACTCTTTTTTCTTGAATTATTAATTTTTTTAATAATATAATTATTTCTTATTCAATTTACAAATTGTGATATTGAAATCTATGTAAAAGAAAATTTATGTCAAAAAGTATGCGAGAATCTAGCCAAAAATAAATGAACATGGAGGTAGACTCTTCTTTTGCATCTTTTCTTCCAGATTTCCATTTCTTTTTGAAAAGGAAAAGTATTGACATTATACCTAGATGTGTATACCCTCAAGCATGATTCCAAATTCTTGTCTAGTTTGTTTCTTAGCTTTGATTTTAGGAAGCCCAAAGCACTGAAAACTCTCTCGTCCTCTACTGAACCCAATATGATGGTTTGACATAGATCAGCAAGCTTGAAGTATTCTAAAATTTCTTCATGCAACAATGTGCTCTATTTTAGTTCTGTCCAAAGCTTTGTTGTCGAGCCCTCTTCATGCGGGTTACACATTAATTTATATTGATGCTTCATGGTCCTTGCAAAGGTGCCTGATTGCTGTCTAAGAAGACCCTCATATAATATTTCATTGATATTCACTCCATTGAATTCTATAGATTTGAAAAATTCCTTTATCAAAATCAACAGCCTTCTACGATAATCTTCCTTATTGTTGAAGGACAATTATTGAGGAAACACAATTGCCATGGCCTCAAGCAATTGATCATATGGAAATCATGATATTATTTCAGAGGAAAATCTGTAGGCTATGTCCCTTGCAGTAGATGCTATAGACTCGACGATCTTGGTAAACTCTTCTCTTGTAACTCTTGTAGCTCGCTTCTTTGGGGCACTATGAATTCTTTAGAATAACTGAGAGGGGGAGGGGGGGGGAGGCGGGGGGGTGGGGGGTGAATCAGTTATCCAAGGTCCAAATGCCCTATTAATAGTTTTTCACTACTTTTAATGAATCCATACACTTTTCATACATCCAAACTTTAAATCAACCATATTAGCAAGTTACAGTAAATCAACATGCAAAGATAAAACATGCAAGATCAACACATGACACAATGATTTACGTGGAAACCCAATTTGAGAAAAACCACCAGTAACATGCTACTTGATTCTCACTCTTCTGAAGTGATGCCCTATTAAAAGCCTGCCCTGTTAAAGGCTTACAACACGCTATTAAATGTGACCTTGTTAGAGGATTTCACCAAACTGTTAGGAATGGGCCTGGTTAAAGGACTTTAGAACATTCACTTGGAATGTCACCTTGTTAAAGGATTTATCTCATGGCTATTAGACCAACCTAAGTCCATAGGATTTAAACTTTATTGTTACAATTGCTAGAAAGTAACAATAATGTTCTTTTGATCTGATATAACTTACAACATACTTTGCAGATTTTAGATCACACTTTTAGTTCAATCCTAATGCTTGGCTTCAATCACTTCAGCTCTGATTGCTTGACTTCTTCTCAAGCTTCGTCTCCTTGAGTCTTCTAACTCATTGTACCAATGCATCCATATTAAGGGTCTTCTTATTGAAACAGAGTCACTATGCTCTCTTATCTCCTTAGCACCTCCTTCAGCATTTCATGCTTTCATGCTTAACCGCCTCTCTCTCTTTTTTTTCATTAACTTATGACTCCTTAAATAGAAATCTGATTTGCCTTTGCCGCTCATTTCTCCCTCTCCAACTTTAGGGTTTCGAATGGATTAGGTAGGATACAATGTATCTACCTCATATCTTGTTCTTATCTTCAAACTTCGTCAGTTGTATTCTTAAAAATGTTTTAAATGGTGTTCTGTGCCACCAGCTCATCATTCTTATCTTCCATTTAATTTACAAACTTCTAGATAACAACCTTGTCAGCTTAGATCTGGAAAATCTTCAATTTTTAAAATAATGCAGCAACTCGGCATTATTGATTTACTTGTGCTCGACATCTCTGTGTTACTCGGCACTATTGGTTTTACTGGTGCTCGACATCTCTGTGTTACTCGACACTTATCTCTACTTGGCACTCGATATCACTCGGCACTTGAACTTGCTTAGTACTTGAAGTTTACTCAGCACTTGAACTTTCTCAGCACTTGAAGTTTACTTGGCACTTGAACTTGCTCGGCACTTGAAGTTTACTTGGCACTTGAACTTGTTTGGTACTTGAAGTTTACTCGACACTTACTAAGAATTTTCTTGGCACATACTAGCTTGCTCGACTCCTTCTCTCTAATGAACTTAGTTGGGCTTTACAAATGTCTTAGCTAAAACCTTACATCTTTGATATGTTTCAGTGTGCCCATTCTCTATATCTTATAGTATGTCATCAAATACATTTTTTCATCAATGGCTTAGCTGATCCCTGTACTTTATTACAACATCATAACTTCAACCTTTCTCTAGGTGTTCTAGTTACATATTATTGATTGCCTCCTCCTTGACAATCAACTAATTGATAGTATTTGGATCACTAAAGCAATTTTCATTCCTGCAAGTAGCAAGTTTGACATCATTCGAACAACTTTTCTTATGATCATTTCAATCATTTCCAACAATCTCCCTTTTTGGCATTGATGGCAAACCAAACTGATCAATTGATCAACTTAGTTACCACCAAGATTGTATACGTTGTCTGCTATATTTCTTTGTTGCTGCATCTTTTACTACTAACCTCATATATCTCCCTCTTTCATATATATTGATCAGGTTTTTGCAAATTTCTCCCTCTTTGACATAAATGCCAAAGATGTAGCATCTTTATCATGTTAAATATGAGCTTTGGCTTCTTGTTGTTTTCTCCCTCTATCACCATGCTTGTGACTGATTTGGAGTTTCTGCTCCTACTGTCATCCTCTGCATTACTCTTTTGATATTTCAATGATTTGTTTCTTTTGATGCAGGGCAGCATCCTTGTTGGTTTAAACTGCTTGAGTTAGGGGTATTACCCCCAACTTGCCTCTAAGATATTCATAAGCATCCTTGGGCAATGGTTTGGTGAAGATATGTGCAGTTTGTTCCTTTGTGTGAATGTATTCCAACTTCACTTGTTTGTCTTCTACCAATTCCCTGACATAATGATACTTGATTGCGATATGCTTGGTTTTTGCATGCATCACTGGATTTTTGGATATTTTTATAGCACTTGTATTATCACAATATAATATCACAGGTTTTGTTACCTCTTCTTTCATTCCTTTCAATAGATGTGTGAGCCATACAATGTTTGTGCAATTGACTGCAGCTACTACATATTCTGACTTTGTAGTGGACTGGGATGTACATGTTTGTTTCTTGCTAGTCCAGGTAACTAGCCTTTTGCCTAGAAATAATGCACCTCCACTTGTTCTTTTTCTATCATCAATGTTGCCTCCCTAGTCTTCATCTGTTTGAGCTCAAATTTTTCATTCTTTTTGTAGTATAGACCAAAGTTATCAGTTCCTTTAAGATATCTCATTATTCTTTTTACTGCTATGAGATGATTTTCTTTGGGATTAGCAGAGAATCTGGCTACTATTCCAACTGCTAATGCTATGTCTGGTCTACTATGTACAACATATTGTAGTTTTCCAATCATGGATCTATACATTATTTGATTGACTTTAGTTGATTCATCATTTTTGGACAGCTCATTTCCTGTTGCTATTGGTGTGCTGACTAATTTGGATTCCTCCAATCCAAATATTTTAAGAATCTCTTTGATGTACCTTGATTGTGTCACAAATATACCATGTTTGAGTTGATGTACTTGCAATCCAACCAAGAATTTGATTTCTCCAAACATAGACATCTCAAATTCATGTTTCATTTTGTCAGTAAAGCCTTTGCAAAGTACTTCCTTACCACCAAACACTATGTCATCCACAAAGATTTCAGATACAATAATGTCTTTAACTTCTTCTGCTTTGTTGTACATGTTGTTGTTATGATCAGTTCTTTCAAATCCAATTTACACTAGATACTTGTGAAGTCTCTGTTGTTTTCATCAACAAATCCTTCTGGTTGTTCAATGTAGACTTCTTCTTCTAGTATACCATTTAAGAAATCAGATTTTACATCCATCTGATAGACTTTAAAATCTTTGTAGGCAGCATATGCAAGTAAAGTTCTTACTCCTTCCATTCTAGCAACAGGGGCAAATGTTTCCCCATAGTCTATTCCTTCTTCTTGAGCATAACCCTTGCATACTAGTCTAGCTTTATTTCTGGTAATCTCACCATTCTCATCTAGCTTGTTTTTGAATACCCACTTGGTGCCAATCATGGTCTGAGAACCAAACTCCATGTTTTGTTTTTCTTTATTTGATCAATTTCTTCTTCCATAGCTTTATACCAGTCATCATCTTGTAATGCACCGTATATTGTCTTGGGTCCAGATTTTCTGATCAGACATTATTCATGTCTTAGTCTGTTCCTTGTCATTGGTCTTGCATCTTTTTCACCAATTATCTGTTCAGCAGGGTGATGTCTTTTTACATATTTGGATAATCTTGGCTCTGTCCTTGTTTCCATGTTTGATCTTTCAAATTTAGGATCACTATGCACTTCATTGTCAGGTTGTTCTTCATTATGTGTACTGACTTCAGAATCAGATTGTGCATTTTCTTCATTCTGCAACTTGACTTCTAAATGCAACTCGACATTCACTGGTTGTGACTCGGCTGAAACTGGTACTTGTTGATTTTCAATTTGATTGACATCATCCTCATCAATAGTCATTCCTTCATAAGACTACACAAAGGTTCTGTACTCTTCCATTTTCTTTGGTACTTCAGCTTGAACTTTTGTGTGCTCATCAAAATTTACATTTGCACTTTTCACAATTTTGTTAGTGTTAATATTCAAACACTTATATGCCTTACTTCTAGTGGAGTAACCAAGAAATATGCCATCATTACTTTTTGCATCAAATTTTCCATTTCTAGCATTTTTAAGAATAAAGCATTTGCAACCAAATACTTTGAAATGTTTTACAGTGGGTGAGTGACCATACCATAATTCAAAAGGTGTTGTATATGTACCTTTCTTGACTTGTACTTGGTTCAGTGTATGAACAGCTACACTTACAGCTTCTCTCCAGTATTTTAGAGCAACGGTCTTTTCCATCATTAGTGTTATGGCATAGTCAATCATAGATCTGTTTCTTCTTTCAAAAATTCCATTCTGTGGGGGAGTTCTAGGAGCTAACGTTTGTCTTTTGATTCCTTTATGATTACATAATATCTCGAATTCATTTGATGTGAATTCACCACCTCTGTCTGATCTTAGACATTTTAAGCCTTTTCCTATTTCCTTTTCAACTCTAGCCACATACCACTTAAACATTTGAAAAGCATCAAATTTTTGTTTTAAGAACATAACAGTCATCATCCTAGAATAGTTATCAACAAAAAACATTATGTATTTATCTCCTCTATAGCTTTGTACTTCCATTGGACCACATAAGTCAGTATGAACTAACTCAAGTATTTCTTTAGATGTATAGTTTTTGCTTTTGAAACTTGACTTAGTCATCTTTCCTAGCTGACATTGTTTGCACATGATATTATCAAGCTTCTTCAATTTTGGTAAACCTCTAACTTTCTTCATTTTACTGATGTTGACCAGATTGTCAAAGTTGACATGACATAATCTTCTATGCCATAACCACTCATCATCAAATTTTGCAATAAAACAAGAAACATCATCCATATCAAGGTAAAACAAATTACTCTTTGTTTGATCTCCTTTTCCTATCAGTTTACCATCAGTATCATAGATTTTTGCAGTTTTGTTTTCAAATTCCACTTTGCATCCTATATTGCCTAACTGTGAGACACTTAGCAAATTGTAGTTTAATCCTTCAACATAGTATGCATTATCACATGAAATTTATTCTGTGAGCTTAATGGAACCTTTTTCTTTGATTTGACATGGAGCATCATTACCAAATCTAACACTATTTCCATCATACTGAGTAAAGTTAACAAACTTACTTTTGTCTCCTTTTATGTGATGTGAGCATCCACCTGTGATTCTTGTTCATACATGTTACCAGTGTTGTGGGCTCTTCTTCATCAGATTGGTCCTTCATGGCTACATACACAATTTCATCATCATTGTCATTAGAATTTTCTTCAACAATGTAACATTTCTTACCTTTTTCTTTGTAATCTCTTTTGTCATCATCTCTTCTGTACTTATATTTGTTGCCTTCCTTGGAATCCTTTTTCTGTGGGCACCTAGCAACAATATGACCTACTTCATTGCAATTGAAACAAATGATAGGGATCTTACCTTTGAATTATGCTTCCAATTTTTCCACATCTTCCTCATCAGTGCTGCTGTCACTGGATACATACTTCATTTTTCTTCCTTCCTTTGATTTCACTTGTTCAGCATCTTTCAGTGATAACTTGGCCTTAAAGGAAGATTCAACATTCTCTAGTCTGTAGTTGTCAAAATTAGATAACTCAAATGCAGTGAGTCTACCTATTATACTTTCAAAACTTAGATTGTTTCTTGGTATACATCTTAGCTCTTGTATTGCTGATACTCTAATAGCATAGATAGGAAGCAAGGTTCTTAAGAACTTACTATTAACAGTATCTTCATCCAATTGACCACTCAAGCATCTTATTGCACTTACCACTTCCTTTATTCTTGCACCATACTGAGCAACGTTCTCATTTTCCTCCATTTTCATATCATCAAACTTTCCTCTGAAACTTTCTCTTTTTGCTCTTTGTACATTCTGATCTCCTCCATAGATTTTTGATAGGGATTTCCACATTTTGAATGCAGTGTCACATCCTTTGATATCATCAAATTCAGCATAGCTGAGTGCAGAGGCAATTTCCAGCATTGTCTGATTGTGTTCTTGCTTGTTTTTCATGTCTTTTGTAGTAGGAGCAGCTGTTGGATCTACATGTTTAGTGACAATTGAATTTTGGGCATAATCTCCTATGGATCCAAGATGTAGCTTCATCAAGGTTTGCCATGCAACAAAGTTGTCTTTATTGAGCTTGAGAACTTCTTTCTTAGGCATTTTGATCTTTTCTGCTTATAGTTCCTTTAAACTGAGTCAACAGTAAGGCTCTGATATCAATTATTAGAATTCTTTAGAATAACTAGGAGGGGGGGGGGGGGGGGGGGGGGAATCAGTTATCCAAGGTCCAAATGCCTTATTAATACTTTTTCACTACTTTTAATGAATCCATACACTTTTCATCCATCCAAACTTTAAATCAACCATATTAGCAAGTTACAGTAAATCAACATGCAAAGATAAAACATGCAAGATCAACACATGACACAATGATTTACGTGGAAACCCAATTTGAGAAAAACCACCAGTAACATGCTACTTGATTCTCACTCTTCTGAAGTGATGCCCTGTTAAAAGCCTACCCTGTTAAAGGCTTACAACACACTGTTAAATGTGACCTTGTTAGATGATTTCACCAAATTGTTAGGAATGGGCCTGGTTAAAGGACTTTAGAACATTCAATTGGAATGTCACCTTGTTAAAGGATTTATCTCATGGCTATTAGACCAACCTAAGTCCATAGGATTTAAACTTTACTATTACAATTGCTAGAAAGTAACGATAATGTTCTTTTGATCTGATATAACTTACAACATACTTTGCAGATTTTAGATCACACTTTTAGTTCAATCCTAATGCTTGGCTTCAATCATGTCAGCTTTGATTGCTTGACTTCTTCTCAAGCTTCATCTCCTTGAGTCTTCTACCTCATTGTACCAATGCATCCATATCAAGGGTCTTCTTACTAAAACAAAGTCACTATGCTCTCTTATCTCCTTAGCACCTCCTTTAGCATTTCATGCTTTCATGCTTGACCGCCTCTCTCTCTTTTTTTTTTCATTAACTTATGACTCCTTAAATAGAAATCTGATTTTCCTTTGCCGCTCATTTCTCCCTCTCCAACTTTAGGGTTTCGAATGGATTAGGTAGGATACAATGTATCTACCTCATATCTTGTTCTTATCTTCAAACTTCGTCAGTTGTATTCTTAAAAATGTTTTACATAGTGTTCTGTGCCACCAACTCATCATTCTTATCTTCCATTTAATTTACAAACTTCTAGATAACAATTTTTTTCAGCTTAGATCTGGTGAATCTTTGATTTTCAAAATAATGCAGCAACTCAGCATTATTGATTTACTTGTGCTCGACATCTATGTGTTACTTAGCACTATTGGTTTTACTGGTGCTCAGAATCTTTGTGTTACTCGACACCTATCTCTGCTTGGCACTCGATATCACTCGACACTTGAACTTGCTCGGCATTTGAAGTTTACTCGGCACTTGAACTTTCTCGGCACTTGAAGTTTACTTGGCACTTGAACTTGCTCAGCACTTGAAGTTTACTCGGCACTTGAACTTGCTCGGCACTTGAAGTTTACTCGGCACTTGAAATTTCTCGGCACTTGAAGTTTACTCGGCACTTACTAAGAATTTTCTCAGCACATACTAGCATTCTCGGCTCCTTCTCTCTAATGAACTTAGTTGGGCTTTACAAATGTCTTAGCTAAAACCTTACATCTTTGATATGTTTCAGTGTGCCCATTCTCTATATCTTATAGTATGTCATCAAATACACTTTTTCATCAATGGCTTAGCTGATCCCTGTACTTTATTACAACATCATAACTTCAACCTTTCTCTAGGTGTTCTAGTTACATCTTATTGATTGCCTCCTCCTTGACAATCAACTCATTGATAGTATTTGGATCACTAAAGCAATTGTCATTCCTGCAAGTAGCAAGTTTGACATCAATGACAAAACAATGATTGAGAACATTCTTTACTAGTTTCATACATCATTCCAACAACTTTTCTTATGATCATTTCAATCATTTCCAACACACTGTAGTACATTGGTATCTGAAATCCCCTTACACAAACACATAAATCTCCATTTTCAATGATCTTTAAATAATTATCAAGATCGTCCAAATATGTTAGTTTCTACTAGTGATTAAATCTATCATCGGATAAATTTAGGTCAGTACGATAGAGACTATCGAGGGCTCGGCATGACATTTTATGCAACTGAGCATATTCTGCAATATACATGGCTCTTTGCTGGGCTTTTTTCATAATTAACCTCATTTCTTCTAGCATGGTAAGAAGAGATGCCAAAGTCAAAAGTGTCTCTATATTGCTTAACTTCCGAAGCAGGTCGCCACATCTCTAATTTTTTGCATTGTCCCAATTTTTGTACATCAGTCCAATCAAAGATTGATATTCGAAAAATACTCGATGCGCTGGTCCATCCAAAGAGATCCATATGGTATCAACATCTTTTAGAAGCTTGTTTCCATCAGTAATTCCATCAGCAAAGTGTTGAAATTCCCTAAAATGCTTGGTACTTTGACAAAAATATGCATAGAACTCTCTTACTAAATCTTCAACCTTGTTTACTGAAGGAAACTTCTTCAAAACTCTAAAAGCAAGATTCATCCTATGGGCCGTACAGTGAATGGAAACAACATTTGGTGAAGAAGAAGCCTGCATCTTTGTGCAAAGACCATTCCTTTGACCTTGCATTACTAAAGCTCCATCCGCTCCAACACAGACCAACTTTTTTGCTATTGTCAATTCATCCATAGCTCCATATTCAATTAAATTTCTCTTTACTAACTGAAATAAAGTTTCTGCTATCGCATTGTCTCTCAATTTAGCAAAAGATAGTAGATGTGGTTGGCGGACATTATTCTATATAGTATAAACATGCATGCATACCCATGACATATTATCTATTGCCTTAACTTCATCTAAGGACAATGCAATTACGCTTGACTCTTTTATTTTTCTTTGTACATCCTCTATTTCAACCTGTGCAATACAACTTGTCCATTCCCATCCACTATTTATCGACCAATGACTAACTAGATAGGAACTTTCAGAAAGTGTAAAAAACTACTCATTTCTGCATAGTCTATCATTGGATGCCTCTGCTCAAAATATAGAAAACATTACTTGATTGAACAACTTTTCCACGTTCTTTTACTTCACTTGCTTTTGCAAAAATAGCATTAATAGAACCTTGAACTTCACTAGGTTTCGTCTGAAATTTTTGAAACATATATTATTCTTCAGCATTCCTTTTATGTTGACATTGCTCCTTTGTTTTATATCTTACCACTTTTATTTCGTTACCATCTACAGTTGAGGTTTTGTAAATCTTACCAACATGTTTCTCTATGGTGTCTAGTTTAAGCTGCAACCACTTTTCCTTTTTATACTTCCAACTACAAATTGCACATCTGCATTCTACTGGTGGCTCACCTACAATTGGATTGTCCACAGGCTCGATGAATGGATACTTTACTTCCCAATCAAATTTAAATCTCTTGGCCATCTCCCACTGACGATCAATTTTTTCTTTCGATTTTCCTCTCCCTTGAGTGACACTGTTACTGTTAATTGCACCATCATCATCACTGAAGTTGATTGATTCGTCTTGGTACTAGTTATTTACTAGATATTCTTCTTCAAGGTCATCTTCGTTAGAGATATTAGGTTTTTCAACTCTGTCACCAGATTTATTAGGCTCCCCAATTTGTTGAATGGACTCCTATGTAGGTTGAGATTGTATAGGCTCCTCTGATGATGTACCTTCCTTACTTTGACCAACACTATTGTGTCTACCCCTGCCAAAGTATGAAGATATATTTTTGCATTTTGTTGGCCTCTCTTGGAGATCTCCACCTTCATTAGTCCTACTCCTCTTCCGATTTAAATTTGACTGTGACATCTCCATCAAATTAAGGCTGCAATAAAATACTATGGACTCGTAGTTGTAGTCGTTCTGGTTCTTTACTAATCACAATACTATGAAGAAGGCCCTTTCAGCATGTTTCAATAATGAAACTCATGTCTTAAATAGACAACTACAAATAAACTATTTTCATTTTGGCGAATGGGCCGACCGTTACATATGATAAGAACTAATATTTGGCGAAGCTTGCGTAATTTCAAGTAATCGAGTGGGTGAATAGGGCAAGAATTTGGGACCCCATTGTGTGTGATGCATGGCGAATTGGGTCCTAGGACAAATAAAAATCTCACATAGGAAAATGGGAATTTGGCGAATGATGATCGTCAAAAGAGACACTCAATTAATTTCATGGCGAATAAGAGAGTAAACATTAAAGAGAAATATGGGCGAAGAACCCGACTACCAAACTGAAATTACGTAATAATAGTGGTGAACGTTCTGACCACTATATGAGTATTTTATAAAATTTGGGCGAACCGGTCAACTAGTATATGGTGTTTTTTTTTGCCAATTTCTATAGCTCGATCGGGACATATTTTCCATTTGGCGACTAATCGCCACTAAAAAAATCCCTGTTTGGGAGAGTATTGTTGACAACCACATTGACACAAAGTTTGGAAAACCTTAACCGAGACTTGTTTATGGTAACAACATCTACCTTAATGAAGTGATTGAAGGAGTCCTGACCCATTGAAAGTTTTTATGATCCCAAAATTTTAGTAGCAAGCCTAGAAGGCAAACCTAAACTAGGGCCATTATCTATAAATCCACTACTAGATTGAATCTAGGTTTCCATTCACCCACAACTAGATTGTGTTTCCCTAGTCTCTGTGAACCTGCCAGAATCTTGTTTTGATCCTCTTCATTTGTAAAGTTAAAAAGGAACATTGCTCCTGTCATGGCCACAACCATAATTGAGCCTTTTAACTTCCATGCATTAGTCACCCATTTTAAAAACATTTCTATGGAGGGTCTAAAGGATGTGAATCTTCCAATAAGGCACAAAGAGAAGCATTTGGAGATATTTTCAACAACTACATCTGGAAAGGAAATTTTCGGACCAGAGTTTCCATATAGAATAGTGGGGGTAGCATTGAGTGTGGGCTAGAATATGTTCTACCCATCAATGCCCCTTTCCAACATGATTTAGGGTCATCCATATTTGATACATTCCCCAAGAGAGTGGGATCAGAGAGTTATAGAAATGCCAGATCCATTGGAAAATTTGATGAAGTAGAAGAGATCAATCCTCTATCTCTAAAGAAATTCCTAGCATTGAGGCAAATCCCATTTGATATAACCACTGAGAGTCAGGGCACATCAACTAGTCTCAAGTGACCAAGTTATCCCATGAAAAGCCCACCATTAATGACCAGAAAAAGTTGTAGAGCTAGATCTAGATAATTAGACTTCTACAAGTAGACCATTTTTTATATAATATTTCATAGTTTGGGTAGTTTTTAACATTTATTTTGTAATTATATGAGGAGTTTTTATTTTCATTTACAAGGGATACTGGTGACCCTTGAGACCCATCAAACTCTGTGTGAACTCCAATTCAATTAAAATGAATTACTTTTTAGCTTCCAAATCTTTTGTTGAATTTTATTATTTTCAATTAAATCAAAATAGCATACCATTTTTTTTTTGGTAAATGATTGAATCCTAGAGTGTTTCTTTTTTATTATTAATATTTATCTACATTATTATTATGACGTGTTAAGATTAAGTAGACTCAAATGCAAGACCTCCTAAATGAGAGGCTCACAATTTATTGTGCATTGTAGGCTCTTGCCTCACAATACCACACTTTTCACACTACATAAATTATAGTCTAAATTCATAAATCAAATCAATTAAGAAGAAGAGAACATGAAAATATAATAAAATATATTTTAAAAAGTGATTATTTTATATATTAAAAATATTAAAAAAGCATAGGCAAGAATCTACAACACATCAATAAATTGTTAGCCTCTTATCTAGGAGGTCTTGAGTTCGTGTCTACTCAAGATAAGTAAACAATAATAATTAATCAGATCATATAATAATAGTTAATCTTGGCTTCAACCTCTTAATACTAAAAAAATTTAAAATATGTGAAAAAAAACAATTTACTTATGTGATATATTTTGATGAATGAGTAATTAAATAATTACATAAAAATTACATTCTATCAATAAAGAGAGTAAGACAAAAGAACATAATATAATTTTGATAGTAATTTTGTCAATATATTTATACAACTATAATTGAAAAATAAATATTGAAAATGTAAGAAATTTTTTTTTAGTAATGTGAAATATTTTGATTAATAGACATCAAATAATGTTAATAACTTTTTAAAATTACAATTACTTTAACATTAAATTAATTTAAATGTATGAGATATTCTTCGTAAATATTTTCAATTAAGGATTAGAATAATTATTTTATAGGGGACCTAAAAGACCAATAGTCTTTACAAAATAAGAGTTAAAGTTTAGACATAAAAATAGTGATGGAACAGACAACCAATAGCCCCAGAAAACTAGCTACCCATAAAGGACCAGGAGATAGACATGGAGTAGAATCAACACAAAATCCAAATGACTAATCTATGCTTATAAACACAAAATGACTAATCTATGCTTATAAACACAAAAAAATCCTAAAACTAATGAATATACAAACTAGACCCCCATTATGTTGGGTCCAATGCCATCTCCTCCTTCTTTACATTAATCTTCTCAATGACCACTTTGACATCCTCTTTAATATGCTCACCAATCTTGGCCTTCAACTTCCTGGTAGCATATCTAGTTCTCTTTGTACCTGGTGTCTCTTATGTGCCCTTAGTTTTGTCCAAGTCCATGACCATGATGTTTTCTAACTGCATATCCACATTTCTAGAAATCTTATTCATATTTTCCACTAAGGCTTCCAACAACTTCTAGTAATTGTTGATAAGAATAGAGGTCTTTTTTTTCCAAATTCTTAATTTTGTCTTCTAATTCTTGTATCTTTTCTTCCACATCATTACCAACATTACTACTCCTTGCCTCCCCATTGAGCTTGTTCTCAACTTCCTCTAGTTTTATATTTTGGGCTTTGTAATCTATACTAATCTTTTTAATGGAGTTGAAAGTTCGTTGCTCAATTACAAAAGCATACATATAAATTGCTTTTGTCATTTGGAGCACACCCAATAGTGGCCAAATATCAATATCTTTTAGGTTTTTCTCCAATAATTCAACATGGATCTCATCCACATACATAGTATTAGTGATAGGGAACTGCCTCTCTCTATTTTTCTCATTCTTCTCCTTAGACTCTTCATGGGCCACATTAAGAGGGGAATTCTCTATGTCAAAGTACATATCATGAGTCACATTTTCCTCAAAAGATTTATAGCACGGGGCCTCTTTATTGTAATCATTCTCTTCTTCACTAGTCTCCACATTTTTGTCTCCCTTCTCTTCTTCACCTATTTCCATATTTTTGCCTCCCCTCTCCCCCTTCTTTTAGAAACCAAACTTCACATCCTTGGAATGAACAAAAACAAGGGAGGGATAGGTACTTGGTGGCCTAAAAATTTTTTTCCGCCAACCCACCAAGGAAATCATTCCCTGCTTCCTCCTTTGTTTCCAGGCTTATAACAAAATCTCTCTCTCTCTCTCTCTCTCTCTCTCTCTCTCTCTCTCTCTCTCTCTCTCTCTCTCTCTCTCTCTCTTTGTATATATATATATATATATATATATATATATATATATATATATATATATATATATATATATATATATATATATATATATATATATATATATATATATATATAATTGTCCATATTTTATCTTTAGTTTATTTCTTCTACCTTTGGGATCAAATAGAATTTTAATTTTATCACTAGTGATTAGAACACAGTTCAAGATGATGTAAATAATTTTGGCACAAGCATAAATGAGAAAATACCAATTTTTTTTTTCAATATTTTCTATGTTTTAGTATTTTACATTTTTAGAGTTCTTCAAAGCATTTTAGGGCTTTGTTTAAACCCTTGAGCACTAAAATTAGAACTCTTTGAGATCTTTCTAGGAAACTTAACAATTTAGAATTTTGAGCTATAAGTAAAAAGTAATGACTTCTACAAATAGACATAATTGTTTACATAATGTTTCATAGTTTTGATAAATTTTAAAATTTATTTGTAATTAAATAATATGAATATTGAGATAATGAGTGTTGCACACATTGCATAATATTATTATATTGTATTATTTGATTTTATTGTATAATGTTGCATCCAGATGGATGTGCAACATGGAAAGATTCCCATGGGATATACTTGATGAGTTGTATTGTAACATTGTGATAATATTTAATGTAATTATTTAATATTGGAGAAAAGAATTAGATTTTCAATATTAAATGTGTGGTCAATGGGTTAGGTAGCACATGGTTTATGTAATACCACTTGGTGGTTTTGTGGGACTCACTACTATATAAGCAACCACAAGGGTAGTTGTTGGTGTGAGAGAGTGGGAAGAAAAAGGGAAAGAGTCAAGCGAGACAAGGCTTGATAGGTTAGCCAAGGGAGCATTTGTGAAGGTTGGAAGCATGACATGGGATGTGCAGATTCATGCTTGTTCACATGGATTTCTCAATGGTGGTTGTGGATTTGAAGGCTTCCATGGTTGTATTGCAATGGTGTTTTTTTTGAATAATACATGGCGATGCTATGCTTTTGGAGGCTAGGTTTTTCCCTCAATGAGGGTTTCCCAAGGTATATCTTGTGTCACAATTTTTTGTGGGTATGTTTTTTATTCTCTTGCATGTGGATTTTAATTGCATATTTATTTTAGATCTATTATGGGTTATGTGGAAATGGTTTTATATTCTTTCTTGCAAGTTTCCTTACAATGAAAACTTTTACTTTCATTTCCAAGGGATATTGGTGCCCCTTGGGATCTATCAAACTTTGTATAAACTCCAATTTCATTTGGAATGGGTCATCTTTTGGCTTGTAAAATCTACAGTTGAATTTTTATTGCTTGATTAAATAAGGTAGGAATTTGGTCTTAAACCTGGATAACATTAATAAACTTCAACAATCTCTGGTCTAGGCCATTACAACCAACCAACATAGAAGCTCACTCTAACTATAACAATTAGAGACCCTCCCAACCAAAGATAACAAAATTAATCAAAATAAGCCATGTTCTTTGAGTAGAATAAAGAAACCATACTCAAAGCTAAAACTAAACTAGAGAACTTACTAACCATATTCCAAGTCTTCCCTCCCCAACAATAAAATGGATCACTAAACTTAATAGTATAGAGGACAAGTCTTAAAATGATTGAGAGGTCAAAAGTTTTAAAACTAGTGAAATCAACATTAAACATAAAGATAACCAAAAAAATCTAGATGAACAAAAAGGAAACATTAGGCCTATTTGATGTTTTCCTACTCATCGATGAGATGCTTTATTTTTTCTATCCGATTCTCAATATTCTTGGAGTTCTTTAAATCCTCAAATTTCTCCTACTTAATTTGGCTAACCTTTTTAAGTTTTATTTTTTTGTTAATGAACCCAAAGATCATCTTTCACATCATTTCTTTCTAGACTTTTCAAATGGAAGACACAAACACACCCAATTCAATTCCAATAATCATCGACTTAAACTTTTTATCCAAGGCCTCAATCTTCTCATTAATTTTAGAAATTTTCTTAGAAAAATTCTTCTTTAAATCTTCCATCCTAATCTAGAATAGGGATAGAGAATTATCCATGACATTACCTATAGAATTATGATTCCAATACTATATGAATGAAAGTCCAAATTAGCATAATGATAGATGCATACAAACATAAGTTAATATTTGAGCTAAGATGACTTGTGGTGCCAAGTTGAAAATTTGGTAGAGACCAAATACCAATATTGAATGACAACATGAATAAATTATAGCATGGACCAAGCCACTATATGATTGAGTGGAGATTGGAGTGATGAGTGAAAATCTAGCATGAACCAAATCAAGGAAATGACTGGCAAAAGGAGTGGTAATGTGAGTGCCAAATTTCAGAGAGTGGGGCGAGACAATTGTTTGTCATCTACTATTTGTATGAAGTATTTATTAGGCACCAAAACTGAATTTCTAAGGTATATAATGAATTTTTGAAGTTATTTTGTGCACCGACCTTTAGTGAAAAGTAAATTCAACCATCTAGTGAGCTTTTAGTAGTGTTTCTGAAGAGATTCAATTGTGTGTCATCGCTTTCTCAAGTAAGTTATACATAGTAGTAGTTGAATGAAGTTGTGAAGTTGTTTGATTCTAAACCTTAGATTATGAAAATGTCATCATTTGCATGAAATAGTAAGAAGAATATGACATTCAAGGATAACAATGCTCAAATTGTTTGAAATGATGTATATCCTCCACCAAAGTTCAAAGGATACCTTGATATCACATTGAAGGGAGATTCTTTAGGGGAATTTTTGGTGATTCCATTGATGGTAATCATGGTTTATGATTTTAGGTCATGCTATATATGCAAGTTCAAAAAGATCAATGATTTTGAGATGAGAAGTGCATATGATAAGATTTATAACAATGACAGGTTTAGAGATGAGCACAAATTTGTGGCTGAGAAAGGGTTGACTCTTTCCCAAGAGTTTCCAAAGATATTTAAGGTACCTACTAGATAAAAAAATGTGTTGATCCACATACATGACATGAAAGTGTGGTTGGAGAATGGATTAGTAAGAATAACAAAGTCAGTCATTCATCATGTGACTAGATAACATGTTTTGGATAGGGTAAAAATCATTCGATGTCATGGACAAGATCTAATTGAAAAAAAAATAGAATGACAAAGGAATTTTGATCACCACCACTAAAGACCCTATGATCAAGTTTGTTGTTTGAGTTATTGCACACAAGTTTTATTAGTTAAGACAAATGAACAATGTATCATGCATAGATGTTGCTATGGGCTAAAATTGGTTATGAAAGATCATAGTTATGATTTGGTAAAGCTACAATTAATCCCACTAGTGATGAACCTAGGTATTATAATCTAAGGAAATCAAAGAATACCTTATGTAAGTTTGGTTCTCTCATTGTGTGTATATTCTTTTATTTAAAAAATTCATTTCCCACTATAGGGGATGCGGTATGGGATAAAAAGAGGCAAGTTACCAAGCATATAAATTAGTTTATTGGTCATTTAGGTGACAATTTTGAAATAATTATGGATTTTTATTTTCAGAATTTCAAATAAAAGATAAAGTACATATTTAGAATCCCCATGTCAGATGTTGATCAATATTATGATCATGTGTATTTTCTTGTGCATACTAATTATACTTATGTTCAAGCTATAACTCTTAGAGTTACATTGATAAAACCTCTACATTATGAGGTAAATAATGATGAAGTTTCATCAACAATCACAATATTGTTAATTGAGGAGATAGACAAGAATGGAAAACCTTTCAAAACATATGAGATAGAAAAGCTTAAAATGATGATGCATATAAAGGTTTCTAAAATAGATAGGAAAATGAAGAAAATGATTCAAGAATTAGAAGGTAATATTGTTAATGTTACATTATAGATAATAGAGGGTAAAGATGAAGACCTTAATAATGGGGAAGGGGATAAAGGTGATGATGAAGAGGAAAATGAAGGTAAAGGTAAGGAGCTATTTTTTTCCAAGCCCAACAAAAATAAAGGAAAAATATTGTTGTGGTTGATCCAAAGGTAAAGAAAAGTTTGAAGAAGGTGGCTACCAAGCCCACAACCACACCACAACCAAGGATTACTAGACAAAGATCTAAGGCAACTAGTCCTATAGCTATCAAGCCAATGAAGAAAAGGGTTGTGAAAATTAGAAGGCCCATTAAAGGAAAAAGTTATAGGAAGAGGACATCTGATACATCATGGGCCAAGAAGAGTTAACAAAAGAAGAAACCAAAGAGAGAGTTGATAGTAAATCTTGATGATGATGAGGGTGATGAAATATGTATCGAGTTTGATGACTTGAGTAAATTCTATATTATTCCAAGAAAAGAGCCTCAAGGTATTGATAAGGAATGTGAAGAATTGAGAAGTTCAATAGGGTTGGTAGGATTTAAGTATATAAAATATGACACCTTGGAAAAGACTAATAAAGAGAAGGTAGAATAGGTTGTTATTGATATGATGGAGAACTTCAAGTATACAAAAAATGAATTAGGTCAGGGATTACCTGAAGAAATGTATAATAAGGTTGGTGCTAAATGGAAGTGGGAATTAACAATAGAGAGCTAGATGAAGGAGGCTACATTATCCCAAGTGATACCTGATATAGGGAAAATAACATGTGCCAACAACATTAAAGGATTATGATGAAAATCTTGTACCAAAGAGAAGGGCATATAGGATTTTGAATTTATTTTGAAGTCTTCTAGGATAGCAAGATGATATAGAAGAATTTTTTTTATCTAATACATCCTGATGAGGAGAAGGAAGATAAGGAAGATAATGATACAAGAGAACATAGATCAAATGGCACAAGAAAGTGAGAATAAAATATAAGTAGTTACTATAGAGGATGAAACTCTAGAAAATCTTGTGCCAGATGCACCTACTACTGGACAAAAGTTAGAAAACAATGGGTTGACTGAGAAAGAAAAGAAGGAGAAAGCTCCTAAATCAATAAAAGAAGTATTTATGGAAACTAATCGAGTAATTGTGTAGATCAAAGAATATCCTAAGATTGGAGAGCAACAAAAATCTCAATAGGTAATAGTTAATATAATTGATACATCAACAGTTACTGTTAATTTTAATGTAAAAATGTTAGGGGAGGAAAAAGATGATGTTGATATTGTTGAGCAACATAGTGTGCCAACAAATAAAGCGAGTGATGCACAAGAACCTCATTAGATAGATGAAGCTAGCAAAGGAATCCAAGATGAGAAAAAGAAGGAAGAGAGCCATAATGTACAAGTATAGAAATGTACTATTGGAACAAATAAGCCAAATGGATTAGGACCTCAAATTGAGGTGACAAGGGAGCTAGTTTAGTCGAGTTCCATTGTTAAACTCAAATAGATTGAGGAACAATAATTAGTAGAAGAGCCAAAGGGTGTTGAGGTCACACAAGTGATAATTTAAAGACTGAGTATGGAGCTCCAACACAAAGCTTTCAAGTATCCATTTTGAGATCCAACACTCCAAGTAAAAGGACTAGGAAGAAGAAAGTCTAGTCCCCCATTTCATTTCAAGCTAAGCTTGTTATGCATGATGAGGACATAGTTATACTAGATTGGGAAAAAATAAATTTGATTGAAAAGAAAATGGAAATTCTGAGTGAATTATTTTCTAGGAAAGAAAAAAAAGCCAAGCTGAGATAAGAGAACCAATGGAAACAAGCAAAAAAAATGTGTTACATGACATAAAAGATATTTTCTTGATTTATTTTTATTGATAATTTAGATGTGATTGATCCTATTATTAAGAAATTGATCAAGATTATAGAAAGAATAAATGACTAGTTATTGATACAAATGAGAAATTGATGCAATAGTTAGAGAAGAAATTTGAGAAGAGAGTTATGGAAAAGGTAGTAGAAGAGATTTCTATAAGAGAGGTTGAGCTATCAAAACTTGTGACTAATTTGGAAAAAGCTTTAAATTTTATACATATAATGTTTAGAAAGTTATGTGATAGATCAACATAATAAGTACATAAGAGACATGATGGATAAGTTGATTTGTAGTTGATTTGTAGTATAGTGCCAATGCACTAACCACAGATGCTAGTTCTAGTGTTGTGCACTTATCCAAGGTTAATTTTCAATAGGAAAGGTTTATAGATTTGACTTTTGAGTATAGCCGAATAAGAGAAAAAAATTAGCTCAATACAAGCCATGATGACACCTCATCTTGAGGTTATATAGATGCATTTGAATAATACAAAAGAGCTAGTACAAGTAGATCCAAATTTATCATTTTTTGATAGTATGGTGGATCTCATATAAAAATTAGAAATAGAGATTCATGCCATTGAATTGATAAGGAATAAATGGGATAACACATTAAGAAACATTTTGGAAATTCACAAAGCATTTTTGGGTAGGTTTGGTTTAACTTCCCCACCCCAATAGACATAAGTGACAAAAACAAGGGAGAAATGAATATGATGAGTAATAAAGGGAGATAGATAATGAGCAAGGATGTTTACAGGGAGTTTGCAAACCTTGAAGTTTTGTATGTATATACTAAGTGCCAATTCAAACCATGTACATGGTATACTATGTTAAGTTATCAAGATTATATTATAAGGGGGAGTACTTGTGTTTCAATTTTGTAATGAAAAGTTTTTGATCATGATGAAGTGTTTTTGCCACAAGTATCAAAGGAGGAGATTGTTGATCCCTAAGTCAAGTTATTAGTTAGTGTCAAACACTTAATAATTCACAAGGTAGGGTTATTTGGTCATCACTATGAGTGAGTCATCCTATATAGGTCGAGCTGAGTATTGAAGAATTCTATATATTTCAAGTTATGTGTCAAGTAGTAGTTATTATCGAGAAAGCTAGTGTTGGTCGAGTACTATAGTGATTGTTAAGTTTATTAGGGACACTAGTTGACGTCGAGTGATATAGAGGTAGAGTAATTAAGTTCATGTCAAGCATAGTTAAGGCCGAGGAACAACATGATTAAATAATTTATGTTGAGTTTCAATACGATGTTAGTGTTGAGTAAAATAGTTCCACATATTTGTTTGGAATGACACTAAATCTTGTGTAAAACCATTTTTATTCAGCTAGAAGTGTGTTTTTAAGATCAAGGAGGTGATTATGTGCTAAATAGAAGATCATTAATCCCTATGTGAGGCAATCCACCAATCAGAAAAATGCAAAGACTAAGAAGTAAAAGAATGAATCTAATATTGATTTGGATCTAGAAGGCTCACCCAATAATATATTTAAGGAGGGTCTATGACCTACTTCGTATGTGTGTGAGTATTTATGAATGAAGACTTTTTTTGCATGTGAAGTTTTGGAGGTGAATCAAAATGTTAATTCAGAAGAGATCGAGCAGTGTGGTGAATATTTTTGAGAAGAGACAAAGAAGATCAATCAAAACAAGGTGATATTATATCACACAAAGGAGATCTATTATCAAGTATTGAAGTGTTAATCAAAGAATCGGGTATTAAACATTCTAACAGGTGTTTTTGGGTTTAAATCTCTTAATAGAGAAGCTTTAACAAGATTTTGTAAATCTCCTAACAAAGTACTCACTTAGGTATGATGTAAAATCCTTTAGGGTATGTGCAGGATCATGGTCAACCAAACTATGCCCTTAAGTAGCAATGAAAAATCAGCAAATCATGATTATGTCAACTTGACGTGCAATTTTGAACTTGTTATGAACTTTCTTTCAAAAAGTTGAGAGAAAGAATCTCTAGGAAATTGAATTTAGTTTCTAAACAGCTAGGCCTTATCTGAAAAGAAGAAAAAATAATTGGTCAAAATTTGAATTTTAATGAAATTGTACAAAAAAATTAGGACAAAAATAAGTAGACATATGTTTGACCACCTTAATCAAAATAAAATGATAATATTTTTTAATAAGATTCTAGATATAAGAAGTAGACTTATGCCTAGATGTGACACATATTTTTGGATAATTTTATTCTAAATAATTAATTAATTATGAATTTTCTACTATAGCATTTAATAAAAAAATCTTATGTTTAACCACCTTAACTAATTCAAAACTTTGTAAAATTTAATTTAATTTTTTTCCTTATAGTAGAAGAAGCATAGAAGGTGATGCATCTTTTGGATTTCAAAAATGTTGTACTATTTGAAAGTTATAGTTGTTTTTCAATCAGTGTATCAATCAACACTTTATACATAACTCTATTAGAAAATAAGTTATACTTACTAAAATTGTAAGTTGACCAACATTACTTTTATGGAATGCTGAGAACATTCTTATGAAATCCTTTTCATTTCATCAAATTTGGGTGACAAAAAAGTCATCAGATACATGTTTGAAGTAAAAAATACACAAGAATAGGCAAAAAACATGTTTTTGGGACGTTTTTAAAGTTGACCATGTAGTGTTGGTATCCAAAGATATACTATGCCTTATAAAGGTATTAATTTTTTGGTTTGGTATCAGGATGGGTGGGAAAAAAGTTGGAATAGATTTTGAAATGCTTTGAGGCATTTTAGAATCACATATTTTTTAGATCACCACTTTTTGGCACACCATGATCCTACACATATCCTTTAATCAAGGTAGAAACTATGAGTTCTTTTAGCCTTTAACAAGGAAAACCCCACATAGGGGAGATTATTAGAAGTGATCAAATATTGTATCCTTAATAGACACACTTTATTGTTGCAGTAGTGAAGATTTTGTGGGTTTCATCCCCACCATAGTTTTAACTTCACCTTGAAGGGTTTATGCATAACCAAATCTATGTATTAATGTGTTATGTGTTTATGAGTTTTCATTCATGCTAGTAGATACTAGATCTAATAATTTATTATAGTAAATAGTTATATTGATATAAAGTTAATGTATAAATGAGGGTTTTTGTGGTGATATCAAATATGTTTCATGTTTGAAGTATGAATTTTTTTATAGATCTTGATTCACCTCCTCTCTCAATATCTCACTTTCCCTACTAGATTTCTAATAACATGATGTTCAAAGAATGTGTAATTGAAACATAGAAAAAAACTTCATTTCCAAGAAAGATATTTACCACTTCAACAAAGTTGGAGATTGTACATATAGATCTGATTGATCCTATAAGAACAAGAGAATTTTATGGTGAAAGGAATTTCATGATACTTATTGAAGATTTTACTAGAATGACATGAGTTGCATTTCTAAGAGGAAAATCTGAAGCTTTTGATAAATTCACAATATTTAAGAGTAGTGTTAAGAATTAATTTCAGTTGAAGATTAAATTCTTAAGATCTGATAGAGGAGGAGAATATATTCCAAATGTGTTTAACAAATTTTGTGAGGATAATTGTATAAAGAGACAACTTTGAGCCCCTAAGAGACCAAAACAAAATGGGTTAGAAGAAACACGGATTAATAGATCAGTGACACAAGCAGTTAGAGAAATGATGTTTGAGAATAATGTGGCATGTATATTTTAGAGAGAAGTAGTGAATATAGTAATATATACTATGACTAGAGTATATATTAGACAAGGTACTGGAAATACACCTTATCAAATTTGGTTTGGACATAAACCTTCTATGAAATACTTTAAAATCTTAGGAAGTAAATGATATATTAAGAGAGATGATGATGTTGGAAAGTTTGATTCTAGAAGTAATGAAGGACTATTTCATGGTTATTCATTGAAAAGAAACATGTATAGATGTTTTAATGAAAGATTGAAGGTTATTGTTGAAAGGGATAATGTGAGATTTGATGAAAAGTTAAGAATTTAAGAAAGGATACTTGATTATAATTCTAATGAAGATACTAATCAAAGGACTAATAATCAAAATGTTGAGAAGGAATTATTTAATAAAACTGAGACTGATTTGTAGACTAGGTTACTGTTGTCACAAAAGCTTGCACCCTTGTCCAAAGTTTTTACCTAAGGAGAACCTTGTGAAACATGGAAATAACCTCCAAGCTATGGGACTTGAGCTATGAGGTTGAGTCTTCAAAGAAGGATGACTTTCTCTACTATCATGATGCACTTATGCTATAGTTGAAGAGAAAAGGGAGAAGGAATACATGAAAGTAACTACCTAATCTATTCTAATGAGGTGATGCACCAAAATAGGGTGTTTAATCCTACCTCTACTCATATATGCACAATTCACCAGTCATAACCTCAAAGAATATAGATTCAGACCTTGTTTACTCAAACAACCACATGCAAATCATACAACAAAAGAATTCTATTCACTCTATATCATTTAAATGCCAAAATAGATACAATAATGCAAATTGCAAAATATAGACAAGAACATTAACTAGAAACAAAGAGATACAATAGAGAGTTACAATGCTTAGAGGGAAAGGGAATTTATAATGCACATGAAAAAAATTCCAAGGAAAAATAGAGAAGAATCTACTTGAGAAGTTACAAAAAATGTGCTTTTATACCTTAAGCATAACTAGATATTTCTTACAGAAGCACTTCACAACCACTACATGCAACCACTATTGCAAATCTAGAAAATATCTAATCCTAGTACAAAATTGGATGTTGGCAATTCACTTGTCCACCAAACAAAGCTCTGAGAGGTTAGGAATGATGCTCATTAAATTTTGACTAAATAAATGGATCAACAGGTGGTGATGGAGTGTTCATTTATTTTTATTAGACTTGGGGAACAATGAAAGTAGTTACAGGAGATCGAAAAGATTGGATTTATCATCAAGGAGCTTCCTCCACTATCATAAGTGCACCAAATCAATTGTTTTATTTGGAAAATGGAGTCAACCATCAATCCTTGCCATGTGGACCAAACATCTTTTACCATTCTACCACTCTACCAATATTCAACCTTATATCTTATGTTTGACCACCTGTGCTCGTAGCTTTGCCACCACCTTTCTTCAATAATAGTTCTTTCTTGTGAAACTGCACCTAATTGGTTATTGCTACTTTGCAGCCTACCCTTGACATCTTTCATTTACCATTGTGACCTTGAAAAGACTAAGATCTTGACCACATTCACACTATCACCACTTTGACAAAAAGTTCACCTTCTAACCTTGTGACCAAGCAAAAAAAAGAAATTTCTTGATCGTAACTCTAACCGTAGCTTCCCTCTTAACATGTTGTGATAGTGCATTTCCATATATTTGAAAGATCTAATGGTGTGATATGCATCCTTGAAACATTGAATATTTTTTCCTTGCCACACTATAGTGACATTAACCATAGTATGCAAAACTTATCGTACGACCATGAAAAAACAAGACAATTCCCCCTTTAGGACCCTAACTTGGGTTGAGCTAGAACCAGCTCTATGATAGTGTGAACACAAAGCAATCATGCCTTCACCACTTGAACATGAGTAAACACTTAACCCATCAAGACTGTGCAAATTGCACAATCACAATTTGAAATGTTCTAAGGAATAACATGAAGACAAAGGATATAGCCAAAATTATTTCATGATAAACCTAGGTGACCATTGAATGACTTATCATTTGAATTTTATTTTTTGGTGGGAGGGAATTTTTTATTATAAAGAGAAATTCAAAGATAAAAAACTAGATTTGAACCTAGACAAGAAATAAGAGTTGAACAAGTGATATCTAAAAAAAAAATTGACAAATAATCACCCTATTGAACAAATAATTGGAAGTATGAACAAAGAAGGTATGAAAAGAAACAAGGTAAGTGAAGAATTGTTTTTAATTTCTCAAGTTGGGCTTAAGAATGATAAGGAAGCTTGTAAAGATGATTGTTGGATTAAAGATATGAAAGAGGAATTAGAATATATTGAAAAGAAAAAGACTTGGAAAATTGGTTCCAAGACCTAAAGATAATAATATTTGATGCAGAAGCATCTTGGGTCAATGAGCAATCTTGAGTAAGAGAAAATTATTATTTTTTGTATCTATCTTCTATTTATGAAGTAGTCATTGCTACTTTTGGTTTTGAATTGAGTGTGGGTGACATCATGTTGAGGACCTATTTTAGATCCTTACTCTAAGAGTGCATAAGATTTTATGCCTTGTACCTTGAGTTTTGCACCATTCTTTTTTATCTCCAATTTTATCCAACATGGCATGTTATTTCTTTTGGTCCAATTTCCTTTGATGAATTGACATATTGGATGATGACAAGTTGACTCCTTCCTCACGTTTGGACCTATCCTTAAGTGCACATGAACAATTGATACCCATTTTGTGGGTTATAGTTTACTCTTCCAAGGTAAGACCTATATTGTAATTAAATGTTTGTCTAGCTGACTTGTGGTCTAGATAGCTATATAAGATCTTGGGTTTGATGTGGAAAAGTAGCATGATAGATAGATTAGTAGGAGAAGGATGATCGGTAGAAAAAAGTCTCAATATTTCAATCTTCAAGCTTTGAGGTTGTAATTCATTTTATGTCCACATCTTGAAAGGTCTTACAATTGGGCATGCTAGTTACTTGTGATGAAATATTTTATCATTTGTAAATATATGAATTTTGTTCTCTCTTTGTTGCAATTTTTTGTTTACTTCTGTGTGTACTCTTGTAAAGTTGTTAGGTTATTAGATGTGATCTCTAATTAGTTTCCTTTCCCTACCAACCTTGCATAACTATTATTGGAGCAAAATGGGTATTCAGAAACAAGAGGAATGAACAAGGTGAAGTTATGAGAAAAAAATAAAGAATAGTTTTAAAAGGTTATTCACAACAAGAGGAAATTGATTTTGAAGAAACTTTTGCACCTATTGCTAGATTAGAAGTAGTGAAAATGTTTGTGTCATATGTAGCTAAAAAAAATTAATGTTTATCAAATGTCCATGTTAAATCAGTCTCTCTAAATGAAGATCTTGAACAAGAGGTATGTACATTGAACAACTTGATCATTTTCCTTTGATAGATTTAAGGACATGGTTTGTAGATTGAAGAAAGCATTGAATGGGCTGAAACAAGCACCTAGGTCTTGGTATGCAATATTGGATAAACACTTGAGAAATATGAGATTTGTAAAATGTAATGTTGACAATAATTTGTACCTAAGAAAGAATGATGATTGATTTCTAATTGTTGTAGTATTTGTGGATGACATTTTTTTGGAGGAAATGATTAATCTAGTAAGACATTTACAGATGAAATAAGGAAGGAATTTGAGATGGGCATGATTGGAGAAATGAAATACTTCTTGGAATTGCATATTATGCAAAACGAAGATGGCATATTATATCATAAGTTAATTATCTTAAAGACTTGTTAAAGAAAGTTGGCCTGGAAAATTGTAAACCTATTTGAATGCTTATGGTAACTAGTTGTAGGTTATCTAGCAAAGATGAATCCCCTAGTGTAAAATTAACAAAATACATCTCTGTGATTGGCGGATTGCTATATTTGACACATACATGACCTGGTATAGAAAATGCAGTTGGAATTGTGATAGGATTTTAGGTAGATCCTAAAGAGAAACACCTTGTAGTAGCAAAAATAATTATCAAATACTTGAAAGGTATGCCTAATTATGGTTTATGGTATAAGAGATCACATGATTCCACATTATGTGTATACACTGATGTTGATTGAGAAGGAAGTATAGATGCCAAAAAAACCACTAGTGGTGGAGAATTCTTCTTGGGATGAAGGTTGGTTTCTTGACTAAGCAAGAAAGAGGATTTCATTTTACAGGGTAAAACATAAGTAAAGTATGTAGAAGAAAAAATAAATAGTAATCAAATAATTTGGATGAAGCAGATGCTAAAAGACATTGGAATAGATTTTAATAAAACTTTTATTATACATTGTGATAACACAAGTGTAGTAAGTATGTAAAATAATCTTGTTTTACATTCAAATAAAAAAGATAGATCTATTAAATATAACTTTTTTAGAGATAAAGTTGCAGAGAAAGAAATCAGATTGGACTATGTTAGCATTGCATCCTAGATTTTGTAAGCTTAAGGGCATTCCCCTAAGTTGCACTTAAGGGGGGGGGGGGGTGTTGGTGTAAATAAGTATTTACTATTTACACTTACTTAAGTTTACTTAGGTTAATGCCACTTACATCAGCACATGCCATTTTTTGCTTCCCTTGTCCATACAGTATGGTCATATGGATCCGTACAAGTGATGTCATTGTTCGTGCATGCTGACGCCATCATAGGCCTTGGAGTCATTGACATCATCAGGTTCACGAGCCTAAATTTGAAAACTGTTTGATTGTCATTTTTGGCAAAATTTGAACTGCTTTGACAGCCTTATAATTGTCAAATTTAACCCTGTCTTTTGCTGATGCAACCCCTCTCCAGATTGATTTTCAATTTTGCAGTCTAATTTTGGGAGGCCATAACTCAGACATTTGGACTCCAAATTAGGTGTTTTTTTTTTTTGAAATTGGGTAGAATTTCCTAAATTTTTTAGTGGTGTAGTTTTTTTCTGGTTTTGGTGCATGGATTGTTCAGAATTTGCATTTTATGCTGACTATACCTACATAATCTTTCATTTTGCAACTTCAAACGTTCGGTATGGGCACATCTATAGTTGAAAATAGGTTTTATTTTTTTTGAAAGTGCATTATTTTTTGTCTACTTTCTTGATCCATAGTTAGATTATAGGGTTGTGTGGACAAAAGTGTCACTTTCAGCAATAGGACCTTTCTTTTCTTTGTATTGCTTCAGAATTGTAACACATTGTAAAATTCCAGATTTGTAATCTATTAAGAGGTTGTAACAAGTAAAATTAGAAGTCTAAGAAGGCCAAAATTGGCAAGTGGCCCATTGTAATAGAACTACTAATAAAGTGCCCAAAGCATCTATTTTGGGGGGGTTTATTGATTTAGTGAAAAGTGGGGAGGGGGGGGTGGGGGTGTATTCTTGGTGTTGTGTTCTCTCTTTTCTACACTTTTCTTTCATTTTTTGCATTATGGGCAACTTTAAGTTCCCTAAATTAACTCCTCATAACTATGCTACATGGTCCATAAAAATGTGGTATCACTTAATGCTTAATGGAGTTTCACAATATGTAGATGGTACTCTTCCTAAACCAGCAGGTGATAATGTATCAGAAAGTGATATTTTAGCTTGGGTAGCAATGGATTGGAAAGCCCTAGGTGATATATGTCTGGGGGTAGACGATAAGATCATGTATCAAATCAAGAAGTGTTCTACATCTAAGGAAGCTTGGGATACCCTCAAAAACCTTTATGGTAAAGTGTCTAAAGAGGATGCATGTGTTTAAAATTGAAGATGAGCTTGTCTCCTTAGATCCCAAGTTATATGATTCAATATAAGATTTCATCATCAAGGTGAATGAACTAAGGAAAAAGCTTACTGATTGTGGGAGTTCTATCAAAGATGATAGACTGATCTATCTCATACATAACAAGCTGCCATTGGAGTATTCCACATTTGTCTCTTCTTTTAGCACCTCTAAGACTACCTTAGGGTCTACCTACAAGAAATTCACTTTTGATGAATATGCTAATTTGTTGGATACTAAAGAAAAGAAGTAGAAATCAATGGGGATTCTCAAATCACCTTAGTCTAAAGCATTGGTGGCCAACAATGAGGGTTCTCAAAATTCAACTGGATAGTCTTCAAATAAAGGAAAGGGTAAGAAGAAATGGAAGAACAACTAAGAAGATTTAGAAAATACAACACCACAATCCAATCAACAAGGCAAGTCCTCAAATTCCAACAAGAAAGGGGACAAAACTAAGGAGAAGAAGAAGTGCACTTATTGCAAGAAATCAGGCCATGAGGAGCATGACTCTTATCTTAAGAAGATTGATGAATTGATCAACATCATGAAGAGACATAATGTTCCATTGCTTAAGGCTTATAAGGAGAAATGGTCTTCTTCAAATTCAAAGGGCAAAGGGCAAGCACTCATGGCTAATTCAAACTCTTCAAAGGAATGTATATTTGACTCATGTGCATCTTATCACATGGGCTCTTCAAAGGAGGTTTTTTCTTCAATGAATCAGTCAAAGGTACCACACATCTTCATGGGAGCTAATAGAAAAATGGAAGTTGAAGGGAAAGGAAACATGGAAATGGAAAATGGTAAATTTCAAGATGTTCTCTATGTTCCAAACCTAAGTTCAAATCTCCTTTCAATCTATCAAATCACTTACCTTGGAGATGGACATAGAGTTGAGTTCCTTCCAGACTCAGTACAAGTACACAATCTGAAAGATGAATCCTTGGTTACAATGGGGAAAGTGAATCATAACAAAAGGTTATACTCTTTCTCCCATTTTGTGCCCAAGTCTCCTTCAAAGGCCTTGTTATCTCAATCCAATTCAAACATGCAATTATGGCATGAGTGGTATGGTCATCTTGACTTCGACTACCTTCAACAACTTTACACAAACTGAATGGTCAAAGGTCTACCTCAAATCAACTTTTCTAATGGTGAATGTTCAAAAGATTCAGTGGATATGCATCCAGAGGGGAAGTTATAGAGAGGGAAGTATTCAAGGGCACAAGGTGTTCTATAGATGGTTCATATGGTATTAGCAGGTCTTTTTTCATTTAGCTAGGGTCACTACATATTGACTTTTTTTGATGACTTTTCATTATACACTTGGGTCTATTTTCTTCATAATAAGAATGGAGTGTTGGACAAGTTTCTAGCCTTCAAGACTCATGTAGAATAGAAATCTAGGAAAGCCATCAATGTTCTTTGAATGGATAATGGAAGCATGTATGTGAACAGAAGACAAAGACTTTTGCAAGCTTGAGGGAATTGATCCTTAGATTCTACCAACATTCAATTTGCATAAGATAGATGTTGCAGCATTGAGAATCCAAACTCTTAAGTCTATGACAAGTTGCATGATACAAGCCAATTCTCTAGATCCATCACTTGAAGTCAAAGCAATAACTAGTGCCAGTCACATTCTTAATCGATCTCCTCATTCAGCCTTAGATGGAAAAATTCCTTTTGAGGCATGGTGCGGTAGAAAACTTATTGTGACACACTTCAAAGTCTTTGGTTGTCCTACAAGGGAAAAGATATCTTCCAGGGGTTGCAAGGCACAGTCACCTTGGTCTTGTAATTTCATTGGTTATGAAGACAATGTGGAGGCATATAGACTTCTAGATCATGAGACACATCAGATATTTATGGAGAAGGATGTACACTTTGAGGAAAGTTCACCTAGGTTGTCCTCTACTCCTCTTCACACATCACATAGAGTGGAAATTGATAGTGACACCAACGATAGTGCTTCAACTGATTCAGACATGTGGGGTTCTATCGACAGTTGCAGTGAGAGGTCACTACATCAGTTCAGTCCACATGCATACATAACCACAATGATAGGTCTAGCACAACAAGGTACATCTAGTCTTCTAGATACAAGTTCAGTGACAGATTTGGGGGATAGTATTCATTATCTGCCTCTTCTTCTTGATGCAAAATCACCTTCTTTAGTTGTAATGAGCGTTCCATCTAAACTTCTTGTTCATTCTCTACATGATCAATTATCATAGGTTGAAGTGATTGTGGATACTTATGATCAACAATTATAGCAGGGTTTTTAATTAGACAGATGGTTCTTTGAGACAAGTTCTTCAGCTAGTTGAGTAGGTTTAAGAGACATCACTTATCCATGGGATTCTTTCCACACACAGTGCAAGTATCTCATTTTTATCTTTGGCGTTATTTCTTCCTAAGGGGAGGAACACCATTCAATAGTCTTGGATCAGCTTCTTCATCGAAGCAGTCATTGTTTGGCATTCTTCTTTGGGGGGGAGCCTATTCTATCTCTCTTCCTCTTCTCATCATTCTCTTATGTATATACTAGATGTATGTCATAATGGGGGGGGTCTTGATTACTCCATCCATTTATGCATCCCTATTTATCTCTCTTTTTGGAGGAGAGTTTTTCCCACGAGGTTTTCCCTCTTTCTCTGCTTTATGAGAGATTGCATATCATTATGTACATGGGTACCTAACATGGCCTAGTAGCTGAGACCCGTCGTGCATTGCATCCTAGATTTTGTAAGCTTAAGGGCATTCCCCTAAGTTTCACTTATGGGGGTGTTGGCGTAAATAAGTATTTACTATTTACACTTACTTAAGTTTACTTAGGTTAACACATTATTTAATTATTTTTCATTATTTTATTATTTATTTAGGTGAGACACTTAGGATTTTGTGTACTCTCATAGAGTTATGCAACTCTAATTATGCACATGGTGTCTACAACATAGGAGTTTGCATCATTCACTAAATTGTCATGTTGATAACACAATTATTTGCACTCTTAATTTAGCACATGTTGTCTACACCACTGATTTGTGTGCTACACCATTATAGGCTTATCCTCACATCACCACACTTAATTCCATGCTTAATGGAGGATAAATCATATTTGGTGGACATGTTCCTGGTTGTATGACTTATCATGATGCTGACTTCTATGTATTCTAGAAGCTCTCCTGAGGCCTTTATATACAAGCACTCTAGTGTACTCTTGATGTGGCATATTGAATGAATATCATCATTATGATTATACTCTCTCTATTGGTCTACTATTGTGCTTGTGTTTGAGCTCCTTGGTCTTGGGTGAATTCTGGCCTAAGCCAAATTCTTACAGGCTTGCATCCTATGCATAAGGTTTGGGAAATCGTTGAGAAAATGTGCAAGTACTGCATTATTATTATGAAGTATTATTTATTTATTTCTCTTATTGCAACAAGGGATGGGAAGGTTCCAACAAGGACATTGGATATTCCTTAAGATTTGAGGAAGCTTTAGAACTTCTTGTGGGATGGAAGCATTATAATTAAAGCGACAATTATTGGGCATCACTTGAAATATTTTCTTAACATTCTCTAGCTCTCTGTTAGACTTCACAAAGGTTTGATAATTTTTCCTTGTAAAGGCTTGAAAGTTATCACATAGTGTGAGGTTGAGAAGAAGGTTGTTGTTAGGATTAATTTGCACGTAGAGGTGAAAGATCATATTGTTGAAAAATTTTACATTATGGGTGGCCCTCCAAATCATTTTGAATCAAGGAATTGTAGAGAATTTCTTTAGAACAAGGAAATTTGGGAGTATTTTGAAAGGATGGGTTTGGACAACTACATCCATGCCATGCATGGCTAAAAGAACCTATTTTGCTTAAAATTAACCAACTCTTGGCATAAGGATTGAGTTGTAATTGGAAGCATAACATTCATGGTTACTCTAAGGATTGTTGGAGAAGCCACTGATTTGAAATGTAAAGGAGTAAATCTGGAGAGAAAGGAACTAGATATTACAACAAGTTCAACCAATTTTATTTTTAAGGCAGTTAATCTAGCCTGTGTGGTATCAACCTAATAATGGATGGGCACCTCTCTCTTCGCCCATCCTTTTGTAGTTGTGTGCATGTGGATTATGAAATAATATACTTTATAAGGGTGATTAACTAGTTATCACAATAACCACTTCCCTCTATTAAACCTAATAAGGAATGGTGAAAAGATAAATGTTCTATTTTTTCTTTTCTCCTCCTTCAAAAATACTATTGTTAATTGTGATAACTTGTCGCTCCACCAAGGTCTCATCTTTTTCCTTTCATGTTTATTCTCATCACCTTGGTTTAGGTTGTTGTCTTACTTATCCTAATAATTTCCTAGGTAATATCAGTTTATTGGTGAAAATTGAAGTGTTAGAATCTGACCCTTTATCTCAAAATATCCATTCCTCCTTAAGAGGAAAAAGAAAAAAATATTTCACAAAAAACTTGTTCCCCAATCTAAAGCCTAGTATTTGGAAGAATTACTCCTAGAAAAGATAGCTACTAAGCACAAAAATTCTTTTGCTAAGTCCAATCCTATGGGTACTCTGAAAATGTAGTAGAATTGTGAAAGAGATTATTGAAGTTGATAAGAAACAATCTGAGGGTAATTCCTAATTGGACTATAGACTTAACTCTAGCTCAAGGGAAAGAAGGTCTTCTAGAATCAGGAATAAAAATGACAAAAATTATAAGTAAGAAACCAAGGATGACATCCTCGAAACCTAAAATGATTAAAATACTTATGAGACTAAAATTGAGGAAATACTTGTTAAAGAAAAAGATAGAGAAATTGAGGATGACGATTATGAAGACAAGGAAGTGGAAGAGACTCAAGAATAAAAGAAGAATACATAAGAATCCTAAATTGAAGTTGACTTGGAGCTACATAAGCATATCTTGGATACTAACCAATGAGCCAAAGAGAATAGCAGAGTTCAGGAAGATCCTATTGTTAAATTACAAAGCTGGATGGAACAAATGGAGAAGAATCTCTTGGGTTGAATAAGAAACCTCTAAGATAAGATTAAGGCCTTCAATTTTTTTTTTTTTTTGAAGCTATAACTAGCTTTGAAATTGGGGTTGTGGTTTCCACTCTCAGTAGAATTCAAATAGAGATGATGAGAAGGGCAATCTTTGGCACTATTGTGGGGAGAAGCAAGTTATTAAAGAAAGTTGAGTTGCTCACAAAGGATGAGTAGGAAGTTATACAAGACTCTAAGGATGTTACTATTAGAAATAGATAATACTAGGGGGGGGGCTGAATCGGTATTCTACAAACTTTGGTCCACAACTAAATATTGTTAATTACTTTATAACTTGTATATGAAAGTAAACCAACAATGCTGAACAATAAATATAGCCATACACAAAGAGAACTCATAAAACCATTATTTGTTAACTAGGGAGGCTCTAGCCAAGGGAATATCTCAGTGGGGATGATACCCACAAGATGATCCACCAAGTTACAAAAGAATCTTATTAAGGATATTGATCCTTTTGAGAGTGTGTCAAATACATATAATGTCTTGAGTTCTTGTTAGAGGATTGGGCCCTATTAAAATCCTCAACCCTATTAGGAGGTTGTAGATCAAATATAATGTATGCAAGAAGAGTCCATTGCCCTAACATGCAATATACAAATAAGTTTCTTCATAAGAATAGATATACATACAATATTGTCTTATTTTTGTATCACACTTGCTCTAATCATACATCAATTTTTTCATCACATAAGGCTTGCATACTACTCAAGCTTTCTTCACAAAAGTTCACATCATATTTGCATTACATACATGTCCACTACTAGCTATACAAGATATGGTCTTTACTTAGATCTTGCAAATGATCAAAACTCTACTTAGTCAAACTTGATGCTTTCACAGGCTTGACTAATTATAAAATAAATTGGGTTTAACATCTAGGATTTTGGCCCATCATGATTAAGTAATTATTTTGTTTCCAAAATAATTCCTTAATCCATATGATTTAATTTGTTATTGTTCTCTATTAATTACCTATACTAGTAATCCTTTTGTAACTTATGCCATACTATTTGTACAAATCTATGCACTGATATACATCATCATGACATTGTCAACTATCAATCCTCAACTACACATGAGCTAACTTGAAGTTTGTCAACTGTACATACCATATCTATCTCTATACTATTACAAACTATCTAACACTTTGACAATTTTCTAACTTTGGTTACATCATGAAATACCAAAATGGATATGTTTCCATAAATGACAAGACTCATATATCTACCTAGCCATATTTCCAACAATCTCCCCCTTTTGCATTGATGGAAACATTTGGGAAAACTAGTTAAGTCCCAAAATGATGTCATACAAAACAAAAAGTAACTACTAAAAAAATGCCTTCAAAACTTGAAAATTTTATTCTTGTCTTGATGGATCATTTCATTCCTTATCACTCCTTTACAATGATTTCTTAAATATATAGCTAATCACCCCCTTACGTATACATATATAATTTTCTTAACATACTTCTCCCTTACATATAGAAATATATACATATACAATTTTCCTTACATATTTCTCCCCCTTTGACATCAATGACAAAGGTGTAAAAACTAAAAAAAATTTATGTTACTTTTCTCTAATCAACTTGACATTTTGGATATACAATCTATGAAATCATGTTTCATGTTATCAAAATCATTCTCCCATTTTTCCTTGATTGTATCAGATATACTGATGAATGCATAAAGTGCCTAGGATAAGAAAATTTGTCATAGGATGCCTTTGTTACAAAGCACTCCTCCAATTGCCTCTAGAAAATGATAACTTTAGAAGATAAATATGCTCCAAGGATAGAGAATCTCTTTATTACCTTCTCCTTATCAGATTCAATGCCTTTCATAGCATTGTGAATTCTCTCCATTTCTGGTCCAATATCATCAATATTTTCCTCTAGTTGCTATAATCTAATAGTGAGTGTTTGAAGCTCACTAATTTTTCCTTTGATCAAATTATCAAATTATGATAGGTGATTGTATGACATTGTGCATTGTCCATATAACTTCTTACCTTCATCTATGCTCTTCCTCGTCTCTTTAATGTACACATTCAATGTCTACAAGTCATTCCTGACATTTTTGCATACTATGTCAAATAGTAATGCATCACACTTTGTATGTACTTATATTGAAGCAATTTCAGATAAGGTGGTGAACTTTGCATCAAAAGATCTTACTAGTTCTTTTGTCATTTTCTATATGTCTAGTTTTGTAACAAATGTTTGCATTGTCTTTTGCATTCTTTCCAAAACTTGTACTAGTTTTCTTTCCAAAGTTTCCACAAACTTATTCTTCTCAAGAAGTTTGCTAAAGGAGCTTATTAATTGTTTCTGATCATCATCATTATCAGATAACATTGGCAATGGTTGAATTGTTGTTGTTGGGGTAGCTGCTGCAGTAGGTATAATAACTGGTGCAACATAAGCTATGCCAACTTCATGTTGAAAGACTACCTTTCCATATTTAGTTTCTACATGTTTCAAATTGGGCAAAGATGCTAGCTCTTGCATCACAATATTCCATTTCTATTGTAGTTCATAAGTTTCCTTTACTTCTACCTTCTTTTTTTCTTCTTCTACTCTTCCTTTCTCCTTATCTATTCCTATCCTTCTCTCTTCTTCATTTCTTCTTTCTTTCTCCTTATTTGTGTCTTCTCTCTTTCTCTCTTCTTCTTCTTCTGATATCTTGTTCTCATCTTTCATTTTTTTTTTTTCTGTAAATAATTTTCTTGCCCTTTTCTTCTTTATTCTTCTTTTCTCTTTACTTCTCTCTATCTTTCCTCTTCCTCTAACTTTTATTCTCTGCATTTTTCTTTACTTCTTCATCATCTTCTTCATCTAAGCTAGTATATGCAGTAATATTGCCAATAATGTTTGTCCCATATGCTGCAAAAGAGTTCTCTTTAGTATCTACAGTTATTTGTGTAATTTCCACTTGCATGGATTACAATACCGATAACTATGTGTGGAGGTGAGTAAGTTTGTAGAGTTTCCTCAATCTCTTCTTCATCCTTGCTAGGAGTATTGGCCTTAACATATATAGGACTTTCTATTTCAAGTTGTGCACTTTCCTTGGTGACTTTAGGCATGGAAATCATATACTTCAATATGGATTCTTTAGCTTCCTTCTTTATCTCTTCATAGTTTTCTCCCATAAGAAGAATTGATCTTCTTTTATTCCTTAGCAAAGGCTTAATTCCTTTCAAAATTGTTTCCACATCCTCATTGGTGTTGACTTCATATAATTTCTAAATCATATTCACTCTCGGCTTTGTGTCTTCCTCTAATACTCTTCTCTTTCTATTTATTAATCTATTGTATAAATCTTCCAATATCTTATTTTGAATACTGTCAAACTTTTTATTCCTCAAAATCATGTTCCTTACTATAGTATTTTCTAACTATCTCCTATCCATGTATTGTCATTATTTATAATCTACATGTTTAGATTTTTAACTTTGGGCTTCAAAGTTTTCTTACCACTTGGTGTCCTTTCTTCTCCAACTACTTGTTCCACTAGTTTTTCTTCAATCTCTTCATCAAAGTCTTCAAACTCACTGATTTGTAGTGTCTTTCTTCTCTTTCTGGGTCCATTGGTGGTTTGCTTAACCCTTTTCTTTGGGGTTGGCATTGGTTCTTTCTTAACTTTCCCCAATATTTTAAATTTCATATGTCTAGATGTTCCTATGACCACAACATCATCTGATTTCCTCTTTTGTTGACCAAGTTGTAACCTGATTGGTTGTACTTGCACAACTACTATATAAGGCGTAGTAAGTATTTGTGAAGTAGGCCCTGCTACTATTACTTCTATTGATGGTGCTACAATGGTAATAGGTGTGGTTGCCAACACCTTAGTTTTCCCACTGGCCTTAATTTCCATTGTTATACCTTTGATTTCATTGAACTCCTTTCTTGTCATGCTTGACTCCTTAAGAATGGATTCAATTTTATATTCCACATTATTTTTTATCTCTTTATTGTGAAGTTCAAAATAAACTTTCCTTATATTCTCTTCATAAGTACCACATCTTGGATGTTCAATATCCCTTTTAGACTATAATATAATATATGTGTAACCTTCAATGAGTTCTTTACTCATTTCATATCCCATGGGTTTAATAAACTTTACTCTAGTTTCCGCTGCTTCCATACAAGTAGTGTTAGTCTCTACCATAAAACATATTTCATATTTATATTTCTCTACCATAGAGGGATGGATTCTATATCTTAGCTTCATCTTTGATTGGAAACTTTTCATCATTCTGTCAATGTCTCTGTCTCTGACATCTTCTAGTCTAGCCATATAGCACTGTGTGATCATCTTCATTGAACACTCATTACTATCCCAATTTATCATTTTGGGACACTACTTGGTTGCATAGAAAAATAGATGTGTTAATAAGAATTTGAATCTAAAAAATGCATTCTTAGATTTTTTCAACTTCACAATGTTATCCAACAATTACAATTTGATAATTTCACACGTGTTTACTTTCTTCTTCTCTATTGCCATTAAATAAGCCACATGTAAAAATCTTTTTGGTACTAGGAATTTAATCTAGAGCTATTATTTAGTTTATATCTTGCAATCTTTCTTAATACTCTAACTCCATTGTCCTAGATCAGGTCAACTCTTGTGTTCCTTCCATCAAATTTAGTTTTCAAGTTTGTCTCAATAATCTTACTTGCATTCCTATCATTTATTGGATTATAGCCTTCGTTGCTTAAACCTGTGACCTTATGAATTAGGTTATTGTCAATTATAGTAGCAGCATCTCCTACCCAAAACATTTCTTCATGGACTCTACTTAGAATAATTTTGCTCCAATCATGATTATCAAATTTTGTATAAAACATGCACTTAATTAGGTTTAGTTCATTCAGGTATGTGTACTCAAATTTTAGGGCTAGATCTCCATTACACATGACTCCAAAATCCTTGTGAATATCTTCACCTCTAACACTCTCAAATATAAAATGAATGTAGCTTCTAACATCTTCCACGTGAAGTACATTTGGCAGGATTAGAGAAAATGCTCCCAATGGATCATCAATGATAGAAACAAGTAAGTGCTTCTTGAACTTGTACCTAGGTCTCTCACTTATATCACAAATTGACTGGCTTGCCATACTGATAACTATTGATACTGAAAATTCCAACTTAAAGCTTCATCAAACAACTTTAATATCATGTATTAGGCCTTTTGCACCTTTACACTTCAAATGGTTCACTACACACTTGAATTCACTGTCAAATCGCTCGCAAATTGCTCCAAACACTACATATGATCAAATGGTGTTGAATATCTTACTCACAATCCTTAAACCATTTCAAATTTAACTCCATATTAACTGTGCATCTACTTCATCTTCAAAAGCTATCACTAATTACTAGTAAACTCATTTTCTTCTGTATGAATTATTGTGATCATAAAAATTCTTTTGCATTTGACCATAGCTTCATTTCTATGTCATTTACCTTCTATTGACTATGCAACCTCTAATACAAATTATATCATTAGTTTAGATTAACTGACACACTCTCTCTACTAGAAATGCTTAATTCAAAATAGATGAGTCACAAACAATTTCTTACTTAAATCTTCCATGAAGTGCATCAAAATAATTCTCTTCCAAAACTATATGAGAACTATCTATATTACTTGCTTTCACAAAAGCTTCTTTGAATTCATTAAGATGCTCTTTAATTGCTTCCTTCTAACTGTTGTCATTCCTTTTATCATTTTTGTTATTGTTCCTTCTATGATTAGGAAACCTGTTGAAGTTCCTTTGGTCCATTCTACAAAATCTTGTTGTGTATCAAAAGTTATTGCATAAGTTCTATCATATAGGTGCATTCCTTCTCTAATTGGTTCCATTCTGATTTTCAAGTAGTCCACAATTCCTTGCAATATGTCTAGGATTATTACACTTGTAACATACAATCTATTTCCTTTCACCATTAGGTCTTTCTCCATCATTAGATCTACTTTAACATCTTTCTCTTTCATTTCCTATACGATTAGTATTTCTAAACATTCTACTATTTCTAATACTACTATCAAACTTGGGTTTCTTACAATCTACTGCTTTATGTCCATAACCATGACAATTAAAACAATAGAAATCAATGATAAGTTTATAGGACTTGCTTGTGCAATCTCTCTTCATATAGCCAACTTCATTGCATATGAAACATCTACCTTTGAATTCATGTCTAACTTCCTTACATAATTCAACTTTCTTAGATTCATCAGCTTTCTCTATTTTCTTCGGTTCAACATGTTTCTAAGACAAATCAACTAGTTCAACTTCTTTAGATAATTTTGTAGATATGCTTGATTCAATATTTCTTTGATTAGTTTCTTTAGGCTTAAGGGTTTCAATAATCAGGTTTGGTTCTTGGGTAAGTGCACAAAGTTGTGGTGCCAAAAGGGGGGTATAAGTGGACACCTTTTTCCTAAAATCTACAAATTTTGAACTTCAACAAGAATTTGAAGATAGTTACACTCAAAAATTTTCAGATATGACAAAAAACAAAGTCACAGTCCTTTGAATCTAGTTTCTAAACTACTAATTTTTTTTCAAAATAGTTTAGTTTTAGGTCCTCAAAAAAGGGGGCCACAAAAAGTGGTATTGTTTATTCCAAAAAAACATAGCACAGTACAAAGTGTAGCCCCCCTAAAATTTTAACTTTTTTTTTTGAAATTTTTTAATCACTCTAGTCAAAAGTTACTTAACACTATGTAGTTTATCCCAGATTTTCCAAGTAATTTTATAATGTCTATTTTTTTTTAATGAATTTTTTAACTAGACACATCCCAAAAACGTGAAATATCTGGTGCCCCCCCTAGAAATAATTGAAAACTAATCTAAAATCAAAACTTTTTTTTTTTCAAAGTGTGTAGAATGGAGTCTAGTTTCTAAAAAACTAAGTTGTTACAAAATTCAATGAACGAGCTAAAATCTATAGCCCAATTAGTACGTGGTGGTTTTTGACAAAAAATGAACATACATTCAAAAGAAATTATAGATGAAAGGCTTGAAATAGTTCAAATTAAAAATAAATTATATGGTTAGATAGCTAACACGGAGACCTATAATGCTATGTAACTTGATCTTATCGATACCTAACCACGAGAAATCTTGAAGGGGAGCACAGAAGAAAAACAATCATTTTTTGTATGTTTGCTGGAAAACAAGTCTCAGGCATGTTCATCAAATCTAAACCTTTGGGTTGGATCTCCAAGGTAAAACCAAGCCTTAGGCTTGGGTTTGACTAAGGTTTAAATAGCGCATGCACCCTATAGTGCGTACGCGCTATTTAAACTTTAGTTCTAAATAGCGCGTGCACGCTATAGGGCACAAGCACTATAGTGCACATGCACTATTAAGATGTAAGTTGCAAAAGAGAACTAGGTGGGGGGGGGGGATAGGGGAATGGCTATGTGTGTGCATGAAAGAGATAGAGAGAAAGTAGGGGATAGGATAGGGGAGAGAGTACAATATGGGAGAGAGAAAGTGAGAAAGAGTAGGGGTGGCAAAGAGAGTATAGGATGAGAGAGAGAGAGAGTAGGGGTGGCAAAGAGAGGAAGTTTGAGAGAGAGTACGGGTGGAAAAGAGAGAGTGCAGGATAGGGGAAAGAGATTTAAAGTAGGGGATGGGAGAGAGAGGAAGTGTGTGAGAGAGTACAGGTTGGGAGAGAGAGATTAAGAGTAGGGGATGGAGAAGAAAAAGAGTAGGTGATGGGAGACAGAGTGGGAGAGGAAAAACTTAAGAGAGATGAGGATGGGAGTGCATGTGTGTAAAAGAGAGGGAGTATGGAATGGGAGAGGGGGAAGACAAAGTAGCTCAAGAGAGAGTAGGGGATGGAAGAGAGAGAGTAGGCGATGGGAGAGGGAGTGGGAGAGGGGGAGACAAGGGGGAATAAAAATGTGTGTAAAAGAGAGAGAGAGAGAGAGAGAGAGAGAGAGAGAGAGAGAGAGAGAGAGAGAGAGTAGGGGATAGGAGAGAGTGTGGAAATTTAAGAGAGACTAGAGGTTAGCAGAGAGAGAGAGAGAGTGGAGAGGGAGAGAGTAAGAGTGAGAGTGAGAGAGAGAGTAGGCAGTGGGAGAGGGAGTGGGAGAGGGAGAGCAAGTGAGAGAAAAAGTAGGGGATGGAAGAGGAGAGAGGGGGGATGGGTGTGTGTGTTTCAAAGAGAGAGAGTCAAGAATGAGAGAGGGGAGAGAGAGATAGAGAGAGTAGGCAATGGTAGAGGGATGAGAGAGAGAGAGAGAGAGAGAGAGAGAGAGAGATAGTAGGTGGTGGGAGAGGGAGTGGGAGGGAGAGAGAGGTGGAATGGGAGCATTTAAGAGAGATAGAGTAGGGGATGGGAGAGAGTAGGCAGTGGGACAAGGACTGCGAGAGAGAGAGAGAGGGGGGGAATGGGAATGTGTATTTATTTATAAGAGAGATAGAGTAAAGGATGGGAGAGAGTGTGAGAGTTTGAGAGAAAGTAGTAGGAGATGGGAGAGAGAGTGAGAGTAAGGGATGGGGGGGAGAGAGAGAGAGAGAGAGAGAGAGAGAGAGAGAGAGAGAGAGAGAGAGAGAGAGTAGAGAGGAAGAAAGAGAACTTGAGAGAGATATACAGTAGGCAGTAGGAGAGGGAGTGGGAGAGGGAGAGGGAGAGGGAGAGAAATAGGGGGGATGGGAGTGTGTGTGATAGATGTAGAGAGTAGGGGATGGGAGAGAAGAAGAAGAGTGGGGGGATAAGAGTGTGTGTATCTATGAAAGTGTGAGAGTAGGGGATGGGAGAGAGTGTGAAAGTGTGAAAGTAGGGGGTGGCAAAGAGAGAGTATGACGATGGGGGAGAGAAAGTAGGTGATGGGAGAGGAAAAGAGAGAGGGGGGATGGGAGTGTGTGTGTGTAAGAGAGATAGAGCAAGGGATGGGAGAGAGTGTAAGAGTGTGAGAGTAGGGGGTGGATGAGAGAGAGAGAGTACGACGATGGGGGAGAGAAAGTAGGCAGTGGGAGAGGGAAAGAGAGGGGGAATGGGGTGTATGTGTAAGAGAGATAGAGTAGGGGATGGGAGAGAGTGAGAGTGTGTGAGAGTAGGGGATGGGAGAGGAGAGAGAGAGTAGGGGATGGGGGAGAGTGTGAGAGTGTGAGAGAGTAGGGGATGGGAGACGAGAGAGAGCGAGCAAGGGATGGGGGAGAGAAAGTAGGTGGTGGGAGAGAGAGTGGGAGAGGCAGAGAGATCTTGTACAAGATGGGAGAGAGAGAGACTAGAGAGGGAGAGAGAGAACTTGAGAGAGAGAGATAGTAGGTAGTAGTAGTGTAAGTGTAAGAGAGATTAGGGGGTGGTAGAGAGAGTATGACGATGGGGGAGAGAAAGTAGGCAGTGGGAGAGGGAGAGAGAGGGGGAATGGGAATGTGTGTAAGAGAGATAAAGTAGGGGATGGGAGAGAAGAGAGAGAGAGTAGGGGATGGGGGAGAGAAATTAGGTGGTAGGAGAGGCAGAGGGAGAGAGATAGGGGGGATAAGAGTGTGTGTGAGAGATCTAAAGAGTCGGGGATGGGAGAGGAGAGGGGGTGAGAGAGGTAGAGAGAGTAGGTGGTGGGAGAGGGAGGGTGAGAGAGAGTAAAGGATGGGAGAGAGTAGGAAGAGAGAGAGGGAGGGGATGGGAGAGAGAGTAGGGAGGATGGGGAGTGATGTGTTTTAAGATAGTGCATACATGCTTTATAGTGCGTACGTGCTATAGTGCGTACACACTATCTAAAATCACCAAAAAATGATCAAAAACCAACCTTGGGGCCCATTTCATCCATTTTTAACTTTTGATCTATTATGCTCTCTGTTATTCCGACAGAAAACACGGGTTTCAACATCTAGCAAACACTATTTCAACACTTTTGGAAGCTAGCAAACACCAAATTCAATCATTGGATACGTGATTTGAAGAATTTTTTAATATTCTTTTAATAGAAAAGGTTAGTACAATCCATTTTAAATATTGTTTGTCGATATATAGATACAAATTTGGTTATAATTTGATATGTTATGTAATATATAGTGAATTCATTACAAATTGTATGTTTGAATGAAATGTTATGTTGAAATGGTTAGAAATTTGACAAGTCATTTGATATATATTGTGTATTCATTCAAATAATTATAATTTTTATATGTAATTGAATAATTTGTAATTTACACATTTTAAGTAATATGGATGTTTGAATAATTTGATATGTAGAAATCATCATCATGCCAAGGAAGAAACCAAAGATTCAAACAAATGCAGATAGGGAGAGAGATTTGACAATTAAAAGAGATAAAATGAAATTACTACATGAACAAAGAAAATTGCAAAGCAATGATGAAGAATTAACTTTCGAAGAGGATCAAGAACCACTAGTACAGAGAAACAAGGAGGAAGAATTAGAAAGACAAAGAGAACGAATGAGATTGTTACGCTCAAGAAGACAATTGAATTGTGAAGCTACACCATCCTCCAATGTTAGAGTCATATCATCCACTACACCATCTTCGAATGTTGGAGTCATATCATCCACTACACCATCTTCCAATGTTGAAGTCATATCATCCTCTTATGTTGAAGAGACACTGATTTATAGATCCGACGATATACACACTCCATCATGTCATGTTGAAAGCACAACATCAACACATCAAGTAGGTGATATCCATCTTTTACATCTTATTGCCAAGGCACATCATCTTCAGTTCAAGGTATGCAATACACTCAACCTTATATTGATATTCAAAATGTTGAGAGAATTGAAGAGATTAGAACACCTTCTAGAATTCATTTTAGAAAACCAAAATATTTGATTGATATTGATACTAACATATTGAAATCAATGCCTGACAAGATTAGCAAGCATACTTGTCAAAGAAAAGTTAATCATATGTGGAGATTATTTTTTGAAGAATTAAATATTACGGGTCAATGCCAATTATTTGTTGAAATGATGAAGAATTTGAAATTTAGGCCTATCATGAAGATTCTTGGGCTAAGAACGATGGATGATTCAAGTGAAAGAAATATTGTAAAGAATCTAATGAGTGCTTATGACAAAGTGGGTTCTAAATCACACACCAAAGATAGTAATATCACAAGACGAGTACTCACATCGACAATAGTAAGTAGCCAAATGAAGAAAGCTCGACTCATGAGAAAGACAAGCAAAACATTAAAAATTGGTAGAGGTACCTTAAGGAGAGCCATGCTAAGGCGTGAGAGATTAGAAGATCCAACAAAAAATGAGTTATGGAAATTTAGCGGTAGACTACCATGAAAGGATAAAGAAATTAGTGAAGCCTTGAAATCATTGATCAAAGATTTTTGGAAAAATAAAACACGTGTTTCTCCTAATCAAAGAGATGTTGCAAGAAGGAGGATTGGTAGCCGAAATCGCGAGCCACATGCAAAACATTTTTGGACTCAACTCAGACACAATTTTTTGCAAAATTTATTGGTATGTATCCTCAAATTCGAATAATTCAAAGATTTTTTGAGATGGGTAAACCTTTTTATGTGAAAATAAATCACACATGCACAACTTGTTTTTGTAGGATACATATTGAATTTTTTAACCATTTTGATGTTTTTAGGCACATATGTGTAGTTTTGCATTCTCAGTTTGTTTTGCAGGATTGTGACATAAAAGAGCCACCAAGATCTTCAAGGGAATTCATATCCAACATTTTATGTGAAATAGGGGATGGCCAACAATTTTACAAGACATCATGCTTGGATTGTACGTGCTTATTTTGTGGTTCTTTGCAACTTTTATCAACTTGTCAACATATGGATAGTACACATGCAATTGGAAATGAAACAGTAGATTACGGAAAATTCAAGACAGTGACATATGCTCTAAAAGATGAGAAACATGGTAAAAGATGTGATCTAGTTATTGAAAAGATTCCTGTGTATGAGTTCATGAAGATTTTTCGTGAAAAGATTATGTATGAGTATGCAAGGCATACCCATAGAGCTCAATGGTTGGATTTGCAATTCAAGTTGTGCAAGGATACGTTTCCATTGGATTCCATTGTTTCGGTTGTGGATTTTGCAAAGAACTACACACTACAACCACAAAATGAGGTGCAAGCAAAGTATTATACATCTCAACAAATTTCTATATTTGTTCACATAACATTCATGCATTCACCTACAAGTATAGAGGATGACAGGAAGATTTTGAGGGAGTACCATTTTTACATCAGTGATGATCGATCACATTCTACAGAGTTTGTACATGGTTGTTTTCAACTATTTTATGGAGATTTGGCTAACAGGGGCATATCATATCATCAACACATTATTTGGTCAGACAATTGTGCATCTCAATTCAAGAATGCACCGATGTTCTATTGGTTGAGCAAGATGCACAGGCTGTGTAGAATTAAATATATGTGGAATTTCATAGAGGCTGGTCATGGTAAGGGAGAGCACGATGGTGCAGGCGCATGCATTAAAAGAACCTTGGCTTGTGAAGAACTAAAGTACAAAGATGGAGCAATATTGATAGATGAAAAATCCATCATCCAATGGTGTAACGCTACAATGGGTCCAGGTAAGGAAGGTGAGTCTACAGTTTGTAGATCTTTTTGGTTGATAGATAATACTAACATTGCACCATATCAAGATTGTTGCACACTAACAGGATCTAGTGAGTTACACTCTTTTAGAAGCTCTGATGCAGGTTCATGGAGTATCCACACATGAAAAATGGCATGCTATTGTCCATCATGTGCAGAGGAAAATTGGGATGACTGTGAGTCAACTAAATGGGTGGACAAATGGGATATACGAGTTTTGGACCCAATTGACACCTATCGTCCCCCACAAGCACTGGAAATGGTAGAGATGGATTCATCTATTGACTTTGACTTCTTGTTAGATTTAGTGCAACCTGGTAATATATATATATATATATCTTTGTAATTTCAATATGTAACTTTATAACTTTTACCCAAGTATTTTTTGAATTAATGACCGTATTTTGTACATTTGTCACTGTAGGCCATGTTTTTGATGTTATTGTACCTAAAGACAATGAAGAAGGGACATATTATTATTTGTGTCATTGTGTTGAAGCCAAAAAAAAATTGGATCACTCAGTTATAGATGGTGAAGGTTTAGAGTACCATGTCGTTGCGGTGGTTGTAACAAGCACATGGCTTAGATGATATCCTATGAAGAATCCTAACTTGTTGTTATTCAAGGATTGGCAAATAGAGAGGAAGATTCTTCATTATTCAAACCTTTTTGTCACATCAAATGTCCACTTGATAAAATATGGTGGAAAACCATATAATAAGATTCTTTGGAAAGTTCGCGAGTTAGACCATGAGGAAATACTTGAGACAATAAATTGTCGAGCAGATCCAGTTGGCTCATTAGATTGAATTGGGAGAGAGAGAAAAAGTGATCAATTGGATCCAAATACAATGTTACAACCTCTTCCCCAAGACTATCACATGACTAAGGTGGACTGTATTGTTATGATGTGTAAGTGATGAGATTTAGTTTTGATTTGTTTAGAATATAGATACATTATTTGAATTTATATTAGATTCTTTAATAGGACCCATTTTTTTAATCTTATATTAGATTTGTTACTGTGCTAATTCTTCATTTGTAGGTCACCAAAGAAGAGGGCTAATAAAGTTGATGCACAAGTGATAAAGGGTGAGATGCCAAAATCATCTGCAAAATGGTATTATCAATTCACATCCTCAATATTTATTAGTGTTCTTTGGTCAAGTACCATTGTATGTTAATCATCTTATGCCTGGAATTGCAGAGGTTAAATTATGTCAATACTAAGGTTTGTAGCATCAATACTAAGGTTTTTAGCATCAATTGGTCATGCTAAGTATAGTAGTTGTATCATGAATCCTTCTGAACCAATATGAATAAGATTCTCGGAAGAAGACTAAACCATATCATCTGTCTACTCCCTCTTTATATAAGAGTTTGTCAAACAATGAGAATGAAACATTTATTATTACTCCCCCCTCAATGTAAAATTCTCATTGATTGCATTTTGTAAGGTTTTAAGTCACTATCAACCTCTATATCATTGTATTCTTCTTATCATCAAATTACACAACAATGAGAATATGAATGATGACTTCTTCACATGAACCTGACAATTATAAATGCTACACCTTACTAAATGTTTGGGCTTGGTTTTTACCATTTGAGCTTATAATACAATACATTGGCTTCATTTGTATTTGGAAGTATTTATTATGTTTGTTCCAAAAGTCATTCTTCATTTGCCAATATGAAAATACAACTATCATGAAAGGCATAGTCTTATAATTTGTAATTTGTATAATGGTATAAAAGCTTGGTTGTGGGTTTGAATCCATTGCCCCCATGACCCTCCTTCTCATGCATTTATTCTATTTATTCTTCTACCTCCTCCTCCGCTTGGCCATTTTGCAACACCATCTGGATGGAACTCTAGCCTTCCTCAAAACCATTATACATGACCTCTCCTTCTTCAAGATATTCTATAAAAAGTTCCTGAACCCTTGAACCTTTCAAAACCCCAATCTCAATGGAAAGCTTCTAGACCAAAGGAACTAGTAGATCCGGTTCTTTAAGAGAAAGAGGCAACAAATCCAATTTTCTAGTGACTAGATGGAAAATTGGGGAAATCATTTCAATTAGTTGTAAAAAGAAAGGAATTATAAGTAAACTATATCAATATAATAAGTAACTTAGTAATTATATCAATATAATTTAATTACTAAGGAAATGAATTTATTACTCTAACATATAGTGTAATGCCCCGCCAAGGGATCCAAAGAATTAACCCAGAATTTCACTAAGTTTAGTAGCATTTTTTATTTTTTTATTTTTTCATGAAAGTAAATACCACATATAACTTATGCACAATAATGGAAACAATAGTAATGTCCATCTAAAAGTAAACATAACATATATAATAAATTACATTCTTTAAGATTCCTTAACGTTGAATTACATGAATCCATCTAGTACAACATCCACGTAAAATAATAATGATAAGTACAATGTTTATTCATTACATTTCAAATACTCAATCATCCACTGTACATGTCACAGGGTATGACAAGCTCAAAGATTATACATACATAGAATAAGGTACATCATCCTATTCTAATCCATGATACATCAAAGTAAAGATAATCACATGATATACATGATACATCATCATAGAAGACATATACATCCATCACAAAGATCAAACATAATAAACTAAGTGCACAGTTCCTTCCAACCATTAATAGCATCATTAGACCATCATGGATCCTAGCCATCCCTCTGTGCGTAACATTCCAAATCACTAAAGAGATCATCGGTATTAACATAGTAGGAATGTCACTCCTAACATATACAACATCATATGTAGAAAGTAATCTAACATGCAAATATAAGCATAAGATAACATCATCTAACATATGCTAATCATCAATGAAAAGGATACATATCCACCATCATGAAGGAGGCATTAGCCACGATGCCTCAATGAATCTCAAAATGATAAGAGTGGAAAATACACTACCACCCGACCGCGTGGTACCTAAGTGGTCCACTCCCACCGTGTTGAGGAGATAATCTCAAGTCCCAAACAGGCTATCAAAAATCACATAGCATAAATATGTATAAGTCCAAGAATCCTAAAAGTATACTAACTCAAAGGTTCTAAACACAAAATCTGACATCTAATCCTAGAGGCACACAATGACATGTAGGACCCTACTATGCAAGTGGGAAAGTGTCATCATAATTATCACGTACAAGTTACCCTGGCAGTTAGCTAAACTCCACGGGTCCATACTGATTTCATGCGGCCACTAGTATCCTCTCATACTGACGAGGCATACTATAGAATGCAAGGTCGCAACCATGCATTCTCACTACTCCCATCCTAGCCTGTACAAGCACTCAAGGCATGGGCGAGAACAAAACTCTTATCTTTTTAGGTTCATTTAGTTAGTATTAGGTGTGAATGTTATCACTTATTAAACCAACTTACAATGAGTTACCCTGGTAGCCTCTTAGGGCCCCGACCCCCATTGCAAGCCACTTCCCGTCACTACATGCAGGTATCCTACCCTAATGCTCATGGAATCATAAATCTCAAAATCAAAAAATATAATCCATAATAAAATCATCAAATATGCATAAAAGCATCAAATCTCCATGAGCAAACATCCATAGAAAATCATGATCACAACAGCTCTCTATTGGCAACTGAAGCATCACTGATAATCAAAGTATCCAATGGTTCTCAATAACCAAAATATATCTCATCATACTGATCGAAGACTCCAAAAATGGTTGAGTCAAACATGTCACATCATGACATCATCAAGAATAAATTCACATTACAGTCCCATCATGGTGACTAGAAAATAACCAAGGATAACTAATCGATGACCAAAAATAATGGTTAAGTCAAGTATCTCATACATAAGAATCTCAACTATAACAATTAGTAATCACATCCAATACATAGAGCATTCCATCACATAACCATGGTTGGGTTTATAAAGATCAAGATTAAACATCATCATGACATCACAATCACATAACTCCCAAGCCTTTGGTAGATTTCCTATAACTGGTCAACACTAGTCAACCCAAAACCCAAAATAATAGCATAAAGAATACACAATGCAAACACATGTTTTGGTTTTGCTAAATTTACAATTAAAATTTAAATGCAAAAGTCTCGGTTTATGTTTCCAAGTTAAAAGAAAGAATTTGAAGGAACATTTATACATTTAGAATGAATACAAATCCATTCTTTAATTATAATTTTAATCCAAACGTCCCCCATCAATCTAACAATCAATATTTAATATACTTAATAAAACAATTAATTTAAATCATGAGCCTTTGATATAAATCAATTATCAATTTTACAATTATAAAACAAATAATCGTATTTACATATTATATACATAATTATATATATATATATATATATATATATAATTAAAATATATACATATAAATACATATATAAATATAGAAATTATTTTATCATTTAACAAAATTGAATTAACAAATTCGATTAATGCCAAAATTAAAATCAAATATGGCAAACATTTTTTAAACAGCACATATTTATATAACATGACTGCCGGTACGCAGGACCCTGCGGTCAAGGGCCTGCGATGTCAGTGGTACTGTGTACCACTGCCGTCGTAGTACCTGCAATGGCAGTACACTGTGACCGCAGTGGGGGGTGTGGGTCTCGTCCCCCCCCCCGACTCAATGTATAAAATGTTTATATATTTTTTTTTAAATCGCTAACACGATTTCCATTTGCGATTTGGTTTAATATGTTTCTTTAAACGTTTTCGCCCACGGGTATGTTATCCATTTTTTTAATAACAAATATATATTATATATACATATATATGTATATATATAAAAAGTTATATATATATATATATATATATATATATATATATATAAAGGTATATATATATATATAAAGTATAAGCAAATTGACAATATATCAATATACAACTTCAATTTTTTAGAATTCCTCCATAAACCTTTGATCTCCCAAAATTTCCAATAATTAATCTAATGGGTTTGACTATGAATCTCAACCCTAGGCCCGTGTTCTTTTTAGATTCATGCATATAAAATTTCAAATAAATTAATCTACCCATATTGAGAATGCACAATAAATTATGAAATCCTTCAGAAGACATATGGAAGACACGAAGAAGACAGGGAATGCATGATGCAGAAATAGCCTAAGTAAAATCACAAAAATCTACTCGGATTTTGATGCTAAATCGCTCTTCCTCAGAAACTTGCAGAGCAAGCTCCTCCTTTCTTCAGAGTTCTCGAGTCCTCAAATGCTCCAATTTGCACTCCAACTACTATGTCTAAGCTTCTAGGAATGCCTGAATATAAAGAGCTCTCAGGAAACATCTAGAATGCTTCTAGAAATAGCTGGAAGGTGTCACCAACTAAGTATGGGTCTTTTCCAACCTTCAACATGAGCCATAGGGTTGTAGATACCATGTGCTTAATTGATGCACTAACCCCCGTGTTGTTGACACATGAGAAATAGAAAAGTGCATTAACTCCCATGCAAGCTTATAACTCCATTTCACTTTTTATATAACTTCTATTTAAATATTTATAACTTCCATTTTAATCTTTATAACTTCCATCTTAATTTTTATAACTTTTATTATTATTATTTATTTATTACTTTATTATTAGTTTATTATTATTAATTTTAATTTCTAATTTTCTTTTATTTAATTCTTTTTCCTCAATTAATTCCCATTCAATTAATTATAATCAAAATATCAAATAACATGATATTTTATATTAATTTTCTCAAATAATTAATTTATTAATTGAATCTATTTATTAAGACTTAATTAATAAAAAATTCACCATAGACCTCCAAAATAAAATATGAAAATCCATCATAGAACAAATCACTCAAAATCAGTCTAAAGGGGTAAAAATCACGAATCATGTCATCTGACACTTTTGGTGGGTAAAATATCTAGATACTTGTCCTACCTCACTAGGACAATTGGCTTAAGGGTTTGAGATTTGGACTTGAAAACTTATCTCCCTTCTCTTATCATTGAGATAGTATAATAGGGTATGCTCATCCTAGCAATTCAAGGAAGTCAATACCTGGTACCTGCAACCTGCAGGAAAACCATGCATGTACATACAATATATATAATGCTAAGCTAAATAGACAATGGCAGGAAGTAGTGCATCATGTAGATCCTAACTAAGCAGGTGACTACGACTCCCTTCCTTAACCACATCAGAAACGCCATACAATAAGAAAAAATGCACACCATACACATGCAAGTATGGGGTAAGTATCTATAATAAAATACATAAGATAATAACCATCAACTAATCATCAATAATATCTGAGAACAATATAATGATCATCATGTATGTATGAAACGTAAAGTCTAAATGATCTCATCACATAACCTCTGAATCCATAACATAATGTTTGATAGTCTCAAAACAATACCACTAATCCATCAATATAAAACTAGTCCATCATAGTCTGATAATAACAACAACAATGTCCAGAAAAGATGTGAACGAGGGTAGGCACTACATATAGTACATTATTTTGCAGACAAAGGTGTTGAATTTGATGCTTAACAGATTTACATACATGTGTAATAAATAATAAGTGTTGTAGCTTTGGGATCAACACTATAAAATGAAGGATGTCATACTACATTCACAGAGGTACCAAAATATTTTATTTGATATGGAGACAAAAGAAAATGTGTATTCTTCATAACTGCATTTGAGTCTCATGTATTATCATTTTCAGCTATTGACATCAGAGATACCTTTACATCTTCATCATTGTATTGATCAACGAGTCCTTATTGCACTCACTAGTTCTAAGCCAATGACTAAGGTATGAAAGAGTTTACATTAAAATTTCATTAGTACTAAAATTCAATATAAAATTCATAGGCACAATCGAGTGGTAACTTTGATGGTTTTTGTAGGGTCTTATTATTCCTGACCATCGGTGTATCCCTGAGGTGTATATACAGAGGAATTATCAACTAGCTGTAAGAAAATATTAAGTTTTATGTGTAAATATATATATATATATAATAGTTATTTATTCATATATAATTTTGATTGTAACATGTCGAGTTATAGAAGATTCTAGACTAATGGACTAGTGAGCATGTTAGGAAGGCCTCGTTATATACACTGGTCATCTCCCACTTGTTGGCAATTAAAGACAATTAGGGATTTATTTTGTTCCCCTAGTTGGAAAGAGTATGTATCTAATGATGTACATTTTACACCTATATGGCATTATTGGGCATATGTTTTGTATAATTTTTTCTATGTATGTCATTTTTTACATATATTTCATGTATGACATTATTAGACATATGCTTATGATGTTTCAAATTATTGATAAATGAATTATATGATATTGTTAGACCTTATGGAATCAACTTTGATTTTTTTTTATCACATTGGTTTGATGCTTATATTCAATCAATCAACATATATTCCTTTTAATTCTTCCACATTTGGCATATCCATCTAACAATGAACTTATGATACTCCCATCAAGAAGTGCATGATTGCATGGTTTTATGGTGGATGTCCCTCTCTTTTTTAAATTCCAATTTTATTCATCTACATGAGTAAGGGAGATCAATTCCATTTCTTTCAATTGTATTTAAAGGTCATTAAAGTTTTTTCAAAAAATGTGATTAAATAAATATTATTTAGCATTTACCTCTATCATCAAGGTTGATTCATTCCTCCTCTTATTTTACCAAATAATTTGGATGAATCACCCATGGCTCCTTACATTTCTTGAAGAAAATTTTCAAAGACTTTGCAACATGTCTTCTCTTCTTCCATATAGTTCATGCTCATTGAAGACATTTGGTCAAACAATATATATGCTTTGTATATTCTCACAACACCAATAGTCATGGTACAATGCTTACAAGATCCATAGTTGAAGAGAAGCTATGTGAAGCTTCTAGAACCATGGACCTATACTTAATTTAGTATTATTGCATCCATGTTACTTATGAAAGTGGAACTTTCACATAGATAAGTAGGGAAACCAAAATTGAAAGCCAAACTTAACATAGAAAAGTAAAGCAAGCCTCAACCATATTCTCATTAAACACTGTGAATTCAAATATCTTTGATGGAGCATATCTCAAAGCTCGTGCAAGATCTGGATGAGGTTCTAGTTCCTATAGGATCGTGTTGCAGAGACCTACAATAACCTCTCTCTCTTTTTGGAGATCGCATTTCGTTTTCATTCTACAATGCCATCTCGGGTGATGTTGAAACTTGCAGTGTTGGAGAGTACAAAGTTGCCAACTACCAAATCTCTCTCACCTTTCATCGTGGGATCAAATTGTTTGCTCAATTAGGTTTGAGTGGCTGAGTAAACCCTATCCCCAACCTCATCTTGTCCCCTTCAGTGCTCGAACATTCTCAAGCACGCTGAACCGGAATGTCCCTAAGGGTCACTAAATGCCACAGGGCTGCAATCTTTGATGGGGCATATCTTGGAGCTCGTGCGAGATATGGATGAGATTCTAGTTCCTATAGGACCATGTTACATAGACCTACAATAACCTCTCTCACTTTTGGAGATCACATTCCATTTTCATTCTACAACGCCATCTCGGGTTATGCTGAAACTTGCAGTGTTGGCCAGTACAAAGTTGCCAATTGCCAAATCTCTCTCATCTTTTGTCATGGGATCAAACTGTCTACTCCATTAGCTCTGGGTGGCCAGGTAAACCCTATCCCCAACCTCATCTTGTCCCCTTCAGTGCTTGAACGTTCTCAGGCACGTTGAACTGGAATGTCCCTAAGGGTCACTAAATGCCACAAGGCTGCAATCTTTGACGGGGCATATCTCGGAGCTCATGCGAGATATGGATGAGATTCTAGTTCCTACAAGACCATGTTACAGAGATCTACAATAACCTCTCTCACTTTTTGGAGATCGCATTTTTTTTTCATTCTACAATGCCATCTCGGGTGATGCTGAAACTTGCAGTGTTGGCCAGTACAAAGTTTCCAACAGCCAAATCTCTCTCATCTTTTGTGATGGGATCAAACTGTTTGTTCCATTAGCTTTGGGTAATCGGGTAGACCCTATCCCCAGCCTTTTCTTATCCCCTTCAGTGCTCGAATGTTCTTAGGCACACTGAACTGGAATGTCCCTAAGGGTCACTAAATGCCACATGGCTGCAATCTTTGACGGGGCATATCTCAGAGCTCGTGCAAGATATGGATGAGATTCCAATTCCTACAGCACTGTGTTACAGAGACCTACAATAACCTCTCTCACTTTTTGGAGATCACATTTCATTTTCATTCTATAACGCCATCTCGGGTGATGTTGAAACTTGTAGTGTTGGCCAGTACAAAGTTGCCAACTGCCAAATCTCTCTCATCTTTCGTCGTGGGATCAAAATGTCTACTCCATTAGCTCCGAGTGGCCAGGTAAACCCTATCCCCAACCTTGTCTTGTCCCCTTCAGTGCTCGAACGTTCTCAGGCATGCTGAACTGGAATGTCCCTAAGGGTCACTAAATCTCACAGGGCTGAAATCTTTGACGGGGCATATCTTGGAGCTCATGCGAGATATGGATGAGATTCTAGTTCCTACAGGACTGTGTTGCAGAGACCTACAATAACCTCTCTCTCTTTTTGGAGATCGCATTCTGTTTTCATTCTACAATGCCATCTCGGGTGATGTTGAAACTTGCAGTGTTGGCCAGTACAAAGTTGCCAACTGCCAAATCTCTCTCATCTTTTGTCGTGGGATCAAACTGTCTACTCCATTAGCTTCGAGTGGCTGATTAAACCCTATCCCCAACCTCGTCTTGTCCCCTTCAGTGCTCGAACATTCTCAGGCATGCTGAACTGGAATGTCCCTAAGGGTCACTAAATCCCACAGGGCTGTAATCTTTGACAGGGCATATCTCGAAGCTCGTGTGAGATATGGATGAGATTCTAGTTCCTAGAAGATCATGTTTTAGAGACCTACAATAACCTCTCTCTCTTTTTGGAGATCACATTTCATTTTCATTCTACAATGCCATCTCAGGTGATGTTGAAACTTGCAGTGTTGGCCAGTACAAAGTTGCCAACTACCAATACTCTCTCATCTTTTGTCGTGGGATCAAAATGTCTACTCCATTAGCTCTAGGTGGCCAGGTAAACCCTATCCCCAACCTCATCTTGTCCCCTTCAGTTCTCAAACGTTCTCAGGCACGCTGAACCAGAATGTCCCTAAGGGTCACTAAATGCCACAGGGCTGCAATCTTTGACAGGGCATATCTCGGAGCTCATGCAAGATATGGATGAGATTCTAGTTCCTATAGGACTATGTTGCAGAGACCTACAATAACCTCTCTCACTTTTTGGAGATCACATTTTATTTTCATTCTACAATGCCATCTCAGGTGATGCTAAAACTTGTAGTGTTGGCTAGTACAAAGTTGCCAACTGCCAAATCTCTCTCATCTTTCGTCATGGGATCAAACTGTCTGCTTCATTAGCTCTGGGTGGCTAGGAAAACCCTATCCCCAACCTCATCTTGTCCCCTTCAGTGCTTGAATTTTCTCAGGCATGCTCAACCGGAATGTCCCTAAGGGTCACTAAATGCCACAGGGCTGCAATCTTTGACCGGGCATATCTCGGAGCTCGTGTGAGATATGGATGAGATTCTAGTTCCTACAAGATCGTGTTGTAGAGACCTACAATAACCTCTCTCACTTTTTAGAGATCAAATTCCATTTTCATTCTACAACGCCATCTCGGGTGATGTTGAAACTTGTAGTGTTGGCCAGTACAAAGGTGCCAACTGCCAAATCTCTCTCATCTTTCATCGTGGGATCAAACTGTCTGCTCCATTAGCTCCAGGTGGCTAGGTAAACCCTATTCCCAACCTCATCTTGTCCCCTTTAGTGCTCGAACATTCTCAGACACACTCAACCGAAATGTCCCTAAGGGTCACTAAATGCCACAAGGCTGCAATCTTTGACGGGGCATATCTCGGAATTCGTGTGAGATATGGATGAGATTCCAGTTCCTACAGGACCATGTTGCAGAGACCTACAATAACCTCTCTCTCTTTTTGGAGATCCCATTCCATTTTCATTCTACAATGCCATCTTGGGTGATGTGTATCTTAATTATATTGTTGGAAAGCGTATCTAGCATGTCATTTTTGGAAAGACAAATCATGGAACTTGGTAAATGTTTCATAAGTTAATGAATTGTGTTACTACCAGATTATGTAAACTTAGGATTATATGATCTCCAAGAGTTTGGTTATGTTCTTTAGCGCACCTTGGACGCAAGGTAGTGTGTAGCTTCTACTCCCTCTTTGTGAGTAATGTTAGTCACTTTGTATATGTAAATTGGTTTTCAATTGGGTATGTTATTTTCAACCTTAATGGTGATGAAGAATTAGCTTGAATCAGCTTGTAACTATCTAGCCACCAAATTTTCTGTGATTCCATTAAATGTGGGTTTTGTTCGTATTTATTATTATTATTTTTTTTGTTGTGCTCTTGACCTTTGAGGCTTTGAATTTAAATGTGTGCACTTTGGTTTTTGAAATTTTATGTTCTTGAGGTGGCTAGGAGGTATGTTCTATGTTGCTACTTATGTGTTGTGATGTTCTCTATCAGGTTCAATGTGAAACATTGGTAGAATGTATAAGGGAGTAGATTGTAAAGAACATACCATTCTCCTTTTTTTAATACACTATTTATTATGTTTTAATTAAACTCACTTCTAAATCCTATCTTCCACTTGGACCCATTCCTCTTTTGGCAATCCCTAAGAATTCCAATTCTTATTAATTCGAGTAGAGATAAGATGAACTAGATTAATACAGTGACCTATAGATCGAAGGAGGATGGTTAAGAAATGGTCTACCAGAGATCAGCCAAGGATAAGGATAGCATAGTAAGAAAACGATTATTTATTTGGTGGATATAAGTCTTTTATATAACAAACCATTTATATGCATAGTAAAAGAACTAAATATAGATTTGAGACATATTGATCACCTGCAGTCTGATCATCTTCACAAGTATGCAACTTTTGATTCAATATTTCATGCGAGTTTATTGAACTTTCTTTATGAGTTCAGTTACAGATGGGATGTTCAAAGGTTGAGTTCCTATGGGCTGTCAATACTTTGACTATACTTTAAGTCAACAATTATCAATATGGGAAAAAATGGAACTCGTTGTATTTTGAAGTACTGAGAAGATGGCCTTGCCTTCCCTAGGAGTTTCAGAAATGGGAGACATTAGGTAAGAGAGTGAAAATGTTACTATCGCTTCAACGCACATGACACAATTGGAAATGAAAATTTTGATGGTAATCATTTTGTGATAAGGGAGAGACTAGGGATGATCATTGTTACTATCTCTTTAGTAGTGGATTTTTGTTTTCTCTTGAATTTGGTGGTGGGGGATCAGTGGTAATTCTCCTTGGATATTCCTTCTTATGATGTTAGTGACAAGTGTTTCTCTTTGAAAACACTTGTACAATCTTTTTTAAATTACTAGATAAAAACAAAGAATTGTAAGTATTAAACATGATTAGTCTTTAGTTCCTAGAAGATCTTTATTTCCCCATCAATGCATTTAGAAAGTTAAGTTTTAAGAAGATCATAAATAGAAAAAATTAGAGAAGCGATTTAAACATTTATATTGATTGGAAACATGTGAGTCTTGAGTTTCCCCTACCTTTTAAAGAACGTTCCTTAGCTAGCATACGTAATTCCACATTCCATAAGAGTGTCATTGCGCTAAAGATTTAGGAAACCAACTACTCTAAGATAAAGCTTCTCGGTCAATAATAATCTAGCCTATTGAGGTACATAATACTTCTCAATTAAACTTGTGTTAATTCAGTATTAATTTTGTAATTAACTACAATTTCAATATCTGTGTACAAGGGGTGACTGAGAAAACTATTTGAGGTCCAATTTGAAAATATATTTGTAAGGATCTCGACCAAGGTTCACAACTTCGATGATTAATACATTCATTCAGGCCAGAACCTCACTACAAAAAAATAATATATAAAAAAGGTAGTGAATAACATCATTTCTAGACCCAAATCAACCAATGAAAGTCAAATCAGCATAATGTGGAACAACAATATATGCATTGAGTGGGTTGTCATAGAAAAGCTTCAGAATAAAATTCATGTCTAGAATTAAAAGACCTTAAAGAAAATTTATGCTTGTAACACAAATGGCCATTCAAAATTGAATATGATTACAATATGTGAAATAACATTACGAGAACTTGTAGTGCTCTTGTGAATATCGTGTTAATTCTTGTAAGAATCCCTAAGATGCTTGTTATACTCAAAATTTTGTTGAAATTGAATTAATTTTTATCCTGTCAGTTAATTGGCTTAGGGTGATATATGCTTCTTGGATGGAATAATGAGTTCGTGATTAACTTTGTATTAAGATTCATAGCATCTTCTAGTTATTTGCAAAGGAAATTTATAAATTAAGCTAATGTCATATGGCTTGCTTGAGAAAGATGTCCATGTGCTTATTGATGGGTACTAATGACTGTCCACATTTAGTTCTTCAATATCCTATTTGACAAGCTTTCCATACACATTTCTTTGCCATACTAAGTATTTTTGAAAACATATTTGAGTAGAAGCACTATAGTAGATACTACATGATGTTTTAACAAATAAAGTAATGGGTTAAAGACTATTATTTCCAAGGTATTATGTCATAGTATTTTAATTGTAGTGATCTTAGACTAATGATATTCTTGAAGGTAACTTTGACATGCAGCAAGAAAGACAACCTACAGCCAAGGCTATATTGTGCCTACAACCAAAGCCATAAATGCTCACAGCCAAAGCCACTAGTGCACATAGCCAAAGCCATGGATGCTTATAGCCAAAGTTACGAGTGTTCGCAGCCAAGGCCATGAGTACATGAATTCGATGATCACAATTGTTTACAACTATTCACCAGAAACAACTTCTTTGCAGTTTTTGAGAAATACTAATAAAGAAAAAAATAACATCTACTAGTTGGTAGACATAATGGAAACTCTCTAGCAATTGAATTTAATTTCATACATGCACATATCTAATTTAATGTCATACACAAACATATCTAATTTAACATCATACATGAACAAACATATAATATAAAATTATAACCAATAATGTCATATACATTAACAAACACATAATATATTATGATAACCAATAATGTCGTATATGAACAAACATATCATATATTAACCAATAATGTCATACATCAAATAAATGTCATACATCAAATATAGAATGTTATATGCACATCAAATGCATGTCAAATATGTCTCTTTGATGCTTATATATATACATGGGGAAGGAAACAAGTCTATATATATATATATATATATATATATATATATATATATATATATATATATATGTATATGTATATATATATATATATATATATATATATATATATATATATATATATATATATATGTATATATATATATATATATATATATATATATATATATATATATATATATACATATACATATATATATATATATATATATATATATATATATGTATGTATATATATATATATATGTATATATATATATGTATATGTATATATAGATATGTATATATATATATGTATATATATATAGATATGTATATATATATAGATATGTATATATATATAGATATGTATATATATATATAAATGTATATATATATATGTATGTATGTATATATATATGTATTGAATATCTCAATGCATCTTTTCCTTCCCACGAGGGGAAGGAAACAAGTCTCTCGACGTCCTCTGCCGTCGTGTGGAGGGAGACAGTGGAGATGATGGGGCCCTCCTGACATGCTCACTTGACCTCTTGTTGAGGCTCTTCTCCAGGTCCAACTGATACAAAGAAAGCAGATATGAATCAATATTTATTATTAGTTGAAATCAAATATATGTACACACAAAATCAATTATTTTCTTACCACTAACAAATAGTCACTCTGTAAGTCCACCTCAAATGCTCGTGGACGATCAGGCGTGACAAGACCCTACAACAATTCAATAAATATAATCAATTATAAATAACATTAGAAAGTTTGAGATTAACTATTATAAACAACAACTAAAATGAAGAAAATTCTTTCATACCTCTGTCAGTGGCTGTGAGCTAGCCACAGTTGCGGCCACTCCACTATCAATAGACTATCGCAGATGAGGAGGTGTGTCTGACATCATGAGCTGCATGTCATACAATACACGTTATATCTAACATGAAACATGGAATAAATATAATCAAATGAATTAAATTAACATGAAACAACTGTACCTGTGTGAAGCTCGTATGATGTCTCTACTCTGTGTCTGTGGTAAAGGTTGAGGGTCCTATGGAGAACTGATGCACATGCATAATTTTTTTTGTCAATCCTTAATATGATTACGTAATAAATATATGTATTAATTAAAATGATTAAATTGATACATACCTCAGGACTCATCGAAGGGACAAAAAATGGGCCTGGAGGATCACTACTAGGCCCAGCAACACTTTGACCCTAAATTTTGAACAATGTCAATAAATGCTAATTAATTAATCATTCACTATACATATGAAATGTGATCAAATTAGTAATTTACCTGTGTGTCAATGCCAAATGTCTCGTTCAGGAACTCATCGGTGACAAGCCCATCATCTGCACCATCTCCGGCATGAGTGCCAAATGTGCATAGGGATCCGCATGAAGTGCACATGTGACCACGATGCATAGAAGGCTCCCCCTCAACTAATGGGATCGTGGAATGGATGAGGGTCTGCGTCAAAGCATTAATGGTCCCTAGAGTGCTGGCCTCTACATGTTCCTTCACAACTGAAGGAATAATCACATGCTCATGCTGTGGATGGACCACAAGTGCCCTAACTACATTAGGGTCATGACGTGCTCCTGGCCTCTCAAATGATGACCCCCCACCTCTACCTTGGGAGTCTAACATATCAAAATAATTGGGGATCTCCCCAAGGACAAACTCACAATATAATTTCTTCAAAAAATACATGGGGACCTCGTGATTGTTGCAAGGAGGGGCATGAAAAACCATCCACCATCTATCCCAAAAAATATTTCTAATAGCATCGTGTATGCACCAATGGATGGGGAATCATTTAGTACCCTCTCTAATAGTATTTGGCTCACTGAGTTTTCTAAATAATGCACATATACTACCTTTTGATATTTCTTTTTTTTTTAACATCTTCATATGACAATTTATTTGCATAAAATATTTTTTGTTCATCCCTCTCTGCCCGCCAAATATCTAACTGACCACTAACTGAGGCTATCTGGGTGTTAATGGATTCGAGGGATGATGCCGATTGAGACCTCATTGGATTGATTTGTCCAAATTCTTTCAATAGAGCAATGAGTCTTTCTAATTCAGTTTTGCCTCTCTGTATTTCATTTCTTATAATTTCTTGTGTGCCTGGCAGAGGTCTTGCAATTGGTTCGAGTTGTGAAATTTGTTGTTCTTCTTGAGGAGGGTTTTGACTTTGAGGTTCTTGAGGGTTTTGTGAATTTTCCGGTTGATTATGGACATTTCCTGATAAAAAATCAATTGAAATCCAACTAAATAAACAAATCTAAATGAAATTTGTAAAAACCCTACAAAAGAATATAAAAAACCAATAAAACAATATGGAAAACATATTAAACAATGCAAAGTTAAGTTTATATCACTTACCTCATCATCGTGGGTGTGCTCGTTGTCTTGGATTTCATCGGTGAGGAGGCATTTTGGCAAATGGTGGTGAATTTTAGCTGTCAAATCCGCGTACGTGCTGTTGGAGAGCCAAAAAAAAAATGAAAATGATGGGCCGTGGGTCTACAGCCCATCATATAACTTTTTGGACATCAAAATAGCGCGTACGCACTATGGGTTGGGTGACCCAAGCCATAGCGCATATGCGCTATAGTGCGTACGCGCTATTGAAAATTAGGGAAAAAAAAAAACCTTGTCATCTTTTTGGCACCACAACTCGGTGCATATGCCCTCTTTTCTGACTTTATTTTTCTTGGTTGATTTCTCAATAAGATATCCAACACCTATCTTATCATAAGAGGGTCTCTGATAAAGTATTTGCTAATCAATTTTCTCACTACTATAATAGAGCTTCTCTAATTGATGTTTAGCTTGTACAAAATCTCCTTTCACAGTAGTATTTACTTTTCTAACTCAACAAGTTCTAACTTAATAAAGTCTAATTCAGATGTCACTTGAGTAAACTAGGATCTAGGGTCCGCATTCTCAGTTTTCAGATCTGGTTCATTCTTATTGTCATCTTTCTTTACACTTAAGTTCAACAGTTTTCAACTCATGTTTCAAGATCTCATTTTCTTTCTTGAGAATTCCTACTTCATCATTGTCACTAATATGCTAATTTGTTTCCTTGCTAGATTTTAGTTCATCAATCTTGTCTTTCAATTTTCCAATGTAGACTTTTGCATCTTCATACATATCTTTTAGGTTTATCTCTTTCTTCTATAAGAAGATCAATTTGTTCAAGAGCTTCTTCATGATTTCTTTTTAACTATTTCATATTCATAGGGAATTTACTCAAGCTGTTAAGACTTTGGTGGTGTGAATCGGTATTCTAAAAATGTTTTCCCACAATTGAATATTGTTAATTACTTTATAACTTGCATATGAAAGTGTATCATCTTAAAATGGAAGCACTTCTATGTTAAGAGTGTTTAGACCTTTGAGTAAGAGGTTTGGGTTCATGTCAAGCACCTTAAATGGGTCAGTGCATGGATCTGATTATTTTCCCCTTGTTTGATTTTTCTTTCTCTATTTTCAACCTATTTCTGACAAATTGCTTTGTAAAACTCAAGACTTTAGCCTCTGGGTCAAGGTTAGCCTTGAACCTAACCTAGGTCAAGGACAACCTTTATCCTCACCTAGGGAAGGGTCGACCTCATCCTTGACCCTAGGTCCTATTTTCAATTTCTAGGAGTTTTGTGATTTTGGGCTTTAGAAAGTTTCTTTTCCTACTTCTAAGTCAGTTGTTTTGGATTTCAGAATGGTAGATTCTTAAATTACATTTAATCTAGGTCTATTTTGAGGGTTTAAGGTTAAATGAGATTTAATCCTCCTATGTCGACCTTTTGTAGGAGTTAGTGCCCTAGATCTCTATATAAGGAAGTCTCTTCCTCTCATTTTTCTCTAAGATGCATTGTGATATCGGGTGAACTATTAACATTCTACATCCATTATTCCATGAAGTAAAGTTCTAAGTAAGCATTCAATTATTCAAGCATCCAATTCATCAAGGAGGATCATTGTTAGCCATTATAGGATTCAATCTCTATGGAGCCCTCTTGTTGAAGATTTCTCTATCTACATTCACACAAGCCTTCTTCTATGCAAAGATACATGCAATATTGGTGTTGAAGCTCCAATGACATTGATTTGAGACATCCTGCACACATTTTACATACATTTGGAACATCTATACTTGTGGATTCAAGGATTCAAATCATTGACAAGGATTTCCACATAAGCAAGGTGAATAGTTCCATTTACTTTGTTTATGCATATATATTGTTTTAATTATATTTCAAGGTTAACTCCAAATTGGGGTTTGACTAAGGAAAACCCCCCATCCAAAAAAAAAAAACCATTTTTCTTGCAAATACAAGAGTGGAACAACAAATTGAAGAGTAGATTCATATACCCTTTTCATCGAACTTGTGAGATTTGCGAACAGAAATTTTTCCTAAGCAGTGTAGGTCAAGGTTGACTTTTCAAGGTACAATTGTGCCCTAGGTATGATTTTGCCCCACCAAGAGGGTCAAGGTTGACCTCCCTTCAAAAAGAAAAAATATTTTTGGGTTTTCTCCATCTCAACATTTCTAGTTCGAAATAGGTTACAAATTTTCCAGAAACTACATATAGACATCAAAAATTAACATTTTCTAGATTTAAGGTTTGTATTTTTGTTCTATCTATTTCAAGATTTAAGCACATACTCCCCAACAATAGAAAGATCATATAACCTCCCCCTCTTTCTCTCTATTTTCCATCACTTGATCCATTTATGCATTGAACACCCTCTTGTGTTTAATCAATTTGGATCATTCCTTTTAGAAATTAGGGTTGTGAATAGAGTCACCATTTTCTTTCTATTTAGAAAGTAAACCAACAATGTTGAACAATAAATATAACCATACACAAAGAGAACTCATAACATCATTATTTAGTAACTAGGGAAACCTTGGCCTAGCAGGGATGATACCCACAAGCTGGTCCACTAAACAAAAGAATATTGTTAAGAATATTGACCCTTTTAGGAGTTTGTCAAATACATATAGTGCCTTGAGTCCTTGTTAGATGACTAGGCCCTATTAAAAGCCTCAACCTTGTTAGGAGTTGGTAGCTCAAATACAATGTATGCAAGAAGAGCCCATTGCCCTAACATGCAATATACAAATAAGTTTCTTCACAAGAATATATATACATACAATATTGTATCAATTTTGTATCACACTTGCTCTAATCATACATCAAATTTTGCATCACATAAGGCTCACATATTACTCAAGCTTTCTTCTCAATAGGTTGCATTGCATTCGCATCACTATGTCCACTACTAGCTATACAAGATATGGTCTTTACTTATATATCCCAAATTATCAAAATTCTACTTAGTCGGCCTTGATGCTTTCACGGGCTTGACTAACTATAAAATAGCTTGGGTTTAACATCTAGGATGTTAGTCCATTATGGTTAAGTAATTATTTTGTTTCCAAAATAATTCCTTAGGCCGTACAATTCAATTTACTATCATGCCTTGTTAATTACCTATATTGGTAATCCTTCTACAACTCTATCATACTATCTATACAGATCTGCACACTTACATACATCATCATGACATTGCCAACTATCAATCCTCAACTGTGCATGGGCTAACTCGAAGTCTATCATCCGTAAATATCGTATCTATCTTTGTACTGCTACAAACTGTCTAACACTTAGACAATTTCTAATTCTGATTACATCATGAAATACCAAAATAGGTATATGTTGCCATAAATGACAACACTCATATATCTACCTAACAATATTGCCAACTGTTACAAACTATCTAGAGGATCTAAGCATCTTGGTTAATGAATGGGAGAATATCAAGAAAGCCTAGTTGTCCAAGCTATGCTAGTTTAGTTTCTATTTTGGTTTTTGAAGTTATATGTTTACTTTTATTATTTTCTAGTTTTGTTTTGATGATAATTTCTCTTCTGTGTTTATTATGAGAACTAGGTGGTAGTTTATATCTTATGTTTGGATACTAGCTTTGATTTGGCTGGGAAACTTTAATATTTTTTAGTAGTAGTAGTTTAGTTGTGTGGGATGTTATGAATGATAATATTTGGGAACTATGACAATTTTTTATTTTATTTTATTCAATTTAGAAAATTCCTTTCTAAACTGAATAAATTTCTCATCTACCAATTTAATCAATATCAAATTATTTCCATCGCCTAAGAAAAGGAGATCATTTGATCAAAAGCATCCTAAAATGAGAATAATGTGCAGACCTCTTCTGCCCTTTATTGCTGAATTCCTGTCAAATCACAAAATCAATTGGGCACACAAATTCAAAGACCACTGGTTTGTAGGGAATCAATACAGACAAACAAGAAACATGGTCCAAACAAACTACAAGAAAAGTGAAAGTTCAAAACTATGTAACGTTCTCTTTACTGATTAGTAAGGAATCCATTCAGACACACAAGAAACAAATCCGATATATTTTTAAAAAAGCGGAAAAAGTTTAAAATATCTTTAACGCTCTATTATACAATTGGCCATAGATGATGAGCTTTTTAAGCTATTCTATTGTGGCACCGGCACAGCTAAAGTTTATACCTTCTTGTTGACTAAATCATATCTGAATGCTTTTATAGATATGTTGTACATTTATGAGTGCTTTGGACAGCTTTTTGTCTTTTAAGTTTTTTTGGATCTATTATTTTAAAAAAAAAGGTTTGTATGTTTCAGAGTGGAAGGCTTAAAGATCACATAATAATTTTTTTAGGTTAAAAATATTAAATAATTAAAGTTGTCTTATTTTTTCTAAGTTTAATTTTTTTCTAAATATATGATATTTCATAGTCGTCATTTGAGAATTCATCTAGAATAATCTTTAATGAATATAGATACAAAATACAAGAATAACTAAAGCACAAACAAATGAATAATTATAATTGTCATTAATAACAGTAAACGATGCACCATTTTAAGAATGAATATCGCTTAGATCATTGGAATCCAAGAGTTTAGTGAAACTACAGTTTCATTAGTGTATCAATTATCTTCATTAGAAAGAAAAATAAAATGTTTATATACAAGGTAATATATAAGATTTGAGAGTTGTATTGATCAGCAAGAAACAAAACTCTCATCAAACAACCCACATTCCACCTTGTGTCTGAACAAAAATCGTATCAAAGTTACCTACAATATGCTCAAAGAATTTCACATGAAATGTGTTGTCTACTCCTTGGCGTCTATATTTGACTTAACAATTCAAATGGATATTTTGTACTTTTTTGTTGTTTGCAATGTGGAGTTTCCCATAGTCGAATTTCAAGCTAACCATTCCAATAGGATTATATCATAAGGAAGAATGTCTACAGGAATGTTCCCTGCTCGAATTGTTTAGTCCAATTATTTTACCCTTTGGTGTTGACTACTGTCTGAACACTTCATGTTTTCACTAGTTTGGAGAAAATTTATATAATTTCATATGAACAATATGAAAAGTTTCTAAAGTTTTGTTTCTATGAATGTGAGGAGTGTTGGGCAAAAGAGATTTAGAGGTTCATGATAGGTCCGAGTCTATAATGCAAAATGTTTTTGTTTCAAATTTAGATATTGCGATGGCAAAAACAATGAGCATTCTACTGATATATTGAAGGTGTCTAAGGCAATGGAAATGGTAGAGGCTTAGTAGGAAAGTCAATTAAGTATCATGAAGATAAATTAATATGTTAATGGTTTATTATAATTGTATGGATTTGAATATGTTCACACACACACACACACACACACACACACACACACAAATATATATATATATATATAATTTTATTTTTCTATCTACATATCTCTCTATTTTTATTTCTCTTTTTTTATATCTCTTCATCTCTCCCTCTCTATCTATTTATCACTTCTCTTGTAGTCAATCTTCTTCTCCCCTACTCTCCACCTATCTATATCTCCTTGTATATTCATCACTCATCTAATGTCTACATAAGCCCTTACCGAATAGTAGTGGCCCACCATCCATTTTGTAGTTCCCTCTTACTCAATAATTGTCTACATATTGCGTCTCCCCCTCATCTCTTTGTCTTCTTATGTCTCTCTATACTTATCTTTTCATTAACTTGTCTCTCTATATCTCTATTTGTGTGGATCTCTCATTCTCTCCTCTATTTCCCTACAAATGTGGCTTCCTCTACTCTCTCTATCTCCCTTTTCTTAAACTTCTATATCTATATCTCTTTACATGTTTATCTCTATATATCCCTCTATTATCTTTTTACATAAGAAAATATCTTTGCTTAAATTATATATCCATTGACCTCATATATTTTATAAATTTATACAAACATTTTTTACGTTTTTTTTGGTCAATTGATCTTCTACACCTTTTCAAATGTACCCATTACACACTTATATGCTAATAAAACCTACCCATTTTTATTTTCATTTCAAATTATTCATGTATAGAAATTGACTAAATGATGAATTTTTAAATATTTGAAATATGGAATATCCAATGTTGATAAATGCTTTCTTAATCTCTTTCTCGTGTTATTTTCAGATGGAAAAACTCAGGCCGTAATTCGGCAACATATGTTTCAGAGTCCACCCCAATTAGTGGACAATCACTGTCGATTGATGAAATGCTTACAAGCATTGGTTTTTCTAAGTAAACTCAACCAGTCCCACAGTTGATATGAATTTTTATGTACAAAACTGTGTATTTATCCTGCTAAGCTTGGATCAAATCTAGGGAATTTTATAGTATTAAAAGGAGGAGAGAAAGAAAGTAAAGGATTCAGTTATCCTCTTTATAAAATGCATTGTTAATCAAATTTAAACTAGCTTATATATACCTCTATATATATTATGCCGAGAGTAATCGTCCTTGAGGTGCCTATTTTTATTTAATCCCAAAATTATTTTAATCGAAGTTGGGATTTATGAAAATAAAAATAAGCGCCTCAAGAATGATTACTCTCGGCGTAATATATATATAGAGGTATATATAAGCTAGTGGCAGTCGCGGCGCAATAGGAAAAATATTTACTTTTTATTTTTTATTTTGATAAGGTTACTTTAAAATTGTTAATTAATTTTTAATTAGAGTTGTATGAAGTTCCTACAAAATTATGCTTCAAATTTTTAAAAAAAAATTAATATAAGGAGTTTAATTTTGATTAAAAATATATTTTTTATTTTTGGGATATTGTAATGTAAAATGTTATAGTCATACATGGATATATGGTTAAGGACAAAGTTACCATTATAGTTAATGTTAACCTTAGGGATAGAATTAGGGTTAGGGTTAGCATAAGGGTTAGGGTTGGAGTTAGGGTTAGGGTTTGAGCTATGGTTAAGGTTATGGATAGAGTTATGGTTATGGTTATTGTTAGAGTTATGGTTAAAGTTCAGACTAGAGTTATGTTTATGGTTAAGGTTAGGGTTAGAGTTATGGTCATGGTTAAGGTTAGCTTTAGAGTTATGGTTATGGTTATGGTTATGATTAGGGTTAGTGTTAGGGTTATAGTAAGGCTAAGGTTAGGGTTAGGGTTAAGGTTTGAGTCAAGGTTAAGGTTAGAGTTAGGGTTATAGTTTGAGTCAGCATTAAAATTAAGGTTAGGGTTAGAGTCTGATTATGGTAGAGTCAAATCTAGGGTTAGAGTTATGCTCATGGTTAAGGTTAGTGTTAGAGTTATGCTTATAGTTAAGGTTAGAGTTAGGGTTAGGATTAGATTCCATGTAGGGTTAGATTCCAATCATTGTAGAGTTAGAATTAGGGTTAGAGTTAGGGGTAGAAATATGTTTATGGTTAAGGTTAGGGTTAGAGTAATGCTCATGGTTAAGGTTAGGGTTAGAGTTATCATTATGGTTATGGTTAGGGTTATAGTGTGGATAGGGTTAGGGTTAGGGTTTGAGTCATATTTTTTAAAATTTAATATAAGGAGTTTAATTTAGATTAAATTTTTTTTTTTTTTGTGATATTGTAATGTAAAATGTTAGAGTCATACGTAGATATATGGTTAGGAACAAAGTTACCACTACAATTAATGTTAACCTTAGGGATAGAATTAGGGTTAGGGTTAGCATTAGGGTTAGGGTTGGATTTAGGGTTAGGGTTTGAGCTATGGTTAAGGTCAAGGATAGAGTTATGGTTATGGCTATTGTTAGAGTTATGGTTAAGGTTCTGATTAGAGTTATGTTTATGGTTAAGGTTAGGGTTAGAGTTATGGTCATGGTTAAGGTTAGGGTTAGAGTTATGGTTATGGTTATGATTAGGGTTAGGGTTATAGTAAGGCTAGGGTTAGGGTTAGGGTTAGGGTTATGGTTTGAATCAAGGTTAAGGTTAGAGTTAGGGTAAGGTTTTGAGTTAGGATCAAAATTAAGGTTAGGATTAGGGTTAGAGTCCAATTATGGTAGAGTCAAATCTAGAGTTAGAGTTATGCTTATGGTTAAGGCTAGGGTTAGAGTTATGCTTATAGTTAGGGTTAGGGATATGCTTAGAGTCCAATTATGGTAGAGGTAGAATTAGGGTTAGAGTTAGGGGTAGAGTTATGATTATGGTTAAGGTTAGGGTTAGAGCTATGCTCATGGTTAAGGTTAGGGTTAGAGTGATCATTATGGTTATGGTTAGGGTTATAGTGGGGATAGGGTTAGGGTTTGAGTCAGATATTTTTAAAAATTTAATATAAGGAGTTTAATTTAGATTTAAAAAAATATTTAATTTTTTTGGGATATTGTTTAATGTAAAATGTTATAGTCATAAGTAGATTTTTGGTTAGGGACAAAGTTACCATTACATTTAATGTTAACCTTAGGGATAGAATTAGGGTTAGAATTAGCATTAGGGTTAGGGTTGAAGTTAGGGTTAGAGTTTGAGCTATGGTTAAGGTTAGGGATAGAGTTATGGTTATGGTTATTGTTAGAGTTATGGTTAAGGTTCAAATTAGAGTTATGTTTATGGTTAAGGTTAGGGTTAGAGTTATGGTCATGGTTAATGTTAGGGTTAGAGTTATGGTTATGGTTATGATTAGGGTTAGGGTTATAGTAAGGCTAGGGTTAGGGTTAGGGTTAGGGTTTGAATCAAGGTTAAGGTAAGAGTTAGGGTTAGGATTTGAGTCATGATTAAAATTAAGGTTAGGGTTACAGTTAGAGTCTAATTATGGTAGAGTCAGATCTAGAGTTAGAGTTATGCTCATGGTTAAGGTTAGGGTTAGAGTTATGCTTATAGTTAGGGTTAGAGTCCAATTATGGTAGAGTTAGAATTAGGGTTAGAGTTAGGAGTAGAGTTATGTTTATGGTCAAGGTTAGGGTTAGAGTAATGCTCATGGTTAAGGTTAGGGTTACAATTATCATTATGTTTATGGTTAGGGTTATAGTGGGGATAGGGTTAGGGTTAGGGTTTGAGTCAAGGTTAAGGTTAGAGTTATGGTTAAGGTTAAGGTTTGAGATAGGATTAAAGTTAGAGTTAGGGTTATGGTTAGAGTCCAATTATGGTAGAGTTAGATTTAGTGTTAGAGTTAGGGGTAGAGTTATGTTTATGGTTAAGGTTAGTGTTAGTGTTAGGGTTAGGATTAGAGTTAGAGTTAAGGTCAGGGTTAAGGTTAGAATTAGGGTTAGGGATAGTGTAAAGGTTAGGGTTAGGGTTAGAGTTAGAGTTAGGATTAAAATTAGGGTGAGGGATAGGGTTTGAATTAGAGTTAGGATTAGATTTAGGGTTATTGTTAGGGTTAAGTTTACAATTAGAGCTATTGTTGGGGTGAGGGCTAGACTTAGGGTTAGGGTTAGAGTTAGGTTTAGAATTAGAGTTAGAATTAGGATTAGGGTTAGGGTTAGAATTAGGGTTACAGATATAGTTAGGATTAGAGTTAGAGTTAGGGTTAGGGTAAGGGTAAGAATTAGGGCAAGGATTAGAATTAGGGTTACAAATACAGTTAGGGTTAGGGTTATAAAAAATACGTAGGGTTAGAGTTAGAGATAGAGTTAGGGTTAGGGCTATATATATGGTTAGAAATAATGTTAGGGTTAGAATTAGGGTTAGAGTTAGGGTTAGGGTTAGTGTTAGGGTTATGGTTAGCATTAGGGCTAGCATTAGGGTTAGGGTTACAATTAGAGTTAGAGTTAAAATTAGAGGTAGTGATAGTGTTAGTGTTAGTATAAGAGTTAGAGTTAGAGTTAGATCTAGGGTTAGAATTGGGGACAAGATTAGGGTTAGGGTTAGAATTAGAGTTAGGGTTAGGGTTAGAGTTAAATATAGTGTTAGGGTTAGGATTAGCATTATATATAGTGTTAGGGTTAGGATGAGGGGTAGGGTTAGGGTTGGGGTTAGGGTTAGTGTTAGGGTTAGGGTTACAATTAGAGTTAGAGTTATAATGATAGTTAGGGTTAGAGTTAGAGTTAGTATTAGGGTTAGAATTAGGGGTAGGGTTAGGGTTAGAGATAAATTTGGAGTTAGAGTTAGGGTTAGAGTTTGAATATGGGTTAAAATTAGGGTTAGCTTTAGGGTTAGAATTAGCATTAGAGTTAGAATAATAGTTAGGATTAGGGTTATAGTAAAGGTTAGGGTTAGGGTTAGAATTAGGTATAGAGTTAGGGTTATAAAGAGTTAAGGTTAGGGTTAGGGTTAAGGTTAGGGTTAGGGTTAGGGTTAGGGTTAGATTTAGAGTCAGAGTTAGAGTTAGAGTTAAGATTTGTGTTATTATTGCAGTTAAGTTTATTTATAGGTTATTAATCATATTATAGTTGATGTTAGTGCTATTATTATAGTTTATCTTAGTGTTAGGGTAATTGTCAGGTTAAATTTTTATGTGGGTTAGTTCTATTATAGTGCCCATGATTAGTGCTATTGTGAAACAAGTTATTAATCTTTTTAATAATGTAATCTGTCCCTCTCCCATCCTCTCTCTCTCTCTCTCTCTCTCTCTCTCTCTCTCTCTCTCTCTCTCTCTCTCTCCCTCCCTCTCTCTCTCCCCCTACTCTCTAACTACACCTAGTAATATATTCCCCTATCTAAATACACCCTCTAATCTCTCTTTGTCTCTAGTCTCTAGGTACACCCCCTAATCCCTCTCTGTAATCTTTAGATACACCCCCTTATCTCTCTCATTTTGCTCTCTAGATATACCTCCTAATCTCTCCCTCCCTCTATGCTCTGCAGATACACCTCTCTCTCTCTCTCTCTCTCTCTCTCTCTCTCTCTCTCTCTCTCTCTCTCTCTCTCTCTCGATATACCCCCTAATCTATCTCTCTTTGTCTCTTTAGATACACCCCCTAATATCTCTCTCTATCTAGATAAACCCCCTACTCTCTCTCTCTCTCTCTCTCTCTCTCTATATATATATATATATATATATATATATATATATATATATATATATATTTCCACTTATAAAAAATATAATATTATTTCTAGTTTCTAGTACATATAGGGTTAGGTTAAGGTATATAATTTACTAAATGCTTAGTATAGTCATATATAGAGTAAGAGTTAGGGTTAGGATCCAAGGTTTACAGTTTCATTTATATGACACTCAATGTTATGGTTAAGGTTAGTAAGCGGTTAAATGTTACACTAAGATAAGGGACATGGTTAAGGGAAGTATGCGATTTAGGTGTAGTGTTGGAGTATTTGGAGTACAACTATGGTCAAATTTAGGATATATGTTATACAAATGACTCAAATAGTGCAAACCTTTAAATTCATGAAAGGGAAATTATAAGTCCCAACACAACTATTTAGATGATGTAAAAAGTGTGAAATAATATATAAGAATCAATTTAATGGAAATTATTTCTACATGATAATGTGAGAACATTATATATTGTTGAATTTTTAATAATGCTAATGCAATTTTTATTGCAATGATTAAGAATTGTAATCAATAAATATACTTATCATTAAGGACATCTATTTAGACTTATGATTTTCTTTCTTAATTAACATATTTAGTAGCCACATCCATTAAAGAAATATTTTGTACAATAATAAATTTATTTTTTCTTGTTCTCTTCTTCGTGAAAGTTACATAGAACAATGCGGTAACAAAATTGCCAATACAACTAATTAGAAGTAAAATTCTAAAATTGGAGACAAGAATGAACCGTATACAAAAAATAAAAATCTTTGTAATGGTGTAAATACATGTCACATTCTTCAATGATTAAGATTCTTTTGTTTGAACAATGATCATGAAAGACTTCTTTCATCATTGAGGGAAACCCATCCACTTTTGTAGATGTGTCACATATGAATTTTTATGCATCTTTCATATGCATTACTTCTTTTTCCCCAACATAGTCAATTGGAAATATTGTATTCTCCATAACTTTAATTATAGTTGTGCACATCTCTTTAATTATTTGGAGGCATTTGTCAAACTCGGTCTCAAAGAAATCATTTGAGTTTATTGAAGTAGTCAGGCTAGTATCAAATAATGTTTGATTCTTTGTTCGAGGCATCCATAACTCAAATAGTAACCTGGAAACTTATAAACAAACACCAACATATAGAAATTATCAGAATAAAAAAGTATTCATAATTAACACAAATTCTTTCAAATGAATAATTTTTAAAATAACATAAATAAAAATCAAAACTATTTCAAATGAAATAGTTTGACTGTAATGCTTGAAATATGGTGGCATTGTTTTCCACTTTTCAAACATTACAAACATAAATATTAATAAAAAATTATATATACTATGAAAAATATTTAAATAAAAGACATAATTAATCTAATTAAATAATGATAAAATATAAACTAAGTATATGATTTGTTTATTTTAAATTAATCATTCAATTTAATAAAATACAAATTTTATTGATAAGGTAACTTTGCCATCCACATTAATGATAAAATTTAATTATAAAACATGAAAAACATAAATATTTTGAAACATGCAAATGTAAAACTATTATGAAACATACAAATCTAAAACATAAAAACCAAAACCATTTTGAAGTATGAAAATCTAAAACTAATATGAAACATGCAAATATTATTCTAAATTGAAACATGCACTTTAAAAATGTGCAAATGAAATGTATTATCAAAAATCTAAATCAAATAGATTTTTATTCAATTTGAATTCTAAATCTAAATCAACCATGCAAGGCTAAACTATAACTAATTTTGAAATTAAATCTACATTTAAATCTAAATACATAACTAAATCTAAATCTAAATGCAAAACTAAATTAAAAATAGAAATCTCACATGCAAAAAATTACTCCAAAACTTTAATCTACTCATCTTCAAAAACTCTAATCCAGTCTAATAATCTCCACCTCTTCCTCCCTATAAAAACACAAAATGAAAATGAAATGTGGAGCATTTTTTTTTATAACCCATGAGAGACTCCTCATATCCCCCAATAGATGTCTTTTGACATTCCACGAATTTGTTTCAAATTCCCCCACTCTCCACGAAAAATAAGCATGAATGTGCATGCAAAAATAAATTTAACAAAAAGAAAATATTATATATTTAAAAATTTAATGAAATTATTTCAGCCCTATTTTTTTGGCCTTATTTTTTCGGGTCCTATTTTTGGCCCCTTTTATCAAGCCCTATTATTTTAGCATCCATTTGGCTTCATATGATTTTGGCCAGCTATTATTTGAAAAAAATTTCTATATTTTACAATCTAATAATGATAAAATATATACTAAATATATGATTCATGTACTTTAAATAAATCATTATCTTTAATAAAATATAAATTGTATTGATATGGTGACATTGTCGTCCACATAAATGATAAAATTATACTTTGAAACATGAAAATATAAATACTTTGAAACATGCAAATGTAAAACTATTATGAAACATTCAAATCTAAAACATGCAAACTAAAACTATTTTGAAATATGTAAATCTAAAACTAATATGAAACATGCAAATCTAAAACTAATTTGAAACATGCACTTTTAAAATATGCAAATGAAAAGTATTATAAAATATATAACTCAAAAGATTTTGAATGCAAATCTAAATCTAAATCAAACATGCAAGATTAAACTATTAAATGTAAGCATAAACAATTTCGAATATAATTCTAGAAATCTAAATGGAACTAATTGAAATTGAAATTGAAATCAAAATAGAATATTATAACTAATTTTGAATCTGAATCATGTCTACATCTAAATCTAAATAGAAAATAGAAATCTCACCAGCAAAAATGTTACTCCAAAACTTCAATCTATTCCTGTTCAAAAACTCCAATCTAATCCTTTAATAATCTCCACCTCTTCCTTTTGCAAAAACATAAAATGAAAATGAAATGAGGAGTCTTTGTTTTATAGCTTGTGAGAGACTCCTTATCTTCCCCAACAGACATCTCTTCACATTCCACGAATTTATTTCAAATTCCCCCACTCCGCACAAAAAAGAAGCATGAATCTGCATGCAATATTATATTTAACAAAAAAGAAATCATATTGAAATTGGTTTGCCCCTATTTTTTTGGGCCCAATTTTTTCGAGCCTATTATTTCGGCCTCCATTTGGCATCCTATTATTTCGGCCAGCTATTATTTCGGGTGTACTTTTTATTTTATGATTTACTAATTTAATATTTAATTTAGAAGTTTGTAACTCCTACCATTTCTTTTTTATTGACAAGGAATCTTGGCATATTCCTGTGCTACCATTGTATAGAACGCCTCTCGGCATAAAAAAATCAAAATCTTACTGATTTTTTTTAAAAACTTTCATCATTTGATCTCTATGATCTGCATATTTTGTAATAAAAAATAATTAAAAAATTGACAAAAAATCACTTTATTTTCGTAAATCTGAAAAAAAACATATTAAACTTTATTTTTATTTTTAATGTCCACCATGTCTGTATAGTTTGCTGACCGCTCTATATAATGACTAATTGACAATTGCATAAAATTTTAATTGAAAATTATCATTGCCATGAGGACCAACAACAAGTACATTACATTTACAAAGAAAGCAGAAAAGGGCAATCTACTCTTCTGCAGTAGCCTCAACATTCAGATCAAAATTCACCACACCCACAATCTGATCACTCCTAATACAAGGCTTTTCACACACTACCGAAGTGTTTGCGTTGATTGAACAATCATTAAAACTACAAACTTTCTTAGCTAAGCCAGAAAAATCTTCCCATTGGAAAGAGGGCTTCCATGGAGATTTAGATTTGATTACACTCTCACCGTCATTCTGAGATTTCGGTATTTCTCCTGCAAAAGAGCAATTCACTGTCCTCTCTTTACAAAGCTTGTGCGTTTCATGAATCCTGTCCATCAGAGAAAAAAATTCTCGGACTTCATCTTCATTCTCCTCTTCTGCTGGACGTTTCCTCCCCTTTTCTCCCTCACATTGCAGCTTTTTCTCATGCTCTTCAGTTTTGTGCTCTTGTTCCTTGCATTCCATGATCATACCGAGAGAGATCTACAAGAATCTTGACGATAGAGAAGAATCGTGTGATTGTTATACAAAATCTCTCACATAATTTAATTTTGGAAAAATAACAGGAAAGATCTGCTATCATTAAATCTTGATCCTCCTAAATATTGACCGATTCGTTAGTCCTGAGATGTTAGCAATGGTTGGTTTTTAAAGTAGGGCACAGAACATTTATAGGTTTAGCTTTACCAGATTTGAATCCATGTTTTGCTCGTTGCTGATTTCTTGTCTAACTAATAACAAAGAGAGATGTGGAAAAAAATGAAACTACGATGCGTTCATTTCAGGTGGAGGAGTTTTATCATAATGAAATGTCAGAAAGGTCACGCATCTTACGTTGGCAAGGAGCGTGGCGAAAAGCGTACCATTCATCAGTCAATCAAACCGCGTTGCGGCTATCCAGCCACGAAAACAGTTTTTTCTATATAGCTTTGGCTTTTTCTAAGTTCTGGAAAAAAAATCAAGCCAACCCAAATAGATGAAAGGTTTCCTACGCGGTATCCACGGCCCACCAACATTTTAGGAAAAGCGAAGGTGTTTCAATAATTTGATCCACATTCCGCCTACATTTGTGAGAGACAGATTTGGAAGGTATTGTCAAATCAGAGGTGAAGGCGGTGCTTCTACTTGAGGTTGTTTTCGATTGATTTATAACTAGCAATCGCACTTTGGTGTGCAATAGGTACACCACAGAATTATGGAAGGTTATCTAAGTATTTGTCTTATTGTTTGTCTCTCCCCCTCATCCTCTTTTTATCTATTCATCTCTCTATTAGTCTATCTCACCATTTATATCTCTTTCTATACCCTCTTCGACATTATCTCTTTTAATTTCTTTCTATCTATACCTTTTGATCGATCTTTATCTCTCTATCTATTTTTCTCTCATCCTCTCACTCTATGTTAATCTCTCCATCACCCCCTTCATATACCTTTAAATATTCACATCTCCATATTTCTTCCCCCACCTCTCTCTATATCCTCCCTCTATCTCTATATCTATCTAGATATGTATATGTTTACCTTATTATCTTTCCATGACTCTCTATCCCTATATATTTCCCCATCTCTACCGCGGTCTCTAAATATATGTTTCTGCCTCTATCTTTATCTTTATATATATTGCTTACTCATTTTCTCTTCTTTATATGTTAATATCTTCCATCTCCATTCTCTCCCTCTATATTTCTTTCTCCTCTTTATATCCATTTGCTTCTAAATCTCCATTTAGATATACGTCTCTCTCTTTTTCTTCCCTCTACACCTCTCCCTATCTCAACATATCTCTCCCTTTCTCTCCACCTCTCTCTCTTCTTTGATATATCTCTGTCTTCTCATCTCCGTCTATTTCTCTCTCTATCTCTATCTTAGTATCAGTCGCATTCAGTATCTCTCCTATCTTCCCTCTCTCCCTTCCCACTTCATTCCATTTCTATCTCTCCATCTCTTTCCTAGTACCTCTAGTTTCTCCCTTTATGTATCTATCCTTTTCTATCTCTTACCACAAATTTCAGAAATTTAAGATTAATAAAAACAAAAAAAACAAAATTTCTACCATATACATGTAGGATTCCTAACTATTTTCTAAGTGTGCCCTTCCTCTATCTCTTTTTAAAGTATTGAAAAAGCATATGGTAATAGAAATTGATGATATTTCTTAAACTCTCGGATCCAATATCTACCTTAAACTTTATAACAAGTGGATTTCCAAATCTGAAATAGTCAAATATTCCTCATTTCATGGCTGAATTTATTCAAATATTCTTCATCTTCCAGCTGAATTCAAACATTCTTTAGAATATACATTTTACAAGCCAATTTTATGTGTAGATTTGGCTGAGTTCAAAGTTTAAAGTAAACAAAAATTAATGGTTGTTGTCTTACATTGAGCTTCTCCATTCAATATTTCAGTCCCTAAATCTTAAAGTTCAAAGCATGCGGGTTTATAGATGCAATCAAAGACAGAGTGAGATTGTTTTATAATTTCTAAAAACACTGAGTCGTTGTCTAATTTGGGCGTTTATGTTAAATATAGATATTCATACAACTACCTATAAAATCTAACTAAAATTCACCTCAAACTAATGCAGCAGAGTCCTCGATCCGAGAGATGTTCAAAAGATTTGCACACTGGAGATCTTCATAGCCAGCAGAATCGATTCAATCAAATACCTAAAATATAGGAATTTTATGCTCTCATCAATTCTCTTTTGAGAGTTGTTCAAAGCTGATAAACATGAAATCTAGGCTTCCTAATCTCTCACCCAATATACTTGTGCGGGTGGTTGTGAACAAGAGAATCTTGGGAGGACCTAATAATTCAAAGGATTTACATTAATGTGAAAATGAAAGGAGTGCCCATGAGGCTAGCAAGAAAGAAATGGGTTTCCCCTTCCAACCTCTCTCCATGGCCTTCCACAAAGTCAATTACTTCAACAAGATTCCTGAGGTATGCTCATGTGCCCACTCCCACCCAATTCTTTATGCGAAAATAACCATTAACCATGATCAATACTTAAGTGATTTTTTTTTTGGGACATCCTAGTAATGGTAATTGAAATTGTGTAGGAATTGAAACAACAAGGACTTACAAGAAATCAATTTTAGTCACTGCATGATGTGAGCATGAGGACATTCAGGCCAAGTGTGCTGACATGTTTGATGGGGGAGAGCGGGGTAGAGAAGACGACATTGATGGATGCTCATCTATATTATGAATTTTGTATCGAATAAGAATTTAGATTTGTGGAGAATAATGATGAAGAGACATGGATTTCATCTTTAACTTGCATACATGTCTATGATCCTCAACAACAAAAGATTAATCTAGCAATTAGAATCAGGGCTTTCTTGGAGATTTGAATTTGAAACACTACGAGCACTATTTGATGTTGTGATTGTTTCTATTTATGCGAATGATGCTTTTCAACTCAAGCAAAAGCATCTTTAGTAGGTTCACTCAATTGGATTCACTAACTCCATCGATACCAAGTTTTGTTGGGACAAAAGGCCTTGGAAAAGAAACCTGTTTTGGACATTTTAGCAGAATGAACAAAGCAATCAAAAAAATCTTGATGCAGGCCATGAACGATAAAGGTCTCATGACATAATAGAAGATCGAAGTTTTGAATGAGAGTGGAAACAGGAGGAGAATCAAGAGTGGAGTTTCATATGGAGTTTTCTATGCACAATCATACATCTTTCTGCCTACCGCATTTGAGTTGAGCACAAAATTCTATGCTAGATCATGTGTTACTATTTCGTGCTTCAAGCCTCAAAAAGTATTGATCTATCGGACTAGTTGTGACTCTTTGTAGCTATGTTCCCACTTAATTAGTGTCCATTTACTCTTCTTCCTCTACTCCTCTCGTCACAGCTTTGCAACAGAGTTCTCATTATGTGATTGAAATCGACTTTCTTTCCATTCTTTTTCTTTTTGCCCAAATAATTCATCCTTGCACAATGAGTTGGGCTACAAGAAAAAGATCTTCTTACGTCATGTTAGAGAGATCAAGCATCATTGGAGCCAGATATGTTTTGAGGCTCTTGTTCTTCTTTGACAAGAAAGCATCCAAATGCAGCCTCTCCAAGAGTGCAAAATCCACAATCTCAATCTGTGCTCCAATCTTTCTCTTCATGATCTTGCTTTTCATGCTCTCCACATTTGACTCCGACAGGGTTAATTCTTCAAAGCCGTATTTGCCAATGGTAGGGCCTCAGATTGAGATCAACTTCAGCAAAAGATGAAGGGTTTTGCGGTGCACTGTGAGTGAGAAAAAATTAATGCCCAAGAAAGAATGGAGTAGAAGCAGGAGCAAACTTGCTTTTCATGGAATGGGAAACCGGCAGAACACTTCGATAGAAGCTGCTATGACGTGGACATCTCTCGCTCGGGCCCAAGACGTGAATAAATTTTTGCATTTTCTTCATGATGGTTGAATGACTGAGATTTCTTTGATGGTCCTCCAACCTTTTAAAAAAAATTCAATGCCTCGATACATCTCAGCGTATTTTACATATAGAGTATATATTAGCTAGTTATATGATCATGATTAAGGCTCAAAGTTGATTACATTGGTCTTTTTCTTTATTATGTCATCGTGTTACACATGTTTTTGGCACTGGAGTCAATATACGTGGCAGGACATAGTTCATACGAAGAGGTCATACCTCCTGTCAATTCAGCCAATGCCAACATTAATTTCAGCTCCCCTTTTTTATGTGGATGAGAACTTTTTGCAAATTTCACCATTACCATTTATTCTGGACGTTGCGCCTACTGTTTGGGAAGCTTTTGGCTGCCTCAAAGTGAACGTTGGGCTTCTATAGCTCTAGGTACATCTACATATTCTTATTCTAGTCATCTTACCTAGAGCAGTAGAAGCCTATACAAAAATAAATGAATAGTATTTTTTTAAATAATAAAGAGTAAATCATATTTAATATTATAAAATAAAATGTTATATTTAATAAATATTATAGTATACATTGTATTATTTAATAGAATTAGATTAGATTAGATTTATTTTATTTACTATATTAATAAAAATATTTATATATGTTTTAGAAATTTATAATTAAAAAAGAAGAAGAAATAGTTCAATTTATAATTATTTTGTTATTTTGTTATATTTTGACAATTTCGTATATATTTTAAAAAAATCTTGTTATATACAAAGAATGAAGAGTTCAATTTTACATGATTTTTAATTTACATTATTAATGAACAAGGTCATGTTATATTACAAATAGAGAGAGAGAGAGAGAGAGAGAGAGAGAGAAGGGGGAAGAGTGAGAGAGAAGTAAGGAAATAACGATAGAGAGGAAGATAAAGATGGAGATGGAGATGAAGATGGAAGAGAAGGATATGTAGGGAAGAAAATGAATAGATAAAGAGAGAGGGTAGATAGAAATGGTAGAGATAAATATATATGTTTATATAAAAGACATAAGGAAAGAATGATGGAGGAAGAGATATACAAATAGAGAGAGGAAGATAGAGAGAGGGGGTAGGGATGGATGATATACATATATGTAAAAAAGAGAATGATAGATGGAGAAATATAAAGGTGAAGATAGAGGTAGGAAGTGATATATATATATATAGTTAGTATGGAGATGTAAGGATTTAAAGGTATAGGTCAAAGGGAGTGATGACGAGGGATGGACAAAGAGTTTGAGATGTGTCTAGAAATGGAGTGGTGAGAGGAAGATATAGATAAGAGAGTGGGAGATTTGTTTTAGAGATGGATTGGTAAGAAGAAGACACATATAGAAATGAATGGGGAAGATGATTAGACTCCACTATCAAAAAGATCATATTATGTTTGCAAGAGAGGGTGGGATAAAGTTGAAGACAATTATAAATAGAGATGGGGAGAAACAAAGAGTGTGTGAATGAGGGAGAAAAATAAAGGTGGAGTGAAGGAAAGGGGTAGAAATATAGAGATAAATGAAGGATAGATAGTGACAGATAGAGGAAGAGATAGATATTTATAGTGGGAGAAGATTGATTCCATGAGAAATATGGAAACTAGGAAGAGAAATTAAGAGGAAGCTATAGATGAATAATTAGAAATTAAATCAATTCTATAAACTTTTAATGATAACTAAAGAGCTCTTCTTGTGAAACAAGTAAATAGAAGATAGGTAATAGTTTTTGACAGATTGATACAGAGATAAGCAGATATAGAATGAGATGGAGAGACAAACAAAGGGACAGATAGTTGACTTTCCATAATGTCAGACAATGCATCTGGTACAAAGCACAAAACCCAAACAAAAATTTTCTTTTTAAAGCACAGTGCAGTGTGTGGAGAACTCCAAAATTTTACAAATAAGTTCAATCCATTCTTCATGACCCAAAAATAAAATTTCACATACTGAATACCCTACAAGCCCCAGATTTGGAATTTTACAGTGTCATATAATCAGGCTGATGATTTTCAACCTTGATCCCCAACAGATGAATACTTGAATGATCAAGAAATATACTGTCCTTAGGCAGCACTTATGTAGCAGCTGAAGTATTTATCCAGCCAAGTCCTCTTCTGCAATGGAAAACAGAAAATTCAACATCAATCAACAAAAATTAGGGAATTCAACATTATCCAACCATACTAAGAAGGAAAAAAGGAAAAATAACTAAAAAGGGAAAAGTTCTCTTCCACAACAATTAAAAGCAAATTCAGCATTATCCGACTGTAAGAAAGAAAGAAATTCAGCAACACCCAACTGCAATAAGAAAGCAAGAGAGATCAATAGAAAACTATAAATTCAATATTCCCCAACTTACTGAGCCAAATAGAACTTATTACTAATGTCTACGATTAACCCAAAAGATAACAGGACTATCAAGTCTATACAATAAGCCAATAGTACTTACTAGTTTTTTGAATAAAACAGAAATAAAAAGACAAATTCAATGAGTTGTCAAGAAATCTGCAATAAGCCAATAGCCCTTTGAACTTTCTGGCTGTCTATAAAACAAAAATAAAAAGAAAAATTCAATATAAAAAATCTCAATCAAGTGTGAGAAAGATCTATAATACGCATTTTTCTATGGGCATATACTTTCCTGCATGCCTTGGCCTCCTAGATCTTTCAACCAATGGAATGGAGAAGGAGAACATAGGTAGAAATACTGAGCTTGATTATTTTGATATTGTGTCTAAACATATTTATAATGTCTAGTCCTTTTGATCCTGACATAAACAATTAGTTTGCAGAAACTGAGAATGTGCATCTGCAAATAAAAACAATCCTTATTCAGTTGTCCTCGGGATAACAGAGTTAAATTTTTTTTACTATCTTAAAATATGGCAGTCTGTCTCAATTCTCAATAATCTCACAAGCATTCTTGATAGATTAGATGTATCTGGAGAAAACATAACCCTTTTCGATTGATCTCCCAAAAATAAAGTTGACAATTTCATTTCTGTAAAAGTGAACAAATTCATTCCCCCTGAATAAAAAAATTGACAAATTCATTTCCCTCTGAAAAATGAAGTTGATAAATCCTTCATGTATCTCAATCCTCAAAAATCCCATACAGTTGACAAATTCATTTTGACTCATTCATTCCTGTCTTGAAATATTGAGAGTCTGTCTCAATCCTAAAAAATTCCACACAACCCTTGACAAATTCATTTCCCTCTGAAAAATGAAGTTGATAAATCCTTCATCTATCTCAATCCTCAAAAATCCCATACAGTTGACAAATTCATTTTGACTCATTCATTCCTGTCTTGAAATATTGAGAGTCTGTCTCAATCCTAAAAAATTCCACACAACCCACTTGACAGAAAATATGTATTTGAAAATTAAAAAAGTCCTCCCTCAAATAATCTCTCAAAAACAAAGTTGGCACTCTATCTGAATCCACAGGAATCCCACAAACCATCTCTGATAGAGAATATGTAATCTAAAAATTTAGAAGATCCTAACTCAATTGATCTCTCAAAAACAGAACTGACACATTCATTCTTCTATTCTGTCTGCATCCTCAAAAATCTTGCAAACAGGGAAAATAACTCCAAACCCATACAACCAAAATTATGAAATTCTAGAACATTAAAACTGAAATACCCAAAAAAACCCAAATCTGAGTTTCATGGCATATCTATTATGAGATTGATAAAGCAGAAAGAAAAGGGAGAAAAAACCTAAAACCCCAAATCTGAGAAGCTAAGGCGAAATGATCTTACATGATTACGAATGGCATGCAATTGAGAAATAAGGTGGCCCTTAACTCCATCATCACTGACTTGAGTGTTGACAGCCGGTCTTTCGATCTTAACCCTTGTTTTCTTCTACTCTTTGGTGGTGGAACAAGATCGAATAATCCGTGGGCATCGTCGCACTTTCCCACCCACCAAACTTGGGCACCGCTGCATATGACCCCATTTTCTGCATAAACAAACACAAAAAATCAAATCCATTACTAATCACTCAAAGCACTGTGTAAATAACCGCACAATCAATCAAATGCTTCAATAACCCACCTCTTTGCTCTGATTTTCCATCGTCTTCTCTTTTTTCTTGGTCCCTTAAACTTTCTCCGTTTAATAAAATTTCCTCTGGTTTCTAAGATGGTTGAGGAGCGATATGAAGAAATGTAATCTGTGGTGAAGGGGGAAATGAGGAAAATAAAGAAATGGGAGGGAGAGAGGACAGTGCAGAAAATAATGGACAGCTAAGTGAGTGGTCAGAGCACGTAAAACACAGCAGCTGACAGTGAAGCAGCACAAAAGCTTATCACACTCTCCAACTTGCTCCCTATGCCTTTTCTCGTGTATTTCCCCTGTTGTCTCCATGTCTGCCTTTACCGTGTGGTGAACAGTGAAAAACTAAAAAGATCTACGGTTCAAAGCATTCCAATGGTAGTCATTTGCTCTCCATGGCTGTCAACCATTGGATGTCAAACTGAGTTCCTCACATTCAAATAGGGAACGCTTACAGTGTAACAAGAGTTGTGGAAGAGCTTAAGTTTCTATGGTTAGAAGATATGTAAAATAAGCAGTCAGATTTATTTTGTAATATGTAGGGGAAACTAGTAAGTTGCCTCTATGTCAAAAAATTTAATTGCAAGTCATAAGAAGTTCTAAAAGATTATAGCACATGTTGTATTTGTCGATCACATATGTACTATTAGTTGATCATTTTTTAGCTTTCTTGGTTGCTGAATGGTTCATTTTTTGCAAAAAGTACTATTTTTTTGGTGAACGGCTATTGGAAGGTGAACATAGTGGGTTCTAGGAAAACGTTTTAAAATGATACTTTTATACCACATCACTCTCTATGAATTCTATAGAGAGCTCCATAAATGTGGTAAAGTCAAAAGGTTAGCTCTAAGCTCTGCACTCACCTATGGGGGTTTACTGAAAAGAATGATAAATTTTGACATACGAATTAAGAACTGTTGGTATGTGAAGTTAGCCTAGATGACTACTAAGTAGTCTCCCCCACTTTAATCTTCAGCCTAAGAATAAGATAAATCAAATTGCACTATGAAGCAATCTTCTATGAGTCTATGATTTCATTTGCAACAAGCAAAAACAAACTTGTCTCTCTGTTACTTGACACAGTTAAATTCAAGCTTACAATTTATGATTGCAATGGAGTCTTTTATTTTTAATCAAAATTGTAATTTAAAAAAGGAAAATTTGTATAATATATTCTAGTATATGTGAATGGAATTTAGTAAGTTTAAAGTAATCAATATTAAAATTTAATAGATATAAATTTTAATTAAACATATTGTAAAGCCAAATTAAACAAACCCACATTCAAATTAGCATAAGTGAATGAAGTGGAATAATAAAAAGTAAGAAGTGTTGACAATTTGTATGCAATAATTAACCGATTGCATGCATAAGTGAAGTAGTTTTACTTTTTATTTAAAATATTTTTTAAGTGAACAATTTGATAACACTACTATTAAATATTTTAATTTTTAAGATTGAATATTAAAATGAGTTACCATGTTTTTTATATTAAGAAGCAACCAAAAATGGGTGCTCACCTGGAACAACAAGCTAAAACATGGTATAAAGTCACTTGGAACACATTATCATCCTACCCCCTTCTTAATATAAAAAACCCCACATTAATGTATCCCAATTTCTAAAACTTCTACAACCAACAGATTAACAAACATATTGAAACTTAAAAATATTCATAAACATAATAAGTGTCCAAATATTTAAACTAAACTAAGGCCAACTATAAGTAATATTAGAAGCCAATCCAAGTAGAATATATATATATATATATATATATATATAAGCACAAAGAGTCAGGTCGCTATTTTTTCTTTGTTAGGCCTTTCCAAAAGCACATGAAGGAGATGAAGAGTGAGGGCCATTGAGTGCATCACTTTAATAGTAAAGTTGGTCACCTCATCAAACCTCTTATCCAGGTTATCTTATCTTCTCATGAGTTTCTTGATGGTCTCCTCTAGTGCAATAGGGTCACCATTTTCTTTCTATTCAGAAAGTAAACCAATAATGCTAAATAATAAATATAACCATACACAAAGAGACCTCATAACACCATTATTTTTTAACTAGGGAAACCCTAGCCTGGTGGGGTTGATACGCACAAGGTGATCCACTAAACAAAAGAATCTTGTTAAGGATATTGACCCTTTTAGGAGTTTGCCAAATACATATAGTGTCTCGAGTCCTTGTTAGATGACTATGCCTTATTAAAAGCCTCAACCTTGTTAGGAGTTGGTAGCTCAAATACAATGTATGCAAGAAGAGCCCACTACCCTAACATGCAATATACAAATAAGTTTCTTCACAAGAATATATATACATACAATATTGTATCACTTTTGTTTCACACTTGCTCTAATCATACATCAGATTTTGCATCACATAAGGCTCACATATTACTCAAGCTTTCTTCTCAATAGGTTGCATCACTTACACAACCTCTACTAGCTGCACAAGATATGGTCTTTACTTATATCTCCCAAATTATCAAAACTTTGCTTAGTTGGCCTTGATACTTTCACAGGCTTGACTAATTATAAAATAAATTGGGTTTAACATCTAGGATGTCATCCCATTATAGTTAAGTAATTATTTTGTTTCCAAAATAATTCCTTAAGCTGAACAATTCAATTTCTTATTGTGCTTTGTTATTTACCTATATTGGTAATCCTTCTGTAACTTTGTCATACTATCTGTACAAATCTGCACACTAACATATGTCATCATGACATTGTCAATTATCAATCCTCAATTGCACATGAGCTAAGTTGAAATCTGCCATTCTTACATATCATATCTATCTTTATACTGCTACAAATTGTCCAACACTTAGACAAATTTCTAATTTTGATTACATCATGAAATACCAAAATAGATATATGTTGCCATAAATGACAACACTCATATATCTACCTAACCATATTGCCAAGAGTTACGAACTATCTAGATGATCTAAGCATCTTGGTTAATGAATGGGATAATATCAAGAAAGCCTAGTTGTCCAACTATGCTAGTTTAGTTTCTATTTTGCTTTTTGAAGTTCTATGTTTACTTTTATTATTTTCTAGTTTTGTTTTGATGATAATTTCTCTTCTATGTTTATTATGAGAACTAGGTGGTAGTTTATATCCTATGTTTGGATACTGACCTTGATTTGGCTAGGAAACTTCAATATTTTTTAGTAGTAGTAGTTTAGTTGTCTAGGATGTTATGAATGATAATACTCTGGAACTATGACAATTTTTAATTTTATTTATTTTTTGGTTTGTAGGGAATTTGGCTATGTGGGTTGTTCTTCTTCTTCTCTATTGCTTGGCTATAATGGCCTAGGGAAGAGTTGATTGATGTCTCCTTTATTATTATTCAGGTTCATGACCCTTGTTTCGCCTCTTTTAATCAAAAACAAAATACTAAAATAATTTAAAAAATAGAAAATCTTTTTCTATTTATTATATGATGAGATATTAATTTCTTGTGGTCTTCTTTGTACATAAACTTTTTGGTATTTGATCTTTCTAATATTTAGTAAAGTTATTTTAATTTTTTAATAATAATATGCTTGATTTCTTTCTATACTCTTGTAAAACCAAATCTAAAAAGAAACTTTTATATTGTCAAATATGTATTCATTAAGATATTATTCAACTACATTACTTTCTTCGATTTTTAAATCCATTGAAATATGTCTCTAATATTGAAACATTGATATAAAACAAATACACAATCAAAGTATATATTCCAATATTTTTTTTAGTAAATTTTAATTTAATCCCATCAACAATGTTATATATGTATTCATTAAAATATTATTCAACTACATTACTTTTTTCGATTTTTAAATCCATTGAAATATGTCTCTAATATTGAAACATTGATACAAAACAAATATACAATCAAAGTATATATTCCAATAGTTTTTAAAGTAAACTTTAATCTAATCACATCAACAATATTATCTCAACGCATCAAATTATTTATTAGTTAAGCTATCTCACAATATATTTATTTATTAATATTTAAAAATTATTATCAAATATTATAATTATTAAAAGAACTAAACATTGACTGGTCTATCTAATCACTATAAAGAAATCTCTCTGGTACAGTATTTCAAAGAAAATAACACAGAAAATTCCACTCTAAACTGAATAAATTTGTCATCTACCAATTTTTTCATTATCAAATTATTTCCATCGCCTAAGAAAAGGAGATCATTTGGAGATATTTGGAGGCCAGTCAAATCACAAAATCAATTGGGCACACAAATTCAAAGACCACTGGTTTGTAGGGAATCAATACAGACAAACAAGAAACATGGTCCAAACAAACTACAAGAAAAGTGAAAGTTTAAAACTATGTAACGTTCTCTTTACTGATTAGTAAGGAATCAATTCAGGCACAAAAGAAACAAATCCGATATATATTTTAAAAAGCGGATAAAGTTTAAAATATCTTTAACGTTCTCTTATACAATTGGCCATAGATGATGAGCTTTTTAAGCTATTCTATTGTGGCACCGGCACAGCTAAAGTTTATACCTTCTTGTTGACTAAATCATATCTGAATGCTTTTATAGATACGTTGTACATTGATGAGTGCTTTGGACAGCTTTTTGTCTCGTAAGTTTTTTGGGTCTGTCATTTAAAACAAAAAAAATCAAGCTTGTATGTTTGAGAACAGAAGGTTAAAACATCACATAATATTTTTTTTACATTAAAAGTATTAAATAGTTAAAGCTGTCTTATTTTTTCTAAGTTCAATTTTTCTCTTAACATATGATATTTAATAATCACCATTTAAGAGTCCATCTTATTTTTCTACAAAATAATCTTTAATAAATATAGGTAAAAATACAAGAATAACTAAAACATAAGACCTCAAGTTAGCAAGTATGTATCCAAACACCATGTCTTACTTTTTCTAAGTTTAATTTTTCTCCTAATATATGGTATTTAATAATCACCATTTGAGAGTCCATCTTTTTTTCTAATAGAACAATCTTTAATGAACATAGATACAACATACAAGAATAACTAAAACATAAGACCTCAAGTTAGCATGTATGTATCCAAATACCAAAACCCCCCAACCATGTGGGTCCTCGGGTGCATTGGCCCAGCATTAACACCGGCCTAACATTGACACCACATGGGGAGAGGGGCGAGAGTAGAACATAAGACCTCAAGTTAGCAAGTATGTATCCAAACACCATGTCTTACTTTTTCTAAGCTTAATTTTTCTCCTAATATATGGTATTTAATAATCACCATTTGAGAGTCCATCTTTTTTTCTGACAGAACAATCTTTAATGAATATAGACACAAAATACAAGAATAACTAAAACATAAGACCTCAAGTTGGCATGTATGTATCCAAATACCAAAACCCCCCAACCATGTGGGTCCTCGGGTGCATTGGCCAAGCATTAATACCGGCCTAACATTGACACCACATGGGGAGAGGGGCGAGAGTAGAACATAAGAGCTCAAGTTAGCAAGTATGTATCCAAACACCAAAACTCTAAAGCCGGAGTTGGTGATGGACCTATAGCTTATTTAGTTAGCATGTTTGTGAGCCCAACTGACATAGAGCACAAACAAATGAAACATTATAATTGTCATTAATAACAGCAAACAATGCACCATTTTAAGAATGAATACCCCTTAGATCATTGGAATCCAAGAGTTTAGTGAAACTATAGTTTCATTAGTGTATCAATTGTCTTCATTTAGAGAGAAAAATAAAATGTTTATATATGAGGTAATATATAAGATTTGAGAATTGTACTGATCAGCAAGAAACAAAACTCTCATCAAACAACCCACATTCCACCTTTTGTTTGAACAAAAATCATATCAAAGTTACCTACAATATGCTCAAAGAATTTGACATGAAATGCGTCATCTACTCCTTGGCCTCTATCTTTGACTTAACAATTCAAATAGATATTTTGTACTTTTTTGTTGTTTGCAATGTGGCCCTTCTCGTGGTCAAATTTCAAGCTAACCATTCCAATAGGATTATATCATAAGGAAGAATGTCTATAGGAATGTTCCTTGCTCGAATTGTTTAGTCCAATTATTTTACTCTTTGGTGTTGACTATTGTCTGAACACTTCATGTTTTTACTAGTTTGGAGAACATACTATAATTTCGTATGAACAATATGAAAAGTTTCTAAAGTTTAGTTTCTATGAGTGTTGGGCAAAAGAGATTTAGAGGTTCATAGGCCCAAGTCTATAATGCAAAATCTCTTTGTTTCAAATTTAGATATTGCGATGGCAAAAACAATGAGCACTCTAGTGACATATTGAAGGTGTCTAACGCAATGGAAATGGTAGATGCTTAGTAGGAAAGTCAATTAAGTAGAAAATTGGACATTCTTGATAGAGCAATAGAATAGAAAGGAGGTGTTTCAAGTATTGTGAAGATAAACTAATATGTTAATGGTTTACTATAATTATATGAATCTGAATTTGTTCATATATATATATATATATATATATATAATTTTATTTTTCTATTTGCATATCTCTCTATTTTTCTTTCTCTTCTTTTATATCTCGTCATCTCTCCCTCTCTATCTCTTAGCCTCCTTATATCTCCAATCTTTATGTCTTCCTCTACCTCTATCTATCTATTTATCACTTCTCTTGTAGTCAATCTTCTTCTCCCCTGCTCTCGACCTATCTATATCTCCTTGTATACTCATCACTTTATCTAATGTCTACATAAGCCCTTACCCAATAGTCATGGCCCATCCTCCATTTTGTAGTTCCCTCTTACTCTATAATTGTCCACATATTCCTCCACCCTCTGTCTCATCTCTTTGTCTTCTTACGTCTCTCTATACTTATCTTTTTGTTAACTTCTCTCTATATATCTCTATTTGTGTGGATCTCTCATCCTCTCCTCTATTTCTATACAAATGTGTCTTCCTTTACTCTCTCTATCTCCCTCTTCTTATACTTCTATATCTATATCTCTTTGCATGTTTATCTCTATCTATACCTCTATTATCTTTTAACATAAAAAATTATCATTGCTTAAATTATATATCCATTGACCTCATATATTTTACAAATTTATACAAAGTTTTTAAATTTATTTTTAGTTAATTGATCTTCTACAGCTTTCAAATGTACCCATTACACACTTATATGCTAACAAAACCTCCCCATTTTTATTTTCAATTCAAATTATTCACGTATACAGATTGACTAAATGATGAATTTTTAAATATCTGAAATATGGAATATCCAATGTTGATAAATGCTTTCTTAATCTCTTTCTCGTGTTATTTTCAGATGGAAAAGCTCAGGCCGTAATTTGGCAACATATGTTTCAGAGTCAACCCCAGTCAGTGGCCAATCACTGTCGATTCGTCAGTCCTGAGATGTTAGCAATGGTTGGTTTTCGAAGTGGGGCACAGAAGATTTGAATCCATGTTTTGCTCGTTCCTAATTTTTTGTCTAACTAATAACAAAGAGAGATGTGGAAGAAAATGAAACTACGATGCGTTCATTTCAGGTGGAGGAGTTTTATCATAATGAAATGTCAGAAAGGTCACGCATCTTACGTTGGCGAAAAGCGTACCATTCATCAGTCAATCAAACCGCGTTGCGGCTATCCAGCCACGAAAACAGTTTTTTCTATATAGCTTTGGCTTTTTCTGAGTTTTGGAAAAAAAATCAAGCCGACCCAAATAGATGGAAGGTTTCCTACGCGGGATCCACAGCCCACCGACATTTTAGGAAAAACGAATTTGTGGAAACTGCTTTTTTGAAGTTGAAAACACCAACCCCGTAATATGATGTCTCTGGAAATTTAGAAAAAAGTTTCATCTAAATGAACGGAGAGGATTCATTTCAAACTGACTATCATTATTAAATTCAAAATTTAATTAGGCTGCTAGTGTACCCCTTATAGTCTACCCATATTTTATTTATCATTTATTGAATTTCGCCAATCTGAAATATTATCAAATTGGTTTGGTAGTTGTTCATTTTTAGGAAATAATTGATCAATTGTGCAATTCTGTTATGTATAGTATAATAACTTTGAGTTTAATTGTACAAATATTTTGGCTGTCAAAATAATAGAACAATAGAATATATTTTAGATAATTCTATAAAATTACTATTTTTCTATCCTTGCACATGATAGACTCCACAATGTCTATCTTTACAACCCAAAAAGTTAGAACAATAATTATATTTGGTTCAGTTGCATACAAACACAACTATTTTTTGGGTTGAATCTAATGTACTATTTAGAAATATGTGCAAATAAATGATACTACTAATAGTACAATATAATAGCTAAACATTATCACTAAAGATTAGATGATAATAGAAAAAGATAAAAGATAATTATATACCAAGAGAGCATTACATAGTTGCCTCTTCGCTCCGAGGAAAGTCTATGTGATAATGGATTGAGAGAAATCTTGGTTGTTGTTGTGAGTTTCAAGAACATGATGAAATTTTGGCAAAGCTTCAAATGTAATATTAAAAACACAAATAGAAAGCAATTCATAATGATCACTTAGAGGGAAGGGGAAAATTGAAAGTTTTATTGTTTGGAATGAGTGGGAAGAGTCATGTAATTCCCTACTCGAGAATCCAAGAGAAATAATCTAACATGATGCAATATTTTCTGAACTATATGTTTTTTAAGTTTAAACAACACAAAGTAATAATACAGAAGCAATATACACAAAGACAACATTTACACAAATGCTATTACAATACAGATTTTATTCCTGAAGGGTTCCTTTGCATTGAGTCATGTTTAAGAAAGTTATTAATAAGTTTAAGTCTCAAGTACAATGTCTACAATTATAATGAATAGAAGATACATAATCTCATAAGAGCTTACATAAGATCAACTAATATGATAAAGTACAAATAAATAACGCCATCCATTGCACATGTCATAGGGTATGTAATAAAAAATAGTTTATGTTTAATTATATAAAAGTAAAAATGGCTTTGTCCACATTTATGTTTTTAGCTAGCTCTTTGGTGCTGCCCATGTGACTTTGGTGAAATGCATCTATGTCCTATTTTCATGAATAGTGCATGTTTAATTATATATAAATAAAAATGACATATTCATAATAAAAAGTTAAGCATGCTTTACTTAGGGTAGTAATGAGATGATTAACTTATCGAAATAAGTCTTAATGCGCAATCCTTATGCACATCACTTAGAAGCAATGAATGGAAGTGAACATTCACTCTTATGAGGGGTGTGTTCATGTGAACCGCCACTTAAGAAATACAAATCAATAAATTTGACTCCAAAACTATACAATTGAATCTCTATATAACTATAATATTTTGATAATAATTTATAGTATTGCTTCAACCTTTCTAATATTATGATTATGATATAAGTATGTCATTTTTTATGTTGTACTCATTGACCCACGTTTCATGAGTAGTAGCTCACAAGAAGCCATCTTTTACGAGAATGAATGGAACCCATAGCACTCATTGCATCTAGGTGATGCTCATAGAGATGAAGCACTGCGTCTTCCTAGAAGGTTTCTCATCTTATTACTACTCCAATTCGAACATACTTAACTACAAAATTTTATCATCTTCTTATTTAAAAAATTCTATAATAATTAAATTATTCAAACATCACCATATCTAATGTTACACGTCATAATGAATTTCTTCACCAAAAAGAAAAAATATTTTTAAATGAAATATTTAAATATAACTTAATATCAATAAAAATCCCATAAAATAAAATAATTTTTTTTTTCAGCCTAACTACATTTTTACATAAATCATTCAAATTAAGCTTTCAATCCATCACATAGAAGTACTCCAAATTCTAACTCAAATAGACCTACGAAATTGTACAATTATCAATTAAAATAAGATGCCTCTTTTTATGAAACATGAAGATTTTTGAGATACCCACTAATATTTTTTCCTACATTTGTAAACGTGGTCAGAGTTTTATTGGCCAATCCACTTACCTACCATTTCTTTTCCACAAGGCACACCAACCATCAATTTCCTTAAATAGACTAAAGTAGCCAACATGAATTATGACAAATACCATTAAGAACAGTAAAATATACATCATATTTAGAAAAAATGCAGAAAACCGTATTCCTTATGCAGAAATCTACTCTTCTGCAGTGGCCTCAACATTAAGATCAAACTTCCCAACACCCATATATTGACTACTTCCAATGCATGGATTTTCTGGCACTAACAAATTTATTTCATTCTTGTTTGAGCAATAATTTAGAGCACTGCTTTTGCCAGTCATGGCAGAAAAATCCTCCAATTGAAAAGAGGGCTTCCATGGAGACGTAAATTTGATAACTCTACCACCATCATTTTGAGATGTGGGTATTTCTCCTGCAGAAGGGAGATTCATTGGCCTCTGTTTATAAAGCTTTTGCATTGCATGAATTCTGTCTACCACGGCGAAAAATTCTTGGACTTCATCTTCATTCTCATCTTCTGCTGGACGTTTTCTACACTTTTCTCCTTCACACCGTCTTTTATCATGCTCTGCAAACTTGTGCTCTTGTTCCTTGCATTCCATGATAATATCTAATATAAGGCTTCACTTCGATGGTTCAAGGGCGTGATCTGAAATGTTGATAAAATTTCAAATACAAGTTAGAACTCTACAATCTACCAATCTAACGATAAAATCCAATACACTTTCTTATAATAGATCATAGAATATGATTCTAAATACTAATACAATAATTTACTTTAATTCAGAAATAAGAACAATCTTTTGAGCATCGAAACGTAAAATCTATCAATCTAACTATAAAATCTAACACAATTTTCTATAATAGATCATAGAATATGATTCCAAAATCCCATAATTCACATTAATTCAGAAATATCTTCTGAATATTAATGTTTGCTGAATTTTTCTCCATCATACTGTCTTTGCTCATGCTCTTGCATTCCATGATAACCATCCAAAACCAGAAAAACAAGATTATAACGGAAGACATAAGAAAGAAAGAAAAGGGTGAAAAAGCTCACCTCAAACTCACCACAAAGAGAAGCGTCTCCATTGCACAAGCTGGAATTCATGCACACAAATCAGATATGCAAACCGTTTATTATATAGAAAGTGGGGTTCTAGAGATTGTGTGGAAACTGATATTATAAGAAAAAGCTAAATAATCACACGCGGAAGAAACACAATGCGGCCTCACATAATTTCTAAAGTTGCTGTATTCTGTGAAAAGAATGGCTACAAGTAGCTGTTTTGCAATTTGTCACGCAATTTGTCACGTTGATGCCGTCCATCATACCTTTCTGGCGATGCGCGTATGGCGTGGAGAATTTGAAACGAATAAAGCGGGCGTTTAATTGGAGTCTAAACTAAAGGTCTCGAACGTGGGAGAAAACATGTACTTCTCACAAGATTAGTATGGTCATGTTAAATTGTTTTATGATGCGACACTTTGTCGGTCATCTTTATTTGTTATATGACTTTTCAATAATGGTTTGATTATTTTATTATGTTATGAGAAAAATATTGATTTTTTTATAAGTTTTAATTGTATAATTTATTAGTCAAACTCATTGACCCGTGTTTCATGAAAACCAAAATGTATTACACAATTAAAATTTGATAACAATATTACATTTTGACTTTAAATATGAAAAAATCTCCCATTTATGAAAAATATTGATTGTCAAATTTTAAAATAAATTATATTAATTAAGCAATTTTCTAAGTTCAAACATTCCATTAATAATTACAAATTTACAAGCATTCATATTGTATTATTTAAATATTCTAAATAAAGTTTATTTGATTACAAAATCATAAATTATTTTACAATTTATATTATAAGTAATTTACTATAATTTTAACAATTTAAAAAAAAAAAAATTATTAAGTTCAATTGTTTTGTGAAAATATAGTTCAAGTTGTCAAATATAGTCTACAAGTGAAACAACAACCAATACAACCATCAAATTCTATACTTATATATATATATATATATATATATATATATATATATATATATATATATATATATATATATATATATATAAATTTCTTTACTTAATTTCTTTTACTGTTAGCACCGAATTTGATTTTATCATTAGTGATTAGAACACAATTCAAGATGATGCAGAGGATGTCGATACAAGCAAAAATGAGAAAATATCAAAATCTTTTTTTTTGGGTATCTTCTATATTTTAGTATTTTGCATTTTCAAAGGTCTTTGGGGGCATTTTAGGGCTTTGCTTAAACCTTCCAACATTGAATGTAGAACTCTTGGAGATCGTTTCACCAAAGGTGATAGTTTGCAATTTTGAGCTACAAGTAGGAAGTTTTTGAAATTAAGAAGCAACCAAAATGGGGGCTTACCTAGTATAGAGAGAAATACTATCCGAAGATCAGTCAATAGCCATTAACATAATATCACCTAACCCCCTTTCTAAATTTCAAAAACCCTCCCATAACCATAGTAGTAAGGTAAATAAGCTAAAAAAATCAAAAGTATTAACATCATACATAAACTTGGCCATCAAGTACAAACTGGTCATAATACCACTCTAGCATAAAAAACCTAAGGGGGATCGAAGGCTGAAGAATAACTAACTAATATTACAAAAATGAAATAGAAAGCACACCAGTAGGAGGACCAATCACTGGTTCCTTGTATTCTCTAGTAGTAGGTGAAGCCAATCATCAACAAGGAAACTATAAAGTGAATGGTTAGTCTCCACCTCTTTATCGTCTGTGGCACCATCCTTCTACATGAGGTAGAGCGTAGTGGCTGCCAAGTGCATGATACCAATTGAGAAATTAGCAACCTTGTCCAATTTATCCTCCAGGTTTGTGTTCCTTTTGATCATATCAGCAATGGACCTTTCCAAATTTTCAACCTATGGGTTTCATTTCATTTTATTCTCCATTTCCACTATGGCTTGTTTATGTTGAGTGTGTTAACCCCCCTGTGCCTTATTCTTGTCCTACCCTTCACCCGATGATCTTTACCTAGGTGTGGCTACCCACATTACCCATCCTAACTAGGTGAAGTGATCGTTCCCTATTCCTCTATGTTCTCATATTTTTCCTAAATCTAAGGTGATAGTATCAGTTTTGAAAGTATCTGAAATGCTAGACGGTAAAGGACTATCATGAACTTGGTCCATAGCATCCTCATTTTTATCCTCACTCTCCATTTCTTCCTCATCTTGTTCTCCCTATAAATTACTTTTAGTGGTCATGCATTTAGGTCTAGGGCAATAATTTTTCCTCGGGTTATTAGATTTAGGCATACTAGGATTGATCAAGGGGTTTTTCTCTCTTAGCCTCATACTCAATCGGTTGATGTCCTTTCCAAAAGTGGTACTAGGGTTTTCAACATCAAGAATCTCAATTTTTTCCTTCTTCATCGTCTTAGCCAAGAAAATGTGGTCCTCAAAAGAATTGGTAGGGGGGATGAACTTTGGCCAATAATTTTCAAGGGTGACAAGCTAAGGCTTAGATTTTGAGGGTAAAGGCCTCTGTAAAATTTAAAATGAAAAAAAATCAAAGCTTGTTGGTAGACACAATAATTTTTCCTTCCTCACATTTCTTTCTAGTATTCCACACACAATCCTCAATAGAATGTAATAGGAGAAAAAGGATGGAAATACAATATTTGTTTTGGAAGTGATTCAAAATAGGAAAATGATAGTAATAACACACCTTGAATTTTTCCTCCATAGCAACATAGCACACAATGACATAACAAACCATATCCCATAGTTTAGGAATATTATCCCTTGCAAAACCACTATGGAAGTGGATAGGGGCTTCGTTAAAGAGAAAGAAGTTCTTGAAGCTTGTCTCATCCTTAACTCTTAGCTACTTCCTCCATGATTTTCCTTCCATGTATATGTTGGCTGCATTAGCTATTAACTCTTCAATGATCTTGAAGGAGATCCTATCAGTGGTAACCATCTGTTTCTTCCAGGAGTCAAAAAATTTCCAAATGACCATTTCATCATGGTCCTCAATGCTTTCCATGAAGGGAATGAAACCTCCTTCCTTCAAATGAGACCACATCACTTTGTCCTCCCAAATAAATCTCTCAATTCTTGATGGTTCAATCCTTGAATTAGCTCCCTCTATGACCTTGTCATTGTTAAGGTCCACCACTAGCTCTTCTTCCCCTTCCTTAAGATCGACAACCATTGCCTTCATCAAACTATTGAAAACCAAAGCTGAACCCTTACACTCTAGGAAATGACACTTCAAATTATGAAAATACCAAGTGAATAAAGGCCACTTAGGTATTATAGTAATTATGTTATGATAATAATTAGATTGCTAGATCACATTATATTTGTGATTTCCTTTTGAAACCTAGTGTCAAGATTTGTATATCCATCTTGGATGACATAAAATATCCTTCCTAATATTGCTTTGAATATCGACTTTCCAGTTCCCATCATGAATAATGATTGCCAACTTTTTAGTAGAGGTAATTAATGCTATAGTAAATAAAAGCATTCTCCAAATTTATTACCATCCTAATGCAGCCAACTAAAAAAGAAAAATATTTAGTAATAATAAACCTTGCCAAAATAAGGTCCATTGTGAAAAGACACTCCCTGTCGTACATCAAATTGTACAACATCATTTAAAGGACACTTTATGGATGAGCAATTTGATCACTCCCGGAAGATCTTCCTCATTTTTCTAGACATGAGCATTGAAGACTTTGTATCCATATCTTGCCAGGCTATCCACCACCTAGTTTCCTTCCCTATAAACATGATGTATCTTGACATCATCAAAACCACTCAGAATACACTAGGCATCTCTTATTATTGGTGTGGTATTCCAACTCATCTTGATATCTCCCTTGTTAACTTTAATGACTATAATAAAATCTCCCTCCACAATCAAATTTTGAATTTCCATGATGCTAGCTAACTCCACTCCCCACAAGAGCCAAAGAACTTTATTACTTGAAATTAATGTTACCACATTTTCTAAAATATCCCCTGATATCAGTACCTTGAGCATCCTAAATTATTCCTCCTGTAATAGCCCACTTGATACACTTTGACCCATCAAAATTCAATTTCAACTAGTTTAGGAGGGGGAGGGGAGAGGTGGTGGGGGTGGATGTCATTTAGTTTGCACCCTCTCCTTGACCTTAGAATTATCAACTCTCTCAATAACATTGTTGATTTTCCAAACATTTTCCTAGTCCCACTTGATTTTTGTGTGTGTGTTGGGGGGAATGGGGGGTGGAGGAGAGAGTAGGATGGAGAGGAGGTTTCCATTTCCAGTTTAGGCCCCTCTCACTTATTCTTCCTGTACATTTATGTATAACAACCTCCTAGGGGGTGTACCTATATTTCTAAAGATATGAATATTTCACTCTTTCCATATGTTATGGAAAACATAGGGGGATTGGCCTTCCAAACCATTTTGATTGGGGGGTGGTTTAAAAAGGCCTCTGCCATTTGAGGATAAATTGGGAGAAAAAATTATGAAAGACCCATGTAATTTGAAGGATGCTAAGAATAGACTACCAAACCTAAACAGAATGAGGACAATGAATAAAAATGTGAGGGATAGACTCTTCATATTGGCAACACAACACACACCTATTGCACATCTCAAAGCCACACCTCATAAGGTTGTTAATGGTGAGAATGCTATTATGCTTGACCATTCACTAGAAGAGGTTAGTTTTGGGGAGGAAGTAGGAATGCCAAACATTTTTCCATTCCAAATCTTCGTCTACAACCAACAAGGACAAATAAAATGATTTAACATTAAATTTATGTCTCATATTATTTTATACATCACTAGAAAGGAGATCATATGTATCTCCTTCATGAAAGCATTTAATTCTTCTAATAAAACTTTTTCTATACCGATGACGTTATTAGTGTTAAAGGTCTTCCACTTGTTGCGATGTATGTAGTGTTTCACCATTTCCCCTATCTCACCATTTCCCCTATCTCAGTCTCCCCCCTCCTTTTTAGCACAAAATACTTCATTTCAACTAAGGGGACCTCCCCAATCCATCTATCCTTCTAGAATTGAGTCTGGTTTCAATCACCAATACTTCATCTTATGCCTCTTCTCAAATGTTTCCTTATTTTGATGATATTGTTCCCGTTGATGTAAATAAGTATTTACTTATTACACTTTAGGGTATGTGCAGGATCATGGTGAACCAAACTATGGCCTTAAGTGGTAGTGAAAAATCAGCAAATCAGGGTTATGTCAACTTGACACATAATTTTAAAGTGGTTATGGACTTTATATCAAAAAGTTGTAAGAAAATAATCTATAGGAAATTGAATGTAGTTTCTAAACTACTAGGCCTTATCTGTAGAAAAAAAATTGATTGGTCAAAATTTTGGATTTTAATGTAGTGCTTCAAAAATTTTAGGGCAAAAATAAAAAGTAGGTGTATGTCTGACCACCTTAATCAAAATCAAATGATAATATTTTTAAAATATAATTATAGATACAAAAAGTAGACTCATGCATGGATGTGATGCATATTTTTGTGTATTTTTATTCCAAATAAATAATTAAATATGAATTTTTTACCAAAAATTTTTCAGAAAAAAAAAACTCCTATGTCTAACCACCTTAACTAATAGAAAATTTTACCAATTTTTTTTTTAAATTTTTTTTCTTATACTAGGAGAAGCATAGAATGTGGTGCAACTTTTAGAATTAAAAAATGTTATATCATTTGAAAGTTATAGCTATTTTTCAACTAGTATGTCAATCAACACTTTCTAATAATCTTAATTGAAAATTAACTAATAAATACTTGATGAACTCAGAATTTGAGAACAATTATATCAATGGAATCTTGAGAGTGATATTAAAAAACCCTTTTCATTTCATTCAATTTCAATCAAAATAATATTGTCTGATGGCTACCCGAAGTTTGAGTCTCACTAAAACCCTTCTCAAACATGTTTTTTGGGTTGACCGAATAGGCTTGGTAAATACCAGGCCTAATTGGATATCCAATTAGCCAAGGAGCTTTTATGCTCCTATTTGGAGGGAAATTTCAAAAGGGGGATTATTTTCAATTTTAAATTTGGAGGGAGACAAATTTAAGAGAAAATAAATTTAAGAGGGGAACTTTAGACAGTTTTAGAGAAAAATTTATTTCAAAAAAGTGTGGACATTAATATTATTATTATAATTATTATTTCATCATAGTAATATGTATGATTATTATTATTAAATATATATAGTAGTATTATATAACTAAATTATTATATATAATAATATATATGATAATTATTAAATCTATAATTTAGTAACATATATGATTATTATTGTTATATAATCTAATAAATTATTATTATTATATTAAAATATATAATATTATATAATTATTAAATATAATATTGTCCCTTCAATCCATATGAACAATTCTAAAATGTTCCTAGGGGTCCTAAGACACCTAGGGAGATATGTCATCTAGAATGGATAGAAGAGGGTCATAGGTCACCCTATGACACCCTTCGACCCATATGAACGATTCTAATATGTCCCTAGGGGTCTTGAGACCCCTAGGGACATATGTCATCATGGAATTTGTCGAAGGGGATCACTGTTCACACTATGAAACCCTTCGACCCATATGAACGATTCCAATATGTTGCTAGGGGTCCTAGGACCCCTAGGGACATATGTCATCATGAAATGTGTCAAAGGAGATAATAGGTCACCGTATGAACCCCTTCGATCCATATGAACGATTTTAATGTATTACTAGGGGTCCTAGGACACCTAGGGACATATGTTATCATGTAATGGGTTGAACAGGGTCATAGGTCACCCTATGACCCCTTTTGACCCATATGAATGATTCTAATATGTCCATAGGGGTCCTAGGACCCCAAGGGACATATGTCATCATGTAATGGGTCAAATGGGGTCATAGGGTGTACTATGACCCCGTTTGACATATATGAACGATTCTAATATGTCCCTGTCCCTAGGGGTTCTAAGATCCCTAAGAACATATGTAGTCATGTAACGGGTCAAAGGGGATCATAGGTCACCCTATGACCAATTGTGACACATAAGAACGATTCTAATTTGTCCCTAGGGGTCTTAGGACCCCTAGGGACATATGTTGTCATGTAATGGGTTGAAAGGGGTCATAGGTCACCCTATGACCCCCTTCGACCCATATGAAAGATTCTAATATGTCTAGGGACATATATCATCATGTAATGGGTCGAAGGGGGTCATAGGTCACCTTATGACCCCCTTCGACCCATATGAAAGATTCTAATATGTCCATATGGGTCCCAGGACCACTAGGGACATATTTCGTCATGGAATCTGTCGAAGGGGGTCACAGGTCACCCTATGACCCCCTTCGATCCATATGAATGATTCTAATATGTCCCTAGGGGTCCTAGGACCCCTAGGGACATATTTCGTCATGGAATCTATTGAAGGGGGTCATAGGTCACCCTATGACCCCTTTCCACACATATAAATGATTCTAATATGTCCCTAGGGGTCCTAGGTCCCCTAGGGACATATGTCATCATGTAATGGGTCGAAGGGGGTCATAGGTCACACTGATCCCCTTTGACACATATGAATGATTCTAATATGTCCCTAGGGGTAGGACCCCTAGGGATATATGTCATCATGGAATGGGTCAAAGGGAGTCATAGGCCACCCTATGACCCCCTTCGACCTATATGAATGATTCTAATATGTCCCTAAGGGTCCCAAGACCCCTAGGCACATATGCTACCATAGAATCTGTCGAAGGGGGTCATCAGTCACCCTATGACCCCCTTTGACCCATATGAATGATTCTAATATGTCCCTAGGGGTCTTAAGACCCCTAGTGATATACGTCGTAATGTAATAGGTCGAAAGGGGTCATAGGCCACCCTAAGAACTACTTCAATCCATATGAATGATTCTAATATGTCCCTAGGGGTATCATAATGTAATGGGTCGAAGGGGGTGATAGGTCACCCTATGACCCCTTTTAACCCATATGAACAATTCTAATATGTCCCTAGGGGTCCTAGGACCCTAGGGACATATGTCGTCATGGAATCTATCGAAGTGGGTCATAGGTCACCCTATTACCCCCTTCGACCATATGAATGATTCTAATATGTCCCTAGGGGTCCTAGGACCCCAAGGGACATATCTTGTCATGTAATGGGTCGAAGGGGGTCATAGGTCAGCCTATGACCCCTTTCAACCCATATGAATGATACTAATATGTCCCTAGGGGTCCTAGGACCCCTAGGGACATATGTCATCATGGAATGGGTTGAAGAAGGTCATAGGTCACCCTATCACCCCCTTCGACCCATATGAATGATTCTAATATGTCCCTAGGGGTCCTAGGATCCCTAAGGACATATGTCATCATGGAATCTGTCAAAGGGGGTCACCGGTCACCCTATGACCCACATCGACCTATATGAATGATTCTAATATCTCCAAAGGGCTCCTAGGACCCTTAGGGACATATATCATCATGTAATGGGTCGAAGGGGGTCATAGGTCACCCTATGACCCCTTTCAACCCATATGAATGATTCTAATATGTCCTTAGGGGTCATAGGACCACTGGAGACATATGTTATCATGTAATGGATCGAAGGGGTGTGACCTATGACCCCCTTCGACCCATATGAATGATTCTAATATGTCCCTAGGGGTCCTAGGACCCCTAGGGACATAAGTCGTCATGTAATGGGTCGAAGGGGGCCATAGGTCACCCTATAACCCCCTTCGACCCATGTGAACGATTTTAATATGTCCTTATGGGTCAAAGCACCCTTAGGGAGAGATTTCATCATGGAATGGGTTGAAGGGGGTCATAGGGCGACCCATATGAATGCTTCTAATATGTCCCTCAGGGTCCTAGGACCCACATATGTCATCATGGAATCTATTGAAGGGGGTCACCGGTCACCCTATGACCCCCTTTGACCCATATGAAGGATTCTAATATGTCCTTAGGGGTCCTAGGACCCCTAGGGACATATGTTGTCATGTAATGGGTCAAAGGTGTAATAGGTCACCCTATGAACCCCTTTAACCCATATGAACAATTCTAATATGTCCCTAGGGGTTCTAAGACTTGTAGGGACATATGTCATCATCTAATGGGTCAAAGGGGGTCATATGGATGATTCAAATATATTCTTAGGGGTCTTAGGACCCCTAGGGACATATTTAAACATGTCATGGGAAGAAAGGGGTCATAGGTCACCCTATGACCCCCTTTGACCCATATGAGCGATTTGAATATGTCCCTAGTGATCCTAGGACCCCTAAGGACATATGTCATCATGTGATGAGTTACCCCTTCGACACACAAGAATAATTCAAATGTCCCTAGGGGTCCTAGGACCCCTAGAGATATATGTTGTCATGTAATGGGTCGAAGTGGGTCATAGGTCACCCTATGACCTGCTTCAACCCATAATTTTTTTTTTAATATGTCCCTAGGGGTCCTAGAACCCCTAGAGACATATATCGTCATGTAATGGGTCGAAGGGGGTCATAGATTACTCTATGAACCTTTCGACCCATATGAATGATTCTAATATGTCCCTAGTGGTCCCAAGACCCCTAGGGACATATTTCATAATGGAATCTGTCGAAGGGGGTCACAGGTCACCCTATGACCCCTTTTGATTCATATGAATGATTCTAATATGTTCCTAGGGGTCCTAGGACCCCTAGGGACATATGTGATTATGGAATGTGTCAAAAGGGGTCACAGGTCACCATATGACCCCCTTCGACCCATATGAATGATTCTAATATGTCCTAAGGGGTCCTAAGACCCCTAGGGACATGTCATCATGTAATGGGTCGAAGGGGATCATAGGTCACCCTATAACCCCCTTTGACCTATATGAACGATTCTAATATGTCCCTAGGGGTCACCCTATGACCCCCTTAACCCATATGAATGATTCTAATATGTCCCTAGAGGTCCCAAGACTCTTAGGGACATATGCCGTAATGGAATCTATCAAAGGGGGTCACCGATCATCCTATGACTCCCTTCAACCCATATGAATGATTATAATATGTCCCTAGGGGTCCTTGGACCCCTAGGGACATATTTCATCATGTAATGGGTCGAAGGAGGTCACAGGTCACCCTATGACCCCCTTTGACCCATATCAATGATTCTAATATGTCCCTAGGGGTTCTAGGACCCCTAGGGACATATGTCATCATGGAATCTGTCGAAGGGGGTCACCAGTCACCCCATGACCCCCTTCAACCCACATGAATGATTCTAATATGTCCTTGGGGGTTTTAGAACCCTTAGGGCCATATGTCATCATGTAATGGATCGAAAGGGGTAATAGGTCACCCTATGAACCCCTTCAACCCATATGAATGATTCTAATATGTCCGTTGGGGTCCTAAGACCCATAGGGACATATATCATCATGTAATGGGTCGAAGGGGGTCATAGGTCACTCTATGACCCCCTTTGACCCATGTGAACAATTCTAATATGTCCTTAGGGGTCCTAGGACCCCTAAGGACATATGTCATCATGGAATCTATCGAAGGGGGTCACATGTCACCCTATGACCCCCTTCAACCCATATGAACGATTCTAATATGTCCCTAAGGGTACTAGGACCCCTAGGGACATATTTCATCATGTAATGGGTCGAAGGGGGTCATAGGTCACCCTATGATCCCCTTCAACCCATATGAACGATTCTAATATGTCCTTAGGGGTCCTAGCACCCCTAGGGACATATGCCATCATGAAATGGGTTGAAGGGACCTATGACCCCCTTTGACCCATATGAATGATTCTAATATGTCCTTAGGGGCCCTAGGACCACTAGGGACATATGTCATCATAGAATCTATCGAAGGGTGTCATCGGTCACCCTATGACCCCCTTCGACCCACATGAACGATTCTAATATGTCCCTAGCGGTCGTAGGACCCCTAGAGACATATGTCATCATGCAATGGGTCGAAAGGTGTAATAGGTCACCCTATGACCCCGTTCGGTCCATATGAATGATTCTAATATGTCCCTAGGGGTCCTAGGACCCCTAGGGACATATGTCATCATGTATTGGGTCGGACCTATGACCCCCTTCAATCAATTTGAATGATTCTAATATGTCCCTATATGTTGTCATGGAATCTATTGAATGGGGGTCATTGGTCACCCTATGGCCCCTTCGACCGATATGAATGATTCCAATATGTCCCTAGGGGTCCTAGTACCCCTAGGGACATATGTCGTCATAGAATGTGTCGAAGGGGGTCATAGGTCACCCTATGACCTCTTTCAGCCCATATGAATGATTCTAATATGTTCCTAAGGGTCAAAATACCCTTAGGAACATATGTCATCATGAAATTTGTCAATGGGAGTCACAGGTCAACCTATGACTCCCTTTGACCCATATGAACAATTCTAATATGTCTCTAGGGGTCCTAGGAGCCCTAAATACATATGTCATCATGGATTGTGTCAAAGGGGGTCATAGGTCACCCCATGACCCCCTTTCAACACATATGAATAATTCTAATATGTCCCTAGGGGTCCTAGGACCCCTAGGGACATATGTTTTCATGTAATGGTTTGAAGGGGGTCATAGGTCATCCTATGACCCCTTGCGACCCATATGAATGATTCTGATATGTCCCTAAGGGTCGTAGGATGCCTAGGGACATATGTCATCATGGAATGTGTTTAAAGGGGTCATAGGTCACCTTATGACCCCCTTTGGCACATAAGAATGATTTTAATATGTCCCTAGAGGTCCTAGGACCCATACGGACAAATGTCATCATGGAATGGGTCGAAGGGGGTCATTGGTCACCCTATGATCCCCTTCGACCCATATGAATAATTCTAATATGTCCCTAGAGGTCCTAGGACCCCTAGAGACGTATGTCATCATGGAATGGGTCGAAGTGGGTCATAGGTCACCCTATGATCCCCTTCGACCCATATGAACAATTCTAATACTTCCTTAGGTGTCTTAGGACCCCTAGGGACATATATTGTCATATAATGAGTTGAAGGTGGTCATAGGTCACCTTATGATGCCCTTCGACCTATATGAACAATTCTAATATGTCCCTAGGGGTTGTAGGACCCCTAGAGACGTATGTCGTCATGGAATGGGTTGAAGTGGGTCATAGGTCACCCTATGATCCCCTTTGACCCATATGAATGATTCTAAAATGTCCCTAGGGGTCCTAGGACCCCTAGGAACATATGTTGTCATGGAATGGGTCGAAAGGGGTCATAGGTCACCTTAATACATATATATATATTAAGGTCACCTTATGATGATTAATATATATATTATATTTATAGATTATAATACTAATAACATAATATATTATTATGTATTGATAACATAGGTCATCATAATAATAATAACATATATATTTCCTATCCCTGCAGACCCAACAACATCAATTTTTGAGAGTCTGTTACACGGGTTTTAAAAAAAGTCATGTTTTGCGGCCCAACCAATCAAAAAAAGTTTGAAAATATAACCTTAGGTGTCCAATATTGTCATCTGAATGGGAAACAATAGTCGTTGAAAGGCTAAATGCAATAGGAATGTATCTAATGAAGACATTACAACATATAGGGAAAGGGACAAAATGGAACATCGAAGAAAAAGACAAGGTATGTTAAATGTCAGTCAAGTTGACGATGAATTAGTCGAAGGTGAAATCATAGAGTCAGATAATGAATATGTGCAGTTGGGGAATGAAAATGTACCTATTGAAAATCATAATGCTGGAATTGAAAATTTAGAGAATGAAAATTTCGAGGAGAAAATGCTACCAAGTCATAATTTAAATTGCATAATTGACCATGTCAAACATGATAATGCATAGGAACCTAATTCAAAAGAACCTTACATATCTCCTAATCATAATCGACATGAAGGTTCTAGAACACCAAAATGGATAATTGAAATTGATGAAATGATTATTAAAAGTTTGGAAGGGAAAAAATTAGAAAGAACCATTCGGTTATGGGCTTCAAGACTATATAAGATGTTTTTTGGCAACAAGACAGTGGTGGAGAAATGTCAGCTTTTCATGCACTTATTAAAGATGCAAAAGATGAGACTTATGCTTTCCAAATTGAAGATTTGTGTTAGTAAAAAGTTGGAAAGAAATATCATTATTTTGAAGAATCTTTTCAGTGCTCTCAATAGCATTGAAAAAAATAGTAGGGAGAAGGATAACAGAGCTACTCGAAGGGTTATTACAACCTCTTTGATAAGTCATCATTTGAGAAAGGGTAGATATATGAGACAAACTTGTATTGATTTGAATCTAAATTGTACTACTTTGAGAAGAGCACTTAGTTGATGAGAGAAAATTGATGATCCTCTTCAAAATGAAACATGGGCATTTCATGGGAGACTTCCACATTTTGATAAGAAGCTATCCGATGATGTGAAGGAAGAAATTACATAATTTTGGCACTCTAGCTCATGAATATCATCCAATGCTAAAGACGTGTTAAAGTTAAGAATTGGCATTAGAGACTGCATGCCACATCCTAAACACTATTTGGGGGTAAGTCAAACTATGCTATTCAAACAATTTAGAGAGAATCATCCAAGTCTTCATATATCACAAAGGGCTTTTGAATCTTTGAAGCCATTTTATTTTGTGCCACTCAAAATTTGAAATACATGTTGTTGCAAATATCATGATGAGTTTTCTATGCACCATGAACTATTACGCTCCATCCATTCTACTTTGCATAGTAAAGAAATGTTGGAAGATTGTGGTGCTAGTGGCCTTCCAAAATCATCAAAAGACTTGCTAGATCAACTTTTATGTTGTAGAGTTGATGGTTGTTTCTTTTGTAGAAATGCTTTCTTAAATGAGAAGTGTTCAGAATGTGGTGGCTTATCTAAGTTTGACACATGTTTCCATGAGGGGTGTGAACAAGATCTTGGAAAGACAATAGTGAAAAAAAAGGTATATGAAATGGCGAAATACACATTGAAGAGTGGGGGTGAGAGCTCTAGATGTGAATTGGTTGGAAAAGATATCAGTGTGGCTAGTTTTATTTTAGATTTCAAGGAAAATCTTTTTTACAAGTATGCAAGACATAATCATAAGTTCCAGTGGTTGGATCAACAATTTAGAATGTGTAAGGAGACTTTTCCATTGGCACTATTATATCAGTTTTTGATTTTGCTAAAAACTACACATTGCAATCTCAAAATGAGACATAATCTTAGTATTACAACTCCATTTAGATTGCTATTTTCATTCACATAACATATAGACATGCTTCTGATAGTGCAGAAGATAATTGGAAGATTATTAGAGAGTATAATTTTTATGAGTGCTAATAGATCTCACTCTCATGAGTTTGTGCAACATTGTTTTGAGAATTATTTTGATTTCTTACATGAGCATGCAATTGTGTTGGGTGATGCGATGTGCTCCCCTACCCACAGGTGGTTAATTATGTGGTGTTCCATGTTCACTAACAGTCATGGCTTTTGGTGCAACGGTAAATGGGCCCAACAATTGGTATCAGAGCCTGGTTTTGGCTTGGTCATGGGTTCAAATATCTCCGGTGCCTTCCCGACCTGCATAAGCACCTGGTATGCGCGTCGAGGGGGAGATTGTTGGGTGATGCGATGTGCTCCCCTGCCCATAGGTGGTTAATTATGTGGTGTTCTATATTCACTAACAATCATGGCTTTTGGTGCAATGGTAAATGGGCCCAACAAATTGCTATGGATAGACATATCATTTGGTCAGATAACTATATAGGTCAATTTAAGAATGGTTGCATATTTTATTGGTTGTGTAGGATGCACATAGAGAGGGGGATGCCTCATATTTGGAGTTTTTCTTAGTCTAGTCATGGAAAAGGGGAACATGATGGAGCAGGGGCATGTGTGAAGAGAGCTCTAGTTAAGGAGCAACTAAAGATTTCAGCAGCAGAGCTTCTTGATGCTCATAGCATTGTTGATCAGTGTAGTTTAGCATTATCACAGGGGAGGAATCTTGATTCATTGGTGTGTAGGTTCTTTTGGTTGGTTGAGGAAGGGTCCATACCTGATAGATTAGATTGTGCTATAGTGAGAGACTCATAAAAAATGCATTCATTTTAGAGCTCTGATTCTAGTACATGGACCATTTGGACACGACAACTAGCTTGCTTTTGTCTTAGTTATTTTTAGTGTGATTGGGATCACTATGAGTTGAGTGAGTGGGTGGACACATGCACTCCACATTATCTTACTCCATTTTCTATCATACGCTCTATCATAAATGATGACATGGAAAGTTCACTTGGGCATAACCATCTATCAAATCTACTTCAGCCAGGACATGTCTTTGCATTGGTTGCACCATAGGGGAATGATGAGAAATCCAATTATTGGTTAGCACATTGTGTGAGAGGTAAACAAAAAATTGCACAACCGATTATAGATGATGATGGATTCACATATCCTAGGGGTTTTGTGGTTGTCACTGGAACATGGTTGTAGACATACATGCTTAGAAGGAACAAAATTCCTGCATTCAAAGACTATTAGAAGGACAAAATAATTTTCATATATTCGCATCTTATTATAGGAACAAATGTAAACTTGTTGAAGCATCAAGGAAGACCTATTATGATGTATGATGTATAAAATGTGAACTTTTTTTGTATATGTTTTTTGTAATAATGAAAAAGACAGGTTCACTTAGTTGCACATTCTAATTTGTATTTTGGTAGATTTTTTTAATAATCCATAAAAGTGCACAAAAATGAAATTCTAAAATATTAAAGGATGCTAGTCCCTTTGTATACACCCTTTAGCATCTCTAGAAGAGCAAGTGATTTTCGTGTGGATTCAATATCACCCAAACATGTTGAGCCCTTAGGCACAACCATTTCAATTAGTAGGAAAATTTATTGGTTATCCAACATTTCTCATGCTAAGAAAGCTTGTTAATCAATCACATACCAACCAAATATCATCAAAAAAAAAAATTCAAGTAATACATACTTGAGGTATGCATAATCACTAGCCATTCCATGCACTATTTTATCACATCAATACATGGAACACTAGTGCAGAGCACCTAATCTTTTTTCTTTTCTTGATGTAATAAGGTCTAGGGATAGATCTAATGATCTCCCTATGACCATAGACATTTGTAATGGACACAAGACCCCATGATGCAACTATAAGCCTTGGGCATCGATTGGTCCAATAAAGTGGATTTTTGGTAAATTCCATATTTTTTAGGTAAGTCTAGATGTTTATAACATTATTAGGGTCCCTATGAGTTTGTTCAGATTTTTCATGTATAGTACGAAACCAAATGGTTAAAGATTGAACCTTTTGCATTGATAAGTTGGCACAGAGAGCATCCATCATCCATGACCACCCCGTACTGAGGAGTCTCCAAGGTGCTCTAAGTGCGTTTTGAGGTCAATCTTTCTAGGGTCATAACTCAGAGCTTGTGAGGGATATTGATGAAACATCAAGTTATATAGGATAATGATGATGATACCTAAATTAACCTATCTCATTTTCAAGAGATCACATTCCATTTGGATTCGACACTGCGATCTCGCTCAATTGCAAAACTCATAGTGTGCCTCAGTTCATAGATGCACCAGAGCGTAACTCTAAAACTACAGATCTTGGTATCATTAGCTCCAGGTGGGTGGGTGAACCCTATTGACACCCTTATTTTGGCCACGGAGATCATCCATCTACAGCCACCCTATACTGAGGAGTCTCTAAGGTGCTCTAGGTGTAGTTCAAGGTTGATCTTTCGAGGGTCATAACTCGGAGCTCGTGAGGGCTATCGATGAAACATAAAATTCTACAAGATGGTGATATTGATACCTAAAATAAATTAGCTCATTTTCAAGAGATCACATTCCATTTGGATTTGGTACAGTTATCTCGCTCAATGCCAAAACTCATAGTGTGCCTCAGTTCATAGGTGCACCAGAGTGTAACTCTGAAACTGCTGATCTTGGCATCGAATCGTTAGCACCATTAGCTTTGGGTGGGTGGGTAAATTTTAGTGACACCCTTTTTTTGGCCATAGAGATCATCCATCTTTCATGGCCACCTCGTTCGAGGAGTCTCCAAGATGCTCTAAGTGTGTTTCGAGGTCAATCTTTCAAGGGTCATAACTTGCAGCTCATGAGGGCTATTGATGAAACATCAAATTCTATAGGATGATGATGTTGATACCTAAAATAACCTATCTCATTTTCAAGATATCACATTCTGTTTGGATTTGATAGAGCGATCTCGCTTGATGCCAAAACTCGTAGTGTGCCTCAATTCATAGGTGCATCAGAGCGTAACTTTGAAACCACTGATCTTGGCATTGAATGATCAGTTTCATTAGCTCTGGGTGGGTGGGTGAACCCTAGTGACACCCTTTTTTTGGCCATGAAGAGCATCCATCATCTGTGGCCACACCGTATCGAGGAGTCTCCAAGGTGCTCTAAGTGCATTTCAAGGTCGATCTTCCAAAGGTCATAACTCAGAACTCATGAGGGATATCGATGAAAAATTGAATTCTACAAGAAGGTGATGCTGTTACCTAAAATAACCTATCTCATTTTTGAGAGATCACATTCCATTTGGATTTGACACATTGATCTTGCTCAATGCCAAAACTCGTAATGTGCCTCAGTTCATAGGTGCACTAGAGGGTAACTCTAAAACCGCTGATCTTGGCATTGAATTGTCAGTGCCATTAGCTTTGGGTAGGTGGGAGAACCTTAGTGACACCCTTGTTTCAGCCACGAAGAGCATCCATCATCTGCAGCCACCCCGTATTGAGGAGTCCCCAAGGTGCTCTAAGTGCATTTCGAGGTCAATCTTTCGAGGGTCATAACTTGGAGCTCATGAGGGCTATTGTTGAAACGTCAAATTCTACAGGACAGTGATGCTGAGGCCTAAAATTACTTGGAGCTCATGAAGGCTATCAATGAACCATCCAATCAAGTCTCTTAAGTTGATATATTTTGAGGTTATGTTGAAATTGAAAAGTTGTAGTATGAGGATAGTAACAAAGTGAAGTGTTAGTTATCAAAGATTATGAATCTAGGAATGACTTCGTGGTTGGGAATACAATCCATGGTTGAGGAGTGGATTCCTTAACTATGTTGAGATTAGATTTGAAGCCAAGAGTTAGTTTCAAGGTTGAAGGTGGAGTTTAAAATCAGATTTGGGGTTATCTAAACCTTGTGTAGGAGGTTACCAAGTGTGTTTATGTCATGATAGCACTTCAAATTAAACATTGCATCCAAATTTGATAATAAAGTTTGTTAAAATTTTATTAAAAAATTATTGCATTTGAATCGAATATAACAAACATAATCAAAATTAATGAATTCCATAAACATGAACAATACACATGATCCATGATAAATTAAATAATACTAGATACTAAATTAATATGTGTATCATTGTGCACATAAATGAAAAAAATATCTATCAAAATAAATGTATCCATAGAAAAAAGTTTACACAAATATATATCAAAGATCATGTATCCATAGATAAAGTACTCAAATACATATCAAAATACATAGATCCATATACAAAATGTGGTAGATCACGCCATCAGAATGTGTATAATATCAATGTTTCTGTATACAATGTGGCATATGCCATCTCAAAATGTCTCATGATGCATCCTACGAAAACTATACTATTCTAGGGTGCTGGTGGATGATCAAAATGTAGCCTCTTCACTGCACTAGGTGGATCAGATGCCTCCTACATAAACAAAAAAGGAAAACCCAAAGTTAGATTACTAAATTTATATGATTCTTTGTAGCTAACATTGAAATACTCAAATTCATAATGATCTTTTTTTTAATGAAGATTTATACTATCAAAATTTCATAATAAATATCTCTCTCATCGACCTCCTACTCTGGTCATGAGTCCTCTTGTATGCCCTCGATAATGCTTGTACCTCACTGATTGTGGGCTGTGTATGTTCAAATACACTTGTCAAATGAATCTACAACTTAAACTATAACATTATAATTCATAGCATGCTAAATTTATAACATATTTAATCATGAATTCAAACTAAAACTTACTATTGTAGGCTCCTCCTCAAAATAGAGTGGCCGCATCACCAAATCTACATAACTCTCCTGTCGGACCTCATGTGCATTAGGAGTCTCCTATGAGATACAAAATAATAGTTGTTAATATCACATAAATCAGTTTTGAATTTATTTATGAAGATAAGGAAAATAAAAAATAAATGATATTTATACATACAATGGGGCTCTCAGTGCAAATGGAAATGCCTAATCGTCTATGATGCAGAATTTGTACAGGCTCATCACCAGTAGCCATGCCCTATAGACAATAAAGAATTTAATTAAATTTCATTACCACAAAAATTTTACAAGAATGCATCGATATTTAATCAAATAGAAAGCACCTAATTAATTACCCTTCCCTTAATCAATGCATGTTGGCTCATCCCTCGTACTTTGTCCCCGTAGGATAGGTGGTACCTGCAAGATAAAAGAAAGATTAGCAACCATATATGCTAGAATATCAAAAAAAAAAAAAAATGCGAACACAACATAATTTACCATAGATGTCCCAAGGATAAATCAAATGGCTAAGAGTGTGGCATCATCAATCTGTCTAAGCTCCTCCTTGGTCATCAACTAAACATGAATTAAGATCACATACATGTATAAGTCAGTATGGCTTAAAAATTAAAATTACTCTATCATAAAAATTAACTTTAAATTGCATATGTCATAACAAAAAAATGTATACACGTACCGACACCGAAGGATTCTATGCCTTTTTATTCCCCTCCTTTCTTGCATTAGAGATTGTAGCCTTTATGCATGTGTCTAGTGTATCCTTGTCTAATACAAAATGATACTCAAGAAGATCACCTATGGGACCTAGGAAAATATTCTTGCACGTAATGCAAGTGTGAGGGACACAAATGTGTGATGAGCTAGCCAATGATGAACTGGCACCAACATCATCAACTTGAGGAGGCAGGACTAACCCTGCCTGAGATATCATTAGGCTTCTCAACCTATGAATGGCTTTGATGGTCTGAGAGCTAGCCTCTACCATAACATCTTGATGCTGCACTTGAGGAGGGGGGGAGATATCAGTGGGGGGAAAAAAGTGCTAGCTTTCTTTTACTAGGAAGAAGGTTTATCTTGAGGAGCTCCTAGTCCTACACCCATGTTGGGCTTCATGCTCCAATAGTTCACTTTAAGTTTCAACACAAATTCTACATACAATTTTCTAAGAAAACAAAATGGCATGTCTAAATTACTATGTGGAGGGATATCAAAGACCATCCACCAACGATCCCAAAAGTTTGCACATATGGCATCATTTGTACACCATTTAATTGATAGTTTTGATTTTTTTGGGTCAACTGGTATACCCATTTTCGGGTTCACAAAAAGGCTAGTCAAATCCTCTTTGCTTATATTGAGGGTTGGAACCTCATCATAATCCAAACCATCATCAAACATTTCATGCATTTCATCACACCAATTAAGAGCAACATTTTGTTGGTTCATAAGGGTTTCAATGTTATTTAGTATGGTGTTTAACGTGGATAACATAGGAGCCAATGCGGGTACATTATTATATGTTCTTTGCAAACCCCTCAATTCAGTGAGATTTTCATTTATCAAATCTTCGATTCAAGGAGGGTTTTGAGGGGGTGAGGATCATTTGGCGGATGGTTTTGTGGGGGCATTAGATCATTTGGTGGGGGGTTACGAGGAATATTATTCCCTACCTCAGTGTCATCATTTTGATCAACCATTCCTATTGAATTGCAAAATGCAATATATATTGCAAAAATCTTAATTTTAACAAAAAATTTTCAAAAAAACCCTAGATTCAACAAAAACAAAGAAAATCATGATAAAATTTATTGAATTACGTTCAAAATGATTTAAAAAACAAAAAAAAAATTATATCTGGTATCCGATTCGATATCCGATATCCGATCATTGCTCCAAATACTAGCATCCAAATAAGCAAAATAAGTGCCCGTGGGTCTGTGTTTTTTAAAAATATTGGGACATAGGTATTCGATGTCCGATATTATATTGGATATTTGATATCTATGGCGGTTAACACAATTCGTATATTATATATTACATTATAATATATTACTTTTTTATTATATATTATATTATAATATATTAGTTTTTTATTATTATATTATATTTTATATATAGTATATTACATTACTATATATTATAATATAGTAATATATTATATTATAATGCATATTATTATTATATTATATTATTATAATAAAATATATTGTTATAATATAATATATTATTATAATATAATATAATTATTATATTATATTATTATAATGCATTATATTATATTATTATAGTTTATAATATATTATACTATTATAATATAATAATAATATTATTATATTATTATTATATTATTACATAATATATCATACTATTGTAATATAATATTTTTATATTATTATAATATAATAATATTATTATTATATTTTAGTATAATAATTATAATAATTATATGATTATATGTCATGTATCATATATTCGATACGAGATTGGATATCTGATAAAATTGGATATCTGATATCAAATCAGATATCCCATATCATATCAGATATCAGATAAGGCTCGGCCTTACTTTCTAGGTTTGGTGCCTGGATAGGTGAAAAAAAGTTAGAGCAAATTTTGAAGTGCTTTTAGACGGCTTTAAACTCTATTTTTTCTCACATCACCACTTTTTGGCACACCGTGATCCTACACATACCCTTTACTTAAGTTTACTTAGGTTAATGCATTATTTATTATTTCTTAGGTGAGACACTTAGGAGTTTGCATACACTTATGAGTTGTCATGTTGACAACACTGGAGTAAGCAACTCTAATTCAGCACATTGTGTCTACAACATTGGAGTTTGCATAATTAACTAAGTTGTCATGTATACAACACAGATATTCACACTGCTCTCATCATTGCACTCATTGCTATGCTTAATAGAGGATAATCCATACTTGATGGACATGTGCCTGGTTGTATGACACATCATGTTGCTAATTCCAATGCATTCTAGAAGCATTCCAGAGGCCTTTATATACAAGCACTCCTAGTGTACTTTCACATTATATGAACATCATATCCTCATTTTGATCATACTCTTTTGGTCTACTGTTGTGCTTGTGCTTGAGTTCCTTGGTCTTGGGTGAATTTTTCTCTAAGGAAAATTCTTACATGGTATCAAAGCTGAGGGAAATTCTCTTCACATAGTTGTTTGAGGCCATTCTTGCTTCGACACCTCAAGCTAGATTCAGAGAATCCACAAAAATTGGGAGCATCTAGAGCCAAAGCGAACCTCACCATTGCATCCAGAATGTCAATTTGGTGAAAATCAACTATAAATTTGCCTATGTTGGGCCAAAGTCAATTTTGAGGGAAATTTTTTTTGCAGACCAACACCCAAAGGCCCAATTTGCAAGTACAGTATGATCATTATTTAGATTTGCAATTTTATTTTTAGATCTATCATTTTAATTTTATTTGCAATTCGTTAGCATTATTTTTCTATTTTCGAAATATTTTTTGAATTTTTTAGGCCAGTTGGGCTTGCAAATAAATTTTTTTTACACGCACCAAGTAGTCACACCTTGGCCCCTACAGAGAATATTCACACAATATTTTCTAATTATTCAATGGGCAACACTGCACAATCCAACAACTAAATTTTGGCATTGGACTACATGACTGGGCAACCACAATCTTAATTGACCAAGCTTGAGCCCCATTCCTAATGCTTTCATTTAAATAAAAATTGTAGGCTATTTATTTTAAAGAACTTTGCATGCACTTTACTCACCAACATGAGATTAAACAAAGACTACCAGCATCATCAAATCCAAAACCTAGTAGCCAGACTACGTCCAAACACTTCGGTGATGTTTTTGTATTTAAGAGCCTCCATGTGTTTGTAGCTGCACCCCTTCCTCAATTTTCCACATGGAAACTATCAGCCAAAGACCTCCACCACATGGCAACTACATAGAGCCAGAGTAGTGGTGAAGATTCCCTCAATGTAGGCAACACACTTAGCATCTACATCAGTTGATCTTGACACATTAGCCCAAGTTCGTTAGCACCCATGTCAATTAGAGACAACTCAGCCAGCCACATAGCCACCCATATTTTGACACATCAACATACAGAAATAACACGTGGCAAGACCATACAAATGTATAGAAATATAGTCATCAATCTATACTACCATGTCGCCTAGGAGGTGATTTTTTACTGACATCAGTAGTACATTATGTTAACATTGACAATTGTATGACCATCATTCCCATCCAATATTGAACTACTATAACAGTCATTTGACTATCAAATTTAACCTAATCTATTGTTGATCAAACCCCTCTCCAAATTCATTTTTGATTTGATAGTTTGACTTTGGGAGGCCATATCTCAGTCACCTGAGCTCTAAATCAAGTGCAATTTTTTTGATTTTGGCTAGAATTTCCTAAACTTTTTAGTGGTACAATTCTTTTCTGGTTTTAGTGTACGAATTTGTCAGAAATTGTGTCTTTTGGCGATGATACTTGTCCAATCCTACATTTTACAAATTCAATTTCTTTTTATGGGCTCATCTAGACTCAAAAATAGGTTCTATTTTTTTGAAAGTGCATTATTTTTGTCTACATTTTAGATTTATAATTAGATTATAGATTTGTGTGGACAAAAGTATCACTTTTAGAATTAGGTCATTTTCTACATTGTAATGCTTTGATATATCTTCAGAATTGTTGTGTATCTAAAATACATTGTAATATTCAAGTTTTGAACTCTATTAGGAGGTTGTAAAAAGGCAAAATTAGAAGTCCACTAAGGCCAAAATTGGCAAGTGGCTATTGTAAATGCACTACATATAAAGTGCCAAAAACATCTTCTTCTTTTTTGGGGGGGGGGGGGGGGGGGGTTCTTGATTGAATGATAAGGGAGAGTGTTTTTGGTGTTGTGTTCCTCTTTTCCTATTGTTTTCATTCATTTCTTGCATCATGGGAAATTTTAAGTCTCCAAAATTAACACCACATAACTATGCTACATGGTTAATTAAAATGTGGTGTCACTTAATGCATAATGGAGTTTCTCAATATGCAGATGGTACCCTTCCTAAACCAATAGATGATCATGTATCAACAAATGAAATCACTGCTTGGGAAACATCAAATAGGAAATCCCTAGGTGATATTTGTTTGGGGGTTGAAGACAAGATCATCTATTAGATCAAAAAGTCTCATACATCCAAGGACACTTGGGATACCCTAAAAAACCTATATGGTAAGGTGTTTGAGGAGGATATTTACAAAATTGAAGATGATCTTGTCTCCATAGATCCAAAGAAAGTTGATTTTATATAGGACTTTATCATAAAGGTGAATGAATTAAGAATAGAGCTTGATGATTGTGGAAGTCCTATTAAAGATGTCAGGTTAATCTATCTCATTTATAATAAGCTTCCATCTGAGTACTCCACATTTGTTTCTTCTTACAACACCACAAAGACTACATTAGGGGCTTCCTATCAAAAAATCTCTTTTGATCATTATGCTCAACTATTGGATGAAGAAGAATAGAATTTGAAATCAATGGGGATTCTCAATTTGTCCAAGTCAAAGGCATTTGTGGCAAATAATGAGGGTTCTCAAAATTTAGCCAGTCAATCTTCAAATAAAGGAAAGTACAAGAAAAAGAAGTGGAAAAATAACACACAAGAGGATTCAGAAAAGAAAACAACACCATGAAATCAACAAGGCAAGTCTTCCTCAAATTCAAATAAGAAGAGGGACACTAATAAGGAGAAGAAAAAGTGTGCCTATTGCAAGAAGTTGGGTCATGATGAACATGAGTGTTATTATAAAAAGATTGATGAGTTAATGAACATCATAAAGAAACACAATGTGCCACTACCTAATGCTTTTAAGGATAAAGGATCCTCATCTTCATAGTCAAAGGGAAAAGGGTAAGCACTCATGGAAAACTCAAGTTCTTTAGTGAAATTAATTTTTGACTTAGGTGCCTCATATCATATGGGTTCTTCAAAAGGAGATTTTTCTTCATTGAAGTAGTCTAAGGTACCACACATCTTTGTAGGAGATGATACAAAAATGGAAGTTGAAGGGAAAGGAAATGTGGAGATGGAAAATGGAGAGTTCAAAGATGTTCTCTATCTTCCTAACCTAAGTTCTAATCTCCTCTCAATTTACCAAATCACTCACCTTGGAGATGGTCATAAAGTTGAGTTCGTTCTTGACTTAGTAATGGTGCACGCTCTCAAAGATGATTCATTGGTTGTAGTGGGGAAATTTAATCAAGACACAAGTTTGTATTCTCTCTCCCATTTTGTGCCTAAGTCTCCTTCACATTCTTTTTTGATTCAATCTCATCCACAAATTAAATTATTGCAAGAGCAGTATGGACATCTTGCCTTCCACTATCATTGGCAACTTTTTTCAAATAACATGGTCAAAGGTCTACCTACAATCAACTTTTCTAAGAGTGAATGTTCAACACGTTCAATGGATATGCATCTAGAGGGAAATTTTACTAAAGGGAAGTCTTCAAGAGCACTAGTTGTTCTTCAATTGGTTCACATGGTACTAGTAGGTCCTTTTGCAGTGACATCAGTTAGCCAGGGTCACTACATACTCACTTTCATTGATGACTTTTCATGCTACACATGGCTCTACTTTCTTCATCACAAGAATGAAGTATTGGACAAATTTCTAGCCTTAAAGGGTCATTTTGAAACATAATCAAGGAAAGCCATCAAAGTTCATAGGATGGACAATGAAAGAAAATATGTGAACACAAGACTTAAAGATTTTTGCAAACTTGAGGGTATTGAACTTTAGAATCCACTAGCATTGAGTCTACACAAGACAAATGTTGTAACATAAGGTTACAAACTCCTAAGTCTATGGAAAGTTGCATGGTACAAGCCAAGCCTCTAGATCCTACACTTGAAGTCAAAGCTATAAGCAGTGCCAATTGTTGAAAATCTAATTGAAAAGATCATTATTGAAGGTCAAAGAGGGAGATTGGTTGATAAAGAATGTTTTCGATCATTGTTTTGTCATTGATGTCAATGTAGGAATGACAATTTCTTATAAGATCCAAGTACTATCACTTAGTTGATTGATGAAGAGGATTTTATCAAAAAGATATAACAAGAGCATCTAAGGGAAAGGTTGAGTTATGATATTGTAATGAAGTGCAAGGATCAATTAAGACAATGGTTAAATGATGTATTGATAACATAGTCAAAGATACAAAGGTTGGACGCACTTAGAAACATTAGAAGTGTAAGTTAGAACAAGATTGATTGCAAAGCTTAAACTAATTTCATTAGTGGGTTCTGAGCAAGCTAGTTGAAGCCGAGAAAATTCTTAGTTGGAGTTGAGCAAATGCAAAATCTAGTGTGTGCCAAGTGAACTTTAGGTGTCGAGTGAAGTTCAAGTGCCAAGCAAAGTAACAAGTGTTGAGCATTAGAAAATCTTAGTTGGTGCCGAGTGAACTTTAGGTGCTGAGCATCAGTAAAAACACAGTTGATCTCAAGTAACACAGTATGTGCCGAGTAGTAGTATTTCAATAGTGCCAAGCTGCTTCATTATTTTAATAGATGAAGATTTTCCAAATCTAAGCTGAAAAAGATTTGTTACCTTGAATTTTTTGAACTAGTTGGAAGATAAGGAGGATGAGCTAAGGCCAAAAAATTCTATGTAAACCATTTTTGAGCAAATCTAAAAGGATTCTTCATGATATTTCTAGAAGAAACATAATATGGGTTAGACTCAATGTATCCTACCTAATCCATGAAAATTAAAATTAAAGGAGGGAAGAATTGATTGGGAAAGGAACTCCAAGACTTCTATTTAAGGATTCATAGACCAAGAAGCTAAAACTACTAGAGTGCCAAATTGCAAAGTGGTTAGAAGGGTGTCAAGGAGAAGACATCTAGGAGAAGCAAGAATAGAGCACAAAGACTCTACTTCAGCAAGTGGTCAAGAGGAGATGGTTGCATTGGTACATTGAGCATGGAGACTCAAGGAGACTAAGCTTGAAAGGAGGACAAGCTGTTAGGAATTGCAGAGATTGAAAGCTAGGCAAAGATATGAGCTAAATTGTGATCTAAATTCTGCAAGTTGAGTTGTATTCTGTAGTTAGGTCAAAAACCCCTTATTGTTATTCTCTAGCAATTGTATTAGTTAGTGTAAAGGAGAATCCTATGGACTTAGGTTAGCCTAATAGCCATTTGTAAATCCTTTGAGAGGGTGGCATTCCAAGTGAATATTCTAAAGTCCTCTAACTAGATCCACTTCTAATAGGGTGGTTAAAACCCTTAACTAGGTCACATTTAACAATGTGTTGTAAGCCTTTAACAGGGCAGGCCTTTCATAGGGCATCACTTCAGAAGAGTGAGAATTGAGTAGCATATTACTGGTGGTTTTTCCCAAATTGGGTTTCCATGTAAATCATTGTGTTATGTGTTGATCTTTTATGTGTTATGCTTGCATGTTGATTTATAGTAACTTGCTGAATAGGAATGTTTAAGCTTGGATGAATGAATAATTATATGGGCACACTTTATTGATGAATTTTTTTGAATTGGACATGTTGGACCTTGAATAATTTATTCACCCCCCCCCCCTCTTAGTTATTCTAAATAATTTCTAACACCAATCACATACTTAATAGGTCTCCTCATAATGCCTTAGATGGAAAGACTCCTTTTGAGGCATGGTATGACAAAAAACTAGTTGTGAATCACTTCAGAGTCTTTAGTTGTCCAACATGGGCAAACATATCTTCTAAGGGATGCAAGGTACCACCACCTAGGCTTTGTACTTTCATTAGATATGAAGATGATGTTAAGGCATATCGACTTATGGATCCTAAGACACATGAGATTTTTATAGAGAGGAATGTACACTTTGAGGAAAGTTCACCTAGCTTATCCTCTAATCCTCTCTGCACTTCATACATTATGGAAATTGATAGTGACACTAGCAATAGTGACTCAACAAACTCAGATATGTGAGATCCTATTGACAGATGCAAGGAGAGGTCATGACATTAGCATATTCCACATGCATATATTGCCATAGTGATAGGTCCAGAACAACAAGGTACACCTAGTCTTCCAGCTCCAACATTAGAGGATGACTATGTAATAGATATTTTAGGTTTTTTTGTGGAGTCACACATAGAAGATTTGGGAGAAATCATTGATGATATACATCTTCTATTTGATGAAGAAGATCCTTCTTTAGTTTTTGTGAGGTCTCACTCTAACCCTCATGTCCATTCTCTACATGATTGATCTTCATAGGTTGATGTGATTGCGGATCCTTATGTACAGTAGTTGTAGGAGGTCTCTTTATGATTTGAGGAGACAATAGGTTCTCTGGAATAGGTTCTACATCCATCCTTGCTAGATCTAACAGTGTTCTTTTCAGTAGCATTGGAAGGGGTGACAATCAATATCGATATAGGGACAATTAAGCAGGTTTTAGAGGCATCACTAATCTTCAGGATTCTTTCTACACATAGGGGAAGCATCTCATATGTACCTATGATATTGTTTTTTCCAAAGGGAAGGAACATTATTGAATATTCATGGATCAACTTCTACATTGGAGCAATTATCACTGATTGAGACTCTACATGGGGGGGGGGGGAACTACCTTGTCTTTCTTCTTCTATCTTTTATTTACCTCTCTTTTGTATATACTTGACATATTTCATAATGGGGGGGTCTTAATTAATCCATCCATCCATGCATCTTATCTTTTCATCTCTCTTTTTGGGAGAGGGTTTTTCCCATGAGGTTTTCCATCTTTCTCCACTTTATGAGAGATTGCATTGCATTATGTATATGGGTACCTAACATGGCCTTGTAGTTAGGACCCATCTTGCATTTTATCCTAGCTTTTGTAAGCTTAAGTGCATTCCCCTAAGTTGCACTTAAGGGGGGGTGTTGGTGTAAATAAGTATTTACTTATTACACTTTACTTAAGTTTACTTAGGTTAATGCATTATTTTATTATTATGCATTATTTTGTTATTTCTTAGCTAAAACACTTAGGTGTTTGCATACTCTTATGAGTTATCATGTTGACAACACTGGAGTAAGAAACTCTAATTCAACACATTGTGTCTACAACATTGGAGCTTGCATAATTAACTAAGTTTTCATGTCGACAACATAACTATTCACACTCCTAATTTAGCACATGGTGCCTAGAACATAATTTTGTGTGCTACACCTTTGTAGGCTTATCCTGTCATCATCACTCTTACTCCTATGCTTAATGGAGGATAATCCACACCTGGTGGACTTCTGCCTAGTTGGATGAATTATCATGTTGCTAATTCCTATGCATTCTAGAGGCCTCTATATACAAGGACTCCTAGTGTATTTCACATTGAATGAATATCATATCATCATTCCGATCATACTCTTTTGGTCTACTATTGTGCTTGTTCTTGAGTTCCTTGGTCTTGGGTCAATATTTTCCTAAGGAAAATTGTTATAGTTCCATATCCTTGACCCCACCAACAACCCATGAGTAAAGAGATCCTAGGTAAAAGGGCAGGATTTCAAGTACTTAGCACTCATAATTCAACACCAAGGGGTATAGTTTTGGGCCAACCTCTGACAAACTTTCATCATGAGGGCTTTAATAAGATCTCCAATTCTTCTAAGATTTAGAACTTCTTGAGACTTCAGTTTATAGACCTTATCCCAACTAACAAGGCTTAGCTTTTTCTTTTCCATTGATACCATCCATAGTAAATTTTGTTGTATTTTCTTAATAGTATCTTTGAACTTGCTAGATATCTAAAATAGGGATAAAAATTGAAAAGAATTCCTTGTAAGGGGATCAAAAGAAGCTAAAGTTTACCTGCATTACTCAAGACCTTCCCCTTCTGACCTGCTAACTTTTGCTACATCCTCTCCACCATTGTATTCTTGAATTGGTGGATCACCTCCTTAACTATAAGGGGAAGACCCAAATAAGTATTGAGGAGTTTAGCATCCTAGCATTGCAACTCCTAGATAATTCTATGTCAAAGATCCATCTTAGTGTTGTACAAGTATAGCTTACTTTTATGATAATTGACATGTTTCCTTGATACTTTTGCATTCCCATCTAGAGTCATTTTCCAGGCCTTTGCCTCCCTTATGGAAGACATTATGTACAAAAAGGTGTCATCAAAAAGTTGTTGTAGATGCTTAGGAGGGAGGGTTGAAGAAAGTTTAATCCCTATGATTTTTTGGCCAAGATGTCATGGCTAGAAGGTTCCTACCTAGGATCTCAACAACCATGATAAAGAGGTAAGGTGATAATATGTCTCCTTGTCTAAGCCCCAACTCTACTAGGAAAAAAGGTCATGGGGAATCATTAAAAAAAACAAAAAAGTAGACAATTTTTTTTTATATCCCCAATCAGCATGATAAAATTCTTAATCTGAGTAGGTTTCTACAATCCATAATTTAGATTGATGTAGTTTCTAGGATTAATTGTGTATAGAGTCATGTGCATCAAATTTTTGAATCACACTATGATCCATCATTAGGATGAGAAGAGCAAGAGCAAGAATATGTGATTTAAAACATTGATGCAAAAAACTCTATATACAATCAATCCCATAACTACATCAATCTATGATTAAATGCTCTTGAAATTCGAATTTCCTAAGGATTTTAATAAGAAATTCCCTTTGCACCTTATCATAGGCCTTGGAAATATCAAGTTTTAGTTCCATAGAAGGATTATTGTCTCTTTCCATGGAGGGCAGGACCTCATGGGAGGTAATCACAACATCCAAAATTTTCCTTCTAGGAATAAATCCATTCTAGGTCAAGCTAATAGTAGTATTCAAGATAAGTTTCATTCTATTTTCCATCACCTTGGAGAATAAATTATAAATAGTGTTACAAAGGCTTATCAGTTTGAAGTCTTTTAGGTGGGTGAGATTACTAATTTTTGGAATCAAGACTATAAAAGGCTCATTCAACTCTCTAACTATCTTACCATTTTTGATGAAATCTCATAGTGCATAAACAAGATCATACTTGATGATCTCCTAGGATCCCTAGAAAAATGCAGGAGGAAAGCCACCTAATCTAGGGCCTTTGAAGGCTCCCATGGAAAATAATTTCCTCTTTACTTCTTCATCAATCACCTTCCTTACTAGGTCTTTCTTAGTTCTATCATCAACCACAGAGTGTAGTACCTTGAGGAAGTTTGTCTCAGTCTGGGAGCTAACATGAGTTATCAAGGGGTTTTATATATCATGAAAATAACTAGTAGTCCACCTCCTTAGATCATCCTCTTCATTCATTTTATCATTGTCATTGTTGATAAACTTTCTAATAGTGTTTCTCTTTTTATGCCTAGAGGCTGATTGATGAGAAAAGGTTGTATTCCTATCTCCCTCCAAGAGCCATTGAACCTTGGATCTTTGTTTCCATAATACTTCATCTCTTCCTACCACCTGGTGCCATTTCCTCCTCCAACCCTATTCCTCTTCAGGGGCATTCATTGAGAGATCATCTTCTACCATCCTCCCTTGTAGTTCCTCCAGCTTACTTTCAATCATTTTTTCCTTATTTCAATACATCTCAAAAGTATTTTTTTTTCCACTTGATAACCCCCCTTCTTATTACTCCAAGCTTCCTAGCTATGCAAAATATAGTCATCCCCTATATTTTGGTTTTCCACTAATAGTTAATTTGGTCTTGAGATTGAGGGTGCAAGTGGCACATTATTTCATAGCAAAAGGGTTTCTTCTTATGGTGATTTTTGATAGACCAAGTGAACAGAAGCATTGAGTAGTTAGAGACAAAACTTATAAATGCCCAGAGGGAAGTATATATTAGTATATCCTAACCCATATAAATGAACACTCTATCAAGTCTTACCTAGATGTTCAAGTTGTTTCCCATCCTATTATTAGACAAGGTGAATTGGACTCCTTGTAGCTCAATATCCATGAGGTCATTAGCACTTAGGAAACCCTCAAGATCATGCATGCCCTCAAAGACATCATCGAGTCCACCCTTTTTTCTAAGGGGCATAAGGGGGTATTGAAATATCCTACACACATGAAACAAACATCCTTCCAATTCTTCATCTATTTAGAGGCTTCTTCCCAAAGGTGGAGGTGCCCTACCCTTTTGTTTGGAGTGTAGAAGTTCTATAACACCCAATTATTTTCCTCCTCATTGAAGGAAACCATAATGAAGTGTGGGTGTCAATGAAGCTCCACACCATTGAGATTATCAGGGTTCCACATAGTAGAAATCTCCTCTGACATATTAGTGGTTTCACTATAGACATATTTATCTCCTTGACATAAATAATTGAATGTTTTTTCAAAATTCTATTTACTCATCTTAAATTCCAAAATGAGAACTATATCTATCTTATGATCCTTGATCATAGATTTCAAAAAAAAAAAAAAGTTTCCTCAGACTATTAAAGCCCCTAATATTTCCATGAAATTAATGTCATTTCTTACCTCTTTCAGTCTTCTCCAAGGTCCTCTGTGACTTGCTAGTGATGTCCTGAGAGGTCACCTTGGCTCTGACAACCCTTGTAGGAGGCCTTCCTATTATTTTTTCTGAGCTCACATTAGCCTTTGGTGGGCCATGCCTTTTCCATTTTGGTTGTTTCCACCCCTCATCCATCCCTAAAGGGATGACAAGAATAGAGGATGGGGATCCCATCCTAAAAGGAAGCTAGAGTTCAATACAAGGAATATTAACTGTGAGAGTTCTCTATGATGAGGAGAAAGTTTACCCTTTATCACACATCCCCTCCCATACCTCCTCAAGATGGAATTTTTCATCATGTACTCAATATTCTAAGGCACCCATATGTTAATAGTCCATGTTGTCCTTTCTTTGGTAGCCTCCATCAGAAAATCTCTTACCTTGAAGAGGTCCCAAGCCTAGTTCATGCTTTCCTCTAGAGCCTCCATTAAAACTTCTCCTTCGTCCAAGAGGTTGTATGGCTCCTTGTTGAATACTTTTGAGATAGCTTTATCTATTTGAACTTGTAGGCTCAATCATGACTTATCCTTCCTCCAAGAGGTTGCATGGTTCCTTGTTGAGTACTTTCGATATAGCTATATCTATTTGAACCTTGTCCCCTGACTATATGACCCACCCCATCTTATCCCTTTTCCATGGAGAGTGGTCCTGGGTTTTCTTAGAGGATTCTCCTTGACCCCCTTTGGGTCACCCACCACATTGATGGTATCCTTCTCTTCACTGTCATTTTTTTTGGGGCCCTCTTTACATTCCAATCCTACATGGCTATACTATCTATATTTTGGCAATATAAATCAGAATTCTCATAACTGATAGCTTTCCTCCATGTTCCCCACTTAAAGTTCAAGACATTACAGTTTGGGAGAGTATTGTTGACAATCACATTCATACAAAGTTTGGAAAACCTTAATTGAGACTTGTTTATGGTAACAACATCTACCTTAATGAAGTGATCAAAGGATTCCCGATCCATTGAAAGATTTTATCATTCCAAAATCTTAGTAGCAAGCCTAGAAGGTGAACCTAAACCATGACCATTCTCTATATATCCATTACTAGATTGAATATAGGTTTCCATTCAACCAAAACTAGATTGTGTTTCCCTAGTCTCTAGGAACCTGCCAAAATCTTGTTTTGATCCTCTTCATTTGTAAATTTAAAAAGGAACATTGCCCCTATCATGGCCACAACCATAATCGAGCCTTTTAACTCCCATGTATTAATGACCCAATTTTAAACCATTTCTATGGAGGTTCTAAAGGATGTGAATCTTCCAATAAGGCACAAAGAGAAGCCTTTGGAGACATTTTCAAAAACTACATCTAGAAAGGAAATTTTTAGACTAGAGTTTCCATATAGAATAGTGGGGGTAGCATTGGGTGTGGGGCTAGAATATGTTCTACCCATCAATGCCCCTTTCCAACATTATTTAGGGTCATCCATGTTCGATACATTGCCCAAGATAGTGGGATTAGAGACCTATAAAAATGCTAGATCCATTGGAAAATTTGATGAAGTAGAAGAGATCAACCCCCTGTCTCCAAAGAAATTCCTAGCATTGAGGCATGCCCCATTTAACGTAACCACCTAGAGTCGAGACACATCAACTAGTCTCAAGTGACCATGTTATCCCCTGAAAAACCCACCAATAACGACCATAAAAAGTTGCAAAGCTAGATCTAGATAATTATACTTCTACTAGTAGACAATTTTTTATATAATATTTCATGTTTGGGTAGTTTTTAAAATTTATTTTGTAATTAAATAATATGAGGAGTTTTTATTTTCATTTACAAGGGATATTGGTGACCCTTGAGACCCATCAAACTTTGTGTGAACTCCAATTCAATTAGAATGAATTACTTTTTAACTTATAAAATCTTTTGTTGAATTCTATTATTTTCTATTAAATTACAATAGCATACTTTTTTTTTTTGGTAAATGATCGAATCCTAGAGTGTTTCTTATTTTTTAATTAATATTTATCTACATTATTATTATTACGTGTTAAGATTAAGTAGATTTGAACAATTTATCGTGTGTTGTAGGGTCTTGCCTTCTAACACCACACTTTTCACACTATATATTATAGTCTGAATTCATAACTCAAATGAATTAAGAAGAAGAGAATATGACATGATAATAAAATATATTTTAAAAAGTGATTATTTTATATATCAAAAATATAAAAAAAGCATAGGCAAGAACCTACAACACATCGATGAATTGTTAGTCTCTTATCTAGGAGGTCTTGAGTTCGTGTCTACTCAAGATAAATAAATAATAATCATTAATCACAACATGTAATAATAGTTAATCTTGGCTTCAACCTCTTACTAATAAAAAAAATTAAAACATGTGAAAAAAACAATTTACTTATGTGATACATTTTGATGAATGAGTCATTAAATAATTACATAAAAATTACATTCTATTGATATAGAGAGTAAGAAAAAATAACATAATATAATTTTGAAAGTAATTTTCTCAATATATTTATACAACTATAATTGAAAATGTGAGAAAAATAATAATTTAGTAATGTAAAATATTTTGATTAATATACATCAAATAATATTAATAACTTTTTAAAATTATAACTACTTTAACATTAAATTAATTTAAATGTATGAGGTATTCTTCATAAATGTTTTCGATTAAGGATTAAAATAATTTATTTTTTACAGGGGATCTAAAAGCCCAATAGTCTTTGCAAAATAAGAGTTAAAGTTTAGCCATAAAAATAGTGATGGAACAGACAACCAATAACTCCAGACAACTAGCTACCCATAAAAGACTGAGAGATAGACATGAAGTAGAATCAACACAAAAACCAAATGACTAATCTATGCTTATAAACACAAAAAAATCCAAAAACCAATGGATAAACAAACCAAGCCCGCATTATGCTATGTCCAATGCCATCTCCTCCTTCTTTACTTTAATCTTCTCAACGACCACTTTGACATCCTCTTTAATATGTTCACCAATCTTGGCCTTTAACTTCCTAGTAGAAAATCTAGTTCTCTTCGTACATGGTGTCTCTTTTTTGCGCTTAGTCTTGTCAAAGTCCATGACCATGATGTTTTCTAATTGCATATCCACATTTCCAGAATTCTTATTGATATTTTCCACTAAGGCCTCCAACAACTTCTAGTAATTGTTGATAAGAGTAGAGGTCTTTTTTTCCAAATTCTCAATTTTGTCTTCTAATTCTTGTATCTTTTTCTGCACATGATTACCAACATTACTACTCCCTACCTCCCCATTGAGCTTGTTCTCAATTTCCTCCATTTTTATATTTTGGACTTTGTAATTTATATTGATCTTTTTAATAGAGTTGAAAGTTTGTTGTTCCATTACAAAAGTGAAAATATAAATTGCTTTTGTCATTTGGAGCACACTCAGTAGCGGAGAAATATCAATATCTTTTAGGTTTTCCTCCAATAAGTCAACATGGATCTCATCCACATACATAGTATTGGTGATAGGGAACTAACTTTCTCTATTTTTCTCATTCTTCTCCTTAGACTCTTCAATGGTTGCATTAAAAGGGGGATTCTCTATCTCAATATACATATCATGAGTCACATTTTCCTCAAAAGGTTTATAGCATGGGGCCTCTTTATTGTAATCATCCTCTTCTTCACTAGTCTCCACATTTTTATCTCCCTCCTCTTCTTCACCGATTTCCATATTTTTTCCTCCCCTCTCCCACTTCTAGAAACCAACCTTCACATCCTTGTAGTGAACAAAAATAGGGGAGGGATAGGTAGTTGGTCGCCTTAAAATTTTTTTCCACCAACCCACCTGAGAAATCACTCCTTGCTTCCTCCTTTGTTTCCAGGCTTATAACATAATCTCTCTCTCTCTCTCTCTCTCTCTCTCTCTCTCTCTCTCTCTCTCTCTCTCTCTGTGTGTGTGTGTGTGTGTTTGATTTTATCACTAGTGATTAGAAAATTCATAAATGAGAAAATACCATTTTTTTAAATTTAAAATTTAGTATTTTCTATGTTTTAGTATTTTGAATTGTTAGAGGTCTTTGGAACATTTTAGGGCTTTTTTTAAACCCTCGAACACTAAATTTAGAACTCTTTGAGATCTTTCTAGGAAATTTAACAATCTAGAATTTTGAGCTATAAGTAGAAAGTAATGATTTGTACAAATAGACATAATTATTTATATAATATTTCATTACTTTGATAAATTTTAAAATTTATTTGTAATTAAATAATACGAATGTTGAGATAATGGGTGTTGCACAGATTGCATAATATTATTATATTGTATTATTTTATTTTATTATGTAATGTTGCATCTAGATGGACGTGCATTATGAAAAGATTCCCATGGGATATACTTGATGAGTTGCATTATAACATTGTGATAATATTTGATGTAATTATTTAATATTGGGGAAAATAATTAAATTTCTAATATTAAATGTGGGATCAATGGGTTAGGTAGCACATGGTTTTAGCACATGGTTTGTGTAATACCACTTGGTGGTTTTTGTGACTTGCTCCTATATAAGCAGCCACAAGAGTAGTTGTTGGTGTGAGAGAGTGAGAAGAAAAAGGGAAAGAGTTGAGTGGGACAAGGCTTGATAGGTTAACCAAGGGAGTATTTGTGAAGGTTGGAAGCATGGCATGGGATATGTTGATTCATGCTTGTTCACATGGATTGCTTGGTGGTGGCTATGGCTTTGAAGGCTTCCATGGTTGTATTACAATGATGTTTTTTTTGAATAATACATGACAAATGATGCTTTTGGAGGTTGGCTTTTTTCCTCAATGAGGGTTTCCTAGGGTATATCTCGTGTCACAATTTTTTTGTGGGTATGTTGTCTATTCTCTTGCATGTGGATTTTGATTGCATATTTATTTTAGATCTATTATGGGTTATGTTGAAACGATTTTATATTCTTTCTTGCAAGTTTTCTTACAAGTGGTATTAGAGCTATGGTTTTATTATTGTAACCCTGGACTAAATCTATGGGAATGCATGAGAGGATAAAAGAAAGGGTAAGATATATGAGTGATTTATTGCAGATCTGAGAGTTTTGGTTTTGCTATTATGATAGGATGTTGAAATATTTTGGGCATGTGAAATTATTGGACAAAAGGATTTTTTAGATGTTTCATTTAAATGAGGGTTTTAGGGGGGAGTTTATAGAAATGACCTCCTAGGTAAAAACAAACCTCACCATTGGATCCAGGCTGATGTTTCTATAAATTTTGATATATAATTTTTCCTAGTTTGGCCATGTTCAGAGGAAATGAAAGAGTTTTTTTAGTTTTAGCTCGTGATGGCCATCAAATTTGATCTCGTCGAAATTTTCATCATTAAAAAAAAATCACAATGAAAATGGTAAAAAGAATGTCTTAGTAAAATGATCATAACTTTCTCTAAAGATATAGGATATCAGACTTCTTATAGGCATTGGAAAGCTAATTCAAAGAATTACAAATTGGTGTAGGTTTCGTTCTGTGATTTTGACATTTTGTCAAGTTTTAAGAGCCCAAAATTTAGAAGTTCTATATTTTGAGCATAGATTAGGGCATAACTTGGGCATACAAGGTCAGATTTTAGACTTCGAGTAGTCAACAAAAAGCTCTTGGAGAATTCTATATATTGGTTTAGATTTGGTGCAGGTTTGGCATAATTTATTTGGTGATATATTAACTTGAATAGTTTGTGGTATATATTGATTATGGTAACATTGTGAGTTTATGACATTGTATGTTTTGGAGATTTGGATTTTATGTCATTGTATACTTAGTTTATATTTCATATTGGTCTCATGATGATATGGTTATTAGTATTTGATTTAGATATGTATGATGACTTGTTGGGTCTACAAGTTGTGCAGTGTTATAAGCAGTCTATACTTACAGGTTACATTTATGGCTTGGATATAGGTTGTTTTTGCCCATTGATCTTTCATTATTGATGCATATTCAGATTGGTGGCTTGGATTTGGGTTGTCTATGCCCTAAGTCATATGATTTGCTAATTTTTTCTTAATGTATAAGGGATGAGATGTTACTAGGTACAATCATGGTAGAGGATTGTGGTTGACTATTTTATGTTGACAAGTTTGACATATTGAGAGTCAGATGCTTAGTTCATGGATGTGATCACGGTGCCATGGATTTTTTGGCATGACATGATTGGATATATAGGTAAATCTTTGAAATTCATTTGTTTGGATTCCTAATTTGGTTATGGTGGTATATCTTCTTAGTTGAAGATCATTGTTATTTAGTTTCTTCTGAGGAGCTCATGATATGCACTTTGAGTTCTTTGATGGTTTGATGCCTTGGTTGATTCTCATGGTTAGAGGATGGTATTTCATCATTTTGTGATGGATAGCTTGGATACATAGTTTAGTGTGAGCTTGTGACAATGATGAGGTGATAGTGCATGATTAGTTCCTAGTTTGGTTTGTATCTTCTTAGGTTTAGAAATCTTGATTTCACTTAGTACTAACACTTTGGTGTGAGTGTAGACCTGGAGGATCTTTATGTAGGAGATGGATATTATGATGCAATAGGTGACTTGGTACCATAATTGAGTGGGAACTTTTGGTACTGATATATTTATTGAATGTTTGTAGATGTTGGAGATTTGTCTTAGATCTTGTTGTTGTAGAAGCATCTTTGACATTTGCATGATGCACTTGTTATCTTCATGGTGTACGAAGATGGTTAGATCTTGAGGACTCATGAATTTCTTGGTTATCTTCATGATGTGTGGAGATGGTTCTTCATGGTATTTGAAGATAGTTTTATTCAAGGTGTGTGAAGATGGTTGCATCTTGAGGACTAATGGGGTTCTTAGTAAAGGTGTGATTTATACTTTTATTTGACATGTTACCCTTGGTCAAAGGTTGGTTTCATTATTATATCATGGTATACTCTTGATACACATTTAAAGTTTTGACATCTTATAGTATGTTCATATGGAGCATATTATCTCTTTGGGCGAGATGGTTTAGATCATGTTGTCATGTTTATGTTCCTAAGACCATGGTTGGAACTTTGACATTGATCTTGGTTTAATTTCTTGGTATTGAGTACATTGCTGATAAGCTAGATACTTCATGATATTGCTATGTTGCATTTGGATTTGGCATGGATTGATTGGTTACAGGTGCTCATGGATATTTAGAGACAATGGTAGTGTTGATTTATCTTGAATTAGAGAAGTATTTGTTGGGACAGTTGATGGTTTTAGCAAGAAGACCAAGGGGCATCTACTTGATATGGATTTGAGAGGAGATTTTTCTTAGATGAGTCTTGGTTGGAGACTTGGATATCTTGATGAGCATTCTCATTCCCCACTCTTGGTCTACTTGATAGTTTGCTACTTGAGAGGTATACCCCATTATTTCTCTCAGGTGCATTATATTCATGCTTGTCTTTCATGGATATGGATCTTGAGCTATAGTTCATGAGTTATTTCTAGAGGGTTCATTTGAGAGATGGTTTAACATTGGTTATCTCCATTTTCATATGTTGTTATGCTAGTTGAGTTTGGAAGACGGTTTTATATTGGGCATATTCTTGGGATTAGGAATAGTCATTCCTTGAGTAAGGAATGAATTATGAGTTTGATCTTCTTTTAAGAGGCTTACTTTCATGATTATTTATATGGCATGGTTTGGGTGTTGTTGTGGCTTCTTGTTGGAGTTTTATGGAGGAGATCATACTTGTACAATTTACATCTAGAGGTGTGTGTAGAAGGACATGATATAGGTTATGATTTGCATGGTTTCTCTTTTCTCTTGGTTATCTTCCTAGATGTTTTCTTTTTCTTACATTGGATTTGAGATTGGTTAGAGATTGTGATTTATGGTTTGTGCTCATGTATGTTAGGTGAGATATGATATGGTTATTCCTTTATCTCTTTCCTTTGTTGATTGTGGAGAACTTGGGAGAGCATTGGAAATTGATTATGAGAGTTGTTCTTGTAGGTTATTGGTTTATGTATTGTGGGTGTTCTTGAGACTACATGGATTCACTTCTTTGAGATGCTGTGAGTGGATTGGCTACAGATTTGACATTATCTTTTGTAGTGGGAGCTTCTTGGTAAATATGTGGCAGGTATTGCTCTTGATGCTTGTGATTGTAAGTTATAGATTGGATATGTTGATGATGTGAAATTCACATGGTATACCTTTGGAGGTATGGATAGTTGGATTAGTTTGGCACTTTCTATGGGTGCTATGTCAACTATGGATATTTTGACAACTACAGATACATGTGATTACCTTTGGATTATGTTTTTTTTCTTGGCATTTTAGTTGGCACAAGATTTTATGATCTTTTGATGCAACATGTTGGGTGGCTTTCTCTTTGGATGGCTTCTATGTATGTCTAGTGGCATTGGCATAATAGAAGGTGGCTTCATTCATGTTTGAGAAGCTCAATAATTTGATTATATAGTAGGTACTAGCATGGAGTACTTGGTGTACTTTGATCCATGATGGTGGATGTGCTAGGAGGGATTGTTTCTTTGTTCATTTATGTGGCTACAAATTAACCCTATACAATGCATACAACAAGTTGGAGGTTGTTGAGATAATGGGTGTTGCACACATTGCATAATATTATTATATTGTATTATTTTATTTTATTATGTAATGTTGTATCTAGATGGATGTGCAACAGGGAAAGATTCCCATGGGATATACTTGATGAGTTGTATTGTAATATTGTGATAATATTTGATGTAATTATTTAATATTGGGGAAAAGAATTAAATTTCCAATATTAAATGTGGGGTCAATGGGTTAGGTAGCACATGGTTTTAGTGCATGGTTTGTGTAATACCCCTTGGTGGTTTGTGGGACTTGCTACTATATAAGTAGCCACAAGGGTAGTTTTTGGTGTGAGAGAGTGAGAAGAAAAAAGGAAAGAGTCAAGCAGGACAAGGTTTGACAGGTTAGTCAAGGGAGCATTTGTGAAGGTTGGAAGCATGGCATGGCATGTGTCTATTCATGCTTGTTCACATGTATTTCTCGGTGGTGGCTATGGCTATGAAGGCTTCCATGGTTGTATCGCAATGGTGTTTTTTCTGAATAATACATGGCCATGGATGCTTTTGGATGCTAGGTTTTTCCCTCAATGAGGGTTTCCTAGGGTATATCTTGTGTCACAATTTTTTTTGGGTATGTTGTCTATTCTCTTGCATGTGGATTGTAATTGCATATTTATTTCAAATGTATTATGGGTTATGTGGAAACAATTTTATATACTTTCTTGCAAGTTTCCTTACAATGAAGACTTTTACTTTCATTTCTATGGGATATTGGTGCCCCTTCGGATCTATCAAACTTTGTATAAACTCCAATTTTGTTTGGAATGGGTGACTTTTTGGCTTGCAAAATCTAAAGTTGAATTTTATTGCTTTATTAAATAAGGCAAGAATGTGGTCTTAAACTTCGATAACATTAATAAACTTCAACAATCTCTAGTCTGGGCCATTACAACCAAGAAACATAGAAGCTCACTCTAACTACAACAATTAGAGTCCCTCCCAACCAAAGATAACAAAATTAATCAAAATAAGCCATGTTCTTCAAGTAGAGTAAAGAAACCATACTCAAAACTAAAACTAGACTAGAGAACTTACTAACCATATTCCAAGTCTTCCTTCCCCAGTAGTAATAGGGATTACTAAACTTAACAGTATAGAGGTCAAGTCTTAAAATAATTGAGAGGTCAAAAGTTTTAACACTACTAAAATCAACATTAAACATAAAGATAACCAAAAAAATCTAGATGAACAAAAAGGGAAGATTACGCCTGTTTGACATTTTCCTACTAATCGATGAGATACTTTATTTTTTCCCATTAATGAACCCAAAGATCACCTTTCACATCATTTATTTCTAGACTTTTCAAATGGAAGACACAATCACACCTAATTCAATTCCCATAATCATTGACTTAAAATTTTTATCTAGGGCCTCAATCTTCTCATTAATTTTAGAAATTTTCTTAGAAAAATTCTTCTTTAACTCTTCCATCCTAATCTAGATTAGGGATATATAATTATCCATGACATTACCTCTAGCATTATCATTCCAATACTATATGAATGAAAGTCCAAATTAGCATTATGATAGATGCATATAGACATAAGTTATTATTTGAGATGAGATGACTTGTGGTGCCAAGTTGAAAATTTGGTAGAGACCAAATACCAGTATTGAATGACAACATGACTGAATTGCAGCACGGACCAAGCCACTATATGACTGAGTGAAGATTGGAATGATGAGTGAAAATCCAACATGAACCAAGTCCAAGAAATGACTAAGTAAAAGGAGTGGTAATATGAGTGCCCAATTTCAGAGAGTGGGGTGAGACAATTGTATGTCATCTACTATTTGTATGAAGTATTTGTTAGGCACGAAAATTGAATTTCTAAGGTATATAATGATTTTTTAAATTTATTTTGTGCACTGAGTGATTGATTTTTTAGTGAAAAGTGAATTCAACCATCTAGTGAGCTTTTAGCAAAGATTCTAAATAGATTCAAGTGTGTGTCATCACCTTCTCAAGTAAGTTATACATAGTAGTATTTGAACAAAGTTGTGAAGTTTTTTGATTCTAAACCCTAGATTGTGACAATGTCATCATTTGCATGTGATAGCAAGAAGAAGATGACATTCAAGGACAAGAAAGCTCAAATTTTTTAAATGATGCATGTCCTCTACCAAAGTTCAAGGGATACACTGATATCACATTGAAGTGAGATTCTTTAGGGGAATTTTTGGTGATTCCGCTGATGGTAATCATAGTTTATGATTTTAGGTCATGCTATATATGCAAGTTTAGAAAGACCAGTGATTTTGAGATGAGAAGTGCATATGATAAGATTTATAACAATAATAGGTTGAGAGATGAGCACAAATTTGTGGTTGAGAAAGGGTTAAGTCTTTCCCAAGAGTTTCTGAAGATACTTAAGGTAGACTAGATAAAAAATGTGATGAGCCGCACACATGACATGAAATTGTGGTTGGAGAATGGACCAATAAGAATAAAAAAGTCAATCATTCATCATGTGACTAGATACTATGTTTTGGATAGGGTAAAAAGCATTCGATATCATGGATGAGATCTAATTGAGAGAAAAATGGAATGACACAAGAATGTTGATCAACTCCATTGAAGACCCTATGATCAAGTTTGTTGTTCAAGTTATTGAGCTCAAGTTTTATTAGTCAAGCTAAATGAACAATATATCATTCATAGATATTGATATGGGCTAAAATTGGTTATGAAAGATCATAGTTATGAACTGATTAAGATGCAGTTAATCTAACTGGCAATGAACCTAGGTATGATAAGCTAAGGAAATCAAAGAATACCTTATGTAAGTTTTGTTCTCTCATTATCTGTATATTCTTTTATGTAAAAAAGTCATTTCCCACTATAGGAGATGTAGTATGGGATAAAAAGAGGCCAATTACCAAGCATATAAATTAGTTTATTGGTTATTTAGGTGAATATTTTGAAACAATTATGGATGTCTATTTTGATAATTTCAAACAAAATATGAAGAATAGATTTAGAATCCCTATGTTAGCTATTGATCAATATTATGATCATAACTCCTAGAGTTACATTGATAAGACCTCTACATTATGAGGTAAATAATGATCAAGTTTCATAAACAATCACAATATTGTTAATTGAGGAGATAGACAAGAATGGAAAACCTTTTAGAACATATGAGATAGCAAAGCTTAAAATGATGATACAAATAGAGGTTCCTAAAATAGATAGGAAAATGAAGAAAATGATTCAAGACTTAGAAGGTACTATTGGTAAAGTTACATTACAGATAATAGAGGGTAAACATGAAGACCTTAATAATGGGGAAGGGGATGAAGGCGATGATGAAGAGGAAAATGAAGGTAAAGGTAAGGAGCTATTTTTTGCCAAGACCAAAAAAAATAAAGGAAAAATATTGTCATGGTTGATCCAAAGGTAAAGAAAAGTTTGAAGAAGGTGGCCACCAAGCCCACAACTACACCAAAACTAAGGATTACTAGACAAAGATCGAAGGCAACTAGTCCTATAGCTATCAAGCTAATGAAGAAAAGGATTGTGAAAATTAGAAGGCCCATAAAAGGAAAAAGTTATAGGAAGAGGAAATCTGATACATCATGGGCCAAGAAGAGTCAACAAAAGAAGAAACCAAAGAGAGAGTTGATAGTAAATCCTGATGATGATGAAGGTGAGGAAATATGTACCAAGTTTGATGACTTTAGTAAATTCCAAATTATTCCCAGATAAGAGCCTCAAGATATTGATAAGGCATGTGAAGATTTGAGAAGTTCAATAGGGTTAGCAGGATTTAAGTATATAAAATATGACACCTTTGACAAGACTAATAAAGAGAAGGTAGAATAGGTTGTTATTGACATGATGGAAAACTTCAAGTATACAATAATTGAATTACGCTAGGGATTACCTAAAGAAATGTATAATAAGGTTTGTGCTAAATGGAGGTGGGAATTAATAATAGAAAGATATATGAAGGAGGCTACATTATCCCAAGTGATGCTTGATATAGGAAAAATAGCATGTACCAATAGCATTAAAGGATTATGCTAAAAATCTTGTACCACAGAGAAGAACATATGTGATTTTGATTTTTTTTGAAGTTTTATAAGATACTAGGATGATATAGAAGAAATAAATTCATCTTATACATCTTGATGAGGAGAAGGAAGATAAGGAAGATAATGATGTGAGAGAAATAGAGTTGGAGAAGACATCTATGATGATGTCGGGTAGTTTATGGAGAACATACATCAAATCGCATAAGGAAATGAGAAGAAAACATAATTAGTTACTATAGATGATGAAACTCTAGAAAATCTTGTGCTAGATGTACCTACTACTAGACAAGAGTCAGAAAAGACTGGGTTGACTAAGAAAGAAAAGAAGGAGAAAGGTCCTAAATCAATAAAAGAAGTATTGATGGAAACTAATCTAGTAATTGTGTAGATCAAAGAATGTCCTAAGATTAGCGAGAAAAAACAATTCCAATAGGTAATAGTTAATATAATTGATACATCTGCAATTACTATTGATTTTAATGTAAAAATGCTAGGGGAGGAAAAAGATGATGTTGATATTGTCAAGCAACATAGTGTGCCAACAAATAAAGGGAATGATGCACAAGAACTTGATCAGATAGATGAAGCTAGCAAAGGAAACAAAGATTAGAAAATGAAGGAAGAGAGCCAAAATGTACAAGTAGAGAAATGTACTATTGGAAAAAATAAGACAAATGGATTAGGACCTTAGACTGAGGAGATGAGGGAGCTAGTTTAGCCAAGTTCCATTGTTGAACTCAATCGGACTAAGGAAGAATAATAAGGAGAAGATCCAAAGGGTGTTGAGGTCACACAAGTTATAATTTAAAGGCTGAGTGTAGAACTCTAAACACAAAACTTGCAAGTATCCATATTGAGATCCAACACTCCAAGTAAAAGGAATAAGAAGAAGAAAGTCTAGTCCCCCATTTCATTTCAAGCTAAGCTTGTTATGCATGATGAGGACATAGTTATACCAAATTGGGAAAAATTAAATTTGATTGAAAAGAAAATGGAATTTTTGAGTGAATTATTTCCTAGGAAAGAAAAACAAGCTGAGATGATATAAGAGAACCAATGGAAACAAGCAAAAACAATGTGTTACATGACATAAAATATATTTTTCTTGATTTTTCTATTGATAATTTAAATTTGATTGATTCTATTATTAAGAAATTGATCAAGATTATAGAAAGAATAAATGACTAGATATTGATGTAGACGAGAAATTGATGCAATAGTTAGAGAAGAAATTTGAGAAGAGAGTCATGGAAAAGGTGGTAGAAGAGATTTCTATAAGAGAGGTTGAGCTACCAAAACTTGTGACTAATTTGGAAAAAGATTTAAATTATATATATATAATGTTTAGAAAGTTATGTGATAGATCAACATAATTAAGGACATCAAAGACATGATGGATAAGTTAGAAGTTGATTTGTAGTATAGTTCCAATACACTAACCACAGATGCTAGTTCTAGTGTTGTGCACTTACCCAAGGCTAATTTTCAGTAGACAAGGTTTATAGAGTTGACTTTTGAGTATAGCCAAATTAGAGAAAAAAATTAGCTCAATACAAGCCATGATGATACCTCATCTTGAGGTTATGCAGTTATGTAACGCCCTGCCATGGGATCCAAAGAATTAACCTAAAGTTTCATTAAGTTTGGTAGCATTTTTTTTTGAAACATGGAAGTAAAACCATTCATAACATAGTAGCGAAAGCAAACATAATATCCATAATAGGTTACATTCTTCATGGATCCCTTATTGTTGAATTACATCTAAATTAACTAATATTAATGATTCCATCTAATGTTACATCCACATAAATAATAATGAAAAGTCCAATGTTCATACATTACATTTCAGAATGCTCAATCATTCGCTTTACATGCCATAGGGTATGAAAGGATTAAAAGAATATACATGTGTGAAAATAAAATACATCTTTGATCTAATTCAAGTTCATGATGCAATAAAGTAAATGAAACCACATGTCATACATGATACATCATCATAGAAAATATAAACATCCATCACAAAGGTTAACCATTTACCACAAACATAATTAACTAAGTGCATGGTTCCTCCCAATTGTAAATAGCATCATTAGACCATCGTGGGTCCTAGCCACATCTCTGTACATAAAATTCCAAATCATCGAAGAGATCATCGATATTAACATAGTAGGAATGTCACTCCTAAACCATACCACATCATATGCAGAAAAGAAATTTAACATGCAAAGTAAAGCATAAGATAACATCATCCATCATATGCAAATCATCAATGTAAGGATACATGTCCACCATCATAATCAAAGAATGCATTAGCCACAGTGTCTTAGACGAATCTCAAATGATAAGAGTGGAAAAGCACTACCACCTGACTGCATGGAACCTAAGTGGTCCACTCCCACCGCATTGAGGAGATAATCTCAAGTCCCAAATAGGTTATCAAATCATATTGCACAAATACTTTCTAAGTCTAGGAATCCTAAAAGTATACTAACTCAAAGGTTCCAAATCACAAAATGACATCTAATCCCAGAGGCACAACAAAGACATGTAGGAAACCTACTATGCAAGTGGGAAAGTGTCATAACACAGATCACGCTAGAGTTACCCTGGTAGTCTCCCAATAGACCCCAGCCCCCTAGTGATCCCTGTGCGGCCACTAGTATCCTCTCATACTGATGAGGCATACTACAGAATGCAAGGTCACAACCAAGTGTTCTCTCTACTCCCATCCTAGTCTGTACTAGCACTCAAGGCATGGGTGAGAACAAACAATTATCTTTTTAAGTCCATTTAAGTTAGTATTAAGTGTAATGTTTTCACTTATTAAAATAACTTACAATGAGTTACCCTGGCAGCCTCTTAGGGCCCTAGCCCCCATTGCAAGCCACTTCCTACCCTAAGCTCATGGAATCATAAATCACAAAATCATCATAGTCCTATACAAGCGATTGGAAAAAAATACCAAAAGATAATCCATAATAAGAGCATCAAATATCCATGAGAAAATAAAAATCATCCATAGATAATCATGACCACAACAATTCTCTATTGGCAATTGAAGGTATCACTGATAATCACAATATCCATTGGTTCTCAACAAGGAACCAAAAAGTATCTCAAAGTAAAACTAATCGAAGACTCCAAAATGGTTGAGTCAAAACATGTCACAACATGACATCATCAAGATAAAAAAAAACACTTCAGTCCCATCAAGGTGACTGGAAAGTAATCCAAGGATAACTGATCGATGGCTCAAAAATGGTTAAGTCAAGTGTCTCAGATACATATAACTCAGCTTCACTCAAGAAGACTGATGAGCAATAACAATCACTAAATACAAACATCTCATAGAGCATACCATCACATTACCATGGTTGGGTTTATAAAGAATCAAGATCAAAACACATCATCATGACATCACAATCATAACCCCCGAGCCTGTGGTAACAACCTAAGACTGGTCAGCAATCTAGTCAAACCAAACCCAAAACAAGAAGCATAGAGAAAACACATGATGCAAGCACAAGTTTGGGTTCATTAAAATTGCATAGTTGAATTAAGTGTGGAGGTCTCAGTGTCTATTTGCAAGTGTATTTCAAGTGTATAAGGTTCCTCGTTTAAGTACAAGTCAACCCATCTATCTCTTTGAAACATAAAATTTGCATTATTTTAAAACAATTTCCTAGAGTAATTCGAAGATAATTACTTGTCTATAACATTTGCATTCTTCCAAAAAAACAATGTCATCAATCAATTTCCCTAAAAGCATCTCCCAATATTTAAATTTTAAGATTAAGACTTATCGCCTTTCAATTAAGTGACCCACAAATTCCCTAAATTTGTTATTATCGATTAAATAATTAAAACTCTATTATCAATTAAACTTAATTAATTCTATGATTAAATTAACTAGTAGCTATGTCAAAAACTACAAGATTATCAGTTGATGATAATTTCGTATATTAAGAGTCACTATGTTTCATTCCATTAATGTTCAAATTAATACTTTAATAATAACAAGTTATAACAATCTCATTAATAAATCCCAAATACCAGACATTAATATCTCAAATAAATTCCTCCTATATCACAAATTAATTTTCAAATAAATAGGGCTTTTCAATTTTATAAATTAAGAATTCTCCCTATATTGATTGATCTCTAGATTTACCTATTAATCCTTCTAATAGGTTTGCCTATAAACTTTTAAACCCTAGTCCATAGAATTCTCAGATCTACAAATGTGGGATTTTTCTCATATAAGAATTTAACTACCCATGACAAGGATGTATACAATATAAAACATTCAACATATGAAATCCTCAGAAAGCATTTAGAAGACATGAAGAAGAAAAGAAGTGCAAGAAGCGAAATATCATATGCCAAAATCACAAGTGTCTACTTGGACACTGATGCTAAAACACTTCTCCACAGAATCCGCAGAGCAAGCTCCTTCCTTCTCCAACGTTCTTGGGTCTTCCAAACACGCTCCCTAAGCTTCTAGGAGTGCCTGGATATAAAGAACTCTCAGGAGGCACCTAGAATGTCTCTAGAAACAACCAAAAGGTGTTGACAACTAAGCACGAGTCTTTTCCAACCTTCTAGATGAGTCACAAGATTGTAGACACCATGTGCTTAATTTGTGCGCTAACTCCTGTGTTGTTGACATATGTGCAATCAAGAGAGGCGCTTACTCCTAGGTAGACGTATAACTTTTATTTTAATTTTTTTTTATTGTTATTATTATTTATTTATTACTTTATTATTATTTTTATTATTATTAATTTTAATTTCTTTTATTTAATTATTTTTCTCAATTAATTTTCCATTTAATTAATTAATATCAAAATATCTAAAGATCATGATATTATATTAATTTTTCCAAAATAATTAAATTGTTAATTAAATCTTTTAAGTTTAAGACTTAATTCATAGAAAATTCACCATAGACCTCCAAAACAAAATATGAAAATCCATCACAGAACAATCCATGCAAAATCAGTCTAAAGGGTTAAAAATCACGAATTATGTCATCTAACACATTTGGAAGGTAAAATATCTCGGATATTTGTCCTACATTCTAGGACAAATGGTCTAAGGGTTCAAGATTTGGACTTGAGAATTTATCTCCTCTCTCTTACCATTGAGACAATGCGATAGGGTACGCTCATCTTAGCAATTTAGGGAAATTGATACTCGGTACTTGCAACCTACATAAAATACCATGCATGTACATACTATATATATATATATATATATATATATATATATATATATATATATATATATATATATGCGCTAAGCTAAATAGACAATGGCAAGAAGTGGTGCATTGTGTAGATCCCGACTAGCAGGTGACTACGACTCCCTTCCTTAACCACATCAGAAATGCCATACAATAAGAGAACAAACACGCACACCATACACATGCAAGTATGGGGTAAGTATCCATAAGAAAACACATGTGATAATAAACCATCTAACTAATCATCATGAATAACTGGAAATAATGTAATAATGATGATGCATACATGAAATGTAGAGTCTAAATAATCACATCATATATCAACTAAATCCATAGCACAATATCTGATAATCTCAAAACAATGTTACTAATAATCATCAACATAGAACTAGCCCTAACAGAGTTCGACAATGTGAACTAGGGGCAAGCACTACAAGTTGCATTTGAATAATGCAAAAGAGTTAGTACAAGTAGATCCAAATCTATCATTTTTTGATAATATGGTGGTTCTTGTAGAAAAATTGGAAATTGAGATGCCATTGAATTGATAAGTAATAAATAGGATAACATGTTAAGAAACATTTTGCAAATTCACAAAGTATTTTTGGGTAAGTTTGGTTTAACTTCCCCACTCCAACAGACATGAGTGACAAAAAACGAGGGAGAAATGACTATGATGAGTAATAAAGGGGGATAGATAATGAGCAAGGATGATAATAGGAGTTTGCAAACCTTGAAGTTTTGTATGTATATACTAAGTGCCAATTTAAACCATGTATATGGTATACTATGTTAAGTTATCAAGACTATATTATACGGGGGAGTACTTGTGTTTCAATTTTGTAATGAAAAGTTTTTAATCATGACAAAGTGTTTTTTCCATGAATATCAAAGGGGGGGATTATTGATCCCTAAGTTATGTTGTTTGTTAGTGTCAAACACTTAATAATTCACAAGATAGGGCTATTTGGTCATCACTGCAAGTGAGTCATCCTATATAGGTCAAGCTAAGTATTGAAGACTTGTATATATTTCAAGTTATGTGCCGAGTAGTAGTTACTATTGAGAAAGCTAGTCTTGGCCAAGTACTCTAGTGATTTATGAGTTTATTAGGGACACTAGTTGATGTTGAGTGATATGGAGGCAGAGTAATTAAGTTCATGTCAGGCATAGTTAAGGCCGAGGGACAACATGGTGAAATAATTAATGTTGAGTTTCAATATGATGTTAGTGCCGAGTAAAATAGTTTCACATGTTTGTTTGGAATGACACTAAATCTTATGTAAAACCATTTTTATCAAGCTAGAAGTGTGTTTTTAAGATCAAGGAGGTGATTATATGCTAAATAGGAGATCATTAATCCCTATGTAAGGCAATCCACCAATCAAAAAAATGCAAGGACTAAGAGGTAAAAGAAATGAACCTAATATTGATTTGGATGTAGAAGGTTCACCCAATAATCTATTTAAGGAGGGTCTATGACCTAGTTAGTATGTGTGTGAGTATGTATGAATGAATATTTGTTTTGCATGTGAAGTTTTGGAGGTGAATCAGAATGTTAAGTTAGAGGAGATTGAGCAGTGTAGTGAATATTTTTGAGAAGAGACAAAGAAGATCAATCACAATAAGGTGATATTATATCACATAGAGGAGATCTACTATGAAGCATTGAAGTGTTAATCAAAGGATCAGGTACTAAACATTCTAATAGATGTTTCTGGGGTTAAATCTATTAATAGAGCAGCTTTAACAAGATTTTGTAAATCTCCTAACAAAGTATTCACTTAGGTATGATGTAAAATCCTTTAGGGTATGTGCAAGAACATGGTCAACCAAATTATGCCCTTAAGTGGCAATGAAAAGTCAACAAATTAATGTTATGTCAACTTGATGTGCAATTTTCAACTTTTTATGAACTTTCTATCAAAAAGTTGAGAGAAAGAATCTCTAGGAAATTGAATTTAGTTTCTAAACTACTAGGCCTTGTCTGAAAAGAAGAAAAACTAATTGGTCAAATTTTTTAATTTTAATGAAATTGTACAAAAAATTTAGGACAAAAATAAGTAGACATATGTTAAACCACCTCAATCAAAATCAAATGATAATATTTTTAATGAGATTCTAGATATAGGAAGTAGACTCATGCCTAGATGTGACACATATTTTTAGGTATTTTAATTCTAAATAATTAATTAATTATGAATTTTCTACTATAGTATTTAATAAAAAACTCTTATGTCTAATCACCTTAACTAATTCAAAACTCTGCAAAATTTAATTTAATTTTTTTCCTTGTAGTAGAAAAAGCATAGAAGGTGATGCATCTTTTGGATTTCAAAAATGTTGTACCATTTGAAAGTTATAGTTGTTTTTCAATCAATGTATCAATCGACACTTTATACGTAACTCCATTATAAAATAAGTTATAATTACTTACTAAAATCCTAATTTCACTGACATTACTTTTATGGAAAGATGATACTATTCTTATGAAACCATTTTTATTTCATCAAATTTGGGTGAAAAAAAGTTGTCAGATACATGTTTAAAGTGAAAAACACACAAGAATAGGTAAAAAACATGTTTTTAGGATGCTTTTAAAGTTGACCATGTAATGTTGGTATCCAAATATATACTATGCCTTATAAAGGTATTAATTTTTTGGTTTGGTATCGGGATGGGTTGAAAAAAGTTTGGAATAGATTTTGATATACTTTGAGGCATTTTAGAACTACATAATTTCCAGATCACCGCTTTTTGGCACACCATGATCCTACACATACCCTTTAATAAAGGTAGAAACTATGAGTTCTTTTAGCCTTTAATAGGGGAAACCCCTCATAGGGTAGATTATTAGAAGTGATCAAATATTGTATCCTTAACAGACACACTTTATTGTTGCAATAGTGAAGATTTTGTGTGTTTCATCCCCACCACAGTTTTACCTTCACCTTGGAGGGTTTATGCATAACCAAATTTGTGTATTAATGTGTTACATGTTTATGAATTTTTGTTCGTGTTTTTAGATACTAGATCTGATAATTTATTATAGTAAATAGTTAAATTTATATAAGGTTAATGTATAAATGAGGGTTTATGTGGTGATACAAAATATGTTTCATGTTTGAAGTGTGGAAATTTTTATAGATCTTGATTCACTCCTTCTCTCAATATCTCAATTTCCCTACTAGATTTTCAATAACATGATGTTCAAAGAATGTGCAATTGAAAAATAGAAAAAGAGTTCATTTCCAAGCAAGACATTTACCACTTCAACATTTTATAGATCTTGATTCACCCCCTCTCTCAATATCTCACTTTCCCTACTAGACTTTCAATAACATGATGTTCAAAGAATGTGCAATTGAAAAATAGAAAAAAATTTCATTTCCAAGCAAGACATTTACCATTTCAACAAAGTTAGAGATTGTACATATAGATCTGATTTTTCCTATAAGAACAATAGCCTTTTATGGTGAAAGGTATTTCATGATACTTATTTAAGATTTCACTAGAATGACATGAGTTGCATTTCTAAGATGCAAATCTAAAGCTTTTGATAAATTCAAGATATTTAAGAGCAGTGTTAAGAATGAATTTTAGTTGAAGATTAAATGCTTAAGATATGATAGAGGAGGAGAATATATTCCAAATGTGTTCAACAAACTTTGTGGGGATAATTGTATAAAGAGGAAGCTTTGAGCCCCTAAGAGACCAAAAAAAAAATGGGTTAGAAGAAACAAGGATTAATAGATCAGTGACACAAGCAGTTAGAGAAATGATGTTTGAGAATAATGTGGTATGTATATTTTAGAGAGAAGCAGTGAATACAATAATATATACTATTATATATTAGACAAGGTACTGGCAAGACACCTTATGGAATTTGGTTTGGACATAAATCTTCTATGAAATACTTTAAAATCTTAGGAAGTAAATGATATATTAAGAGATATGATGATGTTGGAAAGTTTGATTCTAGAAGTAATGAAGGACTATTTCATGATTATTTATTGAAATGAAACACATTTAGATGTTTTGATCAAAGATTGAAGGTTATTGTTGAAAGGGATAACGTGAGAGTTGATGAAAAGTTAAGAATTTAAGAAAGGATACTTGATTATAATTCTAATGAAGATACTAATTAGAGAACTAATAATCAAAATGTTGAGAAGGAATTATTTAATAAAAATAAGATTGATTTGTAGACTAGGTTACTATTGTCACAAAAGCACCCTTGTCCAAATGTTTTACCTAAGGACAACCTTCTGAAACATAGAAACAACCTCCAAGTTCTGGGACTTGAGCTATGAGGTTGAGTCTCCAAAGTAGGTCGGCTTCTTCTGCTATTAGCATGCACTTATACTACACTTGAAGAGAAAAGGGAGAAGGAATACATGAAAGTAACTACTTAATCTATTCTAAGGAGGTGATGCACCAAAATAGGGTGTTTATTCCTACCTCTGCCCATATATGCATAGTTCACTAGTCGTAACCTCAAAGAATACATATTCAGACCTTGTTTACTCTAACAACCACACGCAAATTAGATAACAAAAGAATTCTATTCACTCAATATCATTTAAATGCCAAAATAGATACAATCATGCAAATTGTAGAATATAGACAAGAACATTAACTAGAGACGAAGAAATCTTGCATAATGTGTTAATGGATGAAAGAGATACAATAGAGAGTTACAATGACTCAAAGGAAAAGGGAATTTATAATGCACATGCACAATATGCCAAGGAAAAATAGAGACGAATCTACTTGAGAAGTTACAAAAAGATATGCTTTTATACCTTAAGCATAACTCGATATTTCTAAAAGAACCACCTCACAACCACTACATTCAACCCCTACTAAAAATCTAGAAAATATCTAATCATAGTACAAAACTAGATGTTGGAAATTCACTTGTCCACCAAATAAAGCTCTAAGAGGTTAGGAACAATGGTCCTTAACTTTTGACTAAATAAATGGATCAATAGGTGATGATGGAATGTTCATTTATTTTTATCAAACCTGGGAAATGATGAAAGTGTTTGCATGAGATCAAAAAGATTGGATCCATCATCAAGGAGTTGCCTCCACTATCATAAGTGCACCAAATTGATTGTGTCATTTGGAAAATGGAGTCAACCATCAATCCTTTCCATGTGGACTAAAGGATTGATGGACCAAACATCTTTTACCATTCTACCACCTTGGCAACATTTAACCTTATATTTTATGTTTGACCACCTGTGATCATAGTTTCGCTACCACCTTTCTTCAATAATAGTTCTTGCTTGTGAAACCACACCCAATTGGTTATTGCTACTTCGCAGCTTGTCCTTGACATCTTTCATTAACCATCGTGACCTTGTGAAGATTGAGATCTTGAATGCATTCACATTGTCGCCACTTTGACCTAAAGTTCACCTTCTAACCTTTTGACCAAGTGAAACAAAGAAATCACTTGATCACAATTCTAACTATAGCTTCCCTCTTAACATGATGCAATAGTGCATTGGCCATATATTTGGAAGATCTAATGGTGTGAAATGTATCCTTGATAAATTAAAGATTTTGTCCTTACCACATTGTAGTGACTTAAACCATAGTATGCCAAACTCACCTTGTAACCATGTGAAAACAACACAATTGCCTCGTTAGGACCTTGACTTGGGTTGAACTATTCAACTAAATCTATGATAGTTCAAACACAAAGCAATCACACCTTCACCACTTGAACATGAGTAAGCATTTAACCCACTGCAACTATGCAAATCGTACAGTTGCAATTTGAAATGTTCTATGGCATAACATGAAGACAGAGGATATAACCAAAATTATTTCATGAAAACTATAGGTGACCACTAAAAAAATTATCATTTGAATATGATTTTATGGTAGGAGGGACTTTTCGATTATAAGGAGAAATTTAGAAATTAAAAACTAGATTTGAACCTAGAGAAGAAATAAGAGTTGAACAAGAGATATCTAATTTTTTTTTGCAAAATAATCACCTTGTTGAACAAATGATTGGAAGTATAAATAAAGAAGGTACGAAAAGAATCAAGGTAAGTGAAGAATCATTTTTAATTTCTCAAGTTGAGCTTAAGTATGATAATGAAGCTTGTAAAGATGGTTGTTGGATCAAATCTATGAAAGAGGAATTAGAACATATTGAAAAGAAAAAGACTTGGAAAATTGGTTCCAAGACCTAAAGATAAGAATGTTTGATGCAAAAGCGTCTTTAGTCAATGAGCAATCTTGAATAAAAGAAATTTGTTATTTTTTGTATCTATCTTCTGTTCATGAAGTAGTCATTGATACTTCTGGTTTTGAGTTGAGTGTGGGTGACATCATATTGAGGACCTATTTTAGATCCTTATTCTAAGAGTGCATGAGCTTTTATGCCTTGTACCTTGAGTTTTGCACCATTCTTTTGTATCTCCAATTTTATCCAGCATGGCATGTTATTTCTTTTGGTCTAGTTTCCTTTGATGACTTGGCATATTGGATGGTGATAGGTCAACTCCTTGCTCATGTTTGGACCTATCCTTAAGTGCATGTGAACAATTGATGCCCATTTCATCAGTTATAGTTTACTCTTCCAAGGTAAGACCTATATTGTAATTAAATGCCTGTCTAGCTGACTTGTAGTCTAGATAGCTATATAAGATCTTGAGTTTGATGTAGAAAAGGAGCATGATAGATAGATTAGTAGGAGAATGATGATAAATAGAAAGAAGTCTCAATATTACAATCTTCAAACTTTGAGGTTGTATTTAATTTTATGGCCACAACTCGAAAGGCCTTACAATTGGGCATGTTAGTTACTTGTGATGAAATATTTTATCATCAGTAAATACATGCATTATGTTGCAATTTTGTGTTTTATTTCTGTGTAAAGTCTTTTAAAGTTGTTAGGTGATTAGATGTGATCTCTAATTGGTTTCCTTTCCCTACCAACCTTGCATAACTATTATTGGAGCAAAATGGGTATTCAGAAACAAGAGGAATGAACAAGGTGAAGTTATGGGAAAAAATAAAGAATAGTTTTAAAAGGTTATTCACAACAAGAGATGAATATTTTGAAGAAACTTTTGCACCTGTTGCTAGACTATAAGTAGTGAGAATGTTTGTGTCATATGTAGCTAATTTTTTTTTAATGTTTATCAAATATCCATGTTAAATTAGTCTCTCTAAATGAAGATCTTGAACAAGAGGTATGTACATTGAACAACTAGATCATTTTCCTTTGATAGATACAAGGACATGGTTTGTAGATTGAAGAAAACATTTAATGGACTAAAACAAGCACCTAGGTCTTGGTATGCAAGATTGGATAAACACTTGAGAAATATGAGATTTGTGAAAGGTAATGTTGACAATAATTTGTACCTAAGAAATAATGATGATGGATTTCTAATTTTTGTAGTATTTGTGGATGACATTTTTTTGGAGGAAATGATTAACCTAGTATGACATTTTAATATGAAATAAGGAAGGAATTTGAGATGAGGATGATGGAGAAATGAAATACTTCTTAGAATTTCATATTGCATAAAAAAAAGATGGCATATTATATCATAAGTTAATTATCTTAAAGAGTTGTTAAAGAAAGTTGGTTTGGATGTAAACCTATTTGAACGCTTATGGTAACTAGTTGTAGGTTATCTAGCAAAGATGAATCCCCTAGTGTAAAATTAACAAAATACATATCTATGATTGGTGGATTTCTACATTTGACACATACATAAGATTTCAGGCAGATCCTAAAGAGAAACAACTTGTAGTAGTAAAAATAATTATCAAATACTTGAAAGGTATGCCTAATTATGGTTTATGGTATAAGAGATCACATGATTCCACATTATGTGCATACACAAATGTTGATTGGGAAGGAATTATAGATGCCAGAAAAAACACTACTGGTGGAGAATTCTTCTTGGGATGAAGATTGGTTTCTTGACTGTTCAAGAAAGAGGATTGCATTTTATAAGGTAAAGCATAAGTAAAGTATGTAGCAGAAAAATAATTGTAATTATATAATTTGGATGAAGGAGATGTTGAAACACATTGGAAAAGATTTTAATAAGACTTTTATTATACATTGTGATAACACAAGTGTAGTAAGTATGTAAAATAATCTTGTTTTACATTCAAATACAAAACATACATCTATTAAATATAACTTTTTGAAAGATAAAGTTGTAGAGAAAGAAATCATATTGGACTATGTTAGCAAGGAGAAAATATAAGATATATTTATAAAACCTTTGGCTAAAGATACATTTGAGTAACTAAGAGGTATGCTTGGGGTTATGCCCTAACATACTTCAGAGTTGTCGATGCAGAGGTTGCATAGTTCAGTTGGTAGTAGAGCATTATATATTTTACCTAGACCATATGCTTGATGCTTCTCTTATAGTGGAGTGTTAATGTTTGAGTTGAGTGATTGAGGCATTTTGGTATTAGTATTTAACACTATCTTTGGACACTTGATCTTGAACATATTATTTTGGAAATGATTGAACTTAGAAAATGGGCATAATGATACCTTTTTCATTGATGTCAATGGAGAAGAGAAGTGTACATGAAAAATAGTATACTTGATAGAGAGAGAATAGTCATTATGAGAAAAAAAAAATTACATGCAAATATAACCAATATCAAAAAATAATAGATCACACAGAAAAGAACACAAGACACCAAGATTTAACGTGGTTCACCCAATCCCTGGGCTACATCCATGAAACAAAAAGTTTGATATTATTACCATATAGTGATTACAACCTAATTACAATGAGTAATCCCTTACTAATCAATGCTGCCAAAAGAACTAATTTTTGCATCACCTTATAAAATAATCCCTAACCCTAAGCCCTTTTATACAAGTATTAAACCACTTTAGGGTTATAATTAATAATTACATGTCAGCCCAAAATATTGATAAAATATAACTTATGAAATATATACAAAACTTTCTTGATCAGTGACCATAAACTAATAGAGAGTAATGCATTGATTGATGCATCGGGGAGATTAACACCCTCATTGTACATGATGGTTAATGTATGGTTGTGATTTCAACATAAAAGAAACTCTTTACAACCTCTCTAAAACCAAGATGTATGTTTACATTCATGGGAATCATGAATGGGTAAGCAAAGACATATAAGGAAGAGATATATTTGGTATTCATGGAAATTAGATATTTTTAATCTATGTTTCCATCAATGCCAAAGGGAGAGATTGTTAGCATGATATTTATGGTTATTTTGTGGGGGGGGTATCATAGCATTTCTCAAGACATCAATTTGATCTTATGTGTTGCATTCATGATAGAGTTTTTCATTGATGTCAACATACACCTTATTCTATGAATATATTTAGAGTTATAGAGAGAATTATTTTATGCAGCCAATAGTCAATGAGATATGTTATGTGAACTTGAAGGTATATTTAGGACATAATCCTTATGCTATTTCCATGTTTACAAAAATAGATATGCATTTGAGATAGAGTTATGTGATGTCCTCTAAAGGTTTAGTTTAGAAAGAGTTTATAGAAAGTGTGTACTAGGGAATTAATTATACCTTCTAATAGAGATGAAACCTAGTTTGGTATGTTTAGAGGATGGTCAAAGACATGTTGAAGATGTTATCCCATGGTTGAAATAGAAAAATTAGATATGCAGTTTGAGCTGATTTATTGAAGATTGTTCAAAGTATTATTTTCTATGAGCCGACTATTGTAAATCTCATTGTAAAAAGAGTATAATTTTAATATAACATATAAATTTAACATCTTAAGAATTTCCTATATTATTATTGTACATTAAGAAAGTCTCAAGGTTGACTCAATATTTGTACTAGGAGTTAGAGAAGAGATTAATTTTGATTGATGTACTATGAGATTCAAAGGATTTGTTGTTTGGTTAGTTTAGAGATCTTGGATATGCTTATTTAGAAGATTTTCTAGTGAATATTGATTCTAAGGCTATTTGGAAAGTGAGTCTAGCTATCCTCCTTTCAACTCTTAATAGAGTTGGAATCTTCTAACAATGATTAAAAGTATCCTAATAGGGATTCATATGTACTAATTATATTTCATTAGCTCCTAATAGATTCTATCATTTCACAAGGAACATTTCTATTAGTACATCATTTTGCATGTACCATACCCATTGGGATTTTCCCTCTCATCAAGGGTTTCCATAGTAAACATATATGGTGTTATTGTGCATGGTTCTCTTTATATGGTTATTGCATCTATTATTTACATGTTTTAGAATTAATAAATATATTAAGAGTTACTATAAGCATATAATTGATTCACCCCACATCCAAAAATTATCTTTGTGGACTTTACTTTCTAGTAGTATGGACTCCTAACCTCCTCCCTAAGATAAACTTCTTTTGATGGGCAATGACTCATATAAAAATTATTACCATAGATAACCTAACCAAGAGAGGATCTATGATTCCTAACAAATGTATTTTATGTGAAAAAGAAGCTAAGTCTATAAAGAACCTCTTTATGCATTTCTCCTTCTCTGGTGAGCTTTGGAGTCTTATTTTGCAATATTTTCAATACAATTTGGCTATGCAAAACTCTTTAACAGATTTGATTTATCTTTGGAGTAATTCACCTTTCCTTCAGCCTGTATTGAAGAACCTTTGCGGTCCCATGGATTGTCTCAAAAGAAAGAAACAATAAAACCTTTAGAAATGAAAGTAAAGAGGTCCTTTCCTTTTTCCATGTAATAAAAAATATTATATTAAAATACATAAATTGTGCTTCTTTCACACGGGTTTCTCTTTCTTGGGATTGCTAGATTTGGGAGTAAAAAATGATTGGAATATAATCAAAGCCTAACCAACCTTAATTGGAAGAGTATTTGGCATGCAAAAAGCTATAGATAAATTCCCCCATAAGTGAATTATCTCAAGTGCAATGCTGATAGTTGCTCTAAGGGAAACCTAGGTATCACTAGTGTTGGTAGATTAATTAGGGATAATAAAGACAACTTGATATTGGGATTTGCCAAGAACCTAAGAATTAACACAAATAACTTTTTTGAAGGGATGACAATGTGATATGGTACTAAAATGTTGTAGGATTACAAGGTGGATAACATAATTATGGAAGGAGACTCCAAGTTCATCATTGAAATTCTTTAAAACAAATTTAAAGGCTTGTAGAGATTGGCTCATCTTCTAGAGGATTGTGGTAGATGCCTGGGTATGTGTAGGATCATGGTCAACCAAACTATGCTTTTAACAGGCAATAAAAATTAAAAAATCAAGGTTATGTCAACTTGACATGCAATTTTCTACTTGTTATTGACTTTATATCAAAAAGTTGAGAGAAAAGAATCTTTAGAAAATTGAATCTAGTTTTTAAACTATTAGGACTTATCTCAAAAAAAATAAAAATTAATTGGTCAAAATTTTGAATTTTAATGCAATACTACAAAAATTTCAGAACAAAAATAAGAAGTAGACGTATGTCTGACCACCTTAATCAAAATCAAATGATAATATTTTTTAATAATATTTTAGATATAAGTAGTAGACTCATGCCTAGATGTAACACATATTTTTGGGTATTTTTAATGTAAATAAATAATAAATAAAAATTTTTTGACTTTAGTATTTTTGGAACAAAAAACTCTCGTGTCTGACCACCTTAACTATTTCAAAACTCTGCAAAATTCAATTTTTCATTTTTTTACTTATAGTAGAAGAAACATAGAATGTGATGCATCTTTTGGATTCAAAAAATGTTGTACCATTTGAAAGCTATAGTTGTTTTTTGAGTAGTGTGTGAGTCAACACTTTATATGTAATTCCATTAGAAAATAAGTAATAATTACTTACTAAACTCATAATTTGAAAAACCTTACATTTATGGAAAGCTATGAACTTTATTAAGAAACCCTTTTCATTTCATCAAATTTTGGTGAAAAAAAAGTCGTCAGCTACATGTTTGAAGTAAAAATCACACAAAAACAGGCCAAAAGCACATTTTTATGATGTTTTTAAAGTTGACCATATAGGTTTGGTATCAAAAGATATAGTAGAACTTATAAAGATATTAATTGTTTTCATTTAGTATCAAGGTGGGTGAGAAAAAAGTTGGAATAGATTTCGAAATGGTTGGAGATATTTCAAAACTACAAATTTTTCAGATCGACACTTTTTGGTACACCATGATCCTGCACATACCCACCTATTATTCTTCAATAATGGTAAAATTGAACACACTTTATCATAAGGGAACATAACTCCTGACTATTTGGCCAACTAGGGGCTAGTCTTTGAGGAATGGAAACATTACAATTATGGATTGTAATCAGGATCTTAAGGATATTATAAAAAATAATAGGAAAATTTTCCCCCAGGGGTTATGGTGATGGAAGATTGAGGCGTCCTTCTAGGGTTCCTATGCATTTTTTGACTTATATACAAAAGTTTCAAATAATGATGTAGAAGTTAAAAAGTTTTTTTCCAAAAAAACATCTTTATTTGGTTTTGTGAAATTATTTTGGTAGACAAGGATGAGTTTTTGTTCAAAATTGTTAGGGATGGGTTTTCTAAATTAGAAATCCTCTTTTTAATTTAGTTATCCCAATCTTTATAGTTGTCACGACTATGATGATTGACTTTTTGGCTTGCATCCTATACAATTATTATAAGGTTTGGGAAATCTTGTAGAAAATGTGCAAGTATTGCAATATTATTATGAAGTATCATTTATTTATTTCTCTTATTGCAACAAGGGATGTGGAGGTTCCAAAAAGGACATTGGGTATGCCTCAAGATTTGAGGAAGGTTCAGAACTTCTTATGGGATGGAAGCATTATAATTAAAGCCACAATTATTTGGCATCACTTAATATAGTTTCTTAACATTCTCCAGCTCTTCGCTAGACTTCGCAAAGATTTGAGAATTTTCACTTGTAAAGGCTTGAAAGTTATATCACATAGTGTGAGGTTGAGAAGAAGGTTGTTGTTAGGATTAATTTGGACATAGAGGTGAAAGATCATATTTTTGAAAAAAATTACATTATGGGTGGCCCTCCAAATCATTTTGAATCAAGGAATTGCAGAGAATTTCTCTAGAACAAGGAAATTTAGGAGTATTTTGAAAGGATGGGTTTTGACAACTATATCCATTCCATGCATGGCTACAATAACCTATTTTATTTAAAATTAACCAACTCTTGGCATAAAGATTGAGTTGCAATTGGAAGCATAAAATCATGGTTACTCTAAGGATTGTTGGAGAAGCCACTGATTTGAAATGTAAAGGAGTAAATATGGAGAGAAAAGGAACTAGATACTAGAACAAGTTCAATCAATTTTTTTTGAAGGCAGTCAATCTAGCCTATGTGGTATCAACCTAATAATGGATGGGGACCTCTCTCTTCCCCATCCTTTTGAAGTTGTCTACATGTGGATTATAAAATAATTTACTTTATAAGGGTGATTAACTAGTTATCGCAGTAACCACTTCCCTCTATTAAACCCAATAAATGTTCTATTTTTTTTTCTCCTCCTTGGAAAATAGTATTGTTAATTGTGATAACCCGTTGCTCCACCAAGGTCTCATCTTCATCCTTTCATGTTTATTCCCATCACCTTGGTTTAGGTTATTGTGTTACTTATCCTAATAATTTCCCAAGTAATATCAGTTTCTTGGTGAAAATTGAAGCATTAGAATCTGACCCTTTATCTCAAAATATCCATTCCTCCTTAAGAGGAAAAAGAAAAAAAATAGAAGGAAAAACTTTTTTCCTAATCTAAAACCTAGTATTTGGAAGAATTTCTCCTAGAAAAAAATAGCTACTAAGCACAAAAACCCTTTTACTAAGTCCAATCTTGTGGGTACTCTGAAAATGTAGTAGAATTGTGAAAGAGATTATTGAAGTTGATAAGAAACACTCTGAGGGTAATTCCTAATTAGACTATAGACTTGAGTTTGGCTCAAGGAAAAGAAGGTCTTGTAGACTCAGGAATAAAAATGACAATAATTATAAGTAAGAAACCAAGGATGGTACCCTCGAAACCCAAAATGATTAAAATACTTGTCAGACTAAAATTGAGGAAATCCTTGTTAAAGAAAAAGATAGAGAAACTAAGGATGAAGATTATGAAGACAAGGAAGTGGAAGAGACACAAGAATAAAAGAAGGATACAAAAGAATCCCAAATTGAATTTTACTTGGAGCTACATAAGGATATCATGGATACTAACCAATGAGCTAAAGAGGATAGTAGAGTTCAGGAAGATCCTATTGTTAAATTATAGAGCTAAATGGACCAAATGGAGAAGAATCTCTTGGGTTAGATAACAAACCTCTAAGATAAGATCAAGGCCTTGAATAATTTTTTTTCTTTTGAAGCTATAACTAGCTTTGAAATTAGGGTTGTGGTTTCCACTCTCGATAGAATTCAAATAGAGATGATGACAAGGGAAATCATTGGCACTATCATGGGGAGAAGCAAGTTATTAAAGAAAGTTGAGTTTCTCACAAAGGACAAGTAGGAAGTTATGCAAGGCTCTAATGATGTTACTATTAGAAATAGATAATAATGAGAGTGGGGTGAATCGGTATTCTACAAAATTTTGTCCACAACTAAATATTGTTAATTACTTTATAATTTGTATATGAAAGTAAACCAACAATGTTGAATAATAAATATAACCATACACAAAGAGAACTCATAAAACCATTATTTGTTAACTAGGGAAGCCCTACCCAAGGGAATATCCTAGTGGGGATGATACCCGCAAGATGATCCACTAAACAAAAGAATTCTATTAAGGATATTGACCCTTTTAGGAGTGTGTCAAATACATATAATATCTTGAGTTCTTGTTAGAGGATTGGGCCCTGTTAAAATCCTTAGCCCTATTAGGAGTTTGTAGATCAAATTCAATGTATGCAAGAAGAGTCCACTACCTTAACATGCAATATACAAATAAGTTGCTTCAAAAGAATAGATTTACATACAATATTGTCTTATTGTTGTATCACACTTGCTCTAATAATACATCAAATTTTGCATCACACAAGGCTTGTAAATTACTCAAGATTTCTTCACAATAGTTGACATCATATTTGCATTACTTACACATCCACTACTAGCTACACAAGATATGGTCTTTACTTAAATCTCACAAATTATCAAAACTTTTCTTAGTCAGACTTGATGCCTTCATAGGATTGACTAATTATAAAATAACTTGGGTTTAACATCTAGGATGTTGACCCGCCATGGTTAAGTAATTATTTTGTTTCCAAAATAATTCCTTAAGCTGTACAATTTAATATACTATCATTCTCTGTTAATTACCTATACTGGTAATCCTTTTGTAACTTATGCCATACTATTTGTATAGATCTATGCACTGACATACATCATCATGACATTGTCAACTATCAATCTTCAAGTACACATGAGCTAACTCAAAGTTTTTCAACCATACATACCATATCTATCTCTATACTATTGCAAATTGTTTAACACTTTAACAATTTTCTAACTTTGATTACATCATGAAATACCAAAATGGATATGTTTCCATAAATGATAAGACTCATATATCTACCTAGCCATATTTCTAACAATCTCCCCCTTTGGCATTGATGGAAACATTTGGGAAAATTGGTTAAGTCCCAAAATGATGTCATACAAAACAATAAGTAACTACTAAAAAAAATGCCTTCAAAACTTGAAAATTCTATTCATGTCTTGATGGATCATTTCATTCCTTATCACTCCTTTACAATGATTTCTTAGATATATAGCTAATCACCCCCTTAAATATACATATAAAATTTTCTTAACATACTTTTCCCTTACATATAGAAATATATACATATACAGATTTTCCTTACATACTTCTCCCCTTTGACATCAATGGCAAAGGTGTAAGAACAAAAAAACTGTGTTAGTTTTTTCTGATCAACTTGACATTCTAGATATACAATCTATGAAATCATGTTTTAGGTTATCAAAACCATTCTTCTATTTTTCCTTGATTGCATCAGATATATTGATGAGTGCATCAAGTGCCTAGGATGTCACTTCCATTGCGCTCAAGTCAGTATAGGAAAATTTGTCATAGGATGCCTTAGTTGTAAAGTTCTCCTCCAATTGCCTTTAGAAAATGATAACTTTAGAAGATAAATATGCTTTGAGGATAGAGAATTTGTTTATTACCTTCTCCTTATCATATTCAATGCCTTTGATAGCATTGTGAATTCTCTCCATTTCTATTCCAATATCATCAATATTTTCCTCTGGTTGCTATAATCTGATAGTGAGTGTTTGATGCTCACTCATTTTGCCTTTGATCAAATTATCAAATTTTGATAGGTGATTGTATGACATTGCACATTGTCCATATAACTTCTTACCTTCATCTATGTTCCTCCTCATCTCTTTAATGTACACATTCAATGTTTATAAGTCATTCTTGACATTGTTGCATACTGTGTCAAATAATGATGCATCACACTTTGTCTGTACTTGTATTGAATAAATTTTAGACAAAGCAATGAATTTTGCATCAAAATATCTTACTAATTCTTTTGTCATTTTCTCGTATGTCTAGTTTTCTAACAGATGTTTGCACTATCTTTTGCATTCTTTTCAAAACCTCTACTAGTGTTCTTTCCAAAGTTTCCAAAGACTTATTCTTCTGATGAAGTTTTCTCAAGGAGCTCATTAATCCTTTCTGATCATCATCATCATTAGATAACATTGGCAATGGTTTAACTTTTGTTGTTGGGTAGCTGTTGCAATAGGTATAACTACTGGTGCAACATAAGCTATGCCAGCTTCATGTTGAAAGACTACCATTCTAGATTTAGTTTCTACATGTTTCACATTGGGCAAGAATGCTGGCTCTTGCATCACAATCTTCCATTTCTACTATAGTTCATAAATTTCCTTTACTTCTACCTTCTTTTTTTCTTCTTCTACTTTTCTTTCCTCCTTCTCTATTCCTATCCTTCTCTCTTCTTCTTTTCTTCTTTCTTTCTCCTTATTCATTTCTTCTCTCTTTCTCTTCTTCTTCTTCTTCTGCTTTCCTCTTCTCATCTTCCATTTTTTTGTAAATAATTTTCTTGCCGTTTTCTTCTTTCTTCTTCTTTTCTCTTTATTTCTCTCTATTTTTCCTCTTCCTCTAACTTTTTCTTCTCTTTATTTCTCTTTACTTCTTCATCATCTTCTTCATCTAAGCTAGTATAGGAAATAATATTTCCAACTATGTTTGTCTCATATGCTACAAAAGAGTTCTCTTTGGTATCGATAGTTATCTATGTACTATCCACTTGCATGGATTCAGTACCAATAACTATGTGTGGAGGTGAGTAAGTTTGTAAAGTTTCCTCAACCTCTTCTTCATCCTCTCTAGGAGTACTAGCCTCATCATATATATGAATTTCTATTTCAAGCTACACACTTTCCTTGGTGACTTTAGGCATGGAAGTCATATACTTCAATATGGATTCTTTAGCTTCCTTCTTTATCTCTTCATAGTTTCCTCCCATAAGAAGAATTGATCTTCTTTTATTCCTTAGCAAAGGCTCAATTCCTTTCAAAATTATTTCTACATCCTCATTGGTGTTGACTATAATATAATCCCTTTTAGACTATAATATAATCTTTGTGTGACCTTCAATGAGTTCTTCACTCATTTCATATCCCATGGGTTTAGTAAAATTTACTCTAGGTTCCACTACTTCCATACAAGTAGTGTCAGTCTCTACCATAAAACATATTTCATGTTTATATTTCTCTACCATAGAGGAAGGGATTCTATATCTTTTCTTCATCTTTGATTGGAAAATTTTCATCATTTGTCAATGTCTTTGTCTGTGACATCTTCTAGTCTGGCTATATAGCACTATGTGATCAACTTCATTGAACACTCATCACTATCCCAATTTATCATTTTGGGACACTACTTGGTTGCATAAAAAAATAGATGTGTTAATAAGGATTCAAATCTAAAAAATGAATTCTTAGATTTCTTCAACTTCACAATGTTATCCAACAACATCAGTCTAATAATTTCACACATGTTTTCTTTCTTCTTCTCTGCTACCATTAAATAAGCCACAAGTAAAAATATTTTTGGCACCACATTTAATCTAGAGCTATGACTCAATTTATATCCTATAATCTTGCTTAATACTCTAAATCCATTGTCCTAGATCAAGTCAACTCTCACATTCCTTCCATCAAACTTAGTTTTCAAGTTTGTCTCAACAATCTTTCTTACATTCTTATCATTTATTGGATTACAACTTTCATTGCTTAAACCTATGACCTTATGAATTAGGTTATTTTCAATTATCGTAGGCACACCTTCTAAACACAAAATTTCTTCATAGACTCTACTCATAATAATTTTTCTCCACTCATGATTATCAAATTCTGTATAAAACATATACTTAATCAAGTTTAGTTCATTTAGGTATGTGTACTCAAATTTTAGTGTTAGATCTCCATTACACATGACTCCAAAATCCTTGTGAATATCTTCATCTCTAACACTCTCAAATTTAAAATGAATATAGCTTTTAACATCTTCTACGTGAAGTACATTTGGTAGGATTAGAGAAAATGCTCCTAATGAATCATCAATGATAGAAATAAGTAGGTGCTTCTTGAACTTGTACCTAGGTCTCTCACTTATATCACAAACTGACTGGCTTGTCATACTATTAACTATTGATACTAAAAATTCCAACTTATTTCTTCATCAAACACCTTTAATATCGTGTATTAGGGCTTTTGCACCTTTGCACTTCAAACACTTCACTATATACTTGAATCCAATTTGAAATCACTCACAAATTGCTCCAAACACTGCACATGATCAATAGTATTGAATATCTTACTCACAATCCTTAAATTATTTCAAATTAACTCCATATTAACTATGCATCTACTTCATCTTCAAAAGCTGTCACTGATTACTAGTAAACTCATTTTCTTCCATATGACTTACTGCAGTCATAAAAATGCTTGCACATTCAACCATGGCTTTATTTCTACGTCATTTACCTTCTACTAACTATGCAACTTCTAATACAAATTCTATCATTAGTTCAGATTAACTGACACTCTCCCTCTACTGGAAATGTTTAATTCAAATATGATGAGTCATAAATAATTTCTTACTTCAATCTTCCATTAAGTGCATCAAAATAATTCTCTTGCAAAACTGTATGAGAACTTTCTAGATTACTTTCTTTCACAAAAGCTTCTTTGAATTCATCAACATGCTCTTTAATTGCTTCCTTCTAACTATTGGATCATTTCTTTTATCATTTCTGTTATTGTTCCTTCTATGATTAGGATTCCTGTTGAAGTTCCTTCTATCCATTTTGCAAATTCTTGTTGTGTATCCAAAGTTATTGCATAAGTTCTATCATACAGGTGATTCCTTCTTTGATTGGTTCCATTCTAATTTTTAGGTACTATGTAATTCCTTGCAATATGTCTAGGATTATTACACTTGTAACATACAATCTATTTCCTTTCACCATTAGGTATTTCTCCATTGAAGTAGATGTACTTTAACATCTTCCTCCTTCATTTCCTATAGGGTTAGTATTTCTAAACATTCTACTATTTCCATTACTACTATCAAACTTGGGTTTCTTACAATCTACAACTTTATGTCCATAACCATGAAAATTATAATAATAGAAATTAATGATAGGTTTAAAGGAATTTTCTATGCAATCTCTCTTCATATGGCCAAATTCATTGCATATGAAACATCTACCTTTGAATTCATGTCTAACTTTTTTCGATAATTCAACTTGCTTAGGTTCATCAACTTACTCTATTTTCTTCAGCTCCACATGTTTCTAAGACAAATCAATAAGTTCAACTTCTTTAGATACTTTTTTAGATATGCTTGATTCAATATTACTTTGATTAATTTCTTTAGGCTTAGGGGTTTCAACAATCAGGTCTGTTTCTTTTCTAATTTTAGTTTTCTTGGTTGATTTCTCAATAAGATATCCAAGACCTATCTTATCATAAGAGGGTCTATGATAAAGTATTTTGTCATCAATTTTCTCACTACTAGAATACAACTTCTTTTAATTGATGTTTAGCTTTTCTCAACTCTCCTTTCACAATAGTTTTGTACTTTTCTAACTCAACATGTTCTAACTTAATAGAGTCTAATTTAGAAGTCACTTGAGTCAACTGGGATCTAAGGTTTGCATTGTCATTTTTTAGATCTAGCTCATTCTTACTGTCATCTTTCTTTAGACTTAACTTAAGTTCAACAATTTTAAACTCATGTTTCAAGATCTAATTTTCTTTCTTGAGGATTCCTACTTCATCACTATCACTAATATATGCTAATTTGTTTCCTTGCTAGATTTCAGTTCATCAATCTTGTCTATCAATTTTCCAATGTAGATTTTTGAATCTTCATACATATCTTTTAGGTTATCTCTTTCTTCTACAAGAAGATCAATTTGTTCAAGAGCTTCTTCATGATTTCTTTTTAACTATTTCATATTCATAGGGATCTTACTCAGGATGTTAAGCCTCTTCTGAGTAATTGTGTTATGATACTAATTTTTAGAAATAGATAATATTGAGAAGGGAGGGTGGGGGTGCGAGGGTGGGACATGGGGTGTGAATCAATATTCTATAAACTTTTGCCTAATATTGGATATTGTTAATTACTTTATAACTTGCATATGAAAGTGTATCATCTTAAAATGGAAGCACTTTTATGTTAAGAGTGTTTATACCTTTGAGTAAGTGGTTTGGGGTCATGTCAAGCACCTTAAATGAGTCTTTGCATGGATTTTATTGTTTTCCCCTTGTTTGATTTTTCTTTCTCTATTTTCAGCCTATTTCTGACAAGCTACTCTATGAAACTCAAGAATTTGGCCTTTGGGTCAAGCTTGACCTTGAGCCTAACCTAGGTCAAGGATGACCTCGACCCTCACCCAGGGCAGGGTCAACCTCATCCTTGACCCCAAGTCCTCTTTTCAATTTCTAGGAGTTTTGTGATTTTGGGCTTTAGAAAGTTTCTTTTCCTACTTCTAAGTTAGTTGTTTTAGGTTTCAAAATGGTAGACTCTTAAATTACATTTAATCTAGGTCTATTATGAGGGTTAAGGTTAAATGATATTTAATGCTCCTATGTCGGCATTCTCTAGGAGTTAGATCTCTATATAAGGAAGCCTCTTCCTATCATTTTTCTCTAAGATGCATTGTGATATTATGCGAACTATTATCTTTCTACATCCATTATTCCATGAAGTGAAGTTCTAACTAAGCATTCAAGTGTTCAAGCATCCAATTCATCAAGGAGGTGTAACGCCCTGCTAAGGGATCCAAAAGAATTAACCTAAAGTTTTAATAAGTTTGCTAAACATTTTATTTTTTTTTAAAGTAAGAATGTATAACATACACATCAAACACATAGTAGCAGAAGCAATAACATGTAATCATCAACACACATACATAATAGGTTACATTCCTTAAGGATCCCAAGATGTTGAGTCACTTTTAAATTTAATTAATTCTAAGTCTAATAACTACCACATCTGCATGAAAGAATAATAAGAAAGTCCAATGTCCATATAATATACATTTGTTCTGAATGCCTCTTGGCAAATTAATTCAGAATGCTCAATCATCCATTGTACATGTCACAGGGTATGAAAGGCTTAAAAGAATATACATATGTAAAAATAGATATACATCATCCTCAAATCCATTTATACAAGGTACAGTAAAATAAATGAAATCATTCACCATACATGATACATCCATAATGATAAAACATCCATCATAAAATCTAACCATCCATCATAATAATCCGTGAATAGAATGATGGTAAATGCCAACCAAGAAAGCTCCAGCCATAGTGACCACGAACAGATCTCAATAGTAAGAGTAAAAAGCACTACCACCCGACTGCATGGAACCTAAATGGTCCACTCCCACCACGCCGAGGAGATAGTCTCAAGTCCTAAATAGGATATCAAAACACAAAACACAAGTACTCTCTAAGTTTCAGAAAACCTAAAAGTATACTAACTCAAAGGTTCCAACATAGATAGACATCTAAACCTAGAGGCACACAAGACATATAGGAAACCTACTATGCAAGTGGGAAAGTGTCATCACATGAATCACATTGGAAGTTACCCGAGCAATCCCTCAGGAATCTCGGGTCCCCAATAATCCTGCGGCCACTAGTACCCTCTCATACTAACAAGGCATACTATGGAATGCAAGGTCGCAACCAAGCATTCTCTCTACCCCATCCTAGTCTGTACTAGCACTCAAGGCATGGGAGAGAACATATAATTATCTTATTAGGTTCATTTAAGTCATTATTTAGGTGAGATGTTTTCACTTATTAAAACAAACAACTTACAATGAGTCATCCCCAGAGCCACTTCGGGTCTCTCGTCCCTCATTGCAAGCCACTTCCTGACACTACACATAGATAACCTACCCTAGGCTCATGAAATCACAAAACACAAATCCACCTTAGTCCTATACAAGCGATTGGAAAGCATCAAAAGATAAACCACAATAGTCACATCAGTTCTCCACAAGAAACTAGAAAGCATCAAATAATAATCATAATGATCACAACAGTTCTCTATCAGCAACTGAAGGCATCAATGATAAGTCACAATATCCAATGGTTCTCCAATGAGCAACCAACAAGTATCCCAATAATAGATCACAATAATGATCGAAGACTCTAAAATGATCAAGTCAAAACATGTCACAACATGACATCATCAAGAACAAATCACTTTAAAACACCTCAGCTTCACACAAGGAAACTAGAAAGCAACATCATTCAGTAAATACAAACATGTCATAGAGCACATCAACACATCACTGTGGTTGGATTTAGAAAGATCGAGACCAAAACAACATATCATCTCAATCACATAATCCCTCGAGCCTTTGGTAACAACCTAAACTGGTCAATATCTAATCAATCCCCAAAAACCCCAAAATGCAAACATCATATATAAAACAAAACGTAGGTATCAAGTTTTGGTTTGATTGAAAACATGTTAATCAATGAGGTTTCCATTTTATTTCAAAGTATGTTTCAAGTTCAAAAGATTTCTAGATAACCCTACAAATTGACCCATTTACTTACTCAGATGAAACTAGGATTATCCTCCCATCATATTTTAAAACAATAATTCTACAATTTAACCAATTAGTATTCATCATTAATTACCTTTAATTAAATTAATTAATAATTATAGGTCTAAACACTCATATTAATATCTTTATTAATTATCAATTTATTAATATATAACCAAAAGCTTATTAATAAATTAATATTTACAAAACTTTCTTTAAAATGCATTAATAGATAAATTATTACGTGTTAAAAAAATTTAATAAAACATTATTAAATATTAATAAAGTTAATATATTAAAAATGATATTTAATATTAAAATCTTTTTAATAATTAATATAATTCAAATAATAGCCAATAGTGGCATGTTGTGATGGTGAAGTTGTTAAGTTGTTATCCTTGCCATCAAGGTTCAAATCCAATGGGGATGAGGTCCCCTATTTGTGGCCTCACTGGTTCATAGCTCCAGGTCAAAGCGTTTACCCCTTTAAATATATATATATATATATATATAATTCAAATAATAATTAAAATTTAATAAAAGTTATTAAAAGTTGAATTACCATCATGCATCATATATAATCAAACTTAAAACAAAATTGCAAGCGATTACATTAATCGCTATGGCAGTATCATATACTGCAGGCCTGCTGTAGTAGGGTACTGTTGTAGCCGCAATAGTACATACTGCGACACGCGGCAATGAACAGATGGGTAGTGGTGTGGGTCAACGACCCCCCTCCCCCCCCCCAATATATATATATATATATATATATATATATTATAAAATATTTTATCATAAATATTATGTTTTCAAAATAAAGTTTAAAAAAAATAATAATAATTTATTTATGTTATAAACTTTATACATATACTAAATTTAATAAACAATACCTTTCAAATATAAATTTATTTATTTTATGAAATTAATAAGAATTTATAATTTATTAAACTATATATATATATATATATATATATATATATATATATATATTTTTTAAATTTTTTAAATTTGATCACCACATTACTCTGATAGAGGAAATATTGCCAACTATCCAAATTTCCAATTTAGAATTTCATTTTTAAATTTGAACCCTTCCCAATTTCAATTGTATCTTCTTTAAGCTAGAAGATGAGGGTTCCTAATTAATTATTTTTTTCTTCTAACATATTTTAACAATACACCTATCGTAGATTCAGAACCAAGAACAAGAGATTCATGCCATGAAACCCAGAGACTTGATTTTAACAATCACGAAGAAGACAGGAATCTCAAATTACATAATTTAACTAGTGATCAAAGTACAAGACCCTACCTGATCTTGATGCTAATACGAAATCTCTGAAAATTTTGAGAGAATTTGCTCTTCTTCAATATCTTTCCTTTGAAGATCTTTCCTAAAATTCTCCTTCTGAAATTTTCTTATAAATTTTTTTCCCAAAAATCCAGTCTTCCCAAATTTGTGCGCCCTCAAAAATGAACCCCCAAAGTTGTGATAAGGAGTTTTCTCCTCAAATCGGGGCACTAATTGTGCATTCACCCGAGAGGACTCCTTGCTCAACTGGGTTAACTCTAAAATTAACTTGTATTAATCTTTGCTTTATCATTTAATGCACCTTAAATGAATTATTAAATAACTTTATTTAATACTCCACTTGACTTCTATTTTAATCTTTATTACTTTTAATCCCATGCGCACTTTATGAAATTAAAATAACATTATTATTTCCACTTATTTTATCTTTTAATTTATTTCTTTTATTTTCAACTCAAGCTCACATCATGCGATCTAGAAACTTTAATAATTTAATATCTTTCAACTTTTAATTTATTTTAGAAACTTAATTGATAAAATATTTAATTAATTTAAATAACAATAATATTTAGCATTTATTTAAAAATGAACTCTAAATATATTATTATTAAATTAAATAAATATTATCATGTTCTAAATTATCCTTAAACTTTTATCTCCAAATTAAATTCTTCTTATTTAATTAATTTCTCAATTAATTAAATATTAAAGATTATCATATTAATTTTCCATTAATATTAAATCATTAATTAATCTTTTTAATTAGACTTAATTAATAGAAAAAAATACACCAAAGACTTATAAAGACAACATACGAAAACCCAACATAGCAAACACATACTAAATCAACAAAGGGTTATAATCACGAAATTACATCATTTGATGCATTCAGAGGGTACTTAACTCAGATACTTGTCCTAATTATCAATTAGGACAATTAGCTAAAGGGTTTAGGATTTGGACTTAAGAGTTTATCTCCCCTCTTTTACCATTGAGATAATGCGATAGGGTATGCTCATCCTGGCAATTCAGGGAAGTCGATACCCGGTACCTGCAACCTGCATAAAATCCATGCATGTACAGACACAATATTCTAAGCTAAACAGACAATGGCAGGAAGTGGTGCATCGTGTAGATCCCGACTAGCAGGTGACTACGACTCCCTTCCTTAACCACATCAGAAACACCATACATAAAGAAAATAAACACGCACACCATACACATGCAGTATGGGGTAAGTATCCATAAGAAGCACATGTGATAATAAAGCATCTAACTAATCATCATCGATAACTGAAAACATTGAATAATCATCATACATGCATGAAATACAGAGTATCAAGTAATCTCATCATATAATCAACTAAGTCTGAAATAATATCTAAAAATCTAAAAGTAATGCTACTAAATATCAAGTATAAAACTGGCCTAAAAGAGTTTGGCAAGGATAACTAAAATGCAACTTAGGGGTAGGCACTACAGGAGGATCATTATTAGCCATTGAAGGATTCAATCTTTATGGAGCCCTCTTATTGAAGATTTCTCTATCCACATTCACCCAAGCCTTCTTCTATGCAAAGATACATTCAAGATTGGTGTTGAAGCTCCAATGACATTGATTTGAGACATCCTACACAGATTTTACATGCATTTAGAACATTCGTACTTGTGGATTCAAGGATTCAAATCATCAACGATGATTTCCACATAAGAAAGGTGAATAGTTCCATTTATTTTGTTTATACATATATATTGTTTTAATTATATTTCAAGGTTAACTCCAAACTAGGGGTTGACTGAGGCAAACCCCCCATCCAACAAACAAACTATTTTTCTTGCAAATACAAGTGTAGAACAATGAATTGAAGAGTACATTGATATACCCTTTTTGTCAAACTTGTGAGATCTGTGAACAAAAATTTCATTGGAGCAATGTAGGTCAAGGTTGACTTTTTAGGGTACAATTGTGCCCTGGGGTAAGATTGTGCCCCGCCAATAGGGTCAAGGTCTATCTCCCTTAAAAAAGACAAAATATTTCTAGGTTTTCTCCATCTCGACATTTTTAATTTGGAACAAGTTATAGATTTTTTAGAAACTACATATAGACATTAGACATCAACATTTCTAGATTCAAGGTTTGTATTTTTGTTTTATCTATTTCAAGATTTAAGCACATTCTCCCCCACAATAGAAAGATCATATAACCTCCCCTTCTTTCTCCCTATTTTCCATCACTTGATCCATTTATGCATTGAACACCCTCTTGTGTTTAATTAATTTGGATCATTCCTTCTAGAAATAGGGTTGTGAATAAGGTCACCATATTCTTTCTATTCAGAAAGTAAACCAACAATGTTGAATAGTAAATATAAACATACACAAAGAGAACTCATAACTCCATTATTTGTTAACTAAGGAAACCCTAGCCTGGTGGGGATGATATCCACAAGTGATGATCCACTAAACAAAAGAATCTTGTTAAGGATATTGACCCATTTAGGAGTTTGTCAAATACATATAGTGCCTCGAGTTCTTGTTAGATGACTAGGCCCTATTAAAAGCCTCAACCTTGTTAGGAGTTGGTAGCTCAAATACAATGTATGCAAGAAGAGCCCACTACCCTAACATGCAATATACGAATAAGTTTCTTCACAAGAATATATATACATACAATATTGTATCACTTTTGTATCACACTTGCTCTAATCATACATTAGATTTCGCATCACATAAGGCTTACATATTACTCAAGCTTTCTTCTCAATAGGTTGCATCACATTCGCATCACTTAAATGTCCACTACTAGCTACACAAGATATGGTCTTTACTTATATCTCTCAAATTATCAAAACTCTGCTTAGTCGGCCTTAATGCTTTCATAGGCTTGACTAATTATAAAATAGCTTGGGTTTAACATCTAGTATGTCAGCCCATTATGGTTAAGTAATTATTTTGTTTCCAAAATAATTTCTTAAGTCATACAATTCAATTTACTATCGTGCTTTGTTAATTACCCATATTGGTAATCCTTCTATAACTTTGTCATACTGTCCATATAGATTTGCGCACTGACATATACCATCATGACATTGTCAACTATCAATCCTCAACTGCGCATGAGCTAACTCGAAGTCTGTCATCTGTACATATCTTATTTGTCTTTGTATTGTTACAAACTATCTAACACTTCAACAATTTTCTAATTCTGATTTACATCATGAAATACCAAAATAGATATATGTTGCCATAAATGACAACACTCATATATCTACCTAGCCATATTGCTAATAGTTACAAACTATCTAGAGGATCTAAGCATCTTGGTTAATGAATGGGATAATATCAAGAAAGCCTTATTGTCCAAGCTATGCTTGTTTAGTTTCTATTTTGGTTTTCGAAGTTCTATGTTTACTTTTATTATTTTCTGGTTTTGTTTTGATGATAATTTTTCTTCTATGTTTATTATGAGAACTAGGTGGTAGTTTATATCCTATGTCTGGGTACTGGCTTTGATTTGGCTGGGAAACTTTAATATTTTTTAGTAGTAGTAGTTTAGTTGTTTGGGATGTTATGAATGATAATACTCCAGAACTATGACAATTTTTAATTTTATTTATTTTTTTGTTTTGTAGGAAATTTGGCTATGTGGGTGGTTCTTCTTCTTCTCTATTGCTTGGCTATAATGGCCTAGGGAAGAGGTGACTAATGTTTCCTTTATTATTATTCGGGTTCATGCCCTTGTTCCGCCTCTTTTAATAAAAAACAAAATTACTAAAATAATTTTAAAAAATGAAAAATCTTTTTTCTATTTATTATATAATGAGATATTAATTTTTTGTAGTCTTCTTTATACATAAACATTTTGGTATTTGATCTTTCTAATATTTAGTAAAGTTATTTAAAAATTTTAATAATAATATGCTTGATTTCTTTCTATGTTCTCATAAAACCAAATCTAAAAAAAAACTTTTATGTTTTCAAATACGTATTTATTAAAATATTATTCAACTACCTTACTTTTTCAATTTTCAAATCCATTGAAATATGTCTCTAATAATGAAACATTGATATAAAACCAATACACAAATAAAGTATATATTCCAATAGTTTCTTAGTAAACTTTAATCTAATCCCATCAACAATGTTATCTCAACGCATCAAATTATTTATTAGTTAAGATATCTCACAATATATTTATTTATTAATATTTAAAAACCATTATCGAATATTATAATTATTAAAAGAACTAAACATTGACTAGTCTATCTAATCACTATAAAGTAATCGCTCTGGTACAGTATTTCAAAGAAAATAACACAGAAAATTCCACTCTAAACTGAATAAATTTGTCATCTACCAATTTATTCATTATCAAATTATTTCCATCGCCTAAGAAAACGAGAATAATGTGCAGACCTCTTCTGCCCTTTGTTGCCGGATTCCTGTCAAATCACAAAATCAATTGGGCACACAAATTCAAAGACCACTGGTTTGTAGGGAATCAATACAGACAAACAAGAAACATGGTCCAAACAAACTACAAGAAAAGTGAAAGTTGAAAACTATGTAACGTTCTCTTTATTGATTATTAAGGAATCAATTCAGGCACAAAAGAAACAAATCCGACATATATTTAAAAAAGCGGAAAAAGTTTAAAATATCTTTGACGCTCTCTTATACAATTGGCTATAGATGATGAGCTTCTTAGGCTATTCTATTGTGGCCCATGCACAGCTAAAGTTTATACCTTTTTGTTGACTAAGGTAAGGTAAGGTGGTTTTATAGTCCACGACACTATGCCATAATTTTTGAGTTTACGTATGGTGACAGTGATATGGGACTACCTCGTACTCTTTTTCGAGATGTGCTTGGCGCTACAAACGAGGCGTACATACCCTACCCCCCAGTGGGATTTGAACTTGTGACCTCTCTTTCAAGAGTACAAGTTCTCCACCACTAGGCCAACTCAGGCTATACAAGTTCTTGTGACTAAATCATATCTGAATGCTTTTATAGATATGTTGTACATTGATGAGTGCTTTGGACAGCTTTTTGTCTCGTAAGTTTTTTGGGTCTATCATTTAAAACAAAAAAATCAAGTTTGTATGTTTAAGAGCAGAAGGTTTAAACATCACATAATAAACTTTTACATTAAAAGTATTAAATAGTTAAAGTTGTCTTACTTTTTCTAAGTTCAATTTTTCTCTTAATATATGATATTTAATAATCATCATTTAAGAGTCCATCTTATATTTCTACAGAATAATCTTTAATGAATGTAGGTAAAAAATACAAAAATAACTAAAACATAAGACCTCAAGTTAACATGTATCCAAACACCATGTCTTACTTTTTTTAAGTTTAATTTTTCTCTTAATATATGGCATTTAATAATCACCATTTGAGAGTCCATCTTTAATGAATATAGATACAAAATACAAGAATAACTAAAACATAAGACCTCAAGTTATCATGTATGTATCCAAACACCAAAACTCTAGAGGCTGGAGTTGGTGATTGTGAGCCCAACGAACAACAAGCTGGGGACCCCCCCACCACGTGGGTCCTCGAGTGCATTGGCCCAACATTAACACCACATGAGGAGAGGAGCGAGAGTAGAAAATAAGACCTCAAGTTAGCAAGTATGTATCCAAACACCAAAACTCCAAAGGCCATAGTTGGTGATGGACCTTTAGCTTATTCAGTTAGCATGTTTGTGAGCCCAACCGACATAAAGCACAAACAAATGAATCATTACAATTGTCATTAATAACAATAAACAATGCACCATTCTAAGAATGAATACCCCTTAGATCATTGGAATCTAAGAGTTTAGTAAAACTATAGTTTCATTAGTGTATCAATTGTCTTCATTAAAGAGAAAAATTAAATGTTTATATACGAGGTAATATATAAGATTTGAGAGTTGTGCTAATCAGCAACAAATAAAACTCTCATCAAACAACCCACATTCCACATTGTGTCTGAACAAAAATCCTATCAAAGTTACCTACAATGTGCTCAAAGAATTTGACATGAAATGTGTTGTCTACTCCTTGGCCTCTATATTTGACTTAACGATTCAAATGGATATTTTGTACTTTTTTGTTGTTTGCAATGTTGCGCTTCTCGTGGTCGAATTTCAAGCCAACCATTCCAATAGGATTATATCATAAGGAAGAATATCTGCAGGAATGTTCCTTGCTTGAATTGTTTAGTCCAATTATTTTACCTTTTGGTGTTGACTATTATCTAAACACTTCATGTTTTTACTTTACCCTTTGGTGTTGACTATTGTCTGAACACTTCATGTTTTTACTAGTTTGGAGAAAATTTATATAATTTCATATGAACAATATGAAAAGTCTGTGAAGTTTGGTTTCTATGAGTGTGAGGAGTGCTGGGAAAAAGAGATTTAGAGGTTCATGATAGGCCCAAGTCTATAATGCAAAATGTCTGTGTTTCAAATTTAGATATTGCAATGGCAAAAACAATTAGCATTCTAGTGACATATTGAAGGTGTCTAAGGCAATGGAAATAGTAGAGGCTTAGTAGGAAAGTCAATTAAGTAGAAAATTGGACATTGTTGATAGAGCAATAGAATAGAAAGGAGGTGTTTCAAGTATTGTGAAGATAAACTAATATGTTAATGGTTCAGTATAATTATATGAATTTGAATTTGTTAATACATACATATATACAATTTTATTTTCTATCTGCATATCTCTCTATTTTTCTTTCTCTTCTTTTATATCTCTTCATCTCTCCCTCTCTATCTCTTAGCCTCCTTATATCTCCAATCTTTATGTCTTCCTCTACCTCTATCTATCTATTTATCACTCCTCTTGCAGTCAATCTTCTTCTCCCCTGCTCTCCACCTATCTATATCTCCTTGTATATTGATCACTCTCTGATGTCTACATAAGCCCTTACCCAATAGTAGTGGTCCACCCTCCATTTTGTAGTTCCCTCTTACTCTATAATTTTCCACATATTCCCCCCCCCCCCTCTCATCTCTTTGTCTTCTTAAGTCTCGCTATACTTATCTTTTCGTTAACTTGTCTCTTTGTATCTCTATTTGTGTGGATCTCTCATCCTCTCCTCTATTTCCCTGCAAATGTGTCTTCCTCTTCTCTCTCTATCTCCCTCTTCTTAGACTTCTATATCTACATCTCTTTGCATGTTTATTTCTATCTATCCCTCTATTGTCTTTTTACATAAATTTTTTACCATTGCTTAAATTATATATCCATTGACCTCGTACATTTTACAAATTTATACAAAGAAATTTTTATTTTTATTTTTTTGGTTAATTGATCTTCTACACCTTTTCAAACGTACCCATTACACACTTATATGCTAATAAAACCTCCCCATTTTTTATTTTCAATTCAAATTATTCACGTATACAAATTGACTAAATGATGAATTTTTAATTATCTGAAATATGGAATATCCAATGTTGATAAATGCTTTCTTAGTCTCTTTCTCGTGTTATTTTCAGATGGAAAAACTCAGGCCGTAATTTGGCAACATGTGTTTCAGAGTCAACCCGAGTCAGTGGACAATCACTGTCGATTGATGAAATGCTTACAAGCATTGTTTTTTCTGAGTAAACTCAACCAGTCGCACAGTTGATATGAATTTTTATGTACAAAGCTGTGTATTTATCCTGCTAAGCTTCGATCAAATCTAGGGAATTTTATAGTATTAAAAGGAGGGGAGAAATAAAGTAAAGGATCCATTTATCTCTTCTACAAAATGATTTGTTGATCGGTTTATTTTTAAATTTTTTTTATAATTTGATCTTTATGATCTGTATATTTTGTAATAAAAAACAACAAAAAATTTAAAAAAATCACCGTATTTTCATGAATCTGAAAAAAAACATATATAACTATTTTTATCTTTGATGCCCACCATGTCTGTATAGTTTGCTGACCACTCTATATAGTGACTAGATAGACAATTGCCTAAAATTTGCCTAAAATTTTAACTGAAAATTATCATTGCCATGAGGACCAATAACAAGTACATTGCATTTACAAAGAAGGCATAAAACTGTAATCTACTCTTCTGCAGTAGCCTCAACATTCAGATCAAAATTCACCACACCCACATTCTGATCACTCCTAATACAAGGCTTTTCACACACCACCGAAGTGTTTGTGTTGTTTGAACAATCATTAAGACTACAATCTTTCTTACCTAAGCCAGAAAAATCTTCCCATTGGAAAGAGGGCTTCCATGGAGATTTAGATATGATTACACTCTCACCGTCATTCTGAGATTTCGGTATTTCTCCTGCAAAAGAGCAATTCATCATTGTCCTCCCTTTACATAGCTTGTGCATTTCATGAATCCTGTCCATGAGAGAAAAAAATTCTTGGACTTCATCTTCATTCTCCTCTTCTGCTGGACGTTTCCTCCCCTTTTCTCCCTCACATTGCTTTTTCTCACGCTCTTCAGTTTTGTGCTCTTGTTTCTTGCATTCCATGATCGTACCCAGAGAGATCTACAAGAATCTTGATGATAGAGAAGAATCGTGTGATTGTTATACAAAATCTCTCACATATTCTAATTTTGGAAAAATAACAGGAAAGATCTGCTATCATTAAATCTTGATCCTCCTAAATATAGACCGATTCGTTAGTCCTGAGATGTTAGCAATGGTTGATTTTTGAAGTGGGGCACAGAAGATTTATGGGTTTAGCTTTACCAGATTTGAATCCATGTTTTGCTCGTTGCTGATTTCTTGTCTAACTAACAACAAAGACAGATGTGGAAGAAAATGAAACTACGATGCCTTCATCTCAGGTGTAGGCGTTTTATCATAATGAAATGTCAGAAAGGTCACGCATCTTACGTTGGCAAGGAACGTGGCGAAAAGCGTACCATTCATCAGTCAATCAAGCCGCGTAGCGGCTATCCAACCACGAAAACAGTTTTTTCTATATAGCTTTCGCTTTTATTAAGTTTTGGGAAAAAAATCAAACCGACCCAAATAGATGAAAGGTTTCCTACGCGGGATCCACAACCCACCGACATTTTAGGAAAAGCGAAGGTGATTCAATAATTTGATCCACATTCCGCCTACATTTGTGAGAGACAGATTTGGAAGGTATTGTCAAATCAGAGGTGAAGGCGGTGCTTCTACTTGAGGTTGTTTTCGATTGATTTATAACAAGAGTTGTGGAAGAGCTTAAGTTTCTATGGTTAGAAGATATGTAAAATAGGCAGTCAGATTTATTTTGTAATATGTAGGGGAAATTAGTAAGTTGCCTCCATGTCAATAAAATTCAATTGCAACTCATAAGAAGTTCCAAAAGATTATAGCACATGTTGTATTTGTCGATCATATATGTACTTTTAGTTGATCATTTTTTAGCTTTCTTGGTTGCTGAATGGTTCATTTTGTGCAGAAAGTACTATTTTTTTGGTGAACGACCATTGGAAGGTGAACATAGTGGGTTCTAGGAAAATGTTTTAAAATGATACTTTTATACCACCTCACTCTCTATGAATTCTATAGAGAGCTCCATAAATGTGGTAAAGCCAAAAGGTTAGCTCTAAGCTCTGCACTCACCTATGGGGGTTTACTAAAAAGAATGATAAATTTTGACATACAAATTAAGAACTGTTGGTATGTGAAGTTAGCCTAGATGACTACTAAGTAGTCTCCCCCACTTTAATCTTTAGCCTAAGAGTAAGATAAATCAAATTGCACTATGAAGTAGTCTTCTATGAGTCTATGCTTTTATTTGCAACAAGCAAAAACAAACTTGTCTCTCTGTTACTTGACACAGTTAAATTTAAGCTTACAATTTATGACTATAATGAACTCTTTTATTTTTAATCAAAATTGTAATTTGAAAAAAGGAAGCCAATCATTTGCTATTTTTTCTTTGTTAGGCCTTTCCAAAAGCACATGAAGCTAATCGTCTGCTAGGATTTGGTACAAGAAGGTTGTAGTGGCTACACTAGGAGACACAAAAAACCCATCATTCTCAACATGAAGGAGATGAAGAGTGATGGCCATTGAGTGCATCACTTTAATAGTAAAGTTGGTCACCTCATCAAACCTCTTATCCAGGTTATCTGTAATGGGCACCCCTGGATGTCCCAAAAAACTAAACCAAATTGCTGAAAGGAATTATGTCAAACGGTTTGCATTCAACTTCTTAAAACCCCTTATAACTCCGAAAATCAAACGTTTATTTGTTTGTTGTGTTTCATGCATGGAATTGGTATCATACAACATAAACAAGAAATGAACTACAATAATATGCAAAGTGGAAATGAACTGCTGCTAATAAAATGTTATTTTTAGAATTCATAAAACCAAATACATGGCAGATTTATCAACTCACTAATTACTTCAGCAATATTGTCATAATACTCCAGCCCATGCTTACGAACTTGCTGCTGCAATACTTTGTCTTTCAATCAGTCCACTACCTTCGTAATACCATTCCCTCAAAGTGGCATAAGCGTCGGACAAGTAGTGAAGAAGATATGAGCAAAATACCAAATCTGCCTGTAGCCGGAAATGCAACTAAACTGCCTGATAATGAAGCCAAAAACAGAGAATTCCAAAGGCCAAACCCCAAGGGAATGACGTCTAGAATGTTACAAGAGAGGATAGACGTCCTCAAATGCCAAGAACTGAGCTGCAACTCACATACCAATTTTTTCTCATATTCAACCTACCTAATGAAGCCACAGATGCTTCCTTTTATTCTATTCCCACGGGTCCGCTCAACTCATATGGGCAATGTGGGATAAAAGATGTGTAATATAAAACATATATTAAAATACCCCTTATGTCTCCCTTGGGTACACATCACCATAAAATAAATATTAAAGTAACACTTTAATATTTTACAATTAAATTAGACGTTACTTTAATAAAACTTCAGGCATTAAAATGTATTAGCAATCGAACTCCGAATAATGCGAGTGATAGCTCATCGAAAAGCTCTCACCGAGGAGTATCGAATCCAATCACCAAAATTGACCTGCACTGTGTCCTGCCAACTTACTAAAAATAGTAAGTATGCCTGAAACTGAGTAAATCAACTTCGTTTTGGCCCAAACTGGAAATGACTAGGCCAAAACACTCCAAGATCCCATTAAACCCTTCGTTAGCCCTCGGGACCATGTAGAACAAGGCTAACGCACACACACTTGGTCAACTGCTAAAATGGGGACATTACAGTCCGCCCCCATTGAAATTGCTTGTCCTCAAGCAATCTCAGTCCAGCCTGCTGAATAACCTGCTCACTCTCCCATGTAGAATCTTCCTCCGGCAGGTCTTTCCATCTGACCAAATACTCCTTCACTATCCTGCTTCTAAGCTTCCTCTCTCTGGTATCCAGAATAGCCTGAGGTACTAACACAAGCTTCCCCTCCTCATCCAAAGGGGGTAAATCTGCAGAAGGCACTACACTCTGACCAATGGCTTTCTTAAGTCTAGACACATGAAACACATTGTGCACTCGATTGCCTTCTGGAAGCTCAAGCTCATAGGCGACTTTGCCCACTTTGCGAATCACCCTGTATGGACCATAAAATCTAGGTTTCAACTTTTCAGCTCTGCTCTTCTTGAGCGATGACTGTCTATATGGTTGTAACCTCAAGTAAACCATATCCCCTACCTCGAAGCTGCGCTCTATTCGGTGCTGATCAGCATACAATTTTTGTTGATTCTGGGCCTGTTGTATATTCTCTTTGAGCACTTTCAGGATGTCCTAACTATCCTGCAATAAGTTTTTGGCTTTGGGCACTCTACTGTCCCCCAAAACTAAATCCATGAAGCTAGGTGCTTCATAACCATAGAGTGCCATGAAAGGAGTCATCTTGATGGACATATGATAAGTGGTGTTATAACAATACTCTCCCATATGCAACCATCTGATCCAAGCCTTTTGTTGTGTAGTTACATAGTTCCTCAAATATCCTTCCGCCCATTTATTCACAATCTCTGTTTGCCCATCTGTTTGCGGATGATAACTAGTGCTAGGTGTAAGATCTGTACCACACAACCTAAACAACTCTTGCCAAAAAACACTCATAAACTTACTATCCCGGTCGCTGACAATGAATCTGGGCAACCCATGTAACCTGAATATCTCTTTAAAGAAAAGCTCTGCCACCTGTGCTGCTGTGTAAGTGGACAAAATAGCAATGAAGTGAGCAAACTTCGTCAAGCGGTCCACCACCACATAGATGCAATCCCTTCCCTGTACTCGTGGTAAACCAGTGATGAAGTCCATCGAAATACTTTCCCATTTCCTATCAGGAATGGGCAAGGGCTGTAATAAACCTGCAGGAAATGTGTGTTCTCCCTTATTCTGTTGACAAACCACACACTCCCTGACATACCTATGAACATCATCCTTGAGCCCTTTCCATGAAAACCGCTCTCGGATCTGCCTGTTGAAGACCCCCGGATGTCCAGCTGTGGGTGCATCATGAAATGCCTTCAGTATCGCCTCTCTCAAATGTGATGATGGAATCAAATAAACCCTGTCCTGAACTCTGATCAATCCATCTATCACCTCATAGCGATCATCATGTATGGTACCTGAAATCAATCCAGAAGCCCAAGCATCTCCGACATACTCTGCTATAATCCGATCTCTCCAATCTCCTGAAATCTTTGCCAGAGCACATAAGTGAGGTCTCTGAGATAAGGCATCAGCCACCACATTTTTCTTACCTTTGACAAACTCTATGTCAAAGTCATAAGCCTGCAATTTAGTCACCCATTTTTGTTGCCGGTCATTAAGATCACGCTGGCTCATGAAGTATTTAATACTGTTGTGATCAGTCTTGATCACAAAACGTCCACCTACCAAATATGATCGAAATTTGGCCAATGCATGCATTATGGCGAACATCTCCCGGTCATAGACAGAATAAATTTTCTCAACTCCTCGGAGCTTCCTACTCTCGAATGCAATGGGATGCTTCTCCTGCATCAATACTGCTCCAATCCCATCACCAGATGCATCACAATGAAGCTCAAAAGGCTTCGTGAAATCCGGTAGAGCTAGAACTGGACATGAAGACATTACCTGCTTGAAATGCTCAAAACACCTCTGTGCTGCCCCTGTCCACACGAAGGCTCCTTTCCTGGTAAGATCTGTCAAGGGTGTAGCAATCTGTGAGAATCCCTTAACAAACCTCCTATAAAAACCACATAAACCAAAGAATCCCTTAAGCTGTGTAAGGTTTGTGGGAGTAGGCCATTCTACAATAGCTCTAATCTTTTCGGGATCAACCCGAACGCCATCTGCACTAATGATTTGCCCCAGGTAAAGGAGCTCAGTCATGCCAAACTCACATTTAGATTCCTTGGCATACAATGACTCTCTCTCCAGAATAGATAACACCTCCTCTAGATGATGTAAGTGCTCCTCCCAGGTCTTACTGAAGACCAAGATGTTATCAAAGAAGATCAAGACAAATCTCCTCAGCTGCTTCCTGAATACCTGGTTCATACAACTTTGAAATGTAGCAGGTGCATTGGTTAGACCAAATGGCATAACCATGAACTCAAAGTGGCCATAGTGACATCGGAAGGCTGTTTTCTCAATGTCCTTTGCTCTCATCCTGATCTGATGGTATCCGGATCGCAAATCAATTTTGGTGAAGAAGCATGTCCCATGCAACTCATCAATCAGCTCATCAATCCTAGGAATGGGATACCTGTTTTTAATTGTTTTCTTATTCAGTGCCCTGTAATCGATGCACATGCGCATCGTCCCATCCTTCTTCTTTACCAATACTACTGCTGAAGCAAAAGGGCTCTTACTGGGCCTGATATGCCCCATCTCCAACAAATCCTTAATCGCCTTCTCTATCTCATCCTTGTGTTTCTTAGGATGACGATAGGGAGTAATCATAACTGGTTTGGCTCCCTCCTCGAGCTCAATAACATGTTCCATCCCTCTGTCAGGAGGAACCCCATGAGGAATATCGCTAAATACTTTAGCGTGTCTATCGAGTATCTTCTGGACATCTAGTGGATGACTCTTTTCTTGTGGCTCTGGTGAAGTTGGCATAATGTGGCACTCTGCCGCCCACTCTATGTCATCATGACGAAAAAGTCTCTGCATTCTCCTCAAGGACACTATTCTGCAACCTCCATCTGAAAGCCCTCTAAGTACCACAGTTCTCCCCTCATGCTGGAATCTCATCTCCAATTTTGCTAGATTGAGTGTGAACTCAACTAGTGAAGCCATCCATGTCATGCCGAGGATGACATCATAATCTCCCATGTCCACAACATAGAACTCATCCTCCAACTCGTAGCCATGTCCAAACTTGATGCGAAGATTAGATATCTTCCGAGTGCATAATAACTTATCACCGTTAGCCACCATGACTCTAAACCCATCATGCTCCTCTGTCTGTAACCCTCTCCTGGCTACCAACTGTGCATCTATGAAGTTATGTGTAGCCCTAGTGTCAATAAGAGATATCACTTTCTGCCCCTGGATAGTACCCCTAACCTTAAATGTGATTTCCTTTTGGGCCCCTGTCAAGCGTGCCAACGATCTATCATCCTTAGGAATGTTGCTCTCCTCTATAGTGTTACCCTCATCTGAATCGGAGTGCTGATCCTCCCCTTCTGACTCTGACTCTTCTGCTGAAAAATACTCCATTTGATTTGCCTTAGCCTTGAGAGAACATTTATGAGATAAGTCCCAAGGCTCTCTACAATGGAAGCACAACTTCTTCTTTCGAAGTTCATTCAAGGTTTCATTGTCTAGTCCTTTTGATCCTTCTTTGGGTTTGCTATATACTCTTTCTGAAATGATTTTTTGTCTTTGTCCTTGCGGTAGGAAGAATCTGTTGAATGGTTTTTTCCTTTGTATACCGAAGGGGCTAAATCTCGTGCCTTTTTAGTTGCTTCAGCTAACGTGAGTGGATCATGTCCCTTCACCCAACCTCGTAATGGATCAGCAAGACCATCACAAAATAACACCACCAATCTCCTAGGAGAGATATTAGTAACAAGTATAGACAAGCGCTGAAACTCGGCAATGTAAGCATCCACAAAACCTGACTATTTTAACTGTGCTAGCTCCTTGAAATGTAACTCGGGATCCTTAGTGTCAAATCTCCCAATCAATGTTTCAGTGAATTCCTCATAGGATGTAATCTGATTATGCCCCAAATTCACCATGCCATGATGCCACCATTCATGTGCAATGCCATCCAAGTGCATAGCCGCATACTTGATAGCCTCCTCCTCAGGCATAGGATTTAGCTGCAAGTATGTATCTACCTTCTGCACCCAAGCTCGTGCAGTCATCTTCCCTGAAGCATCATAATAAGGTAAAGAAATTTTTCCAACTTTCTTCCTCAGCTCAAAGTTTTGATTCCTCCCTCCTGCTTTAGGCATGTGTCTCATCCTCAAGTCCATATAATCTCTAAGAGAAATATCCGCCTGAAACTCTGGTCCACTAGCCTCCCAGTCCCTCCTGAACTGATCCTGTAACTCGGTAATCTGCGGTTCGTTTACTGGATGAACCGGATCTCTGGGTGGAAAAGTGGGTAGAAGAGGTCTCGAGCTCGCAGTCCGTGCTGGGCGTGCAACGTGTCTAAAGTTATCAGCCTCATTCCCATTATTGCCGTGTCCATTATTACCATTAATGTTATTCTCAGGACCATTGTTGTTGCCTTGGCCTTCATGGTTATTGTTTCCCTCGTTGTTATTGTTTCTGTTGTTGGCATCACCTGGATTAATATTGACACCCATCTGTCTAGCCATGAGCTACAACATCATGTCCATTCGCCTATTCTGCTCCTGCTGCATACGTTGCCCCTGCTCTAATGTATCCAGTAACTGTCGGAATAGTACCTCCTCCTGATCTGGACCAGCATTTCTGCCTCCGCCTAATCCTGTATTCCTGTCATCTCGATGACCCATATTATTGTCCTGATCACAGAATATCTCCTCTGTGTCTGTATGGTTGAATTCAATGTCCCCTTGCACGGATGTACTAGACTGTTTTCTTTGCAAGTCTGAAATCCTATTTTGTCTTGCTCTGGTATCGCGAAAATTATAAGACCCCTGTCGCATGCTCAAACATAAATGCTTAGCCTGTGTTTTTTACTTACTTTTTCCCTCTATCCGGCTGTTCCAAATTCCCTATAAGACCTCCACAGGATGGCAGGACTTATAGCTCTGATACCACTGTAATGGGCACCCCTGGATGTCCCAAAAAACTAAACCAAATTGCTAAAAGGAATTATGTCAAATAGTTTGCATTCAACTTCTTAAAACCCCTTATAACTCCGAAAATCAAACGTTTATTTGTTTGTTGTGTTTCATGCATGGAATTGGTATCATACAACATAAACAAGAAAGGAACTACAATAATATGCAAAGTGGAAATGAACTACTGCTAATAAAATGTTATTTTTAGAATTCATAAAACCAAATACATGGCAGATTTATCAACTCACTAATTACTTCAGCAATATTGTCATAATACTCCAGCCCATGCTTACGAACTTGCTGCTGCAATACTTTGTCCTTCAATCAGTCCACTACCTTCGTAATACCATTCCCTCAAAGCGGCATAAGCGTCGGACAAGTAGTGAAGAAGATATGAGAAAAATACCAAATCTGCCTGTAGCCAGAAATGCAACTAAACTGCCTAATAATGAAGCCAAAAACAGAGAATTCCAAAGGTCAAACCCCAAGGGAATGACGTCTAGAATGTTACAAGAGAGGATAGACGTCCTCAAATGCCAAGAACTGAGCTGCAACTCACATACCAATTTCTTCTCATATTCAACCTGCCTAATGAAGCCACAGATGCTTTCTTTTATTCTATTCCCACGGGTCCGCTCAACTCATATGGGCAATGTGGGATAAAAGATGTGTAATATAAAACATATATTAAAATACCCCTTATGTCTCCCTTGGGTACACATCACCATAAAATAAATATTAAAGTAACACTTTAATATTTTACAATTAAATTAGACGTTACTTTAATAAAACTTTAGGCATTAAAATGTATTAGCAATCGAACTCCGAATAATGCGAGTGATAGCTCATCGGAAAGTTCTCACCGAGGAGTATCAAATCCAATCACCAAAATTGACCTGCACTGTGTCCTACCGACTTACTAAAAATAGTAAGTATGCCTGAAACTGAGTAAATCAACTTCGTTTTGGCCCAAACTGGAAATGACTAGGCCAAAACACTCCAAGATCCCATTAAACCCTTTGTTAGCCCTCGGGACCATGTAGAACAAGGCTAATGCACACACACTTGGTCAACTGCTAAAATGGGGACATTACATTATCTTATCTTCTCATGAGTTTCTTGACGGTCTCCTCTAGTGCAACTTTTTTCCCATAACACTAAGGAAAATCAATTCCTAGAGAGGTTGCAAGCTTAATCTCATCTCCCTTTGTATTGTTCTTTAATTTTTCATGTTGATGGGTCAGGGAGGTGACAATATTAGGGCCCCCATTATTACCCCCAATATTGGTAACATGCATGGTTTGGGTCTCAACTTGAAGAGTGTCAAAAACATGGGAGGGCATAGAGCTCAAATGGCTATCCATAGGATTGTAGTCACCCCCTATTTGAGGACCTTGAGTCACAATCTCATCCTTATCATCATCAATATACATTCTATGGTATACCTTCCATTTTTGTCTTTTAGTAGGTGTAATGACCCTCCTCAAATCTGCTCTCAAAAAATGCTGATGAAAGTTCAAGGAATTTCATCAAACAATTCACATGCAAGGGTCGTATGACTAATATAGTATTTCAGCTAGCTTTAAATGACTCTTTTTTCAATTTGCATCAATGAGAATCGTGTGCTAGAAGACTCCAAATGGACTACACAATGGCCTAACATGAGTGTGCTACTAATTTTGACAATATTCAATGCATATATATGATCTAAGCATGAGAAATGAACACCTATAGCCAACTAGCATTTTTACAAACAGTTGGTATGCAAACTAACTAGCTGATAAATAATGATGTTGAATTGCTTAAATGACACCAGCAACTATTATCTTCTTAATTTGCAACGAAATTTCTAATACAATGCTCATGAAATATGGCCAAGACTTTTGGCATTCACATGGATTACAAAATGATAATGCTGGTATAATGCACACTTATAGCTAAAACTTATAACACCCTAAAAAGCAATACCAACAAAGGAACCTGGTTGTAGATGGCTGTAATAATTTCCTTCAATGCTGCCCCTTCTGCTTTGCTTTTTTGATTTGCTTTTTCGACTGCTTTTTCAGATCTTCTTTTTGAACTGCTTTTATGGATTTCTTTTTCAGCCTGCTTTTTCGGTTCCGCTTTTTCGGGCTACTTTTTCATATCTTCTTTTTCAGACTGCTACCATGTTGAATCTCGAGACCATATCTTTTAATGGCGTCAAGATTTTCAGCTTGAAGGGATTTCGTCCTTCAAACTATTGAGACATAATCTCTAGAAAATTTTTCAATTTCTTTTATATTTCCAAGCATGCTTAAAAGAAGCTCTTCCATTTCTTTTATAGTGTTCTCACAAGAGCTCCATCCTTTCATTTTCTCAATGTGGGATAAAACATAACTCCCTTTATGTAATTTATGTCTCCAATGTGTTATAAAATAAAGGGGACTCTTTTAATTTAAATATTTCCCACAAACTATAGTCTATGCATTAATAATGTTAAATATTTAAATTTAACTTTATAAAATAGCTTTATCAATGCATAACAAATATTATCAATGATAAACAAGTCTTCTTGTCGATTTTAAACAATTACCATCGACATACCGTTGCCACTGGATGTCCACCCATGTCTAAGATGACTTACTATAAATAGTAAGTATGCCCAAAGTTGCCTCAAAACCCCTCAGAAAGGCCTGCAACTGAAACTATCTAGGCCAAATGGCCTCTAAGCCCCTTTAATGTCCTGGTTAGCCTATGAGACTGTGGGGAAATAGGCTAATGACAACATCATGCTATGAATGCTAAAAAAGGGACATTATAGTCCGCCCTTCCCAAAATTGCTTGTCCTCAAGCAATTTCAACTCTAGATGCTGTAATATCTGCTCATTTTCCCAAGTAGCATCCTCCACTTGACCAAGTACTCCTTGATGATCTACCTGCAAAGCACCCTCTCCCTGGAGTCAAGTATAGCCTTAAGAACCAAGATAAGCTTTCCCTCATCATCAAGAGGTGGCAATACTACTAAAGGCACCACATTGTGGCCCACTGCCTTCTTAAGGCGTGATACATGGAACACATTATGCACTTTACTATCTGTAGGCAACTCCAACTATAAGCTACTTTGCCCACTCTCCTGATTACTTTGAACGGTCCATAGTAGTGTGGTTTCAATTTCTCTGCTCCACTTTTCTTGAGAGAGGACTGTCTGTATGGCTGTAACATGAGGTACACCATGTCTCCTACCTCAAAAGACCTCTCAACCCTATGCTGATGAGCATATTGCTTCTGCTGATTTTGTGCCTTTTGTAAATTTTCCTTCAAGGATCGCATAATGTCCTGACACTCCTGCAAAATATCCTTGGCCTTAGGCACCCTACTGTCCCCAAATAACAAATCTAGAAAATTAGGAGCATCATACCTGTACAGTGCCATGAAAGGGGACATTTGAATAGACATATGGAAAGAGGTATTATAGCAATACTCCCTTAGATGTAGCCACTTCACCCAAGCCCTCTACTGCCCTGCAATGTAGTTTCGGAGATATCCCTCAAGCCACTTGTTCACTATCTCTATTTGCCTATCGGTTTGGGGGTGGTAACTGGTACTCAGAGTGAGCTTTGTTCCACATAACTTGAACAACTCCTGCCAAAAGTGGCTCATAAATCTATTGTCTGTCACTGATTATGCTTCATGGTATCCCATGTAGTCTGAATACCTCTCGAAAAAATACATCTGCTATTTGTGCCGCTGAATCGTAGACAAAATTGCAAAGAAATGTTCAAATTTCATCAATCTGTCTACCACAACAAAAATACAATCTCAACCCTGTGCCTTGGGGAGGCCTGTGATGAAATCCATGGAAATGCTATCCCACTTCTTCTTTGGTATGGGTAGGGGATGTAGTAAACCACTTGGAAAGGAATGTTCTTGTTTGTTCTGCTGACATACTTGGCACTCCCTAACAAACTAAAGCACCTTTGTTTTGAGTCTTTTCCAAGCGAAGCACCTCTGTTTTGAGTCCTTTCCAAGCGAAGCACTCTCTCACCTATCAATATGTCTTAAAAAACCTAGGATGTCATGCCCATGGTGAATCATGAAATGATCTCAAAATCTTCTGCTTCATAGTAGACCCGGGTACTAAATAAATCCTTTCCTTGTAGATGATTAGATCATTTACAACAATGTATTGACTATCCTGAATAGTTCCTTCAATAACACTAGATGCCCAACTATCCTTGGCATACTTTGCCAAGATCAACTCTTTCCAATCATCAATGACTATCCCAACAGCAAGCAAATGAGGCCTTCTGGATAAGGCATCTGTGACAATATTTTTCTTCCCTTTGACATAGACTATGTCAAAATCATAAGCCTGTAACTTAATCACCCATTTTTGTTACATGTCATTAAGATCCTTTTGTCCAAGGAAATGTTTCAAGCTATTATGATCTGTTTTTACTGTGAATTGGCTTCCTGCTAAGTATTGCCTGAACTTAGCTAGCACGTGCATGATTGCTAGCATTTCTTTGTCATAGATGCTATAAGTTCTCTCAACACCTCATAATTTCCTACTCTCATATGCGATGAGATGTTTGTCCTTCATGAGGAAAACTCCTACGCCCTCTCCTGAGGCATCACACTGTAGCTCAAAAGGCCTGGTGAAATCTGGAATGGCTAAAACAGGACATGTACTCATCAGCTCCTTGAACCTGTCAAAATAATCCTAAGCCCTCTCCAACCACTTGAAACTATCTCTCCGTGTCAAATCTATAAGTGGTGCTGCTATCTGTGAAAGACCCTTCACAAATCTGTAGTAGAACCCACAAAGCCCAAGAAATCCCTTGAGTTGTGAAGTGTTCCTTGGCTGTGGCCAATCCAGAATGGCCCTGATCTTGTCTGGGTCAACCTGAACACTTCCTACACTAATAATATGCCCTAGATAGAGCAACTCTGTCATCTCAAACTCACATTTACTCATCTTGGCATATAATGACTCCCTCTCTAGAATGTTGAGCAATGCATCAATATGCTTCAAATGTTCCTCCCAAGTATGGCTGTATATCAGTATATCATAAAAAAAATCAACACAAACTTCCTCAACTGACCTCTAAATACTCTATTCATATAGGACTGGAAAGTGGCGGGGGCATTAGTCAACCCAAAGGGCATGACTAAGAACTCAAAATGTCCATAGTGGTATCTAAAAGCTGTCTTCTCCACATCCACCTCTCTAACCCGTATTTGGTGGTAGTCAGATCTCAAATCAATCTTAGAGAAGTAGCATGCACCGTGCAATTCATCAATAAGCTCATCGATGCATGGAATATGGTATTGATTTTTGATTGTCTTCTTGTTTAGCTCTGTATAATCAATGCACATCCTCATTGTACCATCCTTCTTCTTTACCAATACTACTTAAAAAGTGAAAGGACTCTTGCTTGGCTGTATATGCCCCATGTCAATCAACTCCTTGATTGCCTTTTCTATTTCATCCTTATATCTCTTTGGATGGCGGTAGGGTGTGATGATGACTGGCTTAGCCCCTTCCTCTAACTCAATAACATGCTTGATTCCCCTATTTGGGGGTCTCCCTGGAGGTATCTCACCAAACACCTTAGTATGTTTGGTTATTATTTTTTGTACGTCAGGTGGATACTCCTGTTTATGCTGCTCTGTCACCTCAGGCATTACTCTGAACTCTACTGTCCACTGCACCTAGTCATGTCTGAAGAAACTCTACATCCGCTTGAGTGACACCACTCAAAGTCTCCCATCTAATAGACCTCTGAGCACTATCTTCTTACCATTTTCCTGAAACCTCATTTCCATTTTTTGAAGGTTAAATGTAAACTCTTCTAGAGATTTCCACCAATTCATCCCAAGCACCATATCTTGATCACCAATGTTGACAACAAAGAAATCTCCCTCCATGTCATAATCTCCCAAACAAAGTTGCAAGTTGGAGATTTTCTTGGTACAGTCAATTTTGAAGCCGTGGGCAACCATCACCTTTAATCCCTTATGCTCTTTTGTATGTAGCCCTTTTCATGACACAAACTTTTCATCAATGAAGTTATGTGTTGCCCCAGTATCAATGAGTGCCACAAATATTTGTCCATCCAAAGTTCTCCTAACTTTGAAAGTGACAACCTCCTATGTACTGGACAATTGAGCTATCATGCTATCACTGTGTGCTTCCTCATGTGAAGAATTATCATCTCCATCTGACTCTGATGACTTCTCTGGATCTCCATCCACTGACTCTTCGGCTGAAAACTACTCCATCTGCTTAGCTTTTTCTTTCAATGGACACTTATGTGAAAAATCCCAAGGCTCCTTGCAATGAAAACAAAGCTTCTTCTTCCTAAGATCATTAAGTGTCTCATTTTCCAACCTCTTGCTTTCCTCCTTAGGTGGTTGAGCCTCTCTATGAAAAGGTTTACTGTCCTTATCTTTCCTCAAAGGGAAACTCTTTGCCTGGAATTTATTTTTAGAAGCTGAAGAGGAATCCATGTCACGAGCTTTCTTAATGGCTTCCTACAAAGTGGGAGGGTTGAGAGCTTTAATACACCCTCTCAACGGATCAGCTAACTCATCCATAAATAGAACCAGTATCCTCCATTCAGATACATCTGTTACTAACACTGCAAGTTTCTGAAATTTTAAAATGTATGTTTCCAATGATCCCCATTGTTTGAGCTGAGCTAACTCCTTGAAATGGAGTTCTGGATCCTTCCTATCAAAACGTTCAATCAGTCTCTTCGTAAACTCCACATCTGAGGTAATGTGTGCATGACCCATAGTGACCATACCATGATGCCACCACTCGTGTGCTAACTTGTCCTGTATATCTGTGATCTAGGGCTCTGGTACAGGCTGCTCTGGAGCTCTAGGAGGAAATGAGAGAATCATGGGCCTCGAACTCACTGTCCTAGCTTGCTGGGGTGCATGATCGAAATCGTTCCCAACTTGTTCACCTCCATTATGTGTCCCATCCTGATTATTCCCATTCTGATTGTTACCATTCTGATTATTACCATTTTGATTATTTCCTCCACCTATGTTAGCGTTCAACCCCATTTGATGAGCCATCATCTGCATCATAAGCTCCATTCTTTGATTTTGTTCATGTGCCCTCTGTTCTGCTAATCATTGTCTCTGTGCCAAGGTCTCTAATAACTGTAAGAATCTTTCCTCTCCAAGATCTCGAGCATTCGTGTCTCTCATATTGCCAATAACCTGTTCACCTATATCAATATGATCCTCTAGATTTCTCTGTTCCTCTTGTCCTATGTTTAGATGAGCCCTGTTTCTTCTTAAATTATAGTGATGAGTTAAAGGTTGAACACTCCAATCTGTCATATCACCACCTATTCATTGTGTTTGTACCCACTAGGATGGTAGGATAAACAAGCTCTGATACCACTGTAATGATCCTCCTCAAATCTGCTCTCAAAAAATGCTGATGAAAGCTCAAAGAATTTCATCAAAAAATTCACATTCAAGGGTCATATGACTGATATAGTATTGCAGCTAGCTTTAAATGACTCTTTTTTCAATTTGCATCAATGAGAATCTTGTGCTAGAAGACTCCAAATGGATTACACAATGGCCTAACTTGAGTGTGCTACTAATTTTGACAATATTCAATGCATATATATGATCTAAGCATGAGAAATGAACACCTACAACCAATTGGCATTTTTACAAATAGTTGGTATGCAAACTAACTAGCTGATAAATAATGATATTGAATTTCTTAAATGACACCATCAACTATTATCTTCTTAATTTGCAATGAAATTTTTAATACAATGCTCATGAAATATGGCCAAGACATTTAGCATTCACATGGATTACAAAATGATAATGCTGGTATAATGCACACTTACAGCTGAAACTTATAACACCCTAAAAAGAAATACTAACAAAGGAACCTGGTTGTAGATGGCTGTAATAATTTCCTTCAATGCTACTCCTTCTGCTTTGCTTTTTCGATTTGCTTTTTCAACTGCTTTTTCAGATCTTCTTTTTAAACTGCTTTTACGGATTTCTTTTTCAACTTGCTTTTTCGGTTCTTCTTTTTCGAGCTACTTTTTCATATCTTCTTTTTCGGACTGCTACCATGTTGAATCTCAAGACCATATCTTTCAATGGCATCAAGATTTTCAGCTTGAAGGGATTTCGTCCTTCAAACTATTAAGACATAATCTCTAGAAAATTTTCCAATTTCTTTGGTATTTCCAAGCATGCTTAAAAGAAGCTCTTCCATTTCTTTTATAGTGTTCTCACAAGAACTCCATCCTTTTGTTTTCTCAATGTGGGATAAAACATAACTCCCTATATGTAACTTATGTCTCCAATGTGTTATAAAATAAAGGGGACTCTTTTAATTTAAATATTTCCCACAAACTATAGTCTATGCATTAATGAAGTTAAATATTTAAATTTAACTTTATAAAATAGCTTTATCAATGCATAAAAAATCTTATCAATGATAAACACGTCTTCTTGTCGATTTTAAACAATTACCATCATCATACCGTTGTCACTGGATGTCCGCCCATGTCCAAGATGACTTACTATAAATAGTAAGTATGCCCAAAGTTGCCTCAAAACCCCTCAGAAAGACCTGCAACTGAAACTATCTAGGCCAAATGGCCTCTAAGCCCCTTTAATGTCTTGGTTAGCCTACGGGACCATGGGGAAATAGGCTAACAACAACATCATGCTATGAATGCTAAAAAAGGGACATTACATTCTATACATCCTTATCATCATCAATATACATTCTATGGCATACCTTCCATTTTTGTCTTTTAGTAGGCTTCTTATTCTTCCAACTATTTGTAGAGTCTGAATTAATAGTACACTCCTACTTATCCATAAGGTTCCCTTGCTTCAAATTCTTTCTAGACTTGAGGGATTTCCTCCTACCCAATTCGACCTCAACATCATAATCAATAATGTTAACATCCTTATCCATCTTAATATATTGAAGAATGTAGGAGGGGGAGGGATTGGGGCACTTAGTGTCCAAAATGAAGACAACCTTCATAGAGATTTGGGGGGTAGAAATAGAAGTTAATGGGTTGGGAACCCTCCAGTGTAAGACACAAAATGATAGCATAACATAACTCATCCCAAGAAGGCATAAGAGATTCTATCTCAAAGCCACCACACATATAAATCAACTCTTTATTAGGGCAGAAGAATGTTCTCAGTCTAGCTTCATATGAAACCTTCACTTTCTTATGCCATTTTCTATCTTCAAGGGAGATTCTAGTAGCTCTAGCAATCACTTCTTTATTAATCTCAAATAAAACCCCATTAACAATGACATGTTAGTCATTCCAGTAGTTTATAAATTGCATGGAGACATTCTCATCACAACCCTCAATACATTCGTGAAGAGAACTAGGCTGGAATGACTTAAACATCACACACTAAGCTTGATTCCTAAACCAAAAGTGTTAAATAATCAAAGTTGACTTATTTTCCCCAGCTTAATTCTTTCCTTAGTGTGTGATGTTTAAGGGTGGCCAACTAGGCTCCCCTCCCATTGATAAATCCAAGCCACATTATTATTTTTTATGGAATCCTCAATATCACCTAATTCCACGACCAACAAATCCCACTCTTTACAAGTTGAACAATCCCTTACTAGAAATAAAACTTTATGGGAATGATGCTAGAAGATCACAACTTTGATTATGCATAGGCAAAAAGCACAATAAACAAGGAGTAATTACTATGTTTACTATGCCACCACAAAAGGAAATTATACCAATTTATTCCATAAATGTATGGCTCATCATTATTAATTAAGCCGATGCTTTTGTTACTAACATAATCCCTTCATATCTCATCTTGGATATCACATAGCTTTTTTTGAATGAAACAGATAGCAACAAGGGGCGCAAGCGCCAAAGTTCCTGCCTTCATGATTTTATGGTTGATTGAAGTAGGTTTTGGTTAAAATATAATGTATTTAGTTTAATAAAATAACAAATAAATAGTAATGACAAATAGAATATTATAGTGGTAAGCTAAATTAAATTACAGAGTATAGTCAGTATATTATTAAATTATATAACTGCAATGATATATATTAATTAAAATAGTAAAAGAATATATAAATAAATATTATAGTATCATGGTAAATTAAAATTAGATGACATCGTAAAGAACATTTATGAGACCAAAGATATTTATGAACTAATTATATATAAGATATAGATAAAATTATATAATTTTTTAAAAAAAGAGTTAAATTGATTAATTTTAATGATAAAATTGTTTGATATATCTTGTTTAAGTGATAAATTCATCTAATTGAAGAAGGTGGACAATATTCTTAAGCTTAAATCTACTGCATAAAAATAAATAAATATAAATTAATTTAAAAATAACATTTATGCTTTAAAAAAATCAAACACACTTATCATAAATAAAGTTGATAATATACAAAGCTAAACAATTTGAACTTTATTAAAATTGATACAAAATTAGTATTATGTATTTTAAAGTATAAATTAAAAATATCAATATAATAAAAATTATATATAAAAATAAAAAATAAACAATAAATCTATTAAAAGCATTGGTTTAGATATGTCAAAATAAAAGAAACTAAATTCTAATTTAAACTTATATATAAATTAAAATTAAAATAAATATGAAATTAAGCTATATAAAAAATAATTTTTAAAAATTGACAATTTAAAATGTCTATATTTGATTAAAATATCTATACTTGATTAAAATATCTATATTTAATAGCATTTTACAAATTACACAAATAAACATCAATTAAAAGTGATTGTCTTTTTAAAAAAAAATTTGTCCACTAATCACAAATGTGGAAAAGGTAAAATTGAAATTAATGCATTCATGAGGTGTTAGGAAAATGATTATTTTTTAATAAAGTTTATCCACTTGTCACAAGAAAAAAAAAGATAAAGTTGCAATTAATGCTTGCATTAATAAAGGTGTTGAAAAAAATAGTTGTATTTTTGTTGAAGAAAATTAAATTTTTTCATTACCTTTTTCCTCATGAGCCAATAAGGTTTTCAAAAAATTGTATTTTTCAATTCCAAAAAATCATGCAAATTACAAAACCTTTTGCAAACATTACTATATGAATGAAATCTAAAATCTGATTGGTGCAACTATTAATACAATGAACTAAGCGAAAGCATAAGTTACCTGCCGTAGGCAGGCACTAATAAATATGAGTAAGGCTCATCATTATTTTAACAACCGATTTCAAATTTAAAAAGTGCATTTTTCCTACCAAAAGGTGGCTGTCCTGGAGAGGTCATTGGGTTGCTGTCACATGCTCATGAGGTGTATTCCATCCCATAGAATTAATTGTAGGGACCTTCCAACTATTTTTTCTTCAACCTCCAACTACCTCAATAGAATTAATTGTAGGGACCTTCCAACTATTTTTTCTAGGCAACGTCTATACAGCCACGAAAATGCACTTTCTTACGAAGGAGAGGACTTAGAATTTTTTTTTGAAAAGTTAGAAAAAGCAATGTAAAGGAAGTGCATTTTTGTCCACGGGCTTTTTTCTTCAACCTCCAACTACCTCGATGATAAGCTGGGAGTCACCGTCCACCACCAACTAAAGTAAGCCTATTGAGATAGCACTTTTAACCCCTCAACTAAAGTAGGCCCATGACTTCGACAACATTGTTAGAATTCACTCCACAACCACCTACATTCGACACCACTCATCTACCCCAATCTCTCTTATAATTCCCACAGTAGCCACAACTCCTTCCCATTGGAAAGAGGGCTTCCATGGAGATTTAGATATGATTAAACTCTCACCGTCATTCTGAGATTTCGGTCTTTCTCCTGCAAAAGAGCAATTCATCATTGTCCTCCCTTTACCAAGCTTGTGCATTTCATGAATCCTGTCCATCAGAGAAAAAAATTCTTGGACTTCATCTTCATTCTCTAACTAATAACAAACTGCGATGCCTTCATCTCATGTGTAGGCGTTTTATCATAATGAAATGTCAGAAAGGCCACGCATCTTACGTTGGCAAGGAGCGTGGCGAAAAGCGTACCATTCATCAGTCAATCAAGCCGCGTAGCGGCTATCCAACCACGAAAACAGTTTTTCCTATATAGCTTTGGCTTTTTCTGAGTTTTGGAAAAAAAATCAAGCCGACCCACTCGATGAAAGGTTTTCTACGCGGGATCCACAGCCCACCGACATTTTAGGAAAAGCGAAGGTGATTCAATAATTTGAACCACATTCCGCCTGCATTTGCGAGAGACAGATTTGGAAGGTAATGTCAAATCAGAGGTGAAGGCGGTGCTATTTGAGGTTGATTTCCATTGATGTATAACAAGAGTTTTGGAAGAGCTTAAGTTTCTATGGTTAGAAGGTATATAAAACAGGTCAGTTTTATTTTGTAATACGTAGGGGAAGAGTAAGTTGTGGCCCATATTTGAATGACTACCACATCAAAAAGTTCAATTGCAACTCATAAGAAGCCTCAAAAGATGATAGCACATGTACTAGTAGTCGATCATACATGTACTAATAGTTGATCATTTTTTAGCTTTCTTTATTGCTGATTGGTTAATTTGTGCAGAAAGTATTATTTTTTTGGTGAACGACTATTGGGAGGTGAACATAGCGGGTTCTAGGCAAATGTTTTAAAATGATATTTTTAGACCACCTCACTCTCTGTGAATTCTATAGAGAGCTCCCGACTTGTGGCTTCTCTATGTTCTAGAATGATTTGTAAGTCATTTTGGCTAGTATAAATAGAGTGTTTAGGCTTAGAGCTAGGGCAGTTTTTTAAGAGTTTTTAAGAGATGAGTGGAGAGTAGAATTGGAAAGTGCAAATTTGCAGTTAGATCTCAGATCTTGAATGTATTTGTATCTGGCCATAACCCAGAAGGTCTTACAGCTGGGCATGTATGATGATATCTTCATGAATCAATAAAAAATATTGTCCTCTCTATCTTTGGTGTTGTTCTATTTTGTGTTTGCTTCCATTGTGTTAACTTGCATGGTGGTTTGTATTAGATTGTGGTGACTGATCAGGAAAGTACTGTACATACTTCATAAATAGTGGGGTTCGAAATTTTTTTTTTGGGAAGTAGCCGACATGGTAGCCGACATATTATGGCCGACATATGGCCGACATGTTATAACCCTAAAGCGGTTTAATACTTGTATAAAAAGGGCTTAGGGTTGGGTATTTTTCATGTGTGGTGATACGAAATTGGTTCTTGCAGCAGTATTGAGCTGTAAGGGATTACGGATTGTAATCAGGTTGTAATCACTGGATTGTAATAAGATCAGACTTGCTGTTTGGTGGACGTAGCCCAAGGATTGGGTGAACCACGTTAAATCTTGGTGCCTTGTGTTCATTTCTATGTGTTCTATTATTTTCTGTTATTGGTTATATTTGCATGTAGTTTTTTATTTCTGTCTGTGGTTTATCCTAACTAGTGGTATCAGAGCAAGGTTGTCTTTCAGTTATCCTCTGCAGGAAAGTCTCACGGTTAAGTGGGAGTCTCACAGTTGAGTGGGAGCAATGGCAGATGAGAGTAAGTTCAGGGTTGACAGGTTTAATGGGCAGAACTTCCAGTTATGGAAGATGCAAATGGAAGATTATTTATATCAGAAGGATTTATGAAAGCCGTTGGAAGGAAAAGCCAAGAATCAAGGAACTATGTCAAAGGTTGAATGGGATCTTTTGGACAGAAAGGCACTCGGAAGCATTCGGTTATGCTTGACACCATCGGTGACATTTAATATTACAAAAGCAAAGACGACAGAAGATTTGATGAAAACCCTAGCGACACTGTATGAAAAGCCCTCCGCTTCAAATAAGGTATTTCTCATGAAGCGTTTATTTAATATGAAAATGGCAGAAGGTGGATCTGTTGCAGATCATTTAAATGATTTTAATACTATTACTAGTCAATTATCTTCTGTGGGTATCAATTTTGATGAAAAAATTAGGGCTCTCTTGATTTTGTGTTCTTTGCCTGAAAGCTGGAATGGCTTTGTAATGGCGGTGAGTAATTCTATTCCTGGATCTAGTACCCTAAAATATGATGATGTGATTGGTGTTATTTTAAGTGAGGAAACTCGTAGAAAATCCTCAGATGGATCTACATCAGGAAGTACTTTAAATGCACAAAGCAGGGGCAGAATGACTGAAAGAGGAAGTAACTCTGGAAATCGTGGGAAATCAAGAGGAAAGTCAAAGGGGAGGAGGTCTCAATCGAGAGGACCAAATGATTGCTGGTACTGTAGGAAACCAGGGCACAAAAAGAAAGATTTCTGGACTCGAAAGAAAAATGAAGGAGATAAATCAGATGGAGACAAAGAGGCAAATGTGGTAAGTAACAAATCCGAAGAGGATGCTTTGCTTCTGTCTTTAGAGAGTGTTGATGATTCATGGGTTTTAGATTCTGGTGCTTCTTTTCATGCTACACCTCATAGAGGTTATTTCATTGATTATGTCCAAGGGGATTTTGGGCTTGTTTATTTGGGGGATAATGAACCTTGTCAGATTGTTGGAAAGGGAAAAATTAAGATTAAGTTGCAGAATGGGAATCATTGGCTACTACATGAGGTAAGACATGTTCCAAAGCTGAGTAGGAATTTAATTTCAGCAGGGCAACTCGGTGATGAGGGTTGTGTAGTTACTTTTAATGATAAAAATTGGAAGGTTTCAAAAGGTTCCCTTGTAGTAGCAAAAGGTGTGAAAGTAGGCACCTTATATCTTTGTACAGGTCATATTGTTCCTTCTACTTTGATTGTTTTAGAGAAAAATGAATATTCAGGAACAATTACTGCAGTTGAGCAGGGAGAACAAATAGCTGCTGTAGATTCTGATACAGCGTTGTGGCACAATAGACTTGGGCACATGAGTGAGAAAGGTATGAAAGTACTTCATTCAAGGAAAGTTTTACCAGGTCTAAAATGTGTGAATATGGATTTCTGTGAAAGTTGTTTGTATGGAAAACAAAAGAGAGTGAGTTTTGTAAAGACTGGGAAGGAAAACAAAAAGGAGAAATTAGAGCTTGTGCATACAGATGTATGGGGACCGGCTCAGGTATCTTCCCTTGGTGGCTCTCATTATTATGTTACATTTATTGATGATGCAACTAGAAAAGTATGGGTTTATTTCCTTAGACAGAAATATGATGTATTTCAAACTTTTAAGAAATGGAAATGCTTGGTTGAAAATGAGACTGGTAAGAAATTAAAATGTCTCAGATCTGATAATAGTGGTGAGTATTGCAGTCATGAATTTGAAGATTATTGCTCCACTAATGGTATTCGTAGACAAAAAACTGTTCCAAGGACTCCACAGGAAAATGGAGTGGCTGAACGCATGAACAGGACTATAATGGAGCGCGCAAGGAGCATGAGGTTGCATGCTGGGTTGCCCTTACACATGTGGGCGGAGGCTGTCAATACTGCAGTATATTTGATTAATAAAGGACCCTCTACTCCTTTAGGCTGTGGTATTCCAGAGGAAGCATGGACTGGTAAGAAGGTGAGTTATTCTTTTCTCAAGACCTTCGGTTGTGAAGCTTTTGCTCATATAGACTCTGAAAATAGAACCAAGCTAGAAGCTAAATCAAAGAAATGTGTCTTTGTTGGATATGGCATTAATGAATTTGGCTATAGGCTTTGGGATTTTGAAAATCATAAAATTATAAGAAGCCGGGATGTCATATTCAATGAAAAGTGTTGTACAAAGATCTGTTGCAGCAACATGAGAAGAAAGAAGATGATTATGTCGTGCTGGATGATACTCCAAAAGCTGATGTTCCAGCCATTCCTCATGATGTGCAACAACTACAACAACAAATACCACACACACCAGTGAATGTTAGACGGTCAACAAGGCCAATTAGACCTCCACAAAGGTTTTCTCCCTCTTTGTATTCTATTTTACTTACTGATGCTGGTGAACCTTAAAGTTATGATAAAGCTATGTAGGTGGATACTAAGATTCAGTGGGAGTCTGCAATGAAAGATGAAATGGACTCTTTGCTGAAAAATAAGACATGGGATTTGTGCAAGTTGCCTGCAGGTAAAAAGGCTTTACAGAATAAATGGGTTTACAGGTTGAAAGAAGAGGAAGGAGGTAAGAAAAGATTTAAGGCCAGGTTAGTTGTAAAAGGATTTGCACAGAAAAAGGGAATTGATTTTGATGAGATATTTTCTCCTGTTGTTAAAATGACTTCTATTCGTACTGTTTTAAGTCTTGTGGCTACTGAAGATTTTCATTTAGAGCAGATGGATGTTAAAATAGCCTTTCTTCATGGTGATTTGGATGAAAAAATATATATAGCTCAGCCACAGGGTTTTGAGGTCAAAGGTAAGGAGAACTTAGTGTGCAAATTGAAGAAAAGTTTATATGGCTTGAAGCAAGCACCTCGGCAATGGTATCTGAAATTTGACAATTTTATGCATGAGCATGGATATAATAGGTGTCATTCAGATTACTGTGTTTATTTTAAGAGGTTGGATGATGATAGCTACATTATTTTATGTTTATATGTTGATGATATGCTTATAGCTGGGTCTAACATGGATCATATTAAGGGGCTGAAATGCCAATTAGCACATGCATTTGCTATGAAGGATTTGGGGGCAGCAAAACAAATTCTTGGTATGAAGATTTGCAGAGATAGGAAGAACAAAACATTGACGCTATCTCAAGCTGATTATGTTGAGAAGGTGTTGCAACATTTCTCTATGGAGAATGCTAAAGCTGTCAGCACACCTTTACCTGGTCATTTGAAATTGACTAAGGAGATGTGTCCCAAGACACAGGAAGAGGAGGATAAGATGTCCAAGGTACCCTATGCTTCAGCTATAGGAAGTTTGATGTATGCTATAGTATGCACTAGGCCAGATATTGCACATGCAGTGGGAGTCGTTAGCAGGTATATGAGTCATCCAGGATTTGAGCATTGGAATGCTGTCAAGTGGATTATCAGATATTTGAGAGGAACATCCAATAAGGGTTTACACTTTGGGGGCTCTACTACTGATTTATAGGGCTATGTTGACTCAAATTTGGCTGGGGATATTGATACCAGGCGGAGTACTACAGGTTATGTCTTTACTATTGGTGGGGCAGCCGTGAGCTGGGTTTCTAGGCTACAGAAGATTAATGCTCTCTCCACTATAGAGGCAGAGTATGTTGCTGCTACAGAGGCAACCAAAGAGATGATATGGCTTCAGTTCTTCTTGGAAGAATTGGGACATCCTCAAAAGGATAATTATTTGTTCACAGATAGTCAGAGTGTCATTCATCTTGCTAAGAATTCAGCTCTGCATTCTAAGACCAAACACATACAGTTGCGGTACCATTTCATTCGGCCAGTTTTGGAGGATGGACAGTTAAAGCTGGAGAAGATACATACCAATGAAAATCCAGCAGATATGTTGACAAAGGTTGTAACAAGGGAGAAGCTGAACTCCTCTTCAGCTTCAGTTGGTCTTTTAGACTAAATATGAATAAAAGAACAGCAGAGTCCAGGGTGGTTTGATCGAGTGGGAGCCCCATGCGGTAGTTGTATTGCTACAGGATCAGTCTCCAAGTGGGAGATTGTTGTTTAGTGTGGAGCCTGATCAGTCCCCAAGTGGGAGATTATTAGATTGTGGTGACGGATCAGGAAAGTACTGTACATACTTCATAAATAGTGGGGTTCGAATTTTTTTTTTGGGAAGTAGCCAACATGGTAGCCGACATATTATGGCCGACATATGGCCGACATGTTATAACCCTAAAGCGGTTTAATACTTGTATAAAAAGGGCTTAGGGTTGGGTATTTTTCATGTGTGGTGATACGAAATTGGTTCTTACAGCGGTATTGAGCTGTAAGGGATTACGGATTGTAATCAGGTTGTAATCACTGGATTGTAATAAGATCGGACTTGCTGTTTGGTGGATGTAGCCCAGGGATTGGGTGAACCACATTAAATCTTGGTGCCTTGTGTTCATTTCTGTGTGTTCTATTATTTTCTGTTATTGGTTATATTTGCATGTAGTTTTTTATTTTTGTCTGTGGTTTATCCTAACAGTTTGGGTAGCTGAGTGTGCTTATTGGCCTTAGTTACTCCTAACCTACCCTGCATCATCACCTCATCAAACCTCTTATCTAGGTTATCTTATCTTCTTATGAGTTTCTTGATGGTCTCCTCTAGCACAACATTTTCCCCATAACACCTGTGAACATCAATTCCCAGAGACGCCTCAAGGTTAATCTCATCTCCCTTTGTATTGTTCTTTAATTTTTCATGTTGACGGGTCAAGGAGGTGACAGATTAGGGCCCACATTATTACCCCCAATATTGGTAACCTATGTGGTTCCGGTCTCAACTTTAAGAGTGTCAAAAACATGGGAGGACATAGAACTCAAGTGGCTATCCATCAGATTGCAGTCACCCCTTATCCGAGGACCTTGACTCATAGTCTCATCCTTATCATCATCAATATACATTCTATGGTATACCTTCCATTTTTTCCTTTTAGTAGGCTTCTTATTCTTCCCACTATCTATAGAGTCTGAACTAATAGCACTCTTGCTTATCCTTAAGGTTCCCTTGCTTCAAATTCTTTCTAGACCTGAGGGATTTTCTCCTACCCAATTCGACCTCAGCATCATAATCAATAATGGTAACATCCTTATCCATCTTAATTTATTGAAGAATGTAGGAGGGGGAGGGATTGGAACACTTAGTGTTCAAAATGAAGACATCCTTCATAGAGATTTTGGGGGGTAGAAATGGAAAGCGATGGGTTGGGGTGGGGGGGGACCTAAACATTAATGAGACGAGGGGGACAAAGAGCCCTATGAAAATTGTAGAGGCAGAATATGAATATCATCTTCCATAGAATGCAACAGAATGTGGGGGAAGGAAATAAGGTCATAATTCCTAAAGTGATTCAAGATAGGGAAATGGTAGTAATAAAGAATATGAAAACAACCCTCTAGTGTAAGACAACAAATGATAGCATAACATACCTCATTCCAAGAAGGCATAAGAGATTCTATCTCAAAGTCACTATGCATATGAATCAACTCTTCATTAGGGAAGAAGAATTTTCTCAATCTAGCTTCATATGAAACCTTCATTTGCTTATGCCATTTTCTACCTTCAAGGGAGATTCTAGTAGCTCTAGAAATCACTTCTTTATTAATATCAAATAAAACCCCATTAACAATGATATGTCAGTCATTCCAGTAGTTTATAAATTGCACGGAGACATTCTCATCACAACCCTCAATACATTCATGAAGAGAACTAGGCTTGCCTTTCGTTGATAAAATCGAAGCCACATCATTATTTTTTATGGAATCCTCAATATCACTTGGCTCAATATGAACACGATTACCACCCATCTCTATACTTTCACCTAATTTCACAACCAACAAATCCCACTCTTTACAAGTTAAACAATCCCTTACTTGAAATACAACTTAATGGGAATAATGCTAAGATCACAACTTTGATTACACATAGGCAAAAAGCACAATCAACAAGGAGTAATTACTATATTTAGTATGCCACCACAAAAGGAAATTATGCTAATGTATTCCATAAATCTGCTGCTCATGTCATTATTAATTAAGCTGATACTTTTGTTACTAACATAATCCCTTCATAATTCATCTTGGATATCACATAATTTTTTTGAATGAAATAGATAGTAATAAATATGAGAAACACTCATCATTATTTTAACAACCCATTTCAAATTAAAAAAGTGCATTTTCCCTGCCCAAAAGGTGGTTGTCCTAGAGAGGTCATTGGGGTGTTGTCACATGCTCATGAGGTGTATCCATCCCATAGAATTAACTTTTGTCACTCCCCATAAGGGTTTGAATTGAAACCAAAAAGCCTTCCACATTTCTCTAGAGTAGAAAATATGAGATATCATGTTTGTACATGGCAACAATACTTGTCACTTGGTTCCCTTCATGGTAAATATGTGGAATGACAACATCTTGAAAATTTTCCAATTAAAATCTTAATGTCACTAATAATTGTAGGGACCTTCCAGCTATTTTTTCTTCAGCCTCCAACTTCCTCAATGATGAGCTCACCGTCCACCACAAACTGAAGTAAGCCCATTGAGATAACACTTTTAACCCCTCAAAAGAGGCACATGAATTCAAAAACATTGTTGGAATTCACTCCAAAACTAGTTGCATCCAACACCACTTATCTACCCCAATCTCTCTTATAATTCCCATAGTAGCCACAACTCCTCCGCAAGATAACTCATTAAAGTTATGTTTGAACCAATAGGTTAAAGCTAGTTACAATCTAAGATTATTTCTAGCAATAGTTTTAGAAGTATTAAAATTGAAGACCAAATAGAGAGCCCCAATTATCCACCACAACATGATCACATCTAGAGGGAGAGAAGGGAGGAGTTTTCCATTTCCAAATGGGCTAACACTCCTTAATAAAATTCATCAAAATTTGTAGAGAGACTGTAGGGGGAGAGTTTTTTTTTTTTTTTTGAAGATGTGATTGTTCCTCTCCTTCCATAAGTGCTAGCAGACATACAAATGTATCACTTTCCATAAGATCCTCACAAGAGGGTGATCGAATGGGAATTTCTACTTAAAATTAAACTATTGAAGATCATAAGTAAAGACCCAGGAAAGCCCAAGTTTGTGCAAATTCCTTGACCAAATAGAGGCAGCATATGGTTTCCTCATTATTGTAAAGCACAAAATGATTGACAAAATTGAAACCTCTTTATTCAAGACTATCAATTGTGAGTATATTACCATGAAGAGCTAACCATGGAAATAAATTGATCTTCAAGAGAATACAGAAGTTCGGAGCATATTTCCCAACATTGACATTGTCCTCCACCCCTATAATGGTGTGATATTTGACATTGAAGTCACCAGAAGCATTCAAACCTAAAGCAATGATTTGCTCTCTAGGGAAGGAAGGGATAAAAATACTCTCAATACTTCTTTGAAGTTCCTCCATAGGTCTAGTGATATTTGGTCCTAGACATCAATGAATAACTTAGGCCATTTCCATTTTTATCAAGTAGACATAATTTCTATTTGTCCAACCACAGTGGAAAGTAAACATGTTTTTGATTTGGCTAAAGCATTATTGATTAAGAGATTGTCTCTTAACCAATTATCTTCACAAAATATTATGGTGTTTACATCCCTCATAATTCATCTCACCCCTTCCTTATATATATTTTACTTCTGGCCACATTAGTAAAAATTCATGACCTAGAAGGGAGGTCATTATTGTAGAACTCGTGAGAGGATGAATTATCCTTCAAGTATTTAGTTCTCATGATTTTGCACCATCCAAAAGAATTTTGAATCAACCTCTAACCCACCTTAGCCATAATAGCCCTGTAGAGGTCACCAATTCTCCTCAAATTTAATCCACCCTTGCGATTTGGGTTTTGAGACTTTGTCCCACCTAACTAGCCTCATCTTGGACTTCTAACTAGTTCCAAACCACAAGAAGTTCCAATAGTTTTTTCTTCTATAATATCCCTAAATCTACTGGATATTTTAAACAAATATAGAAAATATATAGGTATGTCTTAGAGAGAGGTTGAGAGAAGCTTTAACTTACATGCATTACTTAGAAGGGTATGTGTAGGATCGTGGTGGGCCAAACTATACCCTTATGTGGCAGTGTAAAATTAGTAATCAAGTTTTTGTTAACTTGATGTGCAATTTTGAACTAGTTATGAAGTTTATATTAAAAAGTTGTACGAATAGAATCTGTAGAAAATTGAATGTAGTTATGAAATTGAATTTGAAAATAATTTAATTTGATTGGTCAAAAACTCATATTTTAATGTAGTAGTACAAAATCTTTATGACAAAATGAAGAAGTATGTGTATGTCTGACCACCTTAATCATAGTCAAATAATTTTCATTTATAAGATTCTAGATATGAAAAGTAGACTTGTGTCTAGATATGACACATATTTTTGGGTATTTTCATTCCAAGTAAAAAAAGTAATTATGAATTTTCTACTACAACATTTTTAGAAACCAAAAGGCCCATGTCTGACCACGTTAACTAATGAAAAAAATTACCAAATTTTAAATTTTTTTCTTTTATTAAATTAGGCGAAGCATAGAATGTGATGCATCTTTCAAATTTTAAAAAAAGTTTTACGGTTTAAAAGTTATAGATTTTTTCAACTAGTATGTAAATCAACACCTTATAGGTATCTTTATATTTAAAAAAATAAGTAATAAATACTTATTTAATTAATATTTTGACAAAAAATATATCACTACAAAGGTGAGAACATCCTCAAGAAACCCTTTTCATTTTTGCAAATTCAAAGTTTGATACCTCCTTGAGGTTTGGAAGTCACATAAATGGGGAAAAATCACATTTTTTGAGTGTTAGAAATGTTTAGGAAAACTAAGAGGGGTAGGTGCATCAATTACTCAAGGTCCTTAAGTACCAAGTGAATAATTGAACAATAAAACTCTTACTGTTATGCTTATCCTGTTGTTGCTTGGTCTCTACTATAAACAAAATATATTGTTTCAAGTATAACATGCTTTGTTGAATATAAAATGTAAAACATATAAAGAATTCAACATATTTTTGACACTAGAATTTTTTCGTGGAAACCCAATTTCGAAAAACCACCAGTAACACGCCATCAATTTTTCACTCTTTTGAAGTGAGCTCTATTAGGAGCCCACCCTGTTAAAGGTTACAAAACACACTGTTAAATATGACCTTTTTAAAGGATTTAATCACCCTATTAAGAGTGGCCTTGTTAGAGGACTTTGATCATACCATTTAGAATGTCACCTTGTGAAAAGATTTACATAGATGGCTAAGTCCTACAAATGACTGTTAGGTCAACCTCTATTAAAAGGATTTTAATACAAACTATTTATAATTATTAGAAAGAAAACAATAGGGTTTCAAGCTATGTGATTAAAACTCACTTTGCAAGTTTAGATCTCTGTCCAGTTTAGGTGTTGATTCACTAATAAGATCTCCATTATCATCTATGTTCTTTATTTGATTGACAACCCTTCAAGCAATCAGTCTTCCCCCTTCAATAAAACTTAAGCCTTCTTGCTCAAATTTCACTTATCGTTATCAACAACATCTCTGCAAGATTTCTCCTTTAGCTTCGCATTCACTCACACAATTGTGCATTTCTAATCCACCTCTGTCTATATGTGCCTCTCACATATACTTGCACACCTTGATACTTTGTTTGGTTTTGTACTCTTTAAATAGGCAATTCTTTCTTTACCATTTTCTACCATCACCATAGATCTTAGGGTTTATGATTAGGTTCAACATGATTCACTGTATTTGTCCATTTTCTTGATATTCTTCTAGAAACTTCTCTGAAATTCATTTATTAGGTCTTTACCTAATCCTCACCTTGAATTTAATGATCCAACTCATCAATATTATCTTCAACATGGTTTACATCTCCCAAGAAATCAACTAAATTGGATTAGAATCATGATTTCCTTGAATTCATCTTCAACAGTATTACTTGACAATCACTAAGTTCTGACACCTAATCATCACTAAACACTTGATTGTTGTAAAAATTCTTGGCTTGGCATTGAATAAATTTCTCAATCAATATTGATGCTTGTTCAACACTAGATTTTCTTGACACTAACTGTAGCTTAGTTGACACTAGCATCACTTGGCATTCCTTTTTCATTTACTATATTGCTCAAATTGTCTTAACTTTGTCCACGTAAACAATAAATTTTCTTTATCAAAGTCTATCTAATAAAATGTCCATTGTAGCTTCCTATTCATAACTCAACCTTTCCTCTAGGTGCTATTGTTATGAGTAATTTCTCAAATCCTCTTCATCAATCAAATAGATATGCCATTTAGATTAGGTAGCAATGTGTCTTATCAATAGATTTTACATCAATGACAAGACAACAATTGTTCCAATTTATGTTTCCAACATTGAGTTGACCAATAGGTGAGGAGATCTTTCCAACTACATCCTATGCTCTTAAGGACTTTCAAGGTCTCTTCTTGACCTCACCAGGGATTTCTATAAGTCCCTATTAGGGGATTTCCACTTACATTTCTACTTTCCTTTAAAGGTCTCTCCACCAAGTCTTTTCCCTACACCTACTCTCCTTTCATTTTGTGACTTAACTCATGGAGTCCCCTTTCCAACATGTCAAATCTTTACTGATCATGCTTAAGGATAGAATGGTTCCATTCAAATTCCTTTCAACTTGTTTTGAGTCCACCTATACTCACCTTCAATATTCTTCTTATCAATCTCTTGGTTATAGGGCTAGTAGTCTTTCAACCCCAATTAGGTCTCCTAGTTAGGTTATTGACATATAAGTTGAAAATTCATAAAACAAGGCCCATATCTATTCACTGATCTAGATACCCTTTTCATATTTGTTAAAGATTTTCTAGGTTTATAGTCACCTAGCTATCTATACACCTCCTTCCTATAAATAGGTCTAAAAATGAGGAATTCTAGCCCTTCATGCTAACATAAATTTATTGGATCCACAAAAAGCACAAAAAGCCCCTTTATGAGTACTCCTTATGCTCATTGCATCTTTTCACATCCCTCTACATCTTCAAGAACTGAGATTGACTATTTCAATCCATGAAACTCTCCATTTATACTCTATAACTGTTAAGGTACCTAATTGGGTACACCAGGTCTTGCCTATAGCTTGAACTTAAAAATAGCAATCTTATTTATCAAAACTTAAAAATTCATATTTATAGTGTATATATAGTTCCCTAACATGCCCCAAATGGCCATACAATTGCAACCATGGGATTTTATGTTAGAGCCATTTTTCTTCCTTCTACTTTGTATTGACCAGTGAAATAGTCACAAAGGAAAGAATTTTAAAAAGACAACCAAATAAAAACCTCCTACTCTACTCTTGTAGACAAATGAAATATAAGAAACAACCTAACTACTCATAGGGTTTGATTCATCAAATTAGTCCATTAATATATTGTTTCTCAAGTTGCCAAGCTTACTGTGGTAGAAACATTAGCGTTTTGTATTTCCCTATACTAGAAAAATTTACAACACTTCATCCAAATCCAATCTTTTTCATGGTTGCATTTAAATACCTTAAAATTCCACACCATTTTTTGGAGCTGAAATCAACCAATTCTCAGTGAATTTTGCAAAATGTTGTCATGAGCAATATTGACAATTTTTCACCAAGACTCTTAAATGTCATCCCTATGATGCCAAATTGTGTAGTTTGGATTAAAATGACCTCTAGAACTCCTTTATCAAAAATTTGACAAGTTTTATCCACCTTTTATCTATTTTCCCAAATTTTCCTTCAAGATTAAAACTTTGCATTTACAAGGTCAACTTGAGAAATTTAACCACAACTAACTCCAAACTTCTATCTAGACATTATAACCTTCCTAGAACACTCTTGGGACCCCATCCTAGTTCTTATCATTCAGTGCTTTTGCCAAGACAACCTACAAGCCAAAATTTCATTAGTTTTTTTGGATAAAACTCTAGGTGGTCCTGCACCATTCTCCCCCTCTCACAAAGAACTCAAGTCACTCCAAGAGTGATTAGGTCCATACTAATGCCTAGTTTATTGAATTCACTCTCACCAACCCAAGTATCTTCTTCCTCTAGTGTGTGCCTCTATTATAGTAGATGATCCATGTAGATTTTATTCCTTGTCATCTTCTTAACCTTGGAATCTAATACTTGTTCAATCACTAGTTTCACTTGAGTTGGCAACTTGAGTTCTTTGATATCATTGTTTACCTCTATCTTATCTTCTTACTCTTCCACATCAGAACCTTTGTATCTAACCACATCTTATATATTGAATATAGGTGATATTTATAATTCCTTTGATTTGTGAATCTTATAGGAAATCTATCCATGGTCCCACTCTCCTCATCTATAATTTTCCTAGTATGCCCTTTTGAAGTATGGCTTTATTGAGATGCACCATTACCTAATCACCTACTTCAAACTATAGATATTTTCTCCTTTCATCTACCTTGGACTTAATTTTTTGATTTTCTTCTATCAAATTCTTCTTTACCTATTCATTTACCTCCCTTATATATCGTGCAAATTCATATGCATGTCCATTGGTCCCATCTTGACCTTCTTCAATTCTCTGAGCTCAAAAATGCCTCTTGGATGTAGGTCATAGAAAATATTAAATGGACTCTTGCCAATAGTTCTCTTTCTATTGTCATTATAAGAAAATCCAACTTGGGGAAGTACTTGATTCCAGACTTGACCATACTCCTTGGTTAGGCATCTCAATCAGTTTCTAAGCACCTTGGTAATCACCTATGTCTAACCATTTGTTTGAGGATGGTAAGATGAACTTTGTGTCAAATTTGTACCTAGTCTTTTCAATAATGTCTAACAAAAATGCCCCATCAATTTAATATCCTCGTCAAGCACTATACTAATTAACAAACTATGGATTCTTAGTAATTACTTGAATAAAAGATGGGTGATGTATCTAGTATCATGAGTTGTCTTGCAAGGTATGAAATGACTCATCTTACTAAACCTATCTACTATCACAAATACAACTTCATAACCAATGTTTTTCCTTGGTAAGCCAGCTATAAAATCCATACTAATACATGCCCATGGTATATTAGGTGTAGGTTGTTAGCATGAATGTTGATGGTATTCCTTTGGGGGAGTACCCTAAGAGTTGGAGAGAATGTGGCAATATTGACATGTTGCATTCATGATTGTGCTTGTCATTGATGTCAACATAGCTACAATTCTGTGAAGACTGGAAGAATAATAGACAAAAATCATGGTCGTATGGATAGAGGTTTGATGTTTTGGTGAAGCATAGTTAAGGATATGTTCTACATTATGTCCTAATGATGAGGTTAAGTATACATAATATAAGTCGTAGACGTACAGAAGATATATTTGATTTATAGAGAGAAACATAAAAATAGAGTTCCTAAAAAGGAGTTTTTGATGTTTGTATTGTATATCCTAAAAAAGATATAATTAGGTTATGTGAGGTTATATAGATATAGAGGATAGTCTAATGATGATGCAAGTGAGTGTGCAAATTTTGTAGTCATATGTGTAAGAAGTTGTAAAGACTGTGAGCCAATAGTGTTGTGTGGTTGCAAAATAATTAATTATCTTAATGTGGTCCTATTTTAATTAATTGGGAAAGCCTTAAGGCCAACTAAAAGAATTATTTTGAGGACATGGTATAAAGGAAAGATATTTTTCTTGTTTAAGCTATGAAAAAAAGTGCGAATAAGTGTGAATGAGAGCAGAGTATTTGGAAAATGCAAGTAAGTGATCTAAAGGATTATTGGATGCAAATTTGGTAATCTAGTATCAAGATCAGAAGAAGCAAAGAAATCCGGTTGATAGGATAGAAGAAGAGGAATGAGAAGAATAATTTAATTCTATTATTCTACAAGCAATAATATAGAGATCATTTGGAAAGTGAGTTCATTGGTCTTCCCCCTGAAGCTATTTGGATAGTGGCTCCATATGCCTTCTACAACTCCTAATAGGGTTGGAGTCTCCTAACAGGGACTACTAAGTACTGAATATATTTCATAGATTCCTAGTAGGCTTCATCCTCTACCAAGGAATATTTATATTAGTACATCATTTTTGTGGGTATCAAGCCCACTGAGTTTTTCCCTCTGATCAAGGGTTTCCCTAGTTAATATATCTAGTGTTATTGTGCATGAGTATCTTGTTGTGGCTTATGCTTATATTGCTTATATGGTTAAGTTTAATAAGGTTGATATTTTTTGTTGTAATTATATAACTAATAGCCAATTAGTGGACTATATATTCTAAAAATTGGTATTATTAGAGCCTCATGTACTTGAAGAGATATCTATAAAGCTTTGGGAGATCAATGGCGAGTCACTTTAGAAAAGATACTCCCAAGTTTGATGGTGTTAACTATGACAGCTAGAAACAAAATATGAAGCCTTGTCTACTATGTATTGGTCCAAGATATTGGATTTTGACAAAGGATGGAAAAATCATTGTGGAAGAAAGAAAGCTTGAGGAATGCAGTGAAGTAGAAAGAGATCTATTCATGTGCAATATGAGAGCTAGAGAAGCAGTATTGATAGCTCTTCTTGAGAATGAATACAGTTAGGTAAATTCACTTGAAACATCTCATAATATTTGGAAATCCTTAGAATCTACTTTTGAAGGAGATAAACATACAAAAAGAGTAAGATTATAGAATTGGATATGCTTGTTTCAAGATGCTAATATGTTAGAAGCTATGTTGGTAGGATATCTGAGATTTTTGCAAGAATCAAATCAATTGGTGGATCCAAAGAAGAAGATAAAAATTTATGGAAGGTTTTGAAAACATTTCCAACATCATTCAAGAAAGTACAACATATGATTGTACTACTAATTCATGTGAGTGCTAATTATGGGCCTCTAAAACCAAACACACTTCTACATGATCATTATATGTGAGAAACATCTTGAAATGAACATGGGATTGTCCATTCGGTATGTCCCAACAAAGTGATATGTTGCCTTCTAACTAGACAGGATTTTGCTATTCACTCTTAGAATTGAGAGATCAACAACCAGACCAAATTAGCATGAAGGATTTGAAAGCAATTCAAATGTAATCTAATCTATATTTTTGATATTTTTCAAATGCAAAGATATTAGATTAATCTAAATGAAATTGAAACTAATCTAAGAACAATTGAAAATATAACTAGATGAATGCATTTTAATCTAAATGATGAGCATAAAAGGAAGAGAAAATTTGAATGCAAGACACTTGAGTAATCAAATTAAAATTAATTCAATATTATTCATGTGCATCCTCTCAAAATTAGAGGTTGAAGGTTTCTTACATAGAATCCTAGAATTTGATCAATGATTAAGATCAAACTTAGTGTATGGTCCTAATTGAAGATAAGATTGAGTCCTCCAGTATTGATGGAGTTGAATGAGAGGAAATAGGAGATAACAATGATCCATTAAAATGTGTGCTCATAATTAGATTTTATAATTAATTAATTAATTAGTTTCAACAATTATGAGGACATATTTGAATTAATTCCATTTTCCATTTGAGATGAAATAGGAAAGGATATTAATCCATTCAAATATCTAATTAAATAAATAATTAATATCAATATGTATTACATATATTTAATTAAACCAAAGTACTTTAATTCCTTCTTTATGTGTATTAGCTAAAGGGGCTGATTAATTTAATTAAAGTACTTATGAATTATAATTAAAATAATTAAATTAATAGGTTTAATTTTGCTAATTCAATTAATATTTAGGAATTAAGTAAAGGAAGTGATTAATATAGATTAATGATTTTATGAATTTGATACTTAGGTTGAGTAGAGATTATCAAAATTAGAATTACCTAGTACAATAGGACTTTAAGTGAGATTGATAAATCGAAATTGGTTTAGAATACCAATGTGCCAATTTAGGGGTATTACATTTGCCCCTCTTTGAATGAATGTGTGAGTGATACATTGATTCAAAGAAATTGAAAATTTAAGAATATAGACCAAGAGCCGAGATTGGTTCTGAGGTTGATGACACAGAGACCAATTGATGAGATTTTTAAGGTTATCTCCAAAACGGAGCTTAGCCTTAGGGAATCCAAATAGAACACCTAGATACCTATATGAAAGAACAAAGGTTATCAAACTTCACAAAATTGTTCCTAGAGTGAGATTCAAGTCATAGGAGTCAAGTTTAGATTGCCCTAATCAAGAGTTCAGATTAGATTGCCCCAATACGTATCCATTAAATAGTGATTGAAAGAAAGAATTTAGAATTATCTCCAAAATGAAGCTTAATCCTCTAAAGTCCAGATAGAACACCTAAATACTAGTCCATAAAAGTCAACAAGACCTAATCATGAGTTGTAGAATTATCCCTAGAACGAGGCTTAATCGTTAGGAGTTAAGGTTAGATTGCCCCAATACTCGTCCTTTGAACTATGATAAGAATTTTTATAAGGTTGATTAGTTGAAAAGCATATGTTGCCAGATTGGGGGAACAAAGATGCCCCAAGTGATGAGATACCCCTAGAAAATAGATATTTTATTTAGATTTGAAGCCATATTTGAATGACTCAAAAATGGTCAATGATGTAATCATCATCTTGCCCCCTTGGGAGTAAAGTCAAAAGATGACACATTAGAAATAAATTGATTTTAAGTATTTTGACGCTCTGGTTGACCATGGTTAATCAGATTTGACTAGAGTTTACTTGAGTTGACTTTTCTAAAAATTTCAAAAAAAGTTGAAGTAATATGTGATTTGAAAATATTCACAAAGTCGCAAAGTATCAGTAAGTGGAATTGCATGAGCATTCAATAGCATCAGTCCCAAAAATTTAAAGTGTATTTTTTAGTTGTTTAAGTGTGCTAGATTTTGAATGTGACCCCAAAAATGAGTTAAAGCAACCAAATTAGCTAATAGGGCAATTTTCACATTAATTAAAGCACTTTGAAAAATTGAGTCAAAACCTCTATAAGGGCCCAAAAGGTCATTTTCAATTCATTTGTGCATTTTTTCTTTTGTGAAGAAAAGAGCTCTTAGGTGAAAATGGTGGTCCCAGTGTAGAGCCATCAATTTGAGCTTTCCAAGTGACATAGTCGGCTAACGAACTATGGAGCTCTGATGAGTAGTCAAATATCCTTCATTGCATTTGAAATTTGATGCATTGCGATCAATTGTTTTCATATTTTTAAGTGTTTTAAGTCACTGATGTCAATGTCCTCAAGTGAGAACCCATTTTTTCACATGAGCTGCTAGAGAAACTTGCGTGAAGAAGTGTCACTAAGGCACTTTATCGCATAGGGTCTTGGGTTTCCTTGCACAGGAGGTATCCATCTGTCATGTGAGATACCCTAAAGTAGGTTGTTCTTTCACCTATATTTAAATGTTTTCTCACATAAAATTATTTTCTTGCTTGGTTCAGTGTCTTTCCTTACATAAGGAAGTCCTTCCTTCATGCGAGAATCAACATCCTTGCATGAGAATGTGAAATCTCATGTGAGATTCTAGCATTAATTACATAAGTATTTTGTCAAAAATGTTTTTGTTTAGTTGTTGTTTCACATTGGCACTAGTTTTTGTTGTATGTATTCAATATGTTGTTGTGCATTTAGGAATAGTATGATGTTTCAAATAGAAAATACTAATCATATTATGGTGTTTGCATGTTTATAGGTTTTGTTTCCAGATGTTTCATTTAGATCACATTATCTAGCTATAGGAGCATTGATAAGATAGCTAGATGGTAGTGAGTGGATGCATATTGGCACTCTTGGTTTATCGTGTCTATGTGATATCCCCAATCTGTGGGTGAATCATATATTGTTGACACCACTTGTTGAGCATTTTCATTTAGAGATGAATACCTTCCATTTTCCACTAGGAGAGATGACCATCACATCAGAGGATATCTATAGGATACTTTAGATGCCATTTAACAGACCTTGCATAGAGTATGATATTCAGTTGAGACCTAGTACATTGGCACTAAGGGCCATTTTTAGGATGATATCATTATGGGTAGAGTCATTCTTATGGAGGAGTTGATTTAGCTTTATGATGATAGACATAGATTGGCAATGGTTCTTGAAGTGTTCTTGAGTTTCTTTTTGATGTCTAATAGAGGCCAACACAAATTAGAGTGTGGTTGGGGGCAGATATTATAGAGGATGCTGGAGCATCCAACAAATTTTGAATGGGGTCAGTGTATGCTAGGCCACATGTATCATGGCATGCATGAGTTGGTATATTGAGAGAAGAAGAGCATGACAGTAGGAGTTTATGTGTTATAGATCTAGGCATGGGAGCACTTATTGATCAATAGACTCATTTGTATGGATATGAGACAGCCTAAGGAGCCTTACATTTGTAGGTACTAAGGCTAGATGACCTAGACTATTTTGGGAAAGACTAAGATGTGGAGCTCAGAACTAGATGACATGGTGTCAGTTATATGGTGACATGGAGAGAGACAGAGGACTGGGATGACACATGAGTAGAGCTTGGGTGCATGCTTTCCTCTTGGCCATTGATTGATCGCTCGATCTAGGTGATCGAGAGATTTTTGTTGACAAACATGTGGTGATAGTATGGTAGGCCACATGAAATCTCATAGGAGTATTGCACCTATGCTCGCTATACCATAGAGGTTGAGAAGGGGTAGTCAGTTAGACTAGATTATGGGAGATCGATGATTTATGTGCACTCGATTACCATGTGCAGTGGGATTATATGCCTAGAGTTGCAAATGGTTAGTTGACTCTGACATATAGGGAGTATTTTGTGAGTCATCCCTTTCCTTGATTACAAACCTAGTGGGGATGGTAGTGTCTATATAGCCAGTGCAGATACTACAACAACAAGGACCTAGGAAGCATACATCATAGGTATGAATCCCTCCACATCAGATGAGACAGGATCTAGGTGCTGGTGGGAGTGGGATTGAGCATAGATGTGTGGGGGGTGAGATTTGAATCAAATTAGGTGCTATTGGAGGAGATGCATAGAGGCAACATGTTGATGATGAGCCTCTACAACAATGAGTGCAAGACTATGTAATGTCCCCTCTTTAGTTCGACATGACATTGATCATGGATTTTGCCTATTCTAGACTCTCGTAGGCAAATGGTGTGGAGAGAGAGTCAATTCTGAGGATCAGATGGTCATATCTTGCTCTTGAAGAAGTGTTAAGAGGTTATATTTTATTATTATGTGTTATTGGGGCCTACATGTTATAATTTTAAGTTGAGTTGCACTTTTTATTTTATAAAATTACTGTATTATAAAAAGTGCATTATAATGAGATTTTAAAAAGGATGTTTCTAGAAGTTCTAGAAAAAGTACATTATAATGAGATTTTATAAAGGATGTTTCTAGAAGTTCTAGCAACTTCTTAGAAAAGTGAATAAATAGAGGGCTGGGCCTCTCATTTTGGACATGCTTGGATTTGAGATTTCTTCTACTTCTTCCATTGTGGAGCAAATTTGTAGTCTCTTGAGTCTGCAAATTATTTGATCTTTGGGAATGAATCACTCCCTTGGATTGGCGACTTTGAGGGTGTGAAATATCACCTGAATTGTTGCATTTGAGGAGTTGGTAATTCAGCCATCTCATTTGGACTTCATTGAGATTCAGTTATAAGGGTTTACTTTGGTTGGAATAAGGGTTTCAGTTGTGCCCTAGCATTTGTGGATTGATTAACAGGGTTTGTAGACACAGTTGTGCATTATTTTCAGACTGCTAGTCCAGGGTTTGGACCCACGTTTTTGCTCATAACTCCTAATTGGCTTGACGGATGAATTTCATATTTTAGGGGGTTATTCAGCAACCCTAGGCGCCCAGATTTATTGCTTTTGGAGTGACAAAAAATGTTGCAATATTTTTATCTAGCAGCCGTACCAGGCCGTACTTGTACGGCCCTGTCAGTTAGGCAGCAACAACAATTTTGTGAGTTGGTTTGGGGTAGATTGTGAGGTCTTCATGTGGCATTAATTCAACATTCATATCTAGCAAAATTGGAGCTATTCTAGGTGCACAAACTAAAGTTTTGATTGCCAAAATATTGCATATTCTGGATTAGAACAGTCAGCACTGTCATTGCATAAATAGTTATTTCTAGTCATTAATAACTGTTGTAAAAGTTTTGTCATTTGCATTCCAAATCTGAACTAGGTTATTGTTCATGTCATAACATTGCATTGTCAAGAGCTTGATGTGTTAGAAGTGCATAGTTATGATAGTCTCTCATTGTAATCAGTTCTATTTGCTGTCATAAAATCAAAATTGCATTGGACTTCATATTTGAGTTTCATATTGTCATCTATCTCTTAGATTGGTAGTGTTATAATCTGGAATTGTTGTTCATACATTATTGGCATCATATATTGAGGTTTTTTTGTACAACAATTAGTAATATTGCAGCCTTATTCGGTTACATGCCAACTGTTTGAAAAAATTCCTAAGTCCAGTTTGAGGGTTTCAGTGGCCTTTATAGTAAGGGTCATTACAGTGGTATCAGAGCTATAAGTCCTGCCATCCTGTGGAGGTCTTATAGGGAATTTGGAACAGCTGGATAGAAGGGAAAGTGTTTGACGAAATGTCAAAACACTAAAATCAGAACATTTATGTTTGAGCATGCGACAGAGGCTTTATAATTTCCGCAATACCAAAGCAAGACAAGATAGGATTTCAGACCTGCAGAGCGAATAGTCTAGCTCATCTGTACAGGTGGAATCCAGTCATACAGACACAGGGGAGGTATTCTTTGATCAATACTATGACTACAATATGGATAGAGGCGGGAATGCCAGTCCAGATCAGCGAGAGGAAAGATTTTTACAGTTATTAGACACCTTGGCACAGGGACAGTGATTAGCCGAACAAAGAGCACGGGAACAGAATCAGAGAATGGAGCTTATGATGCAGATGATGGCTCATCAAATGGGATTGAATGCTAACATAGGTGGAGGAAATAATTACAATGGTAACAATCAGAATGGGAATAATCAGGATGGGATACAAAATGGAAGCAAACAAATTGGGAACAATTTCGATCATGCACCCCAGCAAGCTAGGACAGTGAGTTCGAGACCTATGATTCCCATGTTCCTTCCTAGAGCTCTAGAGCAGCCAGTACCAGAACCCTAGATCAATGACATATAGGATTAGCTGAGGAGAGATTCGGAAGTAGGAGGTCCAGATTTTATAGCTGCAATCACCTTTAGAGAGTATATGGATGTGTGGATGAAGCATATGCCCTGTGGACATGACAGGACTCAGAGCTATGAGCTACGAAAGAAAGTAGGGAAACTTCAGTTACCATATTATGATGGCTCGGGGGAGTCTACAGCAAGAGCTTGGGTTCAAAAACTTGACACATACTTTCAATTGAACCCTATGTCTGAGGAAGAAGCTATTAAGTATGCAACAATTCACCTGGATGGGTTAGCACACAAGTGGTGGCATCATGGTATGATCACTATGGGTCATGCACACATTACCTCATATGTGGAGTTTACGGAGAGACTGATTGAATGTTTTGATAAGAAGGATCCAGAACTCCATTTCAAGGAGTTAGCTCAGCTTAAAAAATGGGGATCATTGGAAAGATACATTTCAGAATTTCAGAAACTTGCAGTGTTAGTAACAGATGTATCTGAACAGAGGCTATTGGTTTTATTTATGGATGGGCTAGTTGATCCGTTGAGAGGGTGGATTAAAGCTCTCAACCCTCCCACTTTGTAGGAAGCCATTAAGAAAGCTCATGACATGGATTCCTCTTCAACTTCTAAAAATAAATTCCAGGCAAAGAGTTTCCCTTTAGGAAAAGATAGGGACAGGAAACCCTTTCATAGAGAGGCACAACTACCTAAGGAGGAAAGTAAGAGGTTGGACAAGGAGACACTTAATGACTTGCATAGGAAGAAGCTATGCTTCTATTGCAAAGGCCCGTATGAGTATGGCCATGACTGTCCTATGAGGCCAAAAGGGAAGACCAACCGAGCAATGTGGGCTTATTACGAAGGCTCAGATTCAGATAGTTCGGAACATCATGATGAGGATCCTGATGAAGCAGAGGGAGAGCAAGAGATAGACAGTGTAGGGCAACAGCAGGGAATAGAGCTACATTTACAGGAAGCATGACTGTCTAGTATCTAGAGAGAGGGATCTTTCAGACTTCGGGGAGTTTTGGCTGGGTAGAAGGTTATTACATTATTGGACATAGGTGCCACACATAATTTCATTGATGCACGATTCATGGAGAAGTGTGGACTCATTACTGAGGAGTTTGTGGGACTAAGAGTCAAGGTAGCTGATGGATACACTCTTTGTTGTGATAGGATGGTACGAGACCTACGTTTGCGCCTGAACAACTATGAGTTTAAGGCAGACTATCATGTGGTCAACATGGGTGACATGGATATAGTACTTGGAATGCAGTGGCTACATTCATTGAAGGTGGTTACCCTAAGACTAGAAGATATGGAGATACAATTCGAAGTGAATGGTAGGACTCATGTGCTTAAGGCTATCCGTAATGGAGACATCAGGACTATCTCATTTAGGCAGCTGGAGAGATTAACTAGGCATAATGATATAGAGTGGGCAGCAGTTTGTACTTTGACACCTACACAGGAGGAGCAACATAAGATGGAATATCATCTTGATATTCAGAAATTGAGGATTAAGTACGAAAAGGTATTCAGTGAGATTCCACCAGGCAGGCCACCGGACAGAGGCATTGAGCATGTTATTGAGCTAGAGGAAGGTACTAAGCCTATCATGATCACACCATATCGACACCCAAAGCGACTCAAGGATGAGATCGAAAGGACCATCGAGGAGTTGCTAGCTATGGGGCACATCTGACCAAGTAAGTCACCTTTTGAATCTTTTGTTGTTTTGGTAAAAAAGAAGGATGGAACTCTTTGGATGTGTGTTGATTACAGGGAATTAAATAAGAGAACCATTAAGAACAGGTATCCCATTCCTCGCAATGATGAGTTGATAGATGAATTGCATGGGGCTTGTTATTTCACGAAAAATTGATTTGAGAATAGGATATCACCAGATCAGAGTCTGTGAACAGGATATTGAGAAAACTGCTTTCAGATGTCATTGTGGGAACTTTGAGTTTGTAGTCATGCCTTTCGGTCTAACCAATGCACCTGCCATTTTCCAGTCCACTATGAACAGAGTTTTCCACCATCAATTGAGAAAATTCGTGCTGGTGTTTTTTGATGACATTTTGATCTATAGTCGATCATGGTAGGAGCATCTAGAGCATTTGGAGATAGTGTTGAGCATTTTACAGAAGGAGTCCTTGTATGCAAAAGAGCCCAAATGTGACTTAGGGATGATCGAGCTGTTATATTTGGGACACATTATTAGTGCAGATGGAGTGTGGATGGATCCTGAAAAGATTCGTGCTATTGTTGATTGGCCTCCACCAGAGAACCTTACACAGTTGAGGGGGTTCCTTGGTTTATGTGGTTTCTATCGCAGGTTTTTCAGTGGCTACTCACGACATGTAGCTCCCATGACAGATCTACGGAAAAAAGGGGAATTTGTGTGGAATCAGAAGGCACAGGACTGTTTTATGAGATTTAAGGAGATAATGACTACGTGCCCAATTCTAGCATTACCTGATTTCATGAAGCCATTTGAGCTTCAATGTCATGCATCTGGAGAGGGAGTAGGTGCTGTACTTATGCAGAATAAGCACCCCATAGCTTATGAGAGCAGGAAGCTTAGAGGCCTCGAGCGTTCATTCAGTATATATGATAAGGAGATGTTGGCCATCATGCATGCTTTGGCCAAATTCAGACAATATCTTGTGGGTAGCAAGTTTTGTATTAAAAATGATCATAACAGTTTGAGGCATTTCTTGGGACAGCGGGACCTGAATGATCGCCAGCAAAAGTGGGTAAGTAAGTTGTAGGCATATGATTTTGACATCTCATATGTCAAGGGAACTCAGAATGTTGTTGCAAATTCTCTTTCTCGAAGGCCACACCTCACTCTTATGGTTCAGATATCAGAGGATTAGTGACACTTGATTATAGCAGAGTATGCCAGGGATACATGGGCCTCCGATATAGTGGAGGGAACAGTGATTGATACTAGATACACACTTGTAGATGATTTAATCATTTACAAGAACATGATTTACCTAGTCCCAGGATCGAAGGTTAAGCAACTGATTTTGAGATCATTTCACGACTCACCGACAGTAGGCCATCCCGGGTACTACAAGACTTATAGGTTAGTTCGAGAGCAGTTCACTTGGAAGGGGCTAAAAGCTGATGTTTTGCAATAGATTAACAAAATATGCTCATTTCTTTCCTATCACTACTACCCACTCAGCAGCTCAGGTGGCAGAGGTTTTCTTTCGGGAGGTTTTCAAATTGCACGGATTGCCTCAGAACATTGTGAGTGACAGGGATAGCCGTTTCATGATTCATTTTTGGCAGGAGGTATTTCGGTTATGTGGCACGGAGCTTACACCCAGCACTAGCTATCACCCACAAATCGATGGTCAGATGGAGATTGTGAACAAATGGGTGGAGGGGTATTTAAGGAATTATGTGGGAACTCAGCAGCGAGCTTGGGTCAGATGGATATATCTCTGCGAGTATTGTTACAATAGTACATATCACATCACTATACAGATGACACCCTTCATGGCACTTTACGGTTATGAAGCACCTAGTTTCTTGGATTTGTTGTTGGGTGACAGCCGGGTACCCAGTGCAGGAGAATTATTATAGGAGAGTAAGGATATAGTTGCTACTCTCAAAGATAATATTGCGAGAGCTCAGAACTAGCAGAAGCAATATGCAGACCAGAAGAGGACTGAGCGTAGTTTTGAGGTGGATGATATGGTTTACCTCATGTTGCAGCCATACAGGCACTCTACTCTTAAGAAGAGTGGTGCAGAGAAACTCAAGCCACACTATTACGGACCATTCAGGGTTATCAGGTGAATTGGTGAGGTGGCTTATGAGTTGGAGCTTCCGGCAGATAGCAGGGTGCACAATGTGTTTCATGTGTCCCGCCTCAAGAAGGCGTTGGGTCAGAATGTGGTACCTTCCGCAGTATTACCTCCTTTAAATGATGAGGGAAAATTTGTTTTAGTGCTAGAATCCATCCTGGAGAGCAGAGAAAAGCAGCTTCGCAGAAGAGTGATCAGAGAATACTTGGTTAAGTGGAAAGATCTACCTGTTAAGGATGCTACTTGGGAGGGGGAAGCTATTTTGCAGCACCCAACGTTGAGATTGCTTGAGGCCAAGCAATTTCAGGAGGGGCAGACTCTAATGTCCCCTCTTTAGTTCGACATGACATTGATCATGGATTTTGCCTATTCCAAACTCTCGTAGGCAAATGGTGTGGAGAGAGAGTCAATTCTGAGGATCAGATGGTCATATCTTGCTCTTGAAGAAGTGTTAAGAGGTTATATTTTATTATTATGTGTTATTGGGGCCTACATGTTATAATTTTAAGTTGAGTTGCACTTTTTATTTTATAAAATTACTGTATTATAAAAAGTGCATTATAATGAGATTTTAAAAAGGATGTTTCTAGAAGTTCTAGAAAAAGTGCATTATAATGAGATTTTATAAAGGATGTTTCTAGAAGTTCTAGCAACTTCTTAGAAAAGTGAATAAATAGAGGGTTGGGCCTCTCATTTTGGACATGCTTGGATTTGAGATTTCTTCTACTTCTTCCATTGTGGAGCAAATTTGTAGTCTCTTGAGTCTGCAAATTATTTTATCTTTGGGAACGAATCACTCCCTTGGATTGGCGACTTTGAGGGTGTGAAATATCACCTGAATTGTTGCATTTGAGGAGTTGGTAATTCAGCCATCTCATTTGGACTTCATTGAGATTCAGTTATAAGGGTTTACTTTGGTTGGAATAAGGGTTTCAGTTGTGCCCTAGCATTTGTGGATTGATTAATAGGGTTTGTAGACACAGTTGTGCATTATTTTCAGACTGCCAGTCCAGGGTTTGGACCCACGTTTTTGCTCATAACTAGTAATTGGCTTGACAGATGAATTTCATATTATAGGGGGTTATTCAGCAACCCTAGGTGCCCAGATTTATTGCTTTTGGAGTGACAAAAAATGTTGCAATATTTTTATCTAGCAGCCGTACCAGGCCGTACTTGTACGGCCCTTTCAGTTAGGCAGTAGCAGCAATTTTGTGAGTTGGTTTGGGGCAGATTGTGAGGTCTTCATGTGGCATTAATTCAGCATTCATATCCGGCAAAATTGGAGCTATTCTAGGTGCACAAACTGAAGTTTTGATTGCCAAAATATTGCATGTTCTGGATTAGAACAGTCAGCACTGTCTTTGCATAAATAGTTATTTCCAGTCATTAATAATTATTGTAAAAGTTTCGTCATTTGCATTCCAAATCTAAACTGGGTTATTGTTCATGTCATAACATTGCATTGTCAAGAGCTTGATGTGTTAGAAGTGCATAGTTGTGACAGTCTCTCATTGTAATCAGTTCTATTTGCTGTCATAAAATCAAAATTGCATTGGACTTCATATTTGAGTTTCATATTGTCATCTATCTCTTAGATTGGTAGTGTTATAATCTGGAATTGTTGTTCATACATTATTGGCATCATATATTGAGGTTTTGTTGTACAACAATTAGTAATATTGTAGCCTTATTCGGTTACATGCCAACTGTTTGACAAAATTCCTAAGTCCAGTTTGAGGGTTTCAGTGGCCTTTATAGTAAGGGTCATTACAGACTAGCCTATCCCAAAGCCATAGAGAAGAGAGGCTCAAACATAGACCTAGGATTCTCTAAGGAGATCTAGAGAGAGATTGAGGGTGGCATAGCAATGATTGAGTGACTTGTAGATTTAGGTAATAGTTAGATAAAAAACAAGATGAGGCTCAGTTACAGGGTGCTAGAGAAACCTATATATTATTATGTAGGATATATCACAATAGTGCCTAATGTTGTAGAGTAGATGCCTAGATTTTTAGAGTATGCTAGAGCATTATATGGTGTACATTGGCCAGCAAGAGAAGATACTCCTCCTCCTCCTCCACTCGAGGATGAGGGAGAAGGAAACAATTAACTTTCTCTCTTCTATCTGACCTTTTGAGGATGTATGTTGGATGTTTTAGCATCATTTTGTATCATTTTAAGTTCAACAGTGCTCAAGTAACACACATTTTTGTATTGATGTACACTTGACTCCATTGGAGAAATTTATATATATGCGATCTTTTTATTTGAGTACCATTGCATGTGTCACTTTTTCTCTTATAGTTTTCATACATGAGATGTTAGTGATATGATTGTGATAAATGAAAATTGATATGATGTATGAATGTAGTGTAGATGATATGAATACAAAAATATGTATATGAAATGCAAAATGTGAATGAACTAACATCTCATGTAGATTGCAAGTTTGTTGTTAATGAAAAGTATCCCATGAAAGTCAAAAGGACAAACCAAGGAGTTGAATGCTTGTGCAGTCATGAAGAAACATGATACTTTGAAGAAACCAACAACCTCTCATGTTGAAAGATGCAAGAAAAGTAGTGATCAAAATGTACTCTTTTGCTAGTGAGGTATGAAATGCAACCCTATGCTAGATGTATCCCTAGGTCTGGTTACTAAACTCATAAAATTATCATCACCAAATGTTTAGTTAGACCCACAAATGTCATACAATTCACATTGACATTGAAATAATGAGAATATGAATATGACATGTGTCTTAGTTTTGTTAGGATTAAATGTAAGCATTAAGCCACAAGAAGCCAAAATGACTAGAACATTTGTCCCTATTAATGTAACAAGGTAGCATAAGCCTCAAACCATAAACACTAGGATGACTAGAATGTTTCTTGTGTGAAAAAACACTAGATATGTGAGAGATCCTTCTTATGATAAGAATTTAGTAAAGATTCTATCTGCAATGACCCTTATGTTTGTAACCTGAGACAAAACTATATTAAGTATACTCATAGTGACCCACATGTTCACCTAGCAGAACAAGAATCAATCTTGACTATGACATAAAGAATTCACCCAAACAAGCAAGGAGAAGAGCCAACCTCACTAAAGTGTCCATATAAAATGAGTCAAGGTACACATAGCCATCCAATACGAGATAGAGGCTCTTATAGTGGACACTCCTTTTATATGGATGCTTTAGATCATTGGAACTAAACCATCAAGTAGAAAGAAAAGAAAAGATTATGCCCCCAATCCTTGCTTCTCTAGTCAAAAGAGATATCCTTGAGTTTCTCTAAGGGAAATGATAAAGCAAAAAAAAAAAAAAAAACAAGGAAAAGCTCAACATAATGCAAATAGTGTTAATGTTTCCATTTCAGTGTCAGTGTTATAGGATTGATGTCACATGTTGATGTCCATAACATATGTGAAAGAAATCTCTTTAGTAGGAGGATGATATTAGATAGACTCAATTAGGACAATTGGCGACTGATGTTAGAGAGAAATCTTCATTGAGAAGAACCTCAGTAGAAAACTAAGCAAAAATAGACAAACACAGTTAGGACAACTAGTGATTGAAGCTAACGAATCTTTTTCAAGAGAAATCTCAATAGTGAAGCAAGTGACAGTAGATAGTTGGAGTTAGAAAAAATGGTGGTTGAAGTTTAAGAGATCTTCTTTGAGAGGAATCTTTATAGCGATGAAAGTGATAGTAGATAGACATAGTTAGAACTGGTGACTAATGTGAGAGAAACCTTCTTTGAGAGGAATCTCTCTAGTGAAGCAAGCAACAATAGATAGAAGTAGTTAGAACAAGTGGTGACTAAAGCTTAAGAGATATTCTATGACACTATAGGGTGTTGCCCCCAAGACTATGACTAGATTCAATCCATGGATGCATGAGTGAAAGCAACAAACTAAAGCAAGAAACTAACTATACAAGAGCCAGAATATGTGTCGTGAGATGTAGCATTTGAAACAAGAGGTGCATGTTTACTAGTTTTCACCTTCTTGGTAGAGATTATATTTTTGCTACCATGATTCCTATTTGGTAGGTTTTCATCAATGACACTTTTCTTGTTTTTCAATCTTTTTGTTTTATAGTTTTTTTGAATTTTTGAATTTTTCAAAATTTCAATTTTTTTGGTATTACCAAGGTGCCTATTGCTAGGTTTTCACCAAGATAATAATTTTTTTAGGAAATTGAAGTATATACAAAGATATTTTGAAAGCATGTTAGCTATAGAACCACTTGAGATGAAGGGTGTTGATCGACTCTTTGAGTGGTTCTCCCTTAGTTGTTGAAATTTGATAAGCACCAGATCCAAACACTATAATAACTATGTACAGACCGAGCTAGTCAGGCTAAAAATTCCCTTTTAGTATCCATTGTTGTTGATTCTTAGGGTTTTCCCTTAGGACGAGGTCACCCTCTTGGAAGTCACATGGTTTGACTTTTTTGTTGTATCTTTTTGACATACATTTTTGAAAAGCTTGAAGATGATCACACACCACTTGTCGAAATTCATTTAGCAATTCTAGCTCTTGAAGGAAAGATATTCTATAATCATCATCATTAAGAAGGCCTTTCATAAATATTCTCAAAGTGGGAATCTTTACCTCAATAGGAAGTGCAGCATCCACGCCATATACCAAAGAAAAGGGTGTTTTTCCTTTTGGAGTTCTGATGCTAGTTCTATAAGATCATAAAGATGGATTAATCTGAAGGTGCCATCCCCTTCTAGATTTGTTGAGTGTGTGATGTAAGATCTTAAGGATAGCCTTGTTGGAGGTTTCTACATGTCCATTACTTTGGGAGTAATATATAGAAGACCAATGCTGCTTGGTTCTAAACTTTGAGCACAACTCTTTGAGATCCTTATTTTTAAACTATCCCCCATTGTCATTAATGATGGAGGATTGCATACCATACCTACATATGATGTAGTTAAGAATGAACAAAGCTATAATTTTTTCATTTGCTTTAGAAAGAGGGACTACTTCTACCCATTTGGTGAAGTAGTATGTAGCTATGATAATGAACTTGATTTGAAGAAGATGGATGAATCTGACCTACTAGATCAAAGGCCCATTATTAAAATGGCCAAAGAATGATAAATGGAATTATCTCCCTAGCTAGAGAATGAATCAATTTTCTATGGAGTTTGCACTACTTTCTAGACTTGGCATATTTAATTGTGTCTTGCTCCATATCTAGCCAATAGTAACCAACTCTGATAAGTTTATGAGCTAGTGTCAATACATTAGAGTGAGATCCACAAATGCCTTTATGTACATTGATTAATGCATGTTTCAACTCATCAGATTCTAGAAACCTAAGGACTATTCCATCAAAACCTCCCCTAAACAAGTCAACAACAATAATAACATACCATGATGCACTATGGATTAGTTAATGTTTCTTATTTCAAGTTAGATTGTCCAAAATTATTTGGTCATATAGGTAAGAATAGATATGATGGTAGCGAGATGAGTTGTGTCCTACAATATCACATATCATTCAAGATTTAGGTGAATTATAAGTTGGGTAGAGTAACATCTCCACTAGGAATTCATGTCAAAAATCATTCTTAGGCATCTGTAGTATGGAAGTGAGAGTAGGCATTACATTGGTTGCCTTGTTGTCTGTCCAGGAACTTGTTGAAAAGTGACATGAGCAATTTTTTTTTTAAATCATCATTTATAAGGTGTCAACTTGTCATCCTTTCTCTAATAAACATCATTGATCTAATTGGTTACTAGTTGTGAATAACCAAAGATATTCAATTCATCTACTCTTCATTCAACTGCAAGCTTCATGCCATTGATTAAGGCTTCATATTCTACAATATTATTTGTATAAGGAAATATAATCTTTTACACCTTAGGCAATGGATATTTCTGTGGTGTTATAAATAAGATCCCAACACTAGATCCTTGTTGTGTAAAGGAACCATCAAAGAACATCACCCATGTTTGATGTGTTAGCATTAAAATAGATTCATTAGGGAGTTTAGTGGTAGAAGAATTTGCATTGGTGCTTTTGCTAATTATCAGCAATTGTATGTCCTTTGATAACCTTTCTTTCAACATATGTAATATCAAACTTGCTTAGTATCATTACCCATTTAACTAACCTTCTTGTTAGAGTTGCCTTTCTAAGTAAATACTTTAGTGGATCAATTTTGGCAACCAGTCATGTAGTGTGGGAAAACATGTAGTGTCTTAAATTTTGAGAAGCAAAGGCTACCATCAAGAAAACTTTTTCAATAATTCTATACTTCATTTCATAAGAAATCAATGTGCAACTGAGATAATAGATAGATTGTTCCTTGTTATCATTATCCTCCCAAGCTAGAAAGATACCAAGAGATGACTCTTTTTTTGAGATATAAAAAATGAGAGGCTTTCGATAAATAGGAGGCATCAACATCAGTGGATTGACAAGATACTATTTTATCTGCATTAAACTATAATCACAATATTTGTTCTAGACATATTTTACACCTTTATGCAAAGTCTTAGTAAAAGGTTTTGACCTATCCACCAATTGTAAAATGAATATATGAATGGATTGAAGTCTTCCTTGTAACCCCTCATTTGGCTAATATTATGGGGTGAAGTCATTTCCATGATTTCTTGAAGTTTTTTTGGGTCCATCTTGATTCCTTTTGCAGAGACAATATAGCCAAGTAACTTCTTGAAAGTTACACCAAATGCACATTTCTTGGGATTTAATCTGAGACTAAATTTCTCCATAAAATCTAAGATTGGTTCCAAATTATGAAGATGAGTGTTGCACTATGTACTCTTGAATAAGGTGTAATTGACATAGTCCTCCATCATCTTATGCATCATATCATGGAAGATTGTTGTAAGTGCCCTTTGATACATGGCACCAACATTTTTTAGACCAAATTGCATCACATTCAAATAGACGATACCCGATGCACAACTAAAAGTAGCTTTCTCATGGTCTTCTCGTGTAATTTTAATCTAATTATAACAAAAAAAAACCCATCCATGAGTGAGTACATTTCATATCTTGTTGTCATATTCACTATCATATCAATATTGGGCAGTGGAAAGTCATCTTTTGGACATGCTAAGTTTAGATCTCAAAAATGTGTACAAACTTGGATAGACTAATCATGTTTGGAGACTGGAACAATGTTTGAGATCCATTTAGCATAATTGATAGGATAGATGAAACCGACTTTAAAAGCTTTTCTAGTTCAGCTTTAACAAGTAATGCCACATGAGGATGTATTTTCTTGAGCTTCTATTTGACTAGTTTTACTCTTGGTGCAATAGATAAATGATGCATTATGAGGTAAAGATCTAACCCTGACATATTTGAGTAGGTCTATGAAAAATTAATATTTTTTTCTTGAAAGAAGGAAATAAGTTCCTCTTTTTCTTTTGCAGATAAAGATTGTGCAATGTGTATCATATGAAGATGTTCCATTGTTCCCAAGTTGATTGGTTGTTTTGGCTCTATCAACACTGATGATCTCTCCTAAAAATGACTTGGAAGCACATCAAATATTTCATCCTTAGGTAGCTCAGAGAGGTTTTCACCTTTGGATACATCTTTTTTTTACTATTTTGGGTTTCAATACTACCACAATGTGGTTTTCACCATTGCACTTTCTTTTTCTTTTTCTTTTAATTGTTTGACTGAGATATTTGATATTATCTTTAATCATATTGATACTATGTTCACTAGTGGAGGATGTTACTAGTTCAACAATGTTTAAGTAGTAGGCAAGAGCATAGTCATTTTGGAATATAGGGACTTTACTAGATGTATTGTAATTTCAAAGATCTTGAGATAAGTGAGTGAGAGAGATGTAGTAGTTTCAATGGCATATATGGTGTAGTCATCAAATGCTTGGACAAGTAATTCGAGACCTAAAGAGATTTTGTCCAAAGGTTTATTCGAATGCCTTTGAGTTCTAACAACATTAATTGAATACTTGTTGACACTAGTAGGATGAGACTCATCTAACCAAACCCTAGATTGTTCACCTATTTCAAGTTGATTTTCATATATATCAACTTGATCTACATCCTTGTCTAAAGTTTCCTTTGAGAGAGAATCAAATTTGTACTATTTAGAATCTACGCTACATGGGGTTAGACTATAGAATTTGCCAACATTGATGGGAATCCATTCTCCACTTTCATTATCATCTTGATTTTTACAAAGTCATTCAAAAACTATAGTATGATTGGACTCTCCTTGTTCTTGTTGAATACAAGGAGTATCAATAGTGTTTTTAGAAGAATCACTATCAACATCCATAGTACTAATACGTGGTATGGAGTCATCTGGTTCTACAAAGAACTTATCATGATTAAGAGGAATTGGATAAGGAAAAGTATCCTCATCATCATAGTTGTCCTCATAATTATCTGACTCAGTTTGTGACTTACATTCAGATGAACTTTTAGATTTTGGTACAAATTTATTGATAACTAGATGAAAGGGAATCTTATTGTAACCTAGGCCTATTGTATCCCGATACCTTCTAGATATTGCTTTGATAGGATCAATCAAGCCATTGTTGTTACATCCAATTGGACCATTTCCTTTATAAGCAAAGTGTTTCATTAGCTTAAGACTTGGACCATACTTTTTAGAAGTAATCTCATGAGATTATTCTGTGAGATTAGTTGGAATTTCCTCTTTATATAACCTCTTGGAATTTGCAAGTGGGAAGATTTACTTGTGAGAGGGGGGTGAATTAGAAGTACCAATAATTTAAGCTATAAAACCTTTTAACTGAAATCAATAAATGCATCTAACATCTCTAATTAACATGAAAGTAAAGGCATGCATTAAAATGGATAACACAAGATTTGATAACCCAAAAACCCTCCAAAATGAGAAGGTAAAACTGGGGTGGGGATGACACTCACAACTTATCACTACAACAATATGTAATTGGTTAAGGTTACAAAGTTTGACCATCATCAATGGTCTACCCTATGAAAGGCCTACCCTATCAAAGGATCTAACACCCTATTAAAAGTGACCTATTTAAAGGATTTACAAACACTCACTTGGAATGTCACCTTGTTAAAGGATTTACAATATGGCTGTTAAACCAACCTATCATCATAGGATTTTTATTCTCCTAATACAATGGATAGAGATTATAGTAGAATATGTTGATCTAATGACTTACAATCTTTAAATGCTAATTTTAGATCCTTGTTCTATACAATTTGATCTGATCCTTCTTGATTTGATATAACTTTGTTCGTAGTGATGATAGTTTGTTTTGACCAATTGATTCTACAATGCTATCCTGTCTTCTAAGTCTTTACACCCCTTTAAACTTCACTAGCATTCTCTCCTTTTATTCCCATACCATACTCTCTCTTACACTACTAAATTATGGGGTTTAGACCTCCTTAAAAAGGTTTTGAGACTTAGGTTTAGGTATGAGTCTACGGTTGAGATTCATTCATCTTTCTCGCTCAATTATTTCCATTTTTTTGATTGGTTGCATGTTGATTTCATAGGGAATGTAATAGATTTGATCTTATCATTTAGATCCTATGAGATTCATCTTGATTTGGCTCAAAAGTGGTTTATATTTGAGTTTGTGAGATCATAAACACTTATGTTGATTCTATGTTACTGGACACTTATTAATTGCTGATGCTTAGCACACATAGGAATTCTGTCTTGCTCAAAACCTATAGGAAATTTGTCTTGCTTGGCTCCTATAGTAATTAGTCTTGCTCAGCTCCTATACTTTACTCAGCACATATACTAGCTCATCATCAATTGTCACCTGACACTTGAACTTTGCTCGACACTGTCTATCTTCTTGGCATCTAAATAAATCGTCACCTATTGAATTTTTTCCTTGGCACATATTGTAGCTTGACATCTATATTATACTCAACATCAACTTAGAAATTTCTTAAGTGTTTTGACACTCAATTATCAAAACCAATTTGAGACCAACAATCTCCCCCTTTGACATGAGTGTCAAAAACACTTAACTAAACATTATGAATCTAATCTCTATGAGTATAATATACATCTTGTTCAGCATATGTACAAAACTTCAAAACTATTCAAAATTGTGTGAAGATACGTCAAAATTTGTCTCTCCCCCTGAGCCAATGTGCCTTTTCTAGCTCCAAAACTTCTCATGCTGGATTTGTCTCATCATTCTATCTTATCTATTCTATTCTAGCTACTGTATTTTTGCTCCCCCTTTTACACATCTTTCCTTGTAGTTATTGTATCCTTTTGGCTTTATGTTATCGCCCCCTTTGTTTTATAATCTCCCTCTTTTTATTAATTATCTCCCCCTTTTTTGATACTTATGTCAAAGGGTGCTAAAAATTAACTAAATACTTTTCCAAAAAGGATTTATTTACCTTCATAATAATCTTCGGAGCAACATCCCAGTTGTCTAGTGCAATTTCCAGTGCTTTAAGTTGGATGGCTATCTTTGTTGCAAGGTGAACTAGGCCTTCTAGTGTAGAAAGATTGGGGTCTTTCTTTAAAATATTCTCAACATAGGCCAGTTCCTTTTGCAAAATTTCCATGTGAGGGGTGATAGTAGATTATATCTGTATTACCTTCGCCTTGATGTTTTCCTCATTTGTTGTAAGTACAACTAGTTCCTTTTGAGTGTGAAGCGTAGTTTGAAAATGCTTCTCACTCTAAGTTGGATCCTTGGGTAGCTGCATGGTTGATATTTTTAGGTTCCTCTCTAAGCTCATTATCCTTTGGCTAGTCTCTTGTGTGAAAATTGATGGATCACATAGTTTGGAGTACAATGATAATATGTTCTCAAGTATTGCTTTTACCTTTTCAACCCTCTTTTCTAGCTGCACTTGAGACAATGCTATCTCACTTGATATTTGTTCATTTACTTTCATTTGGAACTTCTTTTCAAACCATTCTAATAGTTTTGTGTTAGTAGCAAGGTCTTCATTCTATACCTAATCCACTATACTAGCTAATTGTTCCATGATTGGCTTGTTTTCATCAGGTACTTGTAAGTCGAATGCATCTAAAAAGATGTCTTTGATCTCTATCAATGCTTGCCTCTACTTGTACTCATTTCTTATTATCTCTTTCTTTTTCTTCCTCTCAAGTGCCTCTTGAACTTCATTTATTTGATCTATATTTATATTTTCATAGTCATATTTTGGAATGACTATGTCCTCATCTAGTGCAGGGCCTCCATAGTGAAGCACCCTTGCAACTCTTGTAGAGCTCGAGCCTAGAGTAGATATTTGCTATGGCATGGCATTAGAGCTTAGCTTTTGAGGCATTGTAGGAGTCCCTATTGTAGGAAAATTTCCAATGTTTGTATTGCTTCTTGTTCTTTCTCCTTAGGGGTCTCCTCTTCTTCAGTTTTGCCTTGATCAACTATTGTGATCTAGGGTGGTGCACCTTGTCCTTATGTAGTAGGAATAGAGGTATCATTCTACCCTATTTTATCTTTTACTTGCTCCTCAATAGTTGTTGTGTTTGGTATTGTGGAATCAACCCTAGCTGGTGTGTCTTGTGCAACTTACTCTTGGGGTTGTCCACTTATAGCTGTTTGGATATGTGAAGGTAGTTCTTGTGGATTCACCTTCTCCTTTGTGATTTCAGCTACAACTATCTGTAGTTCTTCCACACTCACCAAGATTGGGTTTGTACACAATTGTGCTTATAGTGTGGTCTGGTGAAGAATCTTTTTAAGATCCTTTGTAGTCAATGGGTTGTTGTTCTAACTAGAGATTTCAGGAACATCCTTTACAATTACTGTATCTATAGGTATGTGTGTTACATGTGGAGGACTTGGTGGTGGCATTTGTGTGTCTTGGACACTTTGTTCTTGCTGTTGCTCCTTAGTAGTTTCCTTTTCACTCTCTTGTGTGTCTTTCTCCACTGTAACATCTTCCTTATCCTTTTCTCCTTCTTATTCCTTATCATTTTCCTCTTCTTCCTCATCATTTTTTCCACCCTCAAAGGGATCTTCTTGTCCTTCCTTTATAGCTATGAGGCCATAGATTAGTTTCCACATTAGAGTGGACTTCTTCACAACATCCTCAATTTTATTTTGTAGTATAATGAAGGCTCTATACTTGGGTGCAAATTTTCTCCCATGATTCTTATTTGCCTTACTTATTTTCTCTTTTGTAAGTTTAGGCATAACACAAGCCAATGTTGACTCTCTTATTTCCTTTTCAATATTGAGGCAATAATGCCATTTATTTTTCATAATAGAATATAACTCCTTAGGCATTGTATTGTCAAGTTCAAGTGGAGTGTTGTTGAACTTTACCATCATAGTGTAAACTAATTCTTCCACTATGTTCAACTCTTCTCTACTTAGCTTATTAAAGTCAATGCCTTTTAAACCTGATAAATCTACATTATCCCTTATGTTATCACAAATTTTTTCCAAATCAGATTTAGTAGGATGACTTACCACTCTAAAATAGCTAGTGTCCTTTGATTCAGTCCTCTCTCATCTTATTTAGGAGGTACCACATACTTTCTTCTTTGTTTCTTCTCTACTAGTCCTCCCTACTTTGTGGCCTTCTTCTTTTCCTATTCCTTAGCCACCTTTTTTGTAGCTCTTGTGTTTTCCCTTGTGGTGGGTTTTTCTAGGCTACCTTTAGCTATTTTCTTTCCTCTAGGCTAAGTTGTAGGCTATTTTTGTGCCTTTTTCTTGTTTGCCTCTACCTTAGGTGCTTCCTTGGTTTGCTCCTCCTTAACACCTTCTTCTTCTTTAGCATCTTCACCCATGCCTTGGGTCCATGCAAGTGGCTCTTGCCCTTGTTCTTGTTCTTGTTCTTGTTCTTGTTCTTGTTCTTGTTCTTCATCATCATCATCTGCTTCTTCCTCTGATTCTATAGTGCCTTCACCAAATTTAGCCTTAAGATTCTTGACCAATTTGTCCTTTTTCTTCAAGGTTGAAGTAGTTTTTAATTTCATATCCACCTTGGATCTTACAACATCATATGTGCCAAAGTGTTGGGCACTTTTATCCACTTCTTTTGCAAGTAGAGTAGTGATTGCTGCAAATGCCTCATCTATGTTAGTCTCATAACCAAGTGGCCTCAACCATATGACCCTTGGTACTACTTCTTGGATGTAGGTATAGTCAATGTCTACTAAGAAGGACATATCATTTATGTGCCACTCAACAAGAGAGATAGGTATCCTTAGTCTCTATTTCATTTGATTTCTTGAAGTCTTCAAAGTAGCTGGTCATAATAGTCTCAAAATTTGCCCCCATTTGTTTAATATATTCATTCACCTAGACTACTATAGACCTATTTGTCTTCCAGCTTACCTTTCCAAAAGAATGAAATTCATTTTGTACATAGAAAAATAAACATATCAAAATTTCTCAAAATTTACATTGAGCTCCCTTTGTTCTTCTTATAGCTCCCAAATTCTCCATTATCTATTGTAGTTGCAATTTAGCTAGATCATAAGTATGATCCTTTTTGATAAGTTTGTAACCAACATCTACTGCATTATAGGGAACACTGTTGAGTTAGCTTGATTGGTAAAATTTTTGGGATATGACTCTGACTGCAAATTCAACAAGAGGATCCTTGATGGTGTCAATTGTCATCCATCTCTTGTTCCATTTTGCACCAGTGTTCTTTTCTATAGCTTCTTTCGAGTCATTCCTTTGGTTTTTAGGCCATTCTAGGGTTAGATACCTGTTAAATTATGAATAATCCTTTTTGATATTTTAACTGGCCTATCTTCTAACCAAAAAAATCCATCATGTATCCTACCAAGTACAATTCTAATCCATTTAGTTTTAAAAATAGTAGGAAAATCTAGGGCATGGGTTAAGCCCTTCTTCTCAATGATTTGGAACTTGTCCTTCAAAACTACATTCTCACACAATTTATCATATGCCTCCCTGATTTCCATGTCTCCAATAGCACCAATATTATAGTTATAGCATCTCCTAACATCTTGCACTATTACAATCTTAGGAGGAATTATGGATAAAGCTCTGGTAGGGTCATTCTTATACAGTTGTTCAGGGATATATCTTAAATCGGGTTGCTTAGCTTCATTACTCACTAATTGGACTTCAAACAGTTCTTTTTCTTGTGGTTTCCTAGAGTTGGAGGCCCTTTCTTCAACACAAAGAAATTTGGTAACTACGTAGCTTAGCACAAGTATAAATACCTTGAATTTGAAGAAACTATGCTAAATCTCTATTGAAATCCTTAAAAATTCTTCAAACTCTGCTTGGAAATCATTTTGTGCTTTTCTCATCTTTTCTCTTTCCTTGTGATGGTGAAAAATGATTGAAAATGTAACCATATACCCTCTATTTCATAGCATTTAATGCTTAGTAGTTGTACAACTGTCCACTCAGCTCCTTAAGCAATTCTTCTTTACTCGGCTTCCACTGATTTTCAATTACTTGACATACATTGGAATTTCCCTTACTCAGCTTCAAAAACAATTTCCCCTCACTTGACATCCACTGCTAACTCAGCTACAACTAATCACTCAGCTTCTACTAACTTTGGTAGACAACTCGGCATGTACTAGGTCTTTACTCGACATTTGAGGACAACTTTTCTTACTTGGAAACACTTATGAAAATTTTAACTTTGCATGTCTATTCATGCTCATCTATCATTTTCAGTACTTACTTGTCTTAGAACTAATGCATGATAAAGCATTTAAATATTAGTCCTACATACCTTCTTTTGCTTAGTTGGATGTAGTGTGATCATTTAACCTTTTAGGTGAAGTGATCTCTTCATTTGATGTGTTGCATCTATCTTTCTTCTTCCATGTTTTATTCATCTCTCCTCTGATGTGTTCAACATCAACTTTACCTTTTCCTTTGTTGAACTCTAACTTGGGTGCCTTTGACCTAGTTGGGTAGTGCTTATTGATATGACCAGTCTTCAAACAACTGAAACATGTAGTTTGGCTCAACCATCTACTGTAGCTCCCACTAAAGTGTGTTCTTATGCAATTTTCAAGGCTGTGTTCATACTCTTGATAGTAGTGAAAGCTTTTCCTAGTGTTGTAGTACCAGTGGTAGTGATGTCCATGACTATTTGACTCTGTTGGTTGGTTTGGTGTCCACATAGGCTTTGATCTACATTCAAAGGCTCTATGTCCATATTTCTTGCAACTGTAGTAGTGACCTTCAAATCTTGGTGTCCTGATGGTTCTTGTCTTGCAATCATGTGCCTAATGTCCTCACTTATTTCACTTGTGACAATGACCCATGTTTTTAGGTTTGTCATGTTGATTTGCATTCTCGCTCCTACACACATTAGAGGTATGTTCCCTTTTACCACAAAAATGACAAGTGGGTTTAGTATTCTTACCTTTGTCACTTATTTCTTCTATAGTCTTGGATGAATCTCCTTTTTTAGTGCTCGTGTATCCTAGTCCTGAAGTGTCATTGTTGGATCTTGGTGATTTCAGTAGCTATTTAAAATACATGATGGCTTCATTAGGTTTGTTGAAGCTTTCTACTATCTTCTCTCTTTTCAGATCATTTTGCAATTTTTCAGTTTGTGTCTTCAGTGTAGAGATCTCAATGTCTTTGACATTCAACTCATGATGTGCATTCATCATTTGGCTTAGGGTGACTAGCTGCATGTTGGAAATTCTTGCAAGATCAATTGATTTTTCCTCCAGTTTGTTGGCAAGATTTCTTTTGTCATCTCCTATCATAGTCTTATCTTCAATGGATCTCTTCTTCTGTTCAGTCACTTCACAAAGCATCATGGCTTGTGATTCTTGTTCAATCTTGAGTCTTGATCTCTTCTACTTGAGCTCTATTCTTCTCCACCAGATCTGCTATTGCTACATTAAACTTCTTGGAATATCCATTAGCAAGCACTTTCAAGGTGTCGATCTCCTTGTATTGTGTATCATTCTTAGCTATAGCAATCTCTCTTCTTCTCTTTAAGGATTTCCTCAATTCTTCCTTAGCTTCTTCCAGAGAATGTAGAATGAGATGTATCTCAATCTCCTAGTTTTCTATGATCTTCTCAAGTTTGTAGACTTCCATTTCTAGATCCTTTTCTCCAAGTTGTAAGGCTTCTCCTCGTGAGAACTTATCTTTGATACCAATTGTTGGAATTCACAAGTGGGAAGATTTACTTCTGAGGAGGGGGGGAGGGAGGGGGGGGGGGGGGAGCGAATCAGAAGTACCAATAATTTAAGCTATAAAACCTTTTAACTAAAATCAATACATGCATCTAAAATCTCTAATTAACATGAAAGTAAAGGCATGCATGAAAATGGATAACACAAGATTTGATCACCTAGAAACCCTCCAAAATGAGAAGGTAAAATTGGGGTGGGGATGACACCCACAACTTATCATTGCACCAATATGTAATTGGTTAAGGTTACAAAGTTTCACCATCATCAATGGTCTACCCTATGAAATGCCTACCCTATTAAAGGCTCTAACACCCTGTTAAAAGTGACCCATTTAAAGGATTTATGAACACTCACTTGTAATGTCACCTTGTTAAAGGATTTACAATATGGCTATTAAACCAACCTACCATCATAAGATTTTCATTCACCTAATACGATGGCTAGAAAGTATAGTAGAATGTGTTGACTTGATGACTTACAATCTTTAAATGCTGATTTTAGATCCTTGTTTTGTCCAATCTGATGTGATCCTTCTTGATCAGATATAGCTCTATTTGTAGTGTTGATACTCTATTCTGACCAACTAATTCTACAATGCTATCCTTTCTTCTAATTCTTTACACCCCTTTAAAATTTTCTAGCATTCTCTCCTTGCATTCCCATACCATACTCTCTCTTACACTCTACTAAATTATGGGGTTTGGACCTCCTTAAAAAGATTTCAAGGCTTAGGGTTAGGTATGAATCTGCAATTGAGACTCATCCATCTTTCTTGCTTAATTCTTTCCATTTTTCTAATTGGTTGCATGTTGATTTCATAGGGAATGTAATAGATTCAATCTTATCTTTTAGATCCTTCAAGATTCATCTTGAGTCAGCTCAAAAATGGTTTACATTTGAGTTTGTGAGAGCACAAACACTTATGTTGATTTTGTGTTACTCAGCACTTACTAATTGTTGATGCTTGGCACATATAGGAATTTTGTCTTACTCGACACCTATAGGAAATCTATCTTGCTCAGCTCCTATAGTAATTCAGTCTTGCTCAGCTCCTATACTTTACTCAGCATGTATACTAGCTTAGCATCAATTCTCACTCAACATTTGAACTTTTCTTAGCACTATCTATCTACTTGACATTTGAATAACTTGACACCTATTGAATTTCTAGCTCGACACATACTATAGCTTGGCATCTATATTATACTTGACATCAACTTAGAAATTTTTTAAGTGTGTTGACACTCAATTTTCAAAACCAATTTGAGACCAACAATAACCATGTAGCGATGGCTCTATTTTCATCTTCCTTTTCCAGAGATATAGTAGCTTTGACAAAGGCATCATTGACTTTTGTTTGAGGTGATAGCACAAAAGGTCTCTTCACTTTGGATTTTCTTCCATAATGATGAGGAGACTTAGGAAGCGATGTCAAAGATAGAACATGTTCAATATGATACTTGTAATTCTAGTTTCTACCAAGTTGAGTGACTTCTCCATTTCTTTTAGCTTATTGACATGATGATTCGTAGATACTCTATTAGTAGGTACAAAGATTTCAGTAGATTTTACCATGTTACAAGTGTAACTAGTATTAGCAATTATAGTAACTTCAGAGCCTTGGAATGGAAACTTGATGCATTAATGGTACGTTGAAGATAAAACTTGCATTTGATGTATCCATGGTCTCCCTAACAAGATATTTTATGTAATGGAATGTTAAGGACTTGACAAGTAACATCTCTTTCTACTAGATCAACTTAATTGGAAACATGACAAGACCTAGGGATTTACACTCGACTTCATAATATGTCTTGATGGTTATTTTGTGATGAGGATCAATAGACTCTTTAGAATAACCCAATTGTTTGAGAAAAGTAGCAGAAAAGATGCTTAGACTAGCTCCATTGTCAATGAGCATGCAACATGCATTTTTTTTTATGTATCATAAATTCAATGTGCAATGGTTGGTTGAGGATGACTCAATAAATTATTGTCTTCTTCATAAAAGGACAAATAGTGAGGTGAGGTCAAGTGACCCACCATAGATTGAAACCTATCAAGATCAAGATCTTGAGGTATGTTTTCCTCATTGACCAACAATAGGTTTGTTGTTATGTTGATCTACTTCGGGAGTGGAAGTCTTAGGGACTTTAAGTACCATCTTGGTACAAGAATGTGTAACAAAATTGACACAAGATTGTGACTATTCTTTATCAGTTATAAGAGATGTAGCACCTCTTGAGAGAAATAAATTTTTTAGTTTTGTATGTATAAAGTCTAAGGGTTCAATCATATTGATTACGTTATCATCATTGGTGTATGTATAATCAACATTATTATTGGTTTTCTATTTAGAGTTTTCTCCTTTTTCATAATGTGGAAGTGGGTCCTTAAAAGCTTTGTGGTCTGAATTCTTATTATGTCCACTCACAACAATTTCACCATCATCAATTAAGTCTTAAAATTTATGATGTAGGTTGATAAAATTGTTTATTTTCTAACCTTTGTTCTAATGTTATTCACAAAATGCATTTTCATTCCACCATGTGGGTCATGGCCATGGATCATAAGTATGCATATTATCCAATGGAGTAATGATTTGATTTTGAAGCAAGGTTTTATAGACCACATCTAGAGGTTCATCAAGAGGTGTGTACTCTTGTTTTGGTCATGTAACCCAAGATTAGTTCTTTTTTTGTTCCCAAATGTCTTGTTATCAGGAGTAGATTTGTCAATAGTTTTAGATGCATTGATATTGTCTATGAGATTGAAATCCATTTTAGAAGGTTTGAGAGTAATGTTATCAACTAATCCATCTTGTACTGCCTCTCAATTCTTGTTTACATATTTGGATTTATCCTTACTAGAGTTAGATTCTTGCTTAATGTCTTTTTGAAGGGATATTTTGCCCTTTTTTATCATAAAATCCTCTATTCAGATAGCTCGTGTAATCATATCTTCAAATGTGTGTGAATCTTGAAGTTGTATTTTGTACCCAAAATTGGGCAAAAGATTATCCATAAGGATATCAAGTTTTTCTTTTTCAAGGATTTGTTGTGAATATTTGGTATACAATTGTCACCACCTTTGAAGAAACATGAGGAAAGGCTCTCCAATCTTTTGTTCAAGGTTACACAAATCATGTATGTTGATTGGATGTTGTATATTATGTGAGTATTTTTTAATAAACATATTAGCAATCTCATCAAATATTTTAATCCTAGTAAGAAATCTTGAAAACCATTCCATGGATTGACCACCTAGACTCCATGGGAATAAATTCATAAGATACATTTGATTGTACATGAATTTCATAGACAAAGCACTAAATTTCCTCAAATGATCTTAGGGATCAAATGTTCCTAAGTATTTGTCATATTTGGGTAACTCAACTCCTCTTGGAAAAGGAGGCATATTCAAATCCTTCTTGAAAGGAAATGGACAAATGGTGTCTAAAGTGTATGTTTTCATTGGTTTATCCTTATCATGCATCATTTAAGTCAATTTATCTTGCATGAATTTTTTTTTTTTTTGTAACTTGGATGTTTCTATTTCTTCTTCTTGTGTGACAATTGTTTCAACATTAAAATGTTGAGGTAGTTTTTATCCTTGAGCGAGCTTGAGAAAAATATTTTTCTTTCTCATCATGGAGAAAGATGTCCATCATTTTCTAAAATTTTTTATCCTTACGACATTTCTCTATGTCTTCTAGGGGTATCTCTTTAGTATCCCCACATTCATTCATGTAGTTGTAAGGTTCTTTCAGTCATTCAGTTCTTTAGTAGTCTTGTTGGTATTTTCTCCTATTGTTGCCTCTTGTTTCTTGATCTTGATCTTGATCAACCATTTTAGGAGTGTAGAAGGTTTTAGTATGTGTTGGTTGTCTATGTATTTGGAATAAAAATTCAGCTACTCTATTCAAAGATGTAGGTGTTTTGCCTATCTCTGGATGTTATTGATATAATGGATTCCTAGTTTTCTTCAAGTTTATGGAAAATATTCTTTGAGCACTAGGCAGACCAACAAGTGAAAGAGATCGTGAGGATCCTTCACTAAATTCAGATTTTATGTGAACTTGGGAGTGACCTCTACCACGATTCTATCTCTATCTCTATGACATCATGGTCTATATACAGTAAACAAGTTTCCACTCTTTGTGGCAATAGTCATCGACAATGACTTAAAACAAAGTTTGAACAAAGATCACACTAGAATGTTGTCTCAAAGTAAGTAAGCATGTTGTATATCTAGGTACAAATAGTATGAGAAATGGATAGAAAAAAAAAGAGTTTTGACTATTGTGATGCAAGGTATAACAAAAACAAGAGAGAAAAATAGGACAACAAAGTAAGGAGACTACTTCATGTATGAATCACAAGTGATCAACTCATAAATAAATTAGAGTTTTAGATTGTTTTAGATAGAGGAATGAATAAATGTTTTTAGATACAGATTAGATTTGGATCAAGTTTGAATGAGGGAGCTTAGAATAGCTCACTATTTTTTAACAAATTTGAACAAGGTTGCACAAGGAAATGACTTACACGTAAGGAAATACAGACAGTAAGGCAAGGAAACACCTATGATAGAGAAATTTTAATATTTTTAGGACCAAAGCTCACGTGAAGATTCACACAGAGCAACGTGAGGAAGTAAAATGAACTAGTCAAGAACTCATAACAAAAATTTTGCAAGTGTTCTCTCATGTGAGAATGTGGATAGAGTCATGCAAGGAAAGGCCAAATTGATAGAAAAGACAAGTTTTGACTAAAATTTAGCATTTTGGTAAACTTTAGTGTGAGAAAATACAAAGAGCCATGCAAGGAAATGCAAACTGATAGTTTTAAAGGTGTTTTTTCACATGAAGTTTTGCAGAGCTTTAGGTATGGAAAGGACAAAATTGACAGGTTTGGATTGTATGTAAAGAGATTTCTAATAATTTTTGGTAATTTTTGAATAAAGAGCTAGTAGTATTGGTAATTTTTAGGTAGATATGAATGTCATTTTCAGATTTTGGACATCATGTTGGTTTGTAAGTAACAAGTTGTTTTTCAAACAAGGGATGTAGACAATAGTCATAAATAATTTGGCTGAGGACAAAGCAACTCAAAAGGACAGGGGAATCTTGAGATTTTATTATTTGGATGATTAGGATAGTTTATAGACTCAAAAAAGATACTTTTTTATTCCTATAAATAGAAATGGTAGAAGCAACAAAATATTTGTCTCACAACTTATGCACATCCATTTACCTCACACATCCATGTCACCCCACTAGAGGGCACCTGCATTTTTGGTGTATTCCAAGTAAATAACATATATGCTCAATTAGCACCCTTGTGGTAGGGTTCAAGGGTGTATACCACATTCTAGTGTCTAGGTACATGCCTATGGTGAGGATCTATTGGAGAGATTCTTCCCCCTCCTTGCACAAAGATTATGCCCCCTATCAAAAGTGAACCAAGTAGCAACTGTGTACAAAGTTTTTACTTCACTTCCATTCACATTAATCCTTGGTGGTTTTATGAATGAAGTTGAGGCTAATAGCCCACACTAGCATCTATAAGTGCACACACTTGACTAGAAATCCTAGGGGTGATGTCACCTAGTGCAATCGACAAAGCCTCTTCTTGATATGTGATATAAGAATGAAGAAGGGGAAATTAACATGGCTTTGGAGTCTTTCTCTTTACAAATATTATTTAATAGATTGATTTGGAATCACTGAAGAAAGGTGTGATCTCACTTGGGTCATTCCCAAAGGTTGGATCACTTCAACAGGCCCTCTAAAGGTTGACTCAGACTATAGTTTAGATTTAAGGGTCAAAGTTTCTAATTTTCCCAAAGGGAAAAGAACATACTCTTCTACCTCGTCACCTTACCCAAACATATAGAACATGTTCATAACCAAATTATTTTATCAGGCCCAATGTTTCTTTTCCAAGATTTTGATTTTCCTAAAAGGAAGTCATCATCTCTTCATAAAAAGCTTTACTTGGGAGAACCACCAACTTTCTATCCCTCTTGGGTACCATCTTCCAAAGGTGTCTAGGTTTTTGGTTTACTCTTAGGCATCATTTCCAAGTATTAAAGATCATACTCCTCTATTCCTTTCTCTAGAGCCCTAAAAATTTCACAAGCCCTATTAAACTATGTGTGTAAGAAAACATCAAAATAGACACATTGTTTGAGTAGGTTTGAATATATTCTTTGACAAGTGAATCTTTGATTGAATGTCCTGCAATCAAACCATTAGTACTTGTTTGTATGTTTATAACAAGGTGTCTTCAATAATTGATCTACAAACCACTATTATGTTGCCTCAAAAAAAAAAAAAAAAAAGCTTTAGAAACAAGTGTTAGATCAAAGACAATTTTGAAAAATAGAACTGAAAAATTGCAAGTTTTCCTTAAAGGTGCTGAATTTTGTGTGAGATTCTAAAGGATCGTGCACAAGGGAGTACTATGTGCCACACAAAAAAATGATTTCTTCATGAAAGAAGACACTTTTTCATGCGAGAAAGTGTAGAGGAAGATGTGAAGATTGTCTTATAATATGATAATTCATTGAATTGTATGAATAGAAATGTCAAAATGTAAAAAAAAATTATAAGTTGAGGCCAACAAATTGATTTTTCTGCCCCACAAAGGGCGCTAGAAATTTGAGTGCTATTTATGGGCCTCTAAATCCACACACATTTAGACATGATCATTAAATGTTAGAAATATTCTGAAATGAACATGGGATTATCAAATTAGTATGACTCAACAAAGTGATCTATTGCCTTCTAAGTAGATGGGGTTTTGCTATTCATTCTTAGAATTGAGAGATCAACAACTAGACCAAACTAGTACAAAGGATTTGAAAGCAATTCAAATGCAATCTAATCTATATTTTTGATATTTTTCAAATGCAAATATATTAGATTAATCTAAATGAAATTGAAACTAGTCTAAGAATAATTGAAAATATAACTAGATGAATGCATTTTAATCTAAATGATGAGCATATGAAAGCAAGAGAAAATTTGCATGCAAGACACTTGAGTAATAAAATTATCATTAATTCAATACTATTCATGTATATCCTCTCAAAATGAGAGGTTAAAGGTTTCTTATATAGAATCTTGGAATTTGATTGATGGTCAAGATTGAACTGAGTGTACAATCTTGATTGAAGATAAGATTGAGTCCTCCAATATTGATGGAGTTGAATGAGAGGAAATAGGAGATAACAATGATCCATTCAAATGTGTGCTGATAATTATATTTTATAATTAATTAATTAATTATTTTCAACAATCGTGAGGATATATTTCACTTAATCAATATTATTAATTCCCTTTTTCATGTGAGATGAAATAGGAAAGGATGCTGATCCATTCAAACATGTGGTCATAATTAGATATTCTAATCAAATAAATAATTAATTTCAATATGACATATATTTAATTAAACAAAAGTATTTTAATTCCTTTTTAATGTGTATTAGCTAAAGGGGTTGATTTTATTTTATTAAAGTACTTAGGACTTGAAATTAAATTAATTAAATTAGTAGGTTTAATTTAGCTAATTCAATTAATATTTAGGAATTAAATAAAGTAAGCGATTAATACAAATGAATAATTTTATGCATTTGAAACTTAGGTCAAGTAGAGTTTATCAAAATCAGAATTTCCTAGTACAATAGGACTTTAAGTAAGATTGATAAACCGAAATTGGTTCAAAATACCAATGTGCCAATTTAGTGGTATTACAATAACTTGTACTAAGAAGTTCACTAGGGAGACATTGCTTAGAAGATTGGAAGAAATAGAAGCTAGTTTACTTGATAGTATGGAGAATAGATAAGAGTGGAGAAAACTTTTAGTGTGTTAAGCATACATCCATGCTTATCTAGAAGTACAAGCACCCATGGAGATTCTGCTAGTAGCAACAGAACCAGATCTAAAGAAGAAAAAATGATTGAAGAAGGTATAGCCCTACTTGTAAGAAGAGAACCATATGGTAAGATAATATTTAAATATTGGATTTGTAACAAATTTGGTCACTATGTGTTTAAGTGTCCTAAAAGAGAAAAAAATTATAAAGGAAATTTTAAGTCTAGAAGACCTAAAAACTATTTGTATGCAAATGAAGATGAAGAATCTGAGGAAAGAGTTCAGAGTGAAAGTGAATAATTTGATAATAGTACTATTAAATATTTTGATTTTTTAGATTGAAAATTAAAATGAATAAACATGGTTGTATATTAAGAAGCATCCAAAATGGGGGTTGACTGGAAAAAACAAGATAAATTTTAGAAAAAAGTCACTTGTAGAAAATTATCATCCTACCCCATTTATTAATATCAAAAATCCCCACATCAACATATACCAAATTCTAAAACTATTATAGCTAGCAAGCTGACAAACATACTTAGAATTAAAAATATGCATAAACATAATAAGAGTTAAAATATTGAAACTAAACTAAGTCAAACCATAAGTAATAGTAGAATCTAATCTAAGAAGATCATGGGTAACTAAAAAAATAAAAAATGAAAAAAAGGCATAGAGAGCTAGCTCTCTTTTTCCTCTTTCTCAAGCCTTTCCATAAGCACATAAAGCCAATCATCTATCAAGAATTGGTATAAGGAGGTTGTAGTGTCTACACAAAGAGAGATAATGAACCCATCCTTCCCAGGATGAAGGAGATGAAGAGTGGTGGTCATTGAGTGCATTACTTTGATAGTAAAGGTGGTCACCTCATCAAAAATCTTATCCAAGTTATCCTATCTTCTTATGATTTTCTTGATGGTTTCCTCCAACACAACATTTGTTGGTATCTCTAACCATTGTTTTCTATTAGTGTCAACCACTTAGTCATTTACAAGGAATATTTATATGGTCATCACTATGATCAAGATACTCTACATAGGTCAGGTAATGTACATAAGAAAGTATGTATCAAGTTCTATAGGAGCCGAGTAAGTGTATGGTCATTGAATATTTCAATATGAGTCAAGCTCATCAATGACAAAGAAAATTTCAAATATAAAAGTATTGAGTTACATAGTGTGTGTCAAGAATAATACATGCCAAGCATCAGAAGAGTAATATAGGTTGAGAAATAATAATGTCCAGAATTAGAAAACAATAAAGATCAAGCATTGTAAAGTTTACGTAAAAGTCAGAAATGAAACAAAATTTGAGGTAACACATTTTACAAGATGACTTGGAAGGAGCATTCAAATATTGTATAGGTTTTTATGAAACATTTAAATGACATGGATCATAGATCACTATGTTGTGTGATCAATGATTCAAATGGAGATGTTATTGTGGAAGGATTTAGAAAAATCTTTAAAAAAATCTTTAAATAAAGATGACCTTACCTAAATTAGAGTGTGAGAGAAGCATGTAGTGTATGAGAAAGAGTGAAGAAGTTTATGCATGTGAACAAGGAGTAAAGTGAAGGATCGAGATTAGATCAGAAGTCAGTGAAGGGTTCTATTATCATCTAACAAAGAAAGTGACCTATTTATGGAAGTTAAGTGAAAGGGAAAGACATTATATTAGATCAGAGGAGAGGATTAGTTAGCAAGAAGAAGACTAAAAATTAGCTTTTAGAGAAAACTAAGAGTTAGGTACTGAGTCATTTTTAACCAACTTGAATCAGGGTAAATCTCTTAACAAAGTGGCCTTAATATATATTTGTAAATTTCCTAACAGATTCCTTAATGTTTTGTAAGTGTTAAATTTTTCAACAAGGTGAGACCTAATAGTCTCTTAAGCCTTTAATAGGGTAGACTCCTCATAGGGTAGATCATATCTTATGATCAAACATTGTGACCTTAACTAGGTAACTTTATTACTATAGTAGTGAAGATTTGCGAGAGTCACCCCCACCCCAGTTTTACCTTCTCCTTGAAGGGTTTCTGGGTAACAAATATTGTGTTATGTGTTTCATTTTCATTCATGTGATTGATCAAATTTATATGTTACATCAAGTTTACATTACAAGTTTGACATGCACAAGTTTACAGATAGATGTTCGTGAATTGGTGAAAAGTTTAAGTGTTTAAGATTATGATTCACCCCCTCCCCTCCTAGTATCTTATTTATCATGTTTATACCTCAACTAGTCAAAAACATGTTGGAATTCTTTAAAATAACTGAGAGGGAGGTGAATAAGTTATACAAGGCCTGGATGTACAAATAATTTTTTTTAGTGCTAATCAGATCCATATTTATAAAACCTTAACATGCATGCATCCATTATATTATACAATACCTTAACTTAGTAGATTACTATCCTAGGTCAAAATAACTTTGCAAAAATGTAAACATGAAATACCATTAGAACATTCACACAATTTGATAGAAGGATTTTACGTGGAAACACAATTTGGGAAAAATCATTAGTAACAGGCTACCAATTCTCACCCTTCTAAAGTGATTCCCTATGAAAGGCCAACCTTGTTAAGGGTTACAATTTACACACTGTTAAATAGGACCTAGTTAAATATTGTTAGGTCAACCTTAATCCAAAGGATTTTATCTACACTGGTACAATTTTTAGAAAGAAACAATAGAACTTGATTTGATAAAACTTACAACTCACTTGCAGATTATAGATCTCTGGTTCATTCCTCCATTTTTCTTGGCATTCATAATCTTCATCTCTGTTCACCCTTCAGGCATTCATCCCCTTAGGCCTTCCTGCTTTATATGCCAACTACAATCTCTTCTATTTGACAACAAGATGAAGCAATACCAAAAACTCATTGCCTTCCTTAGGTTCTCACACATGACAACCTTTGCTTATGGCTAGCTATCTCTATAAACAAAAAATTTAGATCTTTTTTCTCTTAACCATAATCATCTATTTTAGGGTTAGGTAAGATTTAATGAATCTACCCACTTTTCCACTTGAGTTCCTCTAGAAACTTCCTCTACAATCTTCCTTGAATTCACCACAAAATGGTTTATCTTGAATTCTATGCCACCATCTCATCATACTTATCTTCCACGCGCTTCAAATAATTCAAGAAATCAAATTGGTCAGCTTAGATTCATCAAATCATTGATTTAACATAGTTTTTTTTTACTTGGAATCTATATTGTTTTGTCACTCAGCCAATACTAGTTCACTCGACAAAAACTAAAGTCTACTGATGCTCAAAACCAATTAAAATTTACTCGGCATATACTAAAATTCACTCAGCTTGCACTATTTATCTTTCTTGCTTGACACCTATTGAGTTTCACTCATATTCTATTGATTTTTGCTAAGATTGCACTCACTTCTCTTACTTGATCCTCTTCTAGTCTTTTCTTGAGCAATCTGTCATTAAAGACTTTAAGTAGATAAACAATGCACTATAGTATCAATGTCTTACTTGGTCTTAGTGCTTCTTTTATACATGAAATAACTGAACCTTTCTCTAGGTGCTCTTTTTATCTCCTCTTTTCAAATCCTCTTCATCAATCAACCACATGATAGCATTTAGTCCAAAAAGAAATTGTTTCACCAACAAGTTGTAGTTTGACATCATTGAAAAAATAACGATTTCTCCATTACAAGTTCTACACTCCAAAACAATCTCTTTTCAACAATTTCCCTCTTTGGCATTGATGGAAAACCAATACCAACAACAATACCAAAAATAAAATAATATTTTTTGAAATTTCTCCCTCTATTAGTATATGTCCTTCCTCTATATAGGGTAATGTGAGTTTTGTCAATCTCCTTTAATGTATCTCTCTTATATCCTTCTTATCATACACTTTTCTCCCTTTGTTGGTTATTTTCTCTGTCTTTCTTATATCTTCCTCTTTGACAATAATGGAAAAGACTTTTCATCTCTTCATGTAGATATAATCAATTAAAGTTCTTTCTCTATCAACTTGCATGCAATTATAAATTGTCTAATTCAGATCCTTCATTACTTTAGGTAGCTCCTAAAGTAATATCCACTACATCAAGTTGTAAGATACAACATTCAACTCAGTTGATGTAGGGCAGTACTCATACTTCTTAAGTAGCTTGGAATAGGGCTATCACCCCTAGTTGAGCTCTAAGATATTCATGTGCATCCTTAGGTAAAGCTTTTGTGAATATATCAGCTATATGTTCTTTTGTATTCACATATTCCATCTTAGCTTCTTTTTCTTGAACCAACTCCCTCAAGTAATGATACTTGATTGCAATATGCTTAGTATTTATTTACATCATAGGGTTCGTTGATATGTTTATAACACTTGTATTATCACAATAAAGTACCATAGGTTCAATGATTTCCTCCTTCATGTCTTTGAGTAGCTATTGATCCATACCACATTTGTACAATTTACTGCAACAACCACATATTCAACTTCAACAGTAGATTGTGATATATATAATTTTGTTTCTTACTGGTCTAGGTGACCAATCTCTTTCCTAAGAAAAATGCTCCACCACTTGTACTCTTTCTGTCATCAATGTTTCCAGCTCAATCATCAATTGTATAGCCCCTTAAATAAAATTTATCATTTTTGTTATAGTATCTTTCAAATATCTCATAATTCTTTTAACAACCATCAAATGATTCTCCTTAGGATTTGTAGAAAATCTTGCAGCAATCTTAATAACTAATACAATGTTAGGTCTTCTATGTACTAGATATTGTAGCTTACCAATCATAGACATGTACAATGTTTGATTCACTTTAGTAGAATCGTCATTCTTTGAAAGTTTATATTATGTCACTATAAGAGTGCTAACTAGTTTTGAATCCTCCAAACCGAAGGTTTTCAATATTTCCTTCACATACTTAGTGATATATACATTACCATATTTCATCTGATATACTTGCAAACCAAAAAAGAACTTGATCTTTCCAAACATACACATTTCAAATTCTTTCTTCATTTCATTCGCAAATGACTCACATAATGCATTTTGACCTACAAATATGACATCATCAACAAAAATATCAGCTAGTAAAATATGTTTACCTCCTTTGTCTTCAAGTATACATTGATGTTATCATGAGCCTTCTCAAAATCAATCTTCACGAGATATTCATGAAGCCTTTCATACCATGCTCTTAGGGCTTTCTTTGAACCATATAAATTTTTTTTAGTCTACATACCATTTTCTTATTGTTAGGATCAACAAATCCTTCAACATGTTCAATGTAAACCTCCTGTTCCAGTATACCATTCATAATTCCTGAATTAACATCCATTTGATAAACTTTGAAACCTATGTATGAAGAGTAAGAAAGAAGAGTTCTCACTCTTTCAAGTCTTGGAACTAGGAAAAATATTTTTCCATGGTCAATTCCTTCTTCTTCTACATACCCCTTGCAAACTAATCTTGCCTTATTCCTTGTGACTTCACCATTCTCATCTAACTTGTTTCTATAGACCCACTTGGTTCCAATCACATTCTTGTTTTTTGGTTTAGATACTAGAGTCCATGTTTTATTCTTCTCAATCTGATCAATTTCTTCTTTCATGGCTTTATTCCTATCTTTATTCTCTAATGCATTTTTTATTGACTTAGGCTCATGCATGCTTAATAAACATGTATCACTTCTCAACCTATTCCTTGTCATTAGTCTAACTTCTTTATCTCCAATAATTTGTTCAACAAGGTGATGTCTTCTCTGTCAAATTCATAATCACTATTTACTTCTCTATTAGGTAGATCAACATTCCTTTCATGTACACTTACCTCAAAATTAGAATGTACCTCAGCTTTTGTGTGCAACTCGTCTCCTACAATAGTAAATTTTGACCCAATTTTTGACCAATTTTGGTTAAAATTTTGACCCAGGTTTGTCTCTATTTTTCTCATCAAAATTTTGACCAAATTGAAGGTTGGTCAAAATTTCAATGAATACATACATTGAAATTCTTTTTTTGGTCGAAACAAAAACATTTCAACTTATGTATTGTTGTTAATTTACAACTTGGTTCATAGCACCTTCATCAGTAGACATACCTTCATAAAGTATACAAAAGGCTTGTACAATTTAGGTTACTTCATAGGTTCAACTTCATGTACCTCTATATATTTATCAAACTTCACATTTGCACTTTCTACAACTTGTTAGTGTTAGTATTCAAACACTTATAAGCTTTACTTCTTGTGGAATTGCATAGGAATATACTTTCTTCACTTTTAGCATTAAATTTACCATTCATGTTGTCCTTAAGAATGTAACACTTGCTTCCAAATACCTTAAAATATTTTGCATTGGGTGATTATCCATACCATAATTCAAATGGTGTTGAATGAGTACCTTTTTTTACTTTTACTCAATTCAGGGTATAGACAATTTTACTTACAACTTCTCTCCAGTATTTCAAAGAAACATTCTTCTCCATCATGAGTGTTCTAGGATATTATATTATATATTTGTTCCTCCTTTTAGTAATCCTATTTTTTGGAGGGGTCCTAGATGCAGAAGTATGTCTCTTGATTCCTCTACCATTATAGAATATCTCAAACTAATTTGATGTCAATTCTCTAGCTCTGGTAGATCTCAAACATTTCAAGCTTTTGCTAGTCTCCTTTTCAACTCTAGCCAAGTACCACTTAAACATTTGAAAAGAATCAAATTCTTGTTTCAAAAACATAATCGTCATCATCTTAGAAAAATAATCAACAAACAGGATGATGTACTTGTCACCTTTGTAGCTTTGCACATCAATTAGCCTAGACAAGTCAGATTGAACTAATTCCATAATTTCTTTAGAGGAGTGAGTGTTAATTTAAAAACTAAATTTTCTCATCTTTTCTAATTGATATTGTTTTCAAATCATATTGTCAGGTTTCTTTAGTTTAGGAAAACCTCTGACTCTTTTCATGTTACTAATATTGATGAAGTTATCAAATTTAACATGACATAACCTATTGTACCATAGCCGCACATCATCAAATTCTACAAAAAGAGAAGTAGCATCATTCATGTTAGGATAAAATAGATTACCTCTAGTCATATTACCTTTTCCAATTAGTTTCCCATTAGTGTCATAGGTCTTTTCTTTCTTGTTCTCAAATTTAACATTGCAACCTAAACTATTTAGTTGTGACTCACCCAACAAGTTATAGTCAAGTCCTTCTACATAATAACCATTTTCACACATGATCTTTTATGTTGGTTTGATTGATCCTTTACCTTTTATCATATAGGGTGTATCATTAACAAATATTACACTATTTCCATTATAATAATAAAGGGCAATGAACTTACTTTTATCTCTAGTCATATGATGTGTGCAACCACTATCAATGATCCATCTGCCACTCTTGTTCACATAAGATTCAAGTTTAGTTGCCTAATCCTCATCAAAATCATCCTTCATTGCAAAATACACCACTTCATCATCATGGTCATCAGATTCATCTTTTGTTTCTTCCTCATTACAATTAAAACACATGGTAGGTAGCTTACCTATGTATTTTCTTTTTCCTCTTTGAAATCTCATTTTCAGTAATGCTTGAAGCTCTTTTACATCTTATTCATCTGTATCACTGTCACTAGAAACATATTTGACATTTTTCTCTTACTCTTTAGGTTCCTTTAATAATAGTTTAGCTTCAAAAGTAGATTCAACATTTTTAGTTTCAAAATTATCAAAATTAGAAAAATCAAAAGTAGTGAGTCTGCCCATCAATCCTTCAAGGGTTAGATTACTACCAAGTACACACCTTAGTTCTTGTATTGTAGAGACTCTAATAGCATAGATATGCAATAGTGTTCTTAGTACTTTTCTGATTACAGTATCATCTTCAATGATACCATTAGCTCCTCTAAGAGCATTCACAACATCTTTAATTCTTGTGCAATATTGAACAATCATGTACTCAAACTTTCCCCTTAGAATTTTAGCTTTGACTCTCAAAAAATTCTTATCTCCTCCATAGGTCATCTCAACAACATGCCACATTTGCTTTGCAGTGTCACAATCTTTGATATCATCAAACTCTGAGTTACTTAGAGTAGAGGTAAGATTCAACATAGCTTGATTATGTTCTCTCTTCTTTTTAAAATCATCAACAATTAGGACTCTAGTAGGATCAACATGCTCAATGGTGATAGTAGATTATGCATACTCTCCAAGACCTCCTAGATGTAGCTTCATCAAACTTTTCCATGCAAGAAAGTTTTCCTTGTTTAGTTTGGGCATCTCCTTTTTATACTTCTTGATCTTTAGATTTAGTACCTTCAAACTATTTCCTCTCAATTACCAAAGCTCTTATACCAATTGTTGGAATTCTTTAGAATAAGTAAGAGAGGGGTGAATATGTTATCCAAGGTCTAGATGTAAAAATAAAACTTTTTAATGCTGATCAGATCCTTATCCATAAAACCTTAACATGCATGCATCCATTAGATTATACAATACCTTAACTTAGTAGATTACTATCCTAGTTCAAAATAACTTTGCAAAAATCTAAACATGAAATACCATAAGAACATTCACACAATTTGACACAAGGATTTTACGTGGAAACCCAACTTGGGAAAAACCCACCAGTAACATGCTACCAATTCTCACTCTTTTGAAGTGATGCCCTAGGAAAGACCAACCCTATTAAAGGTTACAATACGCACTATTAAATGTGACTTAGTTTAAGGATCTCAATCACCCTAATAGGAGTGAGTCTTGTTAGAGGACTTTAGAACATTCCATTCTAATGTCACTCGGTTAAAGGATTTACAAATGACTGCTAGGTCAACCTTAATCCAAAGGATATTATCCACACTAGGATAGTTGTTAGAAAGCAACAATAGGACTTGATCTGACAAAACTTACAACTCACTTGTAGATTGCAAATCTTTGGTTCAGTCCTCCATTCTACTTGGAATTCATACACTTAAGCTCTGATATCTTGTTCACCCTTCAAGCATTCATCCCCTTAAGCCTTCTTGCTTTGTATGCCAACTATAGTCTCTTCTATTTAGCCACTAGATGAAGCAATACCCAATATTCCTTGCCTTTTTTATGTTCTCACACATGAAAACCTTTGCTTATGACTGTAATACCCCAAAATTGGCTCATTGCCATCTCAACCAATTCTGGTCTATTTTTTATCAATCCTAAGACCTATTCTAATAGGGAATTCTTATTTGGCTACTCACTACTTGACTTAATTGTCAAATGCAGAAAACCTAAATCTGCATTCATCATACTCTTTATTTAATTCCTATAGTATTGACTCATATTAGTCACATTAAACCTATTGATTAATATTTAATTTAATTACTAAGTATTTATAATTTAATTTAATTAAATCATATCCTAAGGCTAATGTACTATGGAATTAAATTTATTAAATTTAATAAATCTGCTTGTTTTAATTAATTAAACAAAATTATTTAATTAAATGGAGAAAGCTATTTCTAATTAATTAAATAAAGTTATTTAATTAAATGGGAAGTCATTCCTAATTAATTAAATGAAGTTATTTAATTAAATGAGAAAAGCATCTTTAATTAATTAAAATAATATTATTTAATTAAATGAAAAAGATAATTATGAGAGCATATCTCATTTTATTAAATTAAATATCTCAGCAAAATCTCTCTTCAGTTCAAAAAGGAAAATTCCCAGTTCACTGTGAATAAAAAAAGGAATTAAATCAGTTAACTCCTTACTTTTCTCAAATTAAATCAGTTAACTCCCTTTAATTTGGGAATCTTCCTTTATGACTGAACTTCATCTTCAATCCTGACCGTAGATTGAAATTGATCTCAACCGTTGATGGATTCCAGGAAAATCTATTTAAGAGACCCTCCTCTCTTCATTTCAGAGAGGATGAATTTGGAGAATTTGCATCGAACTGCTACTAGAATTCATACTCACGTTTGCTTACATTTCTTGCATACATTCTCATTCTTAGTTTAATCTCAATTTTAGTTTAATCATGCATATGCTTAATCTAGTTTGCTTTATTTATTCTTAGATTACATTGCATCTTTCATTCAAGATTAATCTACATACTCATTCTTAGCTTAATTTCATTGTCACATCCTTCGTTCTTAGAGGGTTTGGTTGCTTGCACGTTGATTTTGAGGATATTAACAGGCAAAATCCCTTTAGATAGAAGGCAACAGGTTGCTTTGTAGGTCAATTTTTGGATGAACAACCCAATGTTCATTTCGAGATGAATCCACATGCAATGACCATGTTGAAGTGTGTGTGTTAGCATAGGCCGCATTTTCACGCATACATTTCTGGCGCCCACCGTGGGGCCGAGAAAATCAAATTTTCTGGCCTCTTTCTGGCTTTTGGCTAGCTATCTCTCTAAACAAAGAATTTAGATCTTTTTTCTCTTAACCATAATCATCTATTTTAGGGTTAGGTAAGATTTAATGAATCTACCCACTTTTCCACTTGAGTTCCTCTAGAAACTTCCTCTACAATCTTCCTTGAATTCACCACAAAATGGTTTATCTTGAATTCTATGCCACCATCTCATCATACTTATATTCCACGCACTTCAAATAATTCAAGAAATCAAATTGGTCAACTTAGATTCATCAAATCATTGATTTAACATAGTTTGTTTTTACTTGGAATCTATATTGTTTTGTCACTCAGCCAATACTAGTTCACTCGACAAAAAATAAAGTTTACTGATGCTCAAAACCAACTAAAATTTACTCAGCATATACTGAAATTCACTCAACTTGCACTATTTATCTTTCTTGCTTGACACCTATTGAGTTTTACTCATATTCTATTGATTTTTGCTAAGATTGCACTCACTTCTTGGCAAGGCTTGGCCGACACTTCTCTTACTTGATCCTCTTCTAGTCTTTTCTTGAGCAATCTGTCATTAAAGACTTTAAGTAGACAAAAAATGTGCCGCCACTTTTTTCTTCGTGTGAGCCATAAAATAATTTCGCGCGAAACCTGTTCCTTCGCGCGAGACTGCGAAAGATTTCGTGCGAGCATTAACAGAATTTTGTGCGATCCTGAAACAATTTGACGCAGGCTTAGAATAGTTTCGCGCAATGACAAATGCTATTTTTTGCATTGATTTTCATGTTTTCTTCTAACTGCTCACTGTTTCTGGTTTTTTCTATGTTTTCTGAAATTTTGCAACAGCATTTTCTAAGCTTTTTTATGGGTATAAAAATGAAAAAAAAAAAAATTTATTTTATTTTCCCATAGTTAAGCTTCAGTTTTCACTAACATGTTTTCTCTTAAGCATCTTTATTTCCATTTTTCTGATTATTTTGCAGCATAACAACGGCTTGGAGGAAAATTGGAAAAGCGTGATAAAGTTGCTAAAACCAGGTAAAAATCTACTAAGCGCGTTGCAAGGATTACTAGGTAATTCTTTTGACTGATAACACTTCATTTGGAGCTAAAACGAACATCTCTTGTGTCAAGCTTGTGTGTGTATTTTCTTTCATGTTCTCATTTTACAACACATGCATAATTTGATAATAGGTTGTGATCTCTATTAGTTTCATTTAGTAGGCTTAGTCTTTAGTGATAGGTCTAATTAGCTATCTTGGGTTATTGGACTCGCTAATCCATCGGCCCCTCGTTCCACCCTGTGGTTGCAAGCTCAACACCACATTAAATAGGGAAGGGGTCTACAGGACATAAGCGTTAAAGGCTCCACAAGGCAACCCTTTTGTGCTTTCTAGAACTCACTAGTTTCTGAGTTGTGGACTCGTTTTGGCTTATGTGAGGGGTTAAATGTTTCATATCTTTGGATTAACCTCGCATTAGTTAAAGTGTTAAGTGTACCACCTTGTGCTTTTTGATTACTTTTGGATAGATTTACTTTCGGGAATTAACATCTGTACACACATAGTAATTAGACCCCCATGAACACTATTTGTGGATCTTGAGGGAATGGGTTCCTAGTGAAACTCCTCTCTAAGACAGATTCCTTGTAGGTGGGGTGGATACTTTGAGCATCTCGTAGATAGATGAATCTTCAACTTGTTGATTGAGGCATCCTTTCTCTAGAGAGGTTGATAGATCACTAGGAGATGATATCATAGATCTTTAAGAAATAATCTTGGTTTAGCGTGTCAAATTAATCTATCTGCTTTGATTGGGCTAAAGGTGAAAAGGTGTCAAAACCTTGAATCTGGAAGCTAAGTCCCCTTGTGGTATACTATTGCGATTTGATCACCTTTAGAGAGGGTTAACCATAGCAGACAATCCCTCTATAGGGAAAACTGCGTTGACGAAACCTCAAGCGGTAATAGCCATTTTTGCCATGGTAGTGAAAACCTCTATATAAATGTCCTTGTGGAAGAAATATCCATGGGTGTGGTTCATTGTGGGTTGTCAAATCTCCCTAGCAGCTCTTGAAGATTAAGTTCTCGGACTGTGTCAAAACCTCGGTGCACCAGGATTGGAGGTCACCCCTGTGAGTCATAAAAGTTGCAAAGTCAAACCATTACTAAATACCTTAGAGAAGCCAACTTTTATTTTCTAGGGATGTATGCATGATTGCAAAACCTTTTGAAAACATACACAAATAGCTCTCCTAGGGATTAGCACAAAACTAAGTCACTTGATTGTTCATGCGCAAGGTTGCTTTTGCCCCTGCTCATTGTTTTTAGACATGCTTGATATCACCTACCTGCTGTTCTACATGCCTATTTATCTACTTGCTTACTAAAAAAATCAAATTTGTTGTCTGTTAATTTGAACTTGTCTCAAAAATCTACACAATCTGTCTAAAAAGTCCAGAAATCTTGCCAAAATCAGTCGTTGTTCTAAAACTGATTTTCTTTCTCATGCGAAAACTTTTTCAGTCTCACGCGAAATCATTTGGTCCTCATGCAAAATCATTTTTTCCTCGCGTGACTTGAGATCTTTTTTCGTGCAAAATTAAATACTGTCACTAACTTTTGCACAAGCCATAAAACTTCTTCGTGCAGTCTGTGAAACTTCTTTGCGTGGCCTGTAAAGGTTTTTCGCACAAAATCTTGTGTCAGCATTTCCACTTTTGGTCTGATTTATCTATCTATGATCTACACGCTACCCTTTTCTGCGTCCATTTGTCACTTTCTGTCTACAAACATTCTTCAAATAATGACATCCTACTTAGCTAATGACTTGTGATCCATACTTTAACTAGTCTTGTCTCTCAGTTATCTTGCTCTTGTCCTTTAGTGCTTGTTGTACTCCGTGTCATGATAGTCATAATCTTTGGCTGTTCTAGCCTTCAAATTAGACTATTCATACCTTAGTATACTGCACTCTTATCTTGCTTTTCTGAGACTACGTTCTAGTGTGGTCCTTGTCTAAGCTTTTTCTTTTTGTCATTGTCTATGACTGTGGCAACTTGACTTATGTTCTAAAACTTGGCTGTCACTACTTGAAACATAGTACATCAAAATGGCTAACAACAAATGTGCTAAATCCAATATTCCTAGTGAGGAAGAAGGGATTCTTATTGCAAACATGAAGCAACAAATCTAATCAATGAATGCTCAACTTCAAAGACTAAAAGAAGAGGAAAAAACATCATCGAAAAAATTCTCCTTGAGAGAAATTTTCCCTTCCTCCTATGATAACCAAAAATCAAATTTTTGTGATCTTGAATCCAAGATATCTGAGAACACTTTAGAAACACCCAAGAAATCTAGAAATATCTTTGAAGAAAAACCTTGGGAATCTAAACCAAAGCATGATTTCACACCTTTGGGAAAATCTTAGGAATTAACCTTGGAAGAACTTCTTCAAAAGAAACTCATTATTTTACCTAAGGTCAATTTGGCGGGAGTTTCCTTTATGAGTAACTATTGTGCCTATCATAGACATAATTTACATAAAACTTCACATTGTAAGGAGCTGAAAAACAAGATCCAAGATCTCTTTGAAAAAGGCATAATTCAAAAATCTAAGCTCTCAGCTACTAAAGATTCTACTCTCAAGAAGGATCAACATCATGAAACCATGTCTAGCAATGGTTCGAATACAACTTCTACTTCTTCCAACATACATCCACCTTCTAAATTGTCCAATCTTTCCAACACATATTCACCAAAAGAACCCACTACTCCCCCAGTTGACTATGTGTACCCTCAAGGACTACCTTTAAAGGAAACTCAAGCTAATCTTGACTTAGCTACAAACCTCTCCCATACTACACAAAGCAAAGATCCAAAACCTCCATGTGTTGCTTCTCCTATTATCCCTAATCCAACTATTCCTCCATTGTCCCTTCAAGAGCCTGTTATGGAGACTTCAGAAATATATTTGAATATAGATTTAGATACTCCCTTATCCTTGGATTTGGTTTCATGTCAAGAGGACCACTTAAATGATGAAGAAACAAGTATTGATCAAGACCAATATTCCTTCATCCCCTTTCAAGTCTTCCAAGATCTCGTGCCTCCATCTCAAGAGCCACATAGTCCTCCATCTCCCATGTCATGCACCTCTACTAAGGAAGATCAAGATATTCCTTCCACCATCCTTAAGGAGATTACAAAACACCAAGAGAAGGATACTTTTCCTATGTTACCCAAAATTCCTTTTGAAGAGAAAAGTGTTCCCTTGCTCTCTTATTCTACCTCACTACATTCACTTCAAAACTATGCTCAAGCTTTAAATACTCCTATCAAAGGTATTGCTCCTATAATAGTTACTCATAAATCTATTGATGGCTTTGGTCATATTTCTCACTCTAAAGATGCTGATATCCATTCACATCTTCTAAATCTATCCTTGGTCCATACCCATCTAAGCTAAATCCTTCAAGTCTTCCATCCATATTGGGATCTTATGTTCCTCTATCTCCTACTTCCACTCTTAGCCCATTACACATTCCTCCTACCCTACCCAAAGATCAACAAAGATACACATACTTGAACTCTTCACATTCACCTTTCCATCTAAACCAGTCACATTGGCCTCATTCATCCACAAGTCCCAAGTCCTTTGGAAGAAATTTGGATGATCAACTCAAACACAAGTGCATGAATCCATCCTCAAAAGTTCACTATGTCTCCTCTAATTGACATGTGAATATCAAGAAGGAAAATACACAAAAGAGACCGCAAAGGTCCACTATTCAAAGAGCTCAACCAAAGAAAGTATGGGTTCTTAAATTTGTTATTGAAGAAATGTGTTCCAAAGCATCTAATGAAAAATCAAAAGCTATATGGACTCCCAAGTCTCTTTTGAAGGACTTGAATATTGAAAAAAAATCAAAGTTGACATTCAAGCTTCCAAAGGCTTCCACTCCATCTTCTTCCCAACATCTTCCTAAAAAGGTTTCAAAACCTTCTACTCCACCCCTCTCCAAAATGGCTTTTCTACCTCATATATCTAAGCCTCAATCTATTTCATCCATATTTCCTCCATCATTCCACTACCCTTCAAGGTGTGTGTCAATGTTGATCTTGCCTAATATCTCATCCACCCTCATGAGATCCTCTAAATCTTATGCCTGCTTGCCATCCTTGCCTGTTTCAGTCTTCCAAAACCAACAACTTTATCCTCCATCTACCTCTCATTTTCATATCATTTCCCTTCCATTACCTTATTAGCATCTTTGAGTGTATCTTGCTATGGCCTTGGCTTATCATATCTTATCTTTCTTATAGGAGTGCTATCTAACTTGAGAAAGGCTTGAATTCTTTCCAAAAACTCTAAAAATCCAAAAAAAGAAAAAAAAAATGTGCCTTGGTGAAAACCTAGAAACAAACGCCTTGGTAGCAAAAGTAAAGAAAAATAAATCTTTCCTATGGTGAAAACCACTTCTTGTGGCACCTTGGACAAGTACCATGATGAAAACCTAGTAAATAGACATCATGCGTAATTCTTCCATCCATGACATCCTATTATGGTCTTGCTTATCCTTCAGATGTCCTTGTCTCAAGTCACTCACTCATAACCACCATAACAAACTTTGCTATCCTATTCAGTTAACCCTTTGGTCTTGATCAATGAAAGAAAGAAGAAAAATAAATTCTTGGCAATCTCTTGACATGGTCACTTTCTTGGATTACTTACGTGACACCCTTCATTACACCATGAGCTCATATTGTTATATCCTTTTCCCTAGCTTGGGTAATCTTGTGAAGACTTTTCCTTGAGGGTAACATTCACCGCTTCATACTCCTTGCCTTTCCATCTCTGCTTATCCACTCGCTTGCTACTACATCTCATCCTACACCTTGCTAGACACTAGAACAAAATCAAGGTGATCCTTCTTGAGAGCTAGTAATCTCTGAAAAAAATCTAAAAATAAAAAAAAGTCCTGAAAAAATTGTTACCCTAGTGAAAACCTAGCGATAGGCGCCTTGGTAACACCAAAAAAGTTGAAAATTCCAAAAAATGAAAAAAAAATCAAAAATTAAAAAAATACAAAAAAATACAAAAAAATTGAAAAAACAAAAATAGTGCCATTGGTGAAAACCTAGAAATAGGCATCATGGTAGCAAAAAAAAGAGAAAACTTGCCAAGAAGGTGAAAGCCTGGTAAACAAGTGCCTCTTGTTCCCAATGCCTCATCTTGCAGCGTACCTTCAGGCTTTCCTACTTCTTGCTCATGTATCCATGGATTGAGTCTTGTCATAGCTCAGGGGCATTCCCCCTTTAGTGTCACTATTTTCAAGATTCTCATAGAATCTCCTTTGTGATAGTCACTAGTGGTCCTCATTGTGTCTGCCTACTGTCGCCAGTGTCACTCTTTTAAAGATTTTCCTCATAGAATATCCTATGCCACAATCACCAATGGTTCTCACTGTGTCTACCTATTGTCGCCAGTGTCACTCTTTCTGAGATTCTCCTCATAGAATCTCCTATGCGATAGTCACCAGTGGTCCTCACTGTGTCTGCCTACTGTCGCTAGTGTCACTCTTTTTGAGATTCTCCTCATAGAATCTCCTACGTGATAGTCACTAGTCGTTCTGACTACATCTTCCTACTATCGCTAGTGTCACTCTTTTTGAGATTCTTCTCATAGAATCTCTTCTGCAATGATCACCAGTTGTTTCTGTTGTGTCTACCTACCGTTGCTTAGGTCATTTCTCAAGATTCCTTTATGGAAGATCTCTTTTGTGTTAGTCACCAGTCATCCTGGCTGTGTCTGTCTACTGTCGCTTAGTCCTTCTTAGGTTCTTCATCGTGAAGATTCCTCTTTGACCTTAGTCACCAGTCGTTCTGACTACGTCTGCCTACTGTTGTCACCCTACTGAAGAGATTTTTTTCTTACATGTTCTGGACATTAGCACTTGACATCAATCCCAAAAACATTGAACTCAAAAAAAAATGATATACTTGTTTGGATATGCTGAGCATTTTCTTTGTTTTCTTTGTTTTTCTTTATCATATCTCCCCAAGCAACTCGATGATGTCATCTTCGACTAGAGAAGTAATGACTAGGGGCATGATCTTTTTCTTTGCTTTTTGTTTGTGGTTTAGTTCCAATAAGTTGATCTATTCCTATAAGAGGGGTGTTGACTATAAGAGCCTCCATCTCATATTGGATGGCCATGTGTACCTTGACTCCTTTTATATAGATATGTCAATGATATTTGTTCTTCTCCTTGTTTGTTGGAGTGAACTCTTCATGCTACGGTAAATATTGATACTCGTCCTGCTAAGTGAACGTACAGGTCACTACGAGTATATCTAGCACACTTCTGTCTCAAGTTACGAACGCAAGGGTCGTTGCGGACAGAATGAATACTGAATACTTAGCATAAGAGGAATCTCCCGTGTGTTTGGTGTGCCTGTCATGCAAGCAACATTCAGGTCATCCTAGCATTTATGCTTTGATGCTTATGTTAACTTGATACATTAAAAGGGACAAATGTTCTGGTCATTCTAGCTTCTTGTGCCTCAAATGCTTACATTTAATCTCGACATCCCAATAACGTATGTTATATTCATATTTTCATGATTGCAATGTCAGTGAGAGTTGTATAACATATGAGCTTTATTTTATATCCAATGATGATAAATAGTCAAGGCTTGGTAACCAGACCTAGGGTTACATCTAGTTTATGGTTGCATCTGACCTAGGGTTGCATTTAACATAGTCTTGCATTACATACTTCACTTGCATAAGCATGCGATTAAATTGCAAATCTAAGTTCACCTTCTCTAATGAGGGATCACTGATCTCTTCAAAGTATCATGTTCTTTCATGAACTGCACAATGATTGATTAATCACCCTCTTGGCTACTTTGGTTTCTCTAAACCCATTTTTTGGGATCAAATTCAAAATCTGACACACTTAAGGGGCTCAAAATGCATTTAAATTTTTTTTGTGCAATCCAAATCTTTCTGATACTTTGCAATTCTTGGAATCTTTTCAAATCAAACTTGGTCTTTTAGATCTCAAAATCACTTCAGATCAACCTACAAATTTCTTCAGATCGTTCTGATCTCTTCATATTTCTTCAGATCATTCTAATCTCTTCATATTTCTTTAGATCATTTTGATCTCTTCATTTTTCTTCAAATCGTTCTGATCTCTTCATATTTCTTCAGATCATTCTGATCTCTTCATATTTCTTCAGATCATTTTGATCTCTTCATATTTCTTCAGATCATTCTGATCTCTTCATATTTCTTCTGATCATTCTGATCTCTTCTTTATTGTTCAGATCATTCTGATCTCTTCTACATTCTGTTGAATCTTAGATTTCATCTATATCTATTTCTATATTGCTTCACATCTATTTCTGGTGTGTCATCTTTCAATTTCACTCCCGAGGGGGCAGGATGATTACATCATTGAATACCTATTACTTGGGGCATCTCATCACTCGGGGCATTTTGTTCCCTTCTATTTGGCATATTTTCCATCTATCTTATCTTTTCATCAATTGAGCAACCTTATAACAACTCTTCTTAGAGTTCAATAGATAGGTATTGGGACAGTCTAAACCCCGACTCCTGAGGATCAAGCCTTGTTCTGGGGATGATTCTATGACTCATGATGGCACCTTGTTATCTTTTATCAATCTTAGGTATCTAGGTGTTCTATCTAGATCCTTGAAGGTTAAGCTCCATTCTAGAGATAATCTTCTAAATGCTTATCAATTTTAGGTATCTAGGTGTTCTATCTAGATCCTTGAAGGTTAAGGTCCGTTCTGGAGATAATATTCTAAATGCTATCAATTTCAGGTATCTAGGTGTTCTATCTGGATCCTTGAAGATTACGCTCTATTCTAGAGATAGTCTTCTAAATGCTATTAATCTCGGGTATCTAGATGTTCTATCTGGATCCTTGAAGATTAAACTCTGTTTTGGAGATAATCTTCTAAATGCTATCAATTTCAGGTATCTAGATGTTCTGTCTAGATCCTTAAAGATTACGCTTCATTCTGGAGGTAGTCTTTTAAATTCTATCACTATTAGGTATCTAAGTGTTCTACTTGGATCCCTTAGGAGTAAGCTCTGTTCTAGAGATGGTCCTAAAAATCTTATCAATTGGTCTCTATATCATCACCTTTGGAACCAATCTCATCTTCGCATCATGCTTTTTAATTTTCTTTGAATTGAACGTGCGGCTCACACATTCATTCAAAGAGGGGAAAATTTTAATACACCAAAATTGGCTCATTGCCATCTCAACCAATTCTCGTCTATTTTTTATCAATCCTAAGACCTATTCTAATAGGCAATTCTTATTTGGCTACTCACTACTTGACTTAATTGTCAAATGGAGAAAACCTAAATCTGCATTCATCATACTCTTTATTTAATTCCTATAGTATTGACTCATATTAGTCACATTAAACCTATTGATTAATATTTAATTTAATTACTAAGTATTTATAATTTAATTTAATTAAATCATATCCTAAGGCTAATGTACTATGGAATTAAATTTATTTAATTTAATAAATCTGCCTATTTTAATTAATTAAACAAAATTATTTAATTAAATGGAGAAAGCTGTTTCTAATTAATTAAATGAAGTTATTTAATTAAATGGGAAGTCATTCCTAATTAATTAAATGAAGTTATTTAATTAAATTAGAAAAGCATCTTTAATTAATTAAAATAATATTATTTAATTAAATGAAAAAGGTAATTATGAGAGAATATCTCATTTTATTAAATTAAATATCTCAAAAAAATCTCTCTTCAGTTCAAAAAGGAAAATTCCCAGTTCACCGTGAATAAAAAAAGGAATTAAATTAGTTAACTCCTTACTTTTCTCAAATTAAATCAGTTAACTCCTTACTTTTCTCAAATTAAATCAGTTAACTCCCTTTAATTTGGGTATCTTCCTTTATGATTGAACTTCATCTTCAATCCTGACCGTTGATTGAAATTGATCTCAACCATTGATGGATTCCAGGAAAGTCTATTTAAGAGACCCTCCTCTCTTCATTTCAGAGAGGATGAATTTGGAGAATTTGCATCGAATCGCTGTTGGAATTCATACTCACGTTTTCTTACATTTCTTGCATACATTCTCATTCTTAGTTTAATCTCAATTTTAGTTTAATCATATATATGCTTAATCTAGTTTGCTTTATTTGTTCTTAGATTACATTGCATCTTTCATTCTAGATTAATCTGCATACTCATTCTTAGCTTAATTTCATTGTCACATCCTTCGTTCTTAGAGGGTCTGGTTGCTTGCACCTTGATTCTGAGGATATTAATAGGCAAAATTCCTTTAGATAGAAGGCAACAGGTTGCTTTGCAGGTCAATTTTTAGATGAACAATCCAATGTTCATTCCGAGATGAATCCGCATGCAATGACCGTGTTGAAGTGTGTGTGTTAGCATAGGCCACATTTTCACGCATACATTTCTGGCACCCACTGTGGGGCCGAGAAAATCAACTTTTCTGGCCTCTTTCTGGCTTCTGGCTAGCTATCTCTATAAATAAAGAATTTAGATCTTTTTTCTCTTAACCATAATCATCTATTTTAGGGTTAGGTAAGATTTAATGAATCTACCCACTTTTCCACTTGAGTTCCTCTAGAAACTTCCTCTACAATCTTCCTTGAATTCACCACAAAATGGTTTATCTTGAATTCTATGCCACCATCTCATCATACTTATCTTCCACACGCTTCAAATAATATAAGAAATCAAATTGGTCAACTTAGATTCATCAAATCATTGATTTAACATAGTTTGTTTTTTCTTGGAATCTATATTGTTTTGTCACTTAGCCAATACTAGTTCACTCGACAAAAACTAAAGTTTACTGATGCTCAAAACCAACTAAAATTTACTCGGCATATACTGAAATTCACCCAGCTTACACTATTTATCTTTCTTTCTTGACACCTATTGAGTTTCACTCATATTCTATTGATTTTTGCTAAGATTGCACTCACTTCTTGGCAAGGCTTAGCCAACACTTCTCTTACTTGATCCTCTTCTAGTCTTTTCTTGAGCAATCTGTCATTAAAGACTTGAAGTAGATAAACAATGCACTATAGTATCAATGTCTTACTTGGTCTTAGTGCTTCTTTTATACAGGAAATAACTCAACCTTTCTCTAGGTGCTCTTTTTATCTCCTCTTTTCAAATCCTCTTCATCAATCAACCACATGATAGCATTTAGTCCAAAAAGAAATTGTTTCACCAACAAGTTGTAGTTTGACATCATTGACAAAATAACGATTTCTCCATTACAAGTTCTACACTCCAAAACAATCTCTTTTCAACAATTTCCCTCTTTGGCATTGATGGAAAACCAATACCAACAACAATACAAAAAATAAAATAATATCTTTGAAATTTCTCCCTCTATTAGTATATGTCCTTCCTCTATATAGGGTAATGTGAGTTTTGTCAATCTCCTTTAATGTATCTCTCTTATATCCTTCTTATCATACACTTTTCTCCCTTTGTTGGTTATTTTCTCTGTCTTTCTTATATCTTCCTCTTTGACAATAATGGCAAAGACTTTTCATCTCTTCATGTAGCTATAATCAATTAAATTTCTTCCTCTATCAACTTGCATGCAACTATAAATTGTCTAATTCAAATCCTTCATTACTTTAGGTAGCTCCTGAAGTAATATCAACTACATCAAGTTGTAAGATACAACATTCAACTCAGTTGATGTAGGGTAGTACTCATACTTCTTAAGTAGCTTGGAATAGGGCTATCACCCCTAGTTGAGCTCTAAGATATTCATGTGCATCCTTAGGTAAAGCTTTTATGAATATATCAGCTATATGTTCTTTTGTATTCACATATTCCATCTTAGCTTCTTTTTCTTGAACCAACTCCCTCAAGTAATGATACTTGATTGCAATATGCTTAGTCTTTATTTACATCATAGGGTTCTTTGATATGTTTATAACACTTGTATTATCACAATAAAGTACCATAGGTTCAATGATTTCCTCCTTCATGTCTTTGAGTAGCTATTGATCCATACCACATTTGTACAATTTACTGCAACAACCACATATTCAACTTCAGCAGTAGATTGTGATATATATAATTTTGTTTCTTACTGGTCTAGGTGACCAATCTCTTTCCTAAGAAAAATGCTCCACCACTTGTACTCTTTTTTTCATCAATGTTTCCAGCTCAATCATCAATTGTATAGCCCCTTAAATCAAATTTATCATTTTTGTTATAGTATCTTTCAAATATCTCATAATTCTTTTAACAACCATCAAATGATTCTCCTTAGGATTTGTAGAAAATCTTGCAGCAATCTTAATAACTAATGCAATGTTAGGTCTTCTATGTACTAGATATTGTAGCTTACCAATCATAGACATGTACAATGTTTGATTCACTTTAGTAGAATTGTCATTCTTTGAAAGTTTATATTATGTCACTATAAGAGTGCTAACTAGTTTTGAATCCTCCAAACCGAAGGTTTTCAATATTTCCTTCACATACTTAGTGATATATACATTACCATATTTCATCTGATATACTTGCAAACCAAAAAAGAACTTGATCTTTCCAAACATACACATTTCAAATTCTTTCTTCATTTCATTCGCAAATGACTCACATAATGCATTTTGACCTACAAATATGACATCATCAACAAAAATATCAGCTAGTAAAATATGTTTAACTCCTTTGTCTTCAAGTATACATTGATGTTATCATGAGCCTTCTCAAAATCAATCTTCATGAGATATTCCTGAAGCCTTTCATACCATGCTCTTAGGGCTTGCTTTGAACCATACAAATTTTGTTTAGTCTACATACCATTTTCTTATTGTTAGGATCAACAAATTCTTCAGGATGTTCAATGTAAACCTCTTGTTCCAGTATACCATTCATAATTCCTGACTTAACATCCATTTGATAAACTTTGAAACCTATGTATGAAGAGTAAGAAAGAAGAGTTCTCACTCCTTCGAGTCTTGCAACTAGGACAAATATTTTTCCATGGTCAATTCCATCTTCTTCTACATACCCCTTGCAAACTAATCTTGCCTTATTCCTTGTGACTTCACCATTCTCATCTAACTTGTTTCTATAGACCCACTTGGTTCCAATCACATTCTTGTTTTTTGGTTTAGATACTAGAGTCCATGTTTTATTCTTCTCAATCTGATCAATTTCTTCTTTCATGGCTTTATTCCTATCTTTATTCTCTAATGCATTTTTTATTGACTTAGGCTCATGCATGCTTAACAAACATGTATCACTTCTCAACCTATTCCTTGTCATTAGTCTAACTTCTTTATCTCCAATAATTTGTTCAACAAGGTGATGTCTTCTCTATCAAATTCATAATCAATATTTACTTCTCTATTAGGTAGATCAACATTCCTTTCATGTACACTTACCTCAAAATTAGAATGTACCTCAACTTTTGTGTGCAACTCGTCTCCTACAATAGTAAATTTTGACCCAATTTTTGACCAATTTTGTTTAAAATTTTGACCCAGGTTTGTCTCTATTTTTCTCATCAAAATTTTGACCAAATTGAAGGTTGGTCAAAATTTCAATGAATACATACATTGAAATTCTTTTTTTGTTCAAAACAAAAACATTTCAACTTATGTATTGTTGTTGATTTACAACTTGGTTCATAGCACCTTCATCAGTAGACATACCTTCATAAAAGTATACAAAAGGCTTGTACAATTCAGGTTACTTCATATTTTCAACTTCATGTAGCTCTATATATTTATCAAACTTCACATTTGCACTTTCTACAACTTTGTTAGTGTTAGTATTCAAACACTTATAAGCTTTACTTCTTGTGGAATTGCATAGGAATATACTTTCTTCACTTTTAGCATTAAATTTACCATTCATGTTGTCCTTAAGAATGTAACACTTGCTTCCAAATACCTTAAAATATTTTGCATTGGGTGAGTATCCATGCCATAATTCAAATGGTGTTGAATGAGTACCTTTTTTGACTTGTACTCAATTCAGGGTATAGACAATTTTACTTACAACTTCTCTCCAGTATTTCAAAGAAACATTCTTCTCCATCATGAGTGTTCTAGGATATTCTATTATACGTTTGTTCCTCCTTTCAGTAACCCTATTTCTTGGAGGGGTCCTAGATGCAGAAGTATGTCTCTTGATTCCTCTACCATTATAGAATATCTCAAACTAATTTGATGTCAATTCTCTAGCTCTGGTAGATCTCAAACATTTCAAGCTTTTGCTAGTCTCCTTTTCAACTCTAGCCAAGTACCACTTAAACATTTGAAAAGAATCAAATTCTTGTTTCAAAAACATAATCGTCATCATCTTAGAATAATCATCAACAAACAGGATGATGTACTTGTCACCTTTGTAGCTTTGCACATCGATTAGCCTAGACAAGTCAGATTGAACTAATTCCATAATTTCTTTAGAGGAGTGAGTGTTACTTTAAAAACTAGATTTTCTCATCGTTTCTAATTGACATTATTTGCAAATCATATTTTTAGGTTTCTTTAGTTTAGGAAAACCTCTGACTCTTTTCATGTTACTAATATTGATGAAGTTATCAAATTTAACATGACATAACCTGTTGTACTATAGTCGTACATCATCAAATTCTACAAAAAGAGAAGTAGCATCATTCATGTTAGGATAAAATAGATTACCTCTAGTCATATTACCTTTTCCAATTAGTTTCCCATTAGTGTCATAGGTCTTTTCTTTCTTGTTCTCAAATTTAATGTTGCAACCTAAACTATTTAGTTGTGACTCACTCAACAAGTTATAGTCAAGTCCTTCTACATTATAACAATTTTCACACATGATCTTTTATGTTGGTTTGATTGATCCTTTACCTTTTATCAGATAGGGTGTATCATTAACAAATATTACACTATTTCCATTGTAATAATAAAGGGAAATGAACTTACTTTTATCTCTAGTCATATGATGTGTGCAACCACTATCAATGATCCATCTGCCACTCTTGTTCACATAAGATTCAAGTTTAGTTGCCTAATCCTCATCAAAATCATCCTTCATTGCAACATACACCACTTCATCATCATGGTCATCAGATTCATCTTTTGTTTCTTCCTCAGCAATGTAGCAAGACTTCTTTCCTTTATTTTTATAATCTTTTTAGTCCTCATCTCTTTTACTTTTGTATTTGTCTCCACTTCTATTGTTTTTCTTCTTTAGACATCGAGCAACATATGACCAACCTCATTACAATTAAAACACATGGTAGGTAGCTTACCTATGTATTTTCTTTTTCCTCTATGAAATCTCATTTTCAGTAATTCTTGAAGCTCTTTTACATCTTATTCATCTGTATCACTGTCACTAGAAACATATTTGACATTTTTCTTTTACTCTTTAGGTTCCTTTAATAACAGTTTAGCTTCAAAAGTAGATTCAACATTTTTAGTTTCAAAATTATCAAAATTAGAGAAATCAAAAGTAGTGAGTCTGCCCATCAATCCTTCAAGGGTTAGATTACTACCAGGTACACACCATAGTTCTTGTATTGTAGAGACTGTAATAGCATAGATATGCAATAGTGTTCTTAGTACTTTTCTGATTACAGTCTCATCTTCAATGATACCATTAGCTCCTCTAATAGCATGCACAACATCTTTAATTCTTGTGCAATATTGAACAATCATGTACTCAAACTTTCCCCTTAGAATTTTAGCTTTGGCTCTCAAAAAATTCTTATCTCCTCCATAGATCATCTCGACAACATGCCACATTTTCTTTGCAGTGTCACAATCTTTGATATCATCGAACTCTGAGTAACTTAGAGTAGAGGCAAGATTCAACATAGCTTGATTATGTTCTCTCTTCTTTTTAAAATCATCAACAATTAGGACTCTAGTAGGATCAACATGCTCAATGGTGATAGTAGATTATGCATACTCTCCAAGACCTCCTAGATGTAGCTTCATCAAACTTTTCCATGCAAGAAAGTTTTCCTTGTTTAGTTAGGGCATCTCATTTTTATACATCTTGATCTTTAGATTTTAGTACCTTCAAACTATTTCCTCTCAATTACCAAAGCTCTTATACCAATTGTTGGAATTCTTTAGAATAAGTAAGAGGGGGGTGAATATGTTATCCAAGGTCTAGATGTAGAAATAAAACTTTTTAATGTTGATCAGATCCTTATCCATAAAACCTTAACATGCATGCACCCATTAGATTATACAATACCTTAACTTAGTAGATTACTATCCTAGTTCAAAATAATTTTGCAAAAATCTAAACATGAAATACCATAAGAACATTCACACAATTTGACACAAGGATTTTACGTGGAAACCCAATTTGGGAAAAACCCACCAGTAACATGCTACCAATTCTCACTCTTTTGAAGTGATGCCCTAGGAAAGACCAAGCCTATTAAAGGTTACAATACACACTATTAAATGTGACCTAGTTTACAGATCTCAATCACCCTATTAGGAGTGAGTCTTGTTAGAGGACTTTAGAGCATTCCATTATAATGTCACTGGGTTAAAGGATTTACAAATGACTGCTAGGTCAACCTTAATCCAAAGGATTTTATCCACACTAGGATAGTTGTTAGAAAGAAACAATAGGACTTGATCTGACAAAACTTACAACTCACTTGTAGATTGCAAATCTTTGGTTCAGTCCTCCATTCTACTTGGAATTCATACACTTAAGCTCTGATATCTTGTTCACCCTTCAAGCATTCATCCCCGTAAGCCTTCTTGCTTTGTATGCCAACTATAGTATCTTCTATTTAGCCACTAGATGAAGCAATACCCAATACTCCTTGCCTTTTTTATGTTCTCACACATGACAACCTTTGCTTATGATTGTAATACCCCAAAATTGGCTCATTGCCATATCAACCAATTCTAGTCTATTTTTTATCAATCCTAAGACCTATTCTAATAGGCAATTCTTATTTGGCTACTCACTACTTGACTTAATTGTCAAATGCAGAAAACCTAAATCTACATTCATCATACTCTTTATTTAATTCCTATAGTATTGACTCATATTAGTCACATTAAACCTATTGATTAATATTTAATTTAATTACTAAGTATTTATAATTTAATTTAATTAAATCATATCCTAAGGCTAATGTACTATGGAATTAAATTTATTTAATTTAATAAATTTGCCTATTTTAATTAATTAAACAAAATTATTTAATTAAATGGAGAAAGCTATTTCTAATTAATTAAATGAAGTTATTTAATTAAATGTGAAGTCATTCCTAATTAATTAAATGAAGTTATTTAATTAAATGAGAAAAGCATCTTTAATTAATTAAAATAATATTATTTAATTAAATGAAATAGGTAATTATGAGAGCATATCTGATTTTATTAAATTAAATATCTCAAAAAAATCTCTCTTCAGTTCAAAAAGGAAAATTCCCAGTTCACTGTGAATAAAAAAAGAAATTAAATCAGTTAACTCCTTACTTCTCTCAAATTAAATCAATTAACTCCTTACTTTTCTCAAATTAAATCAGTTAACTCCCTTTAATTTGGGAATCTTCCTTTATGACTGAACTTCATCTTCAATCCTGACCATTGATTGAAATTGATCTCAACCGTTGATGGATTCTAGGAAACTCTATTTAAGAGACCCTCTTCTCTTCATTTCAGAGAGGATGAATTTGGAGAATTTGCATTGAATCGCTACTGGAATTCATACTCACGTTTGCTTACATTTCTTGCATACATTCTCATTCTTAGTTTAATCTCAATTTTAGTTTAATCATGCATATGCTTAATCTAGTTTGCTTTATTTGTTCTTAGATTACATTTCATCTTTCATTCTAGATTAATCTGCATACTCATTCTTAGCTTAATTTCATTGTCACATCCTTCATTCTTAGAGGGTCTGGTTGCTTGCACCTTAATTCTGAGGATATTAATAGGAAAAATTCCTTTAGATAGAAGGCAACAGGTTGCTTTGCAGGTCAATTTTCAGATAAACAATCCAATGTTCATTCCAAGATGAATCCGCATGCAATGACCGTGTTGAAGTGTGTGTGTAAGCATAGGCCACATTTTCACGCATACAATGAACAACGATCTCTATAAATAGAGAATTTACATCTTTTTTTTCTTAATCACAATCATCCATTTTAGGGTTAGGTAGGATTCAATGAATCTACCCACTTTTCCATTTGAGTTCCTCTAGAAACTTCATCTACAATCTTCCTTGAATTCTATACCAAAAACTCATCATAGTTATCATCCAAATGCTACACATAATTCAAAAAATCAAATTAGTTGGCTTAGATTCGTCAAATCTTTGATTTAACATGATTTTCTTTCACTCAACATCTATACTGTTCTGTCACTTGACCAACACTAGTTCACTTTTCAAACACTATATTTTACTGATGCTTGACACCAACTAAACTTTACTCGACATATACTAGCATTCGCTTGGTTTGCACTATTTGTCTTCTTTTCTCAACACCTATTGACTTTCACTCAATTTCTACTTATTTTTGCTTAGCTTGCACTAACTATTTGACAAGGCTTTGGAAGACACTTTTCTTACTTGATCCTTTTCCAGTCTTTGGTTGAGTAATCTTTCATTATAAAGTTTAAGTAGATAAAAAATTATACACTACAGTATCAATGTCTTACTTGGTCTTAGTACTTCTTTTATACACCAAATAACCCAACCTTTCTCTAGGTCCTCTTGTTATCTCCTCTTGTCAAATCCTCTTCATCAATCAACCACATGATAACATTTAGATCAAAAAGAAATTGTCTCACTAGTAGGTAGCAAGTTTGACATCATTGAAAAAATAATGGTTGTTCCATTATAGGTTTTACACTCCAAGAAAATCTCTTTCAACCTAACATTTTCCTCATAACACCCCTAAATATCAAGTCCCAAAGATTTCTCAATCTTAATCTCACATCCCTTTTTATTGTTCTTGTCTTTTTCATGTTAATAGGTTAGGGAGGTGATAGTATTGGGGTCCTCTTTATTACCCCCAGTATTGGTAGCCTCTGGGGTGTGGATCTTAGCCTTATGAGTGTCAAAAACATTGGAAAGCATAGATCTCAAGTGGTTATCCATAGGACTAAAATGACCCATTGTTTGAGGAACTTGACTAAAAATCTCATCCTTATCATCATCAATATACATTCCATGGTTTGGCTTCCATTTTTCCCTCTTAGCTTCTTATTCTTCCTACTACTAGTAGAGTCCATGCTAATAGTACAAACCTGCATATCCTTAGGTTTCCTTATTTCAAAACCTTCCCAGACCTTAGGGATCTTCTCCTACCTACTTTGACCTAGACATCATAATAAATAATACTAACATAGTTATCCATCTTAATCTATTGAAGAATGTAGGAGGGGGATGGATTGGGGCACTTAGTATCCACAACCAAGACAATCTTCATAGCGATTTTGCGGGGTAGAAATGGAAGGCGATGGGTTAGGGGAGGACCTAAACATTAATAGAATGAGGGGGACAAAGATCCCTATGAAAATTATAGAGATAGAACATGAAGGATTAGTGAAACATAGTATAGGGCTTATCCTCCTTCCATTTCTTCCTTATTTTTAGAATATTATCTTCCATAGAATGCAATAATAGGTGGGGGAAATAAATAAGGTTCCAATTCCTAAAGTGATCCAAGATAGGGAAATGGTAGTAATACAAAATTTGAAAATGACCCTCTAGCATAAGATATCACATGATAGCATAACATACCTCATCCCAAGGAGGTGGAAGAGATTCTCTCTCAAAGCCACCATGGATACAAATTGACTCTTCATTAGGGCTAAAGAATTTTCTCAGAATGGCTTCATCTGAAACCCTTGATTGCTTATGCCATTTTCTACCTTCAAGGGAGAGTCTAGTGGCTTTGTAAATCACTTCTTCATTAATCTCTAATGAAATCCCACTAATGGTGAAATGTTAGTCATTCTGGTAGTTTACAAATTACATACAAGCATTCTCATCAAAACCCTTGATACATTTCATGAAGGGAACTAGGCCTACCTTCCACTGATAAGTACAAGTTGTGCCATAATTTTTATGGAATCCTCAATATCACTTGGCTCAATATGCACATGATTACCACCAATCTCTATGCTTTCACCTAATTCCACTGTTGGAATTCTTTAGAATAACTAAGAGGGGGGGTGAATCAATTATCCAAGGTCTAAATGTACAAATAAAAATTTTCATAGCTTAGTGAACCCATAAAACATTTATCATTATGCATGCATCCATAAGATTATGCACTCACATAAAACTTGTAGGTTACTATCAAATCAATTTGCAAATATGTAAACTTGAAATATAACAAATTCAATAACATAGTTGACACAATGATTTATGTGGAAATCCAATTTGGGAAAAACCACCAGTAACATGCTACTCTTTCTCACTCTTATGAAGTGATGCCCTATGAAAGGCCAACCCTATTAAAGGTTACAATAAACACTATTAAATGTGATCCTGTTAAAGGATTTTAATCACCTTGTTAGGAGTGAGCCTTGTTAGAGGACTTTAGACCATTCACTTGGAATGTCACCTAGTTAAAGGATTTACAAATGACTGTTAGGTCAACCTTAATCCAAAGGATTTACCCTAGACTATTACAATTATTAGAGAGTAATAGTAAGGATTGATCTGATAACAACTTACAACTCCATTTTTAGATTATAGATCTTTGTTTAAGTCCTCTGTTCTACTTGACTTTCACACACTTCAACTCTAATAGCTTCCTCACCCTTCAAGCATCCATACCATTAAGCCTTCTTGCTTAACTTGCCAATGTAGTTTCTTCACTTAGGTCACTGAATGAAGCAATACCTTTGACTCATTGTCTTCCTTAGGTTCCCACACATGACAACCTTTGCTTCTAACTAGCCATCCCTATAAATAGAGAATTAAGATATTTTTCTATTCATTCTCCATTTTCCAATTTAGGGTTAGGATAGATTAGGTAGGATTCAATGAATCTACCCCTCATTCCATTTTATTTCTAGAAACTTCTCCTTCAATCCTCTTTGAATTCATCTCAAGATAGTTTACCATGAATTCTATGCCACCAGCTCATCAATCTTATCTTTCACATGGTTCACGCAATCCAAGAAAACAAACTTGTCAGCTTAGATCCATCAAATTCATGATCTTTCTAATAATGTTGATACTCAACATTAACTTGCTTCTCTTTCTTAGTGTAACCAACCTTTGCAACCTTAAGTAGATTATCAATCCACTATGATATCATTGTCTTAGCTAATTCTTGTACTCCTTTTCATATCATAACTTAACCTTTCCTCTAGGTGCTATTGTTACATTATTTGATCAAATCTCTTCATCAATTAAATAAGTGATAGTACTTAAATCATATAAGCAATTGTCTTACCAATAAAATAGTGGGTTTGACATCAGTGACAAAACAATGATTGAATTTTTTTTTCATACTTGTATTAATCCATTTCCAACATTCCACAACCAACATATCTTGCTCTTTAGAAGTTAAACAATCTATTACTTGAAATAAAACTTTATGGGAATGATGTTGATATTACAAGTTGATTTTGCACAAGAAACAAGTACAATCAACAAGGTGTAATTACTATGTTTAGCATGTGATCACAAAAGTAAATTATGCCAATTTATTCCATAAACCTACAACTCATCATTATTAATTAAGCCCATCCTTTTGTTACTAACATTATCCCTTCGTATCCTATCTTGGATATCATAGAGCCTTTTTAAATGAAAAAGGTAGTAATAAATATGAGAAAGGTTCATCATTATTTTAACAACCCATTCCAAATTTAAAAGTGCATTTTGCTAGCCCAAAAGGTGGTCATCCTAAAGAGGCCATTGTAGTGTTTCCACATGCTCATGAGGTGTATCCATCCCATAGAATTTACTTGTGTCACTCTCCATAAGGGTTTTAATTGAAACTTATAAACCTTCTATGTTTCTCCTAAGTAGAATATCTGAGATATCATGTATGTATGTGGCAAGAGCACCTGCCACTTGGTTCACTTCATAGTAAATATGTGGAATGAAAAAATCCTTAGGTTTTCATATTAAATTTTTTAATGTCACTAATACTAGCAGTGACCTTCCAACTAATTTTTCTTTAGCCTCCAACCACCTCAATGATGAGATGGGAGTCATCCTCCACCACTAATTGAGGTAAGCCCATTGAGATAGAACTTTAAACCCCCCCACCCCCACAAAAAAAGAGGGGCTTCAACAACATTGTTGGAATTCACTACACAACTACCCACATATGCCACAACTAATCTACCCTGATCATCTCTTATAATTCCCTAGGTATCCACAACTCCTCACTGAGATGACTCATCAAAGTTAAGTTTGAATCAAGAGGTTGGAGGGAATTTCAAATTAAGATTCTTTCTAGCAATAGTTTTTGAATTATCAAAATTGTAGACCAAATAGAGAAAGCGCCAACTATCCACCACAAAGGTATCACTTTCCACTTTGTCCTCAAGTGAGGGTGATCAAATGGGAATTCCTAGTCAAAATTAAATTATTGAAAATCATAATTGTAGACCCAGGAAAGCCCAAGTCTGTGCAACATGCTTGATGAGATAGTTTTTGCATAAGGGAAGTGGATGAGGAGGTGGCACATGATTTCCTCCTCATTATTGCAAAGCACACAATGATTGACAAATTGAAAACCTCTTAGTTTAAGACTGTCATTTCTGAGTACACTACCATGAAGAGATGACCACAAAAATAAATTGATCTTTGGGAGCATATAGAGGTTCCAAGCATATTTGAAAATATCAACATTGTCTTCCACTCCTATAATGGTGTGATATTTGACACTAAAGTCACTAGAAGCACTCAAACCATAAATAGTGATGACCTCTCTAGGGAAGGTAGGGATACAAATACTATCAATAATTCCTTGTAGCTCCTCCATAGGTCTAGTGATATTCTAGGCCTAGACATCAGTGGATAACTTACCCCATTTTCCATCAGTATCAAGTGGACATAATTTCTAAGTCTCCAACCATAGTGGGTAGCACAAATGTTTTTGATTGGATTGAAGTGGGATTGATTAAGAGGGTTGTCTCCCAAGCAATTATATTCATAAAATATAATGGTATTTGCATCCCTTATAAACTATCTTACCCCTACCTTACAAATTTATGAATTATGGTTGCATTAGTCCAAATTCATGACCTAGAAGGGAGGTCATTATTGTAGAACTCATGAGAGAAAGAATTATCCTTTAAGTATTTAGCTCTTGTGATTTTGCACTATCTAGCAAAATTTTGAATTAGCCTCCAACCCACCTTTGCCATAAGAGCCCTATTAATGTCAACAATTTGCCTCAAATTTAATCTACTCCTGGGATTTGGGTTTGTAGACTGTATTGCACCTAACAAGGCTCCTCTTAGACTTCTCATTAGTTTTAGGCCACAAGAAGTTCCACTAACTATTTTCTATAATATCCCTAAATCTACTCGATATTTTAAATTAATATAGAAAATAGATAGGTATGCCTTGGAGAGAGGTTGTGAGAATATTTAACTTACCTACATTACTTAGGAGGGTAAGTACAGTATCATGGTGGGCCAAACTATACCCTTAAGTGGTAGTGTAAAATTAGCAAATCAATTTTATGTCCACTTGATGTGTAGTTTTTAACTAGTTATGAAGTTTATATTAAAAAGTTGTAAGAATAGAATCTATGGGAAATTGAATTTAGTTTCTAAACTACTAGGCCTTATCTAAAACTAATTTAATTTGTTTAGTTAAAAAATCATATTTTAATGCAGTAGTACAAAAATTTCATGACAAAATTAAGAAGTAGGTGTATGTCTAACCACGTTAATCACAGTCAATTTTTTTATTAGAAGACTCTAGATATACGAAGTAGACTCATGCTCAAATTTGACACATATTTTTTGGCATTTCTATTCCAAGTAAATTAATTAATTATGAACTTTCAGCTACAACATTTTTAGAAATAAAAAAGGCTCATGTCTAACCACCTTAACTAATGAAAAATATTACAATTTTTTTTCTTTTTCTTTTATTATATTAGGTGAAGCATAGAATGTGACCCATTGTTTGGATTTCAAAAATTTTTATGCTTTGAAACTTATAGTTTTTAATCAATCAATATGTAAATGAGTACCTTATAGGTATCTTTATTTGAAAATAAGTAATAAATACTTATCAAACTAATATTTTGACAAAAGTTATATTGTTACAAGGGTGAGAACTTCCTCAGGAAACCCCCTTCTTTTTTGCAAATTTGAAGTCAGATACCTCCTCGAAGTATAGAAGTCACATAAATGAGGAAAAATCACATTTTTTGAGTTGACTAACTAGGCCTAGTAATTACCAAGCCTAATTAGATGCCTAATATATCAGATACTCATTATATTAGATACCCATTATGTTAGATACTTGATATATCAGATAACTAATATATTGCCCCCTAAATAATATTTTTTATTTCTAAATTTGAATATAGTGTTCTAGTTACATATAATAAGTACCTATATATTATATTTATAACTATATCATATATATTTATAGTGTATAGTATATATTTAATTATAGTATATATTTAACTATAGTATAATTTTGATTATATATTGTAAATATTATACCATTTTTTTAATAGACTATATGTATTTCCTGGTCAAATATGTTCCCAGGAGACCTAGGACCCCTAAGGATATATGTCATTTGTGCAAATGGATGGAAAAGAGTCATATGGTATACTGTGATGCCTTTCAACCCATTCAATGAAAACACATGTTCATCATCATGGGCCTAGGACCCCTATGGACATATCTAATATGTTTGAGTGGGTCAAAAGGGATCATAGGGCAGCTTTCAACCCATTCAATGATTACATATATTCCTAGGGGTTCTGTTACCCCTATGAACATATATCATATGTTCAAATGGGTCAAAAGCAGACATATGTTATCGTATGACCCCTTTAGACCCATTCGACATATGTTCTTAGGAGTCCTAGGTGTTGGAAATATAAGAAGAGTAACTAAGAGGGGAAAGGTGAATTAGTTACCACAAAAAAAAATTTAAATCCCTTACCTGTCAAAAATAATTTCTCACTAAACCAAATCCTTGCACTACTCAATTTGAACTAGATATGAATTGTAACTCAATTAACAAAGTAGTCTTAAGATATTAATGTGATTTAACCTTTAGTAACTATTGTGGTTTCACAATGCATGCCCCATTTCATCCACAAAGTGGGACCCCCTACTTTATTTTTTGGCTTTTTAGATCCTTGGTCTAGAGTCCAAGTCTTTTTTGGGGTTTTTTGGTTAGGTGCAGGTCCTGACTAGAAGACCCAGTTGTCAAAAATTAGAGTTTTTTTGGATGAAGAAGACCTTTTTTACAAAAAAAGAAAGGTGCACTAGCAAACCTAATCAGTGCGCTAGTGTGCCAAAACCCAAAATAGAATCATTTCACATTTGGTGATGCACAGATGCATAGTATCACACCTGCACAACACCAAAGATGCTTTGGCCTATAAAGCCCCCTACCCCTTCTCCTTACCATCTTCCTTCATTTTCCTTTTTTGAGCTCCATTGCATCACAACTCCATACTAGTTTAGGTGCTCCTCCTTGCATCTTCCCACCTGTGCAAGACATTCAAACAAATGATTAGAAACCTAAAACTAAGGTGCATAGTAGCGCACTTGATTAGGTGCGCTACTGCACATAGTTCACAAGGAGAAACTTAGAAAAACCTTAGAGAAAATTACCCAAACACCAATTAAAGGTGCACATCAGTGCACCTAACTAGGTACGTTAATGTGCACACTTAATTGCAAAAACCAAAACATGCTAAAAATAACCCATGAGGTGTGCATCAACACACCTCATATATCATAATATGCCAAAACAAGGTGCACTAGGTGTGCCATATTTTTTTTGCATTCTAAGGGTTAAAATTGAGAGTTTTTTGCCAATTTTTTTTGGAGCAACTTATCTTTTTAGGGTTTTGTATCACCTCTAGGGTGTCATCAATCTATTTTTATTTTTTTTGGAGCAACTTATCTTTTTAGGGTTTTGTATCACCTCTAGGGTGTCATCAATCTATTTTTATTCAATTTTGAGCTAATGGACTTGCTTTTTGTGTAGATTTGATGGCATCTTCATCATCCTCCCTTGCTGAGAAGATTACATCAAAACTAGTAGTATTCAAGTTTTAGGGTGTTCCTACAAAATCATAGTTTCAAGATGAGCACTCGGAGATTTGAGACATAGATTTAGGTGACACAGATTTGAGTGCATTCTTAACATTGTGCAACCAATGAATAGAAAGATCTTAGATGGTTCATGCATTGATTAGATCTAGGCTTGTTAGTGTAGCATCATACCCAATGTTACTACAGTCCTTAGAATTAATTATGAAACTCATTGAACATTATGTTCCTGAAGAGAGGGTAGTCAAGAGCATTATGAGAGAGATCATCCTCGATCTTCAACCTAAGAATATTGAAAAAGTGTTTGATCTCCCAAGGGTAGATCAATCATTAGACTAACCTATTAGCAAGTAGAGAGATGCTATAGGGAACATACTAATGAAGCTTCTAAGATAATCTAATCTTCATACCTTATAGAGAAGACTCCTCTATGAAGGAAAGTGGACAAAGTAGAAATGACAAGAGGATACCTGAAGAAAGATATTGGATATTCAATCATACTCTTAAGTAGAGTTATGGGTTTGCCAACAGCTGGGCACCTAAACATTTTCATGGTACATTTTATTGATACAATAAAGAAAGTAGAGATGCCACTAGATTGGGCTTCTACTCTCAGTGAGAACTTGGGTGAGAAAGTAGTGGCAATGAAGAACAATAGAAAATTTTACATGACATCATACTCGGTGTACTTGTTAGCTATAAGGGTGATGGATTATCTAGGGATCTATAAGAAGGATAGCATGCAAGATGCAAATGCATGGCCTTACATTGTATATGCTCCACTAGTAAAGAAGAGGCTTTCAAAAAAAAAAAGCAAAGAATATAGGATTGTACATGATGCTTTCATATTCACATTAATCTAGTTCCTAGAGGGGGATTATGTGAAGAGAATATCAGAGGAGTCAATTGCATGGATATCACTAATTAGAGCTTATTATATCCAATTCCAAACATATACATATTTGAGGGTAGCAAGTAGAATTATCAACCCTAAGAAGCTCCCTATGTATCCTCATGATAGGCTTATTCCTTTGGAGATCCATTGACAACTCTTGTCTATGTATGAAAAAGTTAGAAAGAAACAAAAAATATGCTGGATGTGGCCTATGACTATAGGACCTTTTAGGGTAGATCAGAGGCAAGATATCCCATCATTTGAATGTGAATGGGACTAGTATCCCTTAGATGAGTACAACTCCCCTCAACCCTATCTTGATAACATTGGGAGAGTACAATACCTAGTAGATAAAACATTTCAGCATAAAGATGCCCTTGAAGATCACTAGATGAATGCAACAAATGACTACAATGTCTACATAAAGGATTATTTTAGGATGAATTTGTATCTAGTAGAGATTTCTATAAAGATTAAGACTTTGTTGAAGATTGTGCAACAAGATACAAAGGAGTTGCTTGACCCATTATTCAATAGAGATAAGATTGGTGATAGGCCTATCATGAATGTCGAGATTTACAAAGAAGAGAAGTCAAACATTAACACAGGGGACGACATGTCATCAAATTGACAAATGATTGGATCAAGATACCTTTCAAACTTGATCCAATTCTTGAAATAGTGATCTTCCATGCTTAAGCCTTCCTAGCCAAAGGTCAAGGAGATAAAATCACAGTGTCTACATTTATAGCCCAATCACTAATAAGACTAGAAATGGCACACTAACTTGATAGACTAGTTGGGTATTATCAAGCTCAGAAGGGTAAAAGTAAAGAAAAAAGAAAGAGGAATTCACCTCAACAAGTTGAAGTAGAGGAGGGAGAAGTTCAAGCACCTATGAAGACTGGGGAAGAGATTGTACAAAAGTCAAAAAATGTTAAAGCTACAAAGACCTAAGATAATCCTCAAGTGTCACCCATCGAGAAAGGACAAGGAGGAGATGAAGTGGAAGTTCAAGAAATACCTGAACAATAGGTACAAGCCTCCCCCTTCACACCAAAGAAGAGAGAAAATATTAAGACTCCTATTAAGAAGAGACAAAAGGTGATCAAGAAAGTAATTCCTTTCCCATTAATCCCTGAACTTATTCTAGAAGAGGTAGAAGAAGATGATGATGAGGATGAAGAGGATAATTTACCTTTGAACCAAAGGACTTAGCTTGCTAGAGCCATAGAGGAGGAATGGAGAAGAAGCTCCATAATCACACTACCACCTATTCCTGAGCAACCCATTTAGACTACAACATTAGAAGATGAGATGCAATAGTGGATAGATGAGTAGGATGTGTAGGGAACTGATTTATTTTAGATGTCAGATTTTGAGTTCATGCCTGTGGGTACTAAATTAGTTGGGGATAAGATAAGAGACAGTCCAACCAATCAACCTCAATAGGAGGATTGGAGTTAGATGCCACCTGAATCACAAGGATCCAAGGTAGTTTTTTCATCCCAAGTGCAAGTCACATTCTATCTAGACAAGGGGTCAGTTACTCCTCTATGACCAAATAATGAAGGAGAACAAGTCCAAATGAGACAAGAGGGAGAGCCAAAATAAGTATCTACCAAGGTAGTGTTAGAAGAAGGGCAGATAAGTGAAAAACCTTATCAAACTTCACAAGATACCAAGGTGAGAACTATAGACTCTACTGATACAAAGACTCCTAATGCATATCTCTTATAGAACGAGAAGACTCTAGAAAGGAGTGATAAGGGGAAGAGTATAGCTGAGAGAACTCCTTTATCCTTGAAAGGTAAATCCCCACTATAGCATATCCCAAGGTGGCTGAGGAAATAAGTAATAAGAAATAAGAAGAAACAATTCATCACTGAAGAGGAGGATAGAATGGAATTAATTGAAGTTCTAAGAAAACCTGAATCACCTCCAAAAGATACATAGGCATTAGCCTTCATTACGAGTGATTAGAGCTAGGATTTGTTTGCTCATGTGGCTATCCCTCCTCTGGATTCAAATGTTGAAGAAATGACTCCACGAGATTATCAGATCAGGGAGGTCAAGCTTGGGAAACCTACCTTGGATACTATGAAGCTGATGGTAACAAAAGCAATAAAGGAGGTATTTAGAAGCTTAGAATAGGAAGGGGTAGAATTAATAACACTTTAGTGACAAAATGAAATGCTAAAGGGATATCTAAGTGAAGTTGTTGGTCCCTTGGACCTTGACCATCCTAAGGAGACCTTGAATGCAGAAATTGAGAGAAGAGATAGGGGTGTCATACAGTTGGACCCATTTTTGAGAGCTTGTCAACAATGGAAATAAATTTTTGAGGAGAAAGGTGTATTGATTAGTTAGGGAAATTTGAAGTTATTACATGTTATACAATAGAATGTGGATAAGCTAGTAGCTATTCTGAATCAAGATTTTGGTCGAAAAGACTTGCAAGCATTACAGTCTATCAAAGGACAAAGCTATCATATGCTAATGAAAGTATATACAACTAAGGAATTAGACAAAATTGATGATTGGATAGAAAATATTGTAGATGGTAATAAAGTAATGGAGACATTACATGCAGAGATTCATAGGCTCAATGACCAAGCCCAAGAGCAAATTTTGGAAGCTAAGAAACATTATAATGATGCATGCCTAGACATTTTTGAGGATGATACATGAGAAAAGTTAATACTAGTAGAGGCAGTAGTTGAAAAAATATAGAGAACCTTTTAAGAGGCTACTAATGATTATGACATTAGGAAAGCATTTACAACAAAAGAAGCATTCTTAGATCTAGATGGGAAACTTGGAGATTTTTTTGAGACTCATATCAAAGTGGATAACTACAGACAGAAAGTGAAAGACAAATATGAAGCCTTAGATTTTCCAGATGTGCCTCAATTCACTAAGATAATCATGAAATTCAAGGGGAAATATCCAAACATAACTTTGGTATAAAGGGGAACAAAACCCAGATGCCAGAATTTTAATTTTGACACTTAGTGAAATTTTTCATTTTTCAGAGCCTGCTTTTGAGGTGCGTTGCTGCACTATTGCACTAGGTGCATAGGTGTGCCAAGTGTGTTGGTCCACTTTTTTAGTAGTGTTCTAGAATATTTTGAAGGATTTAGAGGTGTGCTGATAGTTCTAAATTTAGAGCTTTCCATGCATTAGAAATGTATTTTGACAATAGTTTAACTCCTACAGATGCCTAGTGAAGATGGAGCTTCTATTTTTGCCACTTCCAAACACTTCTACATCATCTAAAAGCTTTCTCTTTCTTATTCACTCATGATTTCTTTGTTTTATGACATGTAAAGGCTCATGCATCCAATTAATGATATAAAATGGATGGAGCCCTACTTAGCACCAGTTAGATAGATAGTTTGTAATTAAATATGTTTTTTTTATTAGTTTAAAAGAACATGATTGTATAAAGATATCTCTCACTCTCAGCACAAATTGAGAAGAATATTTCCTATGAATTCAAGACTGTAATATGTAATCAAGGCCACCATTATTTTGCAATAATATATGCTTTTGGTGCTCACGTTTGGAGTGTAGTGATTCTTGCCTAAGTTTGTTATGTTTTTTGGATGTATGTTCATGGAATGTAATTGAGCCAAAAGTTTATTGTGTTTTTTGTAGTTGTGTGATCTTTTAATTTTGGTGTTTGCTATGAGTTTACACATTCTACTGATGTACTTGGTTTGAGAAGAGATCATCATATTGTTCTTGCAAGCTCTTAATATCACATGAGCACACTTTTTTTGGCCTTGTGATCTAATGTAAAGTGAGACATTGTACATTTATTAAATTCCCATCGACAATTGCATCAGTGGAATTAAGGAAGTGCTACTCCTATTTTCATTGGTTACCCACTGATCTTTTCAAAAGCTTAACTCGCAACGTGTTGTTTTCATATCTTATGTCCATTAGGATTTACTTTCATGTTATTTTCTTAAATTTCTTGTTTCATTTTCCTCATTATTTTACTTATTAACTCCTTTGTTAAATTAGGATTTCATAGTTGCATTCATCTTAAAAATAGAAATATATATATATGTTTTGTGTAAGTAGATGATACATCTTATCTCAATTGTTTCAGAACCAACAAAGGCCTCCTCATGAAAATTCACAATTGTCTTTAACTAAGAGGATTATAGTAGGTTGTAAGATAGCTTGGAACCTTGGAGTTGATCCTCAGATTAGCTTTTCAAGAGAGGAGTTTGAAAGAATTCTTGTCATTAAGCATCGTGCAAAATGAAAGCTCAATAGTAACTTAGTTGTAGAAACACAAAGCATTAAGAAAATAACATGAACACATGAGAAACCAAAATTTAATAAGGAAAACCAATTTGGGAAAACCACCAATGCAACTATTTACAACTTTTCACTCTTATGAAGTGAGCCCTATTAGGAGCCAACCTTGTTAATGGTTACAAAACAAATGGTTAAGTCTGACCTTGTTAGAGTATTTGAATAACCTTGTTAGGAGTGGTCTTTTTAGAGGTCTTAAGACACTTCAATCTAGAAATATCACCTTGTTAGAGGATTTACAAAATAACTATTAAGTCAACTCTATTAAGATTTTTTTCAGTACAACAAATATTAGAGAGAGAAAATGATTGTCTTGATTGATGAAGAAACTGACTTTGCAGATTTATATCAGTATTCTAGTTTATCCTCTAGATTCTCCTTGATCAAAATATTCATTGTAGCTCCTTGGGTGTTCTCTCTTTAATCAAATATCCTTCCTATCTAACATCTTTCTCATTCTTTTTAATCCACAACTTGAGCTTTCATAGATATGAAATCCAATGTCAAGTCGCCTTGAATACCATAACAAAAATAAATTTAACATCGACTAGGTCAACTTGCATTAACCATTTAATTTGCAAAATTATTACGTTTTTAGTAGGCTAATACTAAAAATAAAACCCTCATTTAATATCAAATTCCTTTGGTAACTGACCTGACTTGGTTTACACTGAATTCCTTTGGTAATTGACCTAACTTAATTTATACTAAAAACCTTCATTGACCAACCTAATTTGGTTCACACTAATTATCTTTGATGACCAACTGAACTTGGTTCCTTTTAAATTCTTCTTACTTGATACTGGAGTCTTCTTTAGTGCCCAACTAAGCTTAGTTAATACTAGTTGTGCTCGGTTAGAGTATGAAATTTGTGTAACATCAATGATAATATGCAATTGAATAATTGATTTCAATAATCTCACTCTTTTGCATTGATGGAAACACAACATGTCATAATGAAAAGAAAGCTTTGAAGAAAGCATCCTTAGTTTGATTCTGATTCTTAATCCATGAGAAGTCCCTCTAAGATTCTCCCTCTATCATCTTTTTTTTTTTACTCTAATTGATCAAATTCTCCCTTTTTCTCTTATCCAAATCTCTTCATCTAATTCTTTGACATGACATTAATCTCTCCCTCTTTGACATTAAATTCCAAAGATGATATACAATTAATTTATAATGTACCTAATGTATTGATTCATATGCAATGTGCTCTAAAATGATTGCATCAACTTGATAGATTGTCAATGAAGCTCTCTCGATGCATCACTAATTTGTTCTCTAATAAGAATTGGATTGGGGAATGACCCATATCTTATCTCTTAGATACACAAATGCATCCTTACGTAATGGCTTGGTGAATATGTCAGCAACCTTCTCCTTTGTGTTCAAATATTCCAATCTAACCTCTTTATCTTGAGCTAATTCTCTCAAAAAATAATATAGATTGCAATTTTTTTTGTCTTAGTGTGCATCACTCTATTCTTGGATATGTTGATTTCACTTGTGTTATCACAATAGATAACTACTTGATCCTTGATTTCTTTCTTCATTCCTAACAATAGCTACTTGAACAATATTATTTTTGAAAAATTAATTATTGTAGCAACATATTTTGCCTCTATTGTAGACTGAGAGATGTAATTCTATTTCTTTCTTGTCCATGATACTAACCTCTTTCCAAGAAAGAATTATCCTCCACTAGTGTTTTTCCTATCATCAATGCTTCCAACCCAATCGGCATCAATAACAGATTTTAACTCAAAATTTCCTCCTTTCTTGTACCATAGACCATAGTCTTGAGTGCTTTTTAGATATCTCATAATTCCTTTGGTTGTCACCATATGATTTTCGTTACAATTTCATAAAACCTCACAATATACTAACTATTAATGCAATATCAGGCCTTGTGTGCACCACATACTAAAGATTCCCAATCATGGATTTATAGCTAGTTTGATTTACCTCCTTTGAATCATCATTCTTGGATAGTTTGTGTTTAGTGGACATAGGTGTTCCAACTAGTTTGGAATCTTCCATTCAAAAAGTTGTCAATAGTTCCTTGATGTACTTGGACTGAGTAATGTATATGCCATCCTTCATTTGATAAACTTGTAAACCAACAAAGAATTTTATCTCTCCAAATATTGACATTTCAAACCCTTTCCTCATTTCTTCAGAGAATGATTTACATAAGTCATCAAGACCTGTGAATAAATATCATATAAAAATATTTATGCTAACAATATCTTGTTATGTGGTCCTTCTCTAATATACATGATATTATTACCTTCTTTTCTTTAAAAACCAATGCTTATCAAATATCCATGTAGCCTTTTATACCATGCTCTAGGAGCTTGTTTTAGGGCATATAAAGCTTTATGTAATTTGTAGACCATGTCTCTTTTATTTGGATTAGTGAAGCCTTTAGGATGATCAATATAGACTTCTTCCTCCAGAATTTCATTCAAGAAAGCTGATTTTACATCTATTTGATACACTTTGAATCCTTTATGTGCAACATATGCAAGTAGTGTTCTAGCTTCTTCAATTCTATAAATAGGAGAAAATGTTTCTCCATAGTCTATACCTTCTTCTTGAGCATATCCTTTACACTATAGGCTTGCCTTATTCCTTGATACTTCACATTTTCATTCAATTTGTTTCTAAAAACCAACTCTGTACCAATTACATTTTTGTCCTTTGGTCTAGGAACAAGAGTCTAATTTTTGTTCCTTTCAATCTAATCAATTTCTTCATTCATTTCTTCTATCCAACTTTATTATTCAAAGCATCTTTTATAGTTCTAGGTTCAAATTCGCCAAGAAAACATGTACCTTTTATTTTATTCCTTATAATTATACCTCATGTCTAATCTCTGATTATTTGGTTAGGTCCATGATGCCTTCTGACATATCTAGCAAGCACACATTCCTCCTTCTAGATTCTAGACTTGCTTCACTTGGTTCATCATGCTAAAAGGTTCTATAAGCTTCTGACCTTTTCATAGTTCCCACTGTCTAAGATGTAGTTCTCTTTTTCTATGACTCAAGTTCCTCTATCTGAGACTTGATTTAAACTATCTCTAGCTCAGGTTGCACTAGCTACAACTTATATTGCACTATAGACTTGGGTGATTCGGGTGGTGCATTTTTCTGTTACCCAACCATATTTTCTTGTAACTTGGGTAAATTTTCAAGCTCATAGTAAACAAAATTTTTGTAGTCTTTAGGTTCTTTGTTACTTTGTTTCTTTGTTCTTCACTCTTTTCTACAAAATCATCAATTTTCACATGTAGACTTTTTATAAGCTTGTGAGTAGCAATATTCAAACATTTATATGCTTTTCTTTTGTTTGAGTAGCCTAGGAATATGCCTTCATCACTTTTGCATCAAACTTTCCTTTCCTTACTTCTTTCAAGATATAACATTTTCTTCCAAATACTTTGAAAAAAAAGCATTAGGTTTATAGCCATACCATAATTCATAAGGTGTTTGATTTGTGCCTTTCTTCAGTTGAAATCAATTTAGGGCATGAACATTTTTGTTGGAGGCTTCTTTCCAACATTTGGTTGCATCATTTTTCTTTATCATCAATGTTCTTTCACAATCCATGATGGATCTATTTCTTCTTTCTATTATGCTATTTTTTAGAGGTGTACTAGATGTAGATACTTGCCTCTTGATCCCTTTTTCATTGAAAAACTCATTGAATTCACCTTCTTTGTTTGAGCTTAGGCATTTTAAAATATTTTCCATTTCTTTTTCAACTCTGTGTAGATACCATTTGAACTTTTGAAAAGCTTCAATTTTTTCCTTTAGGTTCATCAATACCACCATCCTAAAATAATAACCAACAAACAAAATTAGATATTTGTCTCCACTAGAGCTCTCAGTACCTATTGGTCCACAAAGATCTGTATGAACTATTTCCAATACTTCTTTATTATTGTAATTTTAACTTTGGAAACTACTTTTATCCATTTTTCCAATCTGACATTGTTTGCATATGATCATTTTAGGTTTCCTCAAATTTGGATTACCTCTTACTCTTTTTTTCTTGCTTATGGTAACTAGATTATCAAAGTTTACATGACACATTCTTTTATACCATAGCCAGCTTTCTTCTACTTGTGACAATAAATTACCATTTAGATTGTTTGCTAGTCCTAACTAGGTTTACTTTACCATCCAAAAGCTTGGCTTTCCCATACATGAATTCTACCTTGTATCCAATGTTTTTTAGCTATGCCACACTCAAAAAATTATGTCTTAGTCTTTTGAACTAGTAGACATTTTCACATTTGAGTCCATCATTTAATTCAATTCATCCTTTTCCTTTCACATACAATGGTTCATTATTTCCAAATCTATCATTTCACCACCATAGTGCTCCAAGTGTTAAAACTTAGTTTTGTCACTAGTCATGTAATGATAACATCCACTATTTATTATACACATGTCATTCTTGCTAACATGACATATAAATTCCATCTTTTTATCATCCTCATTATCCCCTTCATCCTTACTATGAATATGTTGGTAAACAAATTTGTTCTTTTTAGTTTTGACTCACAAGTGCCCTAATTTGTGAACAAACTCTGATTACAACAGTTTGGAAAGTTGCTTCTAGTAAGGCTAACTTCCCTCTTAATTGAGAAGTAGGAGATAATTTCTACAGCAAGTCAAATTGTGATATTGCTATCAAGATCTAACTGTGTGATTTTTGAGTCAAACTCATTGACCCATGTTTCATGAGTATTGATTCAACATGAATCCATATCTCATGAGAATAAATGGAACACTTAACACTCATTGGATCTAGGGGATGCTCACAGGGGTGAAGCACCGAGACTTCCTAGGAGGTCACCCATCCTAGTACTACTCAAGACCTCATACATCTCCAATTGATACTTCATTTCAAACATTTTAAACATGTTCTTTGCATCAGAATGGGACTCATAGCTGAAAGCTCCCACCTTCATTGGAAATTCATAACCTTTCTTCTTCAGACTCCCACTTAGCACATTTAATTGGATTTATTGCATCACAATCTCGATCATCACAATCATATCACTTGGATACCTTGAAAGCTTCAAAGTGAACCTATCAAAAGCTGCAAGATGCAAATATGAAAAAGATGAGAATTGGATGAAAAAGCTTCCAAATTGACTAATAGCTGCCATTGCTTTTGGACTGAATCTCTTCTTTGGGCATCCTTGGAGCTCCCTACAAATTCTCATTATAAATGCATCATTAACTCTTATATATTCTACATAACTATTATCCAATTGCAAACATGGGTAGAATTCACAGGACTTCACATCATCAAGGAAATTTTCTACACTTGGGAGGCCTGACTATAACTGTAGAGAAGTTAACATGTAAATAAAAAAGAGGACATATAGAAGGTGTTGTAGAATTTTTTGGCATTGAGAGCATTGGATAAGTTCTCACTTACCTCGTGAGCCTAGTCAATATATTGGGTATCTGAGCAGATGACTTGTATTGAAAAGAAATATATTTAAATGAAATTTAAGGCTTCTAACTCACCTTTTAATTTGTGTAGGAGAACCAAAGTATCTAAAATCTCAAGTTTGAGATTAGTACCAAAAAGGGTCTTAGGAACCTTACTTTTGGTGCTCCATGGCTTTTGAAACCATGACTACATAATCTCTTTTCTCCAGACCATTTTCCTCATGAAAAACTCAGAGACAACTCCACCATTTGCAAAATCTGAAAAATCCTATTTCCCTAGAATTCATAGACAATTTAATAATATTTTTCTATCAATGGAGATCAAGACTATGTCATCTGGCAATACAATTTGCTTGGTGTCTGGGTTGTAATGATTTATGCAATTATAGATCAATTCTGGAGATTAGACCACAATTGTGAAACTAGCTGCCTCAACTAGCAAAAATTGTTGAAGCTTCTTAGTTATGGGATGAATTGGCTTCAATCTTAGTCTCTTCTAAAAGTCTTGCATATCATAGAAATGGAGAGAGGTGTCTGTGAAATTCTTGTAGTGAAGACTTGATTCCATTCAGTCCATCAAAACCTGCAAATCTAGTTGCCATTCTATTTAGAGATAAATTTCAAATGTAGGAAGAAAAAGGAATAACAAATGCACAAATAATATATTTTGTAAAAGCTATGCAATTTCAATAGATTAATTGTTCAAGAAAGAGTGGTAGTTTTTGTAACTGTTCATGTTTCCATCTATATAGGAACTTCAATTCATCCGTTGATCTCTAGAATTTGTGCCACATGAATGAATTGAAGGAGAGATTCATTGAAATAGTAAATGTAAGGTTTTAATAGATATCTCAGTGTATTTTCACTATTCCATTGGTCCAACGGTAACTTTCTATCTCTCATATTTACTTTCCCATTTTCTACTAAAATTCATAAAATTATAAAGAAAGTACTCCATAACAAGATATCCATTGAAGCAACTTCTTCTTAATAGATATTCCCAAAAATGTTTATATTATTTGCATTTATTATCTAGAGGAATTTAGTGTATGAAATATGGGTTTAATCCACTCACCAACTTGATTTTTTTAAAATCTAGAAAATTGTCTTCATGGGTTGAAAACTTGTCAAAGAGAAGATATTTTCAATTCTTCGCCCATGTTTTCCTTTTAACTTTTCTTTTTGACTTTTTCCTTCCTTTGGGTTTGGAGATGTCCATAATGAGTGTGGAGCTTCATTAGAGACCCACCTTTCATTTCCTTTCCTTTAGAATTACCTTTTGTAGAAAAGAGACTTCATGGGTTGAAAACCTATCAAGGAGAACACAGTTTCTAGTTTTTTGCCCTGAGTGATTCTAAGATTTGTGATGAATTCTAAATGCTTCCTAAAGTAGATAATTATAAGAGGAACCTCAATTTTTCATAGGATACCTTTCTACCTTCTTACTTTGGCCCATATGTATCATTTAGGGCTCTTCACAAGAAATTGCCTTCATGGGTTGAAAACTTGCCATGGAGAAGGTAAAGTCCGAATTTCTACAAGCCTCTATTTCTTGGAGAAAACAATAGGCCACAAGAAGATATAACTCTTGTGAATGATTTTGGCATGTTTCATGAATCTCCATGAGATTAGGTACTAAACTACCTGCAAAAACTCACAACACAAAAGGAAAACCACCTGGCTATGAAATGTGGGGAAGGGGAAGATGAAAAATTCAATGAAAAATCCTTCTACCTAAGGGGGCTTGGACTTAGACTTAAACATCTAGGACTTTCATAAGACACAAAATTTTGACTTTACAAAATGGTTAATGGATGAAAAGTGGGGCAATAGTTGGCTCTGACTGGGGACTTGGGTAAAGTATGTAAGTAAGGAATCCAAAATCTTTGGTTTTGCAAAAGAAATAAAAGGGGGCACACAAAAAAACTAAAGTGAGGAAAAAAAGGGAAAGGAGTAAAGAAAGGAAAACGTAACAAGGAAAATATAAATAGGAACAATAATTTAACTATAGTACAACATAGGGGTTACCTATTTTCAATTTGAAATTTGATAAAGCTTCAGATCCTAACCATTGTAGGTCAGAGATAGTAACTCACCATCTGCATATGCCAGTTTAAATGAATTGTTCTCAAATGCCTGGTGAATAGTGAATGGGCCTTTCTGAAGGGTATCAAGTTTCTTATTCATACCTTTTGGAGCTCTTTGCTTATCCCACAATAACATACTATCTCCTATCATGAATTTCCATGGTCTTGCCCTTTTATTGAATAGGTTCTTCACGTGCATTTAGTGTTGTGTTATATGATCCATAATTTCTTCTCTTTCCTCTTCGAGTTTTCTCAAGTAGAGAATCCTCTTTTGTAAACCATCCCTATAAATATCATCTTCAATTACTATTCTCAGTTTGTTTCTAGCTAATTCCAAGGGTAATGGGAGATTGGCTTTAGTCCCATAGACCAATTCAAAAGATGATATGCTAATTTCCCTTTTAGGTGTCACCCTATTTTCCCATAGAGCCTCATGAATTTTCTCGTGCCAAGTCTTTTGATTATCTAACACCAATCTCTTGACAATATTCATCAAGTCCTTATTGCTGGATTCTACCTAACCATTTCCTTGCAAGAAATAGTCAAATGAGTGGCTAACTATAGTTCCATGTTCAAAACAGAACTGAGCAATCTCAACTGAAGAGAAATATGCCACATTATTCATTACCAATTTGATAGGAACACTAAATCTAACTAGTATATTTTCTTTAAGAAATTCGCATACCACTTTGGAAGTAGTTTTCTTAGTTTCTTTGGCCTCCACCCACTTAGTCAAATAATAAGTTGCAGTTATAACATATTGGTGACTAGCACTGGATGTTGGGTTGATAGGCCCAATGAAATTGAGACCCCATTGTTGAAAAGGACCTTTGATGATGATAGGCCTAAGAAGTAGAGCAACTAACTAAGGATGCCTAATGAACATCTTACATTTCTCACATTTTTCCACCCAAGAGTAGGCATCCTTAAACATTCTCAGCTAGTAGTAACACTGTCTCAGTATTTTGAAAGCTATGATTTATGATGAGAAATGTCCTCCATAGGCTTCGTCATGAAATGTTCTCAATAGCTTTTCTTGCTATTGTTTGTCTACACACCTAAGGAAAGTGCCATCTATAGCCCTTTTAAACAAATTTTCATCCCAAATTATGTATTTGGCTACTTTCAACTTGAGATCTCTTCTTTGTGTTGTTGTCATGCCTTTTGGACATTCTCTTTAGGTCAATAAGTAGGCAATATTCTCAAACTAGGAATCTTGCATGCTTACTATTAATACTAGCTACTTTTCTCTTGGTTCCTCTGCTTCCACAACAATTCTATTTTCTATAATTTCTTTGCACAAGGCATTTCCTCTCACTAACTTAGTAGGCTTAATTTCAATATCATACTCTTGCATTTTTTCTATCCATGTCCCTTTGGCATTACACCCTACATCTTGTTGTATCAACAAACTTTTTATTGTTACATCTGGGACATAGACCATGGAATGTGAGTGCAAGATGTAGAATAAAAAATTCTTAAGCGCTTTGACTACCACAAAGGCATATTTTTCAATTTGTGAGTATTTCAACTCATGATTTTTTAGACGTAGGGCTTCTATTCCTTCTTTGTTATCTTGCATAAGTATTACTGATAAAGTGTGTTTAGAGGCATAATAGTAAATAATGAAATCAAATTTATAATTTGGATGACATAATATTGGAGTGTTAGCAATGGCGGTCTTAATGTTCTGAAAAGCTTGTTTCCTAACTTCATTCCATTTAAAAATTGAATACCCTTTCATCATATCTATAATACACTTAGTAGTTTCTACAAAATCTAGTACGAATCATCTGAGGAAATTTACCTTTCTAAAAAATGACTTAACTCCTATTTTGTTTACTAGCATGCTTAACCTTAGAATGGCCTCCACCCTCTCTAGATCAATTCTAATACCTTCCTAGGAAACTATATGACTCAAAATCTTTCCTTTTGTAACATAGAAAATGAACCTTTTGGGATTAAGGGAGATTCCATGTTCTTGACACCTTTGTAAAACCTTCTTCAAATCTTCTATGCGATTCTTCTATTTCTTTGAAAACACGATGATGTCATCTAGGTATATGACTATAATCCAATCCTTTAAATTTACAAATGTTTTACACATGCATCTTTGAAATCTAGTGCCAACACTAATGAGTCCAAAAGGCATTCTATGGCATGTAAGCATACCCCATGGAGTAGTGAAGGCTATTTTGTGTTGATCCTTCTCCTCTAATTCTATTTGATTGTACCTTGAGAAATTGTTGAGCATGGACATCATTTTAGCTTTAGCTACTATTTGCAATAGGTAATCCATATTGGGAAGGGATAAATTGTCTTTCAAAGATGCTTGGTTCAAATTCCATAAATCAACACAAATATGTATTTCTCCATTCTTCTTCCTAACTGGCACTTTATTGGCTACCCAGGTGGAATGATGAATGTGATAGATTATCCTAACTTTTAACATCTTGTCTACCTTCCAGAATATAGCATCAACTACTTTGACATTATAATTCCTCTATTTCTATCAGAAGGGGATTGTGTCAAGCTTTAGGGGAATTTGATGTTTTACCTTCCCACCCCTATAACTTTTCAAGTCCTCATAGCTCCAGGCGAATACATCTTGGTATTCTATGAAAAACTATCTAGTAGCTTCTTTCTCCTTTGGTGAACAACACTTTGCAATAGTGATCATTTTAGGATTATAAACATCTCCAATAGTCACTTCTTCATACTCACTAGTAGTAGGACCCTTTTCTACCCTCTTTTGCTTTATGTAGGGATCATGTCTATTAAACAAATTTTCTAAAGATACAAAGTATGGGGGAATGATATTACCTCATAACTGGACTTCACCAGTTTGATGCTCTTTTGGCTCATGATTAGAGTCTCCATTATTGTCTTTGTCAGACTTCTATTTGCAAATAGCCCTACCATTTTCTAAGAATAGTTGCAAGCTTTTGTCATCTTCAAAGACTTGCCAGAATTCTATATTATCTAGAATAGAGTCTTGATACACAATCTCAACTTGGTATTTCTTATCTTTGAATTCAAGATGAGGTAGTACCCAAGAATCACAAATAACTAAGGAGTAAAATTTGGTGTTCATCTCCCTTGGTACTTCTTAAATAGAAAAAGCATCTAGGCCTTCTATTTCATCCCAAACTTTGTTCTTGTAGTTTTTCAACTTATGGTTCTTTATAGAGTATTGCCCCTTAATTTGTCTCACAATAAGTTGCACATCACCTCAAGCTTCTAGGATCTTCACTCCCTTTTCCTTTGTGGCTATTATCTGAAGGAGTAAGGCCTCATATTCTATGGTGTTATTGGTGTTACAAACTCTAGTTTAAAAACCATGGGTTCAGGTTCTCCTTTAGGGGTTATTAACACTACACCTGCACTAGATCCTGAAGAGGAACAACTTCCATCAAACTCCAATGTCCAGATATCCATTGACTCTTCTTTCTCACTAAGGATTCCCTTTCTTAGGTCTCCACTTCTTTGTTCATCTAGAGCTTCCTTAGTAAACAACATATAATTACCAAAATTGAGCTCCTGGTAAAGGATCTGAGCTTTAAGATCATCTAACTTTAGAACATTAAATTTTGCCTTTTCTTTAGGTTCCAATTTAACTTTCTTGTTTCCTATGGGTATGACTGCTTGGGACTAGTCTAACTTTATTTCTCCTCCTAAATCTTGGAAAAAACTCCAGCTTAAGAGAAGCCCATAGCTTGCTAGAATATCCACTACTAGGATAGTCAATAATAGTTTCTTTTCTAGATGAAAAGCTAAGGCTACTTGAGCATCTTTAATCTATCTAAGAAAGGGGACTTGTTTGGCATCCATAGAGTAACACCTTCCATGAACTTTAGTGAGATTGAGACCTAGGGCTTTAGCTATAGAATAAGGCATCACATTTTCTAATGCACTTGAATCTATTATGCAATTGCTCAATTTGCATCCATTAATATACAATTAAATATAGAATGGGTCAGGTATTTTTCTGGGAGATATTGCTAGGATAGTAGAATATTCTTGGTTAAATAGGTTAGATGTCAACGAATCTTTTCAACTCAAAGGTATAAGATTTTATATAATCTATAGGGGAAATCTGGATTTTTGACTCTTCATAGAATTGGATGAAATCAAAATGGATTTTGTCCTTACCTATTTGAGATGTTGATGCTCCTTGATCAATGTGAATATTATTTGATGAAGAATTGGGTTCATTTCTTGGAGCATGACTAGAGGATTGATTATTGAGCTTTTGACCTCGAGTCAACATTGTGTATGAAGTTCCATCAATGGTCGCATAATATTCTCCCTTAGGTTCATAATTTGACTCATACTCCAAAAATAAATTTCTAGAGTCACCATTTGAGTATGAATCTAACTTTGAACAAGGAGTTGTAGTATTCAATTCATTATTGGATAACAATTGCATCATACGAGTAGTTTCTAGAAAGCTCTCACTATACTGATCCATTGTCAAATGAAACACACACATGTTTCCTTTCTTTGGTGTGGCCTTGATTACCAACCTTGGTTGTGAACATTGCAAAAATTTCCCATCATGATTCCTTCCTAGTGGATTTTGATTGTTCCATCGGTAAGATTGATTAAACCCAAGTAATTGTCTCTTCATTGCTACCAACTCATTTGGTAGCTTCTGAATCATTTCATTAGATGATGTGGTGTTACTGGAACTTCCTTTAGTTTGAAGTTCTCATTTCTATTTTCCTGCAGAGATCAAGTCATCTTCAAATTCAATTACCTTCTTTTGTGCATCTACCAAATCTGTGGGCATCGCACTTATGATGAATGTTTTTAGATTACCAGTAGTGATTCGATTAGTAGTGGGAATTCTACTAGTGATCTTATTGAAAGTTGCAGCAAAATCCCTCATACTCATGATGGGTTGTTTTTTAATGGATGTCAACTGTGTTAAAAAGACATGTTCATCCTTCATAGTTTTGAATCTTGTCTCGAAGGTTGTTCGCATTATATCCCAATTGGTGATTGAGCCATCATCTAGATGATAGAACTAGTCTATTTCACTTTCTATCAAGGTTTCTACAAATAGTCTTGTAGCAACATCTTCATATGCAACCCCTAAGATGTGAGTAGCTGCAAAGAAGGTCTTGATATGTTCATCTATGGTAACCCTCCCATCACCTAATTTTTTTGGGAAATTCTTCCTTGAACTAGCTAGGAGTGGGTGATAGTTTTTCAGTGCTAATGGACCTATTTCTATAGCCCAAGGAGTAACCATAATTGTTCTAGCGAGGTATGGTAAAAAATTGACATCTAGGGGAGTGGTAACTCCGTGCAAGGCCAATATCGAGTAGGTAGTATGTGAAGAACTTTGATTTCTAATAGGTGAAGGTGGCCTACTTTGGCTTTTCTTTTCACCTTTACACTTAGGAAGATCTAAGATAGGAAAACCAAGTTCTGTGAGTTTATCAAAAATAGGGTCTTGCCCACCCTTTTCTTTGGTACTTTGAAGAAACCTTATTTGTTCTAGGGTGCTAGATTAGTTTTATCTTTGAGCTTCATGTCTTAACTATATTTCAACCCTTTAGATTTATCTCCTTTGAACATCTCTTTCTAATGCTTTAGCCCTAGATTGTTCTTCTTCCAATGCTTGGCTAGCGTTCCTCTTAGTTCTCCAAGAAAATGTGTTGAGAGATGAAATTATGTCTTCTTGGCCATCTTGGAAACCAAGGTTAGGTTGGAGCACTGGGACAATATTCTCATGAAGTAGTACCATTTTCCCTCATGTTATAAGATCTACTTAGTTAAGTCATTGTTTGTCTCCCCAGTAGAGTTGCAAAAAATTTGTTGGTAAATAGATTTGTTCTTTCCAATTGTAGCTCACAAGTGCCCTAATTTGTGTAGAAACTCTAATTACAACAATTTGGAAAGTTTCTTCTAGTAAGGCTAACTTCCCTCTGAATTTTTAGGTATAGCTCCCTATTGTAGATTTGCAATGAATTTTGTTTATCCTAAGTTTAATAGGGTATGTTCTTAACTTGAGAATAGGAGAGGTTAACCGAGTTAAAACTATATGAGACTTTAACCTATGAAAGGAATGATTTAGATAAGATTAACTAAGTTTATGAGTTTAACACATCCTATGAACTAATATGATTGAATGGTTCTAAAATTGCATGCTCGCTACTACTACGCTAAATTTATCAGAAACTAATTGCAGAGAAAAGAAAACTAAATCATAGAATGAACACCTAAGAGACCCCTTTTAAACTCATAATGAAAATACTTATCACAATTAGTTTGCTGCCTGAAAATAAGGGAACAAAGCTCTATTCTTTCCTTCTCAATTTAGACAAAGAGAAGATTAAACTATTAACATCTAAAAAATTGGAATAGAAAATAATTGATACAAAAATACAATTCAACTGACTCTACAACATTAAGCATTTCACACCAAACATTTGCCAACCATTTATTAATCTTTTGCTTTAATACATATAGGATTCTGAGATGACCATTACAAAAGAAGTTTAATCGGTTAATCTCCCCAAAGGAATGACAAATGGCAAGGAATTAGTTTGTCATATTACAATGATTATATCAAAATGTGAAAGAGGTAGAATATGAATCACTTTACATTCTTTCTTTTTTCTGTTTTTTCTCTACAGGCCTTAGCAGTGACGATAATTGGAATTAATTCTTCATGTCTTTGTACATGCACATTAGTATATCTCAGGGACCATCTAGAATTTTCTCTAGACAAATCTTTGATAGAATTCAATCTATCTTGCAATTCCTCCATGGCCACGTGTATGCATCTGCCAATTTTTTGGAGTTTAGAAACTCTATTCTGGTGCACTGAAGATATGCTTGTTAGACTATCTATAAAAGTAGAGAAATTTGTATACATGAATGTTATCTCAATCACTCCTTTTCCTTGCCCACTACTCTATGAATCTATATGTAGTCCCTTCAAGAGTTCATAATCTCTGTCTTGATCTTTTCTTACCTTATCTCTAGTCTCCCTTATGCCTTTTTCTACCACCAAGATCATTTTAAACTTGAACTGCATGATTTGTAGCCACTCAAACAAAGGCTCATCTCTTTTGGGTAGAATTTTATCTTCAACAACCTCCTTTGGTTTCATGTGGATGATGATCTTCAATAGAGATACACAATCATCGTTCTTATTTCTCTCCACCACCAGGGTATTCATATGAGATGAATGATTATCTTTCTCTATTTCTAGTGTTAAGATAACATTTCCAATTTTCTCAATAATGGAGAGCCCTTCTAACTTAAGCTTGCCATTCCATTCTTTACCAATCTAACCAAAATTTTTATCTTCATGAAGTTGGGGGATAAGTGCTTGAACATTTACAAAAGTAGGATTACTAGTCATGGGCATCCTAGAGATGCTCACCAACAGAGTGACCAATTGTCTAATATACCCATTCAATTTTTGTATCTCCACCTTTATCCTAACCTTTGACAATTTGAGGTTCTCCATTTTTCCTTCAATTACCTCATTTGTTGACTTCCACAAGCCAAACTTGGTATCATATCTAGCTTCCTCAAGATCTACTGAATGCATGGTGAAATCATCTATAGTCATATCCTCAATCCTTCCTTCTTTAGTAGGTTTTGCTATCTCCATTGTTAAATGACCTATTTTAGGATCCTACCCAAGGATAGACAAGGTCTTCTTGTTTCTTCACTTTAGTCAATGTAGATCCAAAATGAATAGCAAGGGATAAGGTATCCTTGCTAGGAGCACCTTCCTCTTTCCTCTTTCTCTTTCTATCCAAAGTGTATTCTAACCATGAATCTATGCCTATTACCTTTGAGGCTATCCCAAGAGAATCTATACTAAATTTTTTCCTTTTGATCAGAGTGAATTTTTTCGTGGTTAAAGAGAAAGGATTCTTTTGAGCTTGAGAGACAAGCTTTGAGGACTCTTAGCCTTTCTCTATCTTTGTAGTCTTCTTAGCTGCTTCATTTGACTTAGTGGACTCACTATCACTATTTCCTCCATCACCTAAGTCCACTATTTGCACATGAAGGCTACTTGGAAGGAGAAGTGTAGGGCTAGTACATGGGATTGGACTACTAGTAGGTGAAGGAACTAGAGTAGCAGTACTATCTTTTGGCTCATCTACTTTCTTCTTAGCTTCTGGCTTGGCACCAATCATTACGGGGATCCATCTTGACAAGTCTTAGTCAAAGGAATATTTTTATCTAACAGTTGGTCACCTCCACTCGTCACTTGAGTTAGTCCTTGAATTATGGCCAAGGTCACACTTGATGTACCACCTTGGGAGGAAGAAGCAAGGGTAGACACTAAAGGAGTTTGAGTGGGGGTGCTTTTACTTTGGCTTCTTCTTGCTATAGTCCACTCAACCCACTTCCTAGTCCTTTTAACAATTGAGGCCATCATAACATCTAGATCATCCCCAACATCTTGATAAGACTTTGACCTAATACGAGTATTTGTTAACTTCATCAAACATGTATTACTATAAATATTTTTCCCATCATCTTTAATTACTTCAACATCAAGGTTGATTTTGTACATTTTTACTTGATGTACTATGAGCCTAGCAAAAGCACAATCATGGCTCTTGAACTCATCTCTACAATCGACATAGTAGTCTTCAATAGTGGTGACATGTTTGAGCACACTACTAATCTGGAGAACATCTCTTACATATCCATTTGGATCAAACATAGGTCTCAAGACCTCGTACATCTCCAATTGATACTTCATTTTGAACACTTTTAACATGATGTTCTTTGCATCAAAATGGGACTCATAGCTGAAAGCTCCCACCTTCATCAAAAACTCATAACCTTTCTTCTTTAGACTCCTGTTTAGCATATTCACTTGGATTTCTTGCCTCACAATCTCAATCATAACAATCATATTGCTTGGATACCTCAAAAGTTGCAAGACACAAATATGAAAAAGATGAGAATTGGATGAAAAAGCTTCCAAATTGACTGATAGCCACCATTGCTTCTAGACTAAATCTTGTTTGTGGGCATCCTTGGAGCTCCATGAAAATTCTCATTGTAAATGCATCATTAACTCTTATATATTTTGCATAACTATTATCTAGTTGAAAACATGGGTAGAATTCATAGGACTTCACACCATTAGTGAAATTTTCTACCCTTGGGAGGCCTGATCATAAATGTAGAGAAGATAATATGTAAATTAGAAAAGAGGATATATAGAAGGTGTTGTAGAATTTTGTGGCACTAAGAGCATTGAATAGGTTCTCACTTACCTCATGAACCTAGTCAATATATTGGGTATCCGAGTAGATGACTTTTACCAAAAAGAAATATTACTCAACAAAATTTAAAGCTTATAGCTCACCTTTCAATCTGTGTAGGAGAACATGGATGTCTACAATCTTGAGTTTCAGATTAATACCAAAAAGGGTCTTAGGAACCATACTTTTGGCACTCCATGGCTTTTGAAACCGTGACTACATAATCTCCTTTCTCTAGACCAATTTCTTCATGGAAAACTCAAAGACAACTCCACCAATTGTCAAATCCAAGAACTCATTTCACTTTAGAATTAATAGACAATTTACCACTATTTGCCTATCAATGGAGATCAAGATTGTGTCATCTGGCAATACAATCTACCTAGTGTCTGAGTTGTTATGATTTATGCATTCATAAATCAATTTCAGAGCTTGGACCACCACTAGGAAACTAGCTGCCTCAACTAGCCTGCATCCTCAGAGCTTCTCAATTATGGAATGAATTGGCTCCAATATTACTCTCTCCTAAAATTCTTCCATATCATAGAAATAGAGAGAGGTGTCTGTGAAATTCTTGTAGTGAAGACTTGATTCCATTCAACCCATCAAAACTTGCAAATCTAGTTGCCATTCTATTTAGAGTTGAATTTCAAATGTAAGAATCAAAAGGAATAGAAAATGCACAAATACTAGCTTTTGAAAAAGTTATGGAATTTTAACAAAATAATAGTTCAAGAAAGAGCAATTGTTTTTTTAACTATTCATGTTTCCATCTATATAGGAACTTCAATTCATCAATTGATCTCCAGATTTCATGACACATGAATGAATTGAATGAGAGATCTGTTGAAATAGTAAATGCAAGGTTCTAATACATATCTTAGTGTATTTTCACTATTCTATTGGTCCAACAGTAACTTTCTATCTCTCATATTTACTTTCCCATTTTCCACTAAGTTTCAAAAAATTATAAATAGAGTACTCTGTAACAAGATATCTACTAAAGTAGATTCTACATAATAGATCTTTCCCGCAATGTTTATATTATTTCCATTTATCATCTTGAGGATTTTAGTGCACAAAATATAGATTTAATCCACTCATCAACTTGATTTTCTTTAAAATTTGGAAAATTGTCTTCATGGGTTGAAAACCTACCGAGGAGAAAACAATTTTCAATTCTCTGCCCAAGCTTACCTTTTAACTTTTCTTTTTGACTTATTCCTTCCTTCGGGTTTAGAGATGTCCATAAGGAGTGTGGAGCTTCATTAGGGACACATATTTCATTTCCTTTACTTTAGAATTGCCTTTTGCAAAAAATAAACTTCTGGGTTGAAAACCTGTCGAGGGGAAGTTAGTTTCTAGTTTTCCACTCGGAGTGATTCTAAGAATTGTGACAAATTCTAAATGCTTCCTAAAGTAGATAATTATAAGAGGAACCTCAATTTTTCATAGGATACCTTTGTACCTTCATACTTTGGCCCATATGTATCATTTAGTGCTCTTCTCAGGAAATTGCCTTCATGGGTTGAAAACCTATTGCAGAGAAGGCGAAGTCCAGATTTTTGCAAACCTCTATTTTCATAGAGAAAATGATAGGCCAAAAATAGATATAACTCTTGTGAATGTTTTTTTCATGTTTCGTGAATCTCCATCGGATTAGGTACTAAACTACCTGCAAAAACTCACAAAACAAAAGAAAAACCACCCAGCTATGAAATGTGGGGAAGGGGAAGATGAAAAATCTGATGAAGACTCCTTCCACCTAAAGGGGCTTCAACTTAGACTCAGACACCTAAGACTTTAATAAGACACAAAATTTCCACTTTGCAAAATGGTTAAGGGATGAAAAGTGGGGCAATAGAATATATACCATTTTATTTTCATTATCACTATCAGAATCTTTAGCAATATAACAAGATTTCATACCTTTATCTTTGTAGTCTTTGTATCTCTTGAAATCTTTCTTGCCTTTGAACTTGTTGAATTTTCTATCATCTTTGTTTCCTTTGTTTGGACACCACCTAGAAATGTGACCAACTTCTTCACAAAGAAACAAATAAACGGTATTTTACCTTTATATTTACCTTTACCTTTTGGTAACCTTCTTGCAAGTAGGGATTCAATAGCTTCAAGGTTATTCTCAGAATCATCATCTTCTTCACTATCAATTTGTTTTCCTTTTGAGTTTCCTCCCTTTCTACCAAGAGTTATTTTTGCTTTCAATGATGATTCTATGTTGTTAGTGCTAATAATATAGTTATAAAATTTATCCAAATCATAAGCTATTAATCTTCTCACTAGCGCATCTAAAGCTATATCATTTTTGGGATCACATCTGATCTCAATAGTTGAAACTCTAACTGCATAATTAGGAAGAAGAGTTCTTAATACCTTGCTGACTATTGTTGTATCATCTATTTTTCCTCTTGTAGCTCTAATTGCACTTAAACTTTCTTTGATTCTTTCACATTATCATCTCCTCCATAGATATTTTCTAGTTTATTCCACATGTCATAGGCAATAGGAAAATATTTGACTTCATCAAATTCAGAATAGTTGAGAGAGGAAGCAATAGAAATCATCATTGTGTTGTGATTATTCATGTCTACCATCTAATCCATAATTAAAAGTTTTTGAGGTACCACATACTGGTTCTCTAAAAAGTGAAGACATGTACCTGCAATGGTTTCTAGATGTAGCTTCATGAGTTCCTGCCATGTTGAAAAGTTATCTCTATTAAGCTTGGGGATCTCTCTTCTATAAGACATCTTGATGATTAGCTTAGGTCTTTGAAACCTGTCCTACAAGCACCAAAATCTCTGATACAAATTTTTTAAAATATAAGAGGAGTAATTAGGAGGGGAGGGGTGAACCAATTACAACAAAAATAATTCCAAATCATTTAGATGTCAATATAAACTTCTCACTAAGCCAAATCCTTTCACTTCTCAATTAGAACTAGAGATGCATTCAAACTTGGTGAACAAAGCAATTTTAAGATATTAGTGTGATTTAACCATTAGTAACTTAGTTGTAGAAACATAAAGCATTAATAAAATACCATGAACACATGAGACACCAAGATTTAACATGGAAATCCAATATGGGAAAACTATCAATGCAACTATTTATAACTTTTCATTCTTCTAAAGTGAGCCCTGTTAGGAGCCAACCCTATTAAAGGTTACAAAACACATAGTTAAGTGTGACCATGGCCTAACATCAAAAATGAAGGGAAAATGTTGTTGTGGGGTCATAAGGTACCCTATGACCCCTTTTGAGCCATTCAAACATATGAGATACGTCCCTAGGGGTCCTATGACCATTGTGAACATATGTCATCAGTGAATGTGTTGAAAGGTGTTGTAGGTTACCCTAGGACCCCTTTCAACCCATTTTAACATATGAGATATGTCTCTATGGGTTGTAGGACCTCTAGGAACATAAGTTATCATTGAATGGATGCAAAGTGGTCATAGGGTACCATATGACCTCTTTGAACTAATTCAATCATATTATATATTTCCCTAGGGGTCCTCGTGTTGAAATCAATTATTTAATTGTATATTGTCATTGATGTAACACAAATGTCACACTCTTACTAAGAACAAGTAGTTTTAACCAAGCTCAGTCGAACACTCTAGTATCAGTCAAATAGAATTTAGAAGGAACCAAGTTCAATTGGTCATTGAAGAGAATCAGTGTAAACTAAGTTAGGTTGGTCAATGAAGGGTGTCAGTATAAACCAAGTCAAGTCAGTTACCAAAGGAATTTAGTATTAACTAAGGGATTCATTTTTATTATTAACTGAATAACAACAAAATACTTTTATCAATTGAATGGTTAATGCAATCTACCCTAGTGGATGTTAAATGTTTGTTTGTAAGAGTATTCAAGCTGAGCCGACTTGACATTAGATTTCATATACATGAAAGGTCAATTTGTGGATTAAAATGTGGAATAAAAAGAATGTAAAAGATGCAAATTAAGAAGGATATCTAATTTTTTTTAAACATCAAAGGAGTTGCAAAGAATATCATGATCAGGGAAGATCCAAGGGATAAACTAGAATAGTGATTTAAATCTGCAAAGTTAGTTGCTTCATCAATCAGGTCAATCATTGTTACTCTCTAAGAATTGTAGCAGTGAAGAAATCTCTTAATAGAGTTGACTTAACAATCATTTTTTAAATCCTCTAACAAGGTGACATTTCTAGATTGAAGTTTCTTAAGACCTCTAACAAGGCCACTCCCAATAGGGTAACTCAAATCCTCTAACATGGTCACACTTAACTATGTGTTTTGTAACCTTTAATAGGGTTGGCTCCTAACAGGGCTCACTTTAGAAGAATGAAAAGTTATAAATAGTTGCATTGATAGTTTTCCCATATTGGATTTCCATGTTAAATCTTGGTGTCTCATGTGTTCATGGTATTTTCTTAATGCTTTATGTTTCTACAACTAAGTTACTAATGGTTAAATCACACTAATATCTTAAAATTGCTTTGTTCACCAAGTTTGAATGCATCTCTAGTTCTAATTGAGAAGTGAAAGGATTTGGCTTAGTGAGAACTGATTCTCTTCAATGACCAATTGAACTTGGTTCCTTCTAAATTCTATTTGACTGATACTAGAGTGTTCGACTGAGCTTGGTTAAAACTACTTGTTCTTAGTAAGAGTGTGACATTTGTGTTACATCAATGACAATATACAATTAAATAATTGATTTCAACACGAGGACCCCTAGGGAAATATATAATATGATTGAATTAGTTCAAAGAGGTCATATGGTACCCTATGACCACTTTGCACCCATTCAATGATAACTTATGTTCCTAGAGGTCCTACAACCCATAGAGACATATCTCATATGTTCAAATGGGTTGAAAGGGGTCCTAGGGTAACCTACAACACCTTTCAACACATTCACTGATGACATATGTTCAAAATGGTCATAGGACCCCTAGGGACGTATCTCATATGTTTGAATGGCTCAAAAGGGGTCATAGGGTACCTTTTGACCCCACAACAACATTTTCCCTTCATTTTTGATGTTAGGCCATTTTGGCTTGTCAAATTCACTTTTTTTTTAATTATGTCCCAAAAAGGTCAAAATTTTGATGTCCTTTAATATTAATGTCAAAATTTTGACAATCTCTAGATATAAAAAGAAAAGAAAAGAAAATCAATTGTTAATTTCGAACATAAATTGACTATTCTTGTTTTATAAAGAAAACAATGATAACAATGCACATGGAATTTTACTATATCGTTCAAATCTTGGCACAAAACTTGAACATGAAAAACGCCCTAATGTGTATCATAGTAATGAATGTATTCATTTTCTATTGAAAATTAATTATGAAATTATTAATACAATTTAACATGTGTAGTTGCAACTGATGTAACCTTTTTCTCAATATTTTAGAGCATACAAAACATCATGGTGAACAAGTTGAGCATGACCTAAGTGTTCAACATATTGAGGTTGGGGCTGATCAAAATTTTATTGTAGATGATGTGGCTCTTTTAGGTAAATAAAAGTCCCTATTATATTCTTTTGATTAATTAAATACTTGTAAGAGTAATAAAGAATGTTGTGAATTTAACCCGTTTACTTGTTATCGCAAGAAACCCCCCTTTGACACAATGGACTTGTTCTCCTCAAAAAATGAGGAAGAATCATATGTTGAGATCACAACCATAAGAGGAGGAGAATGATGAAGAAATTGATGCTCTATTTAGCCTTTACCTTAAACAATTGAAGAAAAAATAACAAAAGAAATGATTGCTATAAACCTTGTTTGATAATGAAAGAACATTTTCTTAATGAATTATTGATGAATGTTGCATATATTTAATGAATTTTATGTCATGTTAATGAATATTTTTATGTAAGTTTCCAATAGTGGCATGTTGTGATGGTTAATTTGTTGCATTGTTATCCTTACCATCAAGGTTCAAATCTCATGGGGATGAGGTCCCCCGTTTGTGGCCTCACTGGTTCATAGCTCCAGGTCAAAGCGTTTACCCCTCTTATAAAAATAAAATAGAATATTGTTATGTGATCTTATAATAATTAATGTGTTAATAATTTATTGATGAATGTTATAAATCAATTAATTTTATGTCATATTACTTGATATTATGTCGTTGTTTTGATTATATGTTGCATATATTTAATGAATTTTATGTCATGTTAATGAATATTGTTATATGATTATAATAATTGATATGTTAATGACTTATTGATGAATGTTGTGTATTAATAAATTTTATGTCATATTTCTAAATGTTATGTGTGATGCAAGGGCATCCGAGGGTCAAGGCCATTGACTCAAATATGGGTTTTGGTCAAGATTTACTTTTGGGGGTCATAACTTTTGATTCAAATGTGGGTTTTGGCCAAAATTTTATAGGCAGTTGCATTAGAAGGAGTTATTTCAATTGTCAATTGAGCTTGACTCGATAGGTTGTCATTTTGACATTTTTTCGGGAGCCTAAAATCTCATCTTGACCTTTGAATTTGGCGTTTGTGTTTTTTCTAATTTTTTTAGAAAGTTGGCAATTTTTGATTTCATTGATTAGTTGGCAATTTTTCTTGCCTTAGTTGGGGGCTTTTCTTGGGAAAAATCAAGATTTATAGGATGAGTTTTAAAAATTACCAAAAATAGAAAAAACTAGTTTTCTCAAAAATCTACCAAATATGGTAATTTTTGGAATTGTAATAACTAGGTGTTTTTTTTCATTGTAGAGGTAGAGTAGAGTTGTGAAATTTTTAATCAACAGTTATGGTTTTCTAAAACATCTATCTTGTGTCAATTTCAGAATTATTCTTTGACAAAATTGGGTTACATCAATGTGATTGTATTGAGTGAATGTTGCATATATTTAATGAATTTTAGATCATGTTAATGAATATTAAACATTATGTGATTATAATAATTGATGTGTTAATAAATTATTGATGAATGTTGTGTATTAATTACTTTTATGTCATATTACTGAATTTATGTGATTGTATTGATTGAATTTTATAGTTCATAAATGGATGAATGAGATATATTGTAATTATATGTTAATGGGGGAATTTAGAGTGATGTTGGGGTGGGTGGAGGGGCCAAATGAGCTTCCATATTCACTTGGTTGGCCTTGTTAAGTATACAATAATAAAGTGTTCACAAAACCAAGTTAAATGCAAACTAACATACCCCTTCTTTCTTACTTTTACAATATTTCCAAAATTTATCTTACCTAGCCTCAGGTATGCCATGAATTTTACTCACATCCCTTACTCTAGAAAATATATCATGGTCATGTTTTCTTTGTAATTTGATAAATTATTTCTATTTTTTGTAGCATGTGCATTCATATTCTTTTTCCTTGTAATATGTGTAGAGAGATTTAGGAATTCATTGTTTAAAAATATATGAAAATTATGGATAAGAAGCCATTCTATTGTGTTTATTGTTGACTAGAGATTTTTTTACTAGAGCTCTATTACCTTTCAACATTTTTCATTTTGTGTTCAACATGACATGGATGGACTTGAATCTAATTTATAATATGTTCAAAACATGGGATATACTATCATTTGCATGAATGTGATAGAAGGCTTGACCTTTTTGACATATAGTTTTCATCAAATCAACTCATTTATCATATTCTTCATAATGAATTTTGTTGGGTGAACAATATAGTGAAAAGATATAGTATCATGGTGTAAAGTGCTATTTTCAATGCATTGATATCTTAATTAAGATTAATTGAAAACAAGAATGCACTCATCCCAAGGATGCCAAAAAATGGTTTCTCATTTTATTTTCTCTCATCTGTGCCATTAATATGGTTTTTTAAGTTTCTATATTCTAACATACATTTGGTGTTCACCAGGAGAGAGATAATAGAAAATATTACAAACCGGACTATGAATGGGTTCAATGTAACAAATGTTGAAAATGGTGAATACTAGATCCATGTTTCAATGCAAATCTACTACCTCTTGAATGGTATGGTTTTGCATTAATCATGATTTTGGAAATCCTATACTTGATTGATTTATTACATTTCTTTAGTTTTTTCTTAAATATTTGATTGAATTTTTTGGTTTTCCTACATGCCTCCTTTCAAAGGTTCATGTGATTTTCTTGAACAAAAATTTGAAGAGGGTATTATTAGTGTGAGTGCTAATCATTCTTCTAGTGGCATTTCAAATGCTTGGCAATCATGATCTATAGAGGAAATGAATGTAACATCACTAAAAAAGTCTATAATTACTTCTATTAGCATCAAGAGTAAGTTTACAGTACCCAAGTTATGAAGAGTTAATTTTAATATCAAAGAGACTATTCACTTTCTTAGTTTTGGGTCTTGCATATATATTCTAAAATATAAAATATTATGTTTTCTCTCAATCAAAAAATGCTACCTTGTTTAACTATTTTCCTAACAATTTCAATGCTTAATTTTTTGATAGATTTGTATGAAAAGGGCAGTTTGTGAGTACCTATGGATACTCAAGGATTTATATTAATTTCTATTTAATTCCATGAATTCCTTTTGACATTGATTTAGCATTTTGGCATTGCCAAGTATATTTTTCCTTGATGTCCTTTTATATAGAAGGTTTTGGTGAGTCTCACCTCGTGAATAACAATAGCAACAAATTATCAAAAATGGTGACAATTGTAACCCATTACAACCACCACACTTCAACCTTCCTAGTCTCTGAAGGAAGAATCTTACCAACAATGAATGAAATTGAAGCTCTTAAGTCTGAACCTCATCAACAATGAATGAATCTTAAGCTAGATACTAGGACAACAGAGTGATAGAATGCAAACTAGTATAATTTATTTATGATTTTGTTTGTATATTTTGTTTGGGTATCAAGGTTACATGATTGGTTATTTCATTTTATTTAATTTATTAACATTCCTATGATGAATTATGGAATGTGTTTTGAAATTATAGTGTTCAAAAGACTTACACATTCAAAATTTAAAACAAAAATAGTAATCATATATTTTATGCATAATATATGCAAAACATTTCTCATTTAGGAGTTTTTAATATTCTTTTATGTCATTATATTTATTGGGTATTGGTTTTTTTTCTGTAGGATGTATTACCACAAAAGATCAACTTGTAACAGTTATTAGATCTTTGGGGTAGAATCCCAGTGAAGAAGAATTGAGTGACATGATTAGTGAAGTAGATGTTTATGTTAACGAAACCATATATTTTAGTAATTTTTTGAATCTCATGGAAAGGAAAGTGAAGCAATGTTAGTGAGAAAATATGATTTTATGAATGTAGTATTCTATTCTAGGAAAATGAAATGAGATTTTAGTGTTGGTTAATGCTTTTTTAATATGGATTTTTTAGGAGACTGATTTTGATGAGGAACTGAGAGAAGCATTCAAAGTGTTTGATAAGGACAAAAATGGATTCATTTCACCTTCTGAGTTTGAGTCTTGTTACTTTTTATTTGTCCCCTTTGTCAATGACTCTTTATAATTACCATGATGTAGGTCTATTTAGTATTTATATATTTATGTTTAACTATATGTTTCAATTTATGTTTAAGTACCATGATGTAGATTTAATTAGTAGTAATAGATACATTTGGAATAGAAGTAATAGTTGAAAATGATGGACTAGAAATAAAATTTGAAATGACACTAACAACATGAATTCCTTGTTGTTGCTCAGTCAAGCTTGATGAAGTGTTGGGTACTTCTATCATTGTAACATTGAGTTGAATAGATTCAAAGATTGGCTGGGTGCTTGGTGTAGTATTTTTATCCAAAACCAACTTGGTAGAAGCTATTTTTGAGCTAGATTGTACTAAGGCTATTCTCAAGGAGTGAGGAAATGAGGCCATGACTACTATTGCAATTTTCTCTACATCAATCTCCACAATACCTTGTATCTCTAGAAGACTTCCTCTAGTAGCTTCCTATTCTTCCTCGTCATCATTTAGATTAACATCATCAAGTTCATCACCTTTTATTTCTATGTCCTCTTCCTCATAATCATCATCCTTTTCATCAACATGTACAATAAGGTCACTAGGTTGATACAAGCTATAAATTCTTTTCCATGTAGTTGTGTCTACCTTCACTACATATTCAACGTCTTTCATCAATATCATACATGTTTTGAATTTAAGAGTGAGCTTCTCTTCATTTTTCTTCAATGATTCCTTCATATCCTTATTACTTAGACTTGGCATAAGTTTCCTCAAGATCTATTCATAGATATCCTTAATAGTCTTTTGTGCATTTTCCCATCTTGGTTTTATTACCTCTGTAAGTTCATTAGGAATCTATTGTGCAAGCTGATCTAGTGAGTACTTCCATTTTCCCAATTTTGACATAAACATGTCCTCAATCTTCTTTTTCTCATCTATATTCTTGGTCTTAGACTTAAGAGATTTGAAATTTTCCATGCTAGCTCCTTCTTCCATTTCCTTTGATCTTTCCTCAAGTGTAGGTGGAGATCTCTTCAATATTATTTTCTTGGCTTCATCTTCACCTAACTACAATGTCTTCCTCGACTTGGTTGCCCTTCTAGTGAATATAGTAGGGGATGACTTGGTAGGTTTGGTTATGATAACATTTCCTTTCTTCCTTATATTTTTCTTCTTCTTCTTCATCCTCTACATCATCTTCTTCAATATCATCACCTTTTCCCTTAGTAATCATTAGAGGAGAACCTACTTTCTTAGTGCCTTTTAGTATCTTTTCTACTCCTTTTCTTTCTTTATTAACTACTTGAGGTAACTTAATCTCAAACTCTAATCTTTCCTTATCTTCATCATATGTGCTCAAGTATGTAGCTTTGGGATCCATAGGATCATTCAGCAAAGCCTCTATGATATCCTTGGTGTCATCGATGTTAACCTCATACTCTAGAGGCTTAACCCATGCTACTCTAGGTCTGACTGCCTAAATATATACTTCATCATAGTCCACCATAAAACCTATATCATCTTTTTAATCTTTAACAAGTTTCTTGGGGATCATATATCTATTATTGATATTCTCTTTGAATGTTTCAAAGTAGTTATCCATGAAACTTTCAAAATTTTCACCCATCTCTGCTATATACTCTCGTCTGCCTCACAATAGGTGTATAATAATGATGCCCAAGGCCATACTTAGGAATAGTGTATTCAATCTAAGGACTATTTTTCCCCAACATGAGGTGCATTTAATTTTTTCAACCTAAGGACGTATACTTGAAATGGTTGGCATAGTATGTGCACTAGGTTTCTTAATGAGTCATTATGCTTATGCAACAAGAAAGTAAAATACAAGAAAAGAACCTACACAAGTGTTGGAAGAAACTAACACACTTAACTCTTTATTGAAATGAATACTAGAAATGCAACTAAATACTAATATATATTCCAACTCAGTTCATCTACTATAACTGTTCTTATAGATGCTGTAGGAACACTCAAAAGGTATGATGCTATAGGAAGAAACTTACAACTTCTACTTCCAATACTAAAGATGCTTGAAAACAAATCTATACTACTCTAATATAATCCACCTCTCAAGAGGCCCCCCTTGGTTGGCTTCTACTAATCTACTAACATAGAATGTAAACCAAGAGCTATTTTATTATGTTCTAGAAATTCCTTACATGAGAGCAATACATAAAATTGTTAAAATAACTCACTACAAGAGTCAATAGTTTCTTGTCATAAAATTTCTTCTAACTTCTAACACTATTTCTTTGATCCCTATAAATAGAAGATCAACACTTATTCTAAAACAAAATAGCAAAACAAACTAACTAAAAATCCATCAGAGAAAAAGAAGGAAAGATAACAACTCATAGAATGAATAATAAAGTCTGGACAACTATTTTGACACAATAATGAATGCAGAGAAAATATAGCAATTCTTCATAGCTCCTCCATATTAGTGGTTGCATCCCTTGGTATTGTTATGACTCTTTCCACCATGGATAAACCTTAACATCTTTTCTCCTTGAATGTTGTTGGCTATCTTCAACGTTTCCCTTTGAATACTTCCAACCATCTTCAGTTTCCTTTGCTATCAAGTTAGTTATTATATAGAGATATTTGTCAATAAGCATTATCAAATTAAATTCAAATATTAGAATACACGTTCTGATGGTTATATGAAATACTACATTATATATATAATATTGGCAAAATATGACATACTATCTACCCATAGGTAAAATAGAGTGTTTAAAACTATCATAGAATAGAGGCAATAATTAGCCTCATATCTAACCCCTAGTAAACTGATGCTTGTCCTCAAGAATTTCATTTTCTAGTCAGTGATCTAAATTCAAGAACTTCAATCCTTCCTCTCTTGCTACTTTTGAAGGTGTAGTAGAATCCTTGTGTTCTCTCCCAAACTTCCCTTTTATTGTCCTCCTGTAGCTTGTCAAGTTTGTCAGCATTAATATCATACACGGGCCACATGAGCATTGGAGGTTTCATATTGAGTGGGCACCATAATTCTAGCCTAGCATATTTCCCCAACTCTATATACTTTGGAACTCGGTGAAGTGTGGCCTCTAGATTGATAGGACTATGTGGCTTTGACCTTTTAAGTGTCTCAAGTAATCTAGCCCACCTACTTTTAGCACCAACCATGGCTCTCTAAAAGGAAAAGTAAGGTAGGCTCTCATATTCTACATAGCCCTTATTTCTAGCAGCAAAGATTCCATCCCTTACTCCCTTGTTCTTTTCCCCATAAATAAATCTAAACCAATCCTTAAAGAATTTCCTTTGGTTTACTGCTCTCAGCTCTTAATGATAGGGGCTCTACTCTTTCCTCATCCCTATAATTATTCAATTATCTATCATAATTAGCTTCATTATGCATCCAGGACCTATATAGAGTAAAGGATTCCATTGAGTTTCTGTTATAATGATAGAATTGTGCACATATAACTCATAGAGCAATTTATGCTACCAGGAAGGTATAGTCTATTATAAACCATAGAATTCTTGAGCTAATTTGAATTCTGCATTTATATTCTTGAGGGTTAGCATAAGATAGAATAAAAGGAATTGTTCCTTTAAACACATAGTATAAATCCAAGGTGGTGGTCTACAAGCAAGTGCTTGATTAGCCAATTTAAGGGCATGATCCATCCTTTGTTTTTGGTTTGGCAATTGCTCTTTCAAATCTGTAATTTCCTCACCTAGGGACACTATGACTTTCTTCATTTTCTTCCTCTCCTCTTCCCATAGGGCTACACCAAGAATATGTTGTTCAAACAACTAGAAAAGAAGATTTTGTAGGGTAATGGAACCACTATCCTCTTCATAGTTATTTTTCCTCTTCCTCTGTTCCCTCCATAACTACTTTCCAAAATTTGTAAGCCATGTTGGCTTATAGGGAACTAGGCTAGTGTTTGAAGAAACTAACTCATTCACTATGGGAACTATTTGTTGGCCTATTGGGGGATCATTTTGAGTTTCATATACTTCAACCATACATTCCTCATTAGGGCTTTTAGGAATGTTTGTAGTTTTAGGGTGAGGATGAGAGTTATCAGGAACAATTTGTATTGGGGTTTCTTTAGTGGATGGTTTGGATAAAGTAGACTGAGCTTTTACTATCACTTTAGAAATTTATCTCCTCATTCTAGGACTTCTTCTCATAGGGGTCTCCTCTCATATCAAAACCTTCTTCCTACTTCTTCCTTTCAATGTCTCTACAACAAGAGTAACTACCACAAGACCCGTCTTAGTTTTCTTTTTTTTTGCGACTGTAAGGTTTGGCGTTTCTACTACTGGAGTTAAGGTCTCTTCTTATAATTTTTGTTTTCTCTTTGCTCAAGAAAAGGTAGGTTTTTGAGTCTCTTGAATAGGTAAAGACACATTTTCTTGCACATTCTCTTGCACATTGCCAGCTTCAGCATCTTGAGTCTTTTGCTTAGTAGGTTCATTAGTGGGAACTACATTCTCTTCACTAGATTGTTTATTAAGGACAACCTAGGTTTGTAGGGTTTTAGCTTGGACAAATTATGCCCATGATATGGGAGAGGAATCCCTAGGTGATCTTTCTATGAGTGATTTAATTAGGTCATGATGTATGATAGAATTATCCTTTCCCTTCTGGGTTTCTTTAGCACTAATACATAACATGTTATACAAGAAATTGGGAACATTTACTAGATAATTGTGCCTTATACAACTATGCAATTTAAAATGATGTGCATGTAAATATGAAAATATTCCTTCACAAGTGAGGTACTTGATAATGTGCATAACTAGCTCATTGTATGGTGACAAAAGAGACATCTTTTACAACCTTGCTTGGTGATATCCAACTAAAGATTAGTTGTTATGACAAACTGAGTCCTGGCTGATCTTGCATCATGTGTATTAGGATAATGTTCTCCTATTATTGGTAACCCAATTACTTTTTCTATTCACTCTTCTATAGAAACAATCGTTAAACCCCATACAATAGATTCTCCCTCATTAAATGTTCTTGTAAATTCTGTGGTTGCTTCTTCATCAAACACACTTAAACTTAGGAAATACCCTAACCAGCCACACACATTGAATCTCCTCACTGCTTCTACATTTGAAAGTAAAATGGTATGCTCCAACAGTTCTCATCATTACAAGTCTCCACCCATTTTTCTTGACGATTTCATTCTTTCCTCTGCTTGCACTATTTCCCTCTTATGAATTCAAGCTTTCTTTTGTTGTTTTTTTACAGACCCATTTTCACATTTCATTTTTTTAAAATTATTTTCATAACAATTTATTATGAGTAGTAATAATGTGGTTTATCATGGATATGTGAAAATCATCCAAAAATAGAATTCTGATCACTTGAAAATTAAATATGGGTCACATCACAGCCTAACAATAAGGAATCATTCAAGAATAAGGGGTACAACACCTAGACACTTGTGTACTTATAGCAATTGAGTTTCATAAATAAAAGGAGTATAAAGATTTGGGAAAAAATATCTTTATGAATAAATAAGAATGTCATTGGATTTTAGTAACCTTCCCTGCCCCCTATGAAATATGGACAAGTGTCTACACTTGTCAGACTTAGTACGAATATGGAACTAGCATAATACTGCCATAATATAAATAATGTAGTATTAGATATAAAAAATGAAATCTATGTACTATAAATGAATAAATATTTGAAAATCTAAAACCTATGATTTGATTGTTGCACATACCAAAAAGTGGCAGAAAGTATATTAGCAGTGATAGCATATGTCAGAAAACTTATAGTTTTTTTTGAAAGCATTGTAAAATGATGACATGGAAAGTGGGTGGGTGCTAGGTAAAGAAGTGAGATGAGTTGGAAAAGAAGAAATTAGAAGATGGATGGAGAAATTGGAACTTTATGTGGAAATAAAGTTTTTATTATGGGCATGCACAAGGAAATTAGTATTGAAGAGTTGTAGGTAGGAGAATTTCATCTATTCTTGTCAGTCAGCCTATCCTTTGACACTTGTCACACTTTCGTGAATAGTTGGTTGCATCTTTGTGAAGCATAGGCCAATAGTAACCAATTGTTAAAATTTGCAAGGTTGTTCTTTTTGTGAAATGTCCCTTTTCTGATTTTTGTATGATATTTTCAACCTTTAATCGGATCTTTAAGATCAAACAACTAATATCACAAAGATCTTCCAAATTTCTCAAGAAACCCCAAATCGGGTATGCCAGAAATGGTGCCAAAAGCTTCACAGTTTCACCTATTATTAATAAATCTGAAAGTAGAAATTTTTACAGAAATTTAAGCAGCATAATAGCCTAAAAAATGACATTTCCAAATCTATATAGCCTTTACACAACAGCTCACAAATGTAGGACAAAAACTATGCTCATCGGGCTCCCGAAATTAACACAAAATGCTCGAAAACACCACAAAAACACTAATAAACTATCTCAGAATTTTAATCACATTCCAATAAATATATTCAGCTCTATTTTAACAGCTTAAAGTCTGAAATACAGAAGCAACCAAAACTGATATGAAATGCTCAACTGAAAACACCAAACTCATGCAAAAAACACACCCAAAACCCACAAATCTACACTGTTCAGCACAAAGGCAAACTCTGTATGAGCCTGCACATGGAATGGCTTCAAAATCCCATCCTTAGCCTTCCTAAAAACCTATAAACTCCCATTCTTGGGTCTCCCTGGAAACCTGCAAACTCCCGTTCTTGGGTCTCCTTCTTCACAGGTTTGGCAGCCTCTGAAGAATAACAAAGAAATCAGCAAAATCAAGTTCTGGAATCTGCCCAAAATGCCTCCAAACCCCCTTACAAGAGGGCATAAATGTAACTCACGTCCAAGAGAGGTTAATGAAACATATTTTAATAATAATTTTCATTTATTAGTCCAACGGTTTCCAAAGATTAACCCCCTTTTTCCGAAACTTCACTTTCTTGGGCCTGGCCTGCCTTAGCAAAGATTATTATTTTTTAATTATTTGAAAAGGGGACATGACAAGTCCTCCCCTCCCAAACATTGCTTGTCCTCAAACAATGGTTGAACAATAAACCAATCAATCCACCTGGATCCCAAATGTAGTCATGAACTATACTACTACCAATTAACACAGGCTCCTGCAATATCCTCTGCAATATGACCAAAAGGAATCCATAATCAAACTAAAAATTATAGCTCAACCAAACTCCAAAATCACCACTACCACAATCAAAAACCCATGAGGCACAAAATCTTAGAACATCAGAACCCAAGCAAAGTGGACAAATCAAACTACCAACACAGTAAATACCATCAACGCATCCCACTGGCCTATACGGAATGCACAATCCAACTCTGCAACAATGGTGAATGCTCTCGAATGAAACTGTACCAAGTATGGAGAATCCACACACTGTACAAATCCTGCAGTCAACACAACTTTGCAAATCACCGGCCACTATCTCATAACCATAACTACCATGCACCCCTGATGGTGAAAAGCCATCACAAGATAAATAGCAAGAATTGGAACCCAAACCAAATCTTCCTGCCATCAACTCCTCAACACAAGGATCAAATGCTAACTGATGTACATACCTTGCAATATAATGTTGATAAAAGAAACCAACCTTAGTCAACAACTCACCATGAACAAGTGATACAACCCACTGTGACTGATCACCAGCTAAGTCAGGAGATGTCATAGCCAAAGGAGTAGAATCAATAACAGCACCCGCTGAAGCATCACTCTGAAACTCTTGCTCTATGTCATGTATTATCAAGCTGTCAACTGTAGAACCTATCGCCATGTCATGCCCATCACAACTCTCATCTTGAGGCATCAAATTGTCCCATAACTGATGATAAGCACTAGGAACCAAAGTACATCTTTATATCATTATCTCATCAACATGGTCATCAAAGGTAAATTGATGAGCATACCTCACAGTGTAATGCCGATAGAATGCACCAATCTCAGTCAGTGGCTTAGACTGTAATCCAGATGAAACTAACTACAATTGATCATTAACCATGTTGGAACTAACTACTACCTCCGAAGATATCACCAAGGGAGTAGTGTTACTAGTAGGAACCATGCCAACTGCCGACTCACCAACATCACACATGATCTTTGATAAATCTCTAGTCTCTGTGCCATCAATAATAGAGGCCACCACCATGTCAGGCATACAAAAATTTGCTACAACACCCAACTCAACTGAACCTAACTCTAGTGGGAATGAACCTGATATTCCAATGTTAGTATCAAGAATGGATGCATCCCCATCTCCACTGTCTCTGAAAATCTCGGCCATGGACATCCTTGGATCACCAAACACCACTGCTTGTGACTGTATAGAATCAGGTGAAGACTATAGTCGCTCTAACTCCATGGTCACCTTAGCCAAATGAAACTATGACTCCTTGGAAGCCAACTGTGTACTCTCAAGAATCTCAGAAGTCACCACAAGCTGCTCAATAAGCTCACTCACCTCATCTTCCTTGGCCAACAATGCATCATATGCTTTACTGCCCCACTTCATAAGATAATCTCTGTCGGCTACCAATTGCATATAATCTTGTCTCAAAATTTGGATAGCCTCCCATAAAGAGTGGAACTCTATCAAGGAAAGATAACTGCCTCCCTGCTCATCACTAGTAGGAGAACCCCATCCATAAACTACTAACAACTGATGAGAAACATCAAAATGCTGGCAAGTGATAGCAATGTCTTGGTCACTAACTCTCAACTGATTAGACACATGATGGCACTGGCTTGACTGTCTCCTACAAACCTCCTCTGATGCACTGTCTAAAGGAGTATCCTCAAAGTTACTAGTCTCTAGAGTATTACCATCCATATCCTGTGAATCAAATCTAAAACTCATATCAACATACGGAGTATCAAAAACATTAGCATTGCTGTCCAACTCCTCTATACCCAAGGAAACTAAGTCTTCAAAATTTCCCACTGCATCCTCCTGGACGTCATCAATGCCAATATGATCCTGGGACTCATCTATACACACTGCCAAATATGAAATATCATCAACACATTCTAGCAAGTATGGTCGACTGGATATATGAACAAAGCCCAACATCGGTGTATAAAAACTAATACAAACATTGGACAAGCTGCTAGCACAAGAAAAGACAACACTGTGCAATCTGCTAATCAAATCCATGATAGCATCCAAACAAACACTGCTACCAAAAAGTGTTAAAGATCTCTTGTCAACTGAATCCCAAATGCCAATATAACAATCTTGAGTCCATATCTGTAAACTAGAATCAGCTGGTAACTCAAGAAAAATCCTCACTTGAGTAATATGACCAATACCAACTAACTCCACATACCTATCATGATGAGATAATGAAGTCAAAATACTATCTTCACTCACCTTCAGCTGGTGGGATAAATCATGTGAAGTACTACCTGCCTCAACCTCATGTGATGAAGCATCTAACTGTGCCTGGTACTCTTTCTCAGCAAAGTCATGAATGCTCAATGTTTGCTCATCTCTACCAGGTATCTCACCATCCTACAAAACAACATCCTCATAATCATCATCTGAACCCACTACACTGTAGTCACTGCCTGTTGTAACTATACCATCCTGAATACCTGTGGCATCACCCTTTGACAACCTGTAAACAATTGTCTCAATTTGAGTATCAAGTTGACCGTTACTATCAATCTGTGTAATATCCTTTCCCACCACCTCCTATGGCAGAGTAGAATCTGAGACCTCTACCTAGCTATCAGCTAGTTTCTCAAACTCCTCATGCAAGTTCTTGGGAAATGTGTCATCTGTCCTGTGAGAAAATCTGCCAAATAGAAATCCAGTCAACTTATCCACCTTAGCTGGGTCAGATAACATGTCATTCATTATACGGTGGTGCTCAACCAACTGTTTAGACATGTCATGGCTTATTTTCATAAGTTTATCTCGAATGTCTAAATAACCATCCTTTCTACTATTTTGACTCTGGCTATCAATTGTCCAAGATCGTTCCCTCTAAGACTCTGTACTATACCTGTCCATTCTGGATAAAGTAGAGTGTAACCCCAATAGGATATAACTTCTTCAAACACCAAGAACTAACAAACAAATGATTAGAAGTAGCATGCAACCATAGATTTGGACATGCAACTGATTAGAAGCAACATGCAACCACCAAATTATGACATGCAAGATCTGGGTAGTTGTCAAAACTGACATGCAAGATCTGGGTAGTTGTCAAAACTGACATGCAAACTTCTACAACCACCAAATTCACCAAGAAATAACATGCAAATGATTAGAAGTAGCATGAAACCATATATTTGGACATGAAACTGATTAGAAGCAACATGCAACCACCAAATTATGACATGCAAGATCTGGGTAGTTGTCAAAACTGACATGCAAGATCTGGGTACTTGTCAAAACTGAAATGCAAACTTCTACAACCACCAAATTCACCAAGAACTAACATGAAAATGATTAGAAGTAGCATGCAACCATAAATTTTGACATGCAGCTGATTAGAAGCAACATGCAATCATAAATTATGACATGCAAGATTTGGGTAGTTCTCAAAATTGAAATGCAAGATCTGGGTAGTTGTCAAAACTGACCTGCAAACTTCTACAAACCCTCAGGCTGGCAAGATCATGGCTCTGATACCACTAAAATGTCCCTTTTCTGATTTTTTTATGATATTTCCAACCTTTAATCAGATCTTTAAGATCAAACAACTAATATCACAAAGATCTTCCAAATTTCTCAAGAAACCCCAAATCGGGTATGCCAGAAATGGTGCCAAAAGCCTCACAGTTTCACCTATTATTAATAAATCTGAAAGTAGAAATTTTTATAGAAGTTTAAGCAGAATAATATCCTACAAAATGAAATTTCCAGATCTATATAGCCTTTACACAACAGCTCACAAATGTAGGACAAAAACTATGCTCATCGGGCTCCCGAAATTAACACAAAATGCCCGGAAACACCACAAAAACACTAATAAACTATCTCAAAAGTTTAATCACATCCCAATACATATATTCAGCTCTATTTTAACAGCTTAAAGTCTGAAATACAGCAGCAACCAAAAATGATATGAAATGCTCAACTGAAAACACCAAACTCATGCAAAAAACACACCCAAAACCCACAAATCTACATTGTTCAACACAAAGGCAAACTCTGTATGAGCCTGCACATGGAATGGCTTCAAACTCCCATCCTTAGCCTTCTTGAAAACCTGCAAACTCCCATTTTTGGGTCTCCTTGGAAACGTGCAAACTCCCGTTCTTGGGTCTCCTTCTTCACAGGTTTGGCAGCCTTTGAAGAATAACAAAGAAATTAGCAAAATCAAGTTCTGGAATCTGCCCAAAATGCCTCCAAACGCCCTTAAAAGAGGTCATAAATGTAACTCACGTCCAAGAGAGGTTAATGAAACATATTTTAATAATAATTTTTATTTATTAGTCCAACGGTTTCCAAAGATTAACCCCCTTTTTCCGAAACTTCACTTTCTTGGGCTTGGCCTACCTTAGCAAAGATTATTATTTTTTAATTATTTGAAAAGGGGACATGAAATTTTGCTGCAAAGTTCCCTCCACATGGTTCATTATGACATGCATGTAGAATATCATATGTATCATCCTCTCTCATGCACCTTGTCATAAGTTGATCAAGTCTAGTGTAGAATAAGATATTATCAATCCAAGAGAAATGGAAACTTTTCTCTACTAGCAGCTTCTTTTCCTTGTAATAGAATTTTTCTTGCATTTTATTAGCTGCAATGTAGTTAGCAATGTCTACATACCATGGAGTTTGAATAGTAATATGAAATAAATGCTCATCTGGAAATGCATAATCTACTAGAGTAGTTTCATTCTCATCATGGTGGATTCTTGATAAATAATCAGCTACCACATTGGCTCTTTTAGGCTTATTAATGATGGTGATATTAAATTCTTATAACGATAGTAACCATCTTGCTAACCTGCCTATTATAGTAGGTTTGTTCATGAGATATTTAATTGCTACATGATCAATATGAACAAATATGGGATAACCAATTATGTAATGTTAGAATTTGTTCAAAGCATAAAAAACTACTAACAGTTCTTTTTCAGTCATTGTGTAGTTTAATTCTAGTCCATGAAGGCTCTTGCTAATATAGTATATTGCATTTTCAAGATGTTGAGATTTTTGTCCTAGAACTGCACCTATGGTATAGTCAGAATCATCTATATATATGTGAAAATGCAAAGTCCAATCAAGGCCTTGTAAAATTGGGGTTGTAGTGAGAAGTTTCTTAAGTTGCAGGAAGGCTTCATTGCATTCAAGTGTCTAAATGAACTTAGCTTCCTTAATCAGTAATGTATACAAGGGACTATCTATTTTGCTGAAGTATTTTATGAAACGTCTATAATATCCAACATGACCTAGAAAAGATCTTACATCTTTCAGTTTTGTGGATATGGGAAATGTTTGAATTATCTCTATCTTAGCTAGATCCACTTGTATTTTTGCAGCTTATATGAAATGACCAAGTACAACACCTTCCTGCATGAGCATGAAACATTTTTCACTATTATGTGCTAGATTATGTTCTTGACACCTTATCATAACTTTTTCAAGATTCATCATGGCTTCTTCAAAGGTGACTCTAAATGTTGTGAAGTCATCCATATATATTTCCATACAATCATGTGATATATCAACAAAGATGATAATAACAACTCATTGAAATGTTGCGAGAGCATTACATAGACCAAATGGAAAAATAGAGTATGAAAAAGTACCCCATGGGCATGTGAATGTGGTTTTATCTTGGTGTTCAAGAGCAATACTGATTTGATTATAACCACTATACCCATCTAGAAAAGAGAAATGCTTCTTTCCAGCTAGAGTGTCTAGAACTTGATCTATGAATGGTAAAGGAAAGTGATCCTTTTTGGTAGCCTTGTTCAATTCTCTATAATCTACACAAATCTCCCATTTGCCTTCCTTTTTTGGGTACTATGACTAGGGGTGACACCCATCTACTATCAGATATAGGATAAATAAAACCAACTAAAACCAACATCAAGAAATTTTTGGAATTTAGTTTTAACTATTTCTTTAAGGCTTGGATTTATCCTTCTTTGGGGGTTGATGGAGTGGTAGACACCCTTCATTGATGTATATTCTATGAGTGCATAATGTAGGACTCAACCCTTTCATATAACCATAGTCCCATGCAAAAGCCTTTTCATTCTTTTGAAGTAGTTTTGTTAATTGTTCCATTTGTGTGGATGATAATTTGGGATTAACATCAAGCTTATGACCTTTGGATAGCTCAACAGTAGTAGTAGACTCTATCATAGCAGCTTGAGAAATTTCACTTGTATCTAATTTACATGGTAAGAGTTGATGAAGAATGTATGGTTCTTTGAGAAGAGTACAATTCTCATCACATTCCTCATATGTGGTTAATTGTAACACATAACTTTTAGATACATCTTTTTCTACCACACAATTGTTAGTAAGAATACTTTGAAGTATTGAATCCTCTTCCTACAGCTTTAGAAAGGATTTTCTATGTAACACCATAAGTTGTGCTATAGAGTTTAACTCTTCTTCTCCATCCCCTAAATCTAGCCAAACAGATGTGTTGAAATCTGGTAATGGTTATGCTAGAGGATACAAATAAAATTTCTTTGTTGCTTGGCCATTTGATATGGTCATATTCCTTGATCTACAACTTATATTTGCATCAACTATAGCTAACCATGGTCATCCTAGGATGACAGGGAAACCAGATAAATTAACTTTGGGAGATAGAATCATGAAATTTGTAGGATACTCTAGAGAGTTTAAGGTTACAACTATGTTTTCTATCATCCCATCAGGAGTGACAATAGAACTATCTGCAAGTTGCATAATTTTTGGAGTAGCTCTTATCCTTCTATTTTCAACTTCTTCACAGTATCCTTAGTTATGAAATTTATAGCAGCACCAAGATCTATTAAAGCATTTTTAACAGACCGACCATTTATACTCACATTCACAATTGGACTACTTGGATCATAATATTTTGGAGTGATCAATTTTCCTAACATAATGTTAGCCAATTGTCCCACAACCTTGACTATAGTTGGATTCTTTTTCTTCCTCCTAGGTTTATCCAGGCAAGCTTCTCTAATGGCTTTTCCATAGATAGGAACATCTTTAATAGCTTGGAATAGGGGTATTTGGACATGCATGTTCTCCAAATGATCAACAAAATCAAAAGACTATTCCTATGTTTGTACAAGTTTACTTTGTACAAGATTCTCTAGAAAATGAGGTTCCACTACTGGCTAAGCTTGGGTTGAGATAGTGACATTGGTTGGGTCAACCTCTTTAGAGACTAGGGGTTTTGATGTTGTAGGAGTATTTGGTATGTCATTTATAAGAGGTGGTTTAGGTGCTAGTAAATTTGTACCAGATCTCAAAAGTATGTTTGCAACATTTAAAGTGTAAGCAAGATATCACTAAGCATCTACAATATACATGGGTTGTTGTAGCTAATAGTTATTTGTATTTGGCTGAGGTTGTGTAGGTAACTGTGTCTGCTTTTGAGGTCTAGTATTCAAAGGTGGTGGCATTAGTGCAAGTTGTTGGGCTGGGGGTGGTAATTGTGGAGTACTAGTATTTTGGTTAGGCCACTATTGAGGTCCTCTCCATTGGTTTGTAGACAACCAATTCTCATGGGATGGTTGCCATTAGTTCTGTTAGTTCTACCATTGGTTATTCTATTGGTTGGGCTAGGATGGTTGGGATTTATGAGGCCATTAGGGTTGTTGCAAATTATTTTTCCAAGCATTATTCCAATTTGGTTGATTATATTGTGGAGGACCTTATGGATTATGGTTTTGCCATTGATTACCATATAAATTCAAATTTTTCAAAGGGTCCTAAGGCATACCTTGATGTTGGGCCCATGGCTGGCATTGAGCAAAAAAGAATACTTTTTCATCATCTCCATCTATCTTGATGTACTCAGTTGGAAGATTTTGGTTCTCCATGCTGGAAACCAGTTTGCATTGGTAATCCTTCTTTTGTTTCTATCAATGAGGGTAGCATTCAAATAATTGTAATTTAGCTTTTTCATGCTTCTTCTTTGTAGTCATTGAGTCAAGATTTTTAGCAACATCATTTATAATATCTTTCTTAAAATCTATGAGTAGATTAGATATCTCGTTCTTTGAAATACCCTGACTGGTTCCTTTAGTGACTGTGGAATGAGGTCCCCAGCCTTTCTTCATAGTTGACCTTGAATAGTTTTGATAGATTTTCTTGAGGTCATCCGAGGAAGATTGATATACATCACCACCATCCATTAGGTCTAGTGCTTCTAGACAATTATCATTCACACCTCTCAAAAAGACTAGCTTTTGTGAATCCTCAGACAACACATGCTGAGGGTTCTTCTGTATTGTATACAAGAAATGTGAAACATAGTCTTCCAATATATATTCCTCCTTTTGTGATATCCTAAAGATATCATCTCCTATTTAACCATATGCTTTGCAATACTCTTTATATTTATCCAAAAATAGAGTTTGCATTTCATCCCAAGTTCCTATTGCATTGGCTCGTAAGCCCATGAACCATCGTAAAGCTAACTCTTTCAATGTTGCTAGAAATAATTTGAACTTATGGGCATCAATGTTGTAGTCAAAACTACAAAAAAGTATGTCAAATACAAACAAGAAAGTATCAAGATCTTCAGTTGCAAGGCCATAGAACTTTGGAAGAGCAACTACAGGTATATTCTTGAGATTATCAATATTTATGAGGATTGGAAGAGGAAATGGAAAAGTAGGTTGTACCATTAATAGAGGTATTAGATTATGAGGTTGCTACTGAAAAGGAACATTAGGTACCAAGTCATTAACAACTGGTGGATTTGGAGTAGTATTATCAAAGAAACTAGGCAAAATTTCAGCAAAAGGTTGAAGACCACTCATATCTATAGGTTCTGCTCTTGAGGATGATTCTATAGGAAAAACAAGGCCTGTGTTTTCAAAAGGCAACTCAACTTCTTCTTCTTCAATTTCTTCATTCAAGTTAATAGACTCCTATGGAAAAAATCTGCCATATTCATCTAGTCATCTTCCTCTTCAATGCATGCAATTGAATTCTTCACATTGGTGAAGAAAGATTTAAGACTACAAATTTCTAAAACAACTTAACTAAGAACTATGACTCAAGAATGCTCCTAGCTTGACACCACCCCTAGCAATGGCTCCAAAAATGGTCCACCTCACAATATGTGAATAATAATCATGCCAAAGGTCATACTTAGGAATAGTGCATTCAATATAAGGACTATTTTTCCCCATCATGAGGTGCATTTAATTTTGTCAACCCAGGGACGTATACTTGAAATGGTCGGCACAACATGTGCACTAGGTTTCTTAACGAGTCATTATGCTTATGTGGCAAGAAAGTAAAATGCAAGAAAAGAACCTACACTAGTGTTGTAGGAAACTAACACACTTAACTGTTTACTAAAATGAATATTGGAAATGCAACTAAATACTAATATATATTCTAACTTAGTTCATCTACTATAACTATTGTTACAGATGCTGCAGGAGCACTCACAAAGTATGATGCTATAGGAAGGAACTTACAACTTCTACCTGCAATACTAAAGATGCTTGAAAACAAATCTATACTACTCTAATCTAATCCACCTACCAAGTGGGTCCCCTTTGTTGGCTTTTGTTAATCTACTAAGACAAAATGTAAACTAGGAGCTATTTCATTATGTTCTAGAAATTCCTTACATGAGAACGATACATAAAACTATAAAAACAACTCATTGCAAGAGTCAATCGTTTCTTCTCATAAACTTTCTTCTAACTTCTAACACTATTGGTTTGATCCCTATAAATAGAATATCAACACTTATTCTGAAATAGAAAAGAAAAACAAACTAAATAAAAATTTGTTATAGAAAAAGAAGGAAAGATAATATCTCATGAAATGAATAATAAAGTCTGGATAACTGCTTTGACACAATAATGAATACAGAGCAAATATAGAAATTCTTCATTTCTCCTCCATATTAGTGGCCATGTCCCTTGGTACCATTATGACTCTTACCACCATGGCTAAACCTTAACATCTTTTCTCCTTGAATGTTGTTGGCTATCTTCAACGTTTCCCTTTGAATACTTCCAATCATCTTCAACTTCCTTTGCTAGTAGTTTAGTTATTATGTAGAGATATTTGTAAATAAGCATTATCAAATTAAATTCAAATATTAGAACACACATTCTGATGGTTATATGAAATATTGCATTATATATATAACATTGGCAAAATATGACATACTATATACCCATAGGTTAATCATTAGTTCAAGTAAACATAAGTTCAAAAATGACTTGGTGGAAGTAAAATAGAGTGCTTAAAACTATCATAAAATAGAGGCAATAATTAGCCTCATCATACTCATTAATCTCATACAACATAGGAACATCTTTCCTCCATATTACTATACCTTTGGAAGGGAAACAAATTTGAATGAAGAATAATAAATATGTTAGAAGAGATTCAAACTTACATGGATTATTCTTTGATCCTTTGATGCTCTCCATATTCTTGTTGAACTGATTCAATAACAACTCGACATGGTTAAAGGATAGGTTATTCTTCACAACCTTGTAAGTTAGATCAATAGCTTCACATGATACATTGTTTAATTTTCTTGAAGTTTAAATCTTATGTACAATGATATGAATGCCAAATTTTAGTTCCATGTTAGTTACACTGTCGATCTTCATTCCTCTTCCATCCCACTTGACAAGAGTTCACTTTTCTAGTTCTACTTGACCTAGGATTTTTGTTATCTTCACTTTATTAAGCATTGGGAGTCTAGTGATTGTATGAATCATTTTCTTGGTTATCAAAATATGTCATTGCTCCAACCATAACTATCCATTATGTACATGGCTCACAATATATCTCATCCATTTGACCTAGAAGTCTTTTGGTATATGAGAGATATGAGTCAAGCCCTTTGTTTCCAAATATTGATTTTTGGGTTTCAATTCACCATCTACACACAATTCCCTTAATGTTTCATTAATTTCTAGGGTTTCAAGTTCTTGGATTATGTAGTGATAAAAAAAAATGAATGTCATGCATGAGTAATACCTTAAGCAAAATTTGAGATTGTGCACCAGTTGGGTCAAGCACCTCTACAATTGTTGGACTTAACTTAAAATTTTTTTCCCTACAATCAACTCCATGTACTAAAATTTTAGAACATTTCTTGTTTTTGCTTTTGGAAGATGTGATTGCTTGGTAGAGTTTTTGAAAACTTCAATAATCTTCAACAAGAAGCACTTAAATCATTTGGAGGTTTTGGATTTTCTCTTCACAAATAGCTCTGAAAATTCATGATGAAACAATGCCTTTGATTTCTTCCTTTTAATTAATTTCCATCTTTCAATGTTCATTAATGCTTTGTACTTCATACTAACTTGCTGGCAGGTTGTCCTCCACTTGGTTTAGTCTTTAATGCTTGAAAGACATCTACAACTTAGTAGAGTCACCATCACTTAGTAGGAACTACCAACTTGAGTCTGCAACAATATGTACCCCAACCTTTCTCAATAAGGTCTTATAACCTAACTTTTCTTGGTAAGGTCTTTTGTTTTTCATTATTCTTGGTGATCCTTGTACATCTTGAATGTTGATTGGATCATTCTATCTATTGGTTGGAACTGATGTTAGATTACTTCTTTTGAATCATAGTTCCAATGATCTCCAAAGGAACTAAGTTGAAATGATTGAACCACCCAACTCATTGACTTGGATGTCATTCACTTCATGATCTTGGTTTGCATTCTCTAAAGATTTTAGTACCCATTGCTATCTCATTTGTTTTCTAATATTGTCAGCTTTGGCTTTCTTTTCATCTTCAATTCTAGATGTGTTCATATAGTTCTTGGCAAGATGTCCAAATTCTATATGGATAAACATATCTTAGTAGTGTCTCTTTTTCTTATATGATGTTTCACATAGTTTTCTCCAATGTGCCCAAATTCACCACAATAGTGACATCTGCACCATGTATTCTAATCCCATCCAAAGATTTCTTTCACAATTTGTTATGTTGGGTTTCAATGATTGGTTGTGCATTCTAAAGATTTGTGTCCTTGTTTCTTGCAATTATGACATTTACCTTAAAACTTAGGTTTCTCTTTACATTCACTTTCTCTATGACCATACTTATTACAACTATAACATTTTCTATTGAATTTTTTTTTTCATTACTCCAACATTTGTTTGATGTATTACCTATATTACAAAAATGATTTCAAGTAGGTCTTTGATTCTTTTGAGCTCCTTCCTAAGATGATTCACCTTCTTCCATGTATCGTATTCTAGCTTTGCCTTGGTGTCTGTATCGACTTTGTTCATTCAATTGATTCATGCTTTCCTAAGATTTCATCATTCTTTCATAGGTTTTATTTTTATTATTGAGATCATTCTATAGTCTTTCATTCTCTAATCTTAGATTCATAAGTTCTTCATTTTCATTGGTGATTTGATCAATGAAGTCTTCTTGTTGAAGGGATAAATGTTGAATTTCATTGTTCTTTTCTTCTATCTCTTCTTTGGCTTTGTCTTTTTCTTCCATGACTTTACATAATCTCATTGACTGCATTTCTTGTTCTCTTTTCATCTTTCTGACTTATTAAAGATTGGAATTCTTTTCTAATAGATCTTTGATTATTTCATTAGCTTCTTCTAAATTTCTTTTAGGATATATATCTTCAATTATTTCTTTAGTGTAGAGATTTTCATTCGTTTGTACTACAAGATCTTTCCTTCTTTTAAATGATTGAGAGAGTTTCTCCTTTTCTTTCTTTAGTTTCTCAATGGCCAATTCAAGATCTATCTTTACATTGTCAATAGACTTAATATCTAGCCTATATACCTCCATTTCTCTGATCTTCTCTCAAGCTTTTAAACTTCTGATGTGAGAACATGAAAAGATCTGATAAAAATTCTTGGAACTATAAGGTAGGCAAGGTGACTCAGAGGGGAGGGGTAAATCGAAAACCAATAAAAATTTATCTTACTTCACCAATTAATCCTCCATATAATATTATGATCTAATTGAATACATGAAAGAATGAAAGAAAATAAACATTCATAACACTTTGACACAAGATATGGTGACCTAGAAACCTTCCAATTAGAAAGTAAAATTGGGGTGGGGATGATACCCACAAGTCTTAGTACTGTAGTATAAAGTTAACTTGTTAAGGCTTACAATTGACCACATTTTTGATCTGCCTTGTTAGGAGCAATAAGGACTATGAGGTCGACCTTGTCAAAGGATTTTCCAACATACAATGAAGTATGCACTCAATTAGTAGATTCAAAAAATATTGTTAAGTCTACCCTATTAAAGGTTTTGACTGAAGCATCTATTAGGATGAACTAGTGGCTAATCTTTGATCTAAAACTCTAATTTTCTAGTTGAGATTCCTTGAATTAAAATGATCACCTGATTGTGATATATAATAATTTATTATCCCTTATACTACTTGTAGCCTTCTTTAATTCAAAATTATTCTCATCATATTCTCTTCACACATATTATTTGGATATGATACAATGCATTACATATATACCAATTCAATTTACAACTTACTGGAGTTAGCTACAATACTAATTTATCATAATTCAAAAAGTCAGCCCAATAGTTGTAACTCAAGTTCTGAAGACAAACTCAATGATGTTCTGATACATGTAAAAAACTATCAACCCTCGATAATCTTTTGCACTCGATTGAATTTGAAGCTCAATCCATGCTAATCACTTTCAAGTAGCTTGAACTCAGTTAGAACTATGTGACTCGATGAACTCTGAGCAACTCAATAGCAGCTAGATCACTTAGTTGACACTACATGAACTAGTCGACATCAGATCCACTTTGTTAACCATGTGAGCTCAGTAGACACTATTGGAATTGGTTAACACTACAAAGCTTGGTTAACACTATAGTCTTCTTCACTTTTACTAACTAGCTTGGTAGCCTCTTCTATGCTTTGTTTGCACTAAAATTTGTCTTTGAATCTTGGTAAACATTGTGTAGCTTGGAAAACACTATGTAGCTCAGAAAAAATTGTGGAGCTTGGCAAACACTATGTAGCTTGGTAAACATTGCAAAAAAACTATTGATCTCAAGAACAAATGAATCACTTGGTTAACATTGCAAACTGAATGATAAGCTTGGTAGCAACTGTAGAGCTTGGTAGCTATGTAACCAATTGACTAAGTATTGAGTCACTGATAGACAAATTGATCATAATGTCAATAATGACTTCTACCATGTCTCTAGAAAATGTAGCATAGGTTCAATGTCCCTTGGGTCCTAGGAATTTGTAGTAGCTATTCTCACTACTGAAAGAATAACTTTAGTGAAGAATTGAGTGTAATGAGTTGAAGAAGTGAGTTCTACTTCTATTTACATGCCATAATCACGAGGATCATTCCCTTGTAGAAGCCTCTACCACAATGAAATTACCTATAAACCATGGAAATGATGTTAAAGTGGTTTCCAACCTTCAAACACTTTTATAAGAAATGACAAAGAAAACATAGATGAAATATATGAAAATTTGCGCAACTTGACAAGATAGTCATAATGGAAGTAGCAAGATAGCTACTAGCATATGAAAAGATCCAATAAAGCACAAGCACATGTTTGAGGTGTTTTTCCTTTCTCACATTAGAAATTCAAGTGAAATCTACCCATTAGTCCTAACGGAGGGGCAAATGAGAAATAATTTTACACTAGGCCTATACAACACTCACCTCAACTTCATTGCACATTATCAAATTCATAAGGGATATGAAGTTAATTATAAACATATATAGATCACATTGAAGATTGTTGGATTAAGACAATAAGGTAAAGACTTGTAAAGATCAGTAGATTTGATAGTAAATAGGTTAACCTTATTTAGAGTTGTTTGAGGAGGATGGAAGCTCTTTCCAAGATTATCATGACACAACAAGAATGAATGTAATTCATGTTATAGATTGGTTGAACAACGATTTATTTTTAACATAATAATGATTCATGTTGAACACCATTCACTTGCACATGGATAAACTAATAGATGACTAATTTTAAGGAAAAAAGAATTCCATTGAAATATGAACTAATGAAAGATGTAGAAGAACCAAATGCGGAATCATGTGAACAACTCCCTGAATGTTAAATAAAATAAGAAGGCAAAAATAAGAAGAAAAATGGAGGGAGTGATAAAAAGTTACAAACAAGAGGAATGAAGAGGAAGGGGATAGAGGAAAAGGAGCCAACTCAAAAGATGCAAAGGTCAAATGGCAAGAAGGCTTCACAAATTGTGGATGAATTAGAGATAAGAAGAAGTTCAAGTTCAAGGTACTCACCCTTATCTCTAAGTAAGAAAGAGACGGATTCCACCTCTAATGAAAGTAAAGAACAATATTGAGAGACATTTTGTGGTCAAAATTGAGGCCCTTTCAAATGATGATCAAATAGGGCCCTAAGGGGAAAATTTTTTGGACATTAATTTGAGCACCCAAGATCATGATTAAGGAATTCAAAGTCATGAGGATGAAATAGGTGAGATCGCCTCCCTATGATGTGATGGGGAGAAATAATAATAGCCCAACCCATTCAGATTTAACAAGGTAGATCTAATATTTACCTTTGGATTTGGTTTCTTCATGCAATCTTATTTCATTTCTGAGGTTGATTCCTAAATAGGGGTTCCATTCCACCATCTTTTCCATATTTTTATGTGTTTTTGAAAATGTTGCAATAGATTCATAAAGGTTAGACTTATGGGATTGTATCTAGTCAATTTTTTGGACAAATTCCCTAGGGAACAAAATGCCTAGCCTATTTTGTTGCCTAAAATAGAATGTGTAAGGCATTTAGTATAAAGGTTAATATTTTCATCTTTTAATTTATGTTGATTACAAGTTTTTGTTAGCGTGTATTTTCCATAATTTCTTAATTAAGTTTATTTGAATCATTTAGCTTTCATATTATTTTAAATTCCCCCAATCCATTTCATCACTATTCATAAAATTGTTGCATTTAGCGCTTGAGTTTAACTTGAGCCTTCTAAGGAATCTTTCTTTTGATCATAAAAAAGGGGTAGAAACATCTCTTTCATACCAAACAAACATCCCCACCTATCTTTCTTTAATGTACATTTGCATTATCGCTAAAATTATTTGAGCATTTGCATTCTTGCTAGAAGAATAACTTCAATGGAGAGTTGAGTGTAAGGAGTTGAAGAAGCAAGTTTTGCTTCTATGTAAATTCCATAATCACAAGGCTAATTCCCTTGCAGAAGCCTCTACCATGATGATATTAAATATAAACTGTGCAAAGGATGTTGAAGTGGTTCCCAACCTTGAAACACTCTTATAAGCAATGGAAAAGCAAATGCAGATGTAATACATGACAAATTGCACAACTTGTAGTCCTCTTGATATTTGGAGTGTAAATTCTCAAAGACACTTGCAAGTGATTCCAGATCCATAGTACCTACTACACCACTTTCCTAGATTCTATCCTATGCTCCCATAATATCCTCTATGTTGTCTAGATTTTGTTTATGCCATGCAATCTCTTTCTAAAGCCACTCCTTCTCCTTCTAGTGTATGGCCACAAACTATCTCTCATGCCTTAGATTTTGATAAAACTTCTAAATATCTACCTCTACCATATCTAAAATCAACTTCACATTGTGTTTCAACTCTAGCATAGGTATTTGATCCTTGATGGCTTTCATTTCAACGTCAAGTTTTCAAGATTGGTCAACACCCTCACTTGTGGATGTCTCATGTCAAAAACTTTTTGTACTATTTCAACACCATGTTCTTCCTTCTAAGCTAACAATTCTTTAGGTGCATTTTGTTGTAAAAGACTAATTTTGTTGAACAATCGTAAACTCTTAGAAAATGAATTATTGTTTTCTATTACCATTGACATGCTTCTCTTGAACAAAATCAAAAGGAAGAGGCATAAATATACCATTTTTTTTTTTCAAAACCATATGTGCAGATATGAACATTATGTACAAAATGTCCAATACTTTTCCAGTTATACACATTAATTACATCAAGTTTTTCTTTTAAAACCATATGCAGATATAAATATATAGTACAAGTCTAATATTTTTGCAGATATACACATTAATTGCACCAAATTTTTCTTTCAAAACCATATGTGTAGATATAAGTGTTAAGTAGAAAATGTCTAATATTTTTGTAGATATACACATTAATTACACCAAATTTTTCTTTCAAAACCATATGTGCAAATATAAACATTAAGTACAACCAACTCAATAAAGTTACAACAATAAGTTATTCTCATGAAGAAAGATGATGTCAAAAATACAAGGGAATTTAATCAAAATAGGGAGACAATCGCTAGATTGTTGTCTAACTTTCAAAGAGAAGATGAAAACAAATATTATTGTCCCTGCAAGAGTTTTAATGACTTAAAGACCAGAAGATTCAAAATCAAAACAACTAAGAGAACTTGTAGGGAGAATTTTCACATTGAAGGGGGGTTTGATTATCATCCATTGGTAATTTTTTTGTTATATTTTTTTCACAATTAATAAACATATGAACCATGAAATGGGGGTTTGATTATCATCATTTTTATATAGGTCAATTCAAATAGATTCAAATAAAGATTCAAACAAAGATTCAAACCAACAATTCAAATAGAGATTTAAAATATGTAGAATAGTAAATTGGGCTAATACATCATACCAATGATACAAACAATGATACCATACCTCTAAAACATTGAATTTAGTCATTACATCATACCCTCAATTTATAAAGGGAAGCAATATTTATAAATCTTTTAATTCAGTTGTATTTTCTTATCCAAATATAGATACATGTGAATATGACATTTCAGTTGTGTGGGATGTACAAGCAATAATTTTTATTATTAATTCAGCTATTGGTCCCAATTGCGATAACATGTTTTGACAAATAATCATCACTCCCACAACATAGCTATTACAACACCATCACAACTATGACATATAGTTTTGATATTCAGATGTCACTTTCATAACACAACTATCACACAGACATTGTAATTGCGATAGAAGACTATTAGATTAATATGTCATAATTGTGATGGTGTAGTGTTTCAATTTTGATGATATCAACATGACCTCTTGCCCCTTCTTTCTTCCTAGTTATGACAGTTCTATCCATCGCAATTGCAATGATACCCCTTTTCATCACAATTTGTGATAGTAAAAATCTAATTATTGTCTAATGGGAGTCAATTTGTGGTTCTGTTGCTTGTGTGATAAGTGGGCATCATAATTTGGGCCCAAATGTAGTAGTGTTAAGGGCCAAAGAGTGTTTATCATAATTACAAGAGTTGTCTAGAATAGAGTTTCTATCTTCCTCCATCACAAATTTAAACAAAAAGAGAACACACAACATCACTGAGACATTGAATGAACCTTTAAGCTTCTATTTTGAGGTACACTATTTCTTGACCATCTTAATAGTGGGTATGAAAAATAGAAAGTGACCTATCAAGTGCAACAAAAAAATCATAGAGATATTCTCTATCACATAATTTGGAAAATGGATCTCTAGTCATTCCTTACCATGAGAGATCTTTGGAAAATTCTCAGAAGATATTGAATTCATAGGCCTTGACATAGTGGTTTTCTAGTTTGATTTAGGAATCCTCACATTCTCCAAGTTTGCATTCTCCACTACCTCCTTGGGAGTAGACATGCCAAGCAATGCAAAATCATCTAATTGACCAAAGGTCTTAGCAGAAGATCCAAGGCTCCTAGAGAAAGGGGAGACCCCATTTGAAGTAGGGATTGATTGTGCAAACAAAGGAAGTAAGATATTTGCTTAACGCAGTGCTAAATTGGGAGGAGGGCCCCCTCTAAACTAGCACACATGAGTGGGAGTTTCAAACTGCCAAGGCCAGTTCAAAATTAAAATCACCATATTAGTAAACAATAAAAATATTTATTATTTTAAATTATAAATTATTATTTTAAACTAAATATTTTCTTATCAATAATAATAAAAAAGTTTTAGTCTTCTTAAATAAAAATATTAAATACTTATAAGTGGAATAAATCATTGATAACAACCTTAATAATAAATAATGTGAAATATTGTTTATAAATATCATTTATAACCTATTTTAATTTATTTGCAAAAATTGTAAGAATATGCAACATTATAATTATAAAAAATGTAAGAAAATATATTGATATACACATAGATTAATTTGAAACAAAATTCATCTTTAGAGTATAACTAGGTTGATCAATATGTCAAGAGTTTATAAGTATGGTTTTTAATCTTTGAAATTTGAAGACATGGATGATAACTTTTTCATCTCAAATAGACCAGTTTTAATGAACAAAAAAATAAAACCCTAGAATATAGGAAGACTAAACTACTATAGAAAATGTTAAACTATGACATGAATATAACATTACAAAATACTCAATACCCTCATTTACTTTTTTGTACTTGATCCTAATTAAAGGAAGAAAAATACAATGTTCTTAGATCTTAATATCACCTATCCCACAATATAACTTTCTTATAACAATTCTTGGCATGGGAGAAGGTGATGAAACTCTTACTTACCATGGCTAGGGATTAACATTTTGGTTCTGAATACAACTATGAAATCATAATTTTTACTCCATCACAAAAAATATATGTAGATGCTAGAGTCAACAAATTTGAGCATGATAACAATATCACCATATAATTTCTCCCAAACTTGTGGATCTCCAAACATGTCTATTACTTGGTAAATTGATTGGTTTGGTTTGGGAACTAGAGATTACATTCATGACCTATGGATTGGACATCCTTAAGTAGCATTCAAATACCCTATTGAAATCATTAAATTCATCAACCAAGGATGTAGACTTGAAATGTTATCTACAAAGTACATGATCTAAAACCTCATAGTTTCTATTACTAATCTATGAGAATGGAAATTCTAACTTAATGAAAATGGAAATATCGAACTTAAGTGCATAATTAAGAAACTAATCTAGAGTATAGGAATTGAAATACAAACAAGATTATACATTTTTTTCCTTTGTTGTGGGAACAACCAATAGTTCTATTACCAATGGTTGTAAGAGAAAAAGAGTTCTATCTATTATAAACAAACAATGAAACCCTACTTCTTAGTATTAGATTCACTCACCAAGTGGGCTCCCTTGGATGAGAGAATGAATATAAACTTAAGATAAAGTGTTGAGATGTAACACTATTATTTTTATTGATATTGAACCATAAAAAATACAAACTAAAAATAACAGACTATATTGAATGACGTTGTAAATTACAATCACTTCTGAACTAACTCAAGAAGTTTGAATTAACATCTTATTTATAACATCTATAGGAAAAAAACTCCCCTAAATCTAGGATCCTTCAACAACAAGGATTCAACAACATCATTAATGAAATACATCAACATGGAACACGATATTCCTGATTGAATAAGTTTTCATCAAATACAACATTCCATAACTCTAGATTTTCACATGAATGGTTTATGGTTTAATTGACTTGATCTTTTAGTGAAATATTGGTATAGGATTTTTGTATGAATTTTTCATTACTTTCTTAGATTGTCCTCTTTCTAGTTCTTTTTGACTTGTTCTTGCAAGAGATTAGTACACATGCCAAATATCGAAGTATACATTCATCTCAATAACTCATGGAAAACATTAAATGTATGAATAGATTAATCATTGCTCACATCATATGGCTACAAGAACCTACCCTAGAAAATTTTGAAGGAAGAAAGTAATATATACCAATATACACATACGTGATCTCTTTTATTGTACATTAATTCTAACTATAGCATTATATTTAGGAAGCCATATTATGTCTTTTAGAAATCATAGTAAAGAATAATAATTATAGGTTTATACAAAGCATATGATAAAAAGTCTTTCGAACATAAAGGAAAAGACCCTTCAAATAATTATTAAACCCATAAAACTATACTATTTTATAGCCCCATCATCCATGTTAACAAACTTAGGAAGATGAGGTAGAATATTCTTATACCTCTAACTTAGAGTGACATTACCAATATAATTATTCATAATAATCTCCAAATCATCATTGGAATTTATGTCAAACAACATAGAACAAATCTAGACAATGGTAGATGTAGTTGAAGAAGACTTTTTGTGACTAGGAATATGCTTCACCATCTCATTAATTATTTCCTTAACGCATGTGTTGCTTGTGATCAAACATTAGTGCCTTCTATAGCTTCATAATGGAAGCCCTAACATATAGATCTGTATATTTCTTCACGCAATTTTTTTAGGTGGAGAATTGGCTAAAAGAAAGATCCTAGTGGTCTTCAATATCTTTTGTTAGCATAATTTCTAGGAAGATTCTAGAACTCTATCAAGAAGCTTCCAAATTTTTTGTGAGGTTTTTGTTTTTAGTTTTTCAGTTTAAAATTCAATTTTAATCCTAGCAAAGTTCAAAGTAAATAATAGGAAATTATAAATTAATAATCCATAAATATATTTTAATAATAAATCACCTCAAACTTTAGGGTGTTACATGCATATTAATGATTAAAAAAAATTATTTAAAAGTTTACTAAAAACATTGGGTCCTAGTCTATATATAGGTAGGGACTAACTAGTAAACCACTACTTAATGTGTTATAGATATGTTGAATAAATTTAGGAGGGGGTTAGGGAGGGGAGTTAAAACATGCACACTCTAATTTTGATGATTTACATAGATTTTTAGTGGATTTTGAAATATATATTTTTTGTTTTATTTTCCTTGTATAGTTGACAACTCCAAACCAAAAAAGTTAACACTGAACTATTTTCCACATCAACAAACTGACTAGGGGAACATGTCAAAAATATTTCAAGAAATAGTAAGGCCTAAAATGTACATGCATTTGAATTTGTTAAACAATGCATTGATGTGAGATCACATTAGTTATTTTTTTTTAAAAACCTCTTTTTGAAAATATCCATTGATGGGACATTTTTAGTGCCCCACTATAGGTCTATAGTTTGAAGTTCTAATATATTACTTTAATTAAAATGAGTTGAAAGAACATGCAATATAAATTTTGTAAGAGAGAATATTCTATCTCATTATAAGAAGCATTATTTTAATTCAATCTTAATAACATTACCTTATAGCACGGAAAACATGGATTTTTGAGACTTTACTATACTATATATTCACTTGAACTATAATTAAGGATTGATATATTGCATTAAGATCCACCTCTTATATTTTATTAATTTTCATTAATAGGTAAAATCCAAAGATAATATTTATTAATTATTATTAGTTAAGCTCAAGTAGACTTGAACCCAAGATCTATCATATAAGGGGCTCACAATTTATCATTGTATTGTAGGCTCTCACCTCTACCACTTATAATTCTAGTACAAATGTAAAACTCTGATTAATATCATTAGGATTTTAAGTATGTAATTATCAGGACCATTATTTAAAAGATGTTAAATTATTTTCAACTATATTAGTATTACAATATTCATAATTACAAAGATTTTTTTATTTTTATAAAAATGATTATCTTATATAATTGTTTTTTATATTATGATCATTTACATATCAAGTGCTCCTTAAGAGAAACAATTACAACTTATTCAAGCTCATTTTGATCAATCACACTAGAAACAAAAATTGGAAGACCCAAGAGTTACAACTTAGAATTCCACAAAGATGCCCCTCTTGGGATTTGAACTAGGGTTTCCACAATTAGAACTCATTGCTTCAACCAACCAAGCTAAACCCCTTGGACCTTATATAATTGTTTCCTGATTATATATAAGGATAAATGATGTTAACTTCTAAAAATAAAACCTAAATAATTTAATAAACAAAAGATTATAAAGAATGGTCCTCTTGTTTTATATGATATTAATAGGGACACATGTCATCCAGCTATGATAGAATCAAAAGATATTTTTCTACTCTAGCTCTCAATGATTCAATATTCTATATAGTTACATGTTTTTTTCCATGATCCATATCCCATTTTGATGGTTTAGAGTTGACATTCCTAAATTAGGCATAAGAATATATAAACATCTCAATCATTGAATTCCTTTGACTGTAGACATGAAAATAAACTTTAGGACACAAGAAAAAATACCCACATCAAATAAATTTTATTCAAGTCTATTATTTTTGTCTAAACCATGAAGATTAATAAAAAAAACTTCTATGAATATTCTTCTAAGAATAGGACATAAAAAAAGCTATCTGGGTGTCCTTTTATGGAATAACATCATTTCCTAATGAGTGAAATCTTTCTATGTGTAGTCTTCTGGAGAATTAAATTGAATCTCAAAGGCTGAAGGATACCATCAATATACTCCTTTGAATGCTCCATATAGTTTGTTTTGTAGGTTTGTTTATTGTTAGATCATTTAAAGATTCCTTGTTTGATTTTGTCTCATGCATTTGGGCTATCATTTTTTCTTTCATTCTTGTGCCTTTTAGCATATTAGTGTTCACATCATACTTCTACTACCTTTGTTCATTTTTATTATTACTTGATTGTCCATCACCAAATTTATTATTTCTAATGGTTGTCAATGGAGGTGGAAACACGAAAGAGGGTTCTTGACTTAAGGAAGCCTCTTTATGGCCATAAAAATTTATTCTATTTATTTGTGTGTAGGTTTTCATTATGTGTTTATGAGTAGGTTTCCATCATCTTTTGGCTATAATAATTTTTGTTTGTATTTTCTTTTATTTCATATGCTTAGACTAGTTTTACTTCATTAATTTCAGTTTTATTTATTTCCCTAAATTTTATATGTTCATAGTTAAGTTATTTATTATTCATCTTTTTTGCTTAGATCCTTCTAGTCTATACTCTATTTGTAAGTGATGCTAGTACGATGAACTAGTGTCCCATTGTCATGTTGTAGTCTCTATTTTATTCTTCTATTTGAGACACAAAGCTCATGATTTTGTTGTCTAATTAAGATCTTTCATTTATAGTAACAAAAATATTTAATTCTATTCATCTATCACATATTAATCGATTAAAATATATTTGGATACATTAATCAGCCATATTAAATTGCATCAAACTAGTCATGCACTTCTTGTTCATCTAGTGTCTAATATCCTAGGAACCCCTAACCAAAAACATGATGTGGTTTTAGGAAATCCTGTATCCCTCAAGGTTTTAATAAACTTCTTGGTAGCTGCATTATTTTCTTCCCTATATTTTGGTGAACCCAACACAAACCAAGAAACCTCTAGATACAATTATGACAATTTCATCATTGATATCATGACTATCATGCTAATTTTCCCCTAAAGCTAGAGGGTGTAAAAAATAATTATATATTTCACCCCTTTGGACAAGCCCTATAAGAGAGATCCTAGTCCCTTATATGTCTCAATGTCTATCAATTGAATTTCTATCAAGGGTATCTTGGTGGAATATTCATTCCAAGTTGACATAATCATGGAGAAGGTCCTCTTTGTGAGTGGTTTGAATTAGGGAGACTACAATGAGCATGATGCCATCATTATGATAGAATTCCTACATCCCTTTGGATAAACCATGTTAAAAGTTTAAGTGGGGCCCAAAGTGGACTTATTTACCTTCGATGTGATTCATAAATTAGAAATGTGTAAGGTCAAGCTAGGAATACCTTGGGTAACCTCCATGAGGGTCATCCCTTTGGTAGTTTAGAAATGCCTAAAGTTCCCACATGAAGGGAATATCTATAGTTTTTAGGACACTAGATATTTTCCCATGGGGAATTTTTCTTGATTACTTTTTAACTACTCTAATTATGCCCCTACATCCCTAGAAGGATGTCACATTTGTCTCTTATCATACATACAGAGTTGGTGAGATGATGTAGCTTTCATAGCATCTTCAAATGTTCAACCCTCTCATGAGACCCAACATGCCTCCTCATTTACCTCTTATTCACCAAGGGCTCAAAGGAAGTATTTTCCCTATAGGAAGAACCCTCACCCACTAAAAGTCATGTAGCCTTTAGTAGTGTATTTTATTCATACATTCACTTCCACATGGAAAAAGTAAAGGAATATATGTTACCTAATCCTAAAGTGCATCAACCTCCCACCATCCCTCTCATCTCGAATATTCCCTTCCCTACACTTTATGATTGGATAAAGAAGCCCCAAAATATTGTAGAATTCCCCCTTGGAACCCATCACTTAGCCTCTACGGACACCTCGTATTCCCCCAACTAGAAATAGAGGAAAATGGGGAGGGTCGCCTATGAAATTTCCTTTAGTGCCTCCATTGTCATCCTATCTTCTTACTCCATCAATTGGGACATATTTATTGTCAACTACCACATTTATTTGACCTCCTCTCTAGAGAAGGATGACATTTCTCTATGAAAACCTTATTTTCTAGATCCCTACATATGTTAGAACTATCTTGCATGAGAGTGTAAGCATTATTAATGAGAGAGGACCTAATATAATTAGGCCACTACAAAAAGGATAGTGCATCTTTTGGTAATGAATCCATCACTATATTTATTTTAATTTCATCTCTTCTCTTTCCTTTGTGGCATCATACCCTCCTACCTTTTTCATGCTTCCCACTATATTGGGTGACTACTTGACATCATTCTAAGTAGGTCAATTTGTTCATTTCTCTCTTGAAATATCCTTATTAATCACTAATCTTCTTAGAATTCATCTATTTCCTCAACCTATAAATATGATGCACACATAGGTTGCTTGAAGTACAGTTATGTCCACTCAGCTTGTCATATCTTCATCTACCCATTGTCTTTCCAACTTCCTCAATGTCTTGGAGGAAATAAAATGGATTGGAGTGCTTTGCATCCATCTTTCAAGCACAAATTTTGGAAAGACCCTATTCAAAATTTTAGACATTGTAATTCTTATTTGGTGGACCCTCTTTCTATTTTTATTCTTATAGTGATAAAGCTCCGACTTCTCATTATTTCATCTCTACCCCTTTTATAGAGGCCATTCAAGAATATTCTTCCTCTCCACCTCCAGATTGATCCCCTATACATATCAATCATTTATTTTTTTGATTCATTAAAGTAAATTATGGAATTTTCTATAATCTTCATATGGCCACTCTAACTCACTATGATGAAGTTCCTAGATGAAGACCTATCAATTGCTTCTTCCTTAACTCTAGTTTCTAGCTAGTTACTTGAGATATCTTTAATAGTTAGACCATTGTGGAGTTGACATCCCTCCTTTTATGATCAATATTGAAAATATGATAATAATCTATTAATGGATGACCTTCCAAGTTCAAACCTGCTTTTACATTTGTAGATCAGAGTATCAATGTATATATTCCCCAATACTTTTATGTTAATGGTGTTATCTCCTAGAGGACCATTATACTCTGTCGGTTCCTATAAATGAGGGTTTTTCTAGTGTCTATTTTATTTTATTTTCTATTTCTTCTATTTTTTCAAAATCCTAAGTTTTTAGAGTTGGTCACAATACAAAGTGTCAGGGGCATTAAGGCACCCCTTCCATGTTGACTCTTTTTATTTTTCTTATTTGTGCATGCTTCAAATTTTTGTCATGAATGTTAGTGATTAAATTTTCCTAAGCTGTGTATATACTTCTATGATTTTGTGTTCTAATCATAATCCAATTAGACCCTCTTATCATTTTGCAAGATGTTGTGGAAACACATGTCACCCAATAGCAACTGAATTTCCATGACAACATCCTATATGTTTCCATGACACATCATATTTTTCCTTCCTTGGAATGGTCTATGCTCCCCTTTAGGCATCATAGTCCATCCCAAGGGGGATTATGTTATTTTCATGTCTTTGATCTTGTTTTTCATAACAATGTTTGTACACCACTATTTTCCTTGCATAATGTTTAAAAACATAATATCATCTTCCTATGTGGGGACCAACCAAACTAATGATTTGTATCTTATTATCTCTCTCATATAATCATCTATCTTCACAAGCTACACATATCATCAATGATCTCAAGCCTCCCTATCACATGCTGATTTAGTTTAATGGTATGCATGTTAGTGTACCATCAAATTCTCTTTATCACATATATGTCTAGTATTTTCTACACATATGAGATCTTACTAGAATTTCCCCTACCATATACATTTTTATAATGAAACTTTTCATCCATATTTGTATAGGATCAACAATATCACATCACAAGTTCTCTTCATTATCTAACATCCATGTCTATAACACATATGCCATTTACACCTCATCATCAAATTAGGAATCTTTAGCTAGGAAAACTCTCATCACTCTTTCCATCCTTGTCATCACTTCATTCATCACCCAACTACAAGATTCCCACAATATTGTTTAATAATTTTGGGTAGGTTTTTCCTATTGATACATTTATGAAATATACTCTTATCCACAAATCTATAGATCTGGACGTTTCTATTCAAGTTTTACAAATCTACAAAATTGCATGTATAATAACCCAAAATGATGGCACATCTACACAAATTTCATCCATGTCCACTATTTATCATCTTAAAACCATCATTTGGTATTCTTCTTGGCTATCTTCTTAGCTTCTTCACCATTATTAGAGGCTCTCACACTCACTCTTCCAATGTATTCACTCTAAGTAAATGTACAAACTTGTGTCACACTTTTATAAAGGAAAAGGTTAACAATATCAAAGCTATGTTATAAAGATTTAGAATAAATAAGAGGGGTAGGGGGTGAATTAGTTATCCTCGGGTCCAAATGTACCAATTCAAATTTTAAACACTACAAATAACTTTAAAAATATCAAATACCCACTCAGTCTCTATAGCATAATATCAACAATTTAACATTTCATGCAACACCTCAACTCTTTGTTTCTATATTTTATGGCTACTATGTGTGTGAAATGTGGGCCTTAGATCCTCACAAACACTTCAACATGGTCATTACCTATGAGATCATTGTAGAATAAACATTGGATTGTTTATCTAAAAAGTTTAACAAAGAAACCTATTGCCTTCTAACTAGAAGGATTATGCCTTTTGCTCTCAGAATGAGAAGTGGGCAACCAAACCTCTAGAGCAAAGGATTTATGTAGCTAAATGAAAGTGCAATTAATCTCGATGAGAGATGCAATTGTTAATCTAAGAAAATGAAAAATCATAGTATGCTAAATGGATGCATATTTAAAATCTAAATGATATTATAATGAAAGAAATAGAGCTATGCAAATGTGAGCAAAGTGAGTAAGAATTTCAGCATAAGTTCAATGCAAATTCCAAAATTCACCCTCTATAATGAAGAATGGAGAGCTTCTTTTATAGAATCCAAAAGGTGATCAATGGTTGAGATTAATTAGAATGGATGATCGAGATTGAAGAGGAGAGCAAGTCATAAAGAAAACTTCCTCATGAAAAGGGAGTTAACTGGTTTCCTTTGAGTGATAAAAGGAGTTAACTAGTTCCTTTTTTACTGATAAAAGGAGTTAACTGGTTCCTTTTTGAGTGATAGAAGGAGTTAACTAATTCATTTTTGAGTGATAAAAGGAGTTAACTAATTCCTTTTTGAGTGATAAAAGGAGCTAACTGATTCCTTTTCAAGTGATAACAGGAGCTAACTAATTCCTTTTCGAGTGATAAAAGGAGTTAACCAATCACCTTTTTGAGAATATTTAATTTAATAAAATAGAATATGACCTCATAAATGGATAACTTTAACTAATTGAATAATTAAATTCAATAATTAAAAAGAGGAGATATCTTGCTAAATTAAATGTATTTAATTCCTTTGTATATTAGCTAAAGAGGTAATTTTAATTTAATTAAAGTAGAACACTTATAATTAAATTAAATTAAATCAATAGGTTTATGTAGCTAATTTGAGTCAATATTTAGGAATTAAATAAATAATATGATTAATGCAAATTAGGATTTTTTGCATTTGACACCTAGGTCAAGTAGCGATTATCAGTCTTAGAATTGCCTAGTAAAATAGGACTTAGGAATAATTGAATAAACCAAAGTTGGTTAATATGGCAATGTGCCAATTTTGGAGTATTACAACTACTAGTAAATAATCTATAGTAAAATATAGAATGTAAAAAAATAATATCCACACATGAAAATAATACCTTGACAACAAGATTTAACATGGAAACCCAATTTAGAAAAAAACCACCAAGTAACATGCTACAAATTTTAACTCTTCTAAAGTTAGCTTAGTTATGAACCAACCATATTAAAGGTTATACGAGACATTGTTAAATGTGGCCCTCTTAATTGATTTAATCACCCATTTAGGAGTGGCCTTGTTAGAAGACTTTAGAACATTCCATTAGAATGTCACCTTGATTAAAGGATTTACAAAATGACAATTAGGTCAACCTTGATTAAATGATTTTAGACCGATTATGGCCATCCTCACAGGATCTCCTTAAGATGAACAATAAAAAATGAACCAACCTTAAAATTTATTCCTTTTTCCTCCTTAAATAGGTGGTTTCAATATTTTTCCACTTAAACATCATTGCTAATCTTAGGGCTAGGTCTAATTTATCAAATCCTTCCATCCTTCTATTCCCCTTCTTCTTCTAGAAACTTTTGATCAATTCCTTGCCTTTGATGACATAAAAAACTATCCTTGTGTATTAAATATTCAAATATATCAATCTTTATCTTCTAAGCACTTTAACTAATTCAAAATTCCAATTGTGTCCAACTCAAAATCAAATCTTTCTCCAATTATAACTTTTATTGTCACTCGATAATAACTATGGTCTTCAACTTAGTCATTACTATGTAGATCAACACACACACTATAATTCCTCACTTGACATCAACATGCTCTCTTGGTTATTACTACATTCCTTCATACATTATCTCAAAAATGACTAACACTCAACTTGAACTATTTCGCTCAAATTTTACCTAAGTTCCTCAATCTTTTTCTTCAATTCCTTCATTGACCGTGCTATTGAAAAAATTTGATTAATTGTATATTATCTTTGATATTACAAAAAAATTCATATCTTTACTAGTCAGTGTCTGCCAAGATCACTCAAGTGATGCAGACAGTTTCTTATGTCTTCTGAGCATTCCAGTGTTTACCAAGTTTTGAAGATAGTGTCTACCAAGTTCACTCAGGCATGAAAGAGAAGTTGATAGAAGTTTAATGTTAACTGAGTTCACTCAGTTAACAAAGGATAAGTTGGATCGAATCAGTGTTAATTAATCTTACTTGGTTACCAAAGGAATTTTATAAAGTTGTAGTGTTAACTGAGTTCACTTGGATAACACATCAAAATTATTTCACAAGTTAGTGTTTATTGAGTTGAGTCAACTAATAAAAGATTTTTTTATTTTAGCATATTGAGTTTAATTGACTTTTTTCTCAGTTCTATCTGATTGAAAAGATGAATAATTATTGTAATAAGTTTTATTCAAGCTGATGTGAAAATGTATATGATATAACTATAAGGTCAAGTTGAGGATTGAATGTCTAAGAATGTGTAGAAGATAAGAAGATACTTAGAGGAAGTGAATTAGAAGGATAAGTAGAATATCCTTGTTGGGCCACAAAGATTAATTTGATAAGGAAGGATCAAGTATTCGAGCTAGAATTAAGATAAAAAATTAGCAATATAGTTGCATTAGAAATCAGGTCATTTCATTGTTACTTTCTAACCATTGTAGCAGTGAATTAAATCTTTAATAGAGTTAGTCTAACAACTATTTTTAAATCCTCTAACAAGGTGGCATTTATAGATAAAAGTGTCTAAAGACCTTTAACAAGGCCACTCCTAATAGGGTGATTAAATCCTCTAAAAGGGTCACACCTAAAAATGTGTTTTGTGACCTTTAACAAGGTTGGCTCCTGACAGGGCTCACTTCAGAAGAGTGAAAAATAGTAACTACTTGCAATTGATGGTTTTTCTCAAATTGAGTTTCCACGTTAAATCTTGGTGTCACTTGTGTTCATGCTATTTCTCCTATGTATATGCAACTAAGTTAATTATGGTTAATCACACTTAACATCTTAAGATTTGCATGTTCAATATTTACTAAGTTATAGTTGATATTATAGTGCTTGCCAAGTTACAATATATTGTTAATATTAATCGAGTGCTTATATGGTAATCAAGTGACAACACTTACAATAGAGTTAATTTTTTGTATTGACATATAAGAGATCTAGGACTCATTTTTGAGGTAACTGATTCACCCCTCCCCTCTCAATTACTCCTTGTATAGTTCCAACAATAGGTATCAGAGCTTTTGGTGCTTACAAAGAAGGTTTCAAGGACCTAAGATAAAGATCAAGACATCTTACAAAAGAGAGATTCCCAAGTTGAACAAAGATAAATTTAAGGCATAGCAGGAACTTATGAAGCTACATCTAGAAACCATCACTGATTCAAGTCTAAAATATTTGAATACACAGTATAAGGCTCCTACTATAATTTTGACTATTGAGGAAATTTTTGAAAAGAAGAATCATATCAATATGATGATTGACATTGCATCTACTCTTAACTATTTTGAATTTGATGAAGTCAAAGGGTGTACTACTACTCATGAGATGTGAAGCAAGCTTAATTATATCTATCGAGCTGATGATTATTTGAGAGAATCAAAGCTAGTGTAAGTACAATCAAAGCTGATGGAGGGAAAATCGATGATGTGACAGTTGTAAGAAAGGTACTCAAGGCCCTTCTTCCTATATATACAATTGGAGTGTTAACTATTCAAGAGATGAGAGCTGATCCCAATAATAAGATAAATTTGGATGCTCTAGTGGGAAGGTTGACAATATTTGAGCTAGATAACTATGCTAATTATGTTCCTAGTTCTAGCAATCTTGAGTCTATATTTGAAGCTAAGTTGTCACTCAAGGAGAAAGCTACCAAGTCTAAAGGAAAACAATTTGAAAGTGAAGAATAAGATAGTTCTAACAGTGATCTTGAAGCCATTGAAGCCTTTCTAACAAGAAGATATTCTAAAGGGAAAGGAATCTAAAAAGGAAAAATTCCTCTAATCTTTTTTTCTTGTGAAGAAGTTGGTCAGATTGCTACAAGGTGTCCAAACAGAGAAGGAAAATAAGAAGGAAAAGCAACAACCACAAAGGTAAGAATGATTTCAAAAACTATAAGGACTACAAGAATAGAGGTAAGAAGTCTTGTTTCATGGCTAAAGATTATGATAGTAGTGATGATGATGAAATGGTTTATATTGTTGTAAAAGATGAATCACATAATGAAGATGATAAGATGGCACTTATTTCTCATGTTAGCAAAAATGATATAGGGATTATTGATAGTGGTTTTTCTCATCATATGACTGGTGATTAAAAAAAGTTTGAACATATCGAACACTATGATGGTGGGAGTGTAAGATTTGGAGACAATGAACCATGTTGCATAAAAGGAAAAGGTTGTATTTCACTAACCAATAAATTTATATGTGATAATGCTATTGAGTTGAAGGACTAAAGCATAATCTACTAAGTTTGGCACAATTGAATAACATTGGATTCAAGGTAGAATATATGAATGGGAAGGCCAAGCTACTATATGGAAAAGGAAATCTAGTTGGGTCTGTTAATCAATCAAAAGGTAACCTATTCTACCTAAATCTTAGTGAAAGTTCATGTTTCATTGCTCAAGTAGAAGAAAACTAGTTATGACATAAATTATTGTGAGATGTGAAATTTTCTAACTTGATCAAGGTAAGACAAAACAAAAGAGTGAGAGGTATTCCTAGCCTAAGGAAACTTGACATGGACATGTGCAAGAATTGTCAAATTGGTAAGATGCATAAGACAAGTTTCAAAAGCAAGAACTATCATTCTGAAGAAGTCTTGGAGCTAGTTCATATAGACCTTTGTGGACCTATTAACATAGAGATCTACAGAGAAGATAAGTATTTCATTTTATTTCTTGATTATTAGTCTAGGATGATGACAATGATGTATCTAAAAGATAAGTCTAAAGCTTTTCAAAAATTCAAGTGGTATCTGGCTCGAGTTGAGAAAGAAATAGGAAAGAAACTAAAGTGTTTAAGGTCAAATAGAGGAGGTGAATTAATTTTTAATGAATTCAATGAATTTTTAACTAAGAAAGGAATCAGAAAACAAGTATCAACCCTTGGTACACCTTAGCATAATGGTATAATAAAAAGAAGAAATAGATCAATCATGGATTGTACAAGAACCCTAAAGGTAGAAAAGAATGTTGCAATCAAATACTGGAAGGAAGCAATAAATATAGAAGTTCATACCTTAAATGGAGTATAGCTAAAGAAAGACTCAAATCAGAACCCTTATGAATTATGGTATGGCTATAAAGCTAATGTAAGTTACTTCAAAGTATTTGGTAGCAAATGTTATATCTTGAAGGGGACTAGGAAAGATAAATTTGATGTCAAAAGTGATGAAGGCATATTCCTAGGATACTCTAGTAGAGGTAAAGCATAAAAATGTTTGAATCTAACTATACATAAGATCATAGAAAGTGCACATGAGAGAATTGATGAGTTTGTAGAAAAAGAGTGAAAAAGAGAGTAGCAAAGAACCTGAAGACAACATAAATTTTATTTACTTTGAACTTGATATATTGAATAATCAAATTGGAATTCAATAGACTTCACCTCCCATGGGCCCAAAATCTCCAGAAGCACTTGAGGTGTAGCAAGTGTAACTTGACTCATAGTTTGAAGGACCTGAGTCATAGTCAAAAGCTATTGAGTTGTAGCTAGTGCAACTTGAGTCTGAAGGTCATGAGTCATAAACAGTGGGACCCAAGCATGATGAAGAAGATCATGGTGAGGCAAGTGAAATAAGCTCTAAATCCAAAGTACCTATACTTGCAAGATATGCCAAAAGGCACCATGAACCTAAGAAAATCATTGGAGACAAGTCAAAAGGTACAATGAAAAGGAAAAAATTGAAAGGTACATGTTTGCTTACTGAATTTGAACCTAGAACAATTAAGATGATTTGGATAATGAAAGTTTGATTGAAGCAATGAATGAAGAGATAGAACATATAGAAAGGAATAAGACTTGGACACTTGTTCTTAGACCCAAGGATAAGAATGTAATTGGCACAAAATGGGTGTTTAGAAATAATTTGAATGAAGATGGAGAAGTTTCAAGAAACAAAGCAAGGTTAGTATGAAAAGTTTATTCTCAAGAGGAAGGTATTGATTATGGTGAAAATCTTTCTCCTATTGTAAGATTAGAAGGTGTTAGGACTCTACTTACTTATGCTTCATATAAAGGATTTAAAGTGTATCAAATGGATGTATAATCTGCATTCTTGAATAGAATTATAAAAGAAGAAGTTTGCATAGAGCATTGTAGTAAGAAGGATATGGTTTTTAAACTACAAAAAGCATTATATGGTCTCAAAAAGCTCCCAGAGCTTGGTATGAAAAACTTCATAATTACTTAATGAAGATTGGTTTTTAAAGTACAAATGATAATAAAAACCTATACATCAAACAAGGACCAGATAAGAATATTGTGTTGTCATAAATCTTTGTGGATGATACATTGTTTACTGGAAAGGAGTAATGAATTTGAGATGTCAATTTTCGGAGAAATAAAATTCTTTGTTGGCCCACAAATTCAATGGAAGAGAGATGGTATCTACATTACTCAATCTAAGTATAGCAAGGAAATACTAAAGAAGTTTAGAATGGAGGATTCAAGACCAGTTGGAACACCTATGTCTACTAGACATAAGGTTTCCAAAAATGATGATTCTAAGGAGGTAGATCAAACCACATATAGATCTATGATTGGAAAACTTTAGTATGTAGTACATACTAGGCCTGATATTTCTATTGTAGTTGGTATGGTGGTAAGATTTTTGGCTAATCCTAAAGAAAATCATATGATGGCCATAAAGAGAATTGTGAGCTATCTAAAGGGTACTGGAGATTATGGATTATGGTACAAGAAAAGAAACAACTTAGATTTGAAAGCCTTCACTAATGCAGACTAGGAAAAAAATTTTGATGACAAGAAGAGCACCGATGCTGGAGTATACTTTCTTAGTAAGAAACTAGTGTCTTAGACAAGTAAGAAGGAAAATTGCATCTCCAAGTCTATAGCAGAGGCAAAATATGTTATAGTAGCAGTCAATTGTTCCAATATTGTTTGGTTCAAACAACGATTGGCAGGTATAAAGGTATCAAGGATCTAGTGGTTATCTTCTGTGATAACACCAATGCAATCAATATATCAAAGAATCTTGTGATGCAAACTAAGACCAAGCATATTGTAATAAAATATCATTTTTTGAGAGAATTGGTGCAAGACAAAGAGATGAGATTGGAATATGTGAATACTAAAGAACAAATTGCAGAAATATTCACCAAGTCATTACCTAAGGATGCATTTTTGTATCTAGGAGGTAAGCTAGGGGTTATACCCCTACCTAAAACTCACTAAATGTATTTTTGTGATGCATCAACCAGAGCATGTTGAAGATTAGTCAAGTTGATGCAATAATGAAAGGGTAGATTACATATGAATTTGTACATCTGGTATATTGAAATTCATTGAATATTGTCTTTGGCATAAGATGTCAAAGAGGGAGAATTTTGTTGTCATATCACAAAAATTTTATAAAGAAAGATTTTTCTATATCAGAGATTTTTTTTTCAATGTTTGAAGATGTCAAAGAGGAAGAGTTTTCTGACAGAGGGAGAAATTGAAATCAAAAGGAGAGATTGATGTTAGAGGTATTTCACACTAATGGAGGGAGTTCTCATGGATGAGAATTAGAATGAAACTAAGGATATTATCCTTAGTTTTATTTTTCTCTAAAATTTCATTGTATTATGACATGTTGTGTTGTCATCAATTCCAAAGATGGAGATTGTTGAAAATAATTGATTAATTGTATATTGTCTTTGATAATATACAAAATTTTGTATCTTTACCAGCCAGTGTCTACTGAGATCTCCAAGGAGATGACGACACTTTCATGTGTTTGTTAAGCATTCTAGTGTTTACCAAGTTTAGAAGACAATGTCTACTAAGTTCACTCGAGCACCAAAGAGAAGTTCACAGAAGTTTAGTGTTAACTAAGCTCACTCAATTACCAAAAGATGTTTACAAAGTTGTAGTGTTAACTAATTTCACTTGGTTAACACAGGAAAATCTTTTTAGAAGTTAGTGTCTACCAAGCTAGGTGGGCCAACAAAGGATTTTCTTGTTTTGGTATATTGAGTTTAATGGATTTTGTTGTTGGTTTTAGCTCACTGAAGAGATGAAGAGTTATTGTTAAAAGTTGTATTCAAGCTGACTTGATAATGTATATGATGTAACTATAAGGTCAAGTTGAAGATTGAATGTGTGAGAATGTGTGGAAGATAAGAAGATGCTTAGAGGAAGTGAATTGGAAGTAGAAGAAGAATATCCTTATTGGGTTGCAAAGATTAATCTAATCAGGAAGGATCAATTATTTGAGCTAGAATTGAGATCTGAAATCAATAATGTAGTTGCATCAGCAATCAGGTTATTTCATTGTTACTCTCTAACCATTGCAACAATGAATCAAATCTCTTAATAGAGTTAACCTAATAGCTATTTGTAAATCCTTTAACAAGGTGTAATTTCTAGATCAAAGTGTCTAAAAAACTCTAACAAAGGCCACTCCTAATAGGGTGATTAAATAGGACTTACATTTGAAGAGTGAAAAATAGTAACTAGTTGCAATTGGTGGTTTTTCCCAAATTGGGTTTGCACATTAAATCTTGGTGTCACTTGTGTTCATGTTATTTCTCCTATGTGTATTCAACTAAGTTAATTAATGTTAATCATACTTAACATCTTAAGATCTGCATGTTCAGTATTTATCGAGTTATAGTTGATATTATAATGCTTGTCAAGTTACATCATATTGTTAGTATTAATCGAGTGCATGTATGTTAACTAAGTGACAACAGTTTGAGTAGAGTTTACATTCTATATTGATATCTAAGGAATTTGGGATTTACCTTTTTGGTAATTGATTCATCCCTCCCCTCTTAGTTACTCCTCTTATATTTGCAATCCTTGAAACACTAATACTCGGTTGATCTTACCCCTTTGACTAGTTTGAACTCTTACCTTTATCTAATTATCTTCTTCACTTAATGCGTTGATTGAACAACAAATTAGCTTGTCAAGGACTAGATATTCAAATGTCCATTGTAATTTTATGATACTTAGCACATTTTAACTCAGCCTTTCACTAGGTCATCTCATGATCTTTTCTTTTTCAAATACTCTTTCATCAATCAAATGATATAGCACTCTAAACTATTAGTAAATGTCTCTCCATTAGGTTTTATACTTTGTATTACCAATAGGTATGACATCAATGACAATATAACAATTTATCCAATTATAGTTTCCAATATTTTGCCTCTTTAGCATTGATGGGAATACCTCGCACGATTCACTTACTATTCTAGTTACCATGCAATTGAAAATTATTCAATTCTATATACTTTCTAGTCCCTCTATGTTTGTGTTATCTCTTTCTTAGTTTCATTATGATTCTCACCATGCAAACTCGGGATACTCCCTTTAGAAACCTCAACATAACATATGTCAACCTCTTGACAAAAATCATTGTCTCGCTCTAATTTATGAATGGTAACTACCATCAAGTAGTCTTCTCCTTCTTTGTATCCATCCTAGTATGATAACTAGGTAAAACTATCCCTCTTTATATGGTAACTCACATATTCTCTCCATGTATGACCAAAATGCAAATGAAATTTACCCATATACACACATCTTCATGTCACTACTCTAACTAATAAAATAATGTCATCTCAACATCAACTCCTTGTAGCTTCTTCTATCCATATGTTATTTCCTTGTTTTTTGTTTTCATAGATTTAGAAAACTCCTAAAGTGCGACCTCCTACATCAATCTATAACATATTCTACTTAGAATAATTGATACAATGCAACATCTCTTCTTAGTTTTCTTCAGGTAGGGTTATGACTGATAACTTTCCTCTTAGATACTCAAAAGCATCCTTAGGTAGTGCATTATTGAATATGTCAGCTAACTATTCATTTGTGTTCACTTATTCCAATCACACTTCTTTCTTGTGTACCAGCTCTCTCAAGTAATTATACTTGATCTCAATATTCTTAGTCTTTGTATGCATTATAGGATTCTTTGATATGTTTATAGCACTTGTTTTATCACAATAAATTAAAATAGGTTCAATGATCTCTTCCTTCATGTCTTTCTCCAATTGCTTGATCTATATAATGTTTGAGCAATTCATTGCTGCAACAACATATTAAACCTCTATTATATATTGTGAAATATAGTTATGCTTCTTACTTGTCTATGAAATTAATCTTCTTCCCAAGAAGAAAGCTCCTTGATTTGTGCTCTTTTTTTCATCAATATTTCCCACTCAATCAACATCTGTATAAACTTTTAGCTCAAATTCATCACTTCTCTTGTACCACAATCCATAGTTATCTATACCTTTCAGGTGTCTTAATATTATCTCTAATTCAATCATATGATTTTCTTTGGGATTAGTAGAGAACCTATCAACAATGCTAGCTACTAATGCAATCTTTGGTCTTCTACATACAACATATTGTAGTTTCCCAATGATAGACCTGTACAATGTTTGATTAGCTTCGGCAAAATCATCATTCTTTGAAAATTTGTGTCTAGTCACTAAAGATGTTCCACTTGGTCTTGAGTCTTCCATATTGAATGTTTTTTAAAGTTCCTTGATATACTTTAATTGACTAATGAAAATACCTTTGGTCATCTAATAAACTTGCAAATTAACAAAGAACTTAATCTCTCCAAACATTGACATTTCAAACTCCTATTTCATTTGATCATAAAATGAATTGCTAAATGTATCATTTCCTCAAAATTTGATGTCATCAAAAAAAATTTCAACTACCAATATGTTATTTCTAGCTTCACTTTTTAGATACAGATTGTTATTTTAATTAGTCCCAACAAAACCAATTTTCACCTGGTAATTGTGTAACCTTTCATACCATGCTCTAGGGGATTTTTTTAAACCATATAAATATTTGTGTAACTTACATATCATATTCCTTTATTTTATATTAAAAAATCCTTTAGATTGTTCAATTTAAAATTATTCCTCTAGAATTCCATTCAAAAATGCAAATTTTACATCTACTTGGTACACTTTGAATCCTTTGTAAGCAACACATGCAAGAAAAGTCCTCACTCCTTCTGACCTTGCAACTTGGGAAAATGTTTCACAATAGTCAACCCATTCCTCTTATGCATACCACTTACAAACTAATCTTTCATTATTCTTTGTGACTTCACATTTCTCATTCATCTTAGTTTTGAAAACCCACTTAGTTTTAATCATACTTTTATCTTTTGGTATGGATACCAATCTCCCTATTTTATTCTTCTCAATTTTCTTAATTTATTCATTCATTTCCTTGATCCAATATTCATTCTCTAAAGCATCTTTGATAGATTTAGGTTCAGAATCACATAGTAAGCATGTGTCATTCTTCAGTCTCCTTCTTGTCATGACTCCAAAGTCTTTATCTCCAATAATTTGATCTGGTGCATGATCTTTTTCACATACTTTTCCAATATAGGTTTAGGTCTTGGTTCCTTTTTATTTTTTCCACTGGATTCTACATGTTCAATATCTTCTATTGTTTCTAGTTGTGACTCAACTTCCTTTTTATCTTGTTTGGTAGTCATATTCTATGACTTAGCTCCTATAGCCTAATGCTTGGCAGACTATTGATGCTTGGCAAAACTTTGAACTATAGAACTTGGATAGTTCCTAGCTCTAGATGCTTGGAAGCCAACTTTTTTGGTTTTAGTTAAGGTGTTAGGTTCATCTCCATAGATACAAAAAATATTTCTACAATGTTCAAGCCCTTTCTTGCATTATTCTTCATTTTTCTCTACATATTCATCAACTCTTATGTTTGCACTTTCCATAACTTTTTCACTATTATAATTAAAACACTAACAAGATTTTCTCTTAGTCAATTAACCTATAAATATATCTTCATCACTCTTCACTTCGATTTTACCTTTTCTTCCATCTTTCGATATGTAACACTTTCCTCCAAAAACTTTAAAATAATTTACATTTGGTGCATATCCATACCAGACTTTAAAAGGTTTTTTTTTTGTTCCTTTGTTCACTTGAACTTGGTTTAGAGTGTAGACTACAATACTTATAGCCTCTCTCTAGTATTTATATAAAATGTCATTTTCCATCACTAGTATTCTTGTAAAATGTATAATTGATCTATTCCTTCTCTCAGCTATAACATTTTGTGGTAGTGTCCTTGGTGCACTCATTTTCCTCTTGATTACTTTTTCATTGCAAAATATGTTGAATTTATCTAAGATGAATTCACCACTTCTATCTAATCTAAAAAATTTTAAACTCTTACCTATTTCGTTATCAACTCTAGCAAGATACCACTTAAACATTGAAATCCATCAAATTTTTCCTTGAGAAACATCATAGTCATCATCCTAGAAGTCATCAACAAATAGAATAAAGTATTTATCACCATAATAAATATATATTCCAATAGGCCCACACAAGTTAGTATGAACCAAATCCAAAATATCATTAGAAGAATAGGTCTTACTCTTAAAACTAGACTTTTTCATTTTACCCATTTGACATTATTTGCACATCACTTTATTAGGTTTTCTTAATTTTGGTAACCCTATAACTCTTCTCAATTTACTAATTCTTACCAAGTTGTCAAATTTCACATGACATAGCCTCTTATAACATAACCAAACATCTTCAGATAGATCTAGATAGATCAAATTACCTCTTGTTTCCTCTCCACTTCCAACTAGTTCACTAGTAGCATCATATATCTTCAAATTCTTGTTCTAGAAATCAAGTCTATAACTTGAACTTATCAACTATTCTACACTCAAAAAGTTATATTTCAAACCATAAACCCAATATGCATGATCACACTTGATCTTATTATTTAGTTTAATTTATCATTTACCTTTCACATAACATGGCACACCATTAATTTAACACTACTTCCATTATAATATTCTAGCCTATCAAACTTACTTACATCAGTAGTTATATGATGTGAGAAATCACTATCAATTATCCATCTATCATTCTTACTCACATTTGGGATCAATGTACAGTTTTCCCATCTGTTGGTTCATAGTTTGTTCTGTAGTTGTGGTTTACAACTTGACTCTTTTGATACCCAAGGTTTGGAGAAAAAAAAGGATGTCACTAACAAATGGGTCATTGTATGTGTTCTATCACTGCCCTCTGAATTACAAGGTACAACTCCCTTAGGACTTGGAATGATGTGCAATGAATATTCCTTTCTTAAATCAAAAGCTTATGACAAAATAGGCTCTTAAATTGAGAGTAGTAAAGGATAACTAAATTGTTTGTAGACACAAACAATTTAGGTAAAATGGATTAGGACAACCTATCACACCCAACTGAATGACTATAGTGGATTGTCTTGAAATTTCATGATCCTTTCTCCTATTCTAAAAGTAGATTAATCATCTAAATATGAAAGATGAAGGGAAGAAGAGATGAACATGACCACAAATGGAATTTCTTTAACTATTAGACTTAAGTGAAATGGAATCCAAGAAGTTTCTAATAGATTCATTCACATTTATTCTTCAATTACCAATTAAACTACTTTTAATGAATGCCATAGAATAAACAAGAGAAGCAGAACCACATGTGAGAAAGTAAATGGAATTACCTATACTATAAATACCATAGTTAAATGGAATCCACAAAGTGATCACAGAATCACATGTAATCATCCTTCAACTCTCAATGTAAAACTAATCAATGAATTGCATAGGCAACAAAACATGAACAAAAAGTTAGGTAAGTGGAATTATAGAGCCAATTCACTATCAAGTTTTTTGACCTTTTCTTTATCAGAAGAAATTATATTTTATATTTTTCTATTATTCCTCAGTTTTGGTAGTGCAACAGTCATACAATAGAAAGAAAATATGAATAAAACATGAAAATATCTAATTTGAAATATGGTATGGATGTGTGGCATCTTTACCAAAAATGATCCTGATCCAATGGCACCTATAAGAGCACCTAGTGACTATTTATCTTCATGTGGATTTAGAAACCCTACGAACATCTTCATTTCCTTCATATTCTATTATTTGCACCAAATCCATATAATTTGTATCTCAATGGTAATAGAAGGTTTAAATCTCCACCATCAATCTCCTATCAATGATAATGATTTAAGCATAAAAACCCTTTCATTTGAACCATTGTCACTTCTGTCTCTGACTCCCAACCATATGCTAGTTACTACCTTTCTCTATCATAGTTTCAAAAACTTTAGCCCTTACTTTTCCTCAAACCTTACGACCATACACCTTTTATTTTTTTATAACTTAATAAGCTCTAATGGTTTTCCCTTTCAATCACATGATCGTTTGACCTTCATATCTTTAAGAGACATATTTGCCATGTGTCTAAAATTCTTTATGCTCATGCACCTAGCCCCACTTAGCACTACTATATCACATAACTTTGACATTTCCTTTCTTACGATCTCCCTACTTTCATAGCTTCAAAAGCTTCTTTAGGAACATTTAAAATCACATGATCTTCCATTTATCATAAGATTGTAACCCTTAAAAACATTAGCATCTTATGTTCTTACGATCTCACAATCCTTCTATTTTTGTATGGTTATGGGTTCCTTTATAAGAATTTACACTTATATGCCCTTCATCTTATTGTAACATCGTATCATTTTACACTTACCATAAGATACTTATGATAACATGATAATAGGAAAATCATAAGATCAAAACCCTCATAACAAACCATCAATTTACTACAATTATATAGGATATTGTAAGATTAGGAGACTCAACACTTACCCTTATGATCCTTTGCCAACCTTTACTTTGTAACATTAGAAGAAGGAAAACCTTAACTACAAATGAAAATATTCAAAAAAAAAATGATTTAATGTTTGAATCTAGTTTGGGATATTTTCATGGATGGACTTGTACTTGTAGGAAAACTCTCTAAAATGAAGATGCACCATTGATATGATTTCTATGCTCACCCTTACTACCTTTGACCATATCGTTCACCATTGAACTATAGACCAATGCGAATATTCATCTCTAACATGATTTAAAATATAGAAAAATGGATAAAAAAATATTACAGACCTCTTCTCATCAAGGAAAGCTTGATTCCACCCAAATCCTAATCACCTAGACACTTGAATAATTGCATGTTTACATTATTTCCCACCTAGTTTTCTTGATGGGTAGATGAGAAGAAGATTTTCCTAGAGGTAACCTAGACTTAGACTCAAGACATTAAGACATTTAATTTAGTGCAACTTAGACAAAAAGGGAATGCAATTGAAAATTGGACAACAATTGGCTCTATCTAGGGATTAAGTGTGACAATGCTTAAAAGGATCCTAGAAATCTCTAGTTCTACAAAACAAGATTATAACCTGGAAATACAAAATGAATAGAATAATCTAGGAAAGTAGAAAAAACTAACTAAGAAAGTGAGAAACTAAGCTAAAGCAAACTGCATGAAAGAAAAACCTACCTAACTAGCTACAATTCAAGGGTTACCTGCTTCAATTTTGCATTTGATACAACTTCAAATCCTACCCATTATAAGAACATGGTAGGAGTTGTCTAGTGGGATATGCCAACTTGAAAGAGTTGTTCTGGTTCACTTGCATGATTTGAAATGTTCCTTTCCACAAAGATTGAAACTTGGAGTGCTTTTCTCTTGGTTCATGCCTCTTATCCCACAACAAGATGAAATCACCTTCCATCAATTTCCTTGGTCTTTCTCTTTTATCAAATAAATTTTTAACTCTCCCTTGATGTTTAGTGATTTTATCTACCATTTATTGTCTTTTCTCATGCAACTTGGTGAGATACAAAATTCTCTTTTCAAATCCAGCTTGACATATACCATCCTCAATTATAGTCTTCAATTAACAAGTGGAAAGCTCTAGAGGCAATGGAAAGTAAGCTTCTACTCCATATACTAACTCAAAATGTGAGATACTAATTTACCTTTTAGGTTTAGTTCTATCTACCCATAAGGCATGATGTACCTTCTTGTGACAACTATTCTTATTATCTGAGACCAATTTCTTTAAGATATTAATCAAATTCTTATTGCTAGATTTAGCCTGCCTATTTCCTTAAGAAAAATAATTAGAGGAATGACCAATTGGTATACCATTATCATAACAAAACTCAACAACTTATGAGGAAGATAAATAAGATGCATTGTTCATTATCAATTTCATAGGAACTCCAAATCTAACCAATATATGTTCTTTAAGGAACTCACATACCACCTCTAATGAGGTCTTCTTTATTGTCTTGGCTTCCACCCATTTACTAAAATAATCTATGGCAATAAATATGTATAAGTGTCATTGACTTGAAGGAGGATTGATTGGGCCTATGAAATCCAAACCTCATTTATGAAAAGGATCTTCAATCACCACTAGCCTAAGAGGCAAGGCAACTAGCTGAGGTTTACTAGTAAAGATCCTACATTTCTCACAATTGGTAACCCACTTATACACATCCTTAAACATACCAAGCCAATAGTGGCATTACCTTAATATTTTGAATGTAGTGATAGTAGAAGAGAAGTGTCATCCACATGGTTCATTATGAAAAGACTTTAAGAACTTCTCTTGTTTCTCCTTATCAACACATCTTAGAAATGTACCATCAATAGCTATCTGATACAAAACATCATCATGAATTACATACCTTAAGGCCTTTGTTTTTAAATCTCTCTACGTAGTAGTCATTCCATCAATGCACTTACCATAGGTTAGAAAGTATGCAATATTTCAAAACCAAGGATCTCAAAGACTTATCATGAGAACCTTTAGAGTATCTTCATCTTCAACTTGTTCATCTTCTTCCAAGGCTTTAAAAAGTGCATTTCCTCTCACAATTTTGGTTGGCTTGATATCAATATCACACTCTTGAACCTTTGCAATCCAAGCTCCTCTAGTATTGAAACCAACATCTTGTTGTGTCAAAATACTTTTCACTATAGAATCTGGCACATGTATGATTGAATGAGAGAGCAAAATATGAAACCTAATTTTTTTTAGAGCTCTCAGCACCACATATGCATGTTTCTCCATTTGTAAGTATCTCAATTCTTAATTTTTCAATGCCATACTCATGAAAGGGATTGGGTCTTCAATTCCTTCTTTGTTTTCCTGCATCAATATGGCTGACATGGTATGTTATGATGCAATAAAAATATATGATGAATTCTTTAGTATAGTCTAGATGAACAAGGACATGGGCTTTGGAAATAACACCTTTGATTTCTTCAAAAGTTCTTTTTCTAATATCACTCCATTTTAAGGCTTTATTACCTTTCATCATATCTATTATACACTTAACTATCTGAGATAAATCAAGCACAAACCTCCTTAAGAAATTTACCTAGCCAAAGAAAGACTTTACTCCATTTTTTCTCAATGATAGACTTAGTTGTTGAATGGCTTTAACTCTAGCTGGATCAATTTTCACCCCTTCTTGAGAGACAATGTGACCAATTAGTTTACCTTTTATCACACAAAATATTGATTTCTTGGGATTCAATGAGACACCATGATCTCTACACCTTCGTATCACACTTTATAAGTATTTTATGTGATCTTCTCATTTCTTGAAAAAGATTGTTAAATCATCAAGGTACACATCAATGATTTTATCCTTCAAATCACCACAATCAAAATTCATTGCATGTTGAAATGTTGCACATGCCTTAATTAAGCCAAAAGTCATCCTACTATATGAAAAAGTACCCCAAGGTGTGGTGAATGTTGTCTTGAACTTATCTGCCTCATCTACTTGAATTTGATTATACCCTAAAAAGCCATCTAACATAGACATCATCTCTAACTCTGCAACAATCTGCAAGAGGTGATCCATGTTGGGGAGTGCAAAGTTATCTTTGAGAGAACTTTGATTTAGATTTCTAAAATCCACACAAATCCTTATCTTGCTATTTCTCTTCCTTACTGGCATAATGTTAGCTACCCAAGTAGAGTGATGAATTAGATATATGATCCTAGCCTTCAACATTTTATCATTCTCCTTAAAGATTGCTCCTTCAACTATAGGGTTGTAGTTCCTTTATTTCTAACTGAATGGTTTTTGTCCTATCTTAAGGGGGATTTCATGTTTGAATTTCCCATCCATGAATTTTTTTAGATCTTCATAGCTCCAAGAAAATACATCTTGATAGCCATTGAGTAATTTCTTGATTTCTACCCTCTCCTTTTGTCTGCAACACTTCCCAATGTTTATCATTTTTGGAATGATTTTTGTCCCTGTATTTATTCCATCATACTCACCATAACTTTTCCTTTCTTATCTCTTTCTCTCTTAATGTATGCATTATGTCTATCAAAAAAAATTTCAAAAGAAATGAGATGAGATGGGATCTTGTTACCTTTCAATTAGATCATATTTGGCTTTGGTTTCCTTTTTACATTTGTTAATGGATCATTACTTGAACTAATGCTTCCTTTAGAATGTAGGCTCACAAAAGGTTCTTCCCCTTCAATGAATTGTTTTATGTGTTTATTGTCATAAAAAACCTACCAAGAATCTTCATTATCGAGAACATTGGGCCTGAATAGAACATGCACTGTATAGATTTGATCTTTGAAGTCAAGATGTGGTAGGAGAAAAGATGCATATACTACCAAATAATCTACTCTTGAATTTAATTCCATTGGTACTACTATAATTGAGAAAGCATCCAAACTTTCAATCTCATCCCATACTTTATCATGGTAGTTTTTCAATTTTTGGTTCTTTATTGCATATCAATTCTTCACTTTCCTTACCACCAATTCTACATCTCCTTGACTCTTGAATATCTTGAAATCTTTTTGTTTTTCTACAATTATGCCAAGGAGAAGGGCTTCATACTCTATAGTAGTGTTGGTATTCTTGAAATCTAACTTGTATGCCAAACAAGTTATTTCTCCACCAGGTGATGTCAAAACCACTCCTGCTTCTGAATGAACATTAGCACAACCTCCTTCAAATTCTAAAGTCCACAAATATTCACCATTAATTTTCTATGCTTCTTCTTGAATATCAAGGTTATCAAAAAATAGCATATAATTACCAAACTGCATTACTTGATATAAGATTTGAGATCTGGGATCATCTAATTTTAGGATAATGAACTTTTCTTTTTCTTCTAGTTCTAGTTTTTCCCTTTTGTTCGCAACTGGGATGATAGCATAGGACCGGTCTAATTATATCTCTCCCCCCTTGTCCTTGCAAAAAATTCTACTTAGGAGCATTCCATAACTTGTAGGGATGTTTGCCATTAGGATGGTGAGTTTTAGCCTTTTAGAAGCATAGGCAACTAGAGCAACTTGACCATCCTTTAATTGTTCAAGAAAGGGTACCTTTTTTGCATCCATTGAGTAACAACAACCAAAATTTTTAGTCAGGGGTAAACCTAGAGCTTTAACTATAGAGTTAGGCATGACCTTATCAAATACCCCTAAGTTTATGATGTAATTACTCAACCTATTTCCATTAATAAACAAGGAAATGTAAAAAGGACCTATTTTCTTATTTGGAGAAGTAGTTAAGACAATAGATTATTCTTCTTGAAACAACTTAGGCAGTGCAAGATCTTCATCAACTAGAGAGGTTCCACTAGTGCTAGCTTTACTATAATTACCAACATTAGCATTCATACTTTCATGACCTCCATCTTTATTATTAAAGTGCTCAACAAGTCTTTGAGGTTGATCAAGGTTAGACTTCAAATAATATAGTAAGGATGTCTAAGTTCTCTCCTCTTCATAGTATTGTATTATATCAAAATAATTAGATAACTTAACTTTGTGTTCCTTTTGTGAAGTTGAAGGTACCATGTCACTATCTCTAGTTTCTTTGTTTGATGGTGCCAAATTTTTGGCATGAACTAAATTGGAGGTTTGATTCTTATTCTTTTGACTCCTAGTCATGACTATCAATTGAGGTCCATCTAGAGTTGCAAAAAAACCCTCTCCACTCTCTGAATCTGATTCATATTCCAAATATAGTTTTTAGAGTCACTACAAGGAGTATGGTGATATTCACTTTTTGTGTATTTCACTTTTTTTTCTTTATTGTCCCCCATATTCTTATATCTAATCATTTGAACACATGTATCCCCATCATGATCTGCCCTTAAGTGGAAAGCACACATGTTTTGTCTCTTTGGAGCATCCTTTGTTGAGTAGGTGGTATTTGCAAAGTCTTACCTCCATTTGGATGTCTAGAACCTTCTCTATAAGGTTGGTGAAAATAATGAGTCAGCCTATTGATTTGTTTCTTCAATGAAATAACCTAATTACATAACTTTTGGAGAATAAAATCTATATTATTTGAAGTGCTAGCTACATTACCTATGGTTCCATATTGAAGTTCTCTTTTTCAAATTACCAAAGGCTATCATGTCATCTTCCATCTCCATAGCTAGCATTTGGGAATCTTGTAAATTTGCTACATTTTCTCTCCTAATTTGATACCCTAGATCAAGAAGCCTAGAGCTGAGTTAGAAGGTCTTCTTATTATCTTCTTTTGCAACACTTGTAGTAGGTATTCGCTTGATGAGTTTGTTAAACTTTGCATTAAAATACCTTATAGAAATGGATGGTTCTTTCTTCATTTGTGCCAATTGTAGCAACAACACTTGTGCATCTTTTGTACTTTTATAGCATTCTTCAAACCTTTGCTTCATGTCATTCCAATTTGTGATGCACCCTATAGGTAAATCTTGGAACCAATCAGCAATATTATCTACAAGATTTTTCACAAACATCTTAACTACCACATCTTCATGTTGAGGATTCACCACAACATAGGCTTTATAAAAAGCACTTAGGTGTTTTTCTACAAATATTGTGCCATCACCATTGAATCTTTGTAGATTTTTCCTTGATGCTCTTGGAAAGTCATTACTATCTCCAAGGTTGAGAGGACCAATTGCATTTCCCCAAGGGACTATATATTGGTATAATGATATGATTTTTTTGGAAAGTGACTAAAACATAGAGTGTTACACCATGCAACAACAAAGAATAAAAAATGGGAGGAATATAATTTCTAGAAATGGGAAGGGAAGAAGATTGACTTCACCTTTTTCTAGTAGAAACAACTATAGGCAAGTGATTTTCTTGGAGTTTCTTAGCCATAGATTCCCTTGTAAGCACTCTTCCATTTCTAAAAATATCTTCTAGAATAGAAAAGTTGTCCTTCTTAAATTCCTCATATATTGGGTCAATCCTTCCTCTTTCCTTGGCACTTCTAGTATACTTAGAAACTAGGATGAATCAACTACTTAGAAAATGGTGTTTTGAGTTTACCTTAACCCTTGTGATCAAGGAAACTTTACCAATCTTCAACTTTGAGTTAACTTCTCCTTTCCTTGTAGGTTGAGGCTGTAAAATTGGTATTAGGTTCTTATGGAAAATACCTCACTTCCACAAGAAATATCTTGCAACTCAAAATATATATGGAATTAAAGTGCAAACTAATTATGAAGAGAAATTCTTTAGATCTCTTTCATTTTTAATTCTCCCCAGTAGAATCACCAAAAACTATTGGTTGACAATTTGTTCTCTTATTGTGGTTTACAAGATGGCTCTTTTAATACCTAAGGTTTGGAGATATAAAAGGACATCACTAAAAAAAGGGTTAGTGTATGTGTTCTATCACCACCCTCTAAATTACAAGGTATGGCTCCCTTAGGACTTGAAATGATGTGTAATGAATATGTCTTTATTAGATCAAAAGTTTATGACAAAGTAAGCTCTTAACCTGAGAGTAGTAAAGGTTAACCAAATTGTTTGTAGACACAAAAAATTTAGGAAAAATGGATTAGGACAACCTATCATATCTAATGGAATGACTATGGTAGATTCTCTGGAAATTTTCTGATCCTTACTCCTATTCTAAATGTAGATTAATTGTCTAAATACAAATGTGGAAAGGAAGAAGTGATGCACATGAGGAAAAATGGAATTTCTTTAACTATTCAACTTAGGTGAAATGTAATCAAAAAATTTTCTATTAGATTTATCCACATTTATTCTTCAATTCCCAATGAAACTACTTTTAACATGCCATGGAACAAACAAGAGGAGAAGCAGAACCGCATGTGAAAAAGTAAATGGAATTACCTATACTATAAATACCATGGTGAAATGGAATCCATGAGGTGATCATATAATCACATGTAATAATCCTTCAAATCTCAATGCATAAATAATGTATGAATTGAATGGGTAGAAAAACATGAACAGAAAATTAGGTAAGTGAAATTATAGAGCCAATTCACTATCAAGTTTTCTGACTTTTTCATTATCAGAAGAAATTACATTTATAGTTTCATGTCATTCCTCAATTTTGGTAGTGTAATAGTCACACAATAGAAATAAAAAATGAATAAAAAATTAAAATATCTAATTTGAAACATGGTATGGATGTATGGAATCTTTCCTAGTGATGATCCTGATCCCATGGAACCTCTGAGAACACTTGGTGATTGTTTATCTTCATGTAGCTTCAAGAACCTTGTGAACATATTCGTTTCCTTCATATTATGTTGTTAGCACCAAATCCATTTAATTTGTATCTCAATAGTCATAATAGGTTTAAATCTCCACCATTTATCTCCTATTAATGATCATGATTTAAGCATGGCAACCATTTCATCTTAATCCTTGTCACTTCTGTCTCTAACTCCTAACCATATGTTAGTTGTAGTTTTTCTCTATTGTATCTTTGGAAACTTTAGCCTTTACTTTGCCTTAGACCTTACAAGCATACACTTAACATTGCTTCACATATTTGGAAGCTCTAGTTGTTTTCCCTTGTGATCCCATGATCATCTAACTTTCATATCTTTGAGAGACTTAATTTCCACATGTCTCAAATTCTTTAAGCTCATGCACCTGGCCCCACTCAACAACACTATATCACTTAACTTTTCATTTCCTTGGTTATGATCTTAGAATCTCCCTACTTTTGTAGCTTTGAAAGTCTCTTTAGGAACATTTATGCTCACATGATCTTCCATTTATTGTAAGATCATAACCCTTAAAAACATCATCATCTTATGTTCTTATGATCTCATGATCCTTCTATTTTTGTATGATCATGGGTTCCTTTATAAGAATTTATGATTATACACCCTTCATCTTATCATAACATTGTATCATTTTTCATTTAGCATAAGATACTTATGATAATACGATAATAGGAAAATTGTGAGATCAAAACCCTCATAAGAAACCCTCACAATGCTATGATTATATGGGATATCGTAAGATTGGGAGACTCAATACTTACCTTTATGATCCTCTTCTACTCTTTACTTTGTAACATTAGAAGAGGGAAAACTTTAACTACAAATGAAACCATTCAAAAATATTTGATTTAACATGTGGTACTAGTTTAGGAGATTTTAACAGTTGGACTTTTACTTGTAGGAAAACTCTCCAAAATGAAGATGGACTATTGATCTAGTTTCCATGCTCACTCTTACTACCTTTGACCAGATCATTCATCATTAAACTATAGACCAATGCTAATATTTATCTCTAACATTCTTTAGAATATAGAACAATGGATCAATAGAAATTATAGACCTCTTCTCATCAGGGAAAGCTTGACTCCACCCAAACCCTAATCACTTAACCACTTTAATAATTACTTGCTTACATGATTTCTTGTCTAGTTTTCTTGATGGGTAGATGAGAAGAAGATCTTGCTAGAGGTAACCTAGACTCAGAGTCAAGACATTGACACATTGACTTGACTACAATGTAGAAAAAAAGGGAATGTAACTAAAAACTGGGAAATGCCATCTTCATCATAATCATCTTTCATTGCAACATAACCAACTTCTTCATCATGATCATCTAAATTACTATTAGAACCATCCTCTTCAGCAATATACAAATATTTCTTACATTTTTCCTTGTAGTCTCTTTTGTTTTTGTTGCCTCTATCATCTCTTCTTCCTTTGTACTTTAAATCTTTCATTTCCTCTTTGTCATCTCTTTGAGGGTATCTAGTAGCAATATGACCAACTTTGGCACAACAGATAATAAGAAGTTTACCTTTGTATTTTCCTTTTCCTCTAGGAAGTCTTATTGCCTATAATGCTTCTAGTTCATCAAGGTCATCGTCAAATCCATTGTCACTTTCTACATACTTTATTTTCTTCTTTTTCTTACATCCATCAAAGATTAGTTGTTCTTTGAATACATATTCAATACTAGCAGAAGATTAATTATATAAATTTGACAAATAAAATGTAGTAAGTCTACCAATCAAACTATCCAGGGTGAGATCATTACTAGGTATACATCTCAATTCTTTAATTGCAGATAATCTAGTTGAATATATAGGATGTAAAGTCCTAAATATCTATCTTATCATAGTTTCATCAAATATAATATGTTGAGCTCATCTGATAGAATTCACCACTTCTTTGATTTAGCTACAATACTATGTAACATCCCCACCTTATTGCATTCTCATGTCATTAAACTTTCCTCTTAACCTTTCTTCATTAGATCTCAATACATTCTTATCTCCATCATGGATTTTTGCTAACCTGTCCTACATTTTCTTAGCAATAATGAATTCCTTCACAAGGGTTGTTGAAAGTTCAATAATCATTTGGTTATACTCCTACTTCTCTTTCATTTGTTCAATTTTCATAGGTCTATACACCTCAATATATTCATTATCCAAGTAATAAGATGTGAAATCTCCAATACCAAATAAGTGCAATCTCATTACCCTTTTCCATGCTAGGAAGTTCTCCTTTTTCATAACTTTCTTGGAAAGCACCAATGCTCTAATACCAATTATTCTAGTGATTTAGAATAACTAGGGGAGGGGGGTGAATAAGTTATCCTCAAGTCCAGATGTACCATTTCAACTTTAAAACACTTCAAACAACTTAAGGGCCTGTTTTGTAGCTAGAATTAGAATGGAATTGGCATTCATAATTCTTAAAAAATTATGATCCATTGTTTGGGTCTGCATAATTAGAATTGGAATTGGGAAAAAGTAGAATCTGGTATCCTCGTTTGACCCCCAAAATAAGAATTCCAAATTCCTCCAAAATACTTATTATTTGGAATTCCCATTTTAAATCCTATTTTTTGAAAATGAGGATTTCAACTAAAGTAAAATTTAATTGGGTTTAACATCTGGATGCCCATTTGGGGGCACCTATTTTTGTACAAATTTTTGAAATTTATTTATTTTAAATGGGGGGGAATTTTTTTGCTATTACTTTCTCATATGTTTGCCACATCCATGTGTTGATTCATTCCACTTTTCAAAAAGTAATTTTTTCTAGCTCAAGGCCATTGGGAAGTCAAATTTTTTTTAAAGCCAAGGCGAACAATTTTCTCTAAATGCATTGTCATTGTTGAGTAATTTATCAAGATTTTCTGCCTGATCCACCTTAGTAGTTACTACGAAAATTTTTGTTTTAAATAATTTTCAGTCAAGGTAAATGTATTGGATTTATATCATTATCAAAATTGAGTTATTTACTAGGCTCATGGTGCCTGATTAGTTCCTATAAAGAGTATTGTAATTTGGTTGTGTTGATTAGATGGAAAAGAAAACATCAAAATTTTCAAGAAATTACGTGTGATTGGTTGTCCATGCCAGAACATTTGTCAGAAATCTTATTTCCATTTGAATTTGGGAACTTCCTACATCCATAAGATACAACTGGATGAAAATATTTTGCATGCTATTTTGGCTAGTATTCCAATTCACAATGTGCAACCAAATAGAGAAAACTTGTATTCTCACAATGAATTGCTGGTCAACCAAACATTTCCAATTTGAATTCCCTAATCATAGTCTAGATTCCAAATTCCAAAATTCCAAAGCTAGCATTTTGAATGCCAATGCTTAATTTATATTCCAACAACCAAACAGGCCCTAAACAATCTCAAATACCCATTTGGTCTTTGTATCATGACATCAACAATTTAATAGTTCATGCAATATCTAACTCTATGTCTCTATATCTGTTGACTGACAATAAATAAAATACTATAAAATATAACATACAAAACAATAATATCCACACATAAAAATAACACTTTGACATCAAGATTTAATGTTGAAACCCAATTCGGGTAAAACCACCAAGTAACATACTATAAATTTTTGCTCTTCTAAAGTGAGCTTGTTTAAGAGCCAACCCTATTAAAGGTTATATAACACACTATTAAATGTGACCTTGTTAAAAGATCTAACCACCTTGTTAGGAGTGGCCTTGTTAGAGAACTTTAGAAAGTTCCATTAGAATGTCACATTGATTAAAGGATTTACAAAATGACTATTAGGTCAACCTTGATTAAAGGGTTTTCTATTGATCATGATCTACAATGGTTAGAATATAACAATAGGTTTGATCTATAATGTACAACTTACTTTGCAATTCATATCTCCATTTTCTCATCTATTGGTTCATTGATTGGCTTCCATTAATATCTCCATCATTGATCTACATGGCATCTCCTCAAGCAATCACTCTTCACAAACTCTTCATACTTTGCCTTTGTTGTTCTCCTCTTCACAACTTCTCTTTAAGATCACTAAACAAAAATGAACCAACCTCAAAATCTCTTTTTTATGCCTCCTTAAATAGACAATTTAGATCTTTTTCCACTTAAACATCACTGTTGATCTTAGGGTTAGATCAAAGTCATCAAATCCTTCTATCATTTTGTTCTCCTTCTACTTCTAGAAACTATTATTCAAATGACTTCCTTTGATTTCATAGCATTAAATATTTCAACTCATCAATCCTTATCTTCCATATGCTTTGACTAATTCAAAATTCCAACAGTGTTGGCCTCAAAATTAAATCTTTCTCAAACTATAACTTTTGTTGTCACTTAACAATCACTATTTTCTTCAGCTCGGTGTTCAATCTATAGCTCAAAAAACACTATAATTTCTCACTCAACATCAACGTGGTCACTCGATCATTACTAAATTCCTCCATATATTTTCTTGGAGATTACTAACACTTGGCTTCAACTATTTTTCTTAGCTTCTACTTAAGTTCCTTAATCCTTTGCTTCTTTTCCTTCATTGACCTTGCAACACTGATACTTGGTCAATATTATCCATTTGACTTTTTTAAACTCTTAGATTCATCCAACTATCTTCTTCACTTCATGTATTAATGAACAACACATTATCTTTTCAAGGACTAACTGTTCAAGTGCCTAATACAATTTCATGATACTTAACACATCTCAACTCAACCTTTCACTAGGTCATCTCATGATCTTTTTTTTAAAAATCCTCTTCATCAATCAAATGATATGATAGTCTACACCATTTTTAAATGTCTCTCCACTAGGATTGACACTTTGTCTTACCTATAGGTTTGACATCAATTGCAATATAAGCATTACTCCAATTGTAGTTTCCAACAAATAGTTCAGCTTCAACAACATAAACGTAGTGTTTGTGTTTATAATTTGAAGAAGACGTGAACTAATTAAATGTGTAAACCTAGATGATATTTATGCCTATTATATTTTTTAAAATAAGTGAACAAGAATTGTTATATTTTTTTAACTTTCAAAGTCCATTTTCTAATTGTTGAAAATTAGGGGTGAGGTTCCTAGCAAAAAAATATATTCAAATAATCTTTTTTTCTCTAATTTCAAAATATGTCTCATGTGACATGTAAAGGAAGCACCTCAAAAATAAAGATCCATTTTTTATGTATATTTTCTCTGTTATAACTATTTGAAGTTAGAGTTACCCAAAACCAACATTATTTTGTATGCCACCTAATTTTTCCTATCAAATATACATCATTCACAAAAAAATTATAATATTCTTGAAGAGGAATCTCCCCTCTAATGTTAAATATAAGTTATAAAAAATTTTGACTTGGCTTTTATTTTTTTCCAAACCAACATATTTTTTAATACTAAAATGTAAGAATTTCTTTATAATAATTGAGATTGGTGGGGGGGGGGGGGGGGGGTGGTTGGTGAGTGAATTAGTAATTCAAAGTCTCAATGTCCTATTTCATTCATCCAAGCTTTAAATTTTCTAATCAACAAGCTATTGTAAATCAACATGAAGCATAACACATAAGAAATCAACACATAACACAGTGATTTATGTGGAAACCCAATTTGGGAAAAACCACCAGTAACATGCTACTCAATTCTCACTCTTCTAAAGTGATGCCTTGTGAAAGGCTTTCCCTATTAAAGGCTTACAACACAGTATCAAATGTGACCTTGTTAGAGGATTTAACCACCCTATTAGAAGTGGGCTTGGTTAGAGGACTTTAGAACATTCACTTAGAATGCCACCCTGTTAAAGGATTTACAAATGGCTATTAAACCAACCTAAGTCAATAAGATTTCCATATCTAATACAATTGCTAGAGAGTATTAGAAAATTTTCACCTGACTACAACATACAACTTATCTTGTAGATTTTAGATCACTTCTTAGCTCATACCCTTGCCTAGCCTTCAATCTTTGCAACTCTTGACAACTTGGCCTCATTTCAAGCTTAGTCCTCTTGAGTCTTCATGCTCAATGTACTGGTGCAATCATCTCTTCATGACCACTTGTAGAAGTAGAGCCTCTATGCTCTTCCTTCTCCTAGATGTCTTCCCCTTAACATCCTTCTAACTACTTCACAGATTTGGCTCTTCAATAACAATAGTATCAGTAGCTCTATGCTTCTTGTTCTATGACTTCTTAAATAGAAGTCTTGGAGTACCTTTTCTTGCTCAGTTCTTCTATTCTTTAATTTCAATTCATATGGATTAGGTAGGATTCATTGCATCTAACCCATATTTTTTTTCATCTAGAAACTTCTTGAATAATCCTTTAGAATTTTCTCAAAAATGATTTACATAGGATTTTGTGCCACCAAATCATCATCTGTATCTTCCAATTCATTCACAAAATTCAATTTAACCACTTTGTCAGCTCAAATTTGGAAAATCTCCATCATTTGAAATAATGCAGTAGCTCAGTACTATTGAAATACTAATGCTCAACAAATACTGTGTTACTTAGCATCAACTCTATTTTTCCTAATGTTTGGCACCTAAAGATCATTCGACACCAACTATGAATTTTCTAATGCTCGACACCTGATCCTCACTCGACACTTGAAGATCACTCAACACACACTTGAATTTTCTATTACTCAGCTTCTACTGCAAATTTTCTTGACTTCAACTAACTTGCTTAGCATCCACTAATGATCTTAGTTTAAGCTTTGCATTCTACCTTGTTACAACTTCTTCCTCCAATGTTTCTAAGTGTGACCAACCTTTTTATTCTTAAGTATGTCATCAATACACCATCTAACCATTGTCTTAACTGATCCTTGCACTTCATTATAACATCATAACTCAACCTTTCCCCTTAGGTTCTCTTATTATATCTTGTTGATCAAATCCTCTTCATCAATCAACTAAGTGATATTACTTGGATCTTACAAGGAAATACCATCCCTACAAATAGCAAGTTTGACATCAATGACAAAACAATGATTGAAAACAATAGTCTTCCTTCTTTCCAACAATCTCCCTCTTTGATCTTCAACAATGAACTTTTCAATTAGATTTCCAACAATCTCCCTCATTGGCATTAATGGCAAACCAAACTGATCAACCATTAGACTAAACTATTTAATCACAAGCTTACTAAGTTAGAATAGTAAGTCAAATGCCAAAAAGTAAACTATAACTTCACATTTCCTTCTACTATTCTGATTGTTTCTTTTTAGCTTCTCCCTCTTTGCTGTTGTATCCTTATTCTTTGTCTTTCACCCTCTATATTTCTCTTCTTCTACTATTCTGATTAACATCTCCCTCTATCTTCATTTGATCAATATCTCACAACTTCTCCTGTTGATCCTTTTTGTTGTTGATTAGTTTTATGCTATTTCTCCCTCTTTGACAAAAATGCCAAAGACATATTAGCATCCTAGTATGCAAGTGTAGCTTTTATAAGTTTATTCAATTTCTCCCTCTATCACCTTGCTTGTGACTAATTTGGGACTTCAGCAAATCAACTACTTTACGTAGCCTTGGCTAGGGGTATCACCCCTAAATTACCTCTAAGATACCCAAAAGCATATTTAGATAGTGCTTTTGTGATGATATTAGCAATCTATTCTTTTGAGCTAACATATTCCATCTTGACTTGTTTTTCTTCCACCAACTCTCTTACCTAGTGATACTTGATCGCAATATGCTTAGTTTTAGTATGCATTACTAGATTCTTTGATATATTGATAGAACTTATATTATCACAATAAAGTATCACAGTCTTAGTTACTTCTTCCATTATATCTTGTAGAAAATGTTTGATCCATACAATATTGGTGCAATTTATAGCAGCTACCACATATTCAGCTTCAGTAGTGGACTGTGAGGTATTCTCCTCCACTAGTGTTTTTTCTATCATGAATGTTACCTCCCCAATCTGCATCAATGTAGGCTCTCAGTTCAAACTTTTCTTCAGCTTCAGTAGTGGACTGTGAGGTATTCTCCTCCACTAGTGTTTTTTCTATCATGAATGTTACCTCCCCAATCTGCATCAATGTAGGGTCTCAGTTCAAAATTTTCACTCTTCTTGTAGTACAAACTAAAGTCATCAGTTCCTTTTAGGTATCCCAATATTCTCTTCACTACCATTAAGTGATTTTCTCTTGGATTTGCAAAAAATCTTGCTATTATTCCAATAGCTAATGTAATGTCTGGTCTACTGTTCCAATCATTGACCTATACAATGTTTGATTTACTTTAGTAAACTCATCATTCTTAGATAGTTTATGGCCTATTTCCATTGGTGTGCTGTCTAGTTTTGAGTTTTCTAACCCAAATGTTTTGAGTACTACCTTGATGTATTTGGATTGGGTCACAAATATTCCATGTTTCAGCTAATGTACTTGCAATCCAACAAAGAATTTGATTTCGCCAAACATTGACATCTAAAATTCATTGTTCATTTGATTAGCAAAATCTTTGCATAAAACATCTTTTCCTCCAAATATTATATCATCAACAAAGATTTCTGATATCGAAATGTCTTTACCTTCTTCATCTTTGATGTACAAGTTGTTGGTGTCATCTATTCTCTCAAATCCTATCTTCATAAGATATTTGTGAAACCTCTCATACCATGCTCTAGGTGCTTACTTCAAATCATAAAGTGCCTTGTGTAGTTTGCAGACCATGTCCTTATTCTTCTCATCTACAAATCCCTCTGGTTGTTCTATGTAAACTTCCTCTTCTAGTATACCATTTAGAAAAGCAGACTTCACATCCATTTGGTATAATTTAAAACTTTTATATCTAGGATATGCAAGTAATGTTCTTACTCCTTCCATTCTTGCAATGAGGGAAAATGTCTCTCCATAATCCAATCCTTCTTCTTGTGCATAGCCTTTGCAAACTAGTTTGGCTTTGTTTCTTGTTATCTCACCATTCTCATCAAGTTTGTTTCTAAACACCCATTTGGTACCAATCACATTCTTATCAGCTAGTCTAGGAACTAAAGACCATGTTTTGTTCTTCTCAATCTGATCTATTTCTTCTTTCATGGCTTTATACCAATCATCATCTTGTAGTGCATATTTCACTATTTTATGTTCAACCTTACTTAACAGAGATGATTCACTCTTGAGGATATTCCTTTTCACTAGTCTGGCATCCTTGTCACCAATGATTTATCTGTAGGGTGATGTCTTCTTACATACTTGGCTAATCTTGGTTTAGTCCTTCTTTCCATGTTTGATCCTTCAGCTTTAAAGTCATTTCATTCTTCTTCATCAGGCACTTCATCATTCCTTTCATGTGTACTATTTTTAGAGTCAAAATGTGTATTTTCTGCATTTTGCAACTCAACTTCTAAATGTAGCTTAGCATTCATTGGTTGAGACTCGACAGATACTGAAGTTTGTTGTTGATTCCCAACTTGATTTCCAACATTTTCTTCAGCTGTCATTCCTTCAGAGAAGTATACAAAAGATCTATAATTCTCTGTTTTCTTTGACTCATCAATCTAAACTTCTGCATGCTCATCAAAATTTACATTTGTACTCTTCACAACTTTCTTAGTGTTAGTATTCAAACACTTATATGCCTTGCTTCTAGTGGAGTGTCCAAGGAATATGCCTTCATCACTTTTTGCATCAAACTTTCCATTTCTAGTATCTTTTAGAATATAGAATTAACAACCAAATACCTTGAAATGTTTAACATTGGGTGAGTGACCATACCACAATTCAAAAGGTGTTGCATTTATACCTTTCTTGACTTTAACTCTATTCAGTGTGTAGGCTATAGTAATTATACCTTCTCTCTAGTATTTTAGTACAACATTTTTCTCCATCATCAAGGTTTTAGCACAATCAATCACTGACCTATTCCTCCTTTTAGCAATACCATTTTTTGGTGGAGTTCTTGGTGCTAATGTTTGTCTTTTGATGCCTTTGTCATTATAGAATATTTCAAACTCTCTTGATGTGAACTCACCTCCTCTATCTAACCTTACGCATTTCAAGTTCTTTCCTATTTCCTTCTCAACTTTAGCCAAATACCACTTGAACATTTGAAATGCATCATATTTTTTCTTTAAAAACATAGTAGTCATCATCTTGGAATAGTCATCTACAAATAGCATTATGTATCTATCTCCTAGGTAGCTTTGCACTTCTATTGGACCATATAAGTCTATGTGGACTAACTCTAGTACCTCTTTGGAAATGTATGTTTTGTTTTTGAAACTAGACTTAGTCATCTTCCCTAGTTGACATTGTTTGCACATTGTGTTTTTAGGTTTCTTCAACTTGGGAAATCTTCTAATCTTCTTTCTATTGCTGATGCTAATCAGATTATCAAAACTAACATGACAGAAACTTTTATGCCACAACCACAAATCATCAAGTCTAACAAAAAGACATGTTGCATCTTCCACATCTAGGTGAAATAGATTACTCCTAGTTTTTTCACCTTTTCCTATCAGCTTTCCATTAGTGTCATAGATCTTGGCAATTTTGTTTCCAAATTCAACTTTACAACCTACACTGCCTAACTATGATACACTCAACAAGTTGTAGTTCAATCCTTCAACATAATATGCATTATCACATGATATTTTCTCTATAAGTTTAGTAAATCCTTTTCCTTTGATTTGACATGGAGCATCATTACCAAATCTAACACTATTTCCACCATATTGAGTGAAGGTAATAAACCTACTTTTATCTCTTGTCATATGATGTGAGCATCCACTTTCTATGATCTGTTTGTCATTCTTGTTCACACAAGTAACCAATGTTGTTGCTTCATCTTCATTTGATTCATCCTTCATAGCTACATAGACTACTCCATCATCATTCTTATCAAAATCTTCTTCACCAATGTAGCATCTCTTACCTTTTCCTTGTAATCTTTGTTTTCATCTTCTCTCTTATTCCTATACTTGTTTCCTTCTTTGCAGTTCTTCTTCTGTGGACATCTTGTAGCAATATGACCAACTTCCTTGCAATTTAAACATATGATAGGGAGCTAACCTTTGAATTTACCTTTTCCTTTATGGAATCTCCTAGCTAGTAGTGCTTCTAACTATTCCACATCTTCCTCATTTGCACTACTATCACTGGATGCATATTTTCTTTTTCTTCTATTTTTTTTTTTATGTAACCTCCTTAGTGCCTTTTATTTTCATCTTGGCCTTGAAAGTAGATTCAAGGATCTTAGGTCTATAGTTTTCAAAATTGGATAGCTCAAATGTAGTAACTCTTCCCACTATTCCTTTAAAGGTTAGTGTGTTTCCTTGTACACACCTCAGCTCTTGGATGGCTGAAACTCTACTAGCATAGATAGGAAGTTGAGTTCTTAAGTATTTGTTGGTGGTTGTTTCTTCTTCCAATTCTCCACCTAGACTTCTTATTACACTTACAACTTCTTTCATTCTTGCAACATATTGGGTAGCATTTTTACCCTCTTCCATCTTCATGTCATCAAACATTCCTCTTAGGCTTTCTCTTTTTGCTCTGTGGACATTCTAATCTCCTCCATAGTTTTCTGGTAAAGTTTTCCACATTTTGAATGTAGTGTCATAGTATTTGATGTAATTCCTCACACGAAGATCACTTCTTAGCTCATACCCTTGCCTAGCCTTCAATCTCTACAACTCTTAATAGCTTGTCCTCCTTTCAAGCTTAGTCTTCTTGAGTCTTCATGCTCAATGTACTAGTGTTGGAAATATTTAGGATAAGGTAGGTTACTGAGAGGGGAGGGGTGAATTAGTAACTTATAAAACTTTTATCTTATTCAACATTTTAACCATTCACCATTCATTCATCTAAACTACTGCATAATTGAAGGAACAAACATTCATTGCATATGTACATAGAGATTTGGTGACCCAAAAAACTTCCAAATAGAAAGTAAAACTAGGGTGGGGATGGTACCCAGAACACTTCAATACTACAGTATAAAGTTGGCAAGTTAAGGCTTATAATGATCACTTCTGGTGATCTTCCCTATTAGGAGCAAGTAGGACTGCTAGATCCACATTGTTAGAGGATTTACAAACATACAGTGAAGTATGCACTCTGTTAGGAGATTTACAAAAAGATTTTTAGGTCCACCCTATTAAAGGATTTATGAACTAATTCACCTGTTATGATGAAGCAGTGGATTTACTTACAACTTTTTTTTGATACGATCCTTGATGCATTGATCACCTGATGTGATACATATAAATTTTCTACTCCTATGTTGACCTTTTTGTGTTCCTTTTTTATTCTGCTGCTAGTTTTTAATATCCTCTATACATGCGAACATCAATCTTTTCTTTTATACACATCATGCCTTTTTATAAATGATTACATATATACCATTCCAATATTTACAATTACAAGGTTGGCCAAAACATAAGTGAACAAAGTATTATGTCTGAGTCAGCCAGATAGTAGAAAACTTGGGTTCCTCAAGCTGACTCGGTGACCTTTTGATACTCGAAATCTACTACATTACTCAACATCATCATGCACTTCATAGAAGTAGAGGCTTGGTTCATACTAGCCACACAACACTACTTGGAACTCGGTAACCATTGGTGACTCGGTAGATATAGTGTCACTCGGTAGAAGCTAACTTCTTCGTTTACCTTGCTTTGCTCGGTGAACACTGAGTTCTTCATTTACCTTGCTTTGCTCGGTGAACACTGAGTTCTTCATTTACCTTGCTTTGCTCGATGAACACTGAGTTCTTCATTTACCTTGCTTTGCTCGATGAACACTGAGTTCTTCATTTACCTTCCTATGCTCGGTGAACATTGCTTACCTACTAAACTTTATAAGGTAACCACTAAATGCTTGGTATACATTGTAGACTAAGTGATGAGCTCAGTAAGCATTTAGAACTGAATAAGTGTTTGCACTAATGAAAAATATATCATAATTCCAACAACTAGTGCAATCATCTCTTCATGACCACTCATAGAAGTAGAGCCTCTATGCTCTTCCTTCTCCTAGATGTCTCTCCCTTGACACCCTTCTAACTTCTTCATAGGTTTGGCTCTTTAGCAATAATAGTATCAACAACTCTATGCTTCTTGGTCTATGAAATCTTAAATAAAAGTCTTGGAGTACCTTTTCACACTTGGTTCTTCCATTCTTTAATTTCAATTCATATGGATTAGGTAGGATTCATTTCATCTAACCCATATTTTGTTTCCTCTAGAAACTTCTCGAATAATCCTTTAGAATTCACTCAAAAATGGTTTACATAGGATTCTGTGCCACCAACTCATCATCCTTGTCTTCCAATTCATTCACAAAATTTAATATAACCACTTTGTCGGCTCATATTTGGAAAATCTTCATCATTTGAAATAATGCAGCAGCTCGGCACTATTGAAAGGCTGATGCTCAGCACATACTGTGTTACTCAACATCAACTATGTTTTTCCTGATGCTTGGCACCTGAAGATCATTTCGGACCAACTAAGAATTTTTTGATGCTCAGCACCTGATCTTTACTCAGCACTTGAAGATCACTCGGTACACACTTAAATTTTTTGTTACTCAGCTTCTACTGAGAATTTGCTCGACTTCAACTAACTTGCTCAGCACCCACTAATGATCTTAGTTTAACCTTTGCATTTTACCTTGTTACAACTTCTTCCTCCAATATTTCTAAGTGTGAACAACCTCTGTATTCTTAAGTATGTCATCAATACATCATCTAACCATTTTCTTAACTGATCCTTGCACTTCATTACAACACCATAACTCAACCTTTCCCTTAGGTTCTCTTGTTACATCTAGCTGATTAAATCCTCTTCATCAATCAACTAAGTGATAGTACTTGGATCTTACAAACAAATATCATCCCTACAAATAGTAGATTTGACATCAATGACAAAACAATGATTGAAAATAACAGTCTTCCTTCTTTCCAACAATCTCCCTCTTTGATCTTCAACAATGAGCTTTTCAATTAGATTTCGAACATAAAATACCTACTTGCAGTATTCATATATCATAATATATTAGATGTAATAAAAATACTATAAACTTTACATGACCATAATGATGACTTTGAGCTATTAAAATGGTACTTTTAGTTTAGTTTAGTTTAGTTTTTTTTTTTTTTTTAAATATTAAATTTAGTTTTGATGGCGAAATTAGCCACAAAAAATAGAAGTTTTTCAACTGTACAAATTTTTCATATTTGGCTACCATAAAGGATGCCACATAAGTGACTTTGGCTTAACCAACACTAGTTAGCCCCAATTGATGATATAAACGAGAATGTTATGAATGTATGTGAAAGAGTCATATCAGTTGTTATGTTGATATTTATGTCCAATTGTTAGTTGATTAGACATTATGCTCTAATTCAGTAGAGAGATATACCATTTGATTGATGAATAGGATTTAAAGAAAGTATGTTGATGGTAGAGTTGATAACTATGGTATTCAATGGGAACTTGAATGAGTTGGGCAGTGATAATGTAATGTTGGTTTGATTTTTTTACAATCATGTAATCTTTTAATATAATGAGCTATACAAGTTACACTAAGTAAAATGCTAAAAGACGGAATATAGTATTCACCAAGTGACTACAATTGTCATCAAGTCGTTGGCAAAGAAAGTTAAAGATCAATGTTAATCAAGAAATTTTAATGTTAACCAAGTATTAATCAAGTGATGTATTACCTAAGTGAAGTTTTATGTTCACTCAAAAACAACTTGAATAAAAAGTAAATAAATATGAAATTTGAGGCTGACTTGTGATAAAAATTAAGAATTTCAAGATGTTCAAAGGCTAAGGTGAAAGTTTGTTAATAGATCTATGATTGGAAAAATATAACAATGCTCTGATGATGGAGATTGAAGAAGAATAAGGATGAGCACAAAGTTTGATGAAATTTATATTTTCTAAATGATTGAATGCAATAAATTTGAGATCAACGATTGTAGTTAAGCGGTAAAACCTAGAAGAATCTGAAAGCAAAGTGTAATGCCTTGCCAAGGAACTAAAATGATAACTCCAAATGTTACTAAGCTTGGTGAATAATTTTTTTTGAATAATTTTTCTTTGTTTTTTAAATAAATCATATATTTAGAATTCCTAACAAGTTTATTTATTTGTTTCTTACTTAATTTCCTTTCTAACATCTCATCCTTGCCTTATAAATTAATCCATCTATTAGTCTTATGTTTGCTTATGATATGATATATTATGCATCTTAATATCCATTCCCAAATTAGGAACTAATGTACAATAATATACATGAAATAGATTTAAACTATCAACTATAGATGTAAACCAAATTAGCTTATATTCATTAATTACTTAGATTGTTCATTTGACAACATGACATGGAAAGTAAATGGCTCTTTTATACATTCATATGTATACAAGGAAACAAACAATGTCATGGTATCATCATAGCTTTTCATCTTTGAAATAACAAAATATGTTGACATATCCCTTCATTTTTTCTTGAGATACCCTTTACCCTTTTACATAGATTTTGAATTCATGATACATATAAAATTTTAGTTTCTTAAAGGATTTACATTATAATATTACATGAATTTTTTCCAAGGAAATGTAACATATAAACTTCAAGAAATAATCTTCAATCACTATTCCACAATGATCCATATAAAGCCATTCATGAAAAATTAAAGAATACCTCAAAAATATTTTACCACCAAACCATGTAGAGCCATAAATGGTCCACTCCCCCAAGCTAGGAGATAAGACCATTATCTATGTAGGTTCTAAGGTAATCTAAGACTTATACCCCAAAATCAAAGTACAAATATAATATAGGGCCACACAAATCACAATGCCTAAATGAAATCACAAGGCAAATGGAAAACCTAAGGAAAATATAGAATTAGGGGTTCAACTGCATCTAGGTGTTTGCCATTGGATTGTATATTCCCCTATTTTTTGGATCATTCACATGGGTTGAATATCATCCTACATAGAATGTCTCCTCCATAAGTACTCCAATAGGACATGTATGGAGCAATAATGTTGGGATCATTCACCTAGGTTAGGAACTAGTAATCTGCATAGGATGTGTTAGATTGTGGTTACTGATCAGAAAAGTAGTGTACATATGGCCAACATATGTAACCCTAAAATGTTGTAGCCATGGCTGATGTTATAGTTGACATATGGTTGACATGTTGTAACCCTAAAATGGCATAAAATACTTGTATAAAAGGGTTTAGGGTTAGGTATTTTCATTATGTTGTGATGTGAAATTTCTTCTTGTGGTGGTATTGAGTTGTAAGGGATTACAAATTGTAATCAGGTTGTAATCACTTGATTGTAATAATATTGGACTTGTAGTTTGGTGGATGTAGCCTAGGGATTGGGTGAACCATGTTAAATCTTGGTGCCTTGTGTTCATTTCTGTGTGATCTATTATTTTCTGTTATTGTTTATATTTGCATGTAGTTTTTATTTTTGTCTGTGGTTTATCCTAACAAGTGGTATCAAGGCCAAAGTTATTTTTCAATTATCCTCTGCAAGAAAGTTTCATAGTTGAGTGGGAGTCTCACAATTGAGTGGGAGTCTCACGGTTGAGTGGGAGCAATGGCATATGAGGGTAAGCTAAGGGTTGATAGGTTTAATGGGCAGAACTTCTAGTTATGGAAGATGCAAATGGAAGACTATCTATATTAGAAGGATTTATGGAAGCTGTTGGAAGGAAAAGTGAAGAATCAGTGATTGGGTGAACCATGTTAAATCTTGGTGCCTTGTGTTCATTTTTGTGTGATCTATTATTTTCTATTATTGGTTATATTTGCATGTAGTTTTTATTTCTGTCCATGGTTTATCCTAACAAGTGTATCAAAAGAAAAATGAAGGAGATAAATTAGATGGAGACAAGGAGGAAAATGTGGTAAGTAAAAAATTTGAAGAGGATCCTTTGCTTTTTTCTTTAGAAAGTGTTGATGATTCATGGGTTTTAGATTCTGATGCTTCTTTTCATGCTACACCTATAGACGTTATTTCATTGATTATGTCCAAGGGGATTTCGGGCTTATTTATTTGGGGGATAATGAAGCTTGTCAGATTGTTGGAAAGGGAAAAATTAAGATTAAGTTGTAGAATGGGAATCATTGGCTGCTACATGAGGTAAGATATGTTCCAAGGCTAAGTAGGAATTTAATTTCAGTAGGGCAACTTGGTGATGAGGGTTGTGTAGTTACTTTTAATGATAAAAATTGGAAGGTTTCAAAAGGTTCCCTTGTGGTAGCAAAAGGTGTGAAAGTAGGCACCTTATATCTTTGTACAGGTCATATTGTTCCTTCTACTTTGATTGTTTCAGAGAAAAATGAATGTTTAGGAACAATTGTTGTAGTTGAGAAAGGAGAACAAATAACTGCTACAGATTATGATACAACGTTGCGGCACAACAAACTTGGGAACATGAGTGAGAAAGGTATGAAAGTACTTCATTCAAAGGAAGTTTTACCAGGTCTAAAATGTGTTAATATAGACTTTTGTGAAAGTTGTGTGTATGGAAAACAAAAGAGAGTGAGTTTTGTAAAGACTGGGAAGGAAAACAAAAAGGAGAAATTAGAGCTTGTGCATACAGATGTGTGTGGACTAGCTCAGGTATCTTCCCTTGGTGGCTCTCATTATTATGTTACATTTATTGATGATGCAACTAGAAAAGTATGGGTTTATTTCCTTAGACAAAAATCTAATGTATTTCAAACTTTTAAGAAATGGAAATTCTTGGTTGAAAATGAGATTGGTAAGAAATTAAAATGTCTCAGATTTGATAATGGTGGTGAGTATTGCAGTCATGAATTTGAAGATTATTGCTCCACTAATGGTATTCATAGATAGAAAACTATTCCAAGGACTCCATAGGAAAGTTGAGTGGCTAAATGCATGAACACGACTATAGTGGAGCATGCAAGGAGCATTAGGTTGCATGATAGGTTGCCCTTACACATGTGGGTAGAGGCTATCAATACTTTAGTATATTTAATTAATAGAGGTCCCTCTACTCCTTTGGGTTGTGGTATTCTAGAGGAGTCATGGACTAGTATGAAGGCAAGTTATTCTTTTCTCAAGACCTTTGGTTGCGAAGCTTTTTCTCATATAGACTCTGAAAATAGAACCAAGCTAGAAGCTAAATCAAAGAAATGTGTCTTTTTTGGATATGGCATTAATGAATTTGGTTATAGGCTTTGGGATTTTAAAAATCATAAAATTGTTAGAAGTCGAGATGTCATATTCAATGAGAAAGTGTTGTACAAAGATCTGTTGCAACAACATGAGAAGAAAGAAGATGATTATGTAGTGTTGGATGATGCTCCAAAAGTTGATGTTCCAGCCATTTCTCATGATGTGCAACAACTGCAACAACAAATACCACACACACTGGTGAATGTTAGATAGTCAACAAGGAAAATTAGACCTCCACAAAGATTTTCTCCCTCTTTGTATTCTATTTTACTTACTGATGTTTGTGAACCTGAAAGTTATGATGAAGCTATGCAGGTGGATACTAAGATTTAGTGGGAGTCTGCAATGAAAGATGAAATGGACTATTTGCTGAAGAATAAGACATGGGATCTATGCAAGTTGCCTATAGGTAAAAAGGCTTTATAGAATAAGTGGGTTTATAGGTTGAAAGAAAAGGAAGGAGGTCAGAAAAGATTTAAGGCCAGGTTAGTTGTAAAAGGATTTGCACAAAAAAAGGGAATTGATTTTGATGAGATATTTTCTCCTATTGTTAAAATGACTTCTATTTGTACTGTTTTAAGTATTGTAGCTACTAAAGATTTTCATTTAGAGTAGTTGAATGTTAAAACAACCTTTCTTCATGGTGATTTGGATGAAGAAATATATATGTCTTAGCCACAGGGTTTTGAGGTCAAAGGTAAGGAGAACTTAGTGTGCAAATTGAAGAAATTTTTATATGGCTTAAAGCAAGCACATCAGCAATGATATCTAAAATTTGATAGATTTATGCATGAGCATGGCTATAACATGTGTCATTCAGATTATTGTGTTTATTTTAAGAGGTTGGATGATGATAGCTACATTATTTTATGTTTATATGTTTATGATATGCTTGTAGCTGGGTCTAACATGGATCATATTAAGGGGCTGAAATGCCAGTTAGCACATGCATTTTCTATGAAGGATTTGGGGGCAGCAAAAAAAATCCTTGGTATGAAGATTTTTAGAGATAGGAAGAACAGAAAATTGATGCTATCTTTGGCTAATTATGTTGAGAAGGTGTTGTAATGTTTCTCTATGGAGAATGCTAAAGCTATTAGCACACCTTTACCTGGTCATTTGAAGTTGACTAAGGAGATGTGTCTTAAGACACAAGAAGAGGAGGATAAGATGTCCAAGGTACCCTATGCTTCAGCTGTAGGAAGCTTGATGTATGCTATGGTATGCACTAGGCCATATATTGCACATGCAGTGGGAGTCGTTAGTAGGTATATGAGTCATCCAGGATTTGAGCATTGGAATGCTGTCAAGTGGATTCTCAGATATTTGAGAGGAACATCCAATAAATTTTTACACTTTGGGGGCTCTACTATTGATTTTTAGGGCTATGTTGACTCAGATTTGGCAGAAAATATTGATACCAGGTGGAGTACTATAGGTTATGTCTTTACTATTGGTGGGGCAGCCATGAGTTGGGTTTCTAGGTTATAGAATATTAATGCTCCATCCACTACAGAGGCAGCCAAGGATATGATATGGCTTTAGTTCTTCTTGGAAGAATTGGGACATCCTCAGAAGGATAATTATTTGTTCACAGATAGTCAGAGTGCCATTCATCTTGCAAAGAATTCAGCTCTACATTCTAAGACAAAACACATAAAGTTGTGGTACCATTTCATTTGGTTATTTTTTGAGGATGGAAAGTTAAAGATAGAGAAGATACATACAAATGATAGTCCAACAACTATGTTGACAAAGGTTGTAACAAGGGAGAAGCTAAAATCCTCTTCAGCATAGGTTGGTCTTCTAGAATGAACATGGATAAAAGAACAATAGAGTCCAGGGTAGTTTGATCCAGTGGGAGCCCCATGTGGTAGTGGTATTGCTATAGGATCAGTCTCCAAGTGGGAGATTGTTGTTTAGTGTGGAGCCTAATTAGTCCCCAAGTGGGAGATTTGTTAGATTGTGGTGATTGATCAAGAAAGTACTATACATACTTCATAATTTTTTTGGGGTTCGACCGTGATCGATGTTGTAGCTGACATATACCCAACATATGGATGACATGTTGTAACCCTAAAATGGCATAAAATACTTGTATAAAAGGGTTTAGGGTTAGGTATTTTCATTATGTTGTGATGCAAAATTGCTTCTTGCAATAGTATTGATCTGTAAGGGATTATAGATTTTAATTAGGTTGTAATCACTGTATTGTAATAATATTGGACTTTTAGTTTGGTGGACGTAGCCTAGGGATTGGATGAACCATGTTAAATTTTGGTGCCTTGTGTTCATTTCTATGTTATCTATTATTTTTTGTTATTGGTTATATTTTCATGTAGTTTTTATTTCTATTCGTGGTTTATCCTAATAAGACGTCCCCTCTCTGAGTACTCCAACACTACTCCTTAATCTCTATTAATATGACACCCAAACCCTTCCCATAAATTTTTAATTATGTTATCACTTGTTAACCAACTCATATATAGAGCCAACCTATACAAAGCATTAGTTTCTAGGCATAGGATCCCTTAGAAACCACTTTTGGGTCAAAATACCTATGGTGAGTTGTATTCACCTAGGGTTACTACCCTACTCAAAAATCAAAATCCAAAATAATAAAAGACTTTAGGGGGAAAATTTCCTAGGGTTTCATAACCCTAGTTTAAACAAGACCCTAACTCATCATATAAGCCTCATAATACCTAAACACATAAACACTACTAATGTACAAAAACTATAATAATATGTCTTTATGATTATTCTAATGTTAAATATAATTGATATGCATTACAAAACAACTAGACATACCTCTAGTGTCTTAAAACATAATTGGGAGCATGAAAACTCAAATAGGAGGTCAAACTAGTTAAATACCCCCAAATCAAGCATATATAATTCTAAAGCATATAATATAAACATGTAGCATGCATAAGAAACTATGGATTTAAACATAGGAAAGATATCACAATAAAATATTCCATGACTTGGGTTACCAACAACTCTTTAACATAAAATAACATATCTCCAAAAACTAGTAGCTACAAACCATAGGAAAATACATATTATTTTTCACAAATAAAAACTCAAAACATCTAAATAACTATAGGAATTAAATATATAATTATAGTGCATTAAGAAAACATAATAAATAAATCTATATTTAATCAAAAAAATAATGGAATTAATAAGTTCAATCCATACCTCAAGTCCTATGGAGATTCAATAGATTTAGGAGCAAGGAGACAAATCCACTTGAGATGCATCATTAAAATCCACTCCAATTTCACAAACCTCCATGGTAGGAGAAGAGTAAATTATACAATTATAAATACCTCTCTCAACTGTTGAAACTCTCACATATAACTCTCTTGAAAAAAAGGAAAGAAACTTACAAATCCTTAAAGAATTATACTCATAAGCCCTTCCTCACATATCATTAATTTCTCTGTATAAAAGTATCCATGAAAAGTACAACCAATGTCTCATATATGTTCTTGAATAGCTTTCATACCTCTTTTGATGAAAAGACACTACCCATTTAAATAAAAGTAAATCTTAAGTTGCTTTAGTTTATGTAATTAACTACCATTTTACAAGTTGTTTAAGTATATTAGGAGTAAATTAAGGCTATTTTAGGGGTATATAATGAATAAATAGTCCAAAAATATGTGAATACCCTCTCTAGTTCTTTATACTCCATTTTTTTATAAACATCATTATATTTATATTTTGATCTCATATTATTCCACTTGAATAACACCTATTACATTTTGTTCTTGAATGTATGTTATTATGCCTCTATTTATCCTCTTATAAATACTTATGATTTTTATTTTATCGATTTTATTTCTTTATTTTCATATTCTAATAAATTTCTATTTATATCTAAGTGTGTAAATAAGTCACTCATAAATAATTTATAACATAAAAAAACTCTTAAATACATTAACTATGTAATTATGTATATTTATATAGGTATATATATGTGTGCACCCATATACAATTATATAAATATACCAAAGAAATGTCATAGATAATTTATATAAAATATCCAAGTCATGAACACATAATTCTAAACATCAAAATCCATCGATCAAACCATTAAAAGTAATGCTAAAAACATAATCCCTAAACTGGGTGACTGACCTAATATTATATTTCTAAGGATATTAGGATGCTAATATGGATCATGGTTCCATCTCCTTTTACCAACAACTGGTTCAATGATTTTAAGGAATGCTCAGACCTATGTAGCTAGGTGAAGTCGGTGCCTAGTACCTACACACACCTACATAACTGACCAGAATATACAACACACACACACACATGTATATAAAAAAAAAATGATAGGAAAGGAAGGAGGAATCTGATAGCATGTATATCTTCTGAAGAAGTGAGTATGACTGTCTCCCCTAATCTTGAAGACATGCCAAGAAGGGTAAATAAGCACATATATAAGTCATCATAGGTTAGCTTAAGAATACATAATAATCAAAACATTATAAAAAGGGTATTAAAATCATACTAATAAATTTAGAATAGTTTATAAATAATTATACAAATCAGCCATATACTTAGTCTCCTAAAGATATTATATAAAACATGATCAAGTGTCTAATGTAAATAATATCTAACATCAAAAGAAAGAAGGATATGTATGATAAGTATAGAAATGATTCTAAATGTATTATGACATAAGTACTTAGTTTATTATTAGTTTTTGAGTAGATAGGTACCATTTTTGTGTTACAATTGTGGGATGTTGTTTAATAGTTTTACTTATACATGAATTCATCAAGTTTTGAAATCAAGGAGTGCTAAAGGAACCTTATTGCCCAACATAGTCCAAGTGAGCTTATACTATCATCAAAATCTATGCATATTTGGTAGGGTTAGAGGCATATTACCCAGAGAGACTACTATTTATGGCCATGATTGAGCACACTTTTGGTTGCTTATCATTAGTGAAATTGTTGGTGAAAGAAGATCAAAGTGAAAAGTTGTTGAAGTTGAAAGAAGCAAGGAGAACTAAGTAGAATAGAAGGAAGATCTAGAATTAAGTGCAAAGTGAAATAGTAAAAGCATGAATCAACTAGAAGAAATAGAGTAGAAAGAGATGAGCATTACAAAGATCTAAACAAGCAACGTAATGTTAAACCTAATAGATCATTTGAAGTGATACTTTCTAAAAAATGTAATAGAAAAATATTTTAATTGACTGGACCTAGAAAAGAATATGAAATCCTATATGGTAACATGGATTAGTCATTTTTATAAGTTCTTTAAAGTGGGTCACTCTTTAGATAGGACAATGAGTGATAAGGTTTAGATGATGTTTTGGTATAAATTCTTTAACCAGGTTACATTAATAATATGTATATAAACCTTTAACAAGTTTGGATACTAGCAAAGCTCACTTTAGAAAAGTGAAGTTTTTGGGGTTGTCAATCCCAAGTGGTTTTTCTATTTATAGGTTTTCCATGTTAAAAATCATGGTATCAAATGTGATTGTTGTTATGTTGTAAGTTGATTTTTCATGATATTTACTTTTACTACAAGTTGGCAAAATTTAGGTAATAATAAAGTTATTTTTTGGATACTTTGTAAAACAATGAACTATGAGTTAACTACTTGAATAAAATTGAATGTAAGAGTTAATTGTGAAGTTTATTGAGACCACTAAGTCGTTACTATTGGAGTTTATGAAGTTTGAATTGGTACTAAATACTTTGAAGGGGTTGCAAGATAATGGGACATAATTTGTTCACCTCACATCCCCCTCTCAGTTTTCTAACAATTTGTATCAAAGCACATTGCTTGGATGAAGAATTTTAAAGGAAATTGAACTAAAGATCAAAATATGTATAAGAAAGAGGTACCAAAGCTAAATAAGGAGAATTTATCATCATACCAAGACAAAATGAGGCTATATCTATCTAGAATTGGAGATAATGTTACACATTGGTTGGACAATGATTACACTACACATACCACTCCTATGACTATGGAACAAATAACTGAGAAGAGAAATGATAATAGCTTCAAGATTGAGATTGCATATTCCCTTGTTGATGTTGATTTTGATGATATCAAAGACTAAACTAATGCTAAATAGACATAGGACAAATTGTCACTTGTATACGATGGAGATCCAAATGTGTTGAGAGCTAAAGAAGAAAGTTTGAGAGGCAAGTATGATGACACGAGAATGAAAGAAGGTTGGAATGTTGTACAATATATGAACCAAATCAAAATGTTTATGAGTGAAATAAAATTTTATAGAGGAATTATCAATGAAAGTGAAAATTTGAGTAAACTTCTTAGAAATCTATGCTTGGTAATTATGTCTTGACACTTGATGGTTTAGTTGGTCGGTTGACTACATTTGAATTAAGAAATTATCATAATAGTATGGTTACACTTGGAAATGTTTTTATGTCTTCATTAATCATTAGAAATTAAAAGAAAGAGAAGGAAAGTAAAGATCAAAGTGAGTCAAAGTCTAAAGATGGTCTAGGTGAAATTGAAGCATTACTTGTACGAAGGCTATCAAGAGGTGAAGGTATATTCAAAGGTAAATTGCCCCTAATTGTTTTTAAGTGCAAAGAAGTTGGTTTTTTTTTTTCTAAGTGTCCTAACCAAAGTAAGAGTGATAGAAATGACAAGAAAGATTACAAGAATAGGAAGAATAAGGATTACAAAGGAAAGAAAAAGAAATCATGTTACATTGGTGAAGAGGAGCACACTGAGTCTAGTACCGATAAAGAGAATGAATTAGTTGAGATGGTATATGTTGCTATCAAGGAAGATCCCTACATAAAGGTATGAGAGTGAAACTATCCTTATTTAACATGTTAGCAAGAATGATACATGGATTATATATAGTGGATGCTCACATCACATGACTGGTGACATAAGTGAGTTTAACAAATTTGAAGAAATTAATGATGGTTCAACTATTATATTAGGTCATGATGTTCTATGTCTAGTGAAAGGTAGAGGATTATTAATGTTAGATGATAAAATTATATGTGTTACTACTTATAGGGTACAAGAAATAAAATATAATGTTTTAAGTGTTTCTCAGTTGAACAATTCACATCACAAGATGGAATTTCAAAATAGAAAAGTCAAGATCTTTGATGATGAAGGAAATCTGATTGGAACTAGGGTGCAAACAAAAGGTAATTTATTTTAGCTTGATCCACTATTGATACATGCTTATTTTCTAAAGTTGAGGATGTATGGTTATTGCATAACAGGTTATGTCATGTAAATTTTGAGAACATGGTAAAGGTTAGTAGAAAGTAGAGCCCACCCATGGTCTAGTTATGAATTGGGGTGACCTCCATATACGAGGTCTTAATGTCCACTCTCACCTGTGTGTGTGTGTGTGTGTGTGTGTGTGTGTGTGTGTGTGTGTGTGTGTGTGTGTGTGTGTGTGTGTGTGTGTGTGTGTGTGTGTGTGTTTGTGTGTGTGTGTGTGTGTAGCCCAAACCAACTTTGTCCCATAAAAAAGGTTAGTAGAAAGAAAAGAGTTAGACTCTTACTAGATCTACATAAACCCAAGGATGCTATGTTCAAGGTTTTCAAGAAAGACACACACTTATAATGATATTTTGGAACTAGTGCATACTGATCTATGTGGACCAATGGGTATGGAAAGTTATTATGGTGACAGATATTTCATCTTGTTTGTTGATGACTATTCTAGAATGATGACTGTCATGTTCATGAAGTTGAAATCACATGTCTTTGATATGTTCAAATGGTATAAATCTAGAGTTGATTAAAAAACTAGGAAATAATTAAAATGTTTAAGATTTGATAGATGTGGTCAGTTTATGTCTATTGAAGTCACTAAATTTTGTGCTAAGCATGGTATTAAAAGAAAATTATCTACACCAAGCAGACCTAAAAAAAATAGAATTACTAAGAGAAGAAATAGATCAATTGTGGATTGTGTAAGGACATTATTGATTGAAAAATATTTTATAAAAATTTTCTTGGGAGAAGATATTAGTACTTGTTTTATACTCTAAACTAAGTTTAGTTAAAGAAACAAACAAACAAGACACCATACGAACTATGGTATGGTCATACACCTAATGTAAATTATTTCAAGGTATTTAGAAGAATGTGTTACATTGATAAATATGCAAGGTATAGTAAATTTTATTCAAAAGAGATGAAGGTATATTCCTTGGCTATTGATCTAATAGAAAATATTATTAATGTTTGAACAAATATACTAACATAATGATTGAAAGTGTAAATGTAAGGATTGATGAGTTTGTAGAAAATAATAATGTTGGAAGATTGAAGGATCTTGGGGATTAAAACATGATTGTGTATGTGTATGAAGAGGCACCAAACACACTACCTGAGTTAAAAAAAAGATACCAAGAATTAGATAGTATTACCCAAGTTACATATTACCTTACCTAAGAAACATATAGTACAACTCGAGGCTAAACCTCAACCAAGTGAATAAAATACTACAAATCAAAGATCTCAACTTATGTTGGAAAAATATGTGAGAACAAATCATTTAGTTGAAAAAATAATTAGAGAGAAAAGTTTTGGAGTGTTGATAAGAAGGTAGTTAAAAGATAGTACATGTTTGATAGAAGAATTTGGATCTAGAATAGTTAAGGCTACACTCGATAATGAAGATTGGATAAATACTATGAATGAAGAAATTGATCAAATAATGAACAAGAACACATGGCCATGAGTACTGAGACTTACAGATAATAATGTTATAGGAACTAAGTGGATTTTCAAAAATAAGATGAATGAAAATAGAGAAGTGGTGAGAAACAAGGTACTTGACTAGTTTGCAAAGGTTATACACAAGAAGAAAGAATAGACTATGGTGAGACTTTTTCACCTATAGTAAGATTGGAAGGTATAAGAACATTTTTGACATGTGCTACTTACAAGAACCTCAAATTATATCAAATGGATGTTAAATATGTATTTTTGAATGGAATACTTGAAGAAGAAGTCTACATTGAAAAACCAGAAGGATTCATTGAACTTGATCAAAGGAACGTGGTTTTCAAATTTAACAAAGCATTGTATAGATTGAAACAAGCACCAAGAGCATGGTATGAAAGGTTACACTCTTATTTGATTAAGATTGGATTTTCTAGAACAAGTGAGAATAGTAATTTGCATTTGAAATTTGAATATGAAAGTATGGGGTTGATTGTAGAATTTTTTGTGGATAACATTATATTTGAAGGAAATGACATATTATGTAAGACATTTATTTATTAAATGAGTAAGGAATTTGAGATGTCAATGTTTCATGAGATAATAAATTTCATTGGCTTACAAGTGCATCAAACAAAGAATGGTATATATGAGACTCAATCTAAGAGTGTAAAGTAAATCTTGAACACATTTGGAATGGATGAATCAAGACATGAGTTGGTACACCTATGGTGACTTGAGTGAAATTATCTAAGTTGGATATTATTGTAGAGGTAAATAAAATACAATATAGACCAATTATTGGTAAATCATAGTATGTTGTGCATAGTAGACTAGATATTGCACATTTTGTAAGAATTATTGCAAGGTTTTCCTTTATTCCAAAGGAAACACACATGACTTCTATCAAGAGTATATTCATATATCTAAAAGGAACTGAAGGTTTTGGACTATGGTATAAACAAGATGGTGAATTTACTCTTGAAGTCTATAATAATGTTGATTGGGCTCATAATGTTGATGATAGGAAAATAACAAGTGGTGGATATTTCTTTTTAGGAGAAAGAAAAATTACATGGTTGAGTAATAAAGAGAGCTAAATTTTACTCTCTACTATTGAAGTTGAATATGTTTATACTATAATCAATTTTTCTAATATTATTTTGACTAAGCACCTTTTGGAAGGAATGCAAGAAGAGATAATTGAGCCTACTACTATTTATTATGATAACACTAGTGCACTAAATATATCAAAGAATTTGGTGATGCATGCAAAGACAAAACATATATCAATCAAGTATCACTACTTGAGGGAGAAATTATAAGAGAAATAAGTAAGGCTTGAATATATGAAGTCTAAATAGGAAATTGCAGACATATTTATTAATCCATATCCTAAGGATGATTTTGAGTAACAAAGAGGAAAATCATGGGTCTTTCCCTATCCAAAATTATCTAAGTTAAGATGCATGTTGCATAAATTCATGGCCGAATAGATATATCTTTGTGGAGTTGACATAAGAGTTCACTCTTTAGGAATTTCCTAAAGTTGTGAAGATGACTGTGATGAAAATTGATGTAAACTATACATGCTAGGTTCAAGGTATAACTACAAGTTTTTATTAGTTTCACATTAGAAATTATAGTTAGCTTTGGCATTTCTTTCAAAGGGGGAGATAAATTGCAAAGAGGACATCAATTAAGGAAGAGTGTGACCAAAGGGGGAGAGTAAGAATAAAAGGAAAAGAAAAATAAGGGGAGTGAATGACTGAGGGGAAGAGAATATGTGAGAATTGGTAAGGAATATTAAGTCAAAGAGGGAGAAAATTACCAAGTGTGGAGAGAATATGAAAAGGGTATAAGAGTATATGATGATGTTTCTAAAAAGGAGATAATATCCTAAGTGGGAGACATGTTGAAGATTTTTTGTGTTGATGAAGGTATAGACCAAGTACACCTAATGATGAAATATATTGCTAAGAACCAAAATGAAGTTAAAGGGATGAATAGTTGTATTGTTGTTAATGCATATATTTTATTATCTTATGTAATATTTTGTGATGTAAAATCATATGTTTTTTTTTTCCATCAATGCCAAAGGGGGAGATTGTTAGCCCCAACTCATGATATAACTGAAAATGTTATGAATGTATGTGAAAGAGTCAAATTAGTTGCTATGTTGTCATTGATGTAAAAGTCTTAGTTGATTCAACATTATGCTAATTTAGTAGAGTGCCACATCATTTGATTAATGAAGAGGATTTGGAAAAAGTATGTTGATGACAAAGTTGATAAGTACAACATTCAGTGGGCACTTGATTGAGTTGGATAGTGATAACGTAATGTTGGTTTGATATTTTTACAAATTTATAATCTTTAATATAATGAGTTATACAAGTTACACTATGTAAAAAGGTAAAAGAAGGAAGATAGTATTTACTATGTGACTATAGTTGTCACTGAGCAGTTGGAAAAGCAAGTTAAAGATCAATGTTAACCAAACAAGTTTAGTGTTAACCAAGTCAAGTATAGCTTGATTGAAATATTCTATTCATTGAGTAAAAATTGGAAGAACAAGTAAAGAAAGATGGAATTTGAGGTTGACTTACGATATAAATTAATAATGTTTGAAATGTTTAAAATGTAAAGTCAAAGTTTTTTAGAAGATCCACAATTGGAAAAATACAATAATAATTTAGTGATGGAGATTGGAGAAGGATAAGAATGAAAATAAAGTTTTATAATTAAAAAAATTCCAAGTGATTAAATGCAATGAATCTAAGATTGATGATTGTGGTTAGGTGAGAAAACATGGAAGAATTTGGAAGCAGAGAAACTACTATTTAAGGAGATAATTGAGAAAGTGTTTTGTTGTTGATCATTGGTGAGATTCTTTGTGAAAGAAGATAAAATTATGAAGTTTTGAAGCTGAAAGAAGCAAGGATAACCAAGAAGAGTAGAAGGAAGATCAATATTTTAGTACAAAGTGAAAGAGTAAAGGAGTGAATCATCTAGAAGAAAGATATTAGAAATAGACTGAGTAGACTAGAGATGTGAACAAGAAAGGTAGTGTGAAACCTAAAAGATCATTTAAACTATTACTTTCTATCAATTATAGAAGAAATAAATCTAAACTAAGTGGACATAAAAAGTCTATAAAATTCTATATGGTAACAACAATTATTGGTGTTTATAAGTACTTTAAAGTAGGCCACTCCTTAGATAGGATCAAGGAGTGATACGCTCTAGATGATCTTTTTGTGTAAATCATCTAACCAAGCCTAATTAATAATGTGTATGTATAAATTTAATAAGTTTGGATCCTAGTAGAACTCACTTCAAAAAAGTGAATTATTTTAGGTTGTTGATCCTAGGTGGTTTTTCCCTTTACAGGATTTCTATGTTAAAAATCATGGTGTCAAATGTGTGACTTTTGTGATGCAGAGCATCTTATAAATCAACCAATAAATGGGATAAATTCTTATCCTTTCAAAATCCATTAAATAATTCCATTAATTAGAGGCCTCTCATGAGGTAAGATGAAATATATTTCAACCCAATTTAATCAATACTTCACCATTCACATGATCTGACTTCTATTTGAGAGTATATTATTCATAACTTTTTTTCTAAATAGTTTCTTTCCAAAAGCTTTAGAGGACTTGTTAAAACCTATTATTAATAAATTATATCTAAATATGAGCCAATTATAATAAATTAATTACAAGTTATAGTATTTGTATCAAGACCCATTTTCACTATCACAAACCATAAACAAAACTTGTAACCCTTCTTAGGGCATCCAATATCTTTCTCAAGAAAATTCTAAATGATTCCAAAAAAATCATAGTAACCATCTATGAATATAGTTTCTACATATGTAAGTAATTAATTATTTCAATTCATAAATCATTATGTGAGCATAAATCATTGCCTACAACTCCATTGAAGGTATTTAAAAAACTAGTTTTTACTCAAAGATGTATAACTTCCAGAAATATTAAAAAAAATAGCTCAAACAAAAAGGAAATGAAAGTGAATTCACATATATTTCTAATGAATCCATTTATAGGTTTTGATTATTCCAAATGTATCTATACCAAATGATTAAATATAACTGTAGTAAGAGAATCCCAAATCCTCAAACAATCACTTTTCCCAAAATGCTCATAACTTATTCATTTCTCCACATAATCACTCAGATCCAAAACTAAAAGGAATATTATTCATCCTAATACAAATATATCTAGATTATACATGTTTTTCTAGATCTTACATGGCCATACTAGGCCTGGAAATAATACAAAAACTGAAACACCTATCAAAACAAAAAATCTTGAATACACCAATCAAAATAGCCATATTAGAATTGCTCCAAACAATTTTCTTGTTCTCATATTTGTTTGGAACAAAGAAAAAAATTATTTTATAGTAATATTTTTCTTTTATAACTACCCAACCACCTTTTGAACCATCTCTTTACATTCTTTTAATCATTCTGCATTTTCTTGGCAATATTTTATGCAACTTGCATTACAACTTTTACAAGTTTAACTCTAAAATTGAAAAATAATTGCATGGAAAATTTAATTACCCTAAAATGAACTTAAATAGAAATTTTACATTAATTTTAGTATTTATAAGGAATTATTTCATATTTTTACCTTCTTGAACACTTTAAGATTCCTTGCACAATTTTGACAACTTATTACAAATGGCTTTTCTAGCCTTTACATTTCAACTTACAAACTCAAATACTTTATAAATGGCTCAAATAAATTTAAATATTTCACATTAGGAGTCTTGATCTCCTTTTTTTCTTTTAATTTAGTTGTTCTTGCACCATACTCCTAACCTTGAAAAGTCTCCAAGTCCCTTGGAAAACACGGAACCATAACTTGCAAGAAAAAAATAGACAAAAAATCTTCATCTTTACCTTCATTTGTAATTTCCTCTTCATGCCTTTTTCAGTATCATATTTTCCTTTAAGGACACAGGACCGTCCTCAAAATCATATTCTCAAATACTCTTACCAGTGGAGTATTAATGATTGCAACTCCATGGTGCCTTATCACTCAAAGATCCAGGTTTGTAATGTTGCTTCAAACTCACCACAAAAAACTCTCCCATGTAACTCACCTTGGAGTACCATCCTTCCTCTTTTCCCTAGTATTTTGGCATCCATTGGACCTTCTTGTGGCTCTAATAGAACTTTCATATTCTGTCAACACAACAAAAAAATACCTTCTTTATACAGCAAGATGGATGAGCAACTACAACCAAGAAATCACCAATAAATCAAAACCAAATCTTCAAGGTCCTGGTAAGGATTTCCTCCTTTAGTGCTCTACCCACACACTCAAGATCTTCAAGCTCTAATACCAATATAATGTAGAGCCCTTTGGTACACCTTTAAGGAACACTAATTCAACTCAAGGGATTCAAAAAAGTATGGTACTCCATCAAGAAATTAGGATCAACTCAAAGGATTCAACAAAGAGCCATGAAATTTTACACCAAATCGGTGACCTTCCAGGTTCTATGACAACATACTCCAAACAATGTATTTTCCCAAAGGATTCCCAATGCAACCTTAACGCTTAAGTTTCCAAAATCAGGTAAATGACTTCTCCAAAGACTTATTAGTAATCAAATGTATTTGAATACCCCAATACAACTTGAATAACCATTTTAACAAATATCAAGACCCTATCTTTGAGGTAAACCAAACATCCTAACCTACAAGGCCTACAAGCCTCAATTAGCCCTCAAATGTTGTTCTCTTGAGTTTTCTCTCAAATTTTTCCCATAACATAAGGAAAATAAATTACATATCAAGATACCTATTTGGATTCTCTATAAAATATTAGAAGATTAGGTATGGTTGATTTAGACCATATCTCTATTGTTATACTATGGGAGTCTTTTTAGGTATAAAAACCCCTCCATTTACAAAGGAACTATATGGAATACTTATCTCACAACCATACAACTTGGTACAATATCTTAATATGATACTAAACTAAGAAGTTTTCAATTTGTTTGAACCCAACAGCTCTCTGTATGTGATTTTTTTGAAACCCTCACCAAACAAGACAAAAAACTAGGGCCTCTTCAAATCTAACCAAGAAACCACTTCCACAACCAAGAAATCACTTCTAGGAAGCCTAAGATCAGTTCATGGAAAAATATTATGGAGAAGATGAGGGAAAATTTTCTCGCTAAAGACTAAAAGGTTGAGTTATACAAATGAATGCAAATCCTAAGACAAAAGGACATACATGTCCAAGCATACATAGAGGAGTTTCACAAGTTAGATATTAGAGTTTCTAATGATTAGGAAGAAGAGAAAATTTCAAGTTATATTTGGGGATTGAGGTTCAACATCCAAGATGAAATCAATCTTGCAACACTAGATACTATTGAAGAGTGTTATAAACTTGCAATGAGGGTTGAGGAAGAAAAGAATGACATAAGAAGAGGTAGGGGGAGAGGTAAAAAACCTCCAAATGACAATAAAATTTCACATGAACAAGAAAAATGCAAGGAACCTATAGCATATCAGAATAGGAGCAGAAGAGGTGGGAGATATGGTGGAGGAAGAGGAGTTTTTATAGGAAGGTGTTTCACATGGGATAAAGTGGGGCACACTTCATACAAATGCCCATTGAATGAACCCAAAAATATAAGAGGAAGAGTCCATTTGGTTCAAGAGGAAAAGAAAGAAGAAACTATTTCAAAGAATTTTGATTCCAATGAAGGAGAGTTCCTAATGGTGAAAAGTGGACAATCAATAAGAAGACCAACCATATTCAAAACTAGATGTAAGAGCAAAGGAAATTTTTTCCAAATGATCATTGATTCAGGTTTACATGACAACCTAGAATTTTGTGAAATGGTTGAGAAGTTGGGATTGCAAAATCAGCCACACGGGTGAGTAAGGATAAATAAATCATGGTGAGGGAGCAAGCCTATGTTGATTTTTCCATAGGAGACTACTATGACAAGGTCTTTATGATGTAATTCCAATGACTTGTTGTCACATCATCTTGGGGAGACTGTGGAAAGCTTTGAAGAGGGCTTTACATGATGGATTGGAAAACACTTATTTGGTGCATAAGGGAAATGATTAATTTATTTTGAAACCTCTTGGAGATGATAAAGAGTAGGAGCACTTGACAATTTTCTTTGGAAGCAAAGAGCCTTTTAAAGTTGTAAGAAATGATTTCTGCTCACATAATGATTTATGCATTGAAATAATTAATGACATACATATGTAGAAAATATATTCAATTAGGGTTACTATAAAAAAAAATTGGAATCATTTGGATTTATCTTGAGAAGGATATTCAATGCCCTAGGTAGGGTTACAAGTTTTTTTTCTAGTTTATGATAGTGAAAATGTGTATAGAGACCATGACTTGCAATAGGTTTATTGGATTGGACTAATATCTGGATATGTTTTAATAGGCCTAGTTGATAAAAATTCTTCCAAAGGATTTTGCGAGAAAATATCATAAATGAAAGTTATGAATTATATACTCTAGAATAGAAGTCAAACCATGTGAATGGTGAAGTATCAATTAACTTGGGTTGAAATATGTTAAATTTTTCCTCATGAGATGCCTCTAATTAATTGAATTATTTAATGGATGTTGAGGGTGTCAACATGTATCTCACTTATTGGTTGGTTTTTAGGATTCTCTACATTAGATCAATGCTCTTGCACCATGTTGTTATGTTCCAAGTTGATTTTTCATGGTATTTACTTACTGTTGCAAGATGGTAAAACCTAGGTAATAGTAAAGGTATATTTCTCATACTTGATAAAGTAATGAGCCGTGAGTTAATAGTTTGAAGAAAATTGATTGTAAGATTTAAGTATGATGTTGAATGAGATCACCAAGTAATTTCCTTATATTTTTTGGTTGTTGATGGATTTTCCTATCTCTTTGCCTCTACTACCTCAGACAGCCATGTTCATGACATCTCTCTAGATAATTCCACTGCCCAATGGTTTAATGGTAAACTTATATATGATTCCTTCATCACTCTTCTTGAGGATGAAACTAATGTTCAAAATATTATCCACTACCTAGATAGATTTTTCTTGGCCTTTGTTTCTCCTAGCCAATAGCATAACACTCTTTATTTTTAGCAATCCTTTTTGCCATCACAATGGACTTTAACTTATAATTGGCCATGGATTCACCATAGTCATGTATTCCACTTTCTAAGGATTCTATTTTTCTTTCATGGATCCCTAGTTAAGATGTAAAATGCAATTTTGGAAAAGATTAGGACTATCCTTAATTATTGAATCACCAAGCCTCTTTCCCTTGCTAATAAATTTCAAATTTATTCCAAGATTCTTTCTTTCACACATGTTTACATTCCTCTTGTTGGTCACCTTCTCAAGATACATATACCAAATTGGATCTCCTACTCTAGGCTTTTTTTTTGGGCCTTTGGTTTTCAATGACATGGATTTCACCTTATGTCCTGAGAGTATTGTCATCTCTCTCATCATCCTAAAGGTTGGGTCTCATATCCACTCATAGAAAAGGTTAGGAAATTTATATTAAATGTATTGTTCACAACCTTTCTAGTAATGAAGCTTGGAAAGTTTTGCTTCATCATTTAATTTATTCTAGACATTATGTTCACTACCTTGCATGGAGATATTTGTGGTTTCACAATATTTGTCTCATGATAGAACTAGTGTAGATTCAAAGCATATTTGTTGTCAAAAGTATTTGTCAATCCTGAAAGGTTGTACATTCTTGGTTGTGTCAACATGGTTTATCCTTCTATATTTTCTATCTTTTAAGGAATAGAACACTAGTGGTCTCCTCTTATTTATGTGTAAGAATTTCTACTAGAAAGAGTTTGAGGATTATAGAATTTTTATTTTCACCACCAAGATTTGTGCACTCCCCTATATCTTTTTTGTCAAGAAGCTATGTCAATTCACGCTTGGGAGATTTCTAGTACACATTTTGATCTTTCAAGTCATGACAAGGAGATATTTGAATTTCTCATCTCTATTTTACCAATAGAATTATTGCATACAATTGGCATCACATCTAAAACAACGTATTGGAAGGATTGGCAATGATATTTGTTGAGTTGTCATTTCGCACAATGCTTAATGATAGGAATCCTTTTGGACTCCTCTCTTGAAAGGTTAATCCAAGGATCAACTCCAAGGTTATAGGTGATCTTGAGACCTACTAGAATCTACTTAGTTGAAGATAAATGTGAGTCTTCATGAGGAAACCTTTTTTGGTTTTAATAACTTTGGATAAGATGTAGAATTTGTTCACTGCTTCAAAATAGTAAACATACAAAAAGAACTATAATTTTGTATTTTTATGCTTTTCAGTGAATGCAATCTAACAATGAAACTATATGAATTACTAATTTTAACCAAGGGGTTAGTAAAGCAAATAACAAATATAGAGTAACAAGAAGTTTATGTAAATAACATGAAAAGTAAATCCTAACAGACATAAACTATGGAAACAACATGTTTGCAAGTTAAGCTTTTGAAAAGATCAGTGGGTTACCAATAAAAGTAGGAGTAGTGATTCCTTAATTCCACTAATGTAATCATCAATGGGGAATTTAGTGACTATATGATGTTTCATCAAATTGCAAGGCCAGGAAAGTGTGCTCATGCAAGACAAAAAGTTATGTAGGAAAATGATGATGATCTCTTCTTGAACTAAGTACGTTAGAAAAAATTGCAAAACTGTAGCAAACGCCAAAATTAAAAGATTGCACAACCAGAAATAACACAATAAACTTTTGGCTCAATCACATTCCATGAACATACATTCACAAAATATAACAGACTTAGGCAAGAATCACTACATTCCAAATGCGAGCACCAAAAGCATATATTATTGCAAAATAACGACATCCCTAATTACATATTACAATATTGTATTTATAAGAAATATTATCCTTAATTTGTGCCAATGGTGAGAGATATCTTTGTGCAATCATATGCTTATAAACTGATAAAAAAATCTAATTATGTACAAACTATCTATCTAACTGGTGCTAAGTAGGACTCCATGCATTTTATAGCATTAATTGGATGCATGAGCCTTTACATGTATTAAAACAAAAAAAGCATGAGAAAATAAGAAGAAGAGAGCCTTCAATTGATGTAGGAGTGTTTGGAAGTGGCAAAATAGAAGCTCCATCTTCACTAGGCATCCATAAGAGTTAAACTACTATCAGAATGTGTTTTCAATGCATGGAAAGCTCTAATTTTGGAACTAGTAGTTAATTGTTAGTGCACCTCTAACTTATTCAAAATCTTCCAAGACACCATTTCAAAAAGTGCACCTAGCACACTTGGCATGATAGAACACCTTAGAGGTAGACTCCAAAAGTGCAAGATTTCACTAAGCGTCAAAATTGAAATTCTGGCATCTGGGTTTTGTTCCCTTTTATACCAGAACTATGTTTCGGTATTTGCCCTTGAATTTCTTAATTATCTTATTTACTTGAGCTACATTTGGTAAATCTAAGGCATTATATTTATCCTTTACTTTTTGCCTATAGTTATCCACTTCGATACAAGTTTCTACTAAATCCCCGAGTTTTGTATCTAGCTCTAACAAAGCTTCTTCCATTCTAAATGTCTACTAGATATGCTCATCATTAGAAAATTCATCAAAAGTTTTCCAAAATCTCTAAACTACTACCTCTACTAGTATTATCTTTTCATGTGCATCATTCTCAAAAATGTCCAAACATGCATTACTATAATGTTTCTCAACTTCCAAAATTTTCTCTTGGGCTTGGTCCTTGAGCCTATGAATCTCTATGCGCAATGTTTCCATTAATTGATTAATATATACAATATTCTCTATCCAATCATCTATCTTATCTAATTTCTTAGCTATATATAGATCCATTAGCATCCTGTACCTTTAGCCTATTATTGCCTATAATGCTTGCAAATCCTTCCCCCAGGTATGCACTTCATCCATTAAACCAGAATTTTGATTTAAAATTACCACTAACTTTTCCACATTATCCTACATAACATGTAATAATTTAAGATTCCCTTGAATGATTAATATGCCTTTCTCCTCAAAACTTTCTCATCATTGCTAAAAAGCTCTCAAAAATGGGTTCAACTACAACACACCCCTATCCTTTCTCTAAATTGACACATTTAAAGTTTCCTCAGAGTTAGTGGGATCCAAGGGGCCAATAAATTCACTCAAATATCCCTTTAGGATTTCATTTTTTGGCCAAAGTGTTATCAATTCTACCCCATCCTACTCTAAGCTCCTGAACACCTCATTCATCCCTATTGTTACCATCAACTTCACAATCTCCAAGGTTTGCTTCCCAAGCATAACTTCTTGGATCTGATAATCACTTAGAGTCAATTCTTCAACATTTTATTTTGGAGGAGGGATAGCTACATGAGAAAAAAGGTCATATTTTGATCACTCATGACAAAGGATAGTGCTCACACATCCTTTGGAGGTGAATCAAGTTTCCTTAGAACTTCTATTAATTCCATTCTGTCCTCCTCTTCAATAGTGAATTGTTGTTTCTTATTTCTTATTACTTCTTTTCTGAGCCACCTTGGGATATGTTTTACATAGGATTTACCTTTAGAGTATGAAGGAGTTTTCTCAACTATACTCTTCCCCTTATCACTCCTTTTTGGAGTCTTCTCTCTCTGTGAGATATTAGAACCTGGAGTCTCTATATCTTTAGAGCCAACAGTTCTCACCTCAGTGTCTTGGGAAGTTTATTGTGGTTGTTCACTTACCCATCCTTTTTCCAAAACTTCATCAGTGGATACTTGTTTTGGCTCTTCTTCATGCTCCATTTGGACCTATTCAACTTCTATATCTGGAGGAAAAGGGGTAGCTGATCGCTTGTCTATATAGAATGTGACTTGTACTTGGGATGTCAAAACTACTTTGGGTCCTTGTGATTTGGGGGGAATCTAACTCCAATCCTCCTATTGAGGTTGACTAGTTGGAGTGTCTTTAAAAAATATTAGTGCCTGTCACATCCTACTCATCTATCCATTATTGAATTTCATCTTTTGATGTAGTGGTTTGCATGGGTTCATCAGGGATAGATGGTGTTGTGATCGTGGAACTTCTTCTCCTTCCTCCTCTATGGTTTTAGTAATTTGTGTTCTCCTCTTCAAAGGTAGATTATCCTCTTCCTCCTCATCAACTTCTTCTTCTACCTCTTCTTGAATTGGTTTGGGAATTGAAGGAAAAGGAATCCCTTTCTTGATTACCTTTTGCCTCCTCTTTACTAGACTTATAATCTTTCTCCTTTTAGGTGTAGAGGGGGAGGCTTGCTCTATTTTTCAAGGTGAGGAAACCTCTTGTTCTTTAGTTTGTGCTTCTCCTTAGCCTTGTGCAACTGGTGACACTTGGGGATCAGCTTGAGCTTGTGTAGGTTCTACATTCTCTGACCCTTGTATGTTTTCCTCTCCTTGCTGTGGAGGTGCCAGAATTTCTCCCTCTTCAGGTTTGGCTTGTTGAAGAGAATTCCTCTTCCTCTTTCCCTTACCTTTACCCTTTTGAGGTTGATAATAACCAACTAGCCTATCAAGTTGGTACAGTATTTCTAGCCTTACTATTGATTGAGCTATAAATGTAGGCATGGTGACCTTTGCTCCTCTTCCTCTAGCTAGATGGGTTTACGCATGGAAGATCACTATTTCTAGAATTGGATCAAGTTTGAATGGTTTCTTGATCCAATCCTACATCAATTTGATGATATGCCTTGCCCTATGGTTGATGTTCAAGTTTTCTTCTCTATCAATCTTTCCATTCATTATAGGTTGTTCACCAATCTTATCCCTATTAAATAATGGATCAAGCAACTCCTTTGTGTCTTGTTGTAGTATCTTCAATAGAATCTTTATCTTCAAGGCCTTATTTGCCAAATACAAAGTCATTTTATAATAATTCCTTATATGAACATCGTAGTCATTTGTCACATTCATCCAGTGATCTTCAATGGCTTCTTCATGTTGAAATGTTTTGCTGACTAAGTATTGCACTCTCCCAATATTATCAAAATATGGCCAAGGAGAATTATACTCTTCCAAGGGATATTGATCACATTCACTTTTAAAAGAAGGAATATTTTTCGTTCGATCCACCTAAAAAGGACCTATAGTCATAGGCTAGGTCTAACATATTTTATGTTGCTTTCTAACTCTATCATAGGTAGACAAGAGCTGTCAGGAAATCTCTAGGAGAATTAATCTGGCACAGGGATACCTAGGGAGTTTCTTAGGGTTGATAGTTTTACCTACTACCCTTAAATATGTGAATGTATGAAACTAGATATAATAAGCTCCAACTAAGGATATTTTTGTAGCTACTTCCTTTGATATTCTCTTCACATAATCCCCTTCTATGAGCCAGATTATTGTGAAGATGAAAGCATCATTTACGATTCTATATTCTTTGCTTTGTTTTGAAAGCCTCTTCTTCACTAGTTGAGGGTATACAATATAGGGCCATGTGTTTGCATCCTACATGTTAGCCCTCTTATAGAGCCCTATATAATCTATTTCCCTCATGGCTAACAAGTGCACCAAGTATGATGTCATGTAAAATTTCCTATTGTTCTTTGCTGGCACCAACTATTTACCCAAATTTTGACTGAGAGTAGAAGCCCAATCCAGTGGCATCTCTACTTTCTTTATTCTTTCAATAAAATGGACCATGAAAATATTCAAGTGTCCAGCTATCAGAAAACCCATAACTCTACTCAAGAGTATGATTGAGTATCCAATATCTTCCTTCATGTATCTTGCTTTCATGTCTACTTTGCAAATTTTCTTTCCTAGAGGAGTTTTCTCTATAAGGTATGAAGATTGGATAATCTTGAAAGCTTCCTCCACATGTTCCTGATACCATATCGCTGCTTTCTCATAGGTTAGCCTAATGAATTGATCTACCCTTAGGAGATAGAACACTTTCTCAATGTTCTTGGGTTAGAGATTGAGAATGATCTCTCCTGTTATGCTTTTGACTACCCTCTCTTTAGTTAAAAAATGTTTTGCAAGTGTCATGATTAGTTTTGAGGACTATCCTAACACCAGGTGTGATGTTGAATTAACAAGCCCTGATTAGATCAATACAGAGATCATCTAAGACCTCTTAGTTGGTTTTTTGCACAGTTTTAAGAACTCTCCCAAATTTGTGTCTTGAATCTCTGAGTAGTCATCTTGAAACCATGATTTTGTAAGAATGTCCTAGAACATGAACACTACTAGTTTTGGTGTCATTTTCTCACCAAGGGAGGATGATGAAGACACCATCGATTCTGCACAAAAAGATGTCCATTAGCTCAATTTTTGAGGAAAAATAGATTAACAACACCATAAAAATGACTCACACAAAATACTAAAAATTTGATTGCTCAAAAAACCCAAAAATTATTTTACACCCTAAAATGCAAGAAAATAGTACACCTAGTGTGTTATTTTTCGTAAGCAATTTTTATCATAATGAGGTGCACTAGGGTGTTTTGATGTGCACCTCATTTCAGACTTAGGTATTTATGTTTATTGAGGATGTGTGCTAGTGCACCTAGTTAGATGTGCTAGTGTGCACCTTCAAATTTTTCTTTGAATGTGTGTTTTTAAGATTTTTTAGAATTTTTAATGGTTGCTAAGGTGCATAATAGTGCACCTAATTAGGTGCACTACTATGTACCTTAGGTTTTTTTAATGTTTCTTGTAGGTGAAGGTGGAGTGAGGAGTGAGGAGGGAGGCAAACGTCATGAAGTGCAGAGTTGTGGCTGGAAAACTCGGAGAATGTGAAATGAAAACAAAGGTGGTGGGAAAAAAAGGGGGTGGGGTTTATATAGACCCCACTTGCCTTTGGTGTTGCACATCACCAAAGGTGATGTGCCCCTCCTAACACACTATTGGCAAACTAGCACACCAAATGAGGTGTGCTAGTGCACCCCTTTTTTTAATTTTACAAAAGACTTGTCTAAATTTATCCTCAAAATTCTGATTTTTATAACTAGGTTTTCTAGTTGAGACTTGGATGTGAACTAGGAGACTAGATAAAAGCTCAAAAGGACTCAAACCCTAGACTAGGGATTTGTAAAGCCAAAAAATAAAGTAGGGTGTCCCCATTTTTGATCAAAATGGGGCGTGCATTGTGGAACCCCAATAATATCTAGATACTACCTTTAAAAGATATTTCCCTCATAGGGATACCTCTGGCTCTCACACCATTTTCCTATGGTAAAACTCTTGAATCAAAAATGGCATGTGCATCCATCAAATTTCCAATAGAGGTAGTGGTTTACCTAGATAAATTTTTCTTGGCCTTTGTTTCTCCTATCCAATAGCATAACACTCTTTATTTTTAGCAATCCTTTCTACCACCCTAGTGGATTTTAACTTATAATTGGCAATGGATTCACAATAGTCACATATTCCACTTTCTAGGGATTCTATTTGTCTTTCATGGATCCTCAATTAAGATGCGGAATGCAATTTAGGAAAAGATTAGGACTAACCTTAATTATTGAATCATCAAGCCTCTTTCCCTTGCTAATAAATTTAAAATTTATTCCAAGTTTCTTTCTTTCACACATTTTTATCATTCTTGTTGTTGCTCACCTTCTCAAGATACATATATACCAAATTCGATCTCCTACTCTGGGATTTTTTCACAGGCATCTAGTTTTCAATGACATGGATTTCACCTTATGTGCTGAGAGTATAATCATCTATCTCATCATCATGAAGGTTTGGGTCTCATACCCACTCATAGAAAAGGTTAGGAAATTTATATTAAATGTATTTCCACAACCTTTCTAGTAATGAAGCTTGGAAAATTTTGCTTCATCATTGCATTTCTACTAGACATTATGTTCTCCACCATGAAAGGAGATATTTGTGGTTTCACAACATTTGTCTCATGAGAGAACTAGTGTAGATTCAAAGCATATTTGTTGTCAAAAGTATTTGGCAAGACTAAAAGGTTGAACATTCTTGGTCGTGTCGGCATGGTTAATCCTTCTATAGTTTTCTCTCTTTTAAGGAATAGATCTCCTAGTGCTCTCCTCTTATTTATGTGTAAGTATTTCTGCTAGAAAGAGTTTAAGGATTGTAGGATTTTTATTTTCACCACCAAGGTTTGTGCACTCCCCTAGATCTTTTTTGTCAAGAAATTATGTCAATTCACACATGGGAGATTTCCAGTACATATTTTGATCTTTCAAGTCATTATAGGGAGATATTTGATTTTCTCATCTCTATTTTACCAATAGAATTATTGAATAAGATTGGCATCACATCTAGAACAACATGTTGGAAGGATTGGTGATGATATCTAAATACTACCTTTAAAAGATATTTCCCTCAATAGGGATACCTCTGGCTCTCACAGCATTTTCCTATGGTAGAAGTCTTGAACCAGAAATGGCATGTGCATCCATCAAATTCTCAACAGAGGTAGTGGTTTATTACTCTTTTGTCTAGTACTCTAGAACCTAGAATTGCTCATTGTAATTGATGTTTTTGGTTTCAAGGCTTACCTTTGGGTACTCAATTGAATTACTTTGGTGTTCTGAAACCCCATTGTCATTTTTTCCAACAACCTAACAAAAAATTCCACCAATTTTGTCTTTTTAAAAAGAGAACCAAATTATTAGGTCTATATTCATAACCTTTTTGAACCCTTTTGTACACTCATATTTTATTGGCCCCACATTTTCTTTGGGGATTACTCTTCACTTCCCTTTCCTATCCTCCAAGTTTGACATACTCTTGGAATGACATTTCTCTTTCAAATATGGAAGGAAAAGAACTCAATTTTTTTCTAATATTATTATTGATAACAATTTCTCTAGTTTTTGTAAGGCATGTATCCATAAAAATGTCTTTTTAAGATTTAGGTTCAAGATGATAAGGTCACCCTCAAGGTGGCCAATTTACAAGAGCTCCTACAACATTGGGGTAATGCACCCTGCACTATGGCTTGTGTGCCTCCTGATGTACCATCTTTTGGTTCCCCACTTTCTTGAGGAAGACATCAAGGATGCAACAATTAAGTAGATGGAGTGATTCTCATTCTAGGCCACCATGATAGCCCACTTCTCTCTATCATCACTCAATGTGCTCTTTTTTATTCTCTAGTGGAATAATATTCCCCTCTTATTCAAACAAGTACTCACCCAAATCCTACTTGAGAACTATCTTCAACCTCTACTTGGTCAGTTTCTTGTCCAAGTGGTTTAGCTTCCCCTAGGAATTTCCCTCATCTTCTTTTATCCATTTGGCCTTGAAGGGACACATGAAAAGAGACTGAAGAAGATGCAAAAGATGGTAGAACACTCCTAGATATTGAACCCTCTTAAACCTTTAGATGGGGATATTTTGATGACATATCTAATCTTCCATTATGATCAAGCACAACTCTCATAATGTAAGGAATTCCTTCTTGGTTGGCCTTGAGACTTACATTGATTTTTTACTTTCTAATGTATACTAGGGATCAACCATTATGATGTTATTCATATTAGGTTAACAATAGGCTAGGTTAGGTGTTGAGGATTCTCCAAAGTAGAACTTGGAATTTTTATACTTGTTGTTTAGAAGTTAATTTAAATTGATGCAACTTTATTACCCAAAACAAAAGTTACATTGTTCAATATCTAAAAATAAAAAGGAAAAGGGAAAACATATGTAAGAATGTTCACCAGTCTAACTATTTTGTCTAATTATTTTAGATTTTAGTGGTGACTCTTTATTTTTTGTGTTTCTCATGGGTTGTATGAATACATAATATTTCTAGAGATTTGGAGAAAATTTATCAAACTTCATATGGAAAATTTCTAAAATTTGGTTTACATAAAGATTGTTGGAAAAAATAAGATTTAGAGGTTGATGATAGGCCCAAGTCTGTAATGCAAGGTGATTATGTTATAATTTAGCATTAGGGTTTTATTTGAGAAATCTATTTAGATGGAGTACCTAAGGCCATGGAAATAGTAGGGGTTTTAGTATGAATTTAGTTAAAGTAGATAATTTGGCATCCTCAATAGAGCACTAGGATGGGAAGAAGTTGAGTGAAGTATAAAGAAAAAGTGATGTATTTGGGAATTATTATAATTGTATCATGGACATGTTTTTTACATATATGTATTGTTACTACATCTGATAAGATAATGTTGGTAATGAACAAGGTTAGAAAATTGAGTAATGAAAGGAATCACTAGTACAAAAACAACAATATATTACTAAATAAACTACTAAAATTTGTAGATATGTGACTAATTTTGATCATGTGACCAATGGTAGTTTATTGCCAGAAATTTATCTCCCAACGAAATTTATAACTAAACTATTTTAATCATTAATTAGGTCATTGATTTAGTCATTTATTGTTGTTAATTGGTAGTTTATATGGTAGTTTATATGGTATTTCTAGTAGTTTATTTTGTAGTATATTTGGTAGTTTTTTGGGTAGTGTATATAGTAGTATATTTGGTAGTATGTTTGGTAGTTGATTTGGTAGTTTTTTGGATAGTATTGGTAGTCTATATGGTAATATATTTGGTAGTTTATTTGGTAGCTTATTTAATCATTAATTTAGTCATATTAAGGCACGATGGAATTGAACCACCATCCTCCTACTTATAAAACAGGTGCTCTTCCATTGAGTTAGTACCCTTTCAAGAATAATTCAAAAAATTGACAAAGTTGTCTTCCCAAAATTAGATCTACCATGATCATGATCATTATAACATGATATACTCTTCTCAAAGAACACAAATTTTAGTTATTATGAAAAACCAATAATAAAAATCTTTATCAATAGAAATTCAACAATTTTAAATACTTTTGTTTAAGCATTTTAAGATTATATTTCATGTTAATTACACTTCTCTAAATTATTGTAGTGATAGACTCTTATAAAATATAATTTGGAGCATTTTGGCCACACACAAGTATTATTTCTTATGCTAACTTCTCAAAAAAAGATACAAATGATTATGCAATTTATGTCAAGAAAATAGACCTTTGCATTAAATAAAAACTTCAAACATCATTAAAAAATTACATCTATAAAAAAACTACAAAACACAATCAATTGAAATACTCACTTTTTAACATATGGAGGTGCTAGAGTATCAAATATTTCCTCTTCCTTATGCTTGGGTGGGTGCTAAAAGTGTCCATTACACCTAATGTTGACATTTATTGAATCTTAGTCTACAAACAACATAAAAGTAAGAATTTGATAAAAATAAGGCACATGAAAAGAATTTTTTTTTTATCAATGATCTATAATTAAACAATCAACTACAAAATTCATAAATGTAACAATGAACTAAATAATATGTTTATGATACATTGCTTAAAAAACCTATAACAAAAAGAAATAATGGACTAGTATGATCCATTCAAAAGATGATGATCTCTACCAAGAAATAATTTATTTTTTATTTGAATGAAGAATCCTTGACAAGGTATAATGGTTGTAGGGATTTTTAAAAGGCAACATCAAGATAAGTAAATAAGAGACAACTAGAATAAAATTCAATGGAGCTAGGTGACTCAACTCATCATTTGTTGTATGCATTCAATGGTAGAGGAAAAGAGGGGCACTATACAACATAGATTACACATAATGAATATGTTATAGAAATGAATAGAAGGTTTGAAAAACATGTAACTTAATCGAAAAAACAAATTGGTGAGAGCTAAGATTGAATATAAAAAATGCTCCGTAGTATCCATCTTGTGCATTTTCCCCATTTGTGTCAATTTCTTTCCTTACTTCAAGTAATAATTTCTTCTCCCACATGGCTGTCATTTTCCCCTTCTCCTTTGTTAGTCCTAGGCAAGGAACTAATGTTTTTATTAAATCTCACCTTTTTTTTTTTGAACATTTGAATCTAACATCTAAAGTATTAGATTAGATTATTTTTAAAATAATTTTTTGTACAGTAATTTTTAAAATCCTAATGGCCAATGTGAATTTTCCTAGGGTAAAATTGAATTTTTAAACACAATAAATAAGAAAAAAATAAAGTAAATAGATAACCATTCATTGATTAAATTGTCAATGTTGATATCAACAAAATTAATAAAAAGGAAGATTGGTGTATGTGGAACAAAAAAATGCAATGCAACTTGGTAGAGCCTTTTCACTATATTGATTTTAGTTTTAAAATATTTTAAAGGTTTTAAAGAAATGTTTATACACATGTCAGTGGTAGATGTAAAGTCACATTCCACACTCGAAAAAAATATAAGCATTTGATTGTTTTCATCATATTTTATTTCATACAATATTTTTCAAGTGGAAAAGAAAAACATTTTTTTTTTCAAATAAAACTTAAACAAAAAACCATTTTTCCAATCAATTATCAAATTAACTAATACTTTTACCCCACACACACACACACATAATTTAAAATATTTATAAATATACTCATTTTAAACATTTGTGAATGTAAGATGATTTAAATACAAATTTTAAGGTGTTCATATTATATGTAATTTGTCATTTTTAACGTTAGAATTACTAAATTAAAAAAATATTATAAATTTTTAAATATTTCATAAACAAGAATTAAAACTTATCAAAAAATTGTTTGAAGTTTAAAAAGATACTTTTATTTTAAATTATATCTATTTAGTTCAATGAAATTATTTTATTTTAATATTAGTTTTTTAGTAGATTTTTAAAAATATTAAAATAAGAAAAAATATAAAGAAACAAAACTTTAAGGTTTTTTTTGAAAAAACAATTTACCTTCTTAAAATTGAAAACTTATTAGTAAGCGTATGTTTCTATTTGATGTGCTTACTTAGAATTTGAAATCTAATTTTTTTGCTCAATAATATCAACAAAGTAATCTCAATAAAGTTACCCCTTGCATAAGGTAGGGACTTAAGCTCTCTAGAGCTCTTGTTACTTATGTTGCCAATTTTGGTTCTTTCGTTGCTTTTTGTATTTTTAAATAGTTTTACCTAGCCTTATTTTCTCTCACACCACTAGAATATTCTTTATTTTCTTTGTACAAATAGATTAGCTACGCCCATGTCCATATTCATGTAGTGTCTAAGACTTAACAATTTAAGTTGAGATGAATCTCTAATTGAGGTGGAGCTTCAACTATGGTTGAAATAAAGTTTGTTTAAGTTTATTTCATAGTTTAAATGATTTATTTTATTTTTGATTCATCTTAATTACATCAATCAGACAATCATCTTAATTCTGAAATGTCTGGATCTTATCCATTGAACACAATAGTCTTTTAAGATTCTTTAGAAAAGTAGACTTTAGAAATCCTCCAACAATTACAAAATACCCAACTTGGAAACTTTTTAAACAATGGAAATTATATTCAATTAATCCATAGATTACAATGATAGGAAAAAAGAAGAATTTAACTAAGTGTAGTTATCCTCCTTGTAATGAAATTGTTACAATCAAAATGGCACATGAATACATATTTGTGTAGCATCTTTGTCATGTCCCCTTTTCAAATAATTAAAAATAATAAACTTTGCTAAGGCAGGCAGGCTCCAAAAAGGTGAAGTTTTGGCAAAAGGGGCCAATCTTTGGAAACCAATGGACTAATAAATAAAAATTATTATTAAATTATATTTTATTAACCCCTCTTGAACGTAAGTTAGGGTTATGCCCTCTTTTAAGGGGTTTGGAGGCATTTTGGGCTCATTCCAAAATTTAATTTTTGCTCATTTCTTTGTTGTTCTTCAAAGGCTGCCAAACCTGTGGAGAAGGAGACCCAAGAATAGGAGTTTGCAGGTTTCTATGAAGGCTAAGGATGAGAGTTTGAAGCCATTCCATGTGCATGCTCATACAGAGTTTTCCTTTGTGCTAAACAGTGCAGATTTGTGGGTTTTCGGGTGTGTTTTTTGTATGAGTTTGGTGTTTTCAATTGAGTATTTCATATCAGTTTGGGTTGCTTTTGTATTTAAAACTTTAAGATGTTAAAATAGAGCTAAATATATGTATTGGGATGTGATTAAACTTTTGAGATAGATTATTAGTGTTTTTGTGGTGTTTTCAGGCATTTTTGTGTTAATTTTGGGAGCCCGATGAGCATAGTTTTTGTCCTACATTTGTGAAATATTGTGTAAAGGCTATATAGATCTAGAAATGTCATTTTTTAGGCCTTTATGCTGCTCAAATTTCTATTAAAAATTCCATTTTCAGATTTATTAATAATTTGTGAAGTTGTAAAGTTTTTTGGCACTATTTCGGACATACCCGATTTGGGTTTTATTGAGAAATTGGTGGATCTTTGTAATATTGGTTGTTTGATTTTAAAGATCTGATTTGAGGCTTGAAATATCATACAAAATCAGTAAAGAGACATTTCAGTGGTATCAAAGTAATGATCTTGCCAGCCAGAGGGTTTGTAGAAGTTTGCATGTCAGTTTTGACAACTACCCAGATCTTGCATGTCATAATTTATGGTTGCATGTTGCTTCTAATTAGTCACATGTAAAAATTTATGGTTGCATGCAACTAAGTGAAAGAGAAAAAAGATATTTGCAGCGAGAAAAGAATAAAGAAATTTTGATCAAACCTCCAGTTGAAAGTAAAAGTACAAAATCCAAGGAAGGGAAAAGTATGGCTGATCCAGATGAGATGGCAAATAAATTCTTCCAAGACATCCAAAATACTCAGAAGCAAACAGTGGATAGTTTGGCAGAAACTAGAGAGGCTTTGCAAATATTGATAGAAAAACTACAAGGAGCTGCATCTATTAATGAGAAAGGGAGCACTTCAGAGGAGCCAAGAAATCTGAAATCCACACCATCTAAATCAACCAAAATTATTTTCTTGCCTACAGATGAGCCACCAATACCAAATCCAGCCATTAATCTCGTGGAAGAGGTTACAAGTAACTTGATTGCATTAAGAGCTACTTACAATGGCTTAGATGATGACTTTCATAGTTCAGTTCCTTTTAGAGAATATGTGGATATGATGAACACTTTGATGCCTAAGAAAGAGAACAAGAGGAGCATGAAATAAGTGGAAGAGAGCTCAAAAATAAAATAAGCAAGTTTACAGCACCTACTTTTGATGGAACAAATAAAATTTCAGCTAGAGCATGGCTACAAAAATTACAGACTTTCTTCACACTTAACCCCATGAAGGAGAGTGATTCTATTCAATTTGCAAGTCTACACTTGGAAGATGCAGCCTATGATTGGTGGTATCATAGAATGACTACTCAAGGTCATGATCAGGTAACTACATTTGATGATTTCAGTCAAAGAGTGATAGATAGATTTGACCTCAAGGATGATGAAGAGTACTTTAAAGAATTGTCAAAGTTGAAGCAAACCAAATCAATTAATGAGTAGATAGAAGAGTTTCAAAAAGTGGCTATTATGGTACCTGATATGAGTGAAAAGAGGATTGTTTATCTTTTTCTTGATGGTTTAGAAGATTCTGTTAAGGGTTTGGTTAAAGCTTTCTCACCCTCAACCTTACAGGAAGCTATCAAAAGAAGCTTGCAACTTGAAACTTGTGTGCCTATGAAATTAATCACTAATCAAAAACCCCCAAATATTTGGCAACATAAGGGAAATTTTTAGAAAAAGACTTTCCCAACACTACCACCAAAAGATGTGATAAATGTGGCAAAAAGGAAGGTAGATGAAGAGACTAGGAGTGAATTAGGAAGGAAAAAGTTTTGTTTTACTTGTAGAGAACCATGGGTTCCAAGACACAGATGTTTAGGGAAAGGTCAAGTGCACTATATTGAAGTTGCTTCAGAATCTGATTCAGATGAGCATGAGGAATTTCATGATACTAAGGAGGAGGTAGAAGAAGAGAATGAAAAAGAAATCAGCAAGGATGGCACTTTAGCAGCATTATCAGAGGTCCCAAGATACCATCCCTTTCGAATTCGAGGGGTACTAGCAGGGAAAAGGTTGATAGTTCTTCTTGATAGTGGGGCAACTCCAAATTTTATTGATGAGGGATTTGTCATAAAAAGAGGGCTTAAAGCAGAAGATTTTGAGGGATTCAATGTTATTGTAGCTGATGGATTCACTATACCTTGCACATGGGTGGTGAAACAACTCAAGATGACCTTAGGAGATTATGAGTTATGTGATGACTTCTATGTGGTTGGTATTGGGGAGATAGATCTTGTATTGGGTGTTCAATGGTTGCACTCTATTGGAGGCTATTACATGAACCATCAAACTATGGAGTTTAAATTTCATTCCAATGGGAAAGAAGTCATATTGAGAGGTTTATCAAATGGAGCACCTAAGGCAATCTCTGCAAAGAGGATGGAGAGGACTTTTGGAAGAGGACAAGTAGCATGGGCAGTAGGAGTCATAATCCATCCAACAAGCTCTCCAAAGAATCAAGGTAATTTCCATTTTGAAATTCAAAATATTCTTGATAAGCATAGTATAGTTTTCAATGACTTGCCTCCAGGATTACCACCACATAGAGATTTTGAGCATGTTATAGAGTTAGAATAGGGTGCCAAACCAGTTATAACAACCCTATACCGCCACCCAAGAGGTTATAAGAAAGAAATTGAAAAAACTATTAAAGAACTCCTGGACATGGGATTCATAAGGCGTAGCTTTAGTCCATTTGCATCATCTGTAGTACTTGTCAAGAAAAAGGATGGTACAATGAGAATGTGTATGGACTATAGGGCTCTAAACAAGAAGACCATAAAAAATAGGTATCCCATACCATGCATAGATGAACTCATTGATGAGTTACATGGTGTTGTATACTTCTCAAAAATTGACTTAAGATCAGGGTACCATCAAATCCAAATGAGGAGTGAAGATGTGGAAAAGACTGCTTTCAGATGTCACTATGGGCACTTTGAGTTTCTTGTTATGTCATTTGGCCTCACTAATGCACCTGCAACATTCCAATCTTGTATGAATAAGGTATTCAGCCAACATCTTCGAAAAAAAAATTTGGTATTTTTTGATGATATCTTGATTTACAGTAAAACATGGGAAGAGCATCTAAAGCACATAGACACTATTTTGGGAATCTTGGAGCAGCAATCCTTCTATGCTAAGCTATCTAAATGTGAGTTTGGTTTGACAGAGATCCTATATTCGGGACATATTATAAGTTCTAAAGGAGTACAGGTTGATCAACAAAAAATTCAAGCAATTTTGGATTGGCCTCCACCCACTAATCTTACATAGTTGAGAGGTTTCTTTGGGTTGTGTAGCTACTATAGGAGATTTGCCAAGGGATTTTTTCAGCTTGTGGCCCCCTTGACTGATTTGACAAAGAAAGGAGCTTTTGTTTAGACAGAAGAGGCACAAAAAATATTTGATAAGCTTAAGGAGGTAATGAGTTCATGCCCTGTGCTTGCAATTCCAGATTTCTCTTTACCTTTTGTTGTTGAATGTGATGCTTTTGAAGAAGGTATAGGGGCTGTCCTAACTCAAAGGGGACATCCAATAGCATTTGAGAGTAGAAAATTAAATCAATTAGAGAAAGGTTACTCCATCTATGATAAGGAAATGTTGGCAATCATGCATGCACTTTTTAAGTTTAGACAATATTTGGTATGTGGGAGATTCATTGTAAAGACAGACCATAATAGCCTGAGGTTCTTCTTGAACCAAAGGGATTTGAATGATCATCAACAAAAATGGGTAAGAAAATTGCAAGCTTATGATTTTGATATTGAATACATGAAAGGAAAGAATAATTTAGTTGTTGATGCTCTCTCAAGAAAGCCCACTTTGTGTTCCTTATCATCTATCTCTGCTGATTGGAAAGTCTCCATAATTTTAGAGTATGCTAAAGATTCCTTTGCCACCAAGATTTTGGATAAGCTAGTGGATGATAACAGGTACAAGGTTGTTGATGAATTGATTTATTACAAGAATAGGATCTTCTTAGTGCCAGGATCAAAAACTAAGGAGAGGATATTGAGGGCCTTTAATGACACACCTTTGGCTGGTCATCAGGGATACTTCAAGACATACAGGCAAATTTGAGAGTGGTTTTCATGGAAGGGTATGAAGGAGGATGTCCTTGAACACATTAGGGAATGTATGGTATTCCAAAAAAGTAAGAGTGAGCAAAATTTTCCTGCAGGGTTGTTGCAACCACTTCCTATTCCTGAACAAAAATGGGAAAGTATTTCCATGGACTTCATCACTGGGTTGCCCAAGGTTCAAGGTAAGGATTGCATATATGTGGTGGTAGATAGACTAACTAAGTATGCACATTTCTTTCCTATCACATCTGATTTCAAGGCATCACAAGTCGCCGAATTGTTCTTCAAGGAAATTTTTAGATTACATGGTTTGCCTAGAAACATTGTTAGTGACTGGGACAGTAGATTCCTCAGCTCTTTTTGGAAGGAGCTCTTTCATTTGGTGACAACTGAACTCACTCCTAGTACTAGCTATCACCCTCAAACAGATGGAAAAACATAGATAGTTAATAAATGGATAGAGGGATATTTGAGGAACTATGTTTCAAATCAACAACATACTTGGGTGAAATGGTTACACCTAGGGGAGTATTGTTACAATACATCTCATCACATGTCTATTGGTATGCCTCCTTTTCATGATCTTTATGATTATGATGCCCTTTCCTTTTTTGATCTAATACTTTCCAATAGCAGAGTACCTGCAGCAAGTGATTTTGTCAAGCAAAGCCAAGACATAATAAGGTCCCTCAAGGATAATCTACAACATGCACAGAACCAACAAAAGTTATATGCTGATAGGAAAAGGATTGAAAGATCTTTTGAGGTGGGAGATTTGGTTTTTTTTAGGTTGCATCCATATAAGCAAAGCACCTTGAAGAGGAGTGGGGCAGAGAAACTCAAGCCAAGGTTCTATGGGCCTTATAAGATCATCAAGAAGGTAGGAGAGGTAGCTTATGAATTGGAGCTCCCACCAAACAACAAAATACATAATATTTTCCATGTATCTTGCCTAAATAAGGTTCTAGGCTAGAAAACCATAGTATCTACAGAATTACCACCTGTTGATGATGAAGGGAAATTAGTTTTGATACCAGAAGAGATTTTGGATACAAGAGAGAAAAGATTGAGAAACAGGAGCGTCATAGAGCATTTGGTCAAATGGAAAGGATTACCACTAGAGGATGCAACTTGGGAAGGAGCACATATTATTGAGAATTCCAACCTTCATTTCTTGAGGACAAGAAATATTTGGGAGGGGAGGACTTGTCATGTCCCCTTTTCAAATAATTAAAAATAATAAACTTTGCTAAGGCAGGCAGGCTCCAAAAAGGTGAAGTTTCGGCAAAATGGGCTAATCTTTGGAAAAAAATGGACTAATAAATAAAAATTATTATTAAATTATATTTTATTAACCCCTCTTAGACGTGAGTTATGGTTATGCCCTCTTTTAAGGGGTTTGGAGGCATTTTGGGCTCATTCTAGAACTTGATTTTTGCTCATTTTTTTGTTATTCTTCAGAGGCTGCCAAACCTGTGGAGAAGGAGACCCAAGAATGGGAGTTTGTAGGTTTCAAAGAAGGCTAAGGATGGGATTTTGAAGCCATTCCATGTGCATGCTCATACAAAGTTTGCCTTTGTGCTGAATAGTGTAGATTTGTGGGTTTTTGGGTGTGTTTTTTGTATGAGTTTGGTGTTTTCAGTTGAGTATTTCATATCAGTTTGGGTTGCTGCTATATTTCAGACTTTAAGATGTTAAAATAGAGCTGAATATATTTATTTGGATGTGATTAAACTTCTGAGATAGATTATTAGTATTTTTGTGGTGTTTTTGGGCATTTTTGTGTTAATTTCGAAAGCTTGATGAGCATAGTTTTTGTCCTACATTTGTGAACTGTTGTGTAAAGGCTATACATATCTAGAGATGTCATTTTTTAGGCTGTTATGTTGCTGAAATTTTTGTAAAAATTTCCATTTTCAGATTTATTAATAATTTGTGAAGTTGTGAAGTTTTTTGGCACTATTTCGGACATACCTGATTTGGGTTTTATTGAGAAATTGGTGGATCTTTGTAATATTGGTTGTTTGATTTTAAAGATCTGATTTGAGGCTTGAAATATCATACAAAATCAGTAAAGGGACATTTCAATCTTGAATAGAGAAAAGCAAAGGACTTTTGTAGTCCTGGCTGAGAGGACCACACAATACTTTTCAAACATATATCAAATGAATAGACACCAGTTGATTGGTAGACATTAAGAAAAGAAATAGCTTTTCTTCCATCATTACCATACTTGGTAGTTTTAGACCTTTCTTAGTATTATAGAAAGCTGTACATCAATCCTTGATGTTCATATATATATAATTCACCTATATTCTTATTACATAACATTATGGGCATGCATCGAGCCTAGGATGAAAGGGAAATCCCACTAAATGGAAATTTATCTTCCTAGGAAAAAATGGATTAGAGGGAAGCCATTTCCATGTATTCTTGTAGAGATCATGAACAAGCACATTAGTGTTTTTATGTATAGTGATGTATAGTGATCGAGACCCATACCCCTATGCTTCCCATGTGATTCAATTGCAATTATTCTCTATAGGTGCCATTTTACACCTCCCCATTGAACCTTTTCTTCACTGCTACTAGAATTGGTGCAACTTAAACCATTGCTTATGCCCTTGTTTACTTTTCTACTCGATAAAACCCTTGCCATACCATCAAGGCAACTTTCACCCCCTATCCAGTCTACAATTCTACAGTGGGCCTTCACCCCCTCTTCTCTTTAGCTAGACCGAGGGAGATAAAGGTGTTTATGGATTTTAAATATTCTATACGTAACATTCATAATAGAATAATAGGGCCTTAGGGGTAATTGCCCTACAAAGTTAGTTCTTTGCACACACAATGTGCACATTCCTATCAAATTGTAGGGGCTAACTATCCCCATAGAATAGTAGGGATAGAATTTCCTAGGCCCAAGAAAACAAATGGGGCATATAATTCTAGTGGTGTTGAGAAAACCTTGCAGATTTCATTAGGTGTTGTCCTCATTTCCATTCATTTCGTTCTAAAAAGATAATGCTCCCATATAAAAAATCCTTCTTGTGTAGTCTTCTGTTTCAGCTTCATCCATAACTCTTCCAACCATAAGAATCCTGCCATGAGATTCAACCAATGAGGTGATGCTAATTAAGAAGACATCTGCACTATCAGCTCAGACAACCTTTTAGTAACCAAGTCAAAAACCACAATGTCATAGGGGAGCTCAGCAATGCAATAGAAGAGATTATTACACCATATGCCTAGATCAGAGCCAAACTTGGCTTCTTCCAATGGCTTCCCACACATCTTCCATGAATTATTTGAAGAATCATAAACCTCCGTGAAGAGCTCCTATGTGTGAGGAATCATGGATGGTAAACCATTTTCTCCAAAGACCATGATCTTGTAAGAATGATTTAAGGAATCCATGGTCATGGTGAGCTTGTGGATAAGGCTGACTTTTAGCATTCTCAATAGATGCCTTTGAGTTTTGGTGATGGGATTGCATATTGAAAGGACTCTACATTCTACAACTTGATTTCCTAGGTAGAGGAGGCTACTTGATATTGCTAATATGGATGTACATGGTGATACTCTTACCGACCCATTTTGTAGCTTTGTACTATTGTTGGTTGACCCTATGATGGTGTGTCATTTTTTCATTGATGGATCATATGAAAATGATGATCTTCCAATTGTGCAGAGGATAAACCATCACTTTGGAGTACAAACCCTTGACAGAGCACTCTGTAATCTCTTTGATTGAACCAAAATGTTTCATCTCCTCCAAACACAATGAAGACAAACTATGCTTGTTAGGGGCATTTATGCTAGCTACTTTCATTTTGAAAACAAAGAATAAGCCTAGAAGATGATACAAGAACAATAACCAATGTTTACTTGTAAGTTGTGAGACATCATTTCCTCCTATATAGGAATGGTCATTTAATGGTTCATCTGAAACTTTTTTGAATTTTCCATATACATTCTTAATTGCTTGAATCAAATTCCACAGTCAATTTTCTACATAAAAATCAACCCATAAACAAACGAATCAAGTTGTACATCAAATTTTATGCAACTAATTTTTTAGTTTCTATTGTTAGAATCAAAAAATCAAAAAATCAAAAAATCAAAGAAATATGATTAATAGAATCAGACTCAGAAGTTAACTATTTCACTTTAACCATGTTAGCCATTTTATTTGTTGCATTATAAGTCTACAGAGAGATAGGGAAGGAGGATAATACATCTTTAGCTTTAAATTGTAAGCTACTGATAGATAACATATTGGCTTTGATGTGCTCTTCATAATTTAAGAAGTTGTAATTAAGTATTTCATCACCATCTTCAAGATGGTATTCAAATATTTCAAAATGCTTCATATGCCTTATTTGAGCCTCATCTGTGACATAAAAACACCAATCATGAAGAATTGGTTATCCAAGTAAGAATAATAGCATAATATGTTAGTAGTAGGCCAACCTTTGATTAAACACTTCTTACTTGAACAATAACTTTGAAATTTTAGAAATTGGCTTCCAAAAACAAATTTTATGTGGCCTGAGACCTAGGCTTCTATTCCAGACATTCTATATTGCTTTATGAAAAGGAGTATAATTGAATAAGAAACATCTTCATTTAAAGCCCCCCAAAAAAATGAAACAAAATTGAACATAAGTGGGAAATAATACCTTTTCTAATGTTGTTAAAGCTTAAATTGATGCCTCTGATGTACTAAGGATCAATGTTGATCAAAATTTTGTAAGACCAAGAGGCCTAACACAGTGTTAGATTGCAGATAGGAATGACCGACAACACCTCCCAAGGCATATGTATATGTTACTGGGGTGCTTAATAAAACTAGTGAAACATGAGGATTTCTTTGTCGTACAAGAGATTAAAAGAGGCACACTTTAGGCATGGCCCACTTGAGAGGAAATACACTTATTTAGAAGATTATAGGAAGGAATTTGTGTATTTATCATTATCATGTATGACGTACTTCTTAAGAACAAACTTCACAATATATTTCTAACTGTACATCCACAAAAAAACATTTGTTGTAAAACACTGGCTTCATTATGCATATATGAATAAAAATAGCATAGTGTTTGTATATAGTTTTCTATATTGATAAACTTTGACACTATTCCATTTAAACTATACTTAGAAAACATTGTGAACCAATTCTCGTGCTTATGAGTAGTAGCCCATATCTAATAAGACATTCTTAGTATATGTACAATAGTGTGTTTATTTGTGTCTCCCATGCCATGTATTTGTTACGTACCATAAATGATACAAGTGCTCAAATCTAGGATTACTTACACAATATTGTTAACAAGAAGTAACAAACAAGAAGGAATTTTTAGTTTCAAATGAAAATCAGACTACTCATATACAATGTCCAGTAAGCATTTCTACACATTAGTCTCTATTTGATCAGCTTCTGATGCCCTCCTTCTAAAAAGTCTAACAAGATAATGTATTTATTAAAGTCACATGACATACAAAAAATAGAATAATGTTGCAAAAATGTCACACATTTACCATAATTTATGAGCACCACTCCACTACAAAGGATAGAAGTAGTTGTTATAGCACTAAAATATGAATTAGTCAAACCCAGTAAGCTACTACAAGCTAGTCCAACTTGAAAGCTCCATACACCAACAAAACACTCAAATAATTCATTAATTTTGTAAGTCTAGTTATAATCCTAACATTTAGAATTCTGCTATATTTTCCCAAATGACAAATAGGAAAGGTAAATACAACATAGTTTTTGATCCATTAACATAAACTATAGATAAAATGTACCAAAAGATTAAGCATGATAATAGACCATAAAATATACCTTTCTTTTAGATCTATTCATTGCATCCAATTAGATATGAATGTTGAATCCAGAAACAAAGTAGTTTCCTCCACTGTTGATGTAGGTATGCTTGAAAATGACTCTGCACATAACCTAAACATTCCATCATTCATCACTTATTTACAAGGCCAGTGATAACATACATGCTCATCATTGTCAAGCCCCAAATTTTGTCCCTTATTCTTGGGAACAATAATAGGTTGACTTCCAATCCCTTTATATCTCCCAAAAGAGAAAAACAACATAACCAAGCTTTCTATTGTACATAGCTGCAATGCCAATGTAACGGAATCAATGAGAATTTCAGCATCAATTTTGGAAATATCTACACAACTACTTTTCCAATGTATGGAAAACTGAATAGATCTTGAGAAGCCAACATCATTACCTTCTATGATTTGCTTTAAGTTTTCACAAATATCACTCCTTCCTCTATTGACAATTGTCACAAATATTCATAGCTTTTCTAGTTCTTATAAGCTTGTACAAATGTCATATTTTGGTCAAACTAGTAATGCCCTTTTGTGGTCTATTTTTAAGTAATCATATGACATATGAATTAGTAATTCACATTTCTCTAGATATGGTGAAACCATCACACTCAAAAAAAAGTAATCATAAGTTTCACATGTAAGAATTGCTTGGCATTAATCAAATATGCTTTGATATGCAATTGGAACCTACCAAAATAATCTAATACATATTTGAATCTTCGATACAAACAAAGGTGGATGAAATCAGTCTAATTGAATTTTTAATATCAACTTGATAGTCTTCTAGTTTACTATTTTTAGATTTACTCTTGTATAGTCCTAGAGGTCTCATTTTTCACAGTTCTTGATTAAGATATATTATATAAAGCTTAATCTAATAATTATTTATGGTAAAAACTTGGCATGAATGAGTTGCATAAAGCTCTTATTAAACTTCTCAAGAGGATTCGTTACCTGGATACCGAGACCTAGTGTGACCTGAAACTTTGCTAAGTTTAGCAGTTTATTCTAAAAAATTACTATACAAGTGCAACACTACAAAAATAATATGTTCTTATTCATAATTTTCTAGGATAAGAAAATAACATAAAATTTTAAAATTTAAAATAAATTGGAAGAATACTTGATTTGTTTTATTTTAATTAAAGAATTTTTTGTTGGACATTCTATATTTTTATATCTTTGTGTTTTTTTAATGCCAAATTTTACTGCATTTTAATAAGTGGATTTATAGTTTCAATGAGTGTCATTCCTCTTTTTTTTTCCTGCATTGATTGTATCATTTACAAATAAACTATTTGTGGAACTAATCAATTAAAAATTGCATACCTTGTTCAAAATCTCCCATTTTTGCACAGGTGGGGAGGATGATGGCAATTTCTATAGAATTTGGCTTTTTTGCTACAGACTACATTTTCTTGAATGAATTTTAAATCTTTTTAAATCAAATCATCATTTTTTTGTATATCATACAATCATTGCAGTCCATGACACCATGCTTCTTTCAGACATTTCGTCAAACATGTTGTGTGCCTTGTCTATGATGCCACATGTTAATACATGTATACCATTGTAATTACAACTATAACATCTAATAAAATTCCCATTACCCTTATAATCTGACAAGTGTATGTTCCCTAGTCTAAAAGCCCATTTTAGCACAGGCAGGGGAAACACTGGGATAGGTCAAGAGTCTACCTTTACACCATTCTATTGCATTTTCTTGAAAGTTTGTAAAGCTTTTATCAACAACAACAAATCCATTTCGTGTGCTTCCTACATGATTTTTTTCCATATGAGAACATTTATTTTTGGGTATTTTATCAAATAGATCAGTTGACTTGTCTAAACTTTGAAATTTTGCATACATGTCTACCAATGCAATTGCAACTACAACATATGATTTAAATCCTCTCTTCCTTATGGTTGAATGGATGTTTGTACCATATCATAAAGAAGTTGTAGTCATTTGTCTCCCATTCACAGCTATATAGGACCTTGCCTTATCACTTTTTCCATTAAAATCCTCTTGCACATGTTTATGTGTTCTTCAGATCCAAGACTGGTCATTTGTATTGGCAGTTTTCAAGTTCATCTTTTGGCTCAAATCCCTAATTTTATGTGTTTTACAACGAAAAAAAAGTAGAAAATATCCTCTTTTGTACTTTCACTTCCATGGAGAAGAATTTTTTATGTATAACCATAGCCGATCTGGCCCTACATTTGTGAAGATCATCATTGTTGGAGCTAAAGGCATGATTCTTTTACAACACCGCTTTATTGTTTTCAAGTTTGACTATAAACATCTTGTCAAATTAATTTGAAGGATCACAAATAGCTTGTAAATCTCCCTTGAATAGGTTTGTGACATTTCTTATTGGTTATTATTATTATTTTAGTGATGCTATCATTTCTTTCATATCATTAGCAGATTCAATGATAAAAATGTTGAGACTTCTTATCATTTACCTATAATACAATGCGACAAAGCAACTAAGCTTTGGCAAAAGGTTAGATATTGTTTTTTAATTTACTTTACACATCTTTATAATATTCTAATATTAATTTACTTTTCCATCTTTACTACTCTTCTACTTGAAATAACAGTTCTTTTGATTAATTTTTTTTATTGGTATTTTTTAATCAATATTAATAATATTAGTTTATTAATTAATAAAAAAATAAGATTATAATTGAAGTTCAAAGTTAATAAATATATTCTAGATATTTGTTTATAATAATTTAAATGAATTGTTAAAATATCAAAATACTAATTTTAAAATATTTTTTTAATAATATAATTTTAAATTAAACATAATATTAGTAATGTCTTACATGCAATAGAAGTTATGGTTAATAAATTATTTTAATTAGATTATAATAATTAAAGTTTAATAATAACATCATTTTTTAAAACTAATTATTATTATATAATCTGAATAAAATATTAGTTCTTATTAGTCTTTAAATAAATATATATTTTTAATAAAATTAATTTTTATTAAAAGATTGTGTAAAATTTATTAAAATCATTGGTAATGTGTATTTGAAAAATTTGTAAAAGTTAAAAATGTAGTTAAATAATAAAATAAAATAAAATAATGTTTATTGCTCAAATATTTTTACCTAATCAAATTAGAGCAACCTAATTTTTGAAATGCATTTAATTCAAAAATATATATAATTTTAATATTTTATTAATATTAAAAATATTTATTATGCAGCTGGTTCAAAAACAATATTACTAGTGAGTTATGTTTTAAACAATACCTATAGTTCTTATGGGCAGGAGGAACTAAAAAATGGGTTATGAATGAATTCGAGAAAAGTACTTTTGGTATCTTAAGATTCAAGAAGAAAAAAATAACAAAAATAATAATTCATAAGAAGATGAAGCTTGCACAAGCAATATGACAACATGCTTATTTTCTGTGTTCATCAAGCTTATAATATGAAAAAGCCCAAATAGCTAGCAAAATCTTGAAAGCTTTGGTGGCCCAAAAAAGGAAATTGGATAGTCCACTATTTATAAAACTATCCTAAAATTATAAAAATAGTGTGTAAAATGGAAACAATCTCTCATTTAGTCATCTTTGTCTTTGTGACTAATTATTTAGTCATTTTAATTTATCCAACCTTGTGATTTTACTTGATGACCAAATTAGTCATTGATTTAGTTGTTTATGCTAAACAATTGCAAAAATATACAAGAATTTGATCACTTTTAGTCACATGACTAAAAATTTTGGTCACGTGACTAAAAGTTTTAGTTACGCAGTCATTTATTTGCCCAAATTCTACTAGTGAATGTATGAGAACTAGAGAAGTTATTATTTTGTCATTGATGTCAAGACTATTGACTTATTGATTTATGTAAGTTTCCAAATCATCTGAAGGATGTGGCGAGCAAAGAAAATGTTGGTAAAAGGTAGAAGATGAAATAATGAAGTAAAGTTAAGTGTATGATCCTAGTGGGAAATTGATGAATTAGTCTTTAACAAGGTAATATTGGTTTGATTGTTTTACATGATTTGATGAAGAGTTAAGAAATATGTAAAATTCAAGTACATTGGTGGGAAAAAAATGTTTCAAGTTGTGAAGTGAAAAGATAAGGAATAAGTATGTGCTACTAAGCTAGAAATGGTGGTTGGTAATAAAAGATATTGTTTGATGGAAGTATACCAAGCATATATAAAGGAATAAATTTTGTAAGTGTTGCCAAGAAAGATCTAATGTAACTGAATAAACAATGTTAATCAAGTAAATGAGGTTACTTGTTGAAGGAGAATAATTTTGATTAAATTAATTGTGGGATGATGTAAAAAGAAAATATGGATTAATCTAGGAGATTATAAGGAAGGAAATAAGTTTGTTAGTGAATATAGATGAAATTAGTTGGGTAAGATTAGATGGAAGAGCTTCAAGGAAAAGTTCATGATGGACAAGAAATTTTCAAGTTCCAAGGAGAATTATAACTAACATGATGAATTAAATGTTTTTCCAAGTGCCAGACAAAGATGTGACTAAACGAATGAGAGAAATTCAAGGAAACCCTAATGAATGAGATAAAGCACCAAAATAGTGCCTATATAATGGATGAGGTAGAACGTTAAAGTTTCTAAAAACTACTACTAATTAAGCGAAGACAAAAGAGTCACAAGAAAAGTAGATGCCAGTAAAGTGTGAAGAAAAGAGTTGAATGAAGTATGTATGTTGATCAACCACGTAAAGAAGAGTGTGAAGAAGAGTATTGAGTTGAAAGGAGATCTGAATAGGCAAAGGTTGTTGCTATTACAATAAATCATTTCACTATTACTTTCTAATCATTGTAGCAAAAAATATCTTAAATGAGTGGATCTAATAGTCTTATTTGTAAATCTTTTGTAAGGTGTCATTCTAATGAATGTACTAGGTCCTTTAGTAAAGCCACTCATTGAGGAGTAATAGATCTAGTTGATCTTTTGTGAAAATCCCCTAATAGGATAACATTTAGTAAATGTTTTTGTAACCTTAAATAGGGTTGGCTCTTAACTGAGCTCACTTTAGAAGAGTGAATTTCTTTGTGGGTGACAATACTCAGGTGGTTTTTACCCAAATTGGGTTTCCACATTAAATACTAGTGTTGATATGTGATTGGATATGTTTCATGTTATTTCATTTTTTTATTTGCATAAAGTTGTAATTTGTTGTTGGTTTCTTGAATGTTTAACCCAATTATTTGTTGGTAAGTTTAAAAGGGTAGAAAATTGTTTTAAATGACCCATGATAATTGATTCACCCCCCATCTCAATTATCCAACAATGTATGTGTATGTGTAAATGTTTGTGTCTATGTATGTATGTATGTATGTATGTATATGTAAATGTATCTATATGTATATGTATATGCATATCCATATGTGTATCTCGCATTATCTTGTCATCTATACATCTCTATATTTGTTCCTCTCTTTCTTCCTTTATTTATCTTCATGTTTTCCTCTTTATTTCTCAGTTTCCCTATCTCTCTAAGATTTATGTCTCCCTCTAGCTATATCAATTTATTTCTCACTTTATCATCGTCTCCCCCTTTCCACCTCTCTATTTATCTCCCTATATATTTCGCTACCAATCTATCTAATATTTGCATATCTAGCACTCTCTCTTACTCTATATCTATCCACATTAATTATTTGAAGCTATGACTTCTCCCCTGAGCTCTTCATTATCAAAAAAACATCATTTCCCATGTGATCCCTTAATTGATCCAATGTATTGCACAAATGCATGCAGAAATATACACCTTTGTTCCTTGATTGGCCTTCTACACCTGTTGGCATACCCACTGAACCACTACACACCCATATGTTATTGTTAATTTCAAAGATATAAATGCTAATTAAAAACTTCCACTAAATCTTTTTTCAAATCAATTTGTCAACGCATATATGCATCTACAAAATTGACTAATTTATAAATTTTTAATATCTAACTATGTTGCCAAAACCATGACAGGAGGACATCATTTCATGTTTCGACAACTGAAACACACTGCTCTATTACCAACACTCATTTCCAACTATCTAAAATGTTTCCATTATCATGTCACTCAAGAAATTATGAGAAATTTAAAAGAATACAATCAGATGTTAATATTTAACAATAACAAGTTATCATTTGTGATTTCTTTCCCTTCAATTACATTCTAACCACTACAAGTAATTACTGATTAAACAAGTAGATGTAAATTCACATGCCATTAATTGATTCACTAAATGAAAAATTATTTGCAATGAATATTAACAAAACCATGCACATATTAGTCCTTGTTGCCTACATTTCTGATTAAAAATATAACTATTCAAATTATGTCTTCCCTCTCCCATCATAAAAATGACTTACATATTAATAAAAATATTTTTTTATAGTAGTTTTAAAAGAGGTTAGTTTTTGTTAAAATAATATTATAAATTGACATATATTTTTGAAAATTATTGAATGATTAAATTGATAATATATATTATATTTTGACAACTAGTTTTCTTTTGCTATTTTATACGCAATTTTTTTAAAGTAATTTTGATTAGTGTTTTGATAAAAATGAAAAATGCATTATTACATAACAACAATGAGGATTATTTCATAAAATAGAATCAATTTAAATATTTAGAAAAATAAGATTATATATCTGAATTTAAATAATCTTATTCTTCTAAATATTTAAATTCATTCTAATTTATGAAATAATTATGTAATAATATATTTTTCATTTTTATCAAAATATTAAATATATATATTCAACTTTAGGCTATCCTTGATCAAATTTTAAAAAATAAAAATTACAATAATTTTTTTTGAATTTTCAACATTTGAATTTCAGGACATGTAATAAAAAACAACAAAAAAATTGAAAAAAAATCATTATATTTTAGTAAATCTGAAGAAAAAAAAAACATGTTTGACTTTTTTTAATCTATAGTGCTAGAGATTAGTCAGCACCCTTTAGAATCTCATTTTTCATTACATTTACCTTCTCAGTTTCTTATTTCTGATAATATATCTGACATATGTAATATATGGAGTATCGTATGTTGATAAATACTCTCCAAATCATTTTCTCATATTTTTTCAGGTGGAAAATTCAAAGGCCGTAATTTGGAAATGTATGTTTTATAGTCTAGCCTAGTTTGTTGGCAATCACTACCCATTCATGAAATCCGTACAAGTATTGAATTGTATGAGTAAACTGAACCATTTCCGGAGTTCATATAAATTCTGAAGTAAAGAGTTGCCTATTTATTTTACAATAGGTTCGAGCCTTCTACCAAATATAGCAAATTGTTGTAGTTTTAAAAAAAAGGGCAAAAAAAAAAAAAAGATTGACTGATGACCACCGTGTCATGTCTGTATAGTTTGCTGACTGCTCTATTTAAATATCTATTGGTTGAATTAGGGTATGGTCCCATGGAGGGGGGCTTCCTAAAAAAATTCAGCCGGTACTATAGATATTTTTTAGGATTAATTTAAAGTGGGAGGTCCCATGAATTTTCTATTGGAATTATTCTGAAAAAGTTTAAGCCCCATAATTTATGGAAGTGGGTGGTCTCATGATTTTATTTTATTTTAACATATTCAATTTACTTACCAAATAAATAAATATGTTCAAAAAAATTATTGATACAAATTGAAAATTGGTATATGATTGACAAGTGGCACAAGAAAAACCTAAGCTAGTGGGGCAATTTCTAGCCTCCCATCTTTTCCACCTGCTTAATTTTGCACTCTACTTCTTTTGAGGAGAAGATTCCAATTAATCTTGAAGCAAACTTGATTTTTGGTTTCATAGGACCACCTACTACACAAAAAAAGATCCTGCAGCCCCCCTTATGGGACCGCTAGTAGATAGACAATTGGCTAAAATTTTAATTGAAAATTATCATTGTCATGAGGATCAATAATAAATACATTACATTAACAATATGAGATTTTCACAATTCATTTGAATGTAAATTAATTCATAGATTTGATCGTGTATGTTTTTTTATCAACTACTTTTCAGATCACTGTGTAATCCATCATCAGACTGTAAGAGAAGGATAGAAATACATTACATTTACAAAGAAGGCAGAAAAGAATAAACTACTCTTCTGCAGTAGCCTCAACATTCAGATCAAAATTCACGACACTCATATTCTGATCACTCCTAATACATGGCTTTTTACGCACTACCGAAGTGTTTGCATTGTTTGAACAATCATTAAAAAAACTACAATCTTTCCTAGCTAAGCCAAAAAAATCTTCCCATTGGAAAGAGGGCTTCCATGGAGATTCAGCTTTGATAACACTCTCACAATCATAAGAAAGTGATTTCTTTCACATAATCTAATTTAGACATAACAACTGCAAAGATCTGGCTATCATTAAATCTTGATCCTCCTAAAGATGGGCCAGTTGTCAGTGCTGAGATTGTTTCTCAATGGTTGGTTCTCCAAGTAGAACATAGAAGATTTGTCGGTGCAGCTTTACCAGAATTGTGCCCATGTTTTGCTCATTTTTTATTTGAATACATGTGGAGGAAAATTGAAACGATGCGTTCATCTAAGGTGGAGGAGTTTTATCATAGTGAAATGCCAGATACGTCACCAATCTTACGTTGGCAAGGAGCGTGGCGAAAAGCGTAGCATTCATTAGTCAATTCAGCCGACTCAGATAGACCACAGCCCACCGACATTTTAGGAAAGCAAAGGCGATTCAGTAATTTGATCCACATTCCGCCTGCATTTGTCAGAGACAGATTTGGAAGGAAAAGTCAAATCAGAGGAAGAATTAGCAATCTACTTTTGTGTGCAATGGGCATGGGGAGATATAATTTAGTCAAGAAATATATTAAAGATAAGGGTGGATAGAAAATAGTGGGATTACACTTCATGCATGCTTAGAATTTATGTAAGGGTCATGTTTTGAGGGCAATTATTAATTATTCATAAAAATAATATTATCCATGGAAACATCAACTATACTTGTTGTGGAATTTTTTGGGGGAAATCATGTTGAAATGTGTAATTTCTTCCTCAAATGAAATGTAAAAGCATAATAAAGGATTTTAGAAATTTTTGAAATGACGAATAGGGTTAGGTAAAGTTCTAGAAGTCATTTATGTGTAAATATTTCTAAAAAAGTCTATTTGTCCTATGTCTACTAATTTAGATGTTTTCGAAACAATCAAAGACCTCTATAAATAGAGGCATCTTGTAATGTTATGGACAAAATGTAATTGATATGGGAAAGTTAATGAAGTATATTAGTGCCGCAACACATTGAGTATTTTTCAGTTTTTAGTTTATTTTGTCCATCCACCTTTCACAAAGTGTATTAGAGTTGTCCTAGGTTTCTACAAATCATAGTCTATTGCACAAAATTACAAGCTTTAAATTCCCAAATTTGAGATGCAAAGTTTATGGGAGATCTAGAATGATCAAGGCAATCTAGATGGGAGTGCTCCATCGAATCAATAGACCCACCATGATTGATTATGGCTATTTCCTTTTGTCCATGTAGAGGCTCAACATGTTTGGATTCTCCACTTGTTTATGATATTTCAGATGCTTTAGTATATCAAGCAATAGTCTTGATAGATAAATATGTGTAAAATAGCAACCTGGATGCCCAACAGAATGGTTCACATTGTGTTCTTCTATATGGACTCCACTTTTATCATTCTTCCATGCTTATCATTACACTTTTATAACCTCCTAGAAGAAATATAACATTATAGTAAATAGATTCCAATCCTAAGGAAGTCTTTAACTGTTTGAGCTAATAACTAGGCACATTTCCACCTATGCCCATGTTGTCTGCTGTTGCAATTTTTTAATTTTATTCTTCGCCTAAAGTGAAGAAATCTATCACATTTCACTATTAATAATAAAATAAATTGGAATTGTCGAAAGGTCCTCAGGTCAAACTAAGAAATTGGGTTGCATCATACATACAAAACATGATACAATATAACTTGAATGAAAGAAAAAAAAAACCTTTTTGACAATAGAGGCTACAAAATGAGTATTTTGTAAAAAAAAATTTTGTAATACACTACAAAAGGGATTCTTTACGTTCGACACCCAGGTCGAGTAGACCTTGTTCTTGTAAGAGCTATTAACCAATAAATCATAGGGAGGGACTTATTTATGTCACCAAAAACAGAGACTAAAGCAAGTGTCGGATTCAAAGCGGGTGTTAAAGATTACAAATTAACTTATTATACTCTGAAATATCAGACCAAAGATACTGATATCTTGGCAGCATTTCGAGTCACTCCTCAACTTGGAGTACCCCCCGAAGAAGCGGGAGCAGTGGTAACTGCCGAATCTTCCACTGGTATGTGGACCACTATTTGGACCGATGGTGTTACCAGTCTTGATCGATACAAGGGGCGATGCTATGATATTGAACCCATTCCTGGAGAAGAAACTTAATTTATTGCCTATGTAGCTTACCCTTTAGACCTTTTTGAAGAAGGCTCTGTGACTAACCTGTTTACTTCTATTGTAGGTAATGTATTTGGATTCAAAGCTTTACGGGCTCTACGTTTGGAAGATTTACGAATTCCTCTTGCTTATTCAAAAACGTTTCAAGGCCCACCACATCATATTCAAGTAGAAAGAGATAAATTAAACAAATATGGTCGTCCTTTATTGGGATGTACTATCAAACCAAAATTGGGTCTGTCTGCCAAGAATTATGGTAGAGTGGTTTATGAATGTCTTCGTGGTGGACTTGATTTTACCAAGGATGATGAAAACGTGAATTCCCAGCCATTTATGCGCTGGAGAGATCATTTTTGCTTTTGTGCAGAAGCAATTTATAAAGCTCAGGCTGAGATGGGTGAGATTAAGGGACATTACCTGAATGCGACTATAGGTACATGTGAAGAAATGATGAAAAGAGTAGAATTCGCCAGAGAATTGGGAGTTCCTATAGTCATCCATGACTATTTGACTGGAGGTTTTATGGCAAATACTTTGTTGGCTCATTATTACCGAGATAACGACCTACTTCTTCACATGCACCACGCAATGCGCGTAGTTATTGACAGACAAAGAAATCATGGTATGCACTTCTGTGTACTAGCTAAAGCACTATGTATGTCTGGTGGAGATCATATTCATGCTGGTATTGTAGTAGGTAAAATTGAAGGAGAACAAGAAGTCACTTTGGGTTTTGTTGATCTATTGCATGATGATTTTATTGAAAAAGACCGAAGTCATGGTAGTTATTTCACTCAAGATTGGGTCTCTATGTTGGGTGTTATGCCTGTAGCTTCAGGAGGTATTCACATTTGGCATATGCCTTCTCTGACCGAGATCTTTGGAGATGATTCTATATTACAGTTTGGTGGAGGGACTTTCGGGCACCCTTGGGGAAATGCACCTAGTGCAGTGGCTAATCGAGTCACTTTAGAAGCTTGTGTACAAGCTCGTAATGAAGGACGTGATCTTGCGCGTGAAGGTAATGAAGTGATCTACGAAGCTACTAAATGGAGTCCTGAACTAGCTACCGCTTTTGAAGTATGGAAGGAAATCAAATTTGAATTTGATACGATTGATCACTTGTAATCGAGTGACTTTCATCTGTTTGGTCTCTTAATCAAAGCGAACTCGACCCAATCTTTTATTTTAAGATTGAGCCGAATACCGAATGGATGGGAATAGAATTATTCGGCTAGAGGAAAGGTATTTGTCTAATATTTAATATTCTAGATTACTCGATGGGGTCAGTGGATCAGTAGATCCAGGCCCGGGGGGGCAAGGATCTGCAATCTATTCTAGCTCGCACCCAAACTGAGCTGAAGTATGATGGTTTGTATTTGTGTCTATTAAAAGTTAAGTTGTACATGTAACAATATATATATAGAAAAAATATGAGAAAATGTGTGAAGAAAACAAAGATTCTAAAAAAATGTGTGAAGAAGACAAAGATTCTGAAAAAATGTGCGAAGAAGACAAAGATTCTAAAAAAAAGTGTGAAGAAGACAAAGATTTTGAACATATCGACGAAACAAAACTTGTAGAAAATAGATTGAATTCGGAACATTTTAAACATTTGTGGTTTTTGTGCGAGAATTGTGAGACCGTTATATATTAAAAAAAAAATTTAGAACAAAAATGTGTTTGTGAGGAATGCGGGGCAACGCTACAGATGACTAGTTCAGAGCGAATTGAATTATTAATTGATAATGGCACTTGGTGTCCTATGGACATGAATTTTTCTAGTACAAATGTATTAGAAAAACAACATATGATGTTTGACATCAAAATGGTTCAAAGGGTCTCAACTTTATTGTACAAAATAATTTATGACAAATATTTTGACTTTGAATTTTTTCACGAAGAAAAAAATGAGTTGAAAACATTAGTAGGATACAATATTACTCTTGTTAATATCGTTAAGGTTGTATTAGAAAAGAAATTCATAAAATATCTGAGTTTAGAAAAAAAGGAAACTATTAAGATAATACAAAATATTATTGATACAGGTTTGAAAATAGTTCAATTTGTTCTTTTTGAAATACATAAAAAAATAACAGATGAATTATAGCGATTTGCGCTTTTATCTATTTTTTCATCTATTTTAGATGATAAAGATTTGAAAGATGATGAAAAACTTATATGGTTCATGCATATTTTAAATATAGATACATCATTTGAAAATGATGAACTTATATTTCTATTGTCAATAGATGTTGTGCATGATTTTATAGATGCAGCATTCGATCAAACTAATCAAAGTATAAATCCTTTTTTTGCTATACTAAAAAATTATATTCAACCTGTACAATCTTTAATGGATTTGCTTGAATTGAAAATTTTCGTAAATTTGACCTTTCTAATTAAATTAATTAAACAATTAGCCAATTTAAAAGAACAATTACTATCACAAGATAAGTTCTTGAAAGTAGCGGCGGTAAACTTAGTGAAAATAGAACTTGATTTTCCAGAAGAAAAAAGAAAAGCAAGGAAAGTAAAAAAAACTATTTCCTTTTTATCCAGGAAATAATCTAGAGACAAATTACTTTTTATGGCTGTGAAAACATACGGTGATATGTTTGATGGAAAGATATCTGGTTTTGAAAAAATTTAAGTATTGGTTTAAATTTCATTGTTGTGGTTTACTTAAAGGAGAAGAATTCTATCGGTTCGTTTTGATATTCTAGTAGAATACGTTAAAAAACAAGATCACTATGAGTGTAATAATAGCATTGATCATATCATACATAATGATCCACTATATCGACAAATAGAAAATCTATACCTCCATTACAAGAAAAACGAAAAAGATTGTGACAATAATTTATTGTTGTGTACTGAAGATACTGAGATTGATATATTATTTCTATATTTACTAGAGATAATGAAAAAAATTTCTACATTAGAACTAGATAGCAAAGAAAAATTTTGTAAGAAAAACGAAGAAACTTATATAGAAGATATTGAAGATACTGAGGATATTGAAGAAGAATATCCTTTAACTTATGCTTCTTTAACTAAAGAAGAAAAAGAGTATGTCGACGCTGGTGTAAAACTAATTAAGAGTACACTTAATCTAGGAAAGGATGAATTTATAGAAACAGAAGAACAATGTTATGACGATTATAACACTTCCTATAAAAAAGAAATAGGTTTACCCGACGCTATTCAAACAGGCATAGGTCAAATAAATGGTCTTCCCGTCGCACTTAGAGTTATGGATTTTCAGTTCATGGGAGGCAGTATGGGATCTGTAGTTGGTGAAAAAATAACCCGTTTAATACAGTATGCTATTGAGCATCTTCTTCCATTAATTCTTGTATGTGCTTCTAGCGGAGCTCATATGCAAGAAGGAAGTTTTAGCTTAATGCAAATGAATAAGATAGCTGTTGTGTTGCATACACATCAAAAGGAAAAAAAATTACCATATATTTCAGTTCTTACATCTCTGACAACTGGTGGAGTCATTGCTAGCTTTGGTATGTTAGCTAATGTCATGATTGTCGAGCCAAATGCATACATTACATTTGCAGGTAAAAGAGTTATTGAATAGACATTAAACCAGATAGTAGATGATGAAGATCAAATATCTAATTCTTTATTTGATTTTGGAATGTTTAATAGCATGGTTCCACGAGCTCTTTTAAAAAATGTTCTGAGTGAAATAATTGAATTATACATGTTGAGTGATTGAAAGGTCAGAATACTTTTTGAATTTGAAACTTAAATAGGAATTAAATTAATAAATGGTCTAGTTATGAATTTGTCATATTCTATTGACATATTGCCATATTCTATTGACATAGAATAGAATTCTAAATTAGAATAACATTGTAAAATTCTATATGAGCATAATTATGTTGACATAGAATATAATTCTAATTAGAATAATATTTTAATGATACATAATTTCTTAATGATTATACATATATCATACAGATGATAGATAATTCATAAATTGACTTTGTCCATAAAGAAGGGAGCCATAAGGATTGTAAAAAAAAAGGTTATGAGCGCTCTATCGACAGATTGCTTTTTTATATATCTTACGTACAAGATAAGATGACCAGAGCCTGCTTCTTTTTATTTCTTTTTGTATTTTTTTCTTCTTCTTTTTTAATTGACTTGAAAAAAGTAAATATAAAAAATTGCTTATTCTATTCCATTTTCTAATAATCTATTTATTAATAATTAGGCAGAAGGAGGTAATGAAAAATGGGTAGATTCATGGTGTTTCTAGTAGTTTACCTTGTCGTCAGAAAATTTTTCCCTTAAATGAGTAATGAATTGAATTTTAGGTTGCAATGAGTTGAATTAAAATATAATGAGATGAATTAGAATATAACGAGATGAATTAGAATATAACGAGAACTAATGTTTTAGCCAGATCAGATAGAATAGAAAAATGTTCCCTTGGGTGAGTGAGTAATGAATTGAATTTCAGGTTGAGATAGGTTGAATTGAATATAAGGAAGGCTAATATTTTAGCCTTCCTTCCTTGAGGTCCAGATCAAGTATATTTCTTAAAAAAAAAAAAAAACATGTAAATTGAACAATATTTATTCATATTAATAATGACCTGGAGATCATTGAAATATAACCTTTCCTCTCTGATAGAGGATATTAATGACTTAACTTAATAAGAATAGAGGTAGAATTATACTATCTGCTTAAAGACTATAAACTGCCCCAGTTAAAGTTATATCAAGATGATATAAGGTACCAAAATAACTCATTTAAATTAAAACCACTAAGCCTTGTTATACAAAAGCTAATAACAAACATTCTTTCCTTACAGCTAGTAAGGAATCAATTAGAGGAATTGGATTCTACAATGATGGATGATTTTATTTATAAGGAAGAAGACGAAGAATAATTTGAGAGAAAAAAATATATATATGTTACCATTTTGAATAATGTTTATCGATTTTGTTTTTTCTTTCTTTTCAATAGAAGTCGGTTCGGTTACAATATCTTAAAAACATAATTTTCTATGCAACTAGAGTATCATATATAACTATAGTTTAATTCTATTTATTGAACTATAATAAAGGTGGATATAGGCATTTGTATTTTTATTTGTAAATGATAGCAAAGGAGAAATATTTATGTATGAAGTTCAATGTCTATATTTCGTACTTACAGAGAAAAGTGTTAATCTATTTGAGAAAAACCAATATATTTTAAATGTCGATTCGGGATCAAATAAAACAAAGATCAAAAATTGGATTGAACTTTTCTTCAATGTTAAAATAATAGGAGTCAATAGTTATCGACCTCCGCAAAAGAAAGAAAAAAGAGGAAATAGAAAACAAATAATGAAACATAGAATGCATTATAAACGTATTATTATTACACTAAAATCAGGTGATTCTATTCCACTTTTTCCTTCAAAATGAAACTTATTGGAATTGTCAAACATGAACACCTGTTCATACAGGACTTTGATTTCGAGCACACGTGATAAATCTCTATCAAATTTTGATGAAAAAGTCCAATCTCATCCACAAAATAAATTGACTTCTGGCCGGCATCGTTGTGGGAAAGGTCGTAATAATAGTGGAATTATTACCATACGTCATAGAGGAGGAGGTCACAAGCGTCTGTATCGTCAAATTGATTTTTGACGGAGTGAAAAAAACATACTGGGAAAAATTGTAACAAGAGAGAGTGACCCTAATAAAAGTGCATATATCTGTCTTGTGCACTATAGAAATGGTAAAAAGACATATATTTTGCATCCGAGAGGGATTATGATTGGAGATACTATTATTTCTAGTGCAAGAGCCCCCATATCAATGGGAAATGCCCTACCTATGAGTGCGGTTTGAATTATTAATTATACGTAATCGGAAATAACCAATTGGGTTTACAACAAAACCTTAAAATCTATTACTGATCCAACTAAAATACTTTGATGGGATCAATCCCAAAGGGAAACTGAGGATAAAGAACAGCGGGTGATTGAGTTCAATAGTTTCTGAATTAATTATTGACTCCAGAGATATGATAATATGGAGAAGACTTAATTGTCTGAAGCAGAAACAACTAAGGTAAAGGAACCCTTGTTCTAAAGAAAAAAAACAATAACTCACATTTGATTTGATGGTCAAAGGCAGATTCGAAGCTGAACAGTGACAAATAATTTTTTTATCAAAAACAAATTGATATTTCAAATGCCTCCTACGTTATCCGGAAGATGCGAAAGCATTAATGTAATTTAATAAAGTCATTCATTCTGAATGCTACATGAAAAAATAACATAAGCCAGATGATGGAATAAAGAAACCTAGGATGTATAGAATAAGGACATAAGGAATTGAAAGTATGCCCTTCATCTTAAGCCTCTATATAAAATAGATTCATAATAATCATATTCTATTCACATCCAGAAAGCTGTATGCCCTGAGAGAGGCTTGTACAGTTTGGGAAGGGATTTTTACAAATTAAAGATCTACTTCAACCGATATACCTTTAGGCACGACTATACATAATGTCGAAGTACAAGTCAGAAAAGGCAGACAATTAGGTAGAGCAGCGGGTGCTGTGGTAGAATTGATTGCAAAAGAAGGCCGATTGACCACATTAAGATTACCAATGTGGAGAGGTTCGTTTAATATCTGAGAACTACTCAGCAACAATTGGGCAAGTAGGCAATGTTAAATGGAAAAATTGAACTTTAAGTAAAGCTGGGTCAAAACGTTGGCTGGGTAAACGTCTTGAAGTAAGAGGAATAGTTATGAATGCTACAGATCATCCTCATGGGGGTGGTGAAGGAAGAGATCCATTTGGCAGAAAAAACCCTTAACCCCTTGGGGCTATAGTGCACTTGGAAGAAAAAGTCAGAAGAGAAAAAAATATAGCGATGTTTCAATTCTTCGTCGATGTAAATAGGAATAGTTTTAAATCCATTTTTATTTTCTATCAATAAAAAGAAAGGTAATTAATTAACCATGGCATGTTCACTAAGAAAAAATACTTTTGTATCTAATGATTTGTTAAGTAAAATCGATAATCTAAACATGATTAAAGAGAAGAAGATAATAGTAACCTGGTCCGGTAGATCTGCCATTGTACCCACAATGATTGGTCATACCATTGCTATTCATAATGGAAAGGTACATTTACCCATTTTTATAACAACTGGTATGATAAACCACAAATTAGGAGAATTTGCACCTACTTCCATTTTCCAGGGACATGCAAAAAAGGATAAAAAATCAAAAAAAAAAAATGATTATAGCTATAATTCTCGCTGAACGTGCCCGTAGGGGCCCACCCAACTGTCATTATCTTCCTCATGCACACCCTTTCCTATAATTCTTAATTAATTCTGATGAAATATCCCACCTTGTTGCCCGACTATGGGTGGGTAGGCCTTTACTATTCTATAGGGTAGTTAGTTCCAACCCCACACATGCCCCTACTATTCTATCTATGGGCGATAGTTTTGCCTATAGAATGGTAGGGATCAGCCGCATGCTTATTTTTCTAAACTAATTTAGTAATACAACACCTAGGGAGATTTTATTAAGATTTTTAATACCTAGATTACTCATATTCTTAGTTGAGTTAGTTTAGAATGCATACACATATTGGGTTTCTTTGGGCTAACAAATATTTGAGTTTTTAGCCTTTTTGATCTTTAAGTGTTTAAATTTGGTGAGAAACATGATAGACTAATGGCTGAAATCAATGAGAGTGTTCCTAACTTCACTTAGGTTCTAGATTTTGTACGTTGTAACCCTCTTTTTTTGTGGTGCCATTTGTAGCTTCCTCTTACCCATCGTTCTTTCCGTAATTTCATGTGGTGTGTCATGAGATCATCCAATCATTCACAAACACCTTCAATAAGATTTGATCATAGATCAAATGAGTTCTTGGGATAAACCTCCATCATTGCAAAACCATCTTCCTCTTTCATCATGCACATGCTATACAAATGACAAAGATCCTAAAGCACAATATTAGTGTGCATTGACACATTGATTATATAATAATAATTCTCTGCTCTATTATAAGTAAATATTATACTATACATTATCATAAATTCAATATACAAAAACTCAAAGTGCCAAAATTTAGTTTCATGCAAATTTTCCCATTGAAATTAATCTTGTTTTCTGAAACTATAGTGTACACTTTTGTATAAGAAAGTAAGAGAATTTATTTTTAAAAGCATAGGGCTCTATAAATAGTTTTACAATAATAAGTCAAAAGTTATGAGCATACATGTTATGACTAATAGTTTGATGACAGAGTGTGTTAGTGTATAACAATTTTGTGGAGAGGATATTGTTGAGATGGAAATTAGGTCAACCTTTCCTATCATTGAAAGATTTTTTATAGATAAACTCAATAAAAAATCAAAGATTATTGATGATCGATTGAGTACTCACTCTTGTAAGTTGTACCATCAAACTTCATTCCCTCAAAATGCTTGTGCAATAGTTGTGAAACTTCCAATCATTTCTTAAAGCTATTAGATTTCCACAAACCATAATAATAATGTTTTAGTTTTTTGGATTTGTACACTGAATCTTAAAATCTAAAGCATTATTCAATTGTTCCTCTTTGTGTGTGTTACAATGGTTGTGGAATTATCATTATATTTGACACAATGTATTTCTAAATTATTTCCATTTTGTTGTACATAATATAGATATACATGCACTTCTTCATTTAATGAGTAAAACTTAGAGCATAGTAAATGAGAAAAAAGTTATAGACATTTATAGCAGTGCAATTAAATTTGATGTAGGGGAAAAAACCCAATAGCCGCCTAGGCTAACTTCACTCACCTACAGTTCCTTATTCGTATGAAAAAATTTGCCAATATTTTTTATGTACTTTCATAGCTGAGTGAAGAGCTTGAAGCTAACCTTTTGGCTTTCTTGAATTTATAGAGCTCTTTGTAAAACTCATAGAGTGTGAGGTGGTCTAAAAGTGTTATTTTAAAACATTCACTCGAAACCTGTTGTGCTCACCCCCAAATAGCCAGTCACCAAAAAAGGTAATTTTTTCACAAATGGACCAATCAACAATCAAAAAAGCTAAAAAATGATCAACTATTAGAACATTTGTGATCAGCTATTAGTTCATGTGTTATAATTTTTTGGGGATTCTTATGTGAAATAATTGAACTATTTGATGTGGTGGCAATGTGAACATGGGAAACAACTAGATTATTTCCCCTACTATAACTATCAAATTGGATGTCTCTCCTAAATTTTGTTCGGATGTAAAAAATGTAGTCAAAGATAGAGGAACTTGTGTTAATCTCATTTTGGTTTTGACATTATAGTGACAAAACACTTAGCAAAGAATAGTGCAAGCCTAGTGCAGAGTGCATGTCGAGCGATCAAAGCAAGCTGAGCAATCAATGCAAGATGAGTGATCAAAGCATACTAAGCATAAGTTTCTAGATAGTATATGCTGATTAATATGATTAATCAATTTCGAGCACTAGTATGCGTCAAGGACTAGTATGTGTCAAGCACTAGTATGTATCAAGCACTAGTATGTGTCAAGCACTAGTATGTGTCGAGTTACTCTAGTGTTGAGCAATCTATACATGTTGAGTGATTCAAGTGTCAAATAATAGTTATTGTCAAGTTCTACAGAAGATGAATTAAAATATTCAGAGCATAGTGAAGGTCAAGCATCAAAGAATATTGATATCGAGTGAATAGTTTTTGGCATAGTTTTTTGTTAAGGCACAAAATTCTATTTAAATCATTTTTTGGCTGACATAATCATGAATTTACAATTATAAGAGATAAGTATGGAGTCATATTACAAATCTCTATTCAATGCATGCAACCAATCAAATTAAGGGAAGCATTAGGAAGCAATAAGAATCAACCATAATTGTTGATTCTAACCTAATCCATCTCCACCAATTTTTATTTAAGAAAGCTAACCCTAAGAAGTTTATCATTACACAAGGAAACAATTAGCATTTCTTTATCATTGGAGGTAAGATCTTGAAGATGGAAGTCTACAAGTTGGGAAAGACTATTGAGAACTAGAAGATTGAAATACAACTTGCCCTACATCAACTCAAGGAGGGAAGAGATGAACTACAAAATTCATTAAAGAGAAGAAAGGAGATAGCTATTCAGCAAGATGACACTAAATATCAAGAAGTAGACACTACTTGATTATTTAAAGATAGAAACACATAAGAGTTTGATGGAAAAGAACAATGCCCTGAGTGAAGAAGTTAGGAACCTGAAAATAGAACAAGTAGCTCAATCAATATTTTTGTGTGAGACAATTGAATTGAGAAAGAAAATTGAATGTGACAGAGCCATGATTGAGGAAAATACTTCTAGCTAATAGACTTGAGGAGAAGAGATCATATGTACAAAAGCTTGCAAACATGCAATTGTATACAATGAATCAATTGATGATTGCAAATCAAGAACTAAATAGGAAATACATTGAGATTACAACTTTGGAAACAAAGAATACCCTATTATAGAGTGAATTGAAGGCTGAGAAAGAAAAGCTTCACAAACCTAGTGAAGTCATCAAGTACTTTGAAAAATAGATGGAAGCACCAAGACCAAAGAATGACACTAATGGTTTGAAATATTCTACTACTAAAAAAGGAGAATGGTGTATGGGAACCATAGTAAAATGAATTAATAAGACTCTTTTGAAGTCTTTTGAATCCTTAGGATTGTTTACAATCATTGGCTATTCATATTGACCCATTTGTGAGACCTACTTCCAAGATTGGTGCCTTATAAGCCCTTGGTCAACTATAGTCAAAGGTGTCAAATGGCCTAGAATATTAAGATAGATTATTTTTTCATATTTTAAGATGTTTTGATCCATGTTGTATTGGTTAGAAACCAATGTGGTTGTTATAGGAAAAAGTTGCATTAGAATTGCAAAGTTGTTAAAAAGTTGTCAAGCAACTTTTTGCAAAAGTTGTAAATTGAACTCCCAATGGCCATATTCGGTTCAAATGGTTGTTATAACCATTGGGACAGTCTACATAGCCCTTTAAGGTGGGTGGTAGACACACAATGTGTAATTTTTCTTTTTAATCAATAAAATACTGAAGTTTTCTACCAATTCTGGTGTTGTAGCAAGTTGTATGGATGCCCTCTAACACATATGTATGGAACTCTAACATTGTTGGATATCCTAGTGAATAACCTTTCATTTTCACTTGGAATGAGATCCTAACTCATTGTAGAACTCCAAATATCTTAAATTTAATGATTGTTATCCTAGTATTGCATCTCTACCTAGGGTTTCATCAATTCTCTGTAATATCTTAAGATTCCACCATGGGAACTTAATGGCCCTAGGTGAAATCTAACTTAAGAAAATTTATCTTAGGATTCTTTTGGTTTTAGGACAAAAGAGGCTGATAGGAGAAAGAAACTTGATGCCCCAGTCATGTAAGATTCATGTGTATGCTAAGAATCCGTAGCGACATCTCCCATAACTCGACACAAAGAAGGTTTCAAGGCCTAGGATTTGGTTTGTGATCATTTCATATGGACCCCCTCATGTTTTAATAGTTATATTAATCTTTTTTTTAGGGGTTAGAGTACTTCCTTTATTATTAGAGGCCTAATTGCCTAATTACACCAAGTGAGATTTCAAGTGTTACTTGTTGCATGCTCATCTTGGGATCCCAGTGCCTTGGCATGTTATATGAAACCCAAAAGGGTATCTAAATATATGATTCATTTCATGGTTGTGTGGATATTACTATATTTAAATCAAGTTTTCAGTTTTGTAAGGGCTACAAGCCTTGCCTTAGGTTTGTGAAGCAACTATTCAATAAATGTTCCATAGTTTGAATCTAATGTTTGATTCATGTTTCTTAGGACCTAAATTGACCATGAATATGTTTTAGAGTCACCCCTATTCCTTACATGTGCTTGGGGAGTATTATGTCAAATTATGCCTTGTGGTGCCCTTAAGACCATCTAGTGATTAGTTGTCTATGTGATAGGTTTTCTTTCTAATTTTGTTTACCTAGGAGTGGTCTTGGGTTGTGATAACCTATTCCATCTTTTTGAACACTTTTGATAAGTGTTTGGATTATTTTGGCATTGTGAAGACACCTATTGTTTCATAACCTTCAGTGAAAAGGATTCTAGGAAACTTGTCCTAACCCACTACTGGTTCCATTGCATCAAGTGGTATCAAAGCATGGCTCTTACTAAAGAAGAGGAAGAAATCCCTACCAAGGTTTAAAAAATTTTACTAGAAAACATAGTGAGAGAGAAAAGAGTGACCAATGTTGCTCTTGCAAAGAGGTTGAAGGAAGTTGAAGGCAAGTTAAACAAACAAAGAGGCACATAGTCTAAAGAAGATCAAAATACAAAGGATAAATATTTTGATGAAGATGATGAGGTGCCTACTGAATAAAGTCCTCTCTTGAATTATCTAAAATCCATAGAGAAAAGAACCATAGAGGGGAAGTTGGAATTTCCTATTTTCAATGGCAAAATGAATGTTGACATAGCATTGGATTGGATAGAGGCCCTCGCAAGTTTCTTTGAATGTGAAGACATTCCAAAGAAGTAAAGGGTAAAGATGGCTAGATCCAAGTTAAAGGGAGCACCCCTAACTTTTTGGAACTTCATTTAGATAGAGAGGGTGAAGAAGGGAAGAGATATGATCTCATCATGGGATAGAATAGTGGCATTACTAAGAGAGACTTATGTACCTGATGACTATGGAGTTCAAATTCATAGAAGGAAGAAAATCTTGAAGCAGAAGGACTTAGATGTAAGTTTTTATACTAAAGAATTTTTAAAATTGTGCATGAAGACAAATGTAGTAGAAGATGAAGAGGAGAAACTTGATAGTTACATGAATGGTTTGAAAGTACTCATTCAAGAAGAGTTGAGTTTGCATACTCCTAAATCTGTAAATAAATGCTACTAGTTGGCAATAAAATTGGAGGAAAAGTACAAGAGGAAAAAAATCAGAACAAGGCCAAAGGTAATGACAATAAATCCTTCAAAGGCAAGAATAACTCATGGAACAAGGGGCTATATATCAATAGCAAGGATATTGGTTAAAATCCAAAGAACAAGGATTAGAATGAGTTAAACTCTAGAGGAAACTATAGAGGAGGAAAATCCTTTAATAGAGGTAGAGGTGGTAGAGGCAATAGCCCTATCAAGTGAAATAACTATAACCAGTTGGGATATTATGTAGGTAGATGACCTAAAAAAATAAATAGCAATAATCAAGGTGAAATAAGAGAAAAATTGGTCCAAGAAGACTATTCTAAACTTGAGGCTGAAGAAGGAGCAATCTTGATGATGAGGCAAACTTTATTGCATGTTCCACATACTCAAGAGCCACCCCAAAGGAAGAGATTGTTCAAATGAAGGGTAAAATATCAAGGAAAGGTATGTAATGTGCTCATAGATTATGGTTCCACAAAGAATTTAGTTTCTAAATAAATGGTGCAGAAGTTAGGATTAAAGAAAATACCACATCATTTTCCCTATAATGTATATTGGCTTACTCAAGGGAAACAAACCTTAGTGACTGAACAAACCATATATGTAGAATTTTCTCTTGGGGACTACAAAGATAAAGTCTTGTGTGACATAGTGGAAAATGGATGCTTGCCATCTCCCCCTAAGGAGAGCATGGCAGTATGATGTGGATGCCACTTATAGTGGTATAAAAAACACATATACAATCATTAGAAATGGAAGAACATTCACCATGAAACCATTACCTAATCAAAAATTAGAAAAGGAGAAGGAAACCATAGGGATTGTGATAGGGGAGAAGGAAATGATAAAAACCATTGATGAACCAAAAGAGGGAGGTTTCATACCGATTATGAAGCCTAAGGATAATGATAAATCTGATAAGAAATCACCTATACTAGTAAAATTCAAAGGACTGCTAGAAAAATATAGTGATGTCATGGCAGGTGACATACCCTCTTCCCTACCTCTCCTCAAAGACATTACTCATCAAATTGATATCATACTTGGATCCTCTTTGCCAAACAAGGCACCTTACAAAATGACTCCAAATCAGAATGCATAGATTGCAAAACAAATCAAGGAAATGCTTTCCAAAGGTTAAATTCATTAAGCCCTTATGTCATACCTTTTGTCCTAGCACCTAAAAAGGATGGAACTTGGAGGCTATGCACTAATAGTAGAGCTATGAAAAAAAATCACTATTAGGTATAATTTTTCTATGCCTAGGATTGAAGACCTACTTGATCAACTTGGAAATGCTTGCTATTTTCTCTAAAATATCTTTGAAATCACGATATCACCAAATAAGGATCGAACCTTGAGATGAGTGGAAGACAACCTTTAAAAAATTGAAGGACTCTTTGAGTGTCTTGTAATGCCATTTGGCCTAAGAAATGCTCCAAGTACATTCACGAGGCTTGTGAATGAAATATTTATTGACTTTATTGGTAAATTAGTTTTTGTGTATCTTGATGACATTCTCATCTTTAACAACAATAGGGAAGAACACTTGAACCATTTGGAGCAGGTCTTGAGAAGACTTTATGAGCACAAGATGATCATTAATTTGGAGAAATGCACATTCATGTAGAGAGAACTCACTTTTTTGTGATTTTTTATATCTCAAGGAACCTTAAAGATGCATCCAAGAAAAGTGGAAGTAATTTTAAATTGGACACCTCCTAAAAACCAAGGTGATGTGAAAATTTTTCATGGTTTAGCAACATTTTATAGAAAGTTCATAAAGAATTTCAGTCATATTTGTGCTCGTAGGCTTGACACAATCAAGGGTGGGAAGAAAACTATTTTTTTGTGGAAAAATGAGGCAAAAAGTGCCTTTGAGTACTTGAAAAATATATTAGCTCAATGTTCAATTCTAACCTTGCCTAATTTTAGGAAGGTGTTTATTGTTGAAACTGATTCTAGTAACTTAGCCATTGGTGTTGTTATAAGCCAAGAGGGAAAACCTATTGCTTTATTCTCTAAAATGCTAAATAATGCAAAGAGAAGATACTCAACTTATGACCTTGAATTTTATGCAGTAATGGAGGCTCTTAAAAAGTGGAGGCATTACCTTTTTCTAAAGGAATTTTTTATTTACATTGATAACCATGCCTTAAGTTTTTTGAATTCTCAAAAACAGTTGAGTGTTAAACATATCAAATGGATGGAGCAGCTACAAGCATAGAACTTCACATTGAAGAACAAGAAAGATCAAGCAAATAAAGTAGTTAATTCCCTTAGTAGAAGGGTTGTCCTAATTGAAGAAGTCCAATTACAAAACATTTTCATTGATGCACTCAAACATTTATATGTAGGAGATCTAGATTTTGGAGAAGCATTTAAGGTTTGTACCAAACTTATAGGGAAATATCACACTGATTTCTCTAAGTACATCATTCAAAATGATCTTTTGTTCAAAGGTTCTCATCTATGTATTCCAAGGTGTTCTATGAGATTGAACAACATTAATGAGAAGTATTATGGTGGCATGGGAGGCCATTTAGGAATTGATAAAACATTTGAACATATTAAGAAGAGTTTTTATTGGCCTAAAATGTCTAATGACATCAAGAAATTTGTGGAAGGTTGCACTATATGTTAGCAAGCTCAAGGTGTATCCAAAAATTAGGAGTTGTACCAACCTTTTCCAATACCTACTAGACCTTGGGAGTCCATTTCAATGGATTTTGTAATGGGATTGCCTAGAAGCAAACAAGGTTTTGATAGTGTATTTTTTATTGTTTAAATGTTCAATAAAATGGTACACATTGTGTCATGTAAAAGTATAAATGATGCCTCACACATTCCTCATCTTTTCTTTAAAGAAATTGCTAGGATTCATGGGTTACCTAAGACAATTGTTTTAGATAGGGATGTAAAGTTCCAAGGGAATTTTTGGCATACACTTCACAAGAAATTGGACACAAATTTGACATACAATGCTACATATCACCCTAAAATTGATGGCCAATTAGAAGTGGTGAGTAGGTCACTTAGGAATCTTCTTAGATGCCTAAACAAAAAATACAATCGGACTTGGGATGTCATGCTCCCTCAAGTCTAATTTTCTTTTAACGAATCCTTGAATAGATCCACGAGAAAACATCATTTCATATAGTCTATGGTCTGCACCCTAGAGGTCCATTAGATCTAATAGACCTACCATTAGAGTTTAAGGTAAGTCCTCAAGGAGAAGACTTAGAAAAACTCATCAACCAAGTTCAAGAAGAGGTAAAGAATAGACTATAGCAAATCAGTCAATAGTATAAGGAACATGGAAACAAAAGGAGGAGAGAAGTTCACTTTCAAATTGGAGACAAAGTTTTGGCATACCTTACGAAGGAAAGACTACCAAAAGGAAGATATTCTAAGCTTCACATGAAGAAAGTTGGCCCATGCACAATGTTACACAAAATGGGAGAAAATGCTTATGAAATAACCTTGCCCCCTACCTTGTCTAGTTCCCCAATCTTTAATGTTGATGACCTAACTCTCTACAAAGGTGATGTAGGTATTGATGTTATAGGTACCTCTACAAATTTAGATAACATTAATACATCAAATTTTGTGACAAATATTCTTCCTAGAAAACTAGTACAATTGGAGAAGACATTGGAATCTAAATTCATTAGGAAGATCAAGACCAAAACATACTTGCATTACCATGTTAAATGGAAAGGACTACCTGGTGTAGATTCTACTTGGATGACTGAGGAACAGATCCTTCAACATGGCACTACAATTGCTCAACTTGACTCAAGTGGGAAATTCACCTCTAAAGTTCAAGGGGGGTATGGTGCAAGGAAACCCTAATAAAATGCATTAATAGGACTCTTTTGAATCCTTTGGATTGTTTAGGATCATTGGCTATTCATATTGACCCATTTGTGAGACCTAGTTCCAAGATTGGCACACTATAAGCCCTTGGTCAACTATGGTCAAAAGTGTCAAATAGCCTAGAATATTTAAGATAGATTAGTTTTTCATGTTTTAACATTTTTTTATCCATGTTGGATTGGTTAGAAACCAATTTGGTTGGTATAGGAAAAAGTTGCACTAAAATTGCATAGTTACACAAAAGTTGTCAAGCAACTTTTTACAAAAGTTGTAAATTGAACTCCCAATGGCCATATTCAGTTCAAATGGTTTTTATAACCATTGGGAGAGTCTATATAGCCCTTTTAGGTGGGTGGTAGACACACAATGTGTAATTTTTCTTTTTAATCAATAAAAAACTAAAGTTTTCTACCAATTATGGTGTTGTAGCAGGTTGTATGGATACCCTCTGACACATATGTAGGCAACTTTGACATGGTTGGATATCCTAGTAAATAACCTTTCATTTTCACTTGGAATGAGTGTTGGAAATATTCAATTTATGATAGGTTACTGAGAGGGAAGGGGTGAATTAGTAACTTCAAAATTTTGAGCAATTCAACGTTTAACTATTCACCATTCATTCATCTAATCTACTACATATATGAGAAATCAAACATCCATAACACATGTACACAGAGATTTGGTGACCCAGAAACCTTCCAAATAGAAAGTAAAACTGGGGTGGGGATGATTCCCACAAAAATTTGTTACTCCAGTATGAAGTTGACCTGTTAAGGCTTACATTGACCACTTCTGGTGATCTACCCTGTTAGGAGCATAAAGGACTGCTAGGTCCACCTTGTTAGATGATTTACAAACATACACTAAAGTATGCACTCTGTTAGGAGATTTATACAAAGACTAGTAAGTCTACCCTGTTAAAGGATTTATAAAACTAATTCACCTGTTAGGATGAACAGTGGATCTACTTACAAACTTGATTTGCTGATTAGATCCTTGAAGTATATATCACCTCTTGTGACTGATGAATCATTACTGCTCCTTGTAGACCTTGCTGAATATTTTGCTCTTCTTCTAATTCGCATTTACAATTCTCAAAATATTACATGTCTCTCTTTTTACTCTGATTCTCATCACATTCATCTTGCAAATGATATAATACATTACATATATACCATTCCAATAACTACAATTGCAAGGTCGGCTAAAACACAAGTGAACAAAATATTAATGAGTTGGCCAAACAGTAAATAACTTGAGTTCATTGAACTCACTTGGTGACCTTCTGATACTTGGCATCCACTACATTACTCGGCATCATCATGCACTTGGTAGAAGTGAAGGCTCAGTCCATACTAATCACTTGACGTAGTTCTGAACTCAGTAACCATTGGAGACTCGGTGGATATAGTATCACTTGGTAAAAACTGAATCCTTTGTTTACCTTGCTTTCACTCGGTAAACATTATACTTTCATTACTCGGTAAACACTGCACTTGCATCACTTAGTAGGCACTGTGCTTCCATCACTCAATAGACATTGTGCTTTGATCACTTGGTAGGTACTGTGCTTCCATCACTCGGTAGGCATTGTGCTTCCATCACTAGGTAGACACTATGCTTCCATCACTCAGTATGCACTGTTGGATTGGACATTCACTCAGTAGGCACTGGGCTTTCATCACTTGATAGGCACTGTGCTTCCATCACTCGGTAGGCACTGTGCTTCCATCACTCGGTAGGCACTATGCTTCCATCACTCAGTAGACACTGTGCTTCCATCACTTGGTAGACACTGTGCTTCCATCACTTGGTAGACACTATGCTTCCATCACTTAGTATGCACTGTTGGATTGCACATTTACTCAGTAGCTATACTCATCTTGGTTAACACTTGAATGCTCAATGTGAACTATGAGGCTCAGTGTAAACTGCTTAAGTGATGAATGTACAAGGTAACCACTGAATGTTCGGTATACATTGTAGACTAAGTGATGAGCTCGGTAGCTATACTAATATAGATAAGTGTTGTCACTAATGGAAATAATAACTTAATGCCAACAATGAGATCCTAACTCATTGTAGAACTCCAAAAATCTTATATTTAATGATTGTTATCCTAGTCTTACATCTCTACCTAGGGTTTCATCAATTCTCTCTAATATCTTGAGATTATACCATGGGAATTTAATGGCCCTCGGTAGAATCCAAGTTAAGATAATTTATTTAAGGATTTTTTTGGTTTTAGGACAAAAAAGGTAGATAGGAGAGAGAAACTTGATTCCCTAGGGATGCAAGATCTATGTGTATGGTAGGAATTCGTAGCAGAATCTCACATAACTTGACATAGAGAAGGTTTCAAGGCCTAAAATTTGGCTTATGATAATTTCATAGGAACCTCCTCATGTTCTAATAGTAAAAATAATCTTTTTTTCATGGATTAGAGTACTTCCTTTGTTATTGGAGGCTTAATTGCCTAATTACACCAAGCAAGATTCGAAGTGCTACTTGTTTCATTCTCATCTTGGGATCCTAGTTCTTTGGCATGTTATATGAAACCCAAAAGGGTATCTAAATATATGATTCATTTAATGGTTGTGTGGATATTTTTGGATTTATATCAAGTTTTTAGTTTTGTAAGGGCTATAAGCCTTGCCTTCGGTTTGTGAAGCAACTATTCAATAAATGTTGCATAGTTTGAATCCAATGTTTGATTCATGTTTCTTAGGACCAAAATTGACCATGGATATGTTTTAGAGTCAATCCTAGTCCTTACATGTGTTTGGGTAGTATTGTGTCAAATTATGCTTTGTGATTCCCTTAAGAGCAACTAGTTATTACTTGTCTTTGTGATAGGTTTTCCTTGTGATTGAGATTTCCTAGGAGTGGTATTGGGTTGTGATAACCTATTACATCTCTTTGAACAATTGTGATAAGTGTTTGTGTTATTTTGGCTTTGTGAAGGCACCTATTATTTCACAACCTTTAATGAAGAGAATTTTAGGAATCTTGTTCAAACCCACTACTAGCTCCATTGCATCATAGAATCATCTAGGAGTGGTGAAAAAAAGAAAAATAAAGGAATGTAAAACAAACCCACTTGTCATCACTATGGAAAATTGGATCACATAGAAAATGTTTGTAAGAGAAACATAGAAAATCAAAACCCTAAGAAAAACTTCAAGGGACACCATGATAAATGCAAGAAGCAAGGACATCAAGCACATGAATGTAGGACCAAGACTACCAACACTTATAATTTTGAAGGTTATTGTTACAACTATCAGAAATATGAACACAAGACATATGAATGGATATCCAAATCCTAGTGGACATCAAACAAATAGACAAAGGGACAACACAATGAAAATTCTTATGATTGGGATTACAACACAAGGTACTATTATCACTATTTCCAGGAATATAGTCACATCCCTAAAAATTGCATAATAACACATTTAAAAGGTAATTACAATAGATGGTTGAATGTGATTGTGTGTTTTAGTTTTCTTAAGGCTGCTCATGTTAGCAAAAACTATCCAACTCAGTCACCTACTCTGAGAAATAAAGATAAAAAGGGTAAAGAAAAGGTTGATGTTGAGAAGGTAGAGTTGTAGATGAACAAGATATGGAGAAAGAAGGAAGATTTTAGTACATCAAGTCTAGATTAGGTCATTTCATCCAATGGATCAGGTGGTCACATCACCTCCAAATAGGAAATCAAACACATGTGTGGAACTAATATTTGGAATAGAATATTATACATCATTTCCAAATATCTAAGAGTTGAAAAGATTATATATGTGTGAATCAAGATACAATGAAGAATTTACAAGCAAGAGACATTCTATCATTATGTTATTTTCCATGATGTTGTCGAGTATTTAGAAAATTATAGTTATAGCTAAGTAATGGAGATTTGCTAGTGTTATTAAAGCTTGCTATGTTAGCTAAACATATTGAAAGCCATATGATATGCAAGTTTATATTTGTATAAGCATTGAGCAATTAATGTTGAATTTGAAGGGTTATATAGTTGATTTTTGACTCATTTGCACCTACTAGAGTTTGAAGAGTACGAAGAGCACAAAGGAAATTAGCAAAAGGAGAGTCAAGTGGTTGCAATCTAGATTATATTGCAACATGACATCATTCATCATATTTGAGAGATATTTAGCTTGTGTTGAGTTACATTGTTTCATATTTTGCAAACCCTAGTGAATCAAAATGGCAACTAGTTTTTCAACTATAGTTAGGAAAGAGGGGTATGTGCAGGATCGTGGTGTACCCAAAAGTGGCAATCGAAAAAATATGTAGTTTTGAAATGCCTCAAAGCATTTCAAAATCTATTCTAACTTTTTCCCCACCCATCTTGATACTAAATGAAGACAATTAATACCTTTATAAGGCCTACTATATCTTTTGATACCAACCCTATATGGTCAGCTTTTAAAATGTCCCGAAAATGTGTTTTTGGCCTATTCTTGTATGTTTTTTACTTCAAACATGTAGCTAACAACTTTTTTTAATCAAAATTTGATGAAATGAAAAGGGTTTCTTAAGAATGTTCTTAGCTTTCCATAAATGTAAGGTTTGTGAAATTATGAGTTTAGTAAGTAATTATTACTTATTTTCTAATGGAGTTATGTATAAAGTATTGATTGACACACTACTTGAAAAATTACTATAACTTTCAAATGGTACAACATTTTTGAAATTCAAAAGATGCATCACATTCTGTGCTTCTTATACTATAAGGAATAAAAAAAAATTAAAATTGTAGAGTTTTTAATTAGTTAGGGTGGTTAGACATGAGAGTTTCTTAATTCAAAAAATACTAAAGTAGAAAATTAATAATTAATTAATTATTTAGTATAAAAATACCCAAAAATATGTGTCACATCTAGGCATGAGTCTACTCTTCTATCTAGAATATTATTAAAAAATATTATCCTTTGATTTTGATTAAGGTGGTCAGACATATGTCTACTTCTTATTTTTGTCCTAAAATATTTGTACTATTGCATTAAAATTCAAAATTTTGACCAATGAATTTTTATTTATTTTAGATAAGGCCTATTAGAAACTAAATTTAATTTCCTATGTATTCTTTTCTCTCAACTTTTTGATATAAAGTTTATAACAAGTAGAAAATTGCACGTCAAATTGACATAACCTTGATTTGTTAATTTTTTATTGCCCCTTAAGAACAAAGTTTGGTTGACCATGATCCTACACATACCTAGAGGGGAAGGAAGTTTTCATTGTGTAGTTAATTAGTAATTATGTAAGACAACCCTCATTCCAAGCAATTCTTGAGATCTCATATAAGGGAGGTCCATTTGGGTCATTATCCATGATACCACCAACGGTTCTAATGATTCAAGATGTTTCATGTTGTTGTACTGGCAAGATTGGAGAAGTTAGAGACATGGAAATTAGGGAAACCTACCAAAAATTGTGCGATAATAGAGTATTGAAGGAGGCAAATAAGATTATCGAGTGAAAAGGGTTGACATGTGCCCTAGACTTTCCTCAAGGTTTCAAAACTAAGTGGATTAATATTATACTAAGCCAAATACATGATAATCAAATTTGATTAGACAATGGAACAATCATGATTTCAAAGAGGGTTGTTCATAGAGTATCAGGGTTCCCTACCCTAGATAGACTGAAGAGTATGCATAGCGATGCTAAGGAATTTATTGAAAAGAATATTGGAGCCATGTGAAACAAAATAGGAATGCCAATTAACATAATTTCCTATCCCTTAATAGTGTTTGCAAATAGAGTCATAGTGTACAAACTCTTTTAGTCAAGCTAATTGAATAGTGTTTCATGTATGTTAGTTGACATTTGCTACAATATTGTTAAACATGATCATTCTTATGACCTCGTTGAGTTATAACTTCAACAACTTGCATAGAATTTGGAAGATATCAAGAAGGCCAAAAGTGCATCATATAAGATTGGCTCATTGATTGTTTGCATATTCTTCTATGTGCATAACACTTTCCTACTTTTGGTAAAGTTGTTTAGAAGACAAATAGATCAATAACCCAACAGATATAGAATATATTGAACAATTATGAGATAATTTTGGTTCTATTATGACAAGCTATTTTGATTATTTCAATAAGTCAATGAAAAAAAGGTTAAGAATACATATATACCTAGTAGAACAACACTACAATGACATCTTTTTTCTAGTGGACATCGAGTACACATATGTGCAAGCAACAATTCCCAAGGTTAGATGGTTGAGACCCTTTCCATATGAAATAAATTTTGATGAGGCATCAATAGACATTATTTCACTATTGGTAGAGGAGATTGACATTAATGCTATATCCTTTGGTAATTATGAGGAGGCCAAGTCTAGAATAACTATTAACTTGCAGACTACCTCTATCATAAGGAAAAATAATAAGATGGTAAAGAAATTTAAAGAGAAGTTTGGAGAAGGTGTAGTTTTGGGTGAAGATGCTAATGCAAAAGGTGTTGAGAAAGAAGAAGTTGAGGAAATGCCTAAGGTTACTGAGAAGAGGAAAGTAAAGAAATAGGTAGTGGAGAAGCCAAAGAAAATTTTCAACTAGTCACAACAAAAGCTAGCTATACCTTTAACACGGTCAAGCACAAGGGAAGCCATTATATAGGCAAAAGAAGTTACAAAGGAAAAAGGGAAGAGAGAAAGTACCACAATAGAAATGAACTAGCCAACTAAGAAGCCAAGGAGGAAGTGCAATCCTAGAGAGGATTCAGATGAGGAGAAGAAAAAGTCTAACAACTTGAGTCAATTCAAAGTGGTAAGCCACAACCCTTCATCTAATATAGATAATCTATGTGAAAATGTTAAAACAAATGCAGATTTATCAGGCTTTTCACATATAGATTTTGATAAGCTAGGGAGTATGGATAAAAATAATGTAGAAGAGGCCACATATTACATAATGTTAACATTTATGTCCACTCCTCTAGAGATTGCCAACTCCATAACAAAAAGTTTATATGATATAGTTGAGAAAAAGTGGAAATTTAGTTTGACCACTGAAATACAAATAAGAGAGGCTACTTTTGTTCAAGTTATGCATACTTTGGACAAGCGGATGATTGTAGAAGCAATGAAAAAACATAAAGGAAAATTTGCTCCAAAATATAAAGAATTTCAAATATTGAAGAAGCAAGTAGAAGATTTGGTAACCAAGAGTAGATTGATGTAGAGATATATTAATGGGTTATCCATAAAAGCAATAACTGAGAAAGGAGAGCAAGAAGAGGGAGATAGTGCAGAAAATGTTTTAGCAAAGGAAGGTATTGTGGAGGTGATAGAAGAAACTATTGAGAAAGAACAATAGAGTACACAAGATGTTCAAATATCAAGTGCCAGTGCCACATACAAACCAAGAGAGTCAATAGGACTCAGTTATCATCAAGGATGTTCTAAATATAACATTTTAGAATGTTAATCCCTTGACTAATAATGAACTAAAGAAACTACAAAAAGACTCTACCCATGTAGCTATTTCGTGCAGTAATCCAGTATTGGTAAGAGTAGATGAAATAAAGATGGAATATATTGCATCTATAGGGGAGAACCAACAAGCCACACCAAATGTGTCCTCATTAGTTATAGAGGTAAAGGAGACATAGACATAGGATCTATAGAAAGATCAAAGTGTAAACCTTGAACAAAAAGATGATACAATAAAGACACCATCTGCTATGTCTACCATACTCCTTCAAATGAAAGAGGTGGAGGCACAACCAATAGCTACATCATTTTTGAGCTTAAATGGTTTAGGTTTACCAACTATAGTGATCATTGATAAGGATGAAATTGAAGTAAACAAGGTTAAGGAAGAAACTCATGTACCTATTCCATCATTACAAGGTGAAGTATGGATAGAGGCAGAAAAGACTAAAGAGAACAAGTTGTGACACTTGTTACTTTACCAGCTTCTGCATCTCCTCTCAATAGTCAAAGTCTCCAAAGGCTGAGTACACAGGACAGCCCATTGCAAATATCAAGGCCTAGTCCTAGCACACCAAAGAGTGTCGATGCTACATCATTTGAGGATGTCTTCTTAGATGAGGTGATTGAATTACCCAAGTTTGATCTATCATCAATCACTCTTGATGAAATGAATATCCTTTGGGATGCTCTATAATGCAAGAAAATGCAAGAAATTCTAAGGAGGGAGCACAAGAAGAAGTAAGTGTTACATGAAATCAAAGATATATTGATTGATACTTTCAGCCTCCTAGATTCAACTGTAGAGAATCCTATAATAGAGAAACTTGTCAAGATTGTGGACAAGACTAAAAATGAAGACCTAGACACAAATGTAAAAATATTAGAATGGTCTAAAAGGAATTTTCATACCAAAGTTATGGAATAGATATCTAGTACCATTGCACTTAGACAGGTTGATCTAGCAACCAAAATGGAAAATGTAAAGAGGGTGTTAGAGAACATTTTCTTCCTATACACTAAGTTGTGCAACATTGATATATTCACCAAGAAAACACAATATGATATTGACCAGCTATAGGAAGATTTGCAACTCACAAGTACCACACTCAAATAGTCTCTTGGTAATAGTCATCTATATTTTCAGTGGTTAATGATGACTCAAAGTAGGCTTGTCGAGTTGCAAGAAAAGGATGCTAATATTAGATCTACTCTGATCAGTATCCATTCCATGTTGACACCTCACATGGAAGTATTGCACAAGGAACTAGCCTATTTGGAAATGTTGATGAAGAAAGATTCCTATCTTTCTACACATGAAGACTTAGTTCACCTCATTACTAATATTGAAATAGAGATTCATTCACTCAATGCAAAAATTGACAATTGGGATGCAACATTGAAAATAATTTTTGAGTTACACAAGCCATTTTTGGACAAAAACATTGTAGATGTACAACCCACTTGACATAGTGTCAAAAAAGGAGGATTATACAGTTTTGAAGATTTTTTTTTGTCAAGGCAGATATGTACTCAGAAGGAGTTAGAGAATAGAAATGAAGCATTTAGTCAAGGGGAGTAAAACACAAAGGTAACTTTAGTAATTTTGCAAACTTTGAAGTTTTGAAGAATTTTTATAGAAGCCAATCAGAGAAGAGATATTGTATGGCTTATGCATAAAGGAATATATATGCCATTACAAACTATTTTTTGCACTCATGTCAATAGGGGAGATTTTTAATCTCATTTTGGTTTTGACATTATAGTGACAAAACACTTAGTCATTATTTCACAAAGAACAATACAAGTAAAGTGTAGAGTGCATATCAGGTGATCAGAGTGAGCCAAGAAATCAATGTGAGTTGAGTGATCAAAGCACGTTGAGAATAAGTTTCTAAACAATATATGTTGAGTAATATGATTAGTCAGTGCCAAGCACTAGTATGTGTTTAGTTACTCCAATATTGAATAGTCTATACATGCTAAGTGATTTACGTGTTGACTAATAATTAGTGACAAGTTCTAAAAATGATGAGTAACATCATTGAGAGCACAGTGAAGGCTAGGCATCAAAGGCTGCTGATTTTGAGTGACCATTTTTTGGCATAGTTGTTTGTTATGGCACAAAATTCTATGTAAACCATTTTTGGTTGACATAATCATGAATTTATGATTATAAGATAAAAGTATAGAGTCATATTATGAATCCCTATGCAATGAATGCAACAAAACAGATTAAGGGAAGCATAAGGTGACAATAAGGATCAACCATAGTTGTTGATTTTGATCTAATCCATCTCCACCAATGCTTATTTAATAAAGCTAAACCCTAAGAAGCTTATCATTGTGCAAGGAAATGAATGCTAAGTGTTGAGAAGACATTCATGGTGGCTATGATGGTTATGAAACATTTATGCAAAGAAAAATCAGTCTAGAGGAACAAAAGCAAGCCTTGAGAGGATTATAAAGAATAAATCTGATTAGAAGGATCAAGAAACAACTAGTAAAGAGGAGATCTAATATCAAGCAAAAAGGTGCTAACTGAAGATTAGGTGTTGAATCATTCTAACAAGTGATACCGAGTAAATCTGTTAACCAAGTAGTCCTAAGAGGCTATTGTAAATCTCTTAACCGAGTGCTTAATTGTGGGTTAAAATCCTTTAGCAAGGTGAGACCTAATAGTATTTGTAAGCCTTTAACAAGGCAGACCCCTCATAGGGTAGATCATAGTTTATGGTCAAAAATTTGTACCCATAATTGGCCACACTTTACAACTGTAGTAGTGAATATTTGTGGGTATCATCCCCACCCCAATTTTACCTTCTCCTTTGAGGGTTTGTGAAAACCAAAATCTTATGTGTTATGTGTTAATTTACTTTATGTCATGAATGTGATGAATGATTTGTTATTTCAGTTTACATGTAAAGTTATGAAATGGATGTATGGTGAATTGTTTTAAGGTTAAAGTTTTAAAGTGTTGATTCACCCCCCTCTCTTGGAACTTACTTTCCCATTGGTATTTCCAAAAGCCTATAGTCCTTTTGGACCTTTGATCTTAGCCAGATTTGATCCATCCTACAAGCCAAGGAATTAAGTATTCGAGTAATAGTAGGTTTGGAAAAGTATTTTTGCTAGTGAGTAATACTACTATTGGATGTTCCTCTATGGTTGGAAAAATGCTTGTGAGAATAACTTTGTTAATACATTTACATGTCTAGACAAAAATGATTGTGACATTAAATGTGCATTATTGCTTAAACAAGAGCTTTGTTCAAGCTTGAGTCCTTGCCTCTTGAAGAGTGTAAAACTAACTTTGAAATGATTTTTTTTTTTTTTTAAAGGGGAATAGATGGGGGATTAATATCACTACAAAATTAACTAATAACTTGTAAATCCTTAAATTCATTATTTAATTGATGAAAATATCTTTAAACTTATATTTGTCCAAGTTCTCACAAGTATACATAATGTTTTTGAAATATAAATGAAAATAATTAAAGAAGCCAAATTACTAGTTAAAATGCAGTAGTTGTCATAAATAAAATTATGTAATATGTATATATGCACTTGAATATATATCAAAATTGAAAAATTTATGATAAAAAAATATATATATATATATTATCTTTTATTTTTCAAATCTTAAATTAATAATCTTATTTTCAAAATTTAATTAATTTCAGTCAATATTAGAGTTATCATATAATTCTTTTAAATTTGATTAAAATTTTGAAATTTAACTAAATGTTTTGGTCTACTAAATACACATATAATGATTGAGTACAAATAAGAAACATAAGTAATGTCAGATTATTGTGGAGCTATACTAATTTCCATTCAACCATACAATTTTGAACATAACAATTTTATTATTTTTGTTAAATTCTTAACATATATCAACATTAATAGTGTTGCTTGTGAAGTTTATATATGTGTGTGTGTGTGTGTGTGTGTGTGTGTGTGTGTGTATACACACACATATATATACATATATATATATATATGTGTATATGTATATATACATATACATATGTATACATATATGTATATGTATATATATATGTATGTATATATATATACATACATATATACATACATATATATATACATATACATGTATATGTATATATGTATATGTATATATATACATGTACATATATGTATATATATATATTTATATATATACATATACATATATACATATATATGTATATGTATATGTAGATATATGTATATATATGTATATATATACATACATATACATATACATATGTATATATAGATATGTATATGTATATGTATATATATATATACATATATATACACACATATGTATACATATATATATACATATATATATATATATATATATATATTTCTATCACTATTTGCCACTAAACTTATAATTTCTCCTATAAAATGTATACACGAAACATCTAGATGAATTTTATTTTTTTATAAGATGCATGATGAATAGAATATGTGGCTCCATTATTTTCTTTTCCTTTACAAAAGAATATTGAAGTTTGAAAATATAGAAATTTACTCCCAAAGAATAGGGTAATGATGTAGAAAACTAAATTTATGAAACTTTTTCCAAGTGTCACAGACCTAGAATTTATCAAATTTGTTAGCACACACATTTAAAATTGTGCTTTTAGTAAGAACAAATTTTGGCATTGAAATATATACGATAGTTGCCGAAGTCTTTTCAAAAAAATAGATTTTTCTTCAAATAATAACCAAAACTAGAACAATAATGACAGTGATGGTGTAGCTCAAGCAAATGATGCCACATCAAAATTAATTACAGTCAAAATTGAAATTCTCTAAAAGATGCCACTCAAGAAAATTAACATTGTATGTAGAGAAAAGAGCTAAAAATTTAAATGTGGACAATACATACGTGAAACTCATTTCCATTTTATAAATGTTGAAAAAATAATAGTTACAATGACATTTAGTTGAGTTACAGAGTTGTACCATGTCATCATCTATTTTAATAAGATGTACATAAGTAATGCCATTCAAATTTAAATTAAAAATATATATATAATGTTGACTACATGCCCCTACTACAAATGCACAAAATGCTAAAAAATATATATGCACATCAAACTTGTGTCAAAAACCATGTCAACCTGCATGTCAAACATAAACAATCATGAATATATATATATATGCAATAACATAAAACACATAAGATAACATGTCATCAGACCTTGAGCCCATCTACATGCAGTTCAATCCCCAAGCCATCAAAGTGTAGTCCATTTGCAACCTTGGGATGGAAGAGTAGCTCAAGCACTTTTACCACCCAAATAAAATAAAAAATAAATTAAAAATGTTGACCACATGTCCCTACTACAAATTCTCAAAATGATAAAAATATATATATACACATCAAACTTGTGTTGAAAACCATGTTGGCGTGCATGTTGAACATAAACAATCATGAGTACATCACATGACATATATGTATATATGTGTGTGTGTACATATATACATATATATACATACATATATACATATGTATATATATACATGCAATAATGTAAAATACATAAGATAACATGTCAATGGACTTATGAGCCCATTTGCATGTAGTCTAATCCCCAAGCCATGAAAGTGCAATCCATATGCTATCTTGGGATGAAAGAGTAGCTTAGGCACTTTTACCACCCAACCATGGGGTGGTTAACTCCCTAAGGTTCTCCTGTTAGGAAGAACTACTAGAACCTAGCATGAGAAAGCTAGCAGCACGACACATTTTGATCAAAAAGATCTATTGCAACCAAGTGCCTAATTCTAGTTACACATTTTCCTTGTAGAAAACATACACAAGGAAGTGGAAGAGGGAAAAACAAACAATTAACCTTGCATTTCAAACATATGCATAATTGTTTTACCAAGCTTGGCCAAGCTTCATGAACCAACATAAATGTAAAAGACTGGGATGTAGCATAAGAGGAAAAACATCACAAGTTTTCCATTAAATATACTCTCCCCTTTTTGCCCACATTCAACATGCTTCCCATTTTATGCAATCAATCACTATTTATCATATATCTTTAAACATCTTATTCATTTATCATTCTCTTTGTTGGCTACTTTCCTTTCACCTTTCCATAAAGTAAGATATATGTCTCGTGTCATTGCAAATGTTATACTTTTTAGTCATTTATCAATTTACAATAAATTTATGAAAGTGTAGGGGCAAAGTTCCCAATATTTTAATTCACAAGAACTGAGAAAGAAATATTTAATATGTAGATATTTTTTCAAATATACGTAGTTACCCCCTTTTGACATAATGAATATCTTTAATTCAAAATTTCAAAAATCTTAGGCAAATAACATTTGCAAAAGAAAATAAAGAATTGGTACTCCACTTTTGGTTAAAGTTCTCTCTAGAGTTTATAAACATTTTACAGTACCGTTATACATTTACTAAACTTTTTTTTGTTAAGTATTTCTTAACTTAATGTGATTCAAATGCAATATATACTAAACTTGCCAATTTAATATCATTTTCAATTTAAGAGATAAGAATGATATTAATCAAATTAGGGTTCATTGTCCCATGCAAAACATAGCTGGAAAGTAATAATAGACTCATCAAATGTTTAATAATCAACAAGATTTTTTTTTAATACAAGTTCAGAATTCAAAACTTTGTACCACTACCCAGTCTAATCACAATAGAGTATAATGATAAAGAAGTTATTCTCTTTAGCAATATTCTATAGGTAAAATATAAAAAGTTGTAGGATGATTGATTTTCAACTACATCCACACTTTTCCCATAATAGTAATTCTTCAAGCAAAAAAAACTCCTCTAATGTAATAAATTTTCACTATGATCTCAATGGAAAAGAAAAACAACACTGTGGACATGGAAACATCCACATGGAGATAGTTGTTGGATTGACCATTTCTATTTGACTCAAATAGCACCACTATTTAATAAATATAAAAAGAAATTAAATCAAATCTTCATGCTTTCCCTACCCTATAGACTAACTACAATCACAACCATAAACAACAGGGAAACAAGGTAAAGTTGTTCTACAGCAGAGACTAGCAACAAAAAAAACCATAATTCAATTTGGATCTTCATACTTAATAAGATAACAGTGAGGTTTCATGGAAAATTTTGATGGTTTTAAATCTCTTTGTTTCAATTTGTTGATTTCCTCAAAGGAATGTTAAAATTTAAAATATCAAAAGATGAAAACATCCATACTTGGGCATTCAAAATAGCCATCATCTTGTCCAACCTAACTAGAAAGTTAAGGAAATATTTAAAAGAAGATTATATTCTTTGTCACATTCAAAAGTACGAGAGAACTCAAACTATTATTAACTAAATCATACCATATAAACAACAAAAATTTTAAGTTTAAGAGAAAATTTCCAAACAAAAAGTGTAAGAGATTGTTTTCTTTTTTTTTAAAAGAAAAAAATAGCTATATAAAACCAATAGCAAAAGATATAGGGGATCCTATATAAGCTTGACAATTTTTAGTGAGAACTCTTTTGCTTCCACCAACAGACACAACACTAGCTTGTAACGTCACTTCCTTGTAACTAATAATTTCTCTAATTCTATTTTCTTTTCTTTCAAAGTTTTAATCTTAACTCCCTAAAAACTCCTTTGATGAGATCATTTTTAGAAAGATAATGTCCTACTAAGTTACTCTCCTTCTCAAATGTTGATTTTTTAATAAGTCTTTGTTCTATTAAAGAAAAACCTTGTACCATTAGTCATGTTCCTTTTTCTGGCTAATTGATATGATGGAAAATTTAATTAAGAGTTATTGCCATTAATTTTCATTTCCACCTATATCCAAATATGACTCTAGTTCAATTTTTAGAGAGATTAAATACTCTTAGTTCAATTAATACATTTAAATCCCTTAACCAATAATTGTAGTTCAAATTTGAAGCATGTCGAATTAATAAAAGAAAGGAGTGAAACTACTTTTGAACTAATATTTTTATAAATTCAAAAAACTTATGGACATATTTACTCATCATACTAACCTTATAATACCATAATATCAAACTAAGTTTACGATCAGTGAAAATATCATAAAACAAGATAAAACAATTTTGGTGTGTGTGTGTGTGTGTGTGCGCGTGCACGCGCGCACGCCTACATTAGATGATCCAAGCCAACCCTACTGAGGGCTAAACTCCTCTACCTCAACCACCCTTACACCTTCAGTACCTTCACACTCACAAATCGAAACATGTCACTGCATCAATATTGCCAACATTATGATTAAAAAAATGGTATCATTAAATATGATATTTCATAAATGTAATTCATGATTTTGTTAACATTTATATAATATAAATTAAAACATTCATCATTCATACAAATGTGAATTTGATATTGATTTAAAATCAATCATTTACATAATCTAAAAACATGTAAATATTTTTAAATCATTTACCACCTTGTCTCCACTTAATGATAAAAAACATAAAACAATATTATGATAACGACTAGCAAGTTAAATTTACCCATCTAATAACATCGATTAATAAAGTCTTAAAACACCATAACATTTCAACTCAAGTTGAATCATAATATAGTCAAACATAGGCTAATTCAAAAGATTCGAAACACGTGCAAAGTCCTAAAAGATAGCATGTCAAAACTTGTTTCATGATATCCCTCCCCACTAGGAAGAGACATCGACCTGATGTCCATCAAAATCAAGAAGAGCATTATAACATGATATAAACTAGAACAACATATAAAAGTATTAATCTATTTAAAAAGCTATGGAAAGGACTAATTTTTGGAATTACAATAGGAAAGGTAAGCTTCTGAGAGAGTTGGGGTGGGGGTGTGAATCAGTAGTTTAAACTTTGACCCATAAAACTTTCACCACACATCCATCTTATATATTCAATAAGTAAACTGAAATACCATGTAAAGCATGTACATCTAAATCATGTAAACAAGTAATCATTCACACATATATGACACTAGATATGATTACCAAGAAACCCTCTAATGAGAAGGTAAAACTGGGGTGGGGATGACACCCACCAATCTTCACTACTGCAGTAATAAAGTGTATCCAATGAAGGTTACAATGTTTGATCGTGAGACATGATCTACCCTATGAAAGGTATGCCTTGTTAAAGGCTTACAAATACTATTAGGTCTCACCCTCTTGAAGGATTTCAACACCTTATTAAAAGTGTGCCTTGTTAAAAGACTTTAACTCACAATTAAGTAAGCACATTGTTAGAGGATTTTAATACATCCTGCTAGGACTACTTTGTTAAGAGATTTAATTTATTCACCTGTTAGAATGACTCAAAATTGATCCTACGGTTAGCATTTTGTTGCTTGATTATAGATCACCTCTAAATTGATGTATTCTTGATCCTTCTTGATCAAATATCTTTTTGTTGTATACTATTTCCTTCCTTTATTCTTCTTTAATTGATTCTACAATGTAATTTCACTTCACAATTCCCTAGTCACCATGAATGCTCTGTTTGTACATACAAACTTCTCTCTTCTCTCCTTTCACATGCCTATGAAGTTTAGTGCTTTTCCTCCTTAAGAAGACCTCGATGACTTAGGGATAGTTATGAATCAATGGATGTTATTCATCTATTTTTCCGCTTAAACCTTTCCTTTACTTGATTGGGTGCATGTCCTTCATAGGGATTCCAACTTAAGATTCATCCTTATTGTCAAAATATTGTAATTCAATCTATAATTTGGCTCAAAAATGGTTTACATGGTGGTTTGTTCCATTACAAACAACTATGACAAAACTATGTTACTCAACATCTGATGTCTTTGATGCTTGGCATGTATTGATTTCTATACTATGCACTGCTTACTTGAATTCTATATCACTAAGCACTTAAGTGACTTGGTAATCACTATGGACTTGGCATGCTCTATTTTATACATGTTGTGCTTAGCATATACTACACTTTTTGACATGAACTTAGTAAATGACTTAAGTGTGTAGACACTCACTTGTCAAAACTAATCTAAGATCAACAATCTCCCCCTCTGACATGAGTGTCAAAAACACTTGGTCATGCATTTATATCCTTATTCTTACGAGCATAACATATCCCTTATTTGGCTTACATAAAAAAATTTAAAATTTTAAAATTTTGCAACAACTTATACCTCAAAATTTAATACTCCCCCTGAGTTGTTTAAATCTAGTTCTGTACTGAAAATGTTACTCTTGCTAAGTAGATATTATGTATTGTTCTTTGCTTGTTGTCTATGCTTTCTTCCCCATGCTCTCTTTCTCTTCTTTCTTAAGATTTTACTTTCTCCTCCTTTAGCTCCCCCTTTGGCTTTGGCTACTCTTTCTCTCCCTTTTTTTACTTTTGTCCCCTTTTCTTATATTTTTTTCATCTTCTCCTTTTTGACACTAATTTCAATGGGCTATACACTAATAGTGTGTTTTCCCAAGAAAGATTAATGGACCTCAAGAATAATTTTGAGAGTAGCATCCCAATTTTCACAAGCTACATCCAAAGACTTAATTTGGATGTCTAGCTTGGCAACAAGGTGGACTAGGTCATCTAATTTAGAAAGATTGGGGTCTTTCTTTATAAGAGTTTATGCATTTCCTAACTCCTTGTGAAAAATCTCCATGTGAGGAGTCAATGTTGTTTGGATGCTAATCAGTTTGGCCCTTATATTTTCTTCATCTATAGATAATGTTTCTAATTGACTCTAGGTTTGCATAAAGTTCTAAAATGCTTTTCACTTTGAGCTAGAGTCGTGGGAAATTTAGCTCCTAATGACTATACATTACTCTCCAAGCTTAGGATGTGATTCTTTGTCTCTTGTGTGAAGAGTCTGGGGTTGCACATTTTGGTGTACAGTGAAAAAATGTTCTCAAGTACCTTCTTCACACTTTCTACCTTAGTTGCCAATGGAACTTGTATAAGTGTTGTATCACCAAATATTTTCTTGTTTACTTTACTTTGAAATTTCTTTTTAGACCATTCTAATAATTTTTTATTAGTGTCAAGGTCTGCATCATTTACCTTTTCCACTATATTTTTCAATTATTTAATGAGTGGCTTGGTATCATCTAGAGTAGACAAACTAAATGCATCTAGGAAGATGTCTTTAATATCATGCAAAGCTTTCTTTTGTCTATGCTCCCTTTTGAGTAGTTCTTGATGCTTCTTTTAGTATACCCATCTCTTATGCCTTTGATGAACTTGGACTCAGCATTGAAAATTGCAAAGATGTTGCATCTATGCTCAACCTCTAAAGAGTGTGACTAGAAGGAGTGCCATATTCTGGTAAAGTTACCAAGGCTTGAATGGATACTTACTCCTTTAGCTTTGGTGTCAACTTAGTCTCTTCAGGCTTGTTCTTTTCTACCACAATGCTTTGGATTGCACCTTGAACTTGTGCTAGTAGTGCAGATAAATCTATTTGTCCTAATTGACTCTATGTTTTAGTGGTGGCAAAAAAGTTGTATACTAGTGACTTGAGGGGTGATGGTAGGTGGTTCTTGTGTATTCACCTCTTCCCTTATAGTCTTAGTTATTGACTTCTAAATTTCATCTACACTCACTAATACAGGGTTGTCACACAATTTAGCCTACAATGTAGTTTGATCAAGTATCTTTTTCAAATCTTCTTTTGTAAAGGGATTGATGTTCTAATAAATGATATTAGAAACATCCTTTACTATAATTGTTTTAGTATTTATACTTGTTATTAATTAAGGTCTGACATTTGCCAATTGTGTATGTTGTACACTCTATTCTTGTTGCTACTCTACCTCAATTTTTTCCTAATCATCTATATTCATTTGTGTTCCTCCCTTAAATTTTCCTTTATTGTTGTCATCTTCTTCATCATCCTTAACCTCAATAGGCTCTTGTTCACTTTCTTTTACTATAGCTAACCCATATGTGACTTTCCACATTTGTTTGGTCTTATTTACAACATATTCAATATTGTTTAGTAATTTGTTTAAAGGCTTTATATTTTGGTACAAATCTAACAACATATTTCTCCATTTCTTTAGAAATTTTTTCCTTCCTAAGTTTAGGCATAACTTGAGTAAGTGATGTCTCTCTAATTTTCCTTTCTATGGTCAAACAATAATGTCATTTCTGCTCCACTCTTTCATATAAACTTTTAGGCATAGAGTTTTCAATCTCTAGTGGGGTTTTCTTAAAATTTTCCATCATGGCATATATTGCCTCCTCCACTTGATTCTTTTGCACTTTACCAAGATTATCAAAATCAATGTGATAAATTCCTAATAAATCTGCATTATTTTTAACATTTTTACATAGATTTTCTAAACTTGAAGATGGATTGTGACTCAACACTTTGAATTGCCTATTATCATCAGATTCTATTCTTTCCTCATCAGATTTAGCTTGATCAATGTACTTTCTCCTTCATCTTTTCTTAGATCCTCCTTCCTAATATATAGGATTTCTTTCACTTTAGCATTTTGTGTTGTGGCATGTGCACTAGCCCTTGTCGTAGGTGTTGTAGGTTTGGGCTAGCTTGGTTTTATAATCTTCTTAGATCTTGTCACTATTTGTGCCCTAGCCTTTCTCTTCTTATCAATAGGAGTAGGTTCTTCCTTGGCATCTTCCATAATTTATATCTCTTCCTCTAGCTAATATTCACCTTGTCCTTGTGTTAATGCAAGTAGTGCTTGGATCTAAGTGTCTTCTTCTTCTTCATCTTCTTCCTCTTCATCCACTTCCTGCTTGACACCTTCACCAAATTCAGCTTTCAATTTCTTAACTAATTTCTTCTTCTTCTTGATGACAGAGGTAGTCTTTAGTTCCATGGTAATCTTGGATTTAGCCATTTCATAATTACCAAATGCTTTGGCATTTTTGTCTATATCTTCTATAAGTAATGTTGTCATTGCTACAAAGTCCATCTTACTCTTGGAATTTTTTCTTGAAAAAATGTATAATTAGCATCAACTAGGAAACAAAAATCATCATAATTCTTTTTAACTAATGATACTAGAATCCTCAATCTTTTCTTCATAGATTTCTTGAAGTCCTCAAAGTAACTAGCCATTATTGATTCAAAATTTTCACCTAGCTATTCAATAAACTCACCTATTTGAACTACCACAGACCTATTTATCTTCCATGCTAGAGTGTCAAATGTAGGAAATGTGTTTTGAACATAAAAGATGATATAGATCAACATAGATCCAAATTTTCACTAAGCACTCTTTGTTTTTCTTATTTCTCCTAGGTTTTCAATCAATTGTTGTAGTTGTATCTTGGCAAGATCATATGTATGATCCTTCTTTACAATATTATAACCCACATCTATTGCAATACATGGCACACTATTCATCTGTTTGATTGGTAAAACTTATGTGCAATTACCCTAACTACAAAACCTATTAGAGGATTTTTGATGGTGTCAATTGTCATTCCCCTCTTATTCCACACAGCTCCTATGTTCTTCTCAATAACCTCTTTTGATTCACTCCTTATAGTCTTAGATCGATCTAGGTTTGGATACCTTGTTACCCTATGGATCATTCTTTTGGTGATTTTGATAGGCCCATTGTCTAGCCATGGTGAACTATCATGAATCCTACTCAATACAATCTTGATCCATTTAGTTTTGAAAACATTAGGGAAATCTAGGGCACAAGTTAACCCTTTCTTCTCTAGAATCTTAAATTCTTCTTTTAGCACTTTGTTTTCATCTAATTTACCATATGCTTCTCTAATTTCCATATCTTCAATACTACCAATCTTATAGTTGTAACACTTTCTGACATCCTGAATCATTAAAACTTTCAGTGGTATCATGGATAACACACTAGAGGGATCTTGTTTGTATGTAATGTCTGGTATGAATTTGAAAATAGGTTGTTTAACTTCATTGATAACCAACCGAACATTCAAAACCTCCTTACCCTCTATACCCTTTGAACTAGATGTCATTTTACAAAACTAGGGTTTATGAAATAAGAAACAACATAGCTTGGCACACGATAAATACCTTGCAAAATATAATGAAATAGTGTTGAATTATTGTTCAAATCATCTACAATCACTTTAGATGAGTTTTTGGATCACCTCTAGCTCTTCTTGCTCTTTCTCAATTTTGAAATGATGTAAAAATGAGTTGAAATTGATCAAATACCCTTTTGAAATAATGCAATTAATGTTGAGTTCTTACACAGTTGTAAGCTTGGCATTAACTAATTTTTGGCTCACTTGGCATCCATTAGTCTTTTTGTTCATTCACAAACCATTATGAGATTGGAAACAACTAGCCAATCTATTAGCTTGACATCCTCTAGCATTTCACTTAGCAATCACAGGAAACTTTTCATGCTCGAAAGTAACATGAAAAACTTGAAGATCTTCTTTGATTCCTAATAACATCTTGCATCTTTATTCATGCTTATGTAGACTTTTCTATACTAAATCCTTTTAAACTGATGCATTATATAACCTTTGAATATCAATCTCACATACTTCTTGATTTCTTAGTTTGATGAGGTGTGATCACTTGACCCATTGGATGAAGTGATCCCTTCTTCATTTGATGTGTTATGTTGCCCCACTTTTCATCTTGTACCCATTTTGCAAAGTGGAACATTGGTGTCTTAGTTTAGTCTAGGTATGTCTAGTTCTAGTCTTTCCTCCTTAGGTGAAAAGATACTCCATTGGATTTCCCATCTTCCCTTTCTCTTGCATTTCATGGCTTGGTGGATTTCTCCTTGATATCATATGGGTAGCTTAGTACCTAATTCAATGGAGATTCTTGTGTTTCATGAAGTTTTTTTTCACAAAATTGGGCTTGTTCATAACTTGTCTTACCTTTTCCCATGAAAAAATGAAGCTTGTCAAGAATCAAACATTGCCTTCTCCTCGGTGGGGTTTCTTCCCATGAAGGTGATTTTCCACATAGGTTAACATATGTGGCTTGCAGACTAAAGTAAGAAGGGAAATGATTTGTTCTTTGGATAAGCCTTATTTTCATCACAGTATTCCACCTTAGAAGACAGTCGAGATTCATCATGGTGCTCACAATCACCTTAAGTGAAAAACACTAAAATAAATTCTCCACGGTAGGCTTTCAACACATGAAGGTGTTTTTTCACATTCATGAAGAAATTAACTTTGCAAGCAAATGGGGCACACAAATTGCATATAAGACACCTTAAGATGATAATGGAAACAAGCTAATCATAGTTGAAGTGTAGTGAGCAGAATCTAGTTGAGTAGATATTTCCTTAGAGAGTACTCCATTCTTACTTCTCCAAAACTAGGTGAGCAAAGAGAAGGTAAGTATGAAATAAAGGAAAGTTACCATTGTGCCAATAGAAATAGTGAAAAGATATGGAAATATCCATTAGAATCTCTTGCATTTACTAATCTAACAAATTTATCCTTTAATTCATTCATGTGGTGTGGATCTTGAAGATTAATGGGTGACTTAGAACTTCTATATAGAGAGAAACATAATAGTTATTCAAAATACTATTTTTTCTTGAACTATTATGCTGTTGAATTACAAAACATTTTCAAATTTCTTATACATGCAAATTATGTTAGATTGTGGTGACTGATCAGGAAAGTACTATAGCCGACATGGTAGCCGACATATTATGGCTGACATATGGCCGACATGTTATAACCCTAAAGCGGTTTAATACTTGTATAAAAAGGGCTTAGGGTTGGGTATTTTTCATATGTGGTGATACGAAATTGGTTCTTGCTGCGGTATTGAGCTGTAAGGGATTACGGATTGTAATCAGGTTGTAATCACTAGATTGTAATAAGATCGGACTTGCTGTTTGGTGGACGTAGCCCAGGGATTGGGTGAACCACGTTAAATCTTGGTGCCTTGTGTTCATTTCTGTGTGTGTTCTATTATTTTTGTTATTGGTTATATTTGCATGTAGTTTTTATTTCTTTCCATGGTTTATCCTAACAAGTGGTATCAGAGCAAGGTTGTCTTTTAGTTATCCTTTGCAGGAAAGTCTCACGGTTAAGTGGGAGTCTCACAGTTGAGTGGGAGCGATGGCAGATGAGGGTAAGTTGAGGGTTGATAGGTTTAATGGGCAGAACTTCCAGTTATGGAAGATGCAAATGGAAAACTATTTATATCAGAAGGATTTATGGAAGCCGTTGGAAGGAAAAGCCAAGAATCAGGGAACTATGTCAGAGGCTGAATGGGATCTTTTGGACAGAAAGGCACTCAGAAGCATTCGGTTATGCTTGGCACCATCGGTGGCATTTAATATTACAAAAGCAAAGATGATAGAAGATTTGATGAAAACCCTAGCGACACTGTATGAAAAGCCCTCCGCTTCAAATAAGGTATTTCTCATGAAGCGTTTATTTAATATGAAAATGGCAGAAGGTGGATCTGTTGCAGATCATTTAAATGAGTTTAATACTATTACTAGTCAATTATCTTATGTGGGTATCAATTTTGATGAAGAAATTAGGGCTCTCTTGATTTTGTGTTCTTTGCCTGAAAGCTGGAATGGCTTGGTAATGGCGGTGAGTAATTCTGTTCCTGGATCTAGTACCCTAAAATATGATGATGTGATCGGTGTTATTTTAAGTGAGGAAACTTGTAGAAAATCCTCAGGTGGATCTACATCAAGAAGTGCTTTAAATGCACAAAGCAGGGGCAGAATGATTGAAAGAGGAAGTAACTCTGGAAATCGTGGGAAATCAAGAGGAAAGTCAAAGGGGAGGAGGTCTCAATCGAGAGGACCAAATGATTGCTAGTACTATGGGAAACCAGGGCACAAAAAGAAAGATTGCTGGACTTGAAAGAAAAATGAAGGAGATAAATTAGATGGAGACAAAGAGGCAAATGTGGTAAGTAACAAATCCGAAGAGGATGCTTTGCTTCTGTCTTTAGAGAGTGTTGATGATTCATGGGTTTTAGATTCCGGTGCTTCTTTTCATGCTAAACCTCATAGAGGTTATTTCATTGATTATGTCCAAGGGGATTTTGGGCTTGTTTATTTGGGGGATAATGAACCCTGTCAGATTGTTGGAAAGGGAAAAATTAAGATTAAGTTGCAGAATGGGAATCATTGGCTACTACATGAGGTAAGACATGTTCCAAAACTAAGTAGAAATTTAATTTCAGCAGGGCAACTCGGTGATGAGGGTTGTGTAGTTACTTTTAATGATAAAAATTGGAAGGTTTCAAAAGGTTCCCTTGTAGTAGCAAAAGGTGTGAAAGTAGGCACCTTATATCTTTGTACAGGTCATATTGTTCCTTCTACTTTGATTGTTTCAAATAAAAATGAATATTCGAGAACAATTACTGCAGTTGAGCAGGGAGAACAAATAGCTGCTGTAGATTCTAATACAGCGCTGTGGCACAATAGACTTGGGCACATGAGTGAGAAAGGTATGAAAGTACTTCATTCAAGGAAAGTTTTACCAGGTCTAAAATGTGTGAATATGGATTTTTGTGAAAGTTGTGTGTATGGAAAACAAAAGAGAGTGAGTTTTGTAAAGACAAGGAAGGAAAACAAAAGGAGAAATTAGAGCTTGTGCATATAGATGGATGGGGACCAGCTCAGGTATCTTCCCTTGGTGGCTCTCATTATTATGTTACATTTATTGATGATGCAACTAGAAAAGTATGGGTTTATTTCCTTAGACAGAAATCTGATGTATTTCAAACTTTTAAGAAATAGAAATGCTTGGTTGAAAATGAGACTGGTAAGAAATTAAAATGTCTAAGATCTGATAATGGTGGTGAGTATTGCAGTCATGAATTTGAAGATTATTGCTCCACTAATGGTATTCGTAGACAAAAAATTGTTCCAAGGACTCCACGGGAAAATGGAGTGGCTGAACGCATGAACAGGACTATAATGGAGTGCGCAAGGAGCATGAGGTTGCATGCTGTGTTGCCCTTACACATGTGGGCGGAGGCTGTCAATACTGTAGTATATTTGATTAATAGAGGTCCCTCTACTCCTTTGGGCTGTGGTATTCCAGAGGAAGCATGGACTGGTAAGAAGGTGAGTTATTCTTTTCTCAAGACCTTCGGTTGTGAAGCTTTTGCTCATATAGACTATGAAAATAGAACCAAGCTAGAAGCTAAATCAAAGAAATGTGTCTTTGTTGGATATGGCATTAATGAATTTGGCTATAGGCTTTGGGATTTTGAAAATCATAAAATTATAAGAAGCCGGGATGTCATATTCAATGAAAAAGTGTTGTACAAAGATCTGTTGCAACAACATGAGAAGAAAGAAGATGATTATGTAGTGCTGGATGATACTCCAAAAGCTGATGTTCCAGCCATTCCTCATGATGTGCAACAACTGCAACAACAAATACCACACACACCAGTGAATGTTAGACGGTCAACAAGGCCAATTAGACCTCCACAAAGGTTTTCTCCCTCTTTGTATTCTATTTTACTTACTGATGCTGGTGAACCTAAAAGTTATGATGAAGCTGTGTAGGTGGATACTAAGATTCAGTAGGAGTCTGCAATGAAAGATGAAATGGACTCTTTGCTGACAAATAAGACATGGGATTTGTGCAAGTTGCCTGCAGGTAAAAAGGCTTTACAGAATAAATGGGTTTACAGGTTGAAAGAAGAGGAAGGAGGTAAGAAAAGATTTAAGGCCAGGTTAGTTGTAAAAGGATTTGCACAGAAAAAGGGAATTGATTTTGATGAGATATTTTCTCCTATTGTTAAAATGACTTCTATTCGTACTGTTTTAAGTCTTGTGGCTACTGAAGATTTGCATTTAGAGTAGATGGATGTTAAAATAGCCTTTCTTCATGGTGATTTGGATGAAGAAATATATATGGCTCAGCCACAGGGTTTTGAGGTCAAAGGTAAGGAGAACTTAGTGTGCAAATTGAAGAAAAGTTTATATGGCTTGAAGCAAGCACCTCGGCAATGGTATCTAAAATTTGACAGTTTTATGCATGAGCATGGATATAATAGGTGTCATTCAGATTACTGTGTTTATTTTAAGAGGTTGGATGATGATAGCTACATTATTTTATGTTTATATGTTGATGATATGCTTGTAGCTGGGTCTAACATGGATCATATTAAGGGGCTGAAACGCCAATTAGCACATGCATTTTCTATGAAGGATTTGGGGGCAGCAAAACAAATCCTTGGTATGAAGATTTGCAGAGATAGGAAGAACAGAACATTGACGCTATCTCAAGCTGATTATGTTGAGAAGGTGCTGCAACGTTTCTCTATGGAGAATGCTAAAGCTGTCAGCACACCTTTACCTGGTCATTTGAAATTGACTAAGGAGATGTGTCCCAAGACACAGGAAGAGGAGGATAAGATGTCCAAGGTACCCTATGCTTCAGCTATAGGAAGTTTGATGTATGCTATGGTATGCACTAGGCCAGATATTGCACATGCAGTGGGAGTCGTTAGCAGGTATATGAGTCATCCAAGTTTTGAGCATTGGAATGCTGTCAAGTGGATTCTCAGATATTTGAGAGGAACATCCAATAAGTGTTTACACTTTGGGGGCTCTACCACTGATTTACAGGGCTATGTTGACTCAAATTTGGCTGGGGATATTGATACCAGGCGGAGTACTACAGGTTATGTCTTTACTGTTGGTGGGGCAGCCGTGAGCTGGGTTTCTAGGCTACAGAAGATTAATGCTCTCTCCACTATAGAGGCAGAGTATGTTGCTGCTATAGAGGCAACCAAAGAGATGATATGGCTTTAGTTCTTCTTGGAAGAATTGGGACATCCTCAGAAGGATAATTATTTGTTCACAAATAGTCAGAGTGCCATTCATCTTGCTAAGAATTCAGCTCTGCATTCTAAGACCAAACACATACAGTTGCGGTACCATTTCATTCGGTCAGTTTTGGAGGATGGACAGTTAAAGCTGGAGAAGATACATACCAATGAAAATCCAGCAGATATGCTGACAAAGGTTGTAACAAGGGAGAAGCTGAACTCCTCTTCAGCTTCAATTGGTCTTTTAGACTAAATGTGAATAAAAGAACAGCAGATTCCAGGGTGGTTTGATCCAGTGGGAGCCCCATGCGGTAGTTGTATTGCTACAGGATCAGTCTCCAAGTGGAAAATTGTTGTTTATTGTGGAGCCTGATCAGTCCCCAAGTGGGAGATTGTTAGATTGTGGTGACTGATCAGGAAAGTACTGTAGCCGACATATTATGGCTGACATATGGTTGACATGTTATAACCCTAAAGCGGTTTAATACTTGTATAAAAAGGGCTTAGGGTTGGGTATTTTTCATATGTGGTGATACAAAATTGGTTCTTGCTGCGGTATTGAGCTGTAAGGGATTACGGATTGTAATCAGGTTGTAATCACTGGATTGTAATAAGATCAGACTTTTTGTTTGGTGGACGTAGCCCAGGGATTGGGTGAACCACGTTAAATCTTGGTGCCTTGTGTTCATTTCTGTGTGTGTTCTATTATTTTTGTTATTGGTTATATTTGCATGTAGTTTTTATTTCTTTCCATGGTTTATCCTAACAAATTCTATCCTCTACGCTTACTTCAAGTTCAAAGTTTTGATTCACTTCTACCTTAGATAAAATGGCAACTAGATTTGTTGGGTTTCACAAACTTAATGAGATCAAATCCCCATTATAGAGTTTCACAGATACATCACTCAATTTCTATGACATACAAGATTTTCAAAGGAGCTTGAGGTTAGAGACAATTCACCCTATAACCGAGAAGCTCCAAGGAAGTGGGTTAGTGGAAGTAGCTAAGTTTCTAGTGGAAGTTCAAGCTCTTGAATTAATTTTTGAATGTATAAATCACTACAACTCGAATACTAGACAAATTTTGTTGCCTAATCATACAGTTCTGATATCTATTGATAGGAAAACTATGGTAAATTGCCTCTAAGTTCTAGAATGAGAGGAGTTTTCTAAGTTGATAGTAGGAGGAGCAATGTCTGATTTCTCCTTGAAGAAAATGGTTTGGATAAAAGAAATTATGAGGTCCTAGTTCCAAAAGCCACAAGGTGCCAAGAGTAAGGTTCCTAAAACTCTATTCAATACTGATCTGAAGCCCAAGATCGTAGACATTCTAGTTCACTTGCACATATTGAAAGGTGAGGTAGAAGTACTTAATTTTGTTGAATAGTATTTCTTTCTGGTCCAAATTATCTATTCAAATACATAGTATGTTGATTGGGCCTATGAGGTAAGTGAGAATTTGTCTAGAGCCCTTAGTGCCATGAAGTTTTACAACACCTTTTACATGTCTTCTTTCCTAATTTATATAAAGCTTCTCTACAATTGTGGCTAGGCCTTCCTAGAATAGAGAACTTTCCTGATGATGTGAAAAGGTATGAGTTCTATCCATGTTTGCAATTATAGAATAGTTATACAGAATATGTCAAGGTTAATGGCACATTTACAATGAGAATTTGCAGGGAACTCCAAGCATGCCCTTAGTGGAGGTTCAACTTGGATGCAATGGTGGCTATCAATTAGTTTGGTAGTTATTTTATCCAATTCTCATCCTTCTCATATTTGCAACTTGTAGCTTTCAATGGATTTCCTTTGAAGCTGCTTAGGTATCCAAGCGATATGATCATGTTGATAGAGATTATGTGGCTAGTGATCTAGGTCAATGTGCTGAGCACAAGCCTAAAGAAGAAAGGGTATGAATTCACTATGAAGGTTGGAGCTTACAGTTGCAAGTCTCACTCTGATGCAAAAAATATGCTCAAAGCATTCAAGACAAAATATCAATTGGAGGCATATGAGGTCATGAGACCTATGTTTGACCCAAATGGGTATGCAAGAGATGTGTTGTAGATTGGGAGTGTGATCAAACATGTTACTACCATCGAAGAATATTGGGTGAGTTGTAGAGATGAGCTCGAAAGCAGACATCATGCTTTTGCTAGGCTCACAATGGAGAAAATCAAAACATATGTTATTAACTTTAATGTAGAAGGCTTGGAAGATGATGGCCAAAATATTTTTATTAATACATATTTAACTAAGTTAAAGGGGATTCCTATCAGTTTAGAGCCGTATGTAGATGTTGAGGATAATTTTGATATCATGATGGCTAGGATCATCAAGAGAATGGGGAAATGGGTTGAATGGACAACCTAGAGGAGCCGGAGTAAAGGTGCAGCCACTCAAGCTTCTCTAGTAGCTACAACACCTTCCTTGTCCTAGAGTGCTACACCAAGCATAAAAATAGCTGCCACTTAAGGGAAAACTCAACCATAAGGTGGGGGTGATCAGCCTCTAGACAAGAATGACCCCATAGCCAAGACCTCTCATGATGGTTCCCTCCCAATCATTGGAACCCAAACTAGTACTGAAGAAAAGAATATGGAGGAGCCAAAGGATAGCATAGCCACCTTAGTTCCATCCCCCCATGTCACACCAATTCCATCACCTCATGTTTCTCCAATTCCTTCTCCCCATACTACTCCAGTTCCTCTACTCATCATAGTCTCATTCCACTAGCAAGTGCTACACTTCTACAACCAAGTCACTCTTTAATACAGATAGTAGACTTAGGGGATGGAAAGAGTAGTAGTAGTGAGTCTATTAAGTTAGAGGAAGTAGTAAAGAAAACTCTAGAAGTGGATAAAGGTCAAAGTTATTCTAAACTCATCTCCCAGGATCCAAAGAATCCTTTCTCTTCAACTGTTGTGATGGCCACTCATGCTAAGAGGAAGATGTTTAGTTTAGAATCATTTGAAATGACCTCCAAGGTGATAGGTACTGACTCCTAGATGGAGGATACTCTCGAGAGAAAAAGATAAAGGAAATATGAGAGCACTTCTACTAAAGATACTATATCTTTTGTAATCCATTCTGGATCTGCATTGGCAAAAGTAAAGAAGTAGAAAAACTTTTCCATACTTCGGTAGGATCTAGAAATAGGACACTTGACAATGGATATTGCCAAGCCCAACAGAGGAGGGAGAATTAAGGACATGATTGCTAATGATTTTACCTTGCACTCTGTGGAACTTGGAGAAGCTAGGCATGACACCAAAGTAGGCTTGTGGAAGTCAACCAATGAGGTGATTGAGGGTCAGTTAGAAAGTCTAAAGTGTCCAAGACCTAAATGAAAGCTAAAATAGAAGAATTGAATAAGTTCATCAGATAGCTAGTAACTCCATTGGCAACCATCTCTAGAGTACCAGTAACCAAAAATCCTACTGCTGCTGAAGTTCAGGCCCTCATTTCTCAACTCCAAGAAGATGGGCATTTTGGTTAGATTGGTAACGAATGGATTGAGAAGCTCAAATAAGAAGGAGCCACTATTGTAGAGTAGATTGGTAATGTTATGTTAAGGTTGGAAATAGAAAAAGATAATATTATATCAAATAGAAATACTTTGGTTGTAGAAAGGGTGAAGTGTGATGATTGCATATCTCTCTTGAAAATGATCATCTATATGAAGGCCAAGTAAGTGGTTGAAGCAAAAATATTACCAAAGGGAGATGAACCTTGATTTGAGTGGCTTCAAAATATGCAGCTTAAGACTAAGATGATCCACTCCATAGAGAAAGGGCTTAAGGAAATAGATGATAAAGTGAAGAAGACACAAGACAAAGGATTTGAACTTATGAAGGGGCTACATACAGATTCCCAAACTAGTGGCTAGGGAAAAGTGTTGATTGGGGTCAATGTCATGAAGGAGAACTTCTCCAAATTTTTGGATAGTTTGTCTGATATATCTTCTCATAGTCGAAAAAGAGTTTTTGAACTCCAAGCACTTAGTAGATGCATACATGTGGCCATAGAGGAACTAGCAATTCAACTAAATGTTATAAAGAAGTTAGCTAGAGAACATTGCAAATGACTCTTAAGGTACACCAATATCCATGTTCCTAGGCATGAATAGCCCATCCCAATCATAGTTGTCACCAAGGCCTACAGAGAAAAAGCAAAAAAGGGGAAGAAGTTGAAGTGATTCACATTCTGCCTATTCTTTTTTTTTCTTTTTTAATTATTGAAATGTGACAAATTTGTGTCTTTCCATTTGTCAATCTTGAGAAGATGAACCGATTGAATTTCCATTGTAGTGGTCATCTTGAAATTGTATATGTATAAGATTGAAAGATTAATGAAAGGTTGGCAAATTTTTGGTGTGAAGTACTTTATGTTGCAGAGACAATTTAATGATATTTTATATCAATTATTTTTTGTTCTAGTTATGTTAGATTTAGTCATATATTTTCTCTTTTGTTTGAATGGAGGAGAGGAAAGAACAAAGTTTCATTCCCCTATTTCAAAACAACGAAAGAATGTGATAAGTAGTGTCATTGTTCATTCAAAGAGAGATCCCTTCAGTACTCTTCGTTTGTTAATTGTAGGTCAAATTCATATTAACCTAGCTCTAACTTAGCTCCGTACTAGTTATTACTCAGTTAAGCTTTGTGAATTCATAAGATGTTTGGATTCATAGACTTGTTTAGAAATTTAGAAATTTAAATTTGTTTGAGTTAGATTCTATTTAGGTCTAGCTTGGTTCTACCTCTTCTATTCTCAAGTCAAGAACATACCCCAAGTTAGTTTAGGAGAAAAACATAATTCATTGCAAATCAATTCTAGGGAGTTGTACCTATTAATTTAGAGAAAACCCAATTCATCCATAAGTGGCTTTTCAAGTGTTCATAACCAGATATTGTTCCATGTTTGGGCTTCAAGAGTTATAATTAAAAAGAACTAATCTGTTTACCAATAGATTTTTGGTAACTCCACTGGGGATATGAATAGTCACTTGACTAAAAAGCCTATGTCATGAGGAAAAATGGTACTACCTCATGAAAAAATTATTCTAATGATCCAACCTAATCTTGGTTTTCAAGATGATAAAGAAGATATAATTTCATCCCTTAATACATTTTCTTGGAGACATAGGAGGAACACTGAGCATTACAAGAATACTAGTCAAGTATTGGAAGAAGAGGAAAGGAGAGCTAAAGCTTTAGAAATAGTTATTCAAAGGAGAGACATCCAAAGAGTAGAAAGACAATTAAGACAAGCACCTCAGAGATAACATTAACTTAGCATCCTAGAACAAGAAAGGTTCCTCATAAGTATGAAGGAATAGGTTGGACAAGACCCTATTTTTGATAAACTTATAGAGCTTGGTTTTCCCATCTTAGACATTCCAAAGTGGAAAGGTGAAAAGAAAAGTTGGAGTAGACCACCTTCCCCTATTAGAAATCAAGATGCTAGTACTTTGCATTCTACCTATTAGGTATTGGCCTTGCATGGAATTACTACTCCCCTAGTTGTTAATTTCCCACCATACATTGCTAAAACAATCATAGCTACTCCATGGGTTGTAGAAATAGGACCATTAGCACATACAGCTTACCATCCCCTCCTAGCTGGTTCAAGGAAGAATTTCCCAAAATTATGAGGAGGTGGGAAGATTACTACAAATGAACATATCAAAGCCTTCTTTGTAACTACTCACATCTTAGGTGTTGGGCATGAGGATGTTTCCATAAGATTATTTGTGAAAACCTTGGTAGATGGTGTGACAGACTAGTTTTATCATCTAGATGATGGCTCAATAATAGATTGGGATACAATGAGAATGGCCTTTGAGACAAGGTTCAAAACTATAGAAGATGGACATGCCTTGTTAACAAAGCTAACCTCAATTAAATAGAAATCCACCATGAGTATGAGAGATTTTGTTGCCAAGTTCAATAAGATTATTAGAAAAATTCCAACTACTAATAGACCTACAGTTGGTAATTTGAAAACCTTCTTCATCAGTGTGATGCCTCCAGATGTCAATTATAATTTAAGAAGAGCACATCCCATAGATTTAGTAGATGCACAAAAGAAGGCAATTGAATTTGAAGATGATTTGATTTTTGCAAAAAAATAGAAGCAAGAACTTCAAACTAAAGGAAGTTCCAATAATACTACATCATCTAATGAGATGATTCAAAAATTGTTGAATGAATTGATAGCAGTTAAAAGACAATTACTTGGGTTTAGTAATTCTTATCATCAGAATTATCAAAATTTGCCAAGAAAGAACAATGATGGAAAATATCCACAGCTCACAAGCTTGCAACCTAGATTGCAGATTGAAGTAGTACCAAAGAAAGGAAACATGTGCGTCTTTCACTTGACCATGGATAATGATAGTGAGAGTTGTCCAAAGACTATTCATATGATGCAATTATTATCTACCAATGAATTGAACATTGCAACTCGTTGTTCGGAGTTTGATTCATATTCAAATGGTGTCTTTGAAAATTTATTTTTAGAATACAAACCAAATTCTAAACCAAAAGGTGAATGTTATGCAACCATTAATGGAACTTCATATATAGTGCTTACTTGGGGCCAAAGGCTAAAGAATCAATCCTCCATTCATGCTCACAAGAACGATTCTAGTCCTTCGGCAAGTAATGTGCATACTGGTCAAGGAATATACACTTCACAAATAGGTAAGGACAAAGTACCTTTTGATTTCATTCAATTCTATGAAGAGTCAAAAATACAAATTTTTCCTATAGATTATTTGAAGTCTCGCCCTTATAAGTTAAAAATATTGGTAGAGCGATGTAAAGGGAATGCATCAAATTTGAATCATAGTGTGACCATTGAAAAAGGAGATTAAACCTTGACATCTAGCCTATTTAATCAAGAAGATTCTACTATTTTAGCAACATCTCCTAGGAAAAAACCTAACCCTTTTTATATCTCATTGTATATCAATGGGTGCAAACTAAGTAATTGTATAATAGATTTAGGTGCATCAGATAATGTTATGCCATATTTCATAGCTAAAGCCCTAGGTCTCAATCTTACTAAAGTGCATGGGAGATGTTATTCTATGGATGCCAAACAAGTCCCTTTGCTTGGGTAAATCAAAGATGCTCAAGTAGCCTTGGCCTCACATCTAGAGAAGAAACTCTTATTGACTATCCTAGTAGCAAATATTCGAGCAATCTATGGACTTCTTTTAAGCAGGAGTTTCTACCAAGACTTAGGAGGAGAAATTAAGCTAGACTAGTCTCAAATAGTCATACCTATCAGGAATAAGAAAGTTAAGTTAGAACTTGAAGAAAAGGCAAAATTAATGGTTCTAAAATTGGATGATCCTAAAGCCCAGATCCTCTATCAAGAGCTAGAATTTGGCAACTACATGTTATTTATGAAAGAGGCTCTAGATGAACAAATGATGAAGATCAAAGCAAAGGAATTTTGAATGGAAACAAAGATATAACAGGCATATGGACACTTGAATTTGATGGAAGTTGTGTTTCTTCAGGGTCTGGCATAGGTGTAGTGTTGATACCCCCTGAGGGAGAACTTGAGCCCTTGGCTTTCAAATTAGAATTTAGGAATATGAATAATACTACATAATATGAATCTTTGTTATTGGGGATAATATTAGCAAAAGAAAGAGGAATAAAGATCCTAAGAACTCAAGGTGATGCATAACTCATTGTCAAGAAAATTGAAGGACAATATTTTGTGAAAAATCACAACTAAAAGAACTATAGAAATAGAGTTTGGGATGAAATAGAAGGTCTAGATGCCTTTTCTATTAAAGCAGTGTCAAGGGGGATGAACACAAAAGTTGATTCTCTAGCAATTTCTACTTCCTTGCTACTTTCCCACCTAGAATTTAAGGATAAGAAATAATAGATTGAAATTGTGTATTCAGCTTCTATTCTAGGCAATGTAGAGTCTTGGCAAGTTTTTGAAGATGAAAAAAGCTTACAGTTGTTACTAGAAAATGACAAATCCAGTTTCACACATGAATCCAAGAATGAAAATCATGAAAGCTCTGATGTTGAGAAGAATCAAAATGATAAAGTTCAATTGCAAGGTAATATCATTCCCCAATACTTCATAGCCTTGGAAAAAAATTTTAATAGACATGATGCCTACATAAAGCAGAAGAGGGCAGAAAGGGGACCTACCATTGGAGAGTATGAAGGGGTGAATAGTAGAGACACACATGATCCTAAAATGATCAACATTGGAAAATATTGTTCATGTGAAGAAAAGGAAGCTGTGAAATGACTCTTCATGGAATATACAGATGTTTTTTCTTGGGGTTATGAAGATCTAAAAAATCTATCAAGGTGGGGAGGTTAAACATCAAATTCCACTCAAACTTGATGCAGTTCATTTCTGGCAAAAACAAAGGAATTACAATCCTAAGGTTGCAGATGCCATTTTTTAGGAGGTCGATAAAATGTTGAAAGCATGAATCATCTACCCTATCCATCACTTCACTTGGATAGCTAACATAGTACCAGTTAGAAAGAAAAATGGAGAAATATTTAGTTGCATTGATTTCCACAATTTGAACTATGTGTTCTAAATGATAATTTTTCCCTTCCCAATACGTATTACTTATTACAAACAATGGCTGGATCTGAAACAATGTCTATGCTTGATGGATTTTTGGGTTACAATCAAGTAGAGGTAGAAGAGAAAGATCAACATAAGATGCCATTTACCACTCCTTGGGGTATGTTTTCATATCACAGAATGCCCTTTGGACTCATCAACGCTGGTGCCACATTCCAGAGGTGTATGAGAAAAACATTTGCTGATTTAAAGGACATGATTATAGTTATATATCTAGATGACCTCACTGTGTTTTCAAAAAAGAGAAAAGATCACATGGAAGATTTAAGGAAAGTCTTATAAAGATGCCGAGAACATGGAATCTCACTCAATCCAAAGAAATCAATTTTCTGTGTGACAGAGGGAAAGCTCCTTGGTCATATAGTGTCTCAACAGGGCATTAGAATTGATCCCAAATGAGTAAAGGTCATTCAAAGGTTAAGCCTTCCCTTAAAAAAAATAGGGGTTAAGTCATTCTTTGGGCAGGTGAATTTCCTCATAATGTTTGTGCTAGATTTCACAAGAACCACTAAGCATATAGTGGACATGATGAAGGGAAATTTAAATTTCAAATGGAATGAGGTGACAAAGAAGGCATTCCAAAACATAAAAAATACTATCGCTAATGCTCTAGTTTTATGTCATCCAAATTACAAGTAAGATTTCATCATCTATTGTTATGCTTCTAAACATACTTTATCTGCAATACTTATGCAAAATAATAATGAAGGTGTACAAGCTCTAATAGCCTCCATGAGCATACCCTTCAAAAATCATGAATTGAAGTATTTGCAGATTGAGAAGCATGTTTATGTAGTAGTCAAAGCACACAAAAAAATTTGATTTTTTTGACTCAGCACTTGAAGGCTTCTTAGCACCTAAAGATCACTCGGCACTTGTTGGATTTTTTTGACTCGGCTCATGTTGTGGCTCGGCATAGGTAGTGTGCTTGGCTCCAATGTAGAGAGTGGTTAAGTGTGTTGGCACTCAAATGTCAAAACCATTCTAAGACTAACAATCTCCCTTTTTAACATGAGTGACAAAAACACTTAACTAAGCATTATTTATCTGACCTTATGAGTACATTCACTAATCTGCTCAGTATATATACAGAGGTTTTAAAAACTTGATCAAAATTTTGTAACTTACAATATATACCTCAAAATTATTGTAACTCCCTTTGAGTTGATTGTGTCATTATCTATGCTATCTTGGTAATCAAAATTTTATGTTGTATATCATGCTCCCCTTTTTCCTATCTCCCCCATTCATCTTATAATATCTCCCCATTTTTGACACTTATGTTAAAGAGTTTTAAGGGTTAAGACCATATTTTGCCAAAAATGTGCTATTTACCTCCTTAATCATCCTAAGAGTTGCATCCCAATTATGCAAAGTAATTTCCAATGACTTGTACTGGATGGAAATCTCTATAGCAAGGTGAACAAGTCCATCTAAAGTAGAAAGATTAGGATCTTTCTTGAGAACAGTTTTAGCATATACTTGTTCTTTATGGAATACTTCCAAATGTGGGGTAATGGAGGATTGGAGCTGTATCAGTTTTTCCTTGATGGTGGCCTCTTCTTCTGTTAACATAGCTACTTCTTTATGAGTGTGAAGCGTTCAATCAAAGTGCTTCTCACTTTGAGTTGAACCTTGGGGTAGTTGCATGCTTGAAATCTTCAGATTCCTCTCTAGGCTCATTATTCTTTGGCTTGTCTCCTTTGTGAAGTATGAAAAGTCACACAGCTTTGTGTACAATGAGAATATATTCTCAAGTACCTTTTTCACTTAATCAATCATCTTTGCCAATTCAACCTAGGAAAGTGCAATTTCACTAGATATTTTCTCATTTACTTTCCCTTGAAATTTCCTTTCAAACCATTCCATAAGTTTTACATTTGTTTCTTGGTCTTCATTTGTCACTTGGTCAACAATATCTGATAATTGCTCCATTATATGCTTTGACTCATCTAGTGACTGCAAACTAAAGGCATCCATAAAGATGTCCTTAATCTCATGTAATGTTTTCTTTTGTTTATACTCCTTCCTGAGTATCTCCTACCTCTTTCTTCTATTCAATGCTTCCTACACCTCATTGATTTGATCAATGCTCATTGTTTTTGAGTCATAACTTGGTATAACTATCCCCTCATCTAATTTAGGGTCTCCATAGTGAAGTACCCTTGCAACTTTTGTAGAACTTGATCCTAGTGCTGATATTTGTAGTGGCATTGCATCATTACTTGGCTATTGTGAAGGAGTTCTTGAGGTAGGCAAATTTATCAATGTTCGTATTGCCTCCTACTCTTTAGGGGTTTCCTCTGCTTTCTCCTCATGCTGTCTACTACCTTGATCAATTATACTAATTTTAGGAAGTGCACCTTGTGTTTGTGATGTAGAATTAGATGTAATAGTCTATCTTGTTTGTTCTACTTCTTTGTCTCTTGCTTCACTCAGCTTCTGTATTGTGGTATCAACTATTCCTAAGGAACAACTATTTGCATTTGAACTTGACCTCTAGTAGCTATAGAGATGATGGAAGGTGGTTCTTGTGGATTCATCTTATCTCTAACTATGTTTTCTACTAATTTTTGTAATTCATCCACACTGACAAATATTGGATCTGTACATAATTTTTCTTATTGTGTGGATTGGTCAAGGATTCTTTTGAGATCCTCTGCAATTAATGGATTGATTTTCTAAGCAGAACTGTTAGGAACATCCTATACAGTTATAGTTTTTGTAGGTGTGATGGGTACATGAGGAGGGCTAGAAGGTGGCAATTGTGTGTCTTGCACACTTTGGTCTTGTTGCTGCTCTTGCTCAACTGTTGTTGTTTCATCTTGTTTTTGTGTCTCCTCTTCTGTTTCTTTCTTCTCTCCATCTTTCTTTTCTTCTCCCTTCTTCTCTTCTTCTTCTTTCTTTTCTTCTTCCTTCTTCTCCTCTTCTTCTTTCTTTTCTTCTTCGTTCTTCTCTTCTTCTCCTTTTTCTATATCCTTTACTTCTTCCTCCTCTTTCTCACTAGGCTCTTCATGTTCTGTGTTTTGTCCCTCAAGGGGATCTTCTTCTCCATCTTTGATAGTAGTCAAGCCATATATCAACTTCCATATTTTTGTTGAGTTACTAACTACATTTTCAATCATGTTTTATAAGATATCAAAGGCTCTATGCTTTGGTGTGAAATTGCCACTATATTTCTTATTAGCCTTTGTTATTTGACCTCTTGTTAGGTCATGGATCACCTGTGCTAAGGTAGATTCTCTTATCTCCTTTTCAATTTTCAGACAATGATGCCATTTGTTTTCAATTATCTCATATAATTCTCTAGGCATGGTATTGTCTAGCTCTAGAGGTGTAGTCTTGAATTCAGCCATCATGGCATATACCAATTCCTCTATTTTGTTTTGCTCTTCTTTACTAAGCTTGTTGAAGTCAATGCTTTTCAAATCAGTAAAATTTGTATTCTTAATATTTTCTCAAATTTTATCTAAGGCTGATATCTTCTGACTCTATTCTTTCCTCCTCATTGAAATCTAGTTATGCTACATATTTTCTTCTTTTTCTTGGCACTTCACCAGTCTATTCAATATCCTTCTTCTTCTCTTTGATTTGTTCCTTGGCCTTTTGTGAAGATGCCCTTGTGGTAGCCCTTGTGACTGGTATTTATGGCTTGGCTTGGTACCCTTCTTTGTTTTGGACTAGGCTAGAGGCTATACTGTTGCCTTTCTTTTCTTTGGCTTGGCTTGGATTGGTGCTTCCTCGACTTCTTTTTCCTTAGTACCTTGCTCCTTTTCTTCACCTAGGCCTTGAGTTGATTCCATTTGGCCTAGCTCTTGTTCATCCTCATCATCCTCATCATCATCATTATCTTCTTCTTCTAATTCAGCCTCAATTCCTTCACTAAATTTCTTCTTAATTTTCTTCACCAATTTATCTTTCTTCTTCATTGTGGAGGTAGTCTTTAACTCCATATTCACCTTTGACCTTACCACATCATAAGTGTCAAAGTGTGGGGCACTCTTGTCTATCTCTTCTACCAATAATGCAGTTATTGCTACAAATGCTTCATCTATGTTGATCTCATAACCAAATGGCCTTAGCCATCTCATCCTTGGAACTAATGCTTGGATATAGGTGAAATCAATATCAAATAAGAACCATATATCATTAGTATGTTTTTCCACTAAAGAAACTGGTATTCTTACTTTTTGCTTCATGGATTTCTTGAAATCTTCAAAATATCTTCTCATTAGTGTGTCAAAATTATCTCCCATTTGTTCTATATATTCATTAATTTGGGATATGATAGTTCTATCATTTCTCCATGTAACTTTGCCAAAAGAAGGAAATTCATTCTGAACATAAAAGAATACACAAACCAAAATTGCTCCAAATTTGCATTGGGCACCCTTTGTCCTTCTTATAGCTGCTAGGTTTTCATTAATCTGGTGTAGTTGCAGTTCTGCAAGATCATAAGTATGATCCTTTTTCACCAATTTGTAGCCTACATCTACTGCAATACATGGCACACTGTTGATTCTACTAGATTGATACAATTTATGGGCAATAACTCTTAATAGCAAATTCAACTAGAGGATCTTGAATGGTATGAATTGTCATTCCTCTTTTATTCCACTGGGCACCTGTGTGTTTCTCAATAACCTCCTTGGATTCACTTCTCAAGGTCTTGTACTGATCTAGGGTAGGATATCCAGTTACCTTATGAATGATTTTTTTCGTGATCTTGGTGGGAACATCTTCTAGCCACAGACTACCATCATGAATTCTGCTTAACACAAGTATAATCCTTTCTATCTTAAATATGGTGGGAAAGCTCAAAAAATGTGTTAAACCCTTCCTTTCAACAATTTTGTATTCATCTTTCAAAACTCAATCTACACACAACTTCTTGTAGGCTTCCCTTATTTCCATATCTCCTATGGCTCCTATCTTATAATCATAGCATCTTCTTACATCTTGGACCATTACAACTTTTAGGGGTATGTGAGAAAAGGCTCTGGCGAGATTGTTCTTGTATGCAACTCCAAGGATGTGACAAAAATTAGGCTGCTTAACCTCATTAGATAGTAGCTAGACTTCAAACGACTCTTTGTCATGGGTTTTCTTAGAGCTCAAAGCCATTTATGCAAACTAGAGTTTCCTTTACACAGAAATATGAAATTGTGTAGCTTGGCACAAATGAAAATATCTCAAGATCGATGAAAATGCATTGTAAGAGTTTGGAATTTGCTTGGAATGCTAGATTCTCTACTATGAAGTCACTCTGCTTTCTTTCTCTTCTTTTCTTCTTGATCGTGATGAGGAAGAATGATTGAAATCACAAAAATATACCCTATTTCTATCGCATTAAATTCTCAATTGCCCACTTAGCTTGCACTACATTTCCACGTCACTCAACTTCCATTGGAGTTATCTAACTTGGCATTAGTTATCAACTCGATCGCTGTTAGGAACTTAGCATCCACTAGAATTTTACTCGACATCATCATTTAAAATTTTATGTTGGCATCTTAACTCATGCAGATTTATACTTTGCATTGCTTCTTCATGGATTAGGGCTGATGTATGATACTTCCTTATATGTATTAGCTCTGTAGGCTCATCTTGTGATTAATTGGATGAGAAATGATCACTGGACCTTGTGGGTGAAGTGACCCTTCCATTGGATGTACTTGATTCATTCCTTTTGTGCCATGTCTTCTTCATGTTTCTTCTAATGTGTTCTTCATCAATATTTTCTTTGCCCTTATTTACTTCAGTCTTGGGTGCCTTTGACCTTGTAGGACAGTTTCTGCTGATATGACTAGTTCTCAGGCAACTAAAACATGTGGTTTGGTTCAACCATCTTTTATAGTTCCCCTTGAAATGTGTTCTTATATAGTTCTAGGGTATATGCCCATATTATTGACAATAATGATAGCTATATCTAGTGTTATAGTCCCAATGGTAGTGACTTTCATTCCCTTTTGTTTTTACTGGTTGATTTGATGTCCACATAGGCTTTGATCTGCATTCAAATGCTTTATGTCCATACTTCTTACAATTATGACAATGTCCATCAGATCTTTGTGTCCTTGTGACTTGGGACCTGCAACCTTGAGTGATATGTCCTTGCATGTTGCACTTGTGATAGTAACCCTTTCTTTTGGGTGTGTTTGGCTGATTGATTCTTCTACTCCTGCAAACATTAGTAGTATGCCCCTTTTTATTACAGTAATGACAAGTGGGTTTAGAATCCTTACCTTTGTCAATTCTTTGCTCGCCACTCTTTGATGATTCTCCAATTTTAGTGTTGGTGTATCCAAGTCTTGATGTATCATGGGTAGATCTTGGGAATTTCATCAACTATTCAAAGTACTTGATGGTTCACTTGACTTGTTGAGATTCTCTGCTATCTCTTTTTCTTTGTTCAATTCATTCTACAGTTGTTTATTCTGTATCTTCAAAGTAGAGATCTCAATATACTTCATATTGAGTTCATGATGAAGGTTCTCAAGCCCAAGATTGTAGACATGTTGGTTCTCTTGCACAGATTGAAAGGTGAGGTAGGATCACTTAGTTTTGTTGAACAATATTTCTTTCTAGTATAAATAATTTGTTCAAATACATAGTATGTTGATTGGGCCTATGAGGTAAGTGAGCATCTATCCAAAACCCTTAGTACCACAAAGTTTTACAACACCTTTTACATGTCTTCTTTCTTGGTTTGTATGTTAGCTTGTCTACAATTGTGGCTAGGCCTTCCAAGAATAGAGAACTTTCCTGATGATGTGAAAAGCTATGAGTTATATCCATTTTTGAAATTGCAAAATAGTTATACAGAATATGTCAAGGTTAGTGACGGATTTATGATGAGAATTTATAGGGAACTCCAAGGATGTTTCGAGAGGAGGTTCAACCCAAAGGTAATGGTGGCCATAAGTTAGTTTGGTAGTTATTTTATCCAATTCTCATCCTTCTCATATTTGCATCTTGCAGCTTTCAATGGATTTCCTTTGAAGTTGCCCAAGTATTCAAGTGATATAATTGTGTTCATAAAGATCGAAAGACAAGCAATCTAGGTGAAGGTGTTGAGCACAAGCCTAAAGAAGAAAGGCTATGCATTCCCTATGAAGGTTGGAGCTTATAGTTGCAAGTCTCACTCTTATGCAAAAAAATATGTTCAAAGCATTCGAGATTAACTATTAGTTGGAGGCATATGAGGTCATGAGACCTATGTTCAACCAAAATGGGTATGCAAGAGATGTGTTGCAGATTGGGAGCATGATCAAGCATGTTACTACCATCAAAGACTACTGGGAGTATTGTAGAGATGATCTCAAAAGAAAATATTATGCTTTCACTAGGCTCATAGTGGAGCAAATCAAAACACATGGTATTAACTTTGATGTAGAGGGCTTGGAAGATGATGGCCAAAATATGTATAGTAATACATATTTAACTAAGTTAAGGGGGATTCATATAAGTTTAGATCCATATGTAGATGTTGAGGAGAATTTTGATATCATGATGACTAGGATCATCAAGAGAATAGGGAAATGGGTTAAATGGACAACCAAGAGGAGCTAAAGTAAAAGTGTAGCCACTCAAGCTTCTCTAGTAGCTACAACACCTTCCTCATCCTAGAGTGCTACACTAGGCATAACAATAGCTACCACTCAAGGGCTAGCTCAACCATCAGGTGGGGGTGATCAGCCTCTAAACAAGAATGTCCCCATAGCCAAGACCTCTCATGATGGTTCCCTCCTAGTCATTGGAACCCAGATTGGTATCGAAGAAAAGAAGATGGAGGAGCCAAAGGATAGCATGGCCACCTTAATTCCATCCCCCCATGTCACACCAATTCCATCACCTCATATTTCTCCGATTCCTTCTCCCCATACTACTCTAGTTCCCTCTCCTCATCATAGTCTCATTCTGCTAGCAAGTGCTACACTTCTATAAACAAGTGGCTCTTCAATATAGATAGTAGACTTAGGGGATGGAAAGAGTAGTAGTAGTGAGTCTACTGAGTTGGAGGAAGTAGTAAAGAAAACTCTAGAAGTGGATAAAGGTCAAAGTTCTTCTAAACTCATCTCCCAAGATCTAAAGAATGCTTTATCTTCAACTGTTGTGATGGTAACTCTAGCTAAGAGGAAGATGTTTAGTATAGAATCACTCAAGATGGCCTCCAAGGTGATAGGTGCTAACTCCTAGTTGGAGGATACTCTCGAGAGAAAAAGGAAAATGAAAGATGAGAGCACTCCTGCTAAAGATACTATATCTCTTGCAATCCATTTTGGATCCGTATTGGCAAAAGTAAAGAAGCAAAAAACCTTGTCCACACTTGGGTAGGATCCAGAAATAGGACATATGACAATGGAGATTGCCAAGCCCAATAGAGGAGGGAGGATTGATGACATGACTATTGATGATTTTACCTTGCACTCTATGGATCTTGGAGAAGCTAGGCATGACACCAAAGGTGGCTTGTGGAAGTCAACCAATGAGATGATTGAGGGGCAGTTAGAAAGAAGTATAAAGTTCTCCAAGACCTAAATGAAGGCTAAAATAGAAGAATTGAATAAGTTCATCAGACAGCTAGTCACTCCATTGGCAGCCATCTCTAGAGTACCAATGACCAAAAGTCCTACTACTGCTAAAGTTTAGGCCCTCATCTCTCAACTCCGAGAAGATAGAAATTTTGGTCAAATTGGTGAAGAATGGATTGAGAAGCTCAAATTAGATGGAGCCGCTATTGTAGAGTAGATTGATAATGTCATCTTAAGGTTGGAAACAGAAAAAGATAACATTATATCAAATAGCAATACTCTGGCTAGAGAAAGGGTGAAGTGTGATGATTGCATATCATTCTTGAAAATGATCATCCAAATGAAGGCCAAGGAAGTGGTTGAAGAAAAAATATTACCAAAGGGAGACAACCCTCTATTCAAGTGGCTTTAAAGCATGTAGTTTAAGATTGAGATGATCCAGTCCATAGAGAAAGGGCTTAAGGAAATAGATGATAAAGTGAAGAAGACACAAGACAAAGTATTTGAACTTATGAAGGTACTACATATAGATTCCCAAACTAGTGCCTAGGGAAAAGCACTCATTTGGATCAATGTCATGAAGGAGAACTTTTCCAAATTTTTGGATAGTTTGTCTAATATATCTTCCTATAGTCAAAACAAGGTTGCTGAACTCTGGGCACTTAGCGGATGCATTCATGTGGCCATAGAGGAACTACCAAATCAACTAAATGCTATAAAGGAGTTAGCTAGAGAACATTCAAAATGGCTCTTAAGGTACACCAATAGCCACATGCCTAGGCATGAAGAGCTCATCCCAAACATAGTTGTTGCTAAGGCCTATAGAGAAAAAGAGAAAAAGGGGAAGAAGTCAAAGTTATTCACATTCTGCCTTTTCTTTTGTTTTCTTTTGTAATTATTGAAATGTGACAAATTAGTTTCTTTCCATTTATCAATCTTGAGAAGATGAACCAATTGAACTTCCAGTATAGTGGTCATCTCGCAATTGTATATGTATGAGATTGAAAGATTAATGAAAGGTCGATGAATTTTTGGTGTGAAGTACTTTATGTTGTAGAGACAATTTAATGGTATTTTATATCAATTATTTTTGGTTCCAATTGTATTAGATTTAGTCATATATTTTCTCTATTGTTTGAATGGAAGAGAGGAAAGAATAGAGTTTCATTCCCCTATTTCCAAACAATGATTGAACGTGATAAGTAGTGTTATTGTTCATTCAAAAATAGATCCCTTCAGTACTCTTCATTTGTTAATTGCAGTTCAAATTCATATTAACCTAGCTCTAACTTAGCTCCATACTTGTCATTACTTAGTTAAGTTGTGTGAATTTATAAGATGTGTTAATTCATAGACTTGTTTAGAAATTCAGAAATTTAAATTTGTCTGAGTTAGATTCTATTTAGGTCTAGCTTGGTTCTACCTCTTTTGTTCTTAGGTCAAGAACATACCTCGAGTTATTTTAGGATAAAAACATAATTCATTGCAAATCAATTCTAGGGAGTTGTACCTACCAATTCAGAGAAAAGCCAATTCATCCATAAGTGGCTTTTCAACTATTGATAACTAGATATTGTTCCAAGTTTAGGCTTCAAGAGTTATAATTAAAAAGAACAAATCTATTTACCAACATGTTGCAATTGTTAGAATGTTCAAAATGCGAAGAGTACTTTTGAGAGGGGGGTGAATTAGAAGTATCACACTTTTAACCTTTTTCAATCCTTTAAAATGTATAACTAAAAAGTAAACTACATGTATATAAACATATAAATGAACATAAAGTAAACACATGCAATAACACACAACACTAGATTTGGTAACCCAGAAACCCTCCAGAAATAAGAAGGTAAAACTGGGGTGGGGATGATACCCACAAAAATCACTACAACAATAAATGTTTGACCACTTCTGATGGTTTTCCCTATTAAAGGCTTTACACTGTGTCAATAGTGACCTGGTTAGAGGATTTACAAACACTTTCCATGAAGTGTTACCTTGTTAAAGGATTTAATCACCTCTTCAAAGGATCTACAAAATAGTTGTTAAGCTAACCTATTAACATAGGATTTTCACTTATCTAATACAATGACTAGAAAGTATTAGGTATTTTTGACCTAATTGCTTACAATCTTCAATTGTTGATTTTAGGCACTTGATCTGCTTCTTTTGACCTTGATCCTCTGATATCTAATATCTAATCATATCCCTTGTTCCTTGTACTATTTTGATCAACTAGATATGTGATTGTTACTCTATTCCTCTAAGTCTTTCTTCCTTCACACTGAATTTTGCTATAGTTTACCCATACATTGCTCTCTTCCACATATGCAATGGGGTTTTTGACCTCCTTTTAAAGATTATGAAGAATTAGGGTTAGGTATAGATCTATGATCCATATTGAATCTTGAGTTCCTACTCATTCCTTGCATTTTTCTCATTGGTTGCATGCTGATTGCATAGGAAATGTAAAATATTCATCCTTGTCCTTTTTCTTCTTCAAAATCCTTCTATGTTGGCTCCAAAAATGGTTTACATCTGATTTTGTGAGGGTACAAACTCATATGTTGATTCTGTGTTACTCAGCACATATTGGACTATTGATACTTAGCACATATACTATCCTAGCTTACTCGACACCAATTACATTCTATCTTGCTTGGCACATGTAAGATCCTAGATTGCTCGGCACATGTATAGTTCTGGATTTATTTGCATTAACTATGAATTGGTACCTATATATATCTCGACACTTATGTACTTCTCAACACATGAAGTCACTCAACACTTGTTGGAAATCTAACTTGGCACACACTATGGCTCGGCATACATATTGTACTCAGCTTCAATGTAAAAAGTGGTTAAGTGTGTTGACACTCAAATATCAAAACTATTTTAAGACCAGCAATCTCCCCCTTTGATATGAATGTCAAAAACACTTAACTAATCATTATCATTTGTCCTTGTGAGTACCTTATCCAATCTATTATGTATTTGTACAAAATTTTCAAAAATTTGTTCAAAATTTGTTCAAAACACCTTATAACTCCCCTTGAGCTGATTGTGCCTTGTCATTCTTGCAACTAAAATTCTATGTTGAATGTGCTTGATACTCTTTTGCCTTTACCCTATACCTATATTCTATATCTAATCTATCAGAGCTATGGAATTCCTATATTTTACATTAGATCTTATATGGAATTGAGCTATCTTCCATATGATTGCTAAAATTTTGTATCTCCCCCTCACTTTGTCTTATTACTTATCTCCCCCTTTTGACTATCTAAAAATGTTCCTTTTTATTTAAAATGAAAGAATGTAATAGAAATGTATATTCCCCCTTAATTATGTCTTCATCAAAATATTATATCTCCCTTATATCTTCTCTAAAACATATATATCCCCCTTTTTGACACTTATGTCAAAGGGTTCTAAGGAGTAATACCATACTTAGCCAAAAAGTTACTATTTACCTCCATTATTATTTTTAGAGCTGCATCCCAATTCTCCAAAGCAATGTCAAGTGACTTGTGCTAGATGGTAGTCTCTATAGCAAGGTGTACAACTCCATCAAGGGTAGAAATATTAGGATCTTTCTTTAAAACTATTTCTGCATATACTTGCTCCTTGTGGAGGGCTTCCAAATGTGGGGTGATAGAGGATTGAATTTGCATCAATTTAGCCTTAATATTGGCTTCCTCTGCTATAAGTACAGCTAACTCCCTTTGAGTGTGAAGTAATTTTACAAAATGATTCTCCCTTTGAGTTGGATCCTTTGGAAATTGCATGCTAGAAATTTTCAAATATCTTTCCAAGCTCATTATTCTTTGATTTGTTTCTTGTGTGAAATTGGAAAAATCACACAACTTTCTGTACAATGAGAAAATGTTCTCAAGTACAACTTTGACCTTATCTATTTTCTTGGCCAACTCAACCTGTTCAAGTGTTATACCACTTGATATCTTCTCATTTACTTTTCCTTGAAATTTTCTCTCTGACCACTCCATGAGTTTAGCATTAGTATCTTGGTCTTCATTGGTCACCTGGTCAACTATATCTAATAGTTTCTCTATTATTGGCTTTGCTTCATCTAGTGATTGCAAGTTGAAGGCATCCATAAAGATGTCCTTAATCTTATGTAGTGCTTTCTTATGTTTAAACTCCTTTCTAAGTATTTCTTTCCTCATCCTTCTATCTAATGCACTTTTCATTTCATTGATTTGTGCCATTGTGATGGTCTTGGAATCATAGGAAGGTATTACAATATCTTCATCTAATTTAGGGTCTGCATAGTGAAGTACCCTAGCCTTTCTAGTTGAGCTAGAGCCTAAAGTTGAGAATTGCAAAGAAATGGCTTCAGTGCTTGGCTTCTGAAAGGTTTTTGTAGGAGTGCCAATCTTTGGTAGTTCTACCAATGTTTGTATGGCAGCCTACTCCTTTTCTTTTGAAGTATCCTCCTTATTATCTGATTTCCCTTCTTCTATACTTGGCTTCTATGTGTTGTCACCTACATTGTAGGTAGTGGAAGCATCAAAACTTTAGTATGAGTAGTTGTGTAGGTGAAAGTTGTTCTTGTGGTTTCACCTTTTCTCTTTGTGGTTCTACTACTACCTTTTGTAGTTCATCTGCACTCACCAATATAAGGCTTGTGCATAACTGTGCCTATAAAGTAGATTGGTGAAGGATCTTGGAGAGATCCTCTATAGTAAGGGGATTAATATTCTGAGCTGACTTGTTAGGAACATCTTTAATGATTATTGTGTTTGCAGGTATGATGGTTGTATGAGGTGGACTACTTGGTGGCATTTGTGTGTCTTGCACACTTTGTTCCTCTTGCTGCTCTTGTTTTTTAGTTGTTGCCATGTCTTCTCCCTTAGTTGATTCCTCCTCATATTTCTCCTTATTCTCCTTGTCTCCTTTTTCTTCCTCACCTTTCTTTTCCTCCTCTTTCTTTTCTTCTTCTTGCTTCTCTGTTTCCTTTGCCTCTACCTTCTCCTCTATTTTCCTTTCCTCTATCTTTTCCTTGGCACTAGTTTCTACCTTATTTGTTTCCTCTACCATGTCATCTATTATCTTATAAATTGTAATCCACAATTGTGTGGATTTATTCACTGCATCCTCAATTTTATTCTATAGGATGCTAAAGGCTATATACTTAGGTGCAAATTTGCCACCATATTTCTTATTGGCCTTTGTAATGTTTGGCTTAACTTGAGCCAAGCTAGATTCTCTAATCTCCTTTTCCATTTTTAGACAATAATGCCATTTATTCTCAATTATCTCGTATAGTTCCTTGGGCATGGTATTGGCATGTTCTAGAGGTGTGTTTTTGAATTCTACCACCATGGCATACATAGATTCATCTACTTTATTTTGCTCTTCCCTACTGAGCTTATTGAAATCAAGTCTTTAAATTATTTAAATATGCACTTCTAATCTTTTCACAAATTTTATCAATTGTAGATTTGGGAGGATGACTTACCACTCTAAATTCGTTGATATCCTTTGATTCTATTCATTCTTCATCATCTGTATCTGGTTGTGCCACATACCTTCTTCTCTTCTTTGACTCTTTAGTAGGCTCTTCAGTGGCTTTCTTTTTCTCTTTTTTTGTTGCCTCTTTAGCCTTTTGATTGGATGCCCTTGTAGTGACACTTGTTGTTGGAGCTAGCTTAGTGAACTTCTTAGGCTTGGTTTGAGCTGTAGGTTGTGTTTTTGCCTTTCTTTTCTTTTGTTCGGCAGGTGTAGATGCTTCCTTGGCTTCTTCTTCCTTAACACATTCCTCCTTGTCTTCTCCTAAGCCTTGGGTCAACTCTATTGGGCCTTGCCCTTGCTCTTCTTCTTCTTCAATTTCTCCTTCTACTTCTTCTTCTTCTTTATCACCTACTTCACCTTCAATGCTTGCTCCAAATTGCTTCTTTATCTTCTTTACCAACTTATCTTTCTTCTTGATAACAGTGGTCTTTTTTAATTCAGTCTCAACTTTGGACTTGACAACATCATATGTTCCAAAGTGAGGAACTTCCTTATCAATTTCTTCTACAAGCACTATTGTGATTGTTGCTAAGGCTTCATCTACATCAAGCTCATATCCAAATGGCCTTAGCCATCTTACTCTTGGTTTTGCTACCTAGATGTAGGTGTTATCAATATCAACCAAAAAGAATATATCATTGACATGTTTCTCTACCAATGAAACTAGTATTCTAACCCTTTTCTTCATAGATTTCTTAAAATCTTCAAAATAGCTTGTCGTTTGTGCCTCAAAATTGTCACCCATCTGATCAATGAACTCATTGATTTGTGTAATTGTAGTTTTGTTAGGGTTCCAATTCACAATTCCTATAGAAGGAAATTCTTTCATAACATAAAAGAATGTACACATAAGAACTAAACCAAATTTGCATTGGGCACCTTTTGATCTCCTTATTGCTCCTAAGTTTTCATTAATTTGCTGCAACACAAGTTCTGACAGATCATATGTGTGATCTTTCTTCACCATTTTGTAGGCTATGTTAGTAGCTATGCATAGCACACTATTCAATCTACTAGATTGGTAGAATTTGTGGGATATTATTCTCATAGCAAAGTCTAGAAGAGGATCAGTGATAGTTTCAATAATTATACCCCTCTTATTCCATTTGGCACTAGTATTCTTTTCAATGATCTCTTTGAAATCATTACTCAAGGTCTTAAGCTGATCTAGGCTTGGGAAACCCATAACCCTATGCACTATCCTTTTATTAATCTTTATTGGTCCTATATCTAGCCATAAACATCCATTGTGAACTCTACTCAAAAAAATTTGTATCCATTTAATCTTAAACACCATGGGAAAAACTAAGGCATTTATCAAACCCTTTTTCTCAACTATCTCACATTCATTTTTCAAAATCTTGTTTTCACATAGTTTATCATAAGCTTGGAATATCTCTAGATCACCTATGGTGCCAATTTTGCAATTATAGCATTTACTTACATCTTGCACAATGACAACTTTAGGTGGGATATTGGATAATGTGCCAGCTGGGTCATTTCTGTAAGCAACTTTAGGCATTGGCCTAAATTCGGGTTGCTTTACCTCATTGCTAAATAACTAGACCTCATGACTCTCTTTTCCTTTGGGGTTTCTTGAACTAGAGGCCATTTTACCAAACTAGGGTTTAAATGTATTAAAACTTTTAACTTCTATGTAGCTTGGCACTTGATAAATACCTTTGAATCGTTGAATTTGTGTTGAATTGTTGTTGAAATTCATGCAAATGGCTGTTAGATTGCTGCTTGATCACTTCTTCACTCTTCTTGTCTTTTCTCTATGTTTGAATGGAATGAAAATGAGAAAAATTAAACCTTATACCTGTCAAAACCTAGCATTAAATGCTTAGTGCATACAGTTATAAACTCGACACTTGAAGGTTTCATCATGACTCAACTCCTGTTGTATTTCATTTACTTGGCTTCCACTAGTTCTTCACTTCAATCGGTTCCAACTATCAACTTAGTTGCTATTAGAAACATGGCATGCATTGGAGCTTTACTCGGCATCCAAGGGTAACTCGATAGCTTCTTCAAGATTTTGACTTGGCATCTTTTCTCATGCTAATTTCTTCTTTGTAGTACTCCTTTATTCTTTGGGACTGATGTATGATATAACTTTGTATATCAGTCCCATACACTCTTCTTTTGCTTAGTTGGATGAAGTGTGATTACTTGACATTTTGGGTGAAGTGATCCCTTCATTTGATGTGCTGCACTCATCTTTCTTCTTCCAAGTCTTATTCATTTTCCCTCTTCTTTGTTCAACATCAACCTTCTCTTTTCCTTTGTTGAGTTCTATCTTGGGTGCCTTTGACTTTGTTGGGTAGTTCCTACTGATATGTCCAATCTTCAAGAAACTAAAACATGTAGTTTGACTTAACCATCTATTGTAATTCTCTCTGAAATGTGTCCTTATGCAATTTTTAGGAATGTGTCAATATTCTTGACAATAGTGATAGCTATACCTTGTGTTGTAATCCTAGTTGTGGTGATGACCATGGTTGTTTCCTCTTGCAGGCTGATCAGGTGTCCACATAGGATTTGATCTACATTCAAATGCTCTATGTCCATACTTTTTGCAGTTGTAGCAATGACCTTCAAATCTTGGTGTCCTTGTAGTCTTGGTTCTACATTCATGTGTTTGATGTCCTTTCTTTTTGCACTTGTGACAAAAGCTTGCATTTGTAGGCTTATTATGCTGATGATTATTCTTTCTCTTGCATACATTAGAGGTATGTCCCTTTTTACCACAAAAATGACAAGTAGGTTCAGTGTTCTTACCTTTGTTACTCCTTTCTTCTATAGTCTTGGATGATTCTCCTTGCTCAGTGCTGGTGTAACCAAATTCTGAAGTATCATTGCTAGCCCTTGGTGATTTCAGTAGTTGCTCAAAGTTCTTGATAGCCTCATTGCATTTTTTGAAGCTTTCTACTATCTCCTTCTCTCTTTTCAATTCATTCTACATTCTCAGGGTGGAAATCTCAATGTCCTTCATATTTAGCTCATTATGAGCATTCATCATCTAACTTAAGGTGTCTAACTACATGTTTGAGATCCTTTCAAACTCAATTATCTTCTCTTCTAGTCTATTGGTAAGATTTCTCTTGTCATCTTCTATCATGGCCTTGTCTTCAATGGCTCTCTTCTTTTGTTCAGTCGCTTCACAAAGCATTATGGCTTGTGATTCTTGTTCAAGCTTGAATAATCTAATTTCTTTAGCTTGTGCTCTATTTTTCTCCATCAGTTCTTCTATTGTTGTATCAAATTTTTTGGAATCTCCATTGAAAAATACTTGTGTGGTATCAATCTCCTTGTAATGTATGTCATTTTCAGCTATGGCTATATCCTTCCTTCTTTTTAATGATTTTCTCAATTCTTCTCTAGCTTCTTCCAATTTGTGTAGAGCAAGGTGCACATCAATCACCTGATTGTCTATGATCTTCCCAAGTTTGAATACTTCCATCTTTAGACATTGTCTCTAAGCTATTATGCTTCTTCCTTGTGAGAACCAGATCTTTGATACCAATTGTGCGAATGTTCAAAATGGGAAGAGTACTTTTGAGAAGGGGGGTGAATCATAAATATCACACTTTTAACCTTTTTCAATGCTTTAAAACATATAACTAAAAATTAAACTACATGCATATAAACATATAAATGAACATAAAGTAAACACATGCAATAACACACAACACCAGATTTGGTAACCCAAAAACCCTCCAGGAATAAGAAGGTAAAACTAGGGTGGGGATGATACCCACAAAAATCACTACAGCAATAAATGTTTGACCACTTCTGATGGTCTACCTTGTGAAAGGCCTGCCCTATTAAAGGCTTTACATTGTGTCAATAGTGACCTGGTTAGAGGATTTACAAACACTTTACATGAAGTGTTACCCTATTAAAGGATTTAATCACCTCTTCAAAGGATCTACAAAATAGTTTTTAAGCTAACCTATCAACAGAGGATTTTCACTTATGTAATAGAATGGCTAGAAAGTATTGGGAATCTTTGACCTAATTGCTTACAATCTTCAATTGCTGATTTTAGGCACTTGATCTTTTTCTTCTGACCTTGATCCTCTAAGATCTAATATCTGATCATGTCCCTTGTTCCTTGTACTATTCTTATCAATTGGATATGTGATTGTTGCTCTATTCCTCTAAGTCTTTCTTCCTTCACACTAAATTTTGCTATAGTTTACCTATACATTGCTCTCTTCCACATATGCAATGGGGTTTTCAACCTCCTTTTAAATATTTTGAAGACTAAGGGTTAGGTATGGATCTATGATCCATATTGAATCTTGAGTTCTTTCTCATTCCTTGCATTTTCCTCATTGGTTGCATGCCTTCTCCATTTTTCTAATTGGCTGCATGTTGATTGCATAGGAAATGTAAAAGATTTATCCTTATCCTTTTTCTTCTTTGAAATCCTTCTATGTCAGCTCCAAAAATGATTTACATCTAAGTTTGTAAGGGCACAAACTCATATGTTGATTCTGTGTTACTCAGCACATACTAGACTATTGGTGTTGATCACATATACTATCTTGGCTTGCTCGGCACCTATTACATTCTATCTTGCTTAACACATGTAAGATCCTAGATTGCCCGGCACATGTATAGTTCTAGATTGCTCGACATTAATTGTGACTCAACACCTATATATCACTTGGCACTTATATAATGCTCAACACCTAAAGTCACTAGGCACTTGTTAGAAATTTGCCTCGTTACACACTATGGCTTGCGTTACATAGTGTACTCGGCTTCAATCTAAAAAGTGGTTGTGTGTTGACACTCAAATGTCAAAACTATTTTAAGACCAACAGAAATCCTCCCTTTTCTTCCATGTCTTGTTCATATCATTTTTAAAATTTTCAACATCTACCTTTCTTTTTCCTTTATTGAACTCACAACTTGGTGCCTTTCAGTTTTTTAAACAATATTGACTGATGTGACCAATCTTCAAATAGCTAAAACATGGGGTTTAACTCAACCACCTTTTGTAGTCACTTCTAAAATGTTTCCTAATATAATTCTTAGGAACATGTCCATACTCTTGACAATAGTAACAACCATATATTATGTTATAATCCTAGTTATAAAAGTTGCCATTGTTATTTACCTTTGTTTGCTAGTTTGGTGACCAAATGGGTTTCAATCTAGACTCAAAAGCTCTATGTCTATACTGCTGATAGTTATAACAGTATCCTGCAAATATTTGTGTGTGCATAGTTTTGGTTCTGCATTGATATGCTTGATGACCTTGTTTGTTGCACTTATTGCAATGAACCATGCTCTTATGCTTGACATTCTAATTTATAGTCTTGCTCCTACACACATTAGCAGTATGTCCTTTCTTAACACAATTACGACAAGTAGGTTTAGAATTCTTACCTTTGTTGTTCCTTTATTTAGCACTTTTGGATGACTATCCTTCTTCAATACTTATGTATCCCAGTCTAGGTGTATCTTTATTGGATCTAGGGGATCTTAATAATTGCTCAAAGTATTTGATGGATTTTCTTGGTTTATTGAAACTTTTAGCAAATTCCTTTTCCCTTTTTAGGTCATTATGTAATTTCTCATTCTACAACTTCAATGTTATTATCTAAATGTCCTTGACATTCAATTCATAGTTGGCATTCATCATTTGACTCAAAGTATCCAATTGCTTGTTAGAAATATTAGTTAGCTCTGATGATTTATCTTCCAGTCTATTGATCAAAACTCTTTTGTCTTCTTCAATCATGTCTTGTCTTCCATATCTTTATTTTTTTGTTTGGTCACCTCACAAAGTAGTATGGCTTGTGATTCTTGCTCTAACTTGAGATTTTTTATTTTCTTAGCTTGGGCTTTATTCTTTTCCATTGGATCTACAACTATTGCATCAAATTCATTGGATTCTCCATTAGCAAATAGCTTAGTAGTGTTCATATCTCTATATTGTGTGTCATTCTCCTCAATAGCAATTTATTTCCTTCTCTTTAAAGAATTCTTTAATTCTTCTCTTGCTTCATTTAGTTGATGTAGAATGAGGTGCAATTCAATTCCCTGATTCTCAATGATCTTTCCCAACTTGTAGACTTCTATTTTCAAGATTTTTCCTCAAAGCTACAAAGCTTCTCTTTCAAAGAACAAGGCTTTGATACCAATTGTTGGAATTACAATAGGAAAGGTAAACTTTTGAGACGGGGGGAGGGGGGGGGGGTTGTGTGTGTGAATCAATAGTTTAAACATTGATCCATAAAACTTTCACCACACATCCATCACATACATTCAATAACTAAAATAAGATACCATATAAAACATGTACATCTAAATCATGTAAACAAGTAAACATTCACACATATATGACACTAGATATGATTACCCAAAAACCCTTCAATGAGAAGGTAAACCTAGGGTGGCGATAACACCCACAAATCTTCACTACTGTAGTAATAAAGTGTATCAAATGAAGGTTACAATGTTTGATCATGAGATTCCACACTATGAAAGGTATGCCATGTTAAAAGCCTACAAATATTGTTAGGTCTCACCCTGTTAAAAGATTTCAACACTCTATTAAAAGTGTGCCTTGTTAAAGAACTTTAAATCACAATTAAGTAAGCACCTTGCTATAGGATTTCAATATAGCCTATTAGGACTACTTTGTTAAGATATTTAATTGATTCACCTATTAGAATGACTCATCATTGATCCTACAGTTAGCACTTTGTTGCTTGATGAAAAATCACCTGGAAACTAATGTATTATTGATCCTTCTTGATCAAATGTCTCTTTGTTGTATACTATTTCCTTCCTTTGTTCTTCTCCAACTAATTCTACAATGCAATTTCACTTCCCAATTCCTTAGTCACTAGGAATCCTCTATTTGCACTTGCAAACTTCTCTCTTCGCTCCTTCCACACACACATGAAGTTTAGGGTTTTTCCTCCTTAAGAAGACCTCGGTGACTTAGGGTTACGTATGAATAAATGGGTGTGATTCATCCATTTTTCCACTTAAACCTTCCCTTTACTTGATTGGATGCATGTCCTCCATAGGGATTCCAACTCAAGAATCATCATTATAATCAAAATATAATAATTCAATATGTAAGTTAGCTCAAAAATGGTTTACATAGTAGTTTGTGTCATTACAAACAACTATGAAAAACTGTGTTAGTCAGCATCTGAAGTCTCTGATGCTTGGCATATACTAATTTCTATACTTTAGATTGACATATGAATGACTCATTGCACTGCTTACTCAGCTTCTGTATCACTCAGCATACACTTTCTGCTCAGCACTTGAGTGACTCGATACTCACTATGGACTCAACATGCTCTATTTTATACATGTTATGCTTAGTATATGCTACTTATTTAGCATGAACTAAGCAAATGACTTAAGTGTGTTGATACTCACTCGTCAAAACCAATCTAAGATCAACACTAATGCATATCATCATCATCCTCCCACATAGCATTGTCAATAAAGAACTAATCCCATTGGACCTTGTACTGTAAAACATCTTTGTCACACACTCGAATAGAGTGCACCCATCCATAAGGAAAGTAGGTAGTACCTGCAGTATCCCTAGATCTTGAACTTACAAAGCCTACCAATCAAGAATATAAGGTGTGGGTATGTGTGGGATCATAGTGTGCCAAAAAGTGGCGACCTAAAAAATATGTAGTTCTGAAATGCCTCAAAGTATTTCAAAATCTATTCCAACCTTTTTCCCATGCATCCTGATACCAAACCAAAAGATTAATACCTATATAAGTCCTAGTATATCTTTGGATACAAACCCTACATCATCAACTTTCAAAACATCCCAAAAATGTGTTTTTTGCCTTTTCTTGTGTATTTTTTACTTTAAACATGTATCTGACTACTTTTTTCCACCCAAGTTTGATGAAACAAAAATGGTTTCATAAGAATATTCTTAGCTTTCCATAAAATTGATGTTTATCAACTTACTATTTTATTAAGCAATTATTAGTTATTTTATAATGGATTAGATATAAATTGTTGATTGACATACTGATTGAAAAAAATACTATAGCTTTCAAATGGTATAACAATTTTAAAATCAAAAAGATGCATCACATTCTATGCTTCTTCTACTATAAGGAAAAAAGAGAAAAATTAAATTTTGTAGAGTTTTGAATTAGTTAAAGTGGTCAGACACAAGAGTTTTTTTATTCCAAAAATACTATAGTAGAAAATTCATAATTAATTATTTCTTTAGAATAAAAATACCCAAAAATATGGATCACATCTAGGCATGAGTCTACTTCTTATATTTATAATCTTATTAAAAAAAATTATCATTTGATTTTGATTAAGGTAGTAAGACATATGTCTACTTCTTATTTTTGTCTTGAAATTTTGTACTATTTCATTAAAATTCAAATTTTTGAGTAGTCAATTTTTATTTTCATTTTTTCAAATAAGGCCTAGTAGTTTAGAAAATAAATTCATTTTCCTAGAAATTCTTTTCTCTCAACTTTTTGATTCAAAGTTCATAACAAGTTGAAAATACATGTCAAGTTGACATAACCCTAATTTGTTGATTTTTTGTTGCTATTAAAGGGCATAGTTTAGTTGACCATGATCTTGCACATACCCATGCATCAGGATGATATGGTACTAACAAAAAATATGAAATAAATTATGGGTATTAGACTAGAGTTAGTGGTAGAGAAAGTCGATAAGCCACAAGACTTATGACCTCCAAAACATCAAACAATCCAACATATCTTAATGCAAGCTTAAAAGACTTGTCGAAAGAGATTGAACTTTTATATAGATGCACACATAGGAACACCTTGTCCCATACCTAAAACTATCTAAAAGTATGCTTCATATCCACATAGCTCTTCTTCCTATCTATAGCTTCCTTCAAGAAAGCATGAATCATAACCATATTTTCTTCCATCTCTTTCAGCTAAGGACCAATCACAATTTGATCATCCACTCTATCCCAACTAATAGGTGTGCAAAATTTGCACCCATAAAGAACCTCAAAAGGTGTCATTCCAAGAGATGCATGATAAGAATTCTTATACGCAAACTCAACCAAAGGAAGGTATTCCTCCCATTTATACTAATGACCCATGTAATACATATAGAGTAAATCCTCTAAAAAATGATTTACCCTCTCTGTCTGACCATTAGTCTATGGATGATAAGTTGTGCTAAAATTTAATTGTGTCTCTAATTAAGCACTAAAGGTCTTCCAGAACCTTGATGCCATCCTCGTGTCCCTATCAAAATGATGGTCTTAGGTATACCATGTAGCCTGAACACCTCTTGCACAAACTTCTTGACCAAAATGAATGATCCATCCTTCAAAATCCTAGGTATAAATGGGCAACCTTGGTCAACATATCAACCACAACTAATATAACATCATGTCTCCACCTAGTCATAGGTAAACCTTGTATAAAATCCATGGAAATAAATTTCCATTTATATTTTGGTTTATCATGAGCATACAATAATCATGTCAAATGAATATGCTCAGCCTTAACTTTTTGTCATTATAAACACTGGGCAACAAAAATGGTCACATCACACTTCAGCCCTAACCAAAATTAAAGTGGCCTCATATAAAAAACCATCTTAGTCACCCTAGGGTGATAAAAGTAAGGAGTACTATGCATTTCCTTCATCACAATTTTCCTTAACCCTACATGGTTGGAAATATATATATGTCCTTGATGTCTTAGAAGGCCCTTTCTATCAAAACTATATTTTTCAAAATGGTGGTTAGATGGATTAGTGTGCAATTTTATCTTAACCATCTCATAATGGTCATCACCTATGAGCTTCTCTACAACATGCTCTCTCGGTCATGTTCTAGTAGTAGATATAGTAGAGATATGCCTTCTCCTACTAAGAGAATCAACTACCTTATTCTCTTCTCCCTTTATGTACTCAATATCAAAATCATACTAAATGAGGAATTCAAGCCAACACCTCTTTTTGGTATTCAAATTTATATATCTCAAACCCATTTGATCTATTTTTAGCTCAAAAGACTTACTATTCAAATAGTGTCTCCACATTAGCAAGGCATTAACAATGGAAGCCAACTCAAGATCGTGAGGTTTATAGTTAACCTCATTTTTCTTTAGCTTACAGGACTCATAAGCTACAACTCTACCTTCTTGCATTAAAACTCCACCTAAACCATCACTAGAAGCATCGATGATCACATTGAAATGCCCATTAGGATCAAGAATCACTATAATAGGAGAGGAGGTGAGCTTCTATTTCAATAACTAAAAATCCCTCTCACACTTATTAATCCACACATATCTCTTTCCTTTCTATTGTAGTGAGGTAATAGGTGCTAATGTTTTTGAAAATCCCTCTACAAATTTCAAATAGTATCCTTCCAAACCCATGAAGCTCTGAATTTCAGTCACATTTTGTGGAACTAATCATTTAAGAATAGTCCTAATCTTGGAAGGATCTACTAAAACTACATCAATGGTGATAATGTGTCCAAGATAGTGAATTTGTTTCTGATAAAAAGTGCACTTGGTTAGCTTTGCATACAACTTTCTATCATGAACATGATGTAAACCAATGCATAGGTGGTTTTTATGCTCCCCCGTACTCTTTAAATAAATCAAAATATCATCTATGAAAATCTCAAAAAACTTATCCAAATAGTCTCAATATACATTGTTCATCAAGTTCATTAATGTTGCAAGTTCATTCGTAAGACCAAAGGGTAAGACTAAAAAATCATAATGTCCATATTGTGTCTTGAAAGTAGTCTTAGCTATGTCTTCATTCTTAGTTTGGAGTTGATGATATCCATATTGTAGGTCAATCTTGGAGAATACCTTGGTTCCCTTTATCTGATCAAAAATCTCATATATTTGAGGTAGCGGGTATCTATTTTTAATGGTTATCTTGTTCAACATCCTATGATAAATACATAGGTGCAAGGTACCATCCTTATTCTTTATGAAATTGATAGATGCTCCCCATGGTGACACACTTGGATGTATAAATACTTTTTCAAGTAATTCTTGTAACTATACCTTAAGCTCATACATCTCTGTGGTGGTCATCCTATAGGGTGCCTTGAATTGAGGCTTTGCACCTAGCTTGATATCTATAAAGAAATTATACTCTCTCTTAGGAGGTAGGTCAGGTAAATCCTCAGGAAAGATATCCTAGAACTCCTGTAATATTGGGTAATCCTCTAGAGAAGGTATAGGATCTTCAAGATCCTTCACTTGTGCAACATAAAGTTGACATCCTTTCCTCTTAGCCTTCTTCAATTGCATAGCTGAAATATTCCTTAATACTATTGACCTCTTAACTTCATTCACCACTACTAGATTCACAAAAGTCATCCAAGAATTCTACTAACTTATCCTCATAATATACTATTGCCTTATACTCAATGAGCCAATTAATGCCAAGAATAACATCATGTGATGCAAGTGGAGCTACATAAAAATTAACTCACATGTGAAAAGTTTGAAGTTCTAACTCACTACATGATAGACATTTCTCTACTTGTCACTCTGCCTAGTTTCCATACTCAACTAACCAAGGCTTAGCCATATAACCATCTCTAACTGGAAGTATAGATACTATACTAGGATCAATAAAATATTTTGTAGCACTAGTATCAATCAAAATAGAAACTTCACAATAGTAAATCTTACTCATCAACTACAAAGGAGCTACCTGAAACTCTACTTGCCTATGGTCCATAGCTGCACAAATTTGAATTTTTACTTTTAGACCATTTCTAGATGTTGAAGACATCTAGCCACATAGTGATCACCCCCACATACAAAACAACCATCATGAGATCCTGGTTGTGCTACTGATTTATCATTCATATTATTGTTCCTATTATTTTTACCACTATTGTTTCCACCTATACTCCTATTCTATCCTTGGAAATTCTTGTAATTAATCTTTATTTATTTCTCTTGGCCCTTTCCCTTTATGTTATTGAACTATTTTCTAGCACCCTACTTCTTGTTACCCTAAAATTTCCTCTTGAAAGTTTGATTATTGAAATCTTTTACTAGAGTTGAATCTTTAAAACTCTATACTTGTTTCAAGAACCTTCCTAAGTGCATAGTCCATAGACTCTAGCTCATGCATTTCTACCTCATTATAGATCTCAGAATGCAACCCCATGATAAACTTGCAAGTCCTAAATAAGTAGTCATTTTCATATTGAGGACTATATTTTATCAGATGGAAAAATTGTTCATGATACTGCATGATTGACATCACTCCCTGGATCAACTTATAAAACTCAGATGCCTCCTTGTCATAAAATAGTTGTGGAAACCATCACTTATGAAAAATTTGTAGGAAGTCCTCCCATGATATCTTACCATATTGTAGCTTCTTCTTAGACATAAAATTTTCCCAGCATGTAGCTTCACCAACCAACTAAAATGTATCCCATACTGCTTTTATTTTTTGATGAAATTATGGACAAGGAAATAATTTTGCATGGTATCTATCCAAGCTTCTACCTTCTCTCTTGAAATATTACCATTAAAGGTAGAAGGTGTGACCTTCTTGAGGTCCTTATTGATATCTTCTATGATTTGGACCCTATCTTGAACTAATCTAGTCATCCTACAGGTAGCTTTTTCCTTTTTTCGCACCTAATCCAATTTCCTTTGAGCCTCAAGTAGTTGGTCCTCCTCTCTTTTCCTTCATTCTTCTTCTTGTCGATGCATAGCTTCTATGTGCTCATCCTCCTCAGTCTGTCATCCTTTCATGGCATTTTCTATGTCATGCATTTGTTTTCCCTACTAAGTGAGGAGTGTCATGATTTGATCTAGCCTTTGGTTTTTAGGCTCATCCTACAGACCATTACTACCTTCACCCCTATTATCTCTATGGGAGTACATGGTAATAGATTACTCCTTTACCAAAAAAAAATCTCACAACATTAGCATCAGAAAGACCTTACGTCCTAACATTAAACTCAGCTTTGATACCACATCTAAGAACTAAAATTCTCTAAAAGATGCCACTAAAAATTACCATCATATGAAGAAAAATAAGTTGAAAAAGTCAAATGCTGACAATACATTTGTGAAACTCATTTCCATTTGATCAATGTTTTAAAAAAATTACAACAACATTTAGTCAAGTTACAAAGATGTACCATGTTGTCATCTATTTTCATAAGATGTACATAAGTAATGTCATTCAAAGTTAAATAAATAAATCAATAAATAATGTCGACCACATGTGTGTACTACAAATGTGAAAAATGCTAAAAATAATATATACACATCAAACTTGTGTCAAAAACCATGTCGACCTACACGTAAAACATAAAAAATCATGAATACATCACATGATACACACACACAGAGACAAATATGTGCAATAATGTAAAACACATAAGATAACATGTCATCAGACCCGTGAGCCCATCCACATGTAGTCCAATTCCCAAGCTATCAAAGCACGATTTATCTACTATCTTGGGATGAAAGAGTGGTTTAATAACTTTTACCACCCAACTATAGAGTGGTTAACTCCCTGAGGTTCTTCTATTGGGAAGAACTATTTGACCCTAGCACAAGAAGGCTAGCAACTTGACAGAATTGGATCAGAAGGATCTAATGCAGCCAACTACCTAATTCTAGTTACACATTTTCCTAGTAGAAAACATTGACAAGGATGTGGAAAAGGGAAAAACAAATAATTAACCTTGCATTTCAAACATATGGATAATTATTTTATTGAGCTTGACCAAGCTTCATGAACTAACATTAATGTAAAAGACTAGCAGGTAGCATAAGAGGGAAAAAATCACAAGTTTTCTAGTAAATCTACCCTCGCCTTTTTCCCACATTCAACACCCTTCCCATCTTATGAAATCAATCACTATTTATCATATATCTTAATCATCTTATTCATTTATCATTCTCTTCATTGGTTACTTATCTTTCAGCTTTCCATGAAGTAGAATATATGTTTTGTGTCATTAGAAATGTTATATTTTTTAGTCATTTATCAATTTACAATAAATCTATGAAAATGTATGAAAAAGGTTCCCAATATTCTCATTCACAAGAACTAAGAAAGAAATCTTTAATAAGTAGAGATTTTCCCAAAATATACTCAACTACCCTCTTTTGACATGATGAATATATCTAATTCAAAATTTTGAAAAACTTAGACATTAGCATTTCCAAAATAAAATAAAGAATTGGTCTTCCACTTGCAATTAAAGTTTTTTTTGGACTTTGCAAACATTTTAGAGTACCATTATACATTTACTAGAACTTGACTTGTTAAGATTCTCATAACTTAGCCTGATTCCAATACAATATATACTAGACTTGTCAATTTAATACCATTTGCAACTTAAGAGACAAGAATGATATTAATCAAATCAGGGTTAAATGTTCCAAGGAAAAAATAGCTGGAAAGTAATGATAGACTCATCCGATATTTAATAATCAATAAGAAGTATAATATATGTTTCATGTCATTAGAAATGTTATATTTTTTAGTCATTTATCAACTTACAATAAATCTAAGAAAGTGTAGGGGAAAAGTTCCCAATATTTTTATTTACAAGAACTAAGAAAGAAATCTTTAATATGTAGATATTTTCCCACATATACACAACTGCCCCCTTTTGACATAATGAATATCTCTAATTCAAAATTTTGAAAAACTTAGACAGATAACATTACCAAATGAAAATAAAGAATTGGTCTTTCACTTGCGGTTAAAGTTTTCTTTGGACTTTGCAAAAATTTTAGAGAACCATTATACATTTACTAAACTTTGATTTATTAAGAATCTCTTAACTTAATGTATTCAAACACAATATATACTACACTTTTCAATTTAATATCATTTTCAACTTAAGAGACAAGTATGATATTAATTCAAAGTAGGGTTCAATGTCCCAAGGAAAACATAGCTAGAAAGTAATGATAGACTCATCCAATATTTAATAATCAACAAGATTTTTTAAAAATGACAAGTTTAGAATTCAATACTCTATACCACTACCTAGTCTGTGATCGTCGTAGAGTATAATCATAAATAAATCATTCCCTTTAACCATATTCTATATGTAAAATATAAACAGTTATAGGATGACTAATATTCAACTGTGTTCCACATTTTTCCCATAATAATAATTCATCAAGCAAAGAAAAACTCCTCTAATGTAAATTTTTTTCACTATGATGTCAATGGAAAAAAAAACAACATTTTGTACATGGAAACATTCACATGGAGACAGTTGTTTGATTGACCATTTCTATTTGACTCAAATAGCACCACTATCTAATAAATTTAAAAAGAAACTAAGTCAAATCTTCATGGTTTCCATACCCTATAGACTAACTACAATCACAACAATAAGAAAAAGAGAAATAAGGTAAAGTTGTGCTACAATAGAGACCAACAATAGAGAAAACATAATTCCATTTGGATCTTCATACTTAATAGGCTAACAATGAAATTTCAAGGAAAAAAATGATGATTTTAAATATCTTTGTTTGAACTTTTTTGATTTCCCCAAAGGAACTTTAAAATTTAAAATATCAAAACATGAAAGCATCTGTACTTAGTCATTCAAAATAGTCATTGACTTTTCCAACCTAACTAGAAAACTAAGGAAATATTTAAAATAAGATGATATTATTTATCACATTCAAAAGTATGGTAACACTCAAACTATTATTAACTAAATCATTCCATATAGACAACAAAAATTTTAAGTTCAAGAGAAAATTTCTAGACAAAAAGTGTAAGAGATTATTATTATTATTTTAAATAAAATAATAGCCATATAAAACCAACAATGAAAGATACAGGAGAATGTGTAAGTTTGATGTCTACTAGTGAGATCTCTTTTGTTTCCACTAGCAATCACAATACTAGCTCATACTTGTTGAGATAATGGGTGTTACACACATTTCATAATATAGTTATATTGTATTATTTTATTTTATTATGTAATGTTGCACCTAGATGGACATGCAACATGTAAAGATTCCCATGGTATACAATTAATGAGTTATATTGTAACATTGTAATAGTATTTCATATAATTATATAATATTGGGGAAAAGAATTAAATTTCTAATATTAAATGTGGGGTCAAAGGGCTAGGTAGTATATCACCTAATCTAGTAGTGCCATATTGAATACTAACTAATAAACAAAAGCATTTTACACAACTAAACAAGTTAATACTTATGATAGGACCAAAGTTATCACCAAGAAGGAATGCAAACCAAGAGTGGTAGGCTCCTCATGGTATAACCTTCAATGACATGGATATATCCTTGATGGATGGAGATGTGTGCTCACAATGTGCTCAATATTCCTATGGATGGGTGATTATCAAGTGTGTGTAATGGGTGAGGGTTTCAAACAATGGAGGTATGGGTGGATTTCAGTATTATGATGGTGTAAAATGGATATGATGGAGTAGTTAGTGTAACATTATAAGTTTGCATGAAAAGTGGATGATGTTTGTGAAGGGAGAGGGTTTTTTTTATAGGCTAAGGGGTAGAGGTATGAATGGCCAAGATGCAAGGATTGAAAAAAAGCTTATGGAGGGCTAGGATGTTCTAAAAGGAAGCACATGGGTTGTGCTAGTTTAGAGCCAATTAGGAGGTGACACATGTCACCAAGTGATTAGATGGAGGGAAGGGCCACATGAATAGTTAACAAAGGAGGCTCAAGAGGTAAGGGCTTCATAAATGCTTTGTAAGAGCTTTTAATGCTTGTGTGAGAGCCATAAATGCTTTAGGGTGAGGGTGAGGATGAGATTTTTGACTTTGGCTTGGGTTAGCAAGTCTTAGCCCTTGCCTAAAGTTGCGCACATGTTTAGGAGGTGGATTAGACTTGGCTTAGGAAAGGGGATAGGGAGCAAGTGGCTTAGCTTTGATGGGATGGGTTAGTTAGGTGGCTAAGTGAGGTTAATATGGGTGAATAGGTTGGATTAGGGGTAAAGGTAGGGTTTAGGGATATTTTTATGGGTTAGGAATGATTTATTAAATGATTTATTTAATAAATAAGGCATATGAGATTAAATTAAAAAGATTTTAAGATTTATTTAATTTAATAGAGGAATAGAGATTTAATTGATAAATTGATTTTGGGTTATCGTTTGATTTTATCAATTGGGCTATAGTTAATTAAATAAATAAATTAACTAGGGGATGATGATTAATTAATTAATTAATTAATATTTAATCAATAATGTCCTAGGAGATGACTAAATATGATTACCTATTTGTGTAATTAGATTTAGGTGTGTACAAATAGCACATGATTTTAACATACAGTTTATATAATACCACTTGGTGGCTTTGTGCAACTTGCTACTATATAAGTAGCCACAAGGGTTGTAGTGAGAAGATAGAAGGGAAAAAGGGAAAGAGTCAAGTGGGACAAGGCTTGATAGGTTAGCTAAGGGAGCATTTGTGAAGGTTGGAAGCATGATATGGGATGTGTGGATTCATGATTGTTCACATGGATTGTTTGGTTGTGGCTATGGATTTCAAGGCTTCCATGGTTGTATTTTAATGGTATTTTTGTTGAATAATACATGGTGATGGATGCTTTTGGAAACTGGATTTCTCCCTCGATGAAGGTTTCCCAGGGTATATCTTGTGTCACATTTTTGTGGGTATGTTGTCTATTCTCTTGCATGTGGATTTCAATTCCATATTTATTTCAGATGTATTATAGATTATGTGAAAATAGTTATATTATTTCTTGCAAGTTTCCTTACAAGTGGTATTATATCTATGGTTTTATTGTTGTAACCTTAGATTGAATCCATGGGAATGCATGAGAGGATAAAAGAAAAGGAAAGATATATGAGTTGTTTATCATAGATATAAGGGTTTTGGATTTGTTGTTATGATGGGATATTGATAGATTTTGGGTATGTAAAAATGTTGGTCAAAAGCATTTTTTGGATGTTTCATTTAAATGAGGGTTTTAGGGGAGCTTTGTAGAAATGACCTCCTAGGTAAAAATAGACCTCACAATTGGATCTAGGTCAATGTTTCCATAAATTTTGATATATAATATACCCTAGTTTGACCTTGTTTAGAGGTAATGAAAGAGTTTTTTTAGTTTCAGCTCGTGATGGCTGTCAAATTTAATCCTGTCAGAATCTTTGTCACAAAAAAGAAATCAATGTGAAAATGGTAAAAAGACCATCTATTGGAATGTCTTAATCAAAAGAATGCTTCTGAGAGGGGGGGTGAATCAGAAGTACTAGCTTTTTACCTATTTTTAAACCCTTAATAACATATTATTGAAAAGTTTGGAGAGAGCTGGAAAAGGGTGGGGTTACTAATTTCTTCGAGAAACTTCATGGCTCGGATCCTGAGATCACTAACAGCATGGTAAATTCGTGGAATAATGGTAAGGTTAAGGTGAATGGGGTCTACTTTCAAATTACTGAGGATGTGGTTGCTGAAGTCACGGGGATTCCGATGGAGGGGCATAAATTCTTCAGAGACAAGAAGATGTCTTCTAATGCAATCAAGGATTTTGTGAAAAACACTGAAGAGCTGAACAAGCTGGGCAAGAAAGAGACGTTTTTTGTAATGGATACTATAAAGAAGCTCTGGAGGTATGTTCTCTACGTTGTCATTGAATATATAACCCTAGACCCCAGGTTTGATAGGGTTAGGACTCACCATTTTGTGATTCTAAATCATTTTCGCCATGGTAGTAAGATCTCCTTCCCGTATTATCTTTTTAACTCGATGAACAAGGCCATTTCTAGTTTTAAAAAGAAAGCTACCGTCAACCCGGCCCTGCATGAGGGTCTTCTGCTTCTGATTCATGAGCATTTCCACGCTCAAACCATTAGCAAAAACCCTATCCAGGGGGCGGATGTTGACAAGAGCAGCTCCAGTTTTTCCTCAGATTCTGACAATGTCGAGAGCATCAGCTCTGATGAGGTTTTTGAGCATTCAGGTAAGAAGACTAAAATCCATAAGAAGGATTACCCCTCTATCAAATTACCCAGCAGAAAGAGCCCTAGAGGTCACACCCCAGCTAAAACTGGCTTTGCTGAGGTGGAGGAGGAAATGGATACTGATGATTCTCACAAGGTTTCGAAGGAGGAGCTGGATGAGGAGAAACTGAGAAAAAGATAGAAGAGGGAGGGAGAGAGCATGGAGTGCTCCAGTAGTCAGGGAAAGGATTCTCTTCCCATTCCCCTCTCCCCTATACATCCTCAGCCTCCCTTGGAGGAAAATGACAACTCTGGACAGATTGAGGGGGAAGTGCAAGTTAATAACAGAAGGAAGGCTTGGAAGAACTCCAATGTGAGAACGGCCACTATGGGAATCTACAGAGAGGCGATGAACCCCCAACTCCTGGTGGACGACCTCGAGAAGCCTAGACTCAATGAGCTAATTAACCCGGCTATGGTGGCTATTTCTAATAATGCAAGAGAAACGGGCATGAATCTGTTGAACAATGCCCGCAATAGCATGATCGACAACTTCAGATCAATTTGGCTTTTCCATGAGCTTGAGGATGTAAGAGATAGGGTTTCCCAAATGGAAAAAATCAAGAGCAAGACAGGTGCAGAAAGCCAAGGCGACTGGAACAGCTGGGAGACTCTGATGGAGAGGAGAGTAAAAAATATTGAGAACTACAATCACAACCTGGCAAGTCAAATGATCTCCCTCCTCGCTTCGATCAACGACAACATCCTCTCTCTCTTGGAAAATCTCAAAGACAAGAACCAGATGGAGGAAGATGATAAACAGAACAGAGACAAAGATAGGCTGGATGTGGATAAAGCCAAGGACAGCACTATGGAGCAGGATTTGACGAACGCCCAGGATCATAAGGCAGAAGAGCAACAAGAGTGCGTCGAAGCTGCCCAGACCATGCTCGAGATGGAGAAGTAGTCTGCTAGGTTGGGTCTCTGTCCTTTGGTTTTTGTTTCTCTTGGCTTTGGCTTTTTGTCTGGTCTCTGTTTTTCTGGTTGGTTCTCTGGCCTTTTTAGTGGGCAGTTGTTTCGGGCTGGGCCTTTGGGCTTATTTTCAGCCGTAAGGCTTATGTTTTGGCTAGGCATTTTTTCTCTTATTTTTAGCCTTTCTTGTTGTTAAACTTATGGGTTCCAGGACCCCTTAAAACCTGTTTACCTTATCAAAAACATATTATTGAAATGAACATGTATGCATATAAACATTAAGCAATCATGAGAAACATACATGCATCACCACATAACACTTGAGATTTTGGTAACCTAAAAACCCTTCAGGAATAAGAAGGTAAAACTAGGGTGGGGATGATACCCACAAAATTACTGCAACAATAATGTTTGACCACTTCTGAAAGCCTGCCCTGTTAAAGGCTTTACACTGTGTCAATAGTGACTTGGTTAAAGAATTTACAAACAATTTACATGAAGTGTTACCCTGTTAAAGGATTTAATCACCTATATAAAAGATCTACAAAATAGTTGTTAAGCTAACCTATCAACATAGGGTTTCCTTTCTAATACAATTGTTAGAGAGTATTAGGTATAATAAAATTGATAGCTTACAATCCCTTGATTGTTGAATACATGCACTTGATCTGCTTTCTCTAATCTTGATCTTCTAAGATCTGATATTCGTTGATATCCCTTGCTTTTTTTTGATCAACTAAATATTTCACTGCTGCTCTCTTCCTCTAAGTCTTTTTACTCTTCACTCTGAAGTCCACTATAGTTTTTCCATACATTTCTTCATCCTCTCCTATGCAATGAGATTTTATCTTCCTTATAAAGACATTCAAAGACTTAGGGTTAGTTATAGATCTATGATCCATATTGAATCTCTATTTCTTGCTCATTCCTTGCACTTTTCTTATTGGTTGCATGCCTTCTCCATTATTCTTATTGGTTGCATGTAGATTGCATAGGAAATACAAAAAATTCAATCTTATCACTTTAATCCTTCGAGATTCATCACATGTTGGCCATGAAAATGGTTTACATCTAAATTAGTGAAGTTACAAACTCATATGTGCATTCTATATTACTCGACACTTACTGATTTCTTATGCTCAACACATTTAACAAACTGGCTTACTTGGCTCCTGTTGTGTTTTTGTTTTGCTTGGCATCATCTGTGACTTGACACTTAAATATCACTCGACTCCTATATCATGCTCGGCACCTAAAGTCACTCGACACTTGATCTTCACTCGACACCTAAAGGTTGCTCAACACCTAAAGATCACTCGGCACTTGTTGGATTTTTTTGACTTGGCTCATGTTGTGGCTTGACATACGTAGTGTGCTCGGCTCCAATGTAGAGAGTGGTTAAGTGTGTTGGCACTCAAATATCAAAACCATTCTGAGACTAACAATCTCCCCCTTTAACATGAGTGACAAAAACACTTAACTAAGCATTATTTATCTGACCTTATGAGTACATTCACTAATCTACTCAGTATATATACAGAGGTTTTAAAACCTTGATCAAAATTTTGTAACTTACAATATATACCTCAAAATTATTGTAACTCCCTTTGAGTTGATTGTGTCATTATCTATGCTATCTTGGTAATCAAAATTTTATGTTGTACATCATGCTCCCCTTTTATCTTGTCTAAACCCTTTATCTTGTCTCCCCCATTCATCTTATAATATCTCCCCCTTTTTGACACTTATGTCAAAGATTTTTAAGGGTTAAGACCATATTTTGCCAAAAATGTGCTATTTAGCTCCATAATCATCCTAAGAGCTGCATCCCAATTATGCAAAGCAATTTCCAATGACTTGTACTGGATGGCAATCTCTGCAGCAAGGTGAACAAGTCCATCTAAAGTAGAAAGATTAGGATCTTTCTTGAGAATAGTTTCAGCATAGACTTGTTCTTTATGGAATACTTCCAAGTGTGGGGTAATGGAGGATTAGAGCTGTATCAGTTTTGCCTTGATGGTGGCCTCTTCTTCTGTTAACATAGTTACTTCTTTATGAGTGTGAAGTGTTCAATTAAAGTGCTTCTCACTTTGAGCTGGACCTTGGGGTAGTTGCATGCTTTAAATCTTCATATTGCTCTCCAGGCTCATTATTCTTTGGCTTATCTCCTACGTGAAATATGAAAAGTCACATAGCTTTGTGTACAGTGAGAATATATTCTCAAGTACCTTTTTCACTTTGTCAATCATCTTTGCCAATTCAACCTGAGAAAGTGCAATTTCACTAGATATTTTCTCATTTACTTTCCCTTGAAATTTCCTTTCAAACCATTCCATAAGTTTTACATTTGTTTCTTGGTCTTCATTTGTCACTTGGTCAACAATATCTGATAATTGCTCCATTATATGCTTTGACTCATCTAGTGACTACAAACTAAAGGCATCCATAAAGATGTCCTTAATCTCATGTAATGTTTGCTTTTGTTTATACTCCTTCCTGAGTATCTCCTGCCTCTTTCTTCTATTCAATGCTTCCTGTACCTCATTAATTTGATCAATGCTTATTGTTTTTGAGTCATAACTTGGTATGAATATCTCCTCATCTAATTTAGGGTCTCCATAGTGAAGTACCCTTGCAACTTTTGTAGAACTTGAGATCCTAGTGCTGATATTTGCAGTGGCATTGCATCATTACTTGGCTGTTGTGAAGGAGTTCCCGAGGAAGGAAAATTTATCAATGTTTGTATTGCCTCCTACTCTTTAGGGGTTTCCTCTGCTTTCTCCTCATGCTTTCTACTACCTTGATCAATTATAGTAATTTTAGGAAGTGCACCTTGTGTTTGTGCTGTAGGATCAGATGTAATAGCTGCTTCTTTGTCTCTTGCTTCACTCGACTTCTGTACTGTGGTATCAACTATTCCTGAGGAACAACTGTTTGCATTTGAAGTTGACCACTAGTAGCTATAGAGATGATGGAAAGTGGTTCTTGTGGATTCATCTTATCTCTACTTGTGTTTTCTACTAATTTTTGTAATTCATCCACACTGACAAATATTGGATCTGTACATAATTTTTTTTGTTGTGTGGATTGGTCAAGGATTCTTTTGAGATCCTCTACAGTTAATGGATTGATGTTCTAAGTAGAACTGTGAGGAACATCTTGTACAGTTATAGTTTTTGCAAGTGTGATGGGTACATGAGGAGGGCTAGAAGGTGGCAATTGTGTGTCTTGCACACTCTGGTCTTGTTGTTGCTCTTGTTGCGCTATTGTTGTTTCATCTTGTTTTTGTGCCTCCTCCTCTTCTGTTTCTTTCTTCTCTCCATCTTTCTTTTCTTCTCCCTTCTTCTCTTCTTCTTCTTTCTTTTCTTCTTCCTTCTTCTCCTCTTCTTCTTTCTTTTCTTCTTCCTTCTCCTCTTCTTCTCCTTTTTCTATATCCTTTACTTCTTCCTCCTCTTTCTCACTAGGCTCTTCAGGTTCTATTTTTTGTCCCTCAAGGGGATCTTCTTCTCCATCTTTGATAGTAGTCAAGCCATATATCAACTTCCATAATTTTGTTGACTTACTGACTACATTTTCAATCTTGTTTTTTAAGATATCAAAGGCTCTATGCTTTGGTGTGAAATTGCCACTATATTTATTATTAGCCTTTTTTATTTGACCTCTTGTTAAGTCAGGCATCACCTATGCTAAGGTAGATTCTCTTATCTCCTTTTCAATTTTCAAAAAATGATGCCATTTGTTTTCAATTATCTCATATAATTCTCTAGGCATGCTATTGTCTAGCTCTAGAGGTGTAGTCTTGAATTCAGCCATCATGGCATATACTAATTCCTCTATTTTTTTTTGCTCTTCTTTACTTAGCTTGTTGAAGTCAATGCTTTTCAAATCAGTAAAATTTGTATTCTTAATATTTTCACCAATTTTATCTAAGGCTGATATCTTCTGAATCTGTTCTTTCCTCCTCATCGAAATCTAGTTATGCTACATATTTTCTTCTTTTTCTTGGCACTTCACCAATCTGTTCAATAGCCTTCTTCTTCTTTTTGATTTGTTCCTTGGCCTTTTGTGAAGATGCCCTTGTGGTAGCCCTAGTGACTGGTATTTTTGGCTTGGTTTGAGTTGGCTTGGCACCCTTCTTTGTTTTGGGTTGGGCTGGAGGTTGTACTATTGCCTTTATTTTCTTTGGCTCAGCTTGGATTGGTTCATCCTCATCATCCTCATCATCATCATCATCTTGTTCTTCTAATTCAGCCTCAATTCCTTCACCAAATTTCTTCTTAATTTTCTTCACCAATTTATCTTTCTTCTTCATTTTGGAGGCAGTCTTTAACTCCATATTCACCTTTGACCTTACCTCATTATAAGTGTCAAAGTGTGGGGCACTCTTGTCTATCTCTTCTACCAATAATGCAGTTATTTTTGTAGATGCTTCATCTATGTTGATCTCATAACCAAATGGCCTTAGCCATCTCACCCTTGAAACTACTGCTTGGATATAGGTGAAATCAATATCAACTAAGAAGCATATTCATTAGTATGTTTTTCCACTAAGGAAACTGGTATTCTTACTCTTTGCTTCATGAATTTCTTGAAATCTTCAAAATAGCTTCCCATCAGTGTGTCAAAATTGTCTCCCATTTTTTCTATATATTCATTAATTTGGGATATGATAGTTCTATCATTTCTCCATGTAACTTTTCCAAAAGAAGGAAATTCATTCTAAACATAAAAGAATACACAAACCAAAATTGCTCCAAATTTGCATTGGGCACCCTTTGTCCTTCTTATAGCTGCTAGGTTTTCATTAATCTGTTGTAGTTGTAGTTCTGGAAGATCATAAGTATGATCCTTTTTCACCAATTTGTAGCCTACATCTACTACAATACATGACACACTGTTGAGTCTACTAGATTGATATAATTTATGGGCAATAACTCTTAACAACAAATTCAACTAGAGGATCTTGAATGGTGTGAATTGTCATTCCTCTTTTATTCCACTGGGCACCTGTGTGTTTCTCAACAACCTCCTTGGATTCACTTCTCAAGGTCTTGTACCAATCTAGGGTAGGATATCTAGTTACCTAATGAATGATTCTTTTCATGATCTTGGTGGGAACATCTTCTAGCCACGGACTACCATCATGAATTCTGCTTAACACAAGTCTAATCCATTATATCTTAAATACAGTGGGAAAGCTCAAAAATTGTGTTAAACCCTTCCTTTCAACAATTTTGTATTCATCTTTCAAAACTCCATCTACACACAACTTCTCATAGGCATCCCTTATTTCCATATCTCCTATGGCTCCTATCTTACAATTATAGCATCTTCTTACATCTTGGACCATTACAACTTTCAATGGTATGTGAGAAAGGGCTTCGGTGGGATCGTTCTTGTATGCAACTTTAGGGATGGGATAAAAATTAGGCTACTTAACCTCATTAGATAGTAGCTAGACTTCAAACGACTCTTTGTCATGGGTTTTCTTAGAGCTCGAAGCCATTTGTGCAAACTAGGGTTTCCTTTACACCGAAATATGAAATTTCTTAGCTCGGCAAAAATGAAAATACTTCAAGATCGATGAAAATGCATTGTAAGAGTTTGGAATCTTCTTGGAATGCTAGATTCTCTACTATGAAGTTTCTCCACTTTCTTTCTCTTCTTTGCTTCTTGATCGCGATGAGGAAGAATGATTGAAATCGCGATAATATACCCTATTTCTATCACATTAAATGCTCAACTGCCCACTTGTCTTCTGAAAGATTTTAACATTACTCAGCTTGCACTACATTTCCACTTCACTCGGCTTCCATTGGAGTTATTTAACTTGGCATTAGTTATCAACTCGATCACTGTTAGGAACTCAACATCCACAAGAATTTTACTCGGCATCATCATTTAAAATTTTATCTTGGCATCTTATCTCATGCAGATTTATACTTTGCATTGCTTCTTCATGGATTAGGGCTGATGTATGATACTTTCTTATATGTATCAGCCCCATAGGCTCATCTTGGGATTAATTGGATGAGAAATGATCACTCTACCTTATGGGTTAAGTGATCCTTCCAGTGGATGTACTTGATTCATTCTTTTTCTACCATGTCTTCTTCATGTTTGTTTTGATGTGTTCTTCATCAATCTTTTATTTTCCCTTATTTACTTTAGTCTTGGGTGCCTTTGACCCTGTAGGACAGTTTCTTCTGATATGAACAGTTTTTAGGCAACTAAAACATGTGGTTTGGTTCAACCATCTTTTATAGTTCCCCTTGAAATGTGTTCTTATACAATTCTTGGGTATATTCCCATATTCCTGACAATAATGACAGCTATATCTGGTGTTATAGTCCCAATGGTAGTAACTTTCATTCCCTTTGGTTTTTTCTGGTTGATTTGATGTCCACATAGGCTTTGATCTGGATTCAAATTTTCTATGTCCATACTTCTTACAATTATGACAATATCCATCAAATCTTTGTGTCCTTGTGACTTTGGACCTGTAATCTTGAGTCATATGTCCTTGCATGTTGCACTTGTGATAGTAACGCTTGCTTTTGGGTGTGTTTGGCTAATTGATTCTTCTACTCCTGCAAAGATTAGCAGTATGCCCCTTTTTATTACAATAATGACAAGTGGGTTTAGAATCCTTATCTTTGTCAATTCTTTTCTTGCCACTCTTTGATGATTCTCCAATTTCAGTGTTGTTGTATCCAAGTCCTAATGTATCATGGTTAGATCTTGGGAATTTCATCAACTATTCAAAGTATTTGATGGCTTCACTTGACTTGTTGAGATTCTCTGCTATCTCTTTTTCTCTGTTCAATTCATTCTGCAGTTGTTTATTCTGCATCTTCAAAGTAGAGATCTCAATATCTTTCATATTGAGTTCATGATGAAGGTTCATCATTTGGGCAAGTGTATCCATCTGCATGTTTGAGATCCTTATTAATTTAGTACATTTTCCTTCAAGTCTATTTGCAAGATTCCTTTTGTCATCTTCCATCATGACTCTATCCTCAACTGCTCTTTTCTTTTGTTCAGTGATTTCACATAACATTATGGCCTATGATTCATGTTCCATCTTAAGAGATCTTATCTCTTCTGCTTGAACTTTGTTTTTCTCCATCAGTTCTACTATTGCTGCATCAAACTCTTTAGTGTCTCCATTGGAAAACACTTGTGTGCTATCAATCTCCCTATAGTTTATATCATTTTCAGCTATGGCTATCTCTTTCCTTCTTTTCAAGGATTTTCTTAATTCCACTCTAGGTTCTTCTACCTTGTGTAGAGCAAGTTTCACATCTATCACCTAGTTCTCAATGATCTTTCCAAGTTTAAAAACTTCCATCTTTAGATCTTTTCCTCCAAGCTGTTAGGCTTCTTCTTGAGAGAACTTGGCTTTGATACCAATTTTTGGAATGTCTTAATGAAAAGAATGCTTCTGAGAGGGGGGGGTGAATCAGAAGTACAAGCTTTTTACCTATTTTTAAACCCTTAATGACATATTATTGAAATGAACATGCATGCATATAAACATTAAGCAATCATGAGAAACATACATACATCACCACATAACACTTGAGATTTTGGTAACCCAAAAACCCTCTAGGAATAAGAAGGTAAAACTAGGGCAAGAATGATACCCACAAAATTACTGCAGCAATAATGTTTGACCACTTCTGATGGTATGCCCTATTAAAGGCCTGCCCTATTAAAGGCTTTACACTGTGTCAATAGTGACCTGGTTAAAGGATTTACAAACACTTTACATGAAGTGTTACCATGTTAAAAGATTTAATCACCTATTTAAAGGATCTACAAAATATCTGTTAAGCTAACCTATCAACATAGGGTTTCATTTCTAATACAATTTCTAGAGAGTATTAGGTATAATAAACCTGATAGCTTACAATCCTTTGATTGCTAAATATAGGCACTTGATCTACTTTCTCTGATCTTGATCCTCTGAGATCTGATAATCATTTGTATCCCTTGCTTTGTTCTGATCAACTGAATATTTCATTGTTGCTCTCTTCCTCTAAGTCTTTTTGCTCTTCACTCTGAACTCCACTATAGTTTTTCCATACACTTCTTCATCCTCTCCTATACAATGAGATTTTATGTTCCTTATAAAGACATTTGAAGAATTAGGGTTAGATATGGATCTACGATCCATATTGAATCTCTATTTCCTGATCATTACTTGCACTTTTCTTATTGGTTGCATGCCTTCTCCATTTTTCTTATTGGCTGAATGTAGATTGCATAGGAAATACAAAAGATTTGATCTTATCACTTTAATCCTTTGAGATTCGTCATATGTCAGCCATGAAAATGGTTTACATATGAATTAGTGAAGTTACAAACTCATATGTGCATTCTGTGTTACTCTGCACTTACTAATTCCTAATGCTCAACACATATAACAAACTGGCTTACTCAGCTCTTGTTGCATTTTTGTTTTGCTCGGCATCGTCTGTGACTCGACACTTAAATATCACTCAGCTCTTGTATCATGCTTGGTACCTAAAGTCACTCAGTACTTGATCTTCACTCAGCACCAGAAGGCTACTCGGCACCTAAAGATCACTCAGCACCTATTGGATTTTTTGACTCAGCTCATGTTGTGGCTCGTCATACGTAGTGTGCTCGGCTCCAATGTAGAGAGTGGTTAAGTGTGTTGGCACTCAAATGTCAAAACCATTCTGAAACTAACACTGTCTTGGTAAAATGACCATAACTCTCTCAAGATATCAAATTTCACACTTCTTACAGATGTTGGAAAGATAATTTAGAGCACTACAACTTGGTGGAGGTTTGGTTTTGTGATTTTGACATTTTGTCAAGTTTTAAGAGCTTGAAAGTTATATTTTGTTTATTTTGAGCATAGATTAGGGTATAATTTGGGCATACAAAATTGGATTTTGGACTTTGAGTAATCAATGAAAAGCTCTTCGAGAGCTCTATATATTGGTTCAAATTTGGTGTAGGTTTGGCATGGTTTATTTGGTGATATATTAATCTAAATAGTTTATAGTATATATTGACTATGGCAACATTGTGAATTTATGACATTATATGTTTGGAGATTTTGGATTTGATGTCATTGTATACTCAATTCATATTTCATATTGGTCTCATGATGATATGGTTCTCAGTGTTTGGTTTGGATACGTATGATGACTTGTTGGGCCCATAAGTTGTGCAGTGTTGTAAGTGGTCTATACTTACAGGTTGCATTTATAGCTTGGTTATGGGTTATCTTTGCCCATTGATCTTTCATTATTGATGCATATTTAGATTGGTGATTTGGATTTGGGTTTTCTATGCCCTAAATCACATGATTTGCTAATTTTATCTTCATGTAGAAGGGATGAAATGTTTGTACTAGGTATAGTCATGGTGGAGGATTGTGGTTAACTATTTTATGTTGACAGGTTGGATATATTGAGAGTTAGATGCTCAGTTCATGGATGTGATCATGGTGTCATGGATTTTGGCATGAAATAATTGAATATATAGGTACATCCTTGATATTCATTAGCTTGGATTTCTAATTTGGTTATGGTGGTATATCTTCTTCATTGAGGATCATGGTTCTTTGGTTTCTTTTGAGGAGCTCACGATATGCACTTTGAGTTCTTTGATGGTTTGATGCCTTGGTTGATTCTCATGGTTAGATAATGGTTATTTCATCATGTGTCAAGGATACCTTGGATACATAGTTTAGTGGGAGCTTGTGATAGTGATGAGGTGATAGTGCTAGATTAGTTCCTCATTTGGTTTGTATCTTCTTGATTTGGAGATCTTGATTTTACTTGGTATTGACACTTTGGTTGTGTGAGTGTAGACCTAGAGAATCTTCATGTAGGAGATGAATTTTATGATGTCATAAGTGACTTTGTACCAAAGTTGAGTGGAAGTTTTTTGACATTGATATATTTATTGAGTGTTCACAAATGTTGGAGGTTTGTCTTAGATCCTGTTGCTATAGAAGCATCTTTGATATTTGCATGGTGCACTTGGTTATCTTCATGGTGTATGAATATGGTTAGATATTGAGGACTCATGGGGTTCTTGGTTATATTCATGGTGTGTGGAGATGGTTACATCTTCAGGACTAATGAGGTTCTTAGTAAAGGTGTGGTTTATGCTTTCATTTGGCATGTTATCCTTGGTGTTAGGATGATTTTTTTTTCATGTCATGGCATACACTTGATACACATTTAGAGTTTTGACATGTTATAGTATGTTCATATAGAGCATGTTCTCTCTTTTGAGATGGTAAGATCATGTTGTCATGTTTATGTTCTTGAGGCCATGGTTGGAACTTTGGCATTGATCTTTGTTTAGTTCTTCTTGGTATTGACTATATTGATCATTTGTTGGATACTTCATGATATTACTATGTTGTATTTGGAGTTGGCATGGATTGGTTGTTTACAAGTGCTCATGGATACTTAGAGAGGGTGGTGATGTTGATTTCTCTTGGATTAGAGAAGTATTTGTTGGGACAGTTGATGGTTTCAATAGGAAGTCTGAGGGGCATTCAGCTGATATGGACTTGAAAGAAAATTGTTCCTATATGAGTTTTGGTTGGATACTTGGATATCTTAATGAGCATTCTCATTCCCTACTCTTGGTCTACTCGACAATTTTCTACTTGAGAGGTATAGCCCATTGTTTGTTCTCAAGTGCATTATGTTTATACTTGTCTTTCATGGATATGGATCTTGAGCTATGGTACGTGAGTTAGTTATGGAGTGTTCATTTGAGAGATGGTTTAGCATTGGTTATCTCCATTTTCATATGTTGTTATGCTGATTGAGTTTGGGAGATGGTTTTATATTGGGCATATTCCTTGGTTTAGGAATGGTTTATGAGTTTGATCTTCTTGTGAGAGGCTTACATGATTAGTGATATCATATGATTTGGGTGTTGTTGTGGCTTCTTGGTTAGGGTTTTATGGAGGAGATCATCTTGCAAAGTTTACATCTAGAGGTGTGTGTAGAAGGAAATGATATAGGTTATGATTTGCATGGTTTCTCATTGGTCTTAGTTATCTTCTTGGATGTTCTATTTTTCTTACATTGGATTTGAGATTGGTTAGAGATTGTGATCACTGATTTGTGCTCATATATGTCATGTGAGAGATGACATGGTTATTTCTTTATCTCTTTCCTCTGTTGGTTGTGTAGATCTTGGGAGATTGTTGGAGAACTTTTATGAGATTTATTCTTGCAGGTTATTGGCTTATGTGTTGTGGATGTCATTTAGACTACATGGATTCACTTCTTTGAAATGTTGTGAGTGGATTGGTTATAGATTTGATATTATCTTTTCTAGTGGGAGCTTCTTGGTATATATCTGTTAGGTACATCACTTAAGGCTTGTGATTGTAGGTTATAGATTGGACATGTTGATGATGTGAGATTCACTTGGTATACCTTTAGAGGTATGGATAGTTGGATGGGTTTAGCACCTTTTGTGGGTGCTATTTTAGATATGGATATTTTGACATATACAAATACATGTGATTACCTTTGGATCAAGTTTTTTGTGCTTGGAATTTTAGTTGATATAGGACTTTATGATCTTCTAATGCAACAATTTGGGTAGCTTTCTCTTGGATGGATTTTTCTTGGATGGCTTCTATGTATGTTTGGTGGTAGTAGCATTATAGGAGGTGAGAACATTTATGTTTGAGATGCTAGATACTTTGATTTTTCTATGGGTACCAAGATGGAGTACTTCGTGTACTTTGATACATGATGGTGAATGTGTTAGGATAGATTGTTCTCTTGTTCATTTATGTGGCTATAGATTGACCATATGCAATGTATACAACAAGTGGGAGATTGTTGAGATAATGGGTGTTGCACACCTTACATAATATTATTATATTGTATTATTTTATTTTATTATGTAATGTTACACCTAGATGGATGTGCAACATATAAAGATTCCCATGGGATATACTTGATGAGTTGTATTGTAATATTGTAATAACATTTCATGTAATATTTAATATTGGGGAAAAAAATTAAATTTTTATTATTAAATGTTGGGTCAAGGGGTTAGGTAGCACATGGTTTATGTAATACCACTTAGTGGTTTTGTGGGATTTGCTACTATATAAGTAGCTACAAGGGTAGTTGTAGCGAGAAGATAGAAGGGAAAAAGGGGAAGAGTTGAGTGGGATAAGGCTTGACAGATTAGCCTAGTGAGCATTTGTGAAGGTTGGAACCATGGAATGGAATGTGTGGATTCATGCTTGTTCACATGAATTTCTTGGTTGTGGTTATGACTTTCAAGGCTTCCATGGTTGTGTTGCAATGGTATTTTTGTTGAATAAGACATGGTGATGGATACTTTTGGAGATTGTGTTTTTCCCTCAATGTAGGTTTACTAGGGTATATCTTGTGTCACATTTTTGTGGGTATCTTATCTATTCTCTTGCATGTGGATTTCAAGTGCATATTTATTTTAGATCTATTATGGGTTAGGTGGAAATGGTTATATTCTTTCTTGCAAGTTTCCTTACTGTACTGTCACTCCCCTACAACTGATTGGTTCTTTGATTTTATTTTATTTTCTTTGAAGCTTTTAATCTTAACTCCCTAAAGTCTCCTATGATGAGATCACTTTTAGAAAGATAATTTCATACTACTCTCTTTCTAGATTGTTTTTTTTTTTCAATAAGTCCTTGTCATCTTAAAGAACAACCTTGTCACATTACTTTTAATCCTTTTTCTCACTAAGTGATGTGATGGAAAAGTTAATTAAGAGTTATTGGAATTAAATTTTATTTCCACCTATATCCAAATACGAGTCTAGTTTAGTTTATAGAGAGATTAAATAATCTTAGTTCGATTAAAACATTTAAAGCCCTCAACCAATAACTGTAGTTCAAATTTGAAACATGTTAAATTAATAAAAGAAAGTAGTGAAACTAATTTTAAACAAAGTCTTTTATGAATTCAAAATAAATTTATGCACATATTTACTCATCATACTAACCTTACAATACCAAAATATTGAACTAAGTTTATGATCAATGAAAATATCATAAAAAAAGATAAAACAATTTAGGTGTGTGTGTGTGTGTGTGTGTGTGTGTGTGTGTGTGTGTGTGTGTGTGTGTGTGTGTGTGTGTGTGTGTGTGTGTGTGTGTGTGTGTGTGTGTGTGTGTGTGTGTGTGTACCTACACTAGATGATCCAAGCCAACCCTACCGAGGGCTAAAATCCTCTACCTCAAACACCCTTATACCTTTAGTACCTATACAGTCACAACTTGAACATGCCACTACATCAATATTGCCAACACCATGATAAAAAAATGGCATCATTAAATACAATATTTTATAAACTTAATTCATGATTTCATTAACATTTGTATAATATGAATTAAAGAATTCATCATTCATATAAACATGAATTAGTTCTTGATTTAAAATCAATCATTTACATAATCTAACAACATGTAAATATTTTCAAACCATTTATCACCATGTCTCTACATCATAACAAACATAAAACAATATTATGATAATGACTAGCAAGTTACATTTACCCATCTAATAACATCGATTAATAAAGTCTTAAAACACCATAACATTTTGACTCAAGTAGAATCATAATAAAGTTAAACATAGTATAAGTCAAAAGAGTTGAAATGCATACTAAATCCTAAAAGATACTATGTCGAAACTTAAGTCATGACAATTATAGCCGCAAAAATGATGAAGCACAAATAAGGGTCTAAAAATCCATTTGACCAAATTTCTCCAAAGATTGCACATGTTTGAGAAGGGTGAGCTTGTCTTCCTATTCTTAGTGATTGTGGTAGATTTGTTGACAAGTTTCTACAATGAACTCTAGATTTTGGTAGACTTCTAGTTACACCCATTGGAAGAAGAATTTTGGAGAATTCTACAATTTGAAGAACATTCTAGATATTTTTTTCTTCTAATTTTTAGTGTCAAAAATTTAAGTTTACCCCTACCAAAATTGCTAATAGACAACCATAAAACTTGAATTAATGATTAAAAAATAAAAGAAATTTTTGAGCTTAAAATTTCACTAGGTTTAGCTATCAAAATTAATTGGAAGAAGCCACTAGAAACATTAGTTCCTTGCCTATATATAGGTAGGGACTAGTAAATTTTATTATATAAATTAAGGTAAGGTGTATGCCAAAACAAAGCTTGTTATAGGCAATTGAATATTATTCTCATCTCTCTAAGAAATGCGTGTGTGATTTGTCATAGAGACAGGATTAGTTAAATTTGTTATTGAGAAATAGTGTAGAATTACTAGGGGAGGAAAGTAGATGGACGAGGGACAAACATGGGTCATGGATGTGTCAAATGGGCTTCTTTTTTATGAGAGTGGATGGGGAAGCTATCAAATGGGGGTATCTAGCATCCAACTGAGTTACACCATTTCTAGAGTTTTTCTCACCATATTGGTTGAGTATACATTGAATGGAGATGGCAAAAAATTATTCAATATTTATTTTAAAGCAGTTATTATAGTCCAATGGAGCATATATTAGTTGGTTGGTTTCTTGTCAAAACACTAGGGATGAAACTAATATGTCTCTTTAACATTTTCACTACATCCCAAACAACATGTCACCCTTAAATATCACACACTAAGGAAGAAATTAAGCTTGGAAAAATAATTCAACTTGACTATTTTTAACACTTTTACCCCAGGAATCAAGCCTTAGTGTGTGATGTTTAATCCATCTTCTCAGAACATCCCTAATCAAAACAACCTTCTTGTTGAATCATGAACTAATGTTAGCAAATTTGATTAGTTTATATTGATCTCTAGGCCATCCGTATATACATAAAATTTCTATTGGTCTAATTATCTACCTTATTGTCATACCCAAATTTTCTTGAACAAGACACACACATACACACATACAATAATAATATTATTCAATTTTATTTCTTAGAAACAATTTAAGAAATAATTAAACTAAAATATATTCACAATATTGAAAAGTCCTTTAAAATGTTACAATCATAATTGGATCTTTACATCAATTTTTAAATTTCAAGAAGATATACTTCTGGTCTTTACAAAACATAACTTTTACAAATGTGCATAATTAAATCATTTTCAAATCTTCAACAGAAAGTGAAAATCTTCCAAGCTTTTCTTCAACACATATCCATTTAGAAAACATGTACAAACAACCCTCTAAACCATGGAGAGCTCACCTCCCAACCTAGGTCTCTAAGAGACCACCCACCGAGCTTGGAGAACCAAGACCAACTAGGTAACAATCAAGCATACACATATAAATCAACAATATAGGATACAACATTTAACACCCTTTTTTAGCTTACACAATAGGTTACTAGAGGAACCAATAGAATGGGTGAAGTGTGCCTAAAACCCTAAGGAGAAGCCAAATACAAAAAACCAAATCTGCCTTCACAAGGCATATAAAATAAATGCCAACTCTCATAAACTTTCTCCCCTTATCACCCCCAAAGTGCATAACAAAGTACTATCACATGCAGCCTATACTACATGCTTATCCCTCTTCCTTATGGGGAAGAGACTCTACACTTAGGGGATAGACCCAACTAACCCCTTCACTCGAAGGTCACTTCTTCCCTCCCAAGGGTGAGTGATGTCCTTCCACACCCATAACATCACACTCTCAAAATCAAATTAAATAAGGCAATAGAAATTCATCCACATCTAGCAATACCATAGGGACAATGAACAACACACATACATGCATTTGTAGCAAAATTTACACATCTTTTATTCAGAAAAATAATACAACACATAATTTCCAAAACATGGTAGAAGCTCCAACCTTTCTCCAAGCTATGGTAAATAACCTAATTTGAGAAGAGCCCTCTATCCTCCCTTCATCCAATCTCTAAAACCAAAAATCTCTAAAACTAGAGAGTGGGTCAATGTCCACTCTATTTTCCAATTTCCCTCTAAAAGAAGAACATTCCTAATTTTTCTCCATCATAAAAGAGAACAAACACTTCAACTCCATCTAAGTTTCCCTATTTGTTTGGAATTATCAACTCATTGGAGATAAGGTAGGAAGATAAGAGGAGAAAGTTTATAAAGTTTATGAGAGTTGGTATTTATTTTGTATGCCTTGTGAAGGCAAATTTGGTTTTCTGTATTTGGCTTCTCCTCAGGGTTTTAGGCACACCTTCACCCATTCTATTGGTTCCTCTGGTAACCTACTATGTAAGCTCAAAAAGGGTGTTAAATTTTGTATATTGTATTGTTGATTTATATGTGTATGCTTGATTGTTACCCATATGGTCTTAGTTCTCCAAACTCAGTGGGTGGTCTCTTAGAGACCTAGGCTGGGAGGTGAGCTATCCAGGGTTTATAGGGTTGTTTGTATAGGTTTTCTAAATGGATATGTGTTGAAGAAAAGATTGGAATATTTTCACTTTCTATTGAAGATTTGAAAATGATTTAATTATGCACATTTGTGAAAGTTATGTTTTGTAAAGATCAAAAATTTGAAAATTGATGTAAGGATCCAATTATGATTGTAACATTTTAAAGGACTTTTCAATACTGTGAATATATTTTAGTTTAATTATTTCTTAAATTGTTTCCAAGAAATAAAATTGAATAATATTATTATTGTATGTGTGTATGTGTGTGTCTTGTTCAAGAAAATTTGGGCATGACACTTATTAGATCTTGGTCAAAATGTAAGGTAGAGATAACCTAATGTATAGATTCTTTTCACACAACTCGAGAGGCATTCATTCCTTTTCTATTGCTCATAAGGCATTGAAGGCTTGTTGTACAACTTTTATTTGAGACAATTGCATGGAGGAAAACACAAGTGATTCAAATGAATTCTATGGTTGATGGTTGGTTTTATGCAACTTTCAACCATAGATATTCAAATTCAACTCATGCATCTCATATAAGTAAACACCTTTAGTGTAACTAGCAAATTGCACCATGGTGTGCTACGAGTATTTCAAATAAATTTGGGAGGGGAGTTGGGGGAGATGATTTAGTAGTTATCTAGGTTAATTTTGTGTATGTAGAATTCTTAAACTATAAGTTGCATTTTGCTAATTTTTTTGGTGTATCTTGGTAGGTGATTTAGGAGTTTAAAGGTAAGAATTTGGCTTTTAGATATTTACAAATCTCTCTATAGAGACCATTAAGCACAAAGTGGTCAAATAATTTAATTTCAAGTGTTACCTAATACCCACAATGTTCTTGCACCAATAGTTGTTCACTAAAAAATCTCAGTACCTAGTGTTAAATGTCTCAATATTTTTTTTGAAATGTCTCAATTGTGGTGCACAAATGGGCCAATCACCAACCAAAAAAGATTAAAATGATCAACTATTAGCATATGTGTGATCGGCTATTAGAACATTTGTTTTCATTTTTGGGGATATTTTAATAGTAGTAATTGGGGGGTGAGCATGAGAAAAAAATTATGGTTAATAGACCCCCCAATAGTTACTGAGTCACTTCCCCTATTAAGTTAGAAATTTAAGATGAGTTGAAAGGTGCATTTTATGAGAGATAATTTTTTGCCTTATTTGAAGCATCATTTTAAGTATTTTCTTCATAACATTGACTTATAACACTAAAAGCATGGGTTTATATGAAATTTTGAGTGTTTGTTGAGTGATGTGATTTATGGGAAATATCAAGTCTTGTTGGTATTTCCAAAACTTACTATATATTTTCTTAAACTATAATTAAGGATTAATATATTGTATATAAGATCTATTGCATGTATTTTTGGTAGCAATGTAAAATTCTAATTAATATTGTTAGTATTTAAAGAATTTAATTATCAAGACTATTATTTTAAAAATGTAATCTATTATTTTCAATTATATTAGTATTACAAAATCTATAATTTTATAAATATTCTAACGTATATTTATTATAGAAAATACAATGTGTGAAAGCCATACTCTAACCACTAAGTTAAGTAGGTTATTCATTAAGTCATTCCTAAAATCTAGGCATAATTAGACATATAAACAATATGTCCTCAACTAGGATTTGAATAATTAAATCAAATATCATCTTGATAGAAAGTAATCTATTTTACAAGTATATCGTTAAGACTAAATTGTGAATGGCTATAGCTTAGCTAGATAGAGCATCTCATTTGCACATGCACCAATAGTTTTATGAGGAGTTTATTGGTTCATTCAAATCAAAAAATAGATTGGATTCTTACTCCATAGAAAGTTGCATAGGTAAATATATAGCCTAAAAAAAGTAAGCTAATACAACCAATTGTGCTTGAACAATGGAAAGAGCTACTATCTTATCTCTCCATTGAACTAAATTAGCCAGAGGTGTGCAATCATGAGCCCATACAAGAGTTTCAATCAATTATTGCCAATATCTACACCAAGAAATAAGAAAGATAAATCTAGTAGCCCAACTAAGATGTACAAATAAGAGCATCCACACATAAATAGATAAATTGGTCATACAAAAAGGATTGTGTCCATTAATTAGTTATTTATATATAAGAATAAATGCAACTAACTTCTAAAAATATAAAACTTAAACCTAAATAATTGAATAAACAAAATATAGTAAACAAGGAAACTCTTATTCTCTATGATATTAATAAGGGTGTGATCATCATCTTGTCAAGATCAAATAAAAAAATCTTCTATTCTAACTTAGTCATTCAAGATTCTCTATAGTTATTTATTTTTTTCTATGATCTACATCCCACTTTGATGGTTTAGAGCTGAGATTCTAAAACTGAGCATAAGAATATGTAAATATCTTAATCACTAGCATATATAGACATCTTAATCACTTAATTCTTTTATTGCAAACATGAAAAGTCACTTTAGGAAAAAAGAAATATTACCCATATTTAAAAGAACTTTGATCCAACTATATAGTTCTCTTCTAAACCATAAAAATTAATCAAAATTCTTTTATAAATTTTTTTTTGGATCGGTAAATGACCGAAGCCTACATTAATTATTTGTATATATTGTAATTAATTATTTTTATGTGTTAAGTGATTTTGAACCCAAGACCTCCCACATGAGAGGCTCACAAGTTACTATTGTGTTGTAGGCTCTTACCTAAAAAAATTTTATAAATATTATTCTAACAATCAAAAATAAAATAAAATATGTGGATGTCCTTTAAAGTTGGAGCATCAATTTTAAATTAATAAAAATAATTTTTTGGACATGCTTATAAAGAATTAAATTGAATCTAAGTGGCTTAAGGAAACTAGCAATATATGAACAATGTCATAGAGATCTAAAGTTGTTGAGTGTAATCTAGGGGTAGATTAATTCAGTAAGATTGAACAATATTTTCTTATTCTTCTATTCAAAGCACTTGAAAAGATGGTATCAACATTACTCTTAGGGCACTTATATGCTTGGGTATCAAATTCAAGTTTCCATAAAGATATGCATGTCAGTGTCTTATGACTTAACCAAATCAATTTTTTTTGAACTAATTGCAAAAAGTACAAATCTAAAATTCAGCAAGATATACATCAATATAAAGTATTGGATGGTATAAATAAAGGAAGTGATAATTTGGGTAAAAGGATTAGTACAAATTAACAAGGATAGTAGATGCCATCAAAATGAGAAGTTGACATACATAGGTCTAGAGAAAAATTGAATGATTAATATAATAATGTGTAATTTTCTAAGTTTACACCCCTATGTGAAATTTAATTTTTTTAGTATTTGTACACTTTAGTCTAAGATTCCAAATTCTATCACCCTTTCCATCCTTTTCATTAGACTATTCATCACCCAAATCAAAGATTCCTAGCATATTGTCTTAATGGTTCTAGGCATGTTTGCACTATGGAGATGTCTATGTAGTACATTCTCATCTACAAATCTCTATACATGAAGGTTGTTGTTAGAGTGTTATTTTCTAACCTATATTATAACTCCCCAAATTGATGGCTAGTCTATGTGGCTTATATATTCTCTTCTAACCCTCATGTATAATTCTTCTTGGCTATCATTCTTACCTTCTTAGTCATTATCATAGGCTCTTATAATCATTATTACAACTCCTCGACTCCATTTTTATCATCCTTTTTTGTACTCTACAGACTTCATTTTGTAGGTTTACTTATCGCTATATTATTGCAAGCTTCCATGTTTGATTTTTTCTCATTCATTTGGGTTCTTTGTATCTCTAAAGAAGTCTCTTTTATTACTTTCTTTTTTATGTCTTTGAGTATATTATTTTTCTTATCATAATTCTACTACCAATTTTCATCTCTATCATTACTCAATTATCTATCATATAATCTATCATGTCTAATAGTCACTTATGGAGGTGGAAACAACAAAATGGGGGTTAAAACACACATAATAGGGGCATTCTTTTAGATCTTACTAAATCATTTTTATCTTGGAGTTGTAATGTGTTTGCCTTTTTTTTATTCCACACTCTTAGAGTATTTTTACTTCATTAATTTAGGTTCTATTTTTTTTTTTTTTTAACATTCATTATTTAGTTCTCTGGTATTCATCTTTTTACTTAGTTCCTACTAGTCCATGTTTCATCCATGCCTGACACTAATGTGGTGCATTGGTGTTCCACAACCATGTTGTAGTCCTTGGATTGGTATTTTGTATAGGACAAAGAGCTCTTAGAGCATAGGGTTTGGTTACCTAATATAGCTCTTACATTTATAGTAAGAAAAAATAATAATGTTTATGCCTATCACATATAATTTGCATTTAATCAGTTGAATTATATTTGGAAACTTCAATCAATCATCTTAAACCTCATCAGGTTATCCAAGTACTACCTGCTCATCTAGTATTTGATCTTCCAATCACTCCTAACTAGAAATGTAAGGTGGTGTAGGAAAATTGTGTATGCCTTGAGGTTTTAACTAACCTTCTGATGGGTGAATTAGTTTCTTTGTCACATTTTGGTCAACCTAACATGAACCAACAAATCTCTTGATAATAATATGATATCTATGTCATGACCATGGTGACTATCACTCGAATTTTCCCCCAATCCTTATTGGTTCCAAAAAAAATCTCTTTTTCACCCCTTTGCACAATCCCTGTAGGGGAGAGTATACTTCTTTATATGTCCTATCCTCTATCAGTGGCATTGTTGCCAAGCATGTCTTGGTGGACCATTCATACTAACCAAGTTGACATAAACATAGAGGAGGTCCTCTTTATGAGCATCTTGAATCAGGGAAAGTACAATGAGTGTGATGCCATCATTCAAATGTATGAAAAATTTGTTTTCCCCCTTGGGATCAACCACATTGCCCATTTAAATGGGATCCCAGGTGGTCTTCTGAACCTTTTTTTTGTGATCCCCAAATTAGACATGTTCAAGCTCAAAATAGGCATCCCTCAACTAACCTCCATGGGTGTCATCACCTTGGAACATCAAAAATTCCAAAAGTTTTTGTATCAAGGGACTATCCATATTTTTTATAACACTATATATTATCCCCTAATGTCCCATGGGAGATTTAGCCTTGATCACTTCTGACCTACTCCAGTTGGGCCCCTACATCCTGGTAGGATGTCATTATCCCCCCTTATCAACTATACAAAGTTAGGGAGACAAGATTTCTTCAATAGAATCTTCATACATCCATCCCTCTCACGATTCCCAACATTCCTCATCCCCTGTCTCTTATTTTCCATGGTATCAAGGGGAACACATGCCCCATAAGAAGCCCCCTCACAAAGTCAAGGTCATGTAGCCTTTGTTAGTGTCTTAGCATGTAGGGTTCTCCTTTTCTTCACACATGTAATTATCCTAGAAAAGAATAGAAAAATTAAATTTTAAATAAAATAATGTAACCCTAAATTGTCCATAGTTTTACACTAACAATGATCACCTAGAATTGTAAATAAAGCCAATATAAAGATAAACTCTAAAACCTTTATTTTAATATATTTAGTGATTGACAAAAATACATCAACATATGTTGGAGGAATAACATATTGAAAATCATCAACATACAACAATAAACTTAAAATTTTAGGCTTAAATCCTAGACAACAAACAACTACATATAACACGAGCTTGAATACTTGAAATCTTAAAGTGTTGAAAGCTCATTCACAAGCTTTGAGTGAGATTGTCTTGTAGGGACATGGGTTAGTTTTCATGTAATCTTTGGAACTAAAGGTTCTTAATCCTCTAATATCAACAAAACCCAAGGTTTTGGACAAGAGTTTTTTGGTGTAGAATGAAAGTTGTCCTTAGATGAATGTATTCACTACTTTGAAACATTAAAGTCTACATACACTAATGACACCCATCAAATGAAATGGTGTAGTTAATGCACACACTAATTGCATTAATTGAAACTCATTTTCTTTCTCAAATCACCATTTTCAATTTGCCTTTAAATTGCAAGTTAAAGGTTGTGACTTTATTTTTTCAACTTTTGACACTTTTTTTGAGTTTTTACACTTTGTGGACTTTTTTGAGATTTTACACTTTGTGAACCTTTTTGAGATTTTACACTTGGGGACTTTGCAAATTTTAAAATTTGTCACCTTTTCATGTCATGACTTTTCCTTTTCACACTCTCTTACCTTTCTTCATGTTCTGACACTTCTCATTTTGTGAACTTAACCAACATTTTTCCCATCTTGCAAACTAGGTTTTCTATAGAGAACTATAGTTTTCTCTCTAATATACTTGATTCCCCATTTATTAATTAAAGAGGGGACTTAAATTCTACTAATATTATTTTTTGTCAATAAAATGAAGGAGAATATGAATTTGTCACACTAACCTGGTATTGACTTTCTATCTACATTTCTAGTTATAGTTCTTATATATGTAAAAGGAAATGATATATTGTAATTACACTAGCTATTACAAAAAATCCATTTTAATAAACATTCTCATCTTTTTTTCAACTTCCCCTAGTTCTCATATTGTGGATCTTCTATACTAGCTATTGACTTTCTATTTGCATTTCTAATTATATATAGTTAGAAATAAAATAATATGAAATTTGATTTTATTATAATTGCACTAGTTATTATAAAGAAAATCTAGTTTAATAAAATAGTTATTATAAAGAAAATCTAGTTTAATAAAATATTTCTTATGAAAATATGAAAATGTGAAAATAAAACTCTTAATGCATTTATGTAAGATATATAATTATTAAATTATATTTAATTTTATTACAAATAATTAATTGAAAATAATAATAAATATCTTAAAAGATTCATTTAAATAGATTTGTAATCAAATTAATAATTATGCACAATTAAGTTTGTTTCATTGTAATTAATAAAAAAATTTTGTAAAAGATTCACTTAAATACATTTATAATCAATTTAATCATTATGGACGAAGCAAATTTATATTTAATATTAATTTTGTTATGTATTGTTCTCTAAATTATTAGTAATGCACGATAAGATAGATAGATAGATAAAATTTTAACGTCCATGAGGCTAAAAATAGCCTATGGGACAGCAAGACAACTCAAGCAGACTTAAGTAACAATGTTCGTTGCTTGTGTAGGATGATGATGAGTCCACCCAATTGCTCAATGTACTCTTCGTTGAATAGGTTATGCCAAGAACTATCACATATAGTGTTCACAAATTTATCTCAACTACTCTTGTAGGCTTCACATTCTAAAATAAAGTGTTGTTCAGTTTCCACTTTCCCAGAATTGCAGAATCTGCAAATTCTTTCTTCCCAAGCCTCCTTTGGCCTCTTCCAACGTCCGGTCTCACAATGAAGTTGGTGAGAGTTGGTTCTCAACTAAGCAATAAGAATTTTAGCCCTCCAAGAAATGTTGGCTCCTATGTATGCTTTTTGGAGTTGATCACAAGTGGGGTTGAACTGATTTATATAATATAATTTCTTCCTTCCGATCTTGCTTCTCCAATTTCTCTTGTAGAATTTCTCCATGACAAAGACCTTTATTTCTTTATTATTTGTGGGGCACATATTGAATTGAATATTCCATTTACTCATCCATTTGATGTTTTGTTGCATCCATGTCCTTTTTCGCTGACATAGTGTGTCACTAAAGACCACTTTAGGCCATCTATCCTCTTCGATTTTTTCGATTCTTTTTAGATAACTTAGAAGGCGAGCCATAGCAAGTGCCTCAATAGGAGCAACCCCCATTTCACTTAGCATGATATCATATGGAACAGTGCTTTTGATTTTAAACTTGCTTTTGATCAAGCACTTTTGGATTCCTTCGATTTGTTTTCATTGTGCTATAGTAGTGTTGCTGGCCCATAATTCACACTCGTAAAGAACAACTGGCAGCACAAGAAGACCGAACAAAGTTTGAATAGTTTTCCAATCCCACAACTCTGCTTCACGGCACCTATTCTGAAGAGCATAAAAAGTCGTCCACCCACCTAATATCCTTTTATACCTGCAGCTAGACCAGCTTAATTTTTTGTTGAAATCGATGCCAAGGTATTTATACTCCGCAACTTCTTCAAGAACACTTCCATTGTAATAAAATTCATGTTGGTGTTGTTTTTTATTATTAGAGAATATCATAACCTTAGTCTTGCTGATATTGACCTGCATCCCCACCATACCACAAAAGTGCTCAAGAGAAGATAGATGATCTTGCAAACTATAGGCAGATTTGGCAATTAAAATGAGATCGTCCGCATATAGGAGCAACTTTATAACAAATTCACATAGCTGAATGCCTTCACCCTTTTGCATGTTTAACCACTCTTCCAGTTTGTCAATATATAAACCAAACAAAGTAGGAGATAAAGGGCAGCCCTATTTGACCCCGATATCGCTCCTAAAAAATTCTGAAATGCCATCTAAAGTTCTGATTTTAACTTTCACCTCTTTGTACATTCTATGAACAACAGCTCTGAGATGCATAGGAATCCCCAATTCTTCCATCCTAAACCAAAGCTTGTCTCTCGAGACGGTGTCAAAAGCTTTTTTAAAGTTGACAAAGCAACAAAATACCTCTTCCTTTTTCTCCCATTCTTTTTCAATAATGTGTCTCAAAGTGACACAGTGATCCACTGTCGAGTGCTTTGGCCTAAAACTAGCTTGCCCTTTAGCACGTTTATGGTTTTCTTCTGCCCATTTGCTGATCCTAGTTTCTATCATGCTGCCAAAAAGTTTACCAAAGAGGGGATTGATCATTATAGTCCTGTAGTTGGAGGGATTGTTAACATCACCACTCTTAAAAAGTGGTATTGCAAGGCTGATTGTCCAATCTTTCGGAAACCCTTCTTGGCAAATTTTGTTGAAAATTTCAGTGATGTGCGATGCAAGAGTTTTCATACCCCACTTCAGATATTCTGCTTGGAGTGCAACAAGGTCTTTTGCTTTACCTCCACCTAACTTCTTAATCCCTGCCTCTATCTCTTGCACAGTGAAAAGATTTGTATCATCATTGACCAAAGGTGGCTGTCCCACTCCACCCTCTTGTTCATAAAGTTTCTTAGCATATTCAAACCATTGGGTGGCAGTAATATTATTATTTTCAGTTTGTTTTCTCCTTGGTTGGAGTTCTTTCCAAAAACGTTTGGGGTTATTTCTGCCCAAAAAAATTAACACGTTTGGGGTTATTTCTGCCAAAAAAAACTAACTCCTCTCTCCTTGTGAACATAAAATCAGTTTTTTTCTTCTTTAGGATATGTTTGTAGGCCTTAATGTCAAGGTTAGTTTTATTTGACTCCCTTAGGTTTCTTCTAGCCCTCTTGCATTCCTTATCAAACCAAGCATTGGCTGGAAAATAATTAGTTTCAGATTTTCTATTTTTTGCTCTCTTGCATTTTGAAAGAACCTCATGAATCAAATTTGATAAATCATAACTGTTAACCCCATGTTTATACATAGGGTGTCCCATACAAAGTTCCTCAAGAGTAGTTCTGAAAATGTTACTATTTTCTGAAGTTAACAAAATTCTGCCCTGAGAAGGGGGGTATTGAGGGCCTTGGTTTTTTGCTCCAATCCGCCTATCCTTTGCCCAATACAAATTTACATATAGCGGTCTATGATCTGATTTGAGATTCCAAATGTGTTCTCCAATTGCAACTTCTTCAATATTTTCATACAAATTCTGCGAACAAATTACATAATCTACCACACTTGCCCCATTGTATGTGTTGCAAGTGAAAGTGCTTGACTTAGCCCATCTAGCCAAACCATTACAAATTATGAGATCAAATGTGCCACATAGAGTGATCAATTCTTCCCCAAAATGATTGCAGCCTTTAGCATCTTCGGATATTCTTTCCCATTGATGATTTCTTTCTTCTGTGAGCCAAATAGGGTTATCATTTACTTTGGAGCTGAAAATACTTGCTTGTCAATTTGCTGTCTTAGCATTGAAATCTCCAACAAGAAGAACATCCCCATGCTGCGAAAAAATAGCAACATCTTTCTTTAACGCAGCATAGGGGTCATTGTGATCTAAGCCACACTTTTTATAAGTTTTAGATACTTGTGGAGCAAAGTAACAGGCTGCAATCCTGATAAGAGTGTTATTTTCCACAATTTTGAGTCATATGAATTGTTTATTAGAATCAGTCTTTTCCAACTGAATGGCACGACCTTCCCTTTCTTTTACTAGAACCATTATACCTCCATAACCTTTACCATTTCCCACTACCTCATTCCACACTGCCATCTTCCAGTAGCCTTCAAACAATGGGGTCTTACATCCCTCATGCTCATGTGTCTCTATGAGACAAATAATGTCTTTGCCTTCCGCAATAGGTCCTAACCCAGGCCCACGTCTCCATGGATAACTTCTGCAATTCCAACAAACTAAACTTAAGGACGCCTGGGTTAAGTTTGATTGCTATTTGTTTTGATGTGAAAGACTTGAAGTTGAGTTATTATCGCTAAGCGTGATTGCTGATCTTGTTGTATCTCTGCATGCTAATGTGTTTGTTGTCACACTTTTGTTGCCTTCTTGCTGCCCTTCATTGGAGCAATAGCCAAACTGAGCAATAATTGCTTTTCCCTTGAACATCCAAGCTCTTTTGCCTTCATTTCTAGCTGTTCTAATTTTTTCCATTTCCATTCTTCTTTCTACTTGTTGTCTTATGGTTAAATCCTCCTTTATAACAAAACGAGAACCCCTCACGAGCTATTTTTTGTTAAGTAAATTTTGTTTGTCGCTAATGCTGGGCATGACTACCTTGATTGGCCTATTTCTCTCAGCTTGTGGTTTGCCAACCCTCCAAGTTTGACAGATTTGTCCTTGCCACAACAACACATCTTGTAGGAAATCCCTCGTTAAGTCAAGGGTATGTTCGCCTTCCCCATAATCTTTTATCATTTTGATAATTATATTGGATGCCCTACGCTGCCTTTCCTTGACCTCTCCGTCTTGTGTGTTCACACGAATCTTTGCCTCTTCTCTTGCCATATCAAGGTGTTTGCTGTTTTTGTCTCAAGTTTTGGTGACTTTTGAAAAACTTCTCCTCTCCTCTTCAACCCTTGCCTTTCCCAACGAATTAGTGTGAAAAATCGGTCTCTCCTTATAATGAGATGACTCGATATTTGTTGTGACCTTGTTTGTTTCCAATGTAGCATTCAGATTTTTCCATTCATCCTTCATGTTCTGCCATTCAAGCTTCCCTGCTAAAAGTGTTTCTTGCAGCATTGAGATTTGAGTTTTTAAAATGTTGTCATTATCTGCAAGAGTTTTATTTGCTGCAATTAACACCTGCATATTACGATAACTTTCTTGTTCCTTAGCCTCTAGGAATTCCAACCTCCTCTTGGCCCTCAATAGTTCTTGCACATAAAGATCTGAGCACCATGCGAGAGGTGTGGAGGTAGGGCTGTAAGTGACAGAATCAACAAAGTTGTTGCTACCACGCAAATGACTGTCACCATCTAAGTGTGGAGGGGGGTACATTTTGACAACATCTTTTTGTTTCTTCTCTGGTTTATGCAATCTCTGCTTGTGTTTCTGCTTTTCATGTGACCCTTTCAAGCGAGCAAGTCTACGTTTTAAAATGCCCTTGAACTGTTTAACGTTGACCCAAATATATTTCCCTGTCTTGCCGAGTGATGCCATTTTGACTTGACCTAAATGGTTAGTTTCAAAGTGCATCAGAATTTCTTGACTGTTTTTTACCAATGATATGGTTTGTTTTCCCAATGCTTGCATATCCACCGTTTGCTTTCCCATTGTTTGTGTATCCACAATTTGTTTTTCCATTGATCAAAGGAAAGAAGGATGAAACAAAACTAACAAGAGCAAATATATAAGACAAAAAAAAAAGTCAAAAAGTGCATCTGGAAACCCCTGGCTTAAAAGCCTACCCCTATCTTGCTGTGGGCTGAGACCAGCCGTTGTTTTTCCTTTGGAAACGAGCTTGTCTGAAATCTGAACCTGTCTAGTATTGTGTTTGCTGCCTAGTCCCACTGTGATGCTCTGGTGTGATGTCCTGGTCCCACTTGCCCTTACCTGCTTAGTGCCCTGTCTTTTCTGTCCTTATTTTTTCGAAAAAACACTCCAAAAAATCAATTACCGAGCCAAATTTTTCACCAAAAAACCAATAATCTGCCTCCAAATTAATCCTTTGCCTCCAACACGAGTGATATTGCCGCCTACTTATATTGCGCAAGGAAGGAAATCTTGCCAAGTCGAGTCGCGTCCACCTTATACTACTTCATGCGCACCTCTGCGTTCTCTGCGGGAATGCGTCCACCTACAATATTTTATTCCCTGCGTTCTCTGCGGGAAGGAAAACCAGAAATCTAAACCACTGCAACTTCCTAAATATCCAAACCACTGCAACTTTAAGAATAAAAATTGCAAGGGCTCAGAAACACAATTTCAGCCTTCGTGAAGTCTGAACATTGGATGAACTTACTCTCCATATGCGTTAGACGTCTTCACCGCCCGTTCACGCTTCATTCTATTATTCTTCTAATATATAGTAATTGATTTTCGATGAGTTAAACAATGTGGGATTAAATTTGCGCAGTCTGTCAAAAACCAAAATTGATTGAAACTGTTCAGCAATGTGTACAAGGGTTTGGTTTGCCTGCATGGAGTGTAGGTATGTAGACGTCAGTTCCGATTTGCAGTCCGCAGAGATTCAACCTCAGCTGCAGCCCGATCTGGTTATAAAAGAATAATTTGCAGCAGTAAATCAGGCCAGATGGACTGTGAATCATTCACCTGTTGTTGGAGGACATGCTACAAATCGAACTAGCACACTTGACAATTATAATTCACTAAAATACCATTGAAGAATAAAACCAGCAATTAGGTGTTATAAAATTCAACCCTGTTTTTAGTACAATTAATTTTATTTTTTCTATATTTAGTAGTTATTTTTATTGTAAATAATATAAGCTGTAAATTCATAGTTTTGAAATTGGTGATTAAGATATCTAGGGCAAAATACTAGTTTGAAATAGAAGATAATATGTGATGGCCTCTGCGCTAAGACAAAAGTATATGAATTCAGCAGTGTTCAGTCGTCATGAACAATTCAATAGATATCTTAGAGAATGTCATGTCTTCTGGAGGTTGTGGACAATGGATAGTAGTTTGATCTGGTCGGTCGCACAAATATGAGACTAGAAGATCAAGATTAGAGGGCAGAAGGAACCTGAAACCCTATGCGAAGGTTCCCCCTAAGCATGGAGACAGAAGCAATATCAAGCTTAACTCAAATTTGTTCTCCATTCTTCAGAAAGAACACAACACCCCCAAGAAGTCAATAGCAATGCAACCTCTAGCTTCAGATCTGGCAAAGTATCTGATTTAAAAACCTGGGAACAAGGTAGATGATTGCCTTATTTTGAATTTGCCAAGTCATTCAGTGGAACACATTGTGGAAATCTTTTCTCATTGATCTAGTACTAATGCTAAAAATTTGGAGTTTTTGCTCGATGTATTGGCCCAGTTATGGATATCTAGATGCTATAGTCGAAGGGATTATAAAGCTCTTAGGAAATCGCATGGACTTAATTATTATGGATATTTTCTTTACTTAGCTTGTGACAGTTTATATTTAAAATATAGTCTTCTTAAAGGAGAAACCCTAGTTTTCAATAGCTATTCATTCAAAGTTTTGGATTGGGGATGCCTTTCTGATCCAATGAATGCTAGAGATTTCAAAGTAGATCATAAATAATTTTGCCAAATCTTCCAATAGGGCTAACTATTAGGCAAACACTTAAACTTATAGGTAATACTCTAGAATCTTTTTTAGGATTTGTAAAAACTGATCTTAAGAGCTCCATTATAATTGTTATTATGAATGTTAACATATTAAAACATCAACAGTATTACCATTTCTATCGAACTTAGATTTGTCGAGGGTTCCTTCTAGGAAGATTTGATTCTTTGCAATCTTCCTTGTCTAGCTCCAAACTACTCAGTAAATGTTACCCATGCCCTCAATAATCAGGTAAACCTTAATGAGGATGGAGGAGGTTTCTATTTTCACATGGATGAAGAATGAGAAGAAGAAGAGATTAGGGATCCACCCCCATCTCTAATCAATAGTTGTTAGGACAGAGATCCCAATGGAGGAACAACCCTCCCCTTTTAATGCTAATATAGATTCAATGTGAATCTCCCCAGCTAAGGATCAAATTGCTCATGGTTTCAACTATGAATAGGGTACACCCAATATTAACATAGGTGATCAAAATGATATCGACATTCCTCCATGGGAGGAAACCACAGAGACCCCAAGTCAAGTCGAAAGAGGGGATAATATTTTAATAGAATCCCTAAATAATATGGTGGTTGATGATCTCATGAATCAATTTTTAGATAAAAAATCGAATGAAGAAGTCAGAAGACAAAAATATATTCTTATCAATTTGATTATAGAGAATGATGAGGAGTATGTGGAGGATACCCCCTGAGCTAAGATGATTGGATGGTTTTCTTAGATCAAGATATAGTGTCAAACAAGGAACATGATTCTCTAGGGCTTGCCTCCCATTAGCAAAGTCGAGCCAACTCGAATTGTTCCAAATCTGAAAGAAACATGGTCGTAAATCTCTTCAAGAGCTAAGATCTAGAAATAGAGTGACCCATGGGCAATCAAAATTAACAAATTTACTTTATGTCAGGAAAGGGAAGATCCTTCCCACAACATTATGAATATCTTAACTTGGAATGTTAGGGGCCTTAATGTCCCTAACAAACAACGTCTTCTAAAATGATGTATCTTGTTGACTAGAGATGATATCATCCTTATCCAAGAAACCAAATGAGATAAGGAACAAATGGATAAATTTAGAAGATCACTTGGTTGGAAGGAAATTAAGGACTCTCCAACAAAGGGTTCCTCAGAGGGCCTTACCATTTTGTGGGATCCTAGGAATGTTTCAATATCTTCCCTATAGTTTCAAAAGCATTGGATGTGTGGGCTAGTAAAGGGTATTAGATCTGATTTTCATTTTAGGATCTTCAATGATTATAGTCCAACAAGAAACCAAGATAAAGCAAGGGCATGGAAGGAAATATAAGATATAATTAGTCTAGGGGGTCAGATATTTCTATTTCAAAGGGAGATTTTAATGCTATCCTTAGAACTTTGGAGAAATGAGGTGGCAACATCTATCTTTCCTCAACATCCAAAGATTTTGCAAACTTTATCCATAGGGTTGGTCTAATGGAAATTGTATGCTCCCCAAACTCATCCACCTAGAATAATAGGAGGATGAGTTTTAGTAATATTGCTAAAAAACTTGATAGGCTCTTCATTCCTAGAGATTTATCTGCCTTCTTTATTTCATTCGTATATGAAATTAGATCAGTTTCAAGATCATACCACTTCCCTATTAAGCTTAAAATTATTGATGACAAAAGATCAAGTAACTATCCTTTTAAGTTTGAACAAAAATGGCTTAAGGATGAGAACTGCCTTAATTTGATTTAAGTAATGGTGGAAAGAGACCAATGCATTTGGATTCAAACATTTTTAGGTGGTTAGTAAGGTGAATATTATTAAACAAAAACTGAAAGAATGGAATTCAGATTTCTTTGGCAATATCTATGAGGATAAACTCACCCTGGAGGATAAATTGGAATCTCTCAACAACGAGGTTTTGGAGCATGGGACGGATTTACCCCAATTCCTTGAAGAGAAGAAAATATGTAGTAGTATGAAGATTTCCTAGATGAGGAGGAACTCTTTTGAAGGAAGAAGTCTAGGGAAACCTGGTTAGACACAGGGGACAAGAACACAAAGTTATTTCACAATAGTACCAAACAGAGGAGAATGATTAGCCGTATAACATCCATCAGAGGTGTTGAAGATCAAATTTGACATTCTTGGAAAGATATTAGCTCAAAAGCCATGTTAGATTATGGTAACATCTATACCAATATGGTAATCTCCAACCTTAGGGCTCAAAAGGATATTTTATCTTCTATTCCCAAACTTATCTGTGAAGAGAAAGACAAAAAGAAAATTTGCAAAAGATCACTAAGCGAGAAATTGAAACAACTCTAATTCTTATGAACCCATAACAATCTAGAAAAAAGTAGAATTCATTTCTTCTAAAATGCATAGAAATTTTTTTTTCAAGATCACCTATTTAAATGAGTCATTTTCTAAAATTATCAAACTATGATCGTGCCCTGGGCGAATTGGTAGTGTTGATGCTCCTTAGTCCTTGGCTCTTAGCCGAAGAGGTTTCAGACACGTGTGGCCCATATCATGTACTTACAACTTGTTTATGGATGAGCTCCATCAATTTTTTTAATATCAAACTATCAAATAACATCACAAATTATTGATCTAATGAAATTTAAATACATAAAAAGGCAATCATTTTGAGAAAAACGCAAAATATATGATAATAAAAAAAATCCTTCACCAATGATATAATGCAATCACAACATTAACCAAAAAGACTTATCTCATCGTATTCTCTTTTAAAGATATATGATTTATTAATCGAATAATATAAACTAACCTACTCGGCCAAACAATCCTTCAATGACCCGTAAATCAAGCACATGAGAAATGTATTTTCTTTAGATTTCCTATTTAATATTTTGCCCATGAAAATTTGTAGAAAGCAAACAAAAAGTGTGATGAAATGTACCCAGAATTTAATTCGTTCTATAGTTTTCAATATCTAGTATATGAATTTTCCAAGCTAATAACTCGATAATAAAAATTACGAAAAGCTAACAATTGGATAGTAAAAATTATACTTTGTAGAGCTTCTCTTGAATATGCTTTCAGATTGTACACTGCAATGGCTATGCAACCAGTTATTTATATATCTTATTGAGGGAAAATTGTTACATTTAGTTTGAAAGGCGAAAAGGAACAATGTTTGTCCCTGGATTCTCCTGTCAACTGTTTAGTTCATTGATTTTAGTCTTTGATTAGTGGTTTTTTTTTCAATTTTGAGGTTCTAATGTTTTTGTTTGTTGTTGTTTTTTTTCCCCTCTAGTTTCGTTTTTTTTTTAACATAGTTAATGAAGTTTGATTTGAATTTTGAATGTGGAGATAATTATGAATAATAGAATTTGATTTCAAATTTATAAAGAAAATTTGTGTAATTTGAAAAAAAAAAATTCAAAATTTAAGTTATATTAATAGTTCTTATTATAGTAGAAAATTATGGTAAGGGATGATAATTAAACATCATTAAAAAAACTTTCAATTATTGTTAAGTAAGAGATATTTTTTACAGCAAGTTAAATAATTGCTATGAGAAGTTCAATAAAATGTGACAATATGGTCACTATTAAAATTTAACTTGAAGTACTGGTCACTATAAAAATTTAACTCAAGTACTTTAGTAATTATTTTTGGAAAAATAGATAAGAGCTTACAACACAATGATAACTTGTGAGCCTTTGATTTGAAAGGTCTTCGATTTCAGTGTACTCTAACTTCACATAATAATTATACTTAATTTTAACAAATAATAATAACTAATATAAACTTCAACCCATTACCTATAAAAAAAACTTATTCACCCTTTTGCCATTGTAGAATGTCTATCAACATTAATAATATAAACTTCAACCCATTACCTATAAAAAAAACTTATTAGTTTGGGAAACTAGACTCATTCTATTAATTTTTACAATCTAAAAATTCTAAGACTCTAAAGTTTATAGAGATTTATTTTTATATTTAATTTATGTTTACCAATTACTATTTTGAAAAATATAATTTTTGCTAAAGATTAAAATATATTTTCAACTCAAAAAAGAAAAAAAATTGAAGCCGTAGATAAATATCAACTAATCGCAAAGTGTGCGAGTATAAAACGATCATTAGGTACTTTGACATGGCAGTATCTATAGAATTTCTCATTTCGTATCATGTGATATTTCATTGTCTATTAAATTTTTTAACTTTTGTTTTGACTTTAATTTTAAAATTTCTAACCACCCTTGATAAAACTCTGATGTTAAACCCTGGAATTGGATGGCAAAGCTAAGCTTGCCTAATTTCATAATTTTTTAATCAAAATTTATTTTGTCAAACAAACAGTCCTGTGGATAGAACCCGCAAAATTGTACTTCCAGTGGCCTCATTGAATTTTCTTTTCTTAATTCAAATTTAATGGATGCGGCTATCTTCATTGATTAATTTTCAAAAGATTAAAAACATCATGTATTTTTTGAAAATTTCAAGGTTTGATCTAGATGATTTAATTTGAAGCAACCCATTTTCAGTTTCTATATTCTGTAGTCTTGATTACTGAATATTTCATCGGCAAGAAAATTTACAAGATGAGTTGCACATTTAGCGCCCATTCTAATTTTGAATGTAGTATCGAACAAGAAGTTCCAAAGTTATTCTAATGACAGAAACTACGCTGCTCTGCTCTGTTTTTTGCGGGGGTTTAATGTTGTACAGATTTCTTTAACAGTTTCAATCGATTTCGATTTATCTACTAATAAGAGATTGCGAAACGTTAATCCCACATTGTTTGCTTTATATAAATAAAACTATTACATATTAAAAAATTTAACAATGAGAAAACATATCAAACAATGAGAAAATGCCATTTATTGTTTCAAAGTAAATTAAAGGCTTCCACACAAGGATCTAGATAGAAGGATATGCATGTATTGAAATACAAAATACAAGGTCTTGGAAACCTTAGGTGGTAAAATACCCTCAAAATCACCAACCTTATATATTTGCAAAATCACAAAAGCATAGTAATGGACAACAATATCTTTTTGGAATGTAAAATATTCATAAAAATATATTTTAACACCCCAAATATAGACTGATTGAACAAAAATCTATCTCAATGGGAACTCATGGTGACTAATAGATAGACAAAATAATTACATGCACATGTTGAAATGGTTGTTGGGTAATGGGCACAAATAATTTATTATATTTGCAAATTTTTATTTGATTTCACATATTGTTTATTGTACAACAAGATGCACCCTAAAAATTTCAGTATATTTTTTTAATGAATTCCATATTGAAATCACCGCTACATGCTAATATATAGAAAGGAAACCCAAAAACAATAGACATTAGCACAATATACTTTGCTCCAGTAACTATTTAATGGATAAAAGCACAAACCTGTGTCACCCTTTGACAAAGGAAAATGCTAACAAAAGTATAATTGTTCACCTTTAATGGCATAAAAGTGCTAGTATTATTTAGAATTTGAAAATGAAGTAAACTAATGAAATGTATAGAATTTTATGAATTTTAGGATTATAATTTTTAATAATTTATTGCAAAAAGAATTGATATATTTTCCTAATTTTCAAAGATAAATTTTTAGTTGTTGGAAAAACGTTGAAAAATTAGAGGTCTAACTCCCACCACAAAACTATATGGAAATAAACTTATTTCCATTTGATCTTAGACTATGTTATAGATAATACATATAGCTAGAACAATCCAAAATAAAAAAATTCTTTAGACCTATATTTTCTCTTTTATAACAATTCAAATTTTAACTCACCTGAAATCAATAGTTTTCGTCTCCCACCACATTTTTCAAAATAAATATATTCTAACCAAAAGAAAAATTATACATTCTGGAAGAGGACTCTCTACTTTAGAATGTCATATGATTTTTAATTTTTTTGGATATGATTTCATATTTTTTTCTTTCTCAAAAGTGACGTTTTCTCGAGTGTTAAAATACATACTGGTAGAATTTTTTAATTACAATATACTATATCTAATTAGAACACTATAAACTCTATAAAAGAATATTCTTCACATTGAGCTTTATAAAATGATGTTTATATGATATTAAAAAAATATCATTAAAAATAGTAAGAATTATTGAAACGTTAATTTTTTGAAATAATTTTATTTCTTTAGTAATTTGATACAAACTAGTATAAAGCATGCATTTAATAGATATTCCAAATTGAAAAAGTGTTAGACCATATATAACTAATGTAGGAGCATCTGGCATTAAAATAAAGAGAGCAAAAAAAACTAGAGGAGAGAGAAAGTGACAAAAATTAGAAGAAAAATAATAAAAATAAGAAAAAGAAGGGGAAAAAAAGAGAAAAGGGGAATTTCTCTTTTCAAGGTGCATAGGTGGCATAAATAGAAAATTAAATTAAAATGGTTGTCATTCCATTTATCGAGGTGTGTAGGTGGAATTTTAGAAGTTTGTGGACATTTCCTTAAATCATGCATTTAATATTGGTTGGGCCACATGATGGTTCTTAGTTGTATTTGGGTGGGAATTAAATATTTGTAATTACCTTTTATCCCACATTGGTTGTGTTTGTAACATCATGGGTGGTAAGTGCCTATTTAAGCAAGGCATATGAGCATTTCTAATCAAGCTTCAAGGTGTGATATCTTCTTAGAAGATTGGAGAGAAGGAGGAAGCAAAGGAGTGAGTTTTCCTGAGTTTGTGGATAGAGTATCGAATGTGAGGTAGTTTATAGCAGGATTGTGGTGGAGTTACAATTTTGTGAGAAGAGCTAGTGGCTATAGTTTAGAACCAAGGAGGTTGCTTGGTGGGCTTGCCAGCACAAGTTTAGATTTTCCTTGGAGGTTTCTACCAAAGTGTGGATTTGGACTAGCTATGGTTTGGATTGGATCTCAAGGGATCTTGCAAAACTTTTATTTTAATTGCTTTGTATTTGGCCGTAATCAAAAAGGCTTTACAACCTGACATATTGCATGTAACAGTTGTTTTATGAATAAAGAGTTGTGATTTGGTATCAGATCTTGCATCGTTGTTGTCTTTTCACTATGTGGCTATTTGTTGGGGGCTAGGATATCTCCTTTGGGGATTCTCCTACCTTACATTGCATCAAGTGCTATTAGAGCAAAGGTTGTTCTTGAGCATGTAGACAGATCACCAAAGTTGAGGCAGTTTGCACTAGGACCTTGGGAGGACATGTAGATGGATCTATGGTTATGAAGATGGAAGGTTGATCTTGTTCGAGAAGATTGATCTGTTGGTGATTGGTTGTAGAGGGTTTGTGAAAATCTTAGAAGATGGCTCCAAAAGGATTGGACCTTGGGATGATTGCAAATCTCTATGATATAGTGGAGAGGAGGATTATTGAGAGAATAACTCAGGTGGATGCTACTTTTTCTAAAAGAGTTGAGATACAGAAGAAGGAAGTCCTATGCTATTGGAGTTGGAGTCTACGAATTTGGAAGAGATTTGTATGGCCAGTTAGAAAACTTGTTTAAGAGAGAAGATGACATAGCAAGGTCAAGGTGGAAGAGGTTGGTTTTGTTGATCAATTTGTGGAGCCTAATGCAAAACCTACAGAGAAACTTGAGGTTGTTGGTGGGGGTATTCCTAACCTTGTTGATGTTGGGATGGAGATTGGTTCTTATGATTAGTTGGTTGAGTTTGACATGGAGAGTGCAGAGCACTCAATCATGGATGATCCAGTTGTTGTTGGTGGTGACTTGTATGTTGTAGAGCATCTTGTTGTGAGCAATGAGACCACTAGTGTTGTGAGTTTGGACTGTGTTGATGGAGATCTACATATTGTTGCTGATATGGAGTTTGTTGTTGTTGGTGTGGATTCACTAGTTGTTGATGTGGATGAGGATTTGTTGATGAAGCATTATGTTTAGTTTGTTCCTGGAAGTGAGCATGCTGATTGGATGGTTGAGATTCTAGTATTTGATAGAGTGATGTGGGTGTAGATGATTTGCATGTTGGTTTTCTTGTCCTTGTTGGAGTGGAAGCCTTTGGTGAAGATGAAGATGGTTGTAGATCTTGCATCAAAGTGTGGGACACACTTTTTTATCTACCTAGAGAGTTTGATGTAGGAGCATCTAGCATTAGAAAATAAAGAGAGAGAAAAATTGGAGGAGAGAGAAAGTGATGAAAATTAGAAGAAAAATAAGAAAAATAAATAAATAAACGAAAAAAAAGAGAAAAGAGGAATTTCTTTTTTTAAGGTGCATAGGTGGCATAAATAGAAAAATAAATAAAAATGATTGTCATTCCATTTATTGAGGTGTGTAGGTGGAATTCTAAAAGTTTGTGGATATTTTCTTAAATCATGCATTCAATATTTGTTGGGCCACATGGTGGTTCTTAGTTGTATTTGGGTGGGAATTAAATATTTGTTGTAAGGTATTTGTAATTACCTTCTATCCCACATTGGTTGTGTTTTTAACATCTTGGGTGGTAAGTGCCTATTTAAGCAAGGCATATGAGAATTTCTAATCAAGCTTCAAGGTGTGATATCTTCTTAGTAGAAGCTTGGAGAGAAGGAGGAAGAAAAGGAGTGAGTTTTCTTGAGTTTGTGGATAGAGCATCGAATGTGAGGTAGTTTACAATAAGATTGTGGTGGAGTTGCAATTTTGTGAGAAGAGCTAGTGGCTATGATTTAGAAACAAGTAGGTTGCTTGGTGGGCTTGTGAGCACAAGTTTAAATTTTCCTTGGAGGTTTCTACCATATTGTGAATTTGGACTAGCTAGGGTTTGGATTGGATCTTGAGGGATCTTGTGGAACTATTATTGTAATTTCTTTGTATTTGGTCATAACTGAGAAGGCCCTACAACCCAACACATTGCATGTAATAGTTATTTTATGAATAAAGAGTTATGATTTGGTATCAGGTCTTGCATCATTGTTTTTTTTTTGCTGTGTGCTTATTTGTTGGAGGCTAGAACATCTCCTTTGAGAATTCTCCTACCTTGCACTGCATTAATAACTTAGCTAGAATAAATTTATCTAGATCATATGTTTTAACAAGGTTAAGTTTTAGATAGAAATACTCAAATTCAGTCATTCTAATAAGTCAACCCAAAAGGTGGCACAAATTTGTACTTTTACCCTAAAATTTATACCCTTTCCTTGCCCATGAACTTATGATGATAAAAATTAGCACCAACCCCCATGCACCCCCCCCCCCACCAAAAAAAGAAAAAGAAAAAAAAAAGGTTATTTCTTTCAAATCTCTTACCATCCAAAATTGGAGGCTTGGATATTATTTTTTTATACAATGAAAAGGTAAGCATTTTGTATGAACGCCAACATTACAAGCATGTTTTCATTTCAAGAAATTAATGTGTCAATTCCATGTCTTTTGGTATTAGAAGTTCACATTGATTTTGAGTGTATATTATAGTGAGTATCATTAACTTGTGTTATGTGCTTCTTTGATAATAATCAAGCACTAGCTCAAATTTCTCTTTGTGGTGAAGAGAATTTTATTAAATCTTTAAAAAAAATTCTTCCCTTTTTCTTGACATATAGGGGAAGTGCACAAAGTTGTGGTACCAAAAGGGGGGTATAAGTGTTGATCTCTAAGTCTAAGTTGTCTATTAGTGTTTAACACTTAGTCATTTCCAAGGCATCATTGGTTAGTCATCACTACGACTATGTCATCTAGAGAAGGCTAAACTACAAAGGGTTTATTTGTATTCCATTACATGTCAAGCAATTCAAAGGTTGTCATACACCCCAATAGAGACTGAGCAAGCATACATGCAAAGTAAAATAGTGGAGACCAAGCTAATGGAAAAAGGATGACATATGGATCATTGATTATTATCTAGAACTTTCTATGATTATCTATTTAAGAGGGGTTCTAACCCTAAGATCAATGTGTAATAAAAGTGAGTGTGAAGGAGTGAACAAGTTCATAATAGAGTAAGGAAGGCTAAGTCTAAAAGGAGATCAAATAGAGCAACCTAGCAGTGAAGGACAAAATAGAGATATCAAATAAGGAGATTAGTTTGAGATTTTTAAGAGAAAGATCCATAAACATCTTTCAAAGAAAACTGTAGGATCAAGTACTAAATACATTTTGAAAAATTGAGTCAGAAAAAATCTCTTAATAGATTGGTTTTAACTAACCTATTTAAATCTCCTAAGATAGTCCCTACTTTGTTGTAAGTGTAAAATCCTTTAATCAAGGTAAGACCTAACTATCTTGGAAGATTTTAATAGAGAAGACCCCCCATAGGGTAGGTCATCAGGTATGATCAAATTGTAGCCCTAACAGTTAAAATTTGTTGTTGTAGTAGTAAAAATTTGTGGGTTTTATCCCCACCCCAGTTTTACCTTCATCTTAAAGTGTTAATGGGTTACCAAAATATTTTTGTTATGTTTTTATGTTTTCATTTATGTTATTCTTAGATATATTTCATTTTAGCATTACAAGTTTATATTTATATGGTGTGAGATCTAATATATGAGATGGATTAGGTGTAAATACAGTTAATTGTTTTATGAGTGAAAATTTTTATTGATCTTGATTCACTCACTCCCCCCTTCTTAGTATCTTGTTTCCCAATAAGACTTCCATTAATTGGTACCAGAGCTTAGTTATTTTGAAAAGAAATACAACAACTTGAGAGTATAGATCTTGGAAATGGAAGAATATAAATTGGGAAAGATCATTGAGAACCAGATGATTGAAGTCCATATCATATTGCAACAACTTGAAGGAGCAAAAGAGGAGGTAAGGAAATCCTTAAAGAAAAGGAAAAATATTTCCGTTCAGCAAAATGACACATTTTGCAAGGAAGTTGATACACAAGGATTTCTTAATAGTAGAAATAATGATGATAATGATGCAACAATAGTAGATCTATTGCAAAAGATCAACATTCTAATTAAAGAAGTTAAAGAACTCAAAAGAGAATAGGAAATTCAATTAGTAAGACTACGCGAAGTAACTGAACAAAAGAAGAAAGTAGGAGAAGAAAAAATCATGGCTAAAGAAGGCAAAATACAAATGACCACTCGACTTGAAGAAATATCAGTTGATTTGTAGAAGCTTACAAACAATCAGTTGGATATGATGAATTAGTTGTTACTTGTAAATTAGGACTTGAATAGAAAGGACATGGAGATTGCAAATCTAAGATCACAGAGTGACCAACTGAGGAATGAGTTAAGATCTAAGAAGGAACTTCTAGAAAGAATGAAAAAACCAAGTATTTAGCTGATAGATACTTTGAAGAACTGATGGGATCACCAAGGTCATTCAATGATATTTCTAGTCTAGGAGATATCAAGCACTCTTCATCTACTGAAGAATGAGAATCATCAAAGAGTAGATAGAAAAGAAATGCAAAATCCAAAGGAAAACCTACATGTCATTATTGTGGTAAAATTGGACACAATGGTAACATTTTTTAAAGAAAAAAAGATATGCAAAACCCTAAACCTAAGTTTATTGGTAACTATTTTGATTGCAAGAAACAAGGACATGAAGCACATGAATGTAATACCAAGACAAGTGATGTACCTAAAGCACTTATATATGAAGGACATTGTTATAACTATCATAAATATGGATAGAGAGCTCAAGAATGTAGATCTAAAGAAAATCTAGCTAGACATATAAGGGGAAAGCACATGCACCTAAGAAAGATAACTCATACAATTGGGATTACAACACATGGTATAATTTTCATTATTGTGGAGAGTATGGACACATTCTAGAGAATTGCATTAAGACAAATTTTAGAGGTAACTATAAGAAATTTTTGAATGGAAACCTAGTTTTTTTTAGTTCTCTCAAAGTTAGACATGTTATTAAGAACTACAGGACCCAAGCACTAGCACCAAATAGTGAAAGCAAAAAAGGAAAAGCGAAAGTTGAGATGAGTGTAAGGGTTTCATAATAGATGAAGATAATCAATCCATTGTCTCCCTCAAGGATTAATATATTTATTTTGAATACTACCTATTCCATCATGAATTAAACTTGAATTGTCAACCCAAGGACATAGGACTTGAAATGGGTCAGCACAATATGTGCACTAAGTTCCTTTAAGAGTCTTAACACCTATGCTACAAGAAAGTAAAATGCATGAAAGGAATCTATACTACTATAAAAAAATAGTAAACACTCTTGGACTAACAAAAAATAACTATAGAAAGCTTTGGAAAATGAATTTTAAACTAGCTAACAATTCAAAACATCCACCATGATCATTTTCCGCAAGTGCTGCGGGAACTTTCATAATAATAATGCTGCAAGACTAATGCACTAAATCTATCTTGAAAATAGGAAATTGTAGGGAATGAATCTACTCTACCTAAATCTATTCCACCTCCCAAGTGGGCCCCCTTGGTTCATTTCAACTAACTAAGAACACAACAAATATTCCAAAATCACTCTTTCATTAGAATCCTTCTTTGATTACATTGACTGAATAATTCATGAAGAAAAAGAGTAACTCCTGAGTCTTAAACTAGCATTCTCTATTTTCTCCACCTTTACTAAGATGACCCCCCTTCTATTATATAGAGGATTGAATACTTGTTGAAAACATGACATAGAAAGTCTTGAACAAACATTGCCAAAAAAGAAGGCAAAAGATCAACCATGACATAATACATTTATTAAGAAAAACAATATCAACTCATAGTAAATATAGAAAGTCAGGTCTTGCTAGATTTTTTGGAACAATAATTCCTCTACAAGCGTAGCTTATCCATAAGAATTGAACCATCCTTTTCTTGCCATGATTGGTCTCCATCATTCTTCTCCCTTTTAATGTAGTAATCACCACCTTTTACATCACTCTTCATTTCTTGAAGGTTAGAAACATTTGGAACACATATGCAAGATAAAATTCCTACTCTTATTCAAATATTAGAACATAGCTTAAAATACTTATATGAAATACTGCATTCTATGTATAATATTAAGAAAAGTATGTCATACACGCTACCCATAGGTTTAGTAAGTTCTAATTTTTTTGGCATAAGTTCGCAAGATATTTAAACATATGTTTTGGAAATGTCTTGCACAAAGCATAGATAATAAGTCCAAACAATAAAACCTATATCATAATTAAGACATTAATATGCCTCATCATTTGCCCTCCACTATGCAAATGCTTGTCCTCAAGCATTATACTTCTTTGCCATAGCTCTGAAATATCCCACTATAGTTTTCCCTTGCTTCTTAGTTTTGAAAGTGTAGAAGAATCCTCTGGTGTACTTCCAATGTTCACCTAGGTGCTCCTTAATCAATGGATCTAGTCTGGTAGCATTACTATCATAAAGAGGCCAAAGAAGGGTAGGAGCTTGAAAAGTCAATGACATCCATAATTCCTTTCTGATTTGTCTTCCCAATTTTAGATAATTAGCCACCCTATTAACAACTACCTCATAATTGACAAGGCTATGTGGTTCTCCCTTTTTGAAGGCTTTTGGCAATCAGTTCCATTGGTTTCTAAGCCTTGCAATAGCTCTTTGATGTGTAAAGTTTGGAAGTGTCTGGTACTCTCTATACACCTTTTCTCTTTTTGTAAACACTTTCTCTTTGATCTCTAGTTTTGATCTTCCATAGGTTAATCTAAACCAATCTCTTAGAAGGTCATGAGGCTTACATGATTTGCCTCGTAATTATAACAGTTTTGATTTCTCAAGATCTCTATAGGTATCTACCTGCCTATCATAATTTTTCTCATTATGCATCCAAGACATTAAAGCTCTGAGGGGAACATCTCCTACGTAAAGCAAAGGGTTCCACTTTGTCTCATGTAGAATTATGAAATTATGTAAGTAAAATTCACACAACAAATTCTTCTGCCATGAAGGAAAAGTCTGATACACATTGTAGAAATCTTTAGCATTTTTAAATTCACAACCTACATCCCTTATTGTCATCATCAGTTGAAATATCGGAAACTATTCCTTCAGACAAAGGGAATACACCCTAGGTGATGGCCAACAAGCCATCACCTAGTTAGCTAACTTTAAAGCTTTATTCATTTGTTGTTTCTATTTCTCAAGTTGCTCTTTTAGTGACTCAATTCCCTCATCTTTATCAAAGATTAATTTCTTCTTTTGGTTCCTTTCTTTCTTTCACAAGGCCTTTCAAAAAATGAAATGATTGTATAGACCAAATAATATAGATTGAATTGTTGATGAAGGAAATTCTTGAGCCATTGATTTCTTCTTTTTCTCCTTAGCAACTTGCTGAAAGTAATGGGTATACCAGGAGGATCTATAAGGTATGAGAGAAACATTAGAATATTTAGGGATTGGTGGCATGGTAGGTTGATCATTATTAAGGGATTTTTCTAGGATAATAGTGGGGTTTGACTGACACATTTCCTTACTCCCCTGTGGCATTTCATTAGTAGGCTCATTTTCATCTATTTCCACATTTGGGGGTTCCAACTATATAGGAGAGTCATCTAGAATATTCTTAACTACTGATTTTGTATGAGATTTTAAAATTGGAGCGTTTAGGTTTTAAGTGAGAATTGGGGATACTTGACCTCACATATAAGAGCTTCTATGCACAGGAATCTCTTTAGCTTCAACCATTTTGTGGGTCCACTTTGGTTTAGGCATGACTAGGGTAGACACTATAGGAGTGGTTGCTGCAAGAATAGACCTTTTTCTCTTTGTTACTTTAACATAAGGGTTTTGGACTTCCTTTCCAAATTAGGGTTCTCTTTACCAACCTTATGCTTGCTTTTGTCTCTTGAAGAGCTAGGTATATCACCTTCTGAAATAGGCTCAACAAGTTTATCAGAAGAGGGTAATGTTGGTTCTTTTTCTATTTTAGCTGGAATCTGACTAGGCTTTGCACTTTCTTCCTCATTCCCTAAATTTTATGGAATAGGGTTGGCTTGAGGCTACAAGCTTTTATATTCAACAAAGTTTGGCCATGATTTAGGGGAGGAATCCCTAAGAGGCCTTTCAACTAAAAGTTTGATGAGAAATAAAATTTGCATTTCCTTTTTGAGTTTCCTCAACACTAATACACAAGATATTATAAAGGTAATCAAGGACACTAACTTGAATGTTATGGCTTATACAACTAAGCAGCTTAAAATGGTGAGCATGCAAGTTTGAAAACCTACCTTCATAGGTTAAATACCTAATGATATGGGTTGCCAATTCTGGATATGGAGCTAAAAGAGAGAGTCTTTTACACCCTTGCTTTGAAATGTCCATTTGAGGGACACCCGGCCAAGAGAACTATGCCCAGGATGACTTGGCATCATGGTCATTCGGATAATACTCCCCATTAGTTGGTACTCCTATGAAATTTTCTATTTGCTCCTTAGTTGCAATTACTTTTAATCCCCATACTGTGGCTTCCCCTTCATCAAATGTTTCATAAACTCCATTGCTACTTCTTCATTGAGCTTAGTTAACTACAAGAAGTAGCCAAGCCATCCACAGGCATGAAATTGCCAAACTACTTTTATGTCTGCAAGTAAAATACTATGAAAAACTGGCTCATGTCTTTGTAACTGTCCTCCCATCTTCAAAATGCTTAGTCTCAAATTTCTCTATTCTCACTACCATGATAAGTTTTACTTCTACAAATACCATCTTCTCAAATTTTCAAATTAATTTTTTTCTGAGAAATGTCGATACCGCATTCTCTTAACAAGACTCCATTATGTTTTGCAGGTAAAATAATGATGCAATTCATTATGGGGGACATCAAGGTTTAACTAGAAGTGTTCTCATAATAAATCATAGTCCTTTTTTGGTCACATCTATCACAAAAGATCTTTCCCAAAATCATAATGAAAAGGTACAATAGATACAAAAAGATTTTAAAAATTAAAATCAAATAGCTACCAAAGTACAACCTATAATGTGGACATGACTAAGGTGACATGGAGATGATATTTAAAAATTAATACACTTTCTCTACCCCCCACTAAATTTTGACAAGTGTCCACATTTAAAAATTTTGGCACAAGAATGAGAAACTGGCTTAAGGCTTATATGATATATTTAATGTAGTATTATATATAAATATTGAAACTAATGTGCTAAAAATGAATAAAAAGTAAAAAAAATTGTACCTAAAATTTGAGAGCGGACTTCTACATGCAAACTAATGAGGTGGCAAAGTCTAATGATCATAGAAAAAGGCACTGGCAGTATGGTTTATTCAAAGTAGTAAAAATAGAATTTGTGGGTGACATGGGGTGTGAGTGGATGATAGATAAAGAAATGAGATGAGTTTATATGAAGAAAAGGAAAAATGAATGAAAGAATGGACCTAAGATTTATTTAGGTTTTATTATGAGTGCTCAGTGATGGTTTGTCATGGTATAGCTGCAAGAAGAAGGTTTTCACCTTCTACTGTAGGAACTGTGTCAACTAGGAAATTGTTTAGTTGGAATTGCTACACGAACTCATCTTTGGTTTGCAGTTTATGATAGAGGTGCAACCTATGGCCATTTACAAGAAATTTAAACTAGACAAGATTAGTGGTTGTTAGTTGGACTACTCTGTTGTTGAATACATACTGAATTTCATAAGGCCCTAGCCACCAAGTCTACAACTTCCCTAGATTCTCTTTGAAATGAGAATCATATAGGAGAGCATCTCCCACTTGAAATTGTTTATTATTGATATGTGCATCATGCCAGATCTTCCATTGCTATTGAATGATCTCTATTCTTTCCAATGCTATCTTTCACATTTCATCTAGTGAGTTCAAGTGGAGAAGTTTCTCTTGTTGTGTTGTAGGAAGACTAATATTGAATTCCATGGTAGTGTGCAATGTTTTATGTTCAAATTCAATAGGTAACATTACTACTTTTCCATACACAATTTCAAATGGAGTAAATCTAGTTGTTGTCTTCCATGTAGTTTAGTATGCCCATACAACTTTAGTTAACTTGCTACTCCAATCCTTCCTGTGTATTTGCACTATCTTGGTCACAATGGCTTTAATTTCTCTATTGGTGACCTCTGCTCGCCCATTTTCATAACGGTGATAAGGACTGGATTTCTAGTGCCTTATGTTGTATTCATTCATAACTTCAGTGATCAAGTTTGATGTGAACTGGATGCCTTGATCTATGACAAGTTCTCTAGGAACTCCACAGCATGTGAATATTTCTTGATATAAGAATTTAGCTACTTTCTCATCTCTTGAATTTTTCATAGCCTTGACCTCCACCCATTTGGTTAAATAATCCATGCATACTAAGATATAGTATTTTCCATTTGATGGTGAGTCAATTGGACCTATAAAGTCCATACCCCACTTGTCAAAGGGTCTTACAATAATCTATGGATTGAGCGGCATCTCATTTGACTTGGTTGGTTAGCCTGTCATGTAGCATTTTTCACACTTGGTGGTATAATATGTTGCATCCTTATGTAATGTTGGCCAATAATATCCAATTTAAATTACCTTTAGTGTTGTTCTTTTTCCTACAAAGTGGCCTCCACATGGTTCATTGTGACAGGCATATAGTACGTCATATATCTTATCCTCTTTAACACATCTCCTTATGACCTGATTTGGTCTAGTATAGAAGAGATTTTTATCTATCCATGAATAATGAAAACTTTTCTCTGCTAATTTCCTCCTGCCCTTGTGAGAGAAGTGTGGGGGCATTCTATTTGCAACAAGATAGTTTTCTATGTCTACATACCATGGTGTATGAGTTGCTATGTGAAACAAGTGCTCATCTGGAAAGGTATCTTCAATTGGAGTTGGATATTCATTAGAAAGGTGTAGTCAAGACAAATAATCAACAATGATGTTGGACTTTCCTAGCTTATCAATAATGGTAATATTAAACTCCTGCAACAAAAAGAGCCATCTTGCCAATCTACTGGTTACAATAGTTTTTTTCATTAAGTATCTTATATTGGAGTGGTTGGTATGAACAAAAATAGGATATCCAATTACATAATGTTAGAATTTTTTCAATGCATAGACTACAGCTAAAATTTCTTTCTCAGTTACTGTGTAATTTAATTTAGGACCATGTAGGCTTTTACTAATATAGTAGATTGTATTTTCAAGATTAGTAGGCTTTTGTCCTAATACAACACCTACAACATAATCTAATGGATCAAAATGGATATGAAATGGAATTGACCAATCTGGTCCCTTCAAAACTGGTGTCATGGTGAGGAGTTTCTTTAGCTATAGGAAGGCTTCATTACATGCAGGTGTCCAATTGAATTCAACTTCTTTAATCAACACTATATACAAAGGACTAGTTATTTTACTAAAATCTTTGATGAATGTCTATAATAGCTAGCATGACCTAAAAAAGATCTTACATCCTTTGGTTTTGTAGGTATGGGTTATGTTAAAATTACCTCTATCTTAATCGGATCCACTTGTATTCCTGTAGCTGATATAAAATGACCAAGCACCACTCCTTGCATGAGCATAAAACATTTCTCACTATTGAGTGATAGATTATGTTTTTTTTTGCTAAATAAGAACCTTTTCAAGATTTATTAAGGCTTCCTCAAAGGTGACTCCAAATGCTATGAAATCATCCATGTATATTTCCATGCAGTCATGCGATATATCAGCAAAAATACTGATCACAACTCTTTGAAATGTTGCAAGAGCATTACATAGGCCAAATGGAAAGAAAGAATATTTAAAAATACCCCATGGGAATGTAAATGTGGTTTTATCCTGATCTTCTAGAGCTATACTTATCTGATTACAACCACTATACCCATCTAGGAAAGAAAAATATTTCTTACTAGCCAGAGTGTCTAGAACTTGATCAATGAAAGGTAAAGGAAAGTGATCCTTCTTGGTTTCTTTATTCAATTCTCTAAAATCTACAAAGATCTACCATTTCCCTCCCTTTTTAGGTACTATAACTAGAGGTGAGACCCATCTACTATCAGATATAGGGTATATAAAACCAACATCAAGCAACTTTTGCAGATCAGTTTTAACTATTTCTCTAAGTGCTAGATTAATCCTCCTCTAGGGTTGATGGCGTGGAAAACACCCTTCATGATATATATTCTATGAGTGAATAATGTAGGAATTAACCCTTTAATATCCCCATAGTCCCATGGAAAAGCCTTTTCATGTTTTTGAAGAAGCTTTGTTAACTATTTCATCTATTTGGGAGGCAGTTTGTAATTTACATGGAGATTATGACCTTTTGACAACTCAATAGTAGTTATGAGATCAACCATAGTAGCTTCAAAGATTGGACTTGTATCTAGTTCACATGGTAAAAGTTGATGGATAATGTCTGGATCCTTAGGCAAAAATGATTCTCATTAAATTCCTCATATGTAGTTAGTTCCAACACAAAATTGTCAAATACATCCTTTTCTACCACACAAGTATTGTTAAGAATACTTTGAATTACTGAATCTTTCTCCTATAGCTTCAGAATTGATTGTATATGTAACATCATAAGCTATGCTATAGAGTTTAACTCTTCCTCTCCATCCCCTAAATATGGCCATACAGATGTGCTTAAATCTGGTTCAGGTTGTGCTGGAGGATACAAGTCAAATTTCTTTATTTCCTATCCATCTAATATGGTCATACTTCCTAACCTACAACTTATATTTTCATCAGCTATAGATAATCATGGTCATCCTAGAATGACAAGGTAATCAGTTAAATTGACTTTTGGGGACAAAATCATAAAATTTGCAAGGTACTCTAGAGAGTCTAGGGTTGTTACTATGTCCTCTATCATCCCATCAAGAGTGATAGTAGAACTATCTGCAAGTTGTAGAATTCTTTCGGGTAGCCCTTAATCCTTCTATATTCAACTTTTTTATAGTATCCTTAGTCATAATATTTGTAGCAATACCAAGGTCAATCAAAGCATTATAAATAGACTGACCATTTATAATCACATTCACAAGTGGTATTCTTGGGTTAGAATATTTAGGAATAATAAATTTTCCTAACATAATATTAGCCAATTGTCCTACAACATGGACTGTGGTTGGGTCCTTTTTCTTTCTCCTAGGCTTTTTTAGATAGGCTTCTCTAATGGCTTTGCCATAAATAGGAACATCTTTAATAGCCTAGAATAAAGAAATTTGGAAATGCATGTTCTTTAGCTAATCAATGATGTCAAAGGATTGTTCCTCTATTTGTGTAGGTTTACTTTGGATGAGCTTTTGTGGAAAAGGAGGTTCAACTGTTGTTTGGGTTTGAGCTGAGCTAGTTACGCTGGTTGGGTCAACCATTTGTGGCTAAGAAGTTGTGGGTTCTGATGCTATAGGAGTATTTGGTATTTCAATTATGAGAGGTGGTTTAGGTGTTGGTAGGGTTGTGCTAGATCTCAAAGTATATTTGCAACATTTAGAGAATAAGCAGGGTATTACTGAGCATTAGAAGAATACATGGGTTGTTGTGGCTATTGGTTATTTGGATTTGGCTATAGTTGTCGAGGGTCTTGCCACATACCTTGATGTGAGGCCCATGGTTAGTGTTGAGCAATGAAGAATACTTAATCATCCTCTCCTTCTATCTTGATGTATTTAGTTTTAAGATATTGGTTCTCCACTCTAGCAGCCAATTTACATTGATAATCTTTCTTCCAATTTTGAGGTCCAAAACTTGTAGGTGGTGGCATTAGTGTAGGTTTTTGGACTAGAGGTGGTAATTGTGGATTACCAATATTTTAGTTAGGCCATTGTGAAGGTCCTCTCCATTGGTTTGTAGACTGTCAATTCCCTTGGGGTGGTTGCCATTAGTTCTATTGATTCTACAATTGATTACTTTACTAGTTAGACCACTAGTTGTTTTTCTGGTTTGGCTAGGAAGGTTGGGAGTTTTGAGGAAATTGAGGCTATTTTGGATTGGGTTTCCAAGAATTATTCCAATTAGGTTGACTATATTATGGAGGACCTTGGGTACTATGGTTTTTCCACTGATTAAATATAGATTTGAATTTTGTAAAGGGTCTTGAGGCATACCTTGACATGAGGCCCATGGTTAGCATTGAGCAATGAAGAATACTTGGTCATCCTCTCCTTCTATCTTGATTTATTCAGTTGGAAGATGCTAGTTCTCCACACTAGCGACCAATTTACATTGATAATCTTTCTTCTACTTCTGGCAGTGTGGATAGTACTCAGCTAACTGCACTTTAGCCTCTGCATGCTTCTTCTTTGTAGTAATTGTGTCAAGATGTGTAGCAACATAGTTTACGATGTCCCTTTTGAAATTTGAAAGTAGATTAGATATATCAAGCTTTGAAATACCTTGACTGGTTCCTTTAGTGGCTATGGACTGGTGTCCTCTACCTTACTTCAGAGTTTACCTTGAGTAGTTAAGATAGATTTTCTTGAGGTCATCCCAAGAAGATTGATATACATCACCACCAGCCATCAGGTCTAGTACTTCAAGAAAATTATCATTCACCCCTCTCAAGAAGACTACTTTCTGTGAATCCTCTTCCAATACATGCTAGGAGTTTTTTTGCAGTGTATACAAGAAACATGAAACATAGTCTTCCAATGTTTCATCCTCCTTTTGTGATATTCTAAAGATATCATCTCCTCTTGAATCATCCACCTTGCAATATTCTTTGTATTTCTCTAGAAACAAAGTTTGTGTTTCATCCCAAGTACCTGTGACATTGGCTCCTAAGCCCATGAACCATCGTAAGGCTGATTCTTTCATTGTTGCTAGAAATAACTTGAGCTTATGGGCATTAGTGTTATAGTCAAAGCTATGATAGAGTATGTCAAACCCAAACAGGAAAGTATCAGGATCTTTGATTGCAAGGCCATAAAACTTTGGAAGAGCAGCTATGGGTATATTTTTGAGATTAACATTGGTTATGAGGCTTGGCAAAGGAAATGGAAAAGCACGTTGTGCCATTACTAGAGGTATTTGATTATGAGGTTGTTGGTGAAAAGGAACATTGGCTATGAGATTGTTAACAAGAGGTGGATTCAAACCAGCACTATCAAGAAAGCTAGCCAAAATATTAAAAAAAGGTCGAAGACCACTTGTATCCAATGGTTCTACTCTAGAGGAAGGTCCTTTAGGAAAAATAGGGCTTGCATTCTCAAAAGGCAACATAGCTTCTTCTTCAATTTCTTCATTCAAATTAACAGACTCCTATGGAAGAAATCTCCCATATTCATCTCCTTGTCTTCCTCTTTGATGCATGCAATTGAATTGGTGACTTGTTAATCAAACCCACAACTTTGCAATTTTTAGCTAAAAAACTAATCTAAAAATAAGGATTCATAAAGGTTCCTAGTTTGACACCAAAAATGTAAGGGTTTCATAATAGATGAAGATAATCACTCCATTTTCTCCCTTAAGGATACTATATCTATTCTGAAGACTACTTATTTAATCATGAATTACACTTGAATTGCAACCTAGGACATAGGACTTGAAATGGGTTAGCACAATATGTGCACTAAGTTCCCTTAAGAGTCTTAACACCTATGCTACAAGAAAGTAAAATGCATGAAAGGAATCTATACTATTGTGAAAAAACAATAATTACACTTGGACTAACAATAGATAACTGTAGAAAGCTTTGGAAAATGAATTCTAAACTAGTTAATAACTCAAAACATCCACCATGATCATTTTCCACAAGTGTTGTAGGAACTTTCATAGTAACAATGCTCCAGGACTAATACAGTAAATCTATCTTGAAAATAGGAAATTGCTGCAAGAAATGAATCTACTCTACCTAAATCTATTCCACCTTCCAAGTGGGCCCCCTTGGTTGGTTTCAACTAACTAAGAACACAATAAATATTGTAAAATCACTCTTTCATTAGAATCCTTCTTTGATTACAATGACTAAATAATTCATGAAGAAAAAGAGTAACTCTTGAGTCTTAAACTAGCATTGTCTATTTTCTCCTCCTTTACTAAGAGGATGCCCCTTCCATTATATAGAGGATTGAATACTTATTGAAAACATGACATAAAATGTCTTGAACAAACATTGCCAAAAAAGAAGGCAAATGATCAACCATGACATAGTACATTTATTAAGCAATAGAATATCAACTCATAGTAAATATAGCAAGTCAGGTCTTTCTAGATTTTCTGGAACATAATTCCTTTGTAGGTTTGGCTTATCTATAAGAACTAAACCAGGCTTTCCTTGCCATGATTAGTCTCCATCCTTCTTCTCCCTTTTAATGCAGTAATCACACATTTTGCATTGCTCTTCATTTCCTAAAGGTTAGAAACATTTGGAACACATATGCAAGATAACATTCCTACTACTGAACCAGGCTTTCCTTGCCATGATCAGTCTCCATCCTTCTTATCCCTTTTAATGCACTAATCACACCTTTTGCATTGCTCTTCATTTCCTAAAGGTTAGAAACATTTGGAACACATATGCAAGCTAACATTGCTACTCTTATTCAGATATTAGAACATAGCTTAAAATATTTATATGAAATACTACATTCTATGTATAATATTAAGAAAAGTATTTGATACATGCTACCCATAGTTTTAGTAAGTTCTAATTGTTTCTAGCATAAGTTTGCAAGATATTTAAAGAATTTTTTTGGAGATGTCTTTCAAAAAGCACAAAGAATAAGTCCAAACTATGAAAACAATATTAGAATTAAGACATTAGTATGCCTCATCACATAGGTCTTTTCAAATAATCCACCTTCCCTGAAAAATCCCTTTGTGGAGCCATATTTGAAACTTATCCTACTACAAATATAACTTCTCACTTTTCTAGAAGCCTAAAAGACTCACCCAATTTGTCTGTTTCTCCTTTGAAAATCTCTTAGCAGTATATCAAAACCTTTGGAAATTTTTTCCTTTAGCTCTAAAAATCCTTTCTCTAAGAGAATTTTGCAACCTTACCATTCAATAATGGAAAATTAAAATTCTTATTTCCAAATTAACTTTGCACAAAACAAAATTGATCAGAATTAATTTTTCAATAGTCATATTTTGTGGGACATTGTGAAATTTGAAATTCCACCATTGATCTTCAAGAATTAGATGACTTAGCTTGAAAACCAAATGACTATGTCAACAAGGCACTTCCCCACATTTTTTAAGGTTTGGGCACTTTCATATTGCAAGAAAGGACCCATCATCGATCTTCACAAGATTGATAATCATGAAAATCCTTGGAATTTTCTATGCCAACTTTCAATGTTTTGAGCCTACTGATATAATCACCCTCTAACTCAATGACCACATAGACCACTTAACCAATCACTATAAGCCATTTCAACATGAATTCTGACTCATCATGACTAGGCAACCTTTTGAGCGACCAGTGCCACTTGTCCACATGGAAACCAAACACTTCCCTACTTTAATTAAATATCAAACACTTTCATAAAGTGGTAAAGTGCTCTCCATCAATCTTCAAACAATTGATGGTCCCATAAAATTTTCCCTGTTAACAATCTATTCAGTAGAAGCAACCAATGACATGAGCTACTTTTTATAACATTATCTAAAAATTTCCAACTATTCCAACACTATTTGAAACTGGGGGCCCATGACCTCACCAAGTACACATGTCACCAGGGTGCTTTCGTACATTTCATAAACCTTGAACATCTTCACATTATGGGGAAGTGCTCATAGAAGATCTTCACAAGATTGATGGTGTGATATTGTATCGCTTAAAAGTAATCTTGCTACTCAGTTTGACTAATGAAATAGCCCAAATTTTCCAACGTGTGCTGACAACCATTTGACAATTCTGAACCTATTCTGACACACCCAATTTTTGTAGCTCATTAAGGAACTATCGCCACCAAAGGGTACATGTCATGCATGCACTTTCCTATATTTGCTAAAGGTCGAGCAATTTTATAATGTCAGAAAGAACTCATTGGTTATCTTTCCTTAATCAACAACTCGCAAAAGTAAACCCTATAGGGGTTAAAAATACTTCAAAGAACAACAAAGAATTAACATAGGGTTAAAACCATGATTACAACAAGGGTTAATGAGAAAAGAATATATTTATTTAGGAAAGTGATTAAAATAAATATGGGAAAAGGTAGAATAAGGCCTTAAGAAGATAAGCTTCCTACACAAATTTAAAATAATAATTTCCTAAGTCCTTGAAAACTAGGGTAAAATAGTAAGGGTTTCATGAAATTTTAATAATTTCATCTAGGGTTTTTAACACATGTTACCTATAAAACATAAACCGATTGGTTCTTTCACTATGGAATGTAACAAAATTATGCAAGGTGAAAAACTAGGCCAACAAGAAGCATCAAAGCTATAGCCAAATAATGGATAGTAAAAAAGATTACATTTTTTTACAAGAAAAATAGATACATAGATCCCTTGAGGCACATTGAAATATAGAGTTCAATATCCAAAGCATAGGAGGGTTTTTAATGCACAATACCAAGTTTTCAACTTCCAGGTACATGGGCCTTCAAAGAAAAATTCTCAAGGAGATGCATAATTTAGAGAAGATATGTTATTCCAGAGCCCAATGTTACTCCAATTATCACAATCACATTAGGACTACAGATTGAAGGAAGCTTTGTTCACAAAACCTTGCCACTGCCTCACAAACCAGAGCAATTTTTAGAAAAAAAGTTTAATGCAAAATGATCAACATTAGGGTTTTTTCCCCTTTTTATCATAAGAGCCCTAAAATGTATCAAATCCAATCTAAAGAATTTTGGGTCCAACCATTAGAAAGGATATATCATTCTTTCAAACTCTTTATCTTATTAGGTTTCTAAATTTTGTGTATATGTTTTGTAATCTTTAGCATAAATATCACCTAACATATATAGATAATTTAAGATCTAATTTTTTATTATATTTATTGAGATACTTTTAAAAAAAAAATTTAATGTCATTACTAAATAAATGTTAGGAAAAAATTATATTTCACTTTATTTCAAATAATCACGTTGATTATTGTGAATAAATTAATAATAATTAATATAATAATGGATAATAATTTCACTTGCATAAAATTATTGTAAAATTAATAATATCAAGTGTTAAAATTATAAAATACTTGATATTTATTAATTATTTTGAAATGCAAGATGAGAGAGATATGATCACTTAAGTCACAACTATTTTTGAAGACTTAAAGTGACTTACGCTTGAGCAAGGAGTTCTATTTTTCAGCCAAGATAGACTATTTAAGTTAACTACACGTCATAGAGAGTTTTTTTTCAATTGGAGGACAATTTGACTTCTTCATGGATTTACAGAGCACTTAAGTGTTATTTTTGGTGAGTTATTGAGCTGTTGAGGCTATATATGTAGGTAGTTATCTTTGGGAGGTCTTTTTAGGCATCTTTTACATGTTTTTTTAGAAAATTTATGTATGATATTTTTTGCCTAATTATCAAATCTAACCTAGGGTTTTTGCATGATTTTTGAAGAGATAGAGCCATACTTCAATTTTCTATTAGTTGGACAAGTTCTTGAGGGCAAATTTGATGGGTTTCTTGATAGATTGGAGTAGTTTTGAGGCATTTTTTTCATGCATATTTCTGATATCTGAGTTAGGGTTTTGAGCTCTATTTTTAGTACATTCACCTAATTATGAGCTCTCTTCTTTCCTACTCATTTTTTTTGCACATTATGAATTTTGAGTTGATTATAGGAGCACTTTGTAGCAGAGATTTTTTCAGCATTGATTATATAGATTCAACAGTTCCTTCTTATTGATTCTTGTTTGCAATATTGTAGGTCCTTTGCTTTTATGTTGTGTTCATCCTTCATTCAAGCTATATTCCTTATTGCATGTTTGAATCTTGATACTTGTAATTGTAGGTCTTTAATTGTGTCCTTATTTTGTTTTGTAGAAAATTGGTAAAGCCTAGGTTTTCATTTCAAAAAAAGAGATTATGGGTCCTTGCATAGAAATGCTTTTGTAATTGCATACTTGTTTGGGTATTGTGAATCATTTATATTGTGGGTAATTTGTGTTAATTCAATTAATGTTACATACAACTCATTAGTGTATCACCTCATTTAGGTTTAGTATTCATTATTTTCATTCACTTCTCATCCCTTTTCTAGCATATAATTAAGTTTTTAGGTGATTAGTATATAGGAACCAACCTATCTCTCGAAGATTCATCTCTCATTTTAGGACAACCCAACACCCGAGAGAGTTTCCATGTTTCAACAGGATAGCTAGATTTTGCATCTCACTATAAGTGAAATCCTGATTAAAAATAGGAATAACTAGGGTATTTGGTCACTTATAAGGCCCTATGAATCCTAACTAAAGTCCTAGAATACACCTACAAATACTATTTTCTCAAAACTTGAAAAATAACAAAATTACTCAAAAGTTGTAAAGTTGCTTGAACAACTTTTGTAATTTTTGCAAGAAAGTTGAAAATGAAGGTTTGGGTGGTTGCAACCACCCATGCTTGGGTATTTGAGCATGGGATGCATATTTTTGAAGGTCAAAATGATTTTCATTTGGATACCACATGTGTGAGAAGACTATATAGACATTTTCCTCCGTTTTTCATTATTTTTGTAGAGTTTTATGCCCTTGCATGACTGTGTAGGGATAGGGATGCTTGATCAAACTTCATGAACTTATACTTTATTGTCTTATCTTTTTTTTTTATACTGAAACTTGTTCTCAAGTTGTGAGGTTGAAGAATTGTTGAAGTTTTACAAGTGATTGGTCTGTAATTTCCATTCATAGGGTTGCTGACACAAAAATGGCTCTTTCTTGATTGTCCATAGTGGAAAATGTATAAAGCCTTGTGGGATGATAGGTTAGACCTTGTAAATACTAATTTTTTCTTTCTTTTTCATTTTTGTGACTAATCTTCTAGGTGTGAAATGAAGCCCTAGGTTAACTGTTGGGAGTAGGTGAGCTAGGACAGTAAGAAGAAACATTTATAGAGCACACCCATGTTCTGACATGGCCAATCTAATGGCATGGTGATGGGGAGATTCTTCACTTAAGATATTTCTTTCTCTACAAAGTCTACTCCTAGACTACTTAGGGCTACTATTCCAAACCCCAACCTAGAGGACTCCTTTCCAACCCCCTTTTACCAAGAAACTCTCCCAAAAATTCAAGTTTCCATTTTCTACCTTCAGTTCACCAATAATACAATTTTAGACCTAGTGTGCCAAAACTCCACCAAATGTACCTAAAGGGCCAAAATCAATTTTATACCATATTTCCATCGTTCTTACCACATTTCATGACATTCTACATCATTTTGGTAATTCTACCATACCCACAACTCCAAATTGTTGTGTTTGCCCTTGTAGCCCTAAAATCCCCTATTAGCCCTCCTAAAAACAAGGAATTAGTTATAACTCCTAAAAATCCATAACAATTCCACTTGGTGTCTTTAATAATTTTATTCCTAATGACTTAATCTTGAAAAATTATTAATAATTTTAATAATTTTTAGTTCTAAGGTCTCTTTGGTGACCATATAGTATGGCTCTAGAAAACCCTTATTTCAAGGGTTTCAAAGGCAACGACAATGAAAATTTCATAAATTGCTCCACACTCCACATCTAGCATCCTCCTTTATGTTATGGACTCCTAGTATTCTACTCCTTCATTTTCTAAACAAGATTGGCATGTGTCAATCCTCTGTTCTTACAGAGACCCCCTTACAAGCTTTCATTACACCTTGCTAATATTTTCTTGCTTGCCTAGGGCTCGCTTGTAAAATTGGTATTTACATAGTGTACAAAGGTCATTTCATGATTCCCAAAGGACATGGATTTTCAACCATAGGAAGTCAAGCCTCAACTATAACTATTGCTGATACACAAACTAGATAACAAGAATGTAAAACCTAATTAATTTTCAAAATTCTATCAAATGAATGGTCAAGAAAAACAAAAAAGTATGAAACAAATCAAAATATGATCCCAAGTCACTATTCCATCCAAAATAGTAAGCTATTAAATCCAACTTCTCTACTCAATCCTTCAAATCACAATTTTGATCACAAAAATGCACCACATACAGGTGTTGTCCATACAGGTGTGTGTCTAACCCTTGGAAATGAGTTGGAAAATGTTTAAATAGGATCCCTCTTCCATCTTGTCCTTTGGTTCAAGCCATAACTACCCATGAATTTCTTTCTTTGAAACTATGCAAAAAGTTGTTATGTAATTTTGTAAAAATTGCAATATGCAATTTTGTAAAACTTGCAAAGTTATCAATGAGTAACTTTTTGATAAGTTTTGAAGTTGAGCATTCAAAATTGATAAATTTGTTATAAAACCTTTTAAAATGAGCCTAAAACACCTAAGGACCACTTTTGAACATATCTTTCCCCTTTTTAGGCCTTTTTCCATATTTTGCCTATTAGGACCTAATTGACAAAATTTGACTCACTCTCCAAATCCTACCTACCCATGTCTCCTAAACTTATCTTAAGACTTTATTTTTAGTCCTTATTTCCTCAATGGTTGGTTATACCATTTACAAATGAAAAATAAGTTAGGGTTTCCCCTTTACCCCTAGGTGCTCCTCGACCATTCTCCCCTTGCAAGCAGAAGTCTAAGGTACTATTAGAGAGAGGAATTCTTGGCTGATTCCATTCTTCTTGAAATCACTCTCAAAAATTCAAGTGGCCTTAACCTTAGATGAATCCAAGCATTTGAATATATGTTTGTTATAAACATTGTTCCTTGTACTCTTGTTCACTCTAGAATCCAAAATCCTTTCCACCTATGGTTGCTTCTTTTCACATACTTGCAGGTTTGAGATATCCTTTCTTAGGTCTTCTTGATACTCTACTTCATCTACCTTTGGACCTTTTTAAGGTATTAGGTCTTTGAAATTAAATATTGGATAGATAGCCATGTCCTTGGGTAGGTCTACTTTGTAGGCATTAGGTCCATACTTTTTAAGTACCTTGCATGGCCCAATCCTCTTCATTTGCAACTTACCAGGGCTGCCCTTTTATAACCTAGCTTTGTTCAAGTATACCATCACCCAATATCTGACTTGAAATTTAAATTCTCTTCTCTCCTCATCCTTCTTCTCCTTCAATTTTTGATTTTCCTCCATCAAGGTCTTCTTAACTTGATCATGCACTCATTTCATGCACTAAACAAAATCATCAACATGCCCACTGATGTTGTCCTATGTTGGTAGGCCTCTTAAATCCATTATGCCCCTTGGATGAGTGCCATACAATACTTGAAAAGGGCTTAACCCCTTTGTTCTTTTCTTACTATCATTGTAGGCAAATTCTTCCTGAGGAATGACTTGCTCCTAACTTTTTCCATACTCCTTGGCAAGACACCTTAATAGGTTTCCTAGGACCTTGTTGATGATCTCTATCTACCCATCTATTTAGGGATGGTAGGAAGAACTATGAGCTAGGTTTGTTCCCAGCCTCTTCCATAGGGTCTTCCAAAAGTGCCCCATAAATTTGACATCTCTGCCAGCAACTATGCTCATTGGTAAACCACGTATTCTGACCACCTCCTTGAAGAATAGATTGGCTATATTACGTACATCATGTGTTGTGTTGCATGGGATGAAATGGCTCATCTTGTTGAACCTATATACCACCACAAAAACACTATCTAACCCTATCCTAGTTCTTGGTAATCCCACTATGAAGGCCATGATGATGCATTCCCAAGGTCTATTAGGAATGGGTAGAGGTTGGTAGAGTCCTCCATTTGATGAAGTATCCTTTTCCTTCTAACATATTCCACACTATTCCACATACGTCATTACATCCCTTTGCATCTTGGGCTAGTAATAAAAGCTTTCCGCATGAGCTAAGGTCTTGTTAAGGCCAAAATGCTGATCCATGATCCCATTGTGCTTCTCTTGTATGATATTTTCTCTCATAGATCCCCTTGGGTTGCACAACTACTTCAACAATAATTCATTTTGCAAGTTATATTCAAAAAATTTACTATAGAAATGATTCTCAAAGTCTATACATACCTTGTAGGCCTTTGAAAAATCAGTGTCCTCCTCATATATGTCCTTGAATCTATCAAATCCTATGCTTTGCATCTTGACCTCTAATACTATTAGCAACCACTTGCTCAAGGCATCTGCCACCTTGTTGTTTGTTCTCTTTTTGTTCTTGATGGTGAAAGTGTAGGACTACAAGAACTCTATCCATTTAATGTGCCTCAAACTTAGTTTCTCATGTGAGTTGATAATTATTAGGGCTTGATTATCTATGAAGACAAAAAACTCCATGGGAAATAGGTAATTCCTCCACTTCTTGAGGGCCTAGACAAGTACATAGAGCTCCAGATCATATGTCAAATACCTTGTTTTAGCTTCATTAAGCCATTCACTAAAAAATGTCATTGGTGTACCTTCTTGGCTTAAAACTACCCCAACTACATTTTTACTAGCATCACATTCGACCACAAATGGCTTCTCAAAACTAGGTAAAACCAATTTTGGCTGAGTTGCGACTTCCTTCTTCAACCTCTCAAAACTTGCATTTGTGGCATTGGTCCATGCAAACTTGGTCGGGTGCATAAATTTTAATAAACGTCCTCACAAACTTCCTATAGAAATGTGCTAGGCCATGAAAACTTCTAACCTCAATAGTAGATCTAGGAGTAGGCCAACTCAAGATTTCCTCCACCTTGTCTTTGTCTATTTTTAGATTCCCTTTGGATACTGCAAAACCCAAATACACTAGCTTCTCCTTCATGAACTCTCTCTTCTCAAGGTTCACTATCAAATTTTCCTCTTGAAGCTTCCTCAACACCATTTCTTGGTACTTCATATGTTCCTCCTTTGTCTTTCTCAAGATGAGGATGTTATCTAGGTACACAACCACAAATACTCCTATGTAGTCTTTCAAAACCTCAATCATGACTCTCATGAAGGTACTTGGTACATTGCTAAGACCAAATGGCATTACCAACCAATCATAGAGATCCTCAATAGTCTTAAATTAAAAGACTTCCATTCATCAACCTCCTTCATCCTAATTTGATAATAACCACTCTTGAGATCAATTTTGGAAAAGTACCTAGCCCCACCTAGACAATCCATTAGATCCTCTATCCTAAGAATATGAAATCTATATCTAATTGTGATTCTATTGATTTCACTAGAATCAATGCACATTCTCCACTTAGTTACCCTTTTAGGTGCTAGGACAACTAGTACTGCACATGGACTAATTCTCTTTCTAATCAGCCCCTGATCAAGCAACTCTTGGACTTGCCTTGCAATATGTTTATTCTACTCTAGAGTCATCTTGTATGCAACTTTGTTTGGTAGTGATGCTCCTAGTACAAATTCAATTTGATGACTTATGGCTCTCTTTGGAAGTAACATTGGTGGTTCTCCATCAAAAATTATATCTATAAACTGATCCAATAGGTTTTGTACCTCTATGGATATAGGTGTTTGTGAAGATGGCTTCTCCTCCTTGGGTTTCATTGTAATGGCATACCCTACTCCTTAACCTTCCTTCAGGCCCTTGAGGAACTCTTTCCCACTAATCAATAGTATATTGGCAATAGCCTTCTCCACCTTATCTTCATCCACTATGGACTATATCCTATAGGTGATCCCATCCTTCTTGAAAGAATACTTGTTTTCCTTCCCATGATGCACTATCACCTTGTCATACTACCAAGGCCTTCCTAATAGTAGATGGAAAGCATCCATGGGAAATACATCACATAGGATCTTGTCTTTATACTTACTAATAGTGATGTCTACCCATACTTATTCATTCACTAGAATATTCTGTCCCTTGTTCAACCAAGTCACCCTATAAGGAGACACATGGGGAACCTTTTTCAAACCAAGCTTTTGTACTACTATCTTTGACAAGACTTTGTTAGTAGACCCTGAGTCTATGATCACTTCACATACCTTACCTAGTATCTTGCATGTAGTTTTGAATAGTGCTCTTCTCTGCTTAGGTTCCTCTTTTACTCGATCCTTAACCAATACTCTCCTCAACATGAGGTTTACACCCTTCTCTAAGTCAAGGTCCACTTCTCGTACTTTTTGATTATCTTCCTCTTGGATATAGGTGATATTCTTCTCTCCATAGGAGGATGATACCTTCTTTGGACATATAAAGGTAGGGTGGCCTAAGTTGCCATAGTTGTAACACTTCATATTGTTGAAGTGTGAGCCTCTGTTGTTGTTCCCATAGCTTCCTCTACCACCATTGTTGAATCCTCTTCCTCTACTAGAGCCTCCCCTTTGACTAGTCTCACTAGCCCGCTCATTCCATTTGGAATCCACATAGCCACTCTGCTCATTGGTCCTGACTAGAACCTCCTCTTGAGCCACATCTAAAGTCTTTACCTCTACCTCTATTTTTGGTATTTGAGTCACCTTTCTTCCTCAACTTATCTTCCACTTTCCTATCCATTTGGAAATAGCTCTACAATGTGGTGACACTAAACAAGCTCAAGTCATCCTAAATAGACCACTTAAGGCATTTAAGTACCTTTCCACCTTGATTCTCTGTGCCTCATGTACCCTTGACCTTAGAGCCAACTTTTTAAACTCCTCAATATTAAGATCCTTCTTCTTATGATTCTACATTTGTTGGTGAATTTGAATCTCATAGTCTTCTGGAAAATAGTTCTCCTTTATCTTTGCTACCATAGACTTCCATTTGGCTATTGGTTTCTTCCCTTCAATCTCTCTTTCCTCTTTCACAAACATCCACCAAGTTAGTGCTTGACCTTTCAATCTAGATTTTTCAAATCTCACCTTTTGGGCCTCTATTTTCCCCTCACACTCAAAGTAATTTTCAATGCTCTCAATCCATTCTAGGACCACCTCTGCATCCATCTTTCCATGGAATAGTGAGACATTTTCTAGGCTCTTTCCTCCAAAGGCCTTGAGGGCTTTGAGGAATGGCCCTTTTTCACCAAGTGGAGGATTTGGTTTTGGTATTTCATCCTCCAAACTCACCTTCTCTTTGTCTCTTCTGAAGTCTTTATCTTCCTTAGCTTGGGTTGCATCTTCCATCTCCTTTAACTTATCTTTCATCTAGTTTATGGCCTCATAAAGGATCCTAGTTTTCTCTTCCATGAGCTTATTTTTCTCATCTATGTCCTTTTAAAACTCTACATTAGTAACCATCCTTGAAGATCCACTTGACTTAGTGGAATACAACATACTACTAGAAGCCACAATCTTATGGCTTTGATACCACTTTGATGGGGAGTTTCTTCACTTTAGAGATTTCTTGCTATACCAAGGCTACTCCTAGCATACTTAGGGTTAATATTCCAAACCCTAACCTAGATAACTCCTTCAAAAATCCTGTTTTACCAAGAAACTCCCCAAATAATTCAAGTTTCCATCGTCTACCTTCATTTCACCAAAATCTACTTTTTGACCTAGTGTGCCAAAGCTTCACCAAATGTACCTAAAGGGAAAAAATAAAGTTTAGACCATATTTCCTTTGTTCTTCCCACATTTCATGACATTCTTCATCATTTTTGTAAGTCTATCATACCCACAACTCCATATTTCTATGTTTTCTCTCGTAGCCCTAGGAACCCCTATTAGCCCTCCTAAAAACAAGGAACTAGCTAGAACTCCTAAAAACCCTTAACAAGGCCACTTAGTGTCTTCAAGAATTTTATTCCTGATGACCTAAGCTTGAATATTTTTTAGATCTTAGCTCTTTGTGCTGATCATATAATACAACTAGATAGAAAACCCTTATCTTAAGGGTTTCAAAGGCAATGACAATGAAACTTTCACAAATTGCTCCACACTCCACATCTAGCCTCCTTTGTATTATGGACCCATATTATTCTACTCCTTCATTTTCTAAATAATAGTGGCATGTTCCAATCCTCTATTCTCACAAAAACCCCATTACGAGCTTTGATTGCACCTTGCTTAGCTTTTCTTGCTTACCTAGGGCTCACTTGTCAAACTAGTTATTTGACTGCCACAAACTCCAAAACTAGTATTTACATAGTGTATAAAAGTCATTTCTTGATTCCAAAATTCCATGTATTTTAAACCATGTGAAGTCAAGTCTCATCCATAATTATTGTCGATACACAAACTAGACAATGGGAATGTAAAACCTAATTAATTAAAAAACCCCTATCAAATGAATCCTTAAGACTAAAAAAAGTATACAAAGAATCAACACATGATCCCAAGTCACTATTCCATCCAAAAAGGTAAGATATTCAATCCAACTTCTCTACCCAATCATTCAAATCACATTTATGATCACAAAAATGCTCCACATAAAAGTGTTGTCCATATAGGTGTATGTCTAACCCTTGGAAATGAGTTGGAAAATGTTTGAATAGGCTCCCTCTTATATCTTGGTCTTTGGTTTGAACCATAACTACCCATGTAGTTCTTTGTTCAAAACTTTGAAAAAAGTTGCTATGCAATTTTGTAAAGATTGGAAAGTTGTCAATGAGCAACTTTTTGACAACTTTGGCAATTTTGCAAGTTGAGCCTTCAAACTTGACTAGTCTGTTATCAAACCTTATAAAATGAATCTAAAATACCTAAGGACAACTTTTGAACACATCTTGCCCATTTTTAGGTCTTTTTCCAAATTTTTCCTTATTGAGCAATTTCTAAGCAATTTTTTCCTATCAAGGCCTAATTGACAAAAATTGACTCACACTCCAAATCCTACCTATCCATGTCTCCTAAACTTATCTTGGTAATTATTTCTAGTCCTTATTTCCTCAATGATTGGGTAGACTATTTACAAACCAAAAATGAGTTAGGGTTTCACCTTTACCCCTAGGTTCTCCTGCACCACATGGTTAGAAGCCCTAGGGTGTTGTCTTAATGAAACAAGTGGATGTGGGGGTTGTTGTGAACTTTGAAGGGTTATAGAGTTCTCTTTGTGAAAACTGGTCTAGAGGCCTAAAAGATAGCATAAAAACTAGGGCTTGAGAGTGAACAGGGTTGTGGATGATTTGAGACCCTATAATTTGGGATTCTAGAAGTGATAGGTGATAGATTTCAGAATCATATAGCCTTCCACAGGGTTATGTGGAATAAATTGGGTAATTGATTAAAATAGTGAGACTAGACCTAATGCAATTAGGCCTAATTAGCCTTATTTGTGGATAGTGACATTTTGGTGATTGTTAATGTGACCAGACGTGCCACTTAGGTTGAGAAGGATATGAAAGATATCTATAACATCATGAAGTGCCTAGGAATGGTGGGAGTAGGATCCTAAGCAAGGGTTTAGAGTTCCATGGGAAGGAAGGGCTAGTAGGACTAATTCCTTAAACAAGCAAGTCTAATTTCTAAACATCATTCCAACTACACTGGGAGGAAAGTTGGGAAAGGGGTCTTGGAGGCCAAGATTGGTGGAAAGAGCAAGGAAGAAAGGATGGTTCAAGGATTAAACTATAACTAGAATTTGTTAAGTGCAAGACCCCTAGACCCTCTACATCAGTTAGTCATCATTTGAGAAAGGGGAGATTTATGAGACAAAATTTTGTTCAATTCAACATAAATTATAGTACTTTAGGTAGAATACTTCAAAGGAGAAAGAGAATCGATGATCCTTTTCAAACTAATACATAGGCATATAGTGGGAGACTTCCACATTTTGATAAGAAGCTAATCAATCATGTCAAGCAAGATATTGTACAATTTTGGAATTGTAGCTCAAGAGTATCACTAATTGTGAAGGATGTGTTGAAGTTGTGAATTGGCAATAAGAGCACACCTTGTTTCCAAAACACTATTTTGAGGTAAATCAAACAATGTTGTTCAAAAAATGTTATGAATCTCATCCAGAATTTCATATATCACAAATGGCTTTTGAATCAATGAAGCCATTTTATTGTGTACTAATTAAGATTTGAAATACATATTGTTTCAAATATCACATTGAGGTTTCTATACACTACAAAGTAGTATTCTCCATGTTCTACTTTGCATACTAGTAAAATTTTGTAAATTTTTAGTGTTGGTCTACTTCCAAAATCACTAAGAGAATTACTAGATCAATTATTAAGTCTTAGAAATGATGGTTGTTTCTTTTATAGAAAAAATTTATTATATGGGAAGTGTTATAAATGTGGTGGTCTATCAAAATTTATGACATTCTATGAGAGGTGCAAAAAGGATCTTGGAAAGAAAATAGTTTCACAAAAGGTATATGAAATGGTAAAATATACATTGAAGAGTAGAGGTGAAGGCTCTAGATGTGAGTTGGTTGCAAAAGAAATGTGTGTTGCTAGTTTTATTTTAGATTTCAAGAAAAATAATTTGTACAAGTATGCAAGGCATATTCATAGGTCTCAATGGTTGCAATTCCTAAATGAGATACTATCTTTGTATTACAACTCCATTTAGATTTCTATTTTTGTCCATATAACATATAGACATGCCCCTAATAATGCAGAAGATAACCAAAAGATAATAAGAGAGTAACACTTTTATATGAGGGAAGATAGATATCAATGGAGATTTTTTCTAATATTGTTTTGATAATTATTTTGGGGTCTTGCAAGAATATGATATTGCTATGGATAGACATTTAATTTTTCAAATAACTACACAAGTCAGTTCAATAATGCTCACATGTTTTATTAGTTATGTAGAATTCATGTAGAGAGGTATGTGCCTCATATTTGGAGTTTTTGAGTCTAGGAATGGAAAAGGGGAGCATGATGGAGTGGGGGCATGTGTGAAGAGAGCTCTAATCAAGGAGAAAGTGAATATTTTAGGAGAAAAAATTCTTGATGCTCATACCATATTTGATTGTGTACATCTGCATTATCATAGGGGGGTCTAGATTTAGCAGTGAATATATTATTTTGGTTTGTTGAGGAGGACTCCTTAGATGATAGATTGGATTGTACTATAGTGAGAGATTATTCAAAGATTCATTCATTCCATACCTTTGATTGTAGTACATGGACCATTTTGACACAATAGCTATCTTGCTTTTGTCCTAGTTATTTCTAGTGTGATTCGAATCACTATGAGTCAAGTGAGTTGGTGGATACATGGGCTCCATATTATTTTGTTCCATTGTCTCTCATGCTCTCTATCAGATATGATGAGATAGAAATTTTAGTTGAGTATGACCATCTATTAGATCTTCTTTAGCTAGGAAATGTCTTTGCATTGGTTGCACCACAAGGGAATGGTGATAAATTAGATTATTCATTAGAATATTGTGTAAGAGGTGAAAAAAAATCTTGCACAATTGATTACTAATGATAAAGGATTCATATATCCTATTGGTTCATTTATTGTTTCTATAACATGGGTGCAAAGAAACTTGCTTAGAAAGAAAATAATTCTTCCATTTGAAGGCTATGGGAAGAACAAAACCATTCTCATATATTCACACCTTATTATAGTAGAAAGTATAAATTTTTTGAAGCATCAAGAAAGGAGAAAATAAATATATTTTTTACTATTAGTAATGTTGATCATAAAGCCTTTTTGGAGACCCTCAAGCAAAGACATGACCCTTCAGGAACACTTCACTAGGTATATTTACTAATTTGTGCAATTAGGTTTCATATGTTCATAGGCATTTCCCTCTTATGATATTTTGTTCATTTAATTTTTATATTCATAATTATTAGATGAACCAAATAATATCTTTTGTTTCCAATTAAGTTATCTTATTCTCATGCATTTCAAATGCATTTGTTAAAAAAAATCAATTGACCCCAAACTATTCATTATGGTATCAATTTTTTAGCATTGTTAGCTTTGGATGGGCAAGTGAATGTTATTGTCACCCCTTTTTTGACTACACAGAACATAGAACACTCATGAACACCACACATCAAAGTGTCCCCAAGTTGCCCTAAACATGATTGGGAAATGATCTTTTAAGGGTCAAAACTCAGATCTTGTGAGGGGTATTGGAAAATTGTTTCATGCTAAAATACCTTCATATTGATGTATACAGTAAACTATCTCAAATCCATAAGATTCTATTATTTTAAAAATTATCACAATGATCTTTCTTGATGCCAAAACTTGTAGTGTTCCTTAGTTCATTGGTGCACCACTACACAACTTTTGAACTATTCATCATGGAATCAATTTTTTAGTGTCATTAGCTCCAAATAGAAAGGTGAACTCTAGTGACATCCTTGTTTCCACCATGGAGTCACTAGAACATTCATGACTAGCACACACCAAAGCATCCCTAAGGTGCACTAATCATGTTTGGACAACAATATTTTGAGGGTCATTACTTGGATCTATTAAGGGGTATTAGAAAGTTGTTAAATACTATAGGGACATGATATCAATGTCTATAATAACCTCTCTCAATTAAAGGAGATTTGATTCTATTTAAATTTGGCACAAAAATCAAACTTGATGCTAAAACTTTTAGTGTTCCTTAGTTCACTAGTGCACCACTACATAATTTTGAACCATTGATCATGACACCATTTCATCAACATTGTTAGCTCTAAATGGCAAGGTGAACCCAACTAAAACCCATGTTTTTACTACATAATTGATAGAATATTCATGACCACCACACACCAAAGCATCCCCAAGATGCATAAACATGTTTGAGTAGGGATCTTCTGAGGGTTTTAACTCAGAGCTTGTGAGGGGTATTAGTAAATTGTTAGATGTTATAGGACCATGATATTGATTTCTATAAAAAACTATCTTAGTTTTTGGGAGATTTTTTTTTTTTGAATTTGGCACTACAATCTTGGCGGGTGCCAAAACTTGTAGTGTTCCTTAGTTCATTGGTGCACCACTATATAACTTTTGAACTATTCATTATAGTATTTATTCATTAGTGTTGTTAGCTCTAGATGGGTAGGTGAACCATAAGTAACACCCCCATTTTGACCAGAAAGCCGCTAGAATATTTATGACCACCATGCTTTGAAGCATTCCCAAGCTACACCAAGCATTATTTTCTAATTTTTCTACATTCAAATTAGGAATGGTGTTAGATGCATTTCATGATAGTTTCTTTCTTATGATAAGGAATGTTTAATCTCTATACATGGTCTGAATAGAAATTTCTATTGGCTTGTAGTTACCATTGGAAATATGGCTAAGTAGGATGAGTTAGGGTTGTCATTTATAACAACATATATCTCAATCTGAGATGGAAGAATGTACAGGTGAAGACCCTACAGTCAGAGATAGAAAATTGTCTAACTATTAAATATTTTCACTAGCAGTACAGAGTATATTTTGATAATGCACAATTTACATAGATATTTGGCATGTGCATAGTTAAGAACATGTATTATAGATAGTCCAAATGGCATGGCTAAGTTTTTAGTACAATAAGGTCATTATGGCATTAGATATATTACATTTACTAGTAAAGGCATTGAACATAGAAAAATAGAGCACAACACTAAAAGATGAATAATAGGTTAAGGAATTATTTAGGTTACAAAATAATTACTTAATTATTTAGGGACAAAATCCTACATATTAGCCCTAAGTTAGCATGAGTGAATTTTGTGTGAAAACATTAAGGCTGACTGGACAAATTTTTGTAAAAAGGAAAGGTATATGTATGAAATCATAACTTATGAAGTAGTGTGAAAGTATGCAAACTATGTATATGATATGTGAACTTATGTGAAGGCTATGTGATGTGAATTCTAATGAAAGATCAGAGATATGTGAAGTACAATAGTCATCAATGAAGAGGTTTTTGTGTCTATCTATTTTGTATAAAGGCACTATATTGTATAATTTCATATTAGGGTAGTGGGATCTCCTTTCATACTTTTTTAATTGTATTACCAAATCCTAATAGGATTGAAGAAAATCATAAAAGGTTTGAGGCTTTTAAGAAGGCCTAGTCCTCCAACAAGGATTGAGACACTATATGTATTTCATAGACTTCTAATAGGTCAATATCCTTAACAAGATTATTTTTTTTAGTTGATCATTTTGTGGGTATCATCCCCATCAAGGTTCTCCCTTGGCTAGGGTATCCCTAGTTAACAAAATATGGTGTTATGAGTTCTCTTTGTGTATGGATTTATTTACTATTCAACATTGTTGGTTTACTTTTAGATGCATGTTGTAGAGTAATTAACAATAATTAGTTATGGGAGAAAAAAAAATTGTAGAATAATGATTCACCCCCCCTCCCTCACCCCCCACCCCCGTCTCAGTGTTATCTATTTCTAACAATTGGTATTAGAGCCCAATTTCTCAAAAGAGGCTTAACAACTTGAGTAAGATCCCTACGAATATGGAACCATTAAAATGAAATCTTGAAGAAGCCCTTGAGCATATTGATCTTCTTACTGATTAAATAGACAACCTAAAAGAAATGTATCAAGATGCTAAAGATTACAATAGGAAACTAAAAGATAAGATTGATGGCTGATCCCACAATAATGGATTCCACTTTTTGACCAATTATGACACTAAAATCGATATTTTTGAAACAAACACCACATTCGATCAACTATATTTCTAAAACTTTGAATAATTTTAGGATGATGTAAACTAGTGACTTCTAGTACTCTATTCCTATTTTGTAACCATAAAAAAATTATTTATGTCAAATTTTTCTTCTCCTCTAAAAAGTGGTACATATGAAAAATCAACATTTTTAAAGAGTGGCAATCTGTTTGACATGCGTAACTTTTTTTTCTAGAAATGATGATGAGGTAATTATTTTGGTGTTAGATTTATAACATCAATATCTAGAGGATGCATTTGGTTTGATTCAATTTGGTTGAATATTGTATAGCTTATGAAGTTTTGAGGTGACATCAATCATAATTCAGACATACGTTCATTTTGACACAGATAACCTAAACTTAGTTTACCATAAATCTTTTTTTTTTTTTTAAATAGAAAGCTATCTCAACAACCTATTTCCTAGATATTTTTCAAAAAAAAATTGACCTAATATACAAATTTTCTCGAAGTGTCAAAGTCAGTTGATGTTCAATTGTTAATGAACCTATAATGAGTTAAACTCATATTTGAAATTCTTAATGAATATAATATGAATTACAATTATAGTCGTTGGAAAGCTTACTCCAAGTAGCACAAATTGGAATTTTTTATTTTATAGTAGGAGATCATTCAAACTCAATTTTGGGGGTCAAAAGAGCCAATTTCATTTTTTTCAAAAAATAACACCAAAAATTTGTAAATTGACATGTTCACACGAACACTATGTTTGCGCGATCATATTAGATATGCTCACTTGAACACATGTTTGCACGAACGTACGAGCAAAAAAATTTGGTAGTCATAAATTTAAGTTAACGTGTTTGTGCAAACTTGTAAAATAATTTGTGTTCATGCAAACATACAAAAAAAGAAAATTTATTAAGGCATGGGCAATTTTTTTAGTTTTTATCTCAAATTGAAACATGGGGTTTTAATCTCAAAATCATCATTAAAATATGTTCGTGTGAACATATTAATAAGGTATGTTCATGCAAACATTCTTGGCATTAAGTTATTATTACCATTAGTGACAACACTTATCTTTATCAGTATAGCAACCGAGCTCATCACTTAGTCTACAATGTATACCGAGCATTTAGTGGTAACCTTGTACATTCATCACTTAAGCAATTTACACCGAGCATTCTAGTGTTAACTGAGATGAGTACAACTACCAAATGAATGTGCTATCTAGTAGTGTCTACCAAATTTATAGTGTTTACACTGAGCTTTGCAGTGCCTACCGAGTGATGAAAGCACAGTGTCTACCGAGTGATGGAAGCGTAGTGCCTACCAAGTGATGGAAGTTTAGTGCCTACCGAGTGATGGAAGCACAATTCCTACCGAGTGATGAAAGCATAGTACCTACCGAGTGATGCAAGAATAGTGTTTACCGAGTGAAAGCAAGGTAAACAAAGGATTTAGTTTTTACCAAGTGATATTATATCCACTGAGTCTCCAATGGTTAGCAAGTTCAAAACTACGTCAGGTGATAAGTATGGACCGAGCCTTCACTTCTACCAAGTGCATGAAAATGCAGAGTAATGCAGTGGATGCCGAGTATTAGGTCACCGAGTTAGTTCAGTGAACCCAAGTTATTTACTGTTTGGCCAACTCAGTAATATTTTGTTCACTTGTGTTTTAGCCGACCTTACAATTGTAATTATTTGAATGGTATATATATGTAATCTATTATATCATTTGTAAGAGTATGTGTGTATGAGGATCAGAGTATCAATCAACAGAAGAACAGAGTAAGAAACAAGGTCAACAAGGAGCAGTAAAGATTGATTAGTCATAAGAGGTGATATATACTTCAAGGATCTAATTAGAAAATCAAGTTTGTAAATAGATCCACTGTTTCATCCTAACAGGTGAATTAGTTTTGTAAATCCTTTAATAGGGTAGACCTAACAGTCTTTGTATAAATCTCCTAACAGAGTGCATACTTCAGTGTATGTTTGTAAATCCTCTAACAAGGTGGACCTACCAATCCTTTATGCTCCTAATAGGGCAGATCACCATAAGTGGTCAATGTAAGCCTTAATAGGCAAGCTTCATACTACAGTAACAAATTTTTGTGGGTATCATCCCCACCCTAGTTTTACTTTCTATTTGGAAGGTTTCTGGGTCACCAAATCACTGTGTACATGTGTTATGGATCTATGATTTCTCATATATGCAGTAGATTAGATGAATGAATGATGAATAGTTAAAGTGCTAAATTTTTTAAAGTTTTGAAGTTACTGATTCACCCCTCCCCTCTCAGTAACCTATCATATCTTGAATATTTCCAACAAAACATACCTTATTTAAACTCAATATGTTCGTGCAAACATATAATTATTTTATGTTCACAGAAAAATAGTTATTACATTCGTGCAAACATATGTAAAATTCAATATGGGAATTTTTCATCATTTCATGATATCCTTCATCCCCCAAAAGTGGTATCCAATATTGTGGGTTCACCCTGATTCATTCTAGAAAAGAACCTAAAGAGAAGAATAATGATAGTGATGAGGTAGCAACCCTAAAGAGAGAAAATTAAATTTTGAAACATGAGTTAAAGATTGTTGAACTAACATTGAGTCTAAAGAAAGATGATAGCAAGACTGAATCACATCTAAAATTTGAGAATGTAGGTTTAAGATCACATTTGACAAAAGTGACATTTAAACTAGATTCTGTCAAAATAGAGCATGTAGAACTTGAGAAATACAATAACAATGTGAAAGTAGAATTGACCCAAGCTAAACAACAATTAGATAAGTTACATTTGAGTAGTGACAAAATTGATGAACAACTATTCTATCAGAGATCTTCTTATGATAAGACAAGTCTTGGATATCTTATTTGCGAAAAAACTACAACAAAATTAAAGCTAGAAAAGAACTAGCTCTAGTTGTTGAAACCCCTAAACCTAAGGAGAATGATCAGGATAGGATTGATCCAAGCAAGTCTACAAAATTACCTAAAGAAGTTGAGCAATTAAGTTAACCTAAAAAAATTTGACGAACTCAAAAAATAGAGCAAGTTGAACCACCTAAAGAAGTAAGACATGAATTTAGAGGGAGATGTTTTATATGTAATGAAGTTGGTGATATGAAGGGAAATTGCACAAGTAGGTCTTTCAAAACAATTACTAATTTCTATTGTTATAATTATCATGGTTTTGGACATAAAGCAGTAGATTGTAGAAAACCTAGGTTTGATAGTAATAATGGAAGTAGTAGAATGTTTAGGGACACTAACCCTATAAGTAATGAAAGAAGAAGATCCTCAAGAAGTTCTAATGGAGGATAAAGAGATAATGGGACAAGGATAAATGTTGTGTGTTACAAGTGTAACAACTTTGAACATATTGTGAGAAATTGCAAAGCACTAGTTAATCAAAATGGACCTAATTAGAGAAAGAGTACACTAGTATGTTAGTTGTGCAATAACTTTGGACACATAGAGAGGTTTTACATAATGGATATGAGAAACATTAATAAGAACCCAAACTATGGAAGGAACAATAATAGAAATAGCAGAAGGAATGGCAATAATAGTAGTAGTCAGAAAGAAGCACTCAAAGAACATGTTGAAGAATTCAAGGAAGTATTTGTGAAACAAAATGATCCATCAAGTTCACATGTGGTTTAAGAAGAACAATATTTTTATGCATCTAATGAGAGATTGAAGTCAACCATTTTGTGTGATTCATCTTATTTAAAGTAGACACTTTTCTACCAAAGATAGAGTATCAGAAAGATGGAAAAAAAGTTAAAGATCAAGTTAGAATTTGTGGAGTTAATAGAAGAAAAATAAGATTGCAAGAAATCTCTGGTTAAGAGTGCAAATCATTTTGACATCGTATGAGGCCTCTAGAGTGAAAATAAGTTCATAAGTTATTAAATAACAACTTTTATGAATTAGGTAGTTGTGCAATCAATGCAAAGTTAATTTTGAAAAGATTCAAAGGATACATAAAATATTTTGAGTACCATTCGATTGTATAAAGGATTAAGAAGAAACTAAGAGAAATTTGATAGCAAAGTTAAGGTGACCAACTTGAAGAATTTTCAAGTGCAAAGTAAGAAATCCCTACTTACACAAATTCTAGGTATTTTACAAAGTTTTTCAGTTGTGTTTTCTAAATCTTGGAATCAACTAAGATGGAAAATCCTACTGTATATGATATAAGTGAGAGGCCAAGGCACAAGTTCAAGAAACACCCATTTGTGTCAATGGAAGATGATCCTTTGGAAGAATTTTTGCAAGTCCTATGAAATGTATTACATGTAGAGGATGTAAGGGCATACATTCATGACAAGTTTGATACCATTGGCGATAGTGATATTAAAAAGGATTGAGATGTTGTATGCAACAATGAATTATCTTTGAAACAAGGTTTTCAACATTTGGAAGAACTAAATATTATCAAACAAATTTTCTACATAGAGTTTGATAATCATGAATGGAGTAGAATAATTTTGAGAAGAATCCATGAGGGAATATTTTGGGTACGACACATCCCTATCATGATTGACAATGCCACGATCCACAAGATTACTAGATTAAGAAATGAAGTTAGCAATTAAGTGAATGAAAAGAATGTTAAGAAATTGGTTGAGACAAATCTGAATGCCAAGTCAGATAGTAGAAATATGTGGATTGATCTGATTAAGGAAGATGATGTAAGAATCATCAAAAAAATTATAGGGTACTATTGTGGTTTCACAATGCACACCCCATTTTGACAAGAAATTGGGACCCCCTACTTTAATTTTTTTAGTTTTTCTAGAACCCTACCCTGGGGTCCAAGTCCTTTTGAGGTTTTATTTAGTTTCCTAATTCATGTATAGGTCTCGATTGGAAAACCTAGTTGTCAAAAATTAGGGTTTTGGATGGAGAAGGTCTTTTTTTGCAAAAAAAAGGAAAGGTGCACCAATGCACCTAACCAAGTGTGCTAGTGCACCAAAACCTAGAGAGAGAAGCACTTCACCTTTGGTGATGTGCAGATGCATAGTTGCACACCTGTGCACTTGCATAACACCAAAGATGAGTGGGCCTATATAATCCACCCCCCCTAACTCTTCACTTACCTCCATTCTATTTTCTCCAAGCCTCTTTCATGTAGAATCCACCTAAACTAGTGCACCATCCTCTTCATTTCCTCCTACAAAAACAAAAAAGAAAGAAAACATTAAGGTTAACCTAATACAAGGTGCACAGTAGCTCACCTCATTAGGTACACTACTGTGCACCTTTTGCAAAATGTAAGCAACTTAAAAAGAAAAAATTATAACCTAATTAGGGTGTGCATTAGTACACCTAATTAGGTGCACTATTATGCACTCTCAAACACAAAAGAAGAGTTCTTGAGTGAAAAATGAGGCATACATCAGTGCACCCCCTAAAGTACACTAATGAGCACCCCATAATGCAATTTTTTTTAAAAAAAAAGGGTCTCCTACTAGGTGCACTTTCCAAGTGCGCTAGGTGTGGCCATTTTTTTGCAATTTAGCATTATGAGGTGTTTTTAGAGCAATTAGGGTTTGTAGGGTTTCGTCTAAGTCAATTTCACGGTTTGAATTAATCCATTTCTTCTTCAATTTCTAACTAATGGATGTGCTTTTTGTGTAGATTGAATGACATCTTCATCATCCTCCGTTCTTGAGAAAATGGTACCAAGACCAATAGTATTCAAGTTCTACAGCATTCCTACAAAATCATAGTTTCAAGATGAGTACTCAAAGATTTGAGACATAGATTTAGGCCACACAAATTTGGTTGAGTTCCTAAAACTATGCAACAAACTAACTAAGAGGTCACAAATGATCACCACATTGATTTGATCAAGGCTTATTAATGCAGCATCACACCCAGTGTCAGTATATTCCTTATAATTAATCATGACACTCACAGAGCATTTTGTTCCTAAAGAAAGGGTAGTCAAGTGCATTATGGGAGAGATCGTTCTCGATCTTTGACCCAAGAACATTGAAAAGGTGTTCCATCTCACGAGAGTGGATCAATTCATTAGACTAACCTATGAGCAAGTAGAGAGATGGTATATAGAACATATTGATGAGGCTTCTAAGATCACCCAATTTTCATACCTTATAGAAAAGACTCCTCTAGGAAAAGTAGGCAAATTAGACATGATGAGATGATACATGAAGGAAGACATTGGATATTCAATCATACTCTTGAGTAGAGTTATAGGTTTTCTGGTAGCCAAACACCTGCATATTTTTATGGTGCATCTTATTGAGACAATTAATAAAGTAGAGATGCCACTACATTGGGATTCTACTCTTAGTGAGAATTTGGGTGAGTAGTTCGTGGCGGTGAAGAACAATAGGAAATTTTACATGACATCATACTTGGTGTATTTGTTGACCACAAGAGCAATAAATTCTTGATGCTTTATAAGAGGGGTAGGATGCAAGATGTAAACACATGGGCCTATATTGTATATCCTCATTTGGTGAAGAAGAGGCTTTTAGAGAAAAAAAAAGAATACAAATAGTGAATGATGCTTTCATATTCACAATATTCTGGTTCATAGAAGGGGATTATGCAAAGAGAATATCAAAGGATGTAGCTACACAAATATCACTAGTCAAAGCTAATTATATCTAGTTCTGAACATTTACATATATGAGGGGAGTGGGTATAACTATTAACCCTAAGAAGCTCCCTAGGTATCCCAGTGATAGACTTATTCACCTAGAGATCTCTTGACAACTCTTGTCTACATATGATAGAGTTAGAAAGCAACAAAAAACATGTTGGATGTGGCCTATGACTATAGGACCTTTTTAGGTGAATTGAAGGAAAGATATTCCTTCTTTTGAATGTGAATGGGATCAGTATCCCTTGGATGAGTATAATTCTCCTTGACCATATTTTGACAACATTGGGAGAGTACAACACTTGGTAAAATATTTTAGCATGAAGATTCCATTGAAGATCACTATATGAATGTGACAAATGACTATTATGTCTGCATAAGGGATTATCATAGGATGAATTTGTATTTGGTAGACAAGGCCTTCTAGATAAATATTCCATTGAAGATTGTGCAACAAGACACAAAGGAGTTGCTTGATCCATTGTTCAACATGGATAAGATTGGTGAACAATCTATCATGAATGCTGAGATTGACAAAGAAGAGAGCTTAGATATTAATCATAGGGCAAGGCACATCATCAATTTGACAAATGATTGGATCAAGAGACCTTTCAAACTTAATCCAATTCTTGAGATAGTGATCTTCCATGTGCAAGCCAGTCTAGCTAGAGGTAGAGGAGCAAAGGTCACAGTACCTACATATATAGCCCAGTCACCAGTAAGACTAGAAATAGTGCACCAACTTGATAGACTAGTTAGATATTATCGAGCTCAAAAGGGTAAAGTTAAGGGCAAGAGAAAGAGGAATTCTCCTCAACAAGCTAAACCAAAAGAGGGGGAAATTTAGGCACTTGCGTTGATTGGGGAAGAAAATGTGCAAGGGTTAGAAGATGTCAAAACTACACAAGCTCAAGGTGATCCCCAAGTACCACTAGCTAAACAAGGCCAAGGGGAAGTAGAAACTAAAGTACAAGAGGTTTCCCCACCTCAAAAACTAGAGCAAGCCTCCCCCTCTACATCTAAAAGAAGAAAGCTCAAGACTCTGGTAAAGAGAAGGAAAAAGGTGATCAAGAAAGTGATTCCTTTCCCATCAATTCTCGAGCCAATCCCTAAAGAAGAAAAAGAAGAGGATGATGAGGATAAAGAGGATAACTTAACTTTGAATTGGAGGACTCATCTAGCAAGAGTTACAGGGTTAGAAAGGAGAATAAGCTCTACTATTACACCTCCATCTATTCTTGAGCAACCCATTCAAACTACCACATTAGAAGATCAGACACAACAATGGCTAGATGAGTAGGATGTGGAAGCCACTGATGTCTTCAAGATATCATATTTTGATTTCATGCTGGTGGGAAAGGAGTTGGTAGGAAATAAAATTAGGGATACTCCAACCAATCAACCTCAGTAGGAGGAATGGAGTCATATGCCACCAGAATCACAAGTTTTTGAGGTAATGCCATCATCCTAGGTGCAAGTCACTTTTTGTCTTGATAAGAGATCAACTACTCCCCTTCCTCCAAACAATGAAGAAGAGAAAGTCCAAATGGGATAGAAGGGAGAGCTAGAACAAGCATCCACTAAGGAAGTGTCATAAGAAGGGCAGATAAGTGAACAACCTCAAAAAACTTCCCAAGACATAGAGGTGAGAACTATTGGCTCCATAGATACATAGACCCCTGGTGCTAATATCTCACAAAAGGAAAAGACTCCAAAAAGGGGAGATAAGAGAAAGGGCATTGAAAAATAGAATCCTTCATCATCTAAAAGAAAATCTCAATTAGAAGATATCTCGAGGTGGCTAAGAAAAGACGTAATAAGAAATAAAAAGCAACAATTCACCACAGAGGAGGAAGATAGGATGGAATTGATTGAAGTATCGAGGAAACTTAATTCACCTCCAAAAAATGCATAGGCATTAGCCTTCATTATGAGTGATCAGAACTAGGACTTCTTTGGTCATATGGCTATCCATCCTCTACATTCAAATGTTGAAGAATTAACTCCATGAGATTATCAGATCAGGGAGGTCATGCTTGGAAAGCCTACCTTGGATACTACAAAACTAATGGTTACAATAGGAATGAAGGAGGTATTCAAGAGCTTGGAGTAGGATGGGGTAGAACTGATAACACTTCAAAGGAAAAATGAAATCCTAAAGGGATATCTAAGAAAAGTTGTTGGTCGCTTGGACCTTGAGCATCTAGAGGAGACTTTGAATATAGCAATTGAGAGAAGAGATAGGGGTACAATCCAATTGGATCCATTTTTGAGAGCATGTAAAATATGGAGGGAAAGTTTTGAGGAGAAAGGTGTAATGATAAAATAGAATGCTAATGCTAATGGATGTATATATAGCTAAGGAATTAGATAAAATAAATTATAGGATGGAGAAGATTGTGGATAGTAATAAGGTAATGGAGACATTACATGTAGAGATTTATTGGTTCAAGGACCAAGCCCAAGAGAAAAATTTTAAAGCTAAAAAAAATTATAGTGATGCATGTGTAGACATTTTTGAAGATGATACAAGAGAGAGGCTAGTACTAGTAGAGGTAGTAGTTGAGAAATTTTGAAAGACTTTTGAAGAAGCCTCTAATGATGAAGATATCAGGTAGGCATTCAAAATGGAAGAGGCTTTATTAGAGCTTGATGTAAAACTTAGAGATTTTACAAAGACTTGTATAGATGTGGGTAACTACAAGTAGAAAGTTTATATAACACCTTAGATTTTCCAAATGCAACTCAAGTCACTGAGTTAATCAACAAATTCAAGGGAAAATATCTAGACATGGCTCTGATATAAAGGGGAACAAAACCCAAATGCCAAAATTTCAATTTTGACACTTAGTGAAATTTCACATTTTTTGGAGCCTACTTCTAAGGTGTGCTATTGCGTCAGGTGTGCCAGGTTTGTCGTTGTGAAAGTGTACTTTTTTAGTAGTGTTCTATAATATTTTGAAGAGCTTAGAGGTGCACTGACAATTAACTGCCAGTTCTAAAATTAGAGCTTTCCATGCATTGAAAACACATTCTAACAGTAGTTTAACTCTTGCAAACACCCAATGAAGATCGAGGTTCTATTTTTGCCACTTCCAACCACTCCTACATCAACTAAAGTTTTTTTCTTTCTTATTTTCACATGCTTTCTTTGTTTTATGACATGTAAAGGCTCATGCATCCAATTAATGATATAAAGTGGATGGAGTCCTACTTAGCACCAGTTAGATAGATAGTTTGTACATAAATAGATTTGTTTTATTAGTTTAAAAGAATATGATTGAATAAAGATATCTCTCACTCTCAACATAAATTGAGGAGAAGATTTCTTATAAATTCTAGATTGTAATATGTAATCAAGGCCACCTTTATTTTGCAATAATATATTCTTTTGGTGCTCACATTTGAAGTGTAGTGATTCTTGCCTAAGTGTGTTATATTTTGTGAATGTATGTTCATGGAATGTAATTGAGCCAAAATTTTATTGCATTATTTCTAGTTGTGTGATCTTTTAATTATGGTGTTTGCTACGGTTTCAAAATTTTTTTTTAATATACTTAGTTCAAGAAGAGATCATCATATTGTTCCTACATAACTTTTCGTCTTGCATGAGTACGCTTTTTGTGGCCTTGCAATCTGATGAAAAGTGAAACATCTTATGGTTACTAAATTACCCATCGATGATTCCATCAGTGGAATTAAGGAAGCACTGCTCTTACTATCATTAGTTACCTATTGGTCTTTTTGAAAGCTTAACTCACAGATGCATTGTTTTCATAGTTTATGTCCAATAGTATTTACTTTTCATGTTATTTTCTTAAACTTCTTCTTACCCTACCTTCATTATTTTCTTTTACAAACACTTGGTTAATATAGGAATTTATATAGTTGCATTGTTAGATTGCATTCATTTCAAAATAGAAAAATAGAAAAATATAGTTCTTTTTGTGTGTATTTTATTCTCTTGATAGTAAGTAGATTCTATATCTCATCCAAATTTTTCAAACTAGCAAAGGCCTCCTTGTGAACATTCACATTTATCTTCAACTGAGTAGATTCTAGTAGGTTGCAAAATCACCTAGAACCTTGGAGTTGATCCTCGGATTAGCTGTTCCAGAGAGGCATTTGAAAGGATTCCTACCATTAAGCATCATGTAAAATGACAACTCAATAGGTACAAGATGAACCATAATTCAAGTTTGAACTCTATATCTACTAGATTTATCCATGCACCTTATCTAATGACAGTGAAAAGGGAAAAGATCAACATGTGTGAAATTGTGAAGCAACAGTTGCTTGACAATATTGAGAAGTTGAAAAGAAGAAAAAGTATAGTTTTCATATTTGAATCACTAAACTCATCTATTCTTCCAAGTTATTAGAAAGTTTCAAGGTATGCCTAAGCATTAATAGAATGGAAACAAGTGTATAATGAATTTGATTACTTATCACTATAGAAAACAATAAAAGGAAAGAATTATTGAAGATATAACCAAGATGATGAAATGTTTCCAATTTGAGATGAAGAAGAGATTCAAGATCCCTCTGTCATTGGTGAAGATGTACAAGGATGACGTATGTTTCATGGTTGAAATTGACATCACATGTATGGAAGTAGTTGAACCTAGTGTTGAGTTCATAGACCTTATGGGCTATGAAATGAGTGAAGATCTTGTTGAAGGCTATGCAAACATCATCCTAGAATCTGATAGGGATAAGGTATGCCCTAGATGGGGTACTTATGGGGAAAAGATGAAAGAAGTTCACAATGAACTTTATAGAAAAGATATTAAGAAAAAGGTAGATAAGAAGATAGAAGCTATCTTGAAAGAATTTGGTATGACTATAAAGGAATTCAATGAAGTTAAAGGGATTGCCTTGGAAATGAAGGCAAGTGGTCAAACAAAGATATTGGCAGCCACACCCCTTGTAGTGGACGAACATACAAAAAGAGTAATAATAATGGGATCTACTTCTCAAATAACTCTATTCCTCATAGCGTAGTAGTATAAGTACAATCCACTAATGTACAACCAACCAAGAAGATTAATGAAGAGGAAGTCACTATTACTAATGTCAAATTAGTCATTCCTTCAAGGAAATCAGATAGATACACCAAGGAAAAACAAGAGGTTGAGTCACTTGGAAAGAAGAGGACTAAGCAATTGTCAAGTGGACCTAGAAAGAGAGGAAGACATTGTAGATGATTGAATTAGATAAGTTTGATGAGTCAAAAGATGAAGAAGAAATAGAGGATAGACCTACAAAAAATTTAGTGGGAGAAACAAGGATATCCATTAGAAAGAAGCCTTGAAAGCTAAAGGTAGAGACCTTAAATGTTCAAATTATAACAATGAATTTTTTTTCAATTAAATAAGTATTATAGTCTATATAGAAACATGGATAGAATACAAATAGAAAATATTGTAGTTGGGAATATGGTTTTGAAAAATAGAAGGTTTGGAGATATTTAGAGGAAGATACCAGAAGTTCTATATAACAGACTAATTAATAGAAGAAGAGGAGTTATCGAAGAAGACAAGAAAATGAAAGAAAAAATAATAAAGAAACTCTATAAAGTTAATAATGATGATGAAATGAATGAAATAATGAAGTGTATTGAGCCCTTATTGAGAAACAAAAGAAGAGCTATTCTCTTGATGGGAGATAATTATGAAGTAAATAAAGAAATAGAAGAAGCCATTGTCAAATACATGACTTCTATACCCAAAATTGTATAGAAGAGCACAAAGTTAAGGGGAGAAATCCCTATGACTACTGAGTAGAGTACTCTAGTAGCAGGTACAATAGAAGTTAAAGACACTAGAATGACAAACTTATCTTTGCAAATCTTTATTGGGACTGACACCATGCAAGTTGGTGCCACAAAGGTGACAATAAGCATTGTAGAAGATCCTTTTAAGGATCTTGGTCCAAATTTTTTTGGAAACATCATTGATTACTCTAGCTCAAATGAGGAAGAGGAGAAGAGAAAGAATTAAGAAAAAGAGAAAAAGAGAAAAGAAGATGAGAAGAAGGAAGAAGAGAGGAAGAAACAGCAAAGAGCAGAAAATGTAAAGAAATATAAAGAAGAAGAAAGAAGATGATAAGAAAAAGGAAGAAGAAGAACAAAGCAAGAAGAAATTAGAAGAAGAGGAGAAAAGGGAGGATGAAAAGAAAAAGAAGGAGGAAGTGGAGAAAAAGAGGAAAGAAGATGAAGAAAAAAGAAAGAAGGAAGAAGAAGAAAAGAAGAGAAAAGAAGAAGAGAAGAAGAAGAAAGAAGTCAAAGAAAAGAAAAATAAGGAAGAAGAAGAGGAGAAGAGGAAAAGGACAAATAACTCAAAATAAAGGAAGATGAGAAGAAGAAACAGGATGAAGAAAAGAGAAGAGAAGAAAAACAAAGGAAGAAGAAAGAAGATGAGGAGGAAGAGAAGGAAAATGCAACTATCACTTCTCTTACCCTAGAAGCACTAATAGGTTCAAATGATGATGATCAAATAGAGTTGATATCATCCCTAGGAAAGATCATTAGAAAGAATAAGAAATTGAAGATTTTGCAAAATAATTTTATGGTTGTAATTGAAAAGTTACAAGGAACATTGACATTGAAATCATTAGATCCTAATCATGAGGATAGAGCCAAAGTTGTGATTCAAGCATTTGATGCTGAATTCACAAATTTTCCATAGGTAGAAGACGCTGAGACACGAGAAAAGAATGATGCTCAAATGTTTGACACTATATGTCATAACATCAAAAATGACTTAGTAGCTATTACCTATTTTTGCCTCCTGCCAAAAAATTGAATTTTGAATGCAGGCCCACCCAACGGTCTTTAACCATCTTTAATATTATTTAAATGCCCTAGAAATACAAAAAATAAAATGATTAAAACTTTATGGTATTTCTTTTATTTCCTAATTTGTTTCCACTGGCCAGCAACTTTTCATACCGTCAGATCTTTTGTGATCTACGATGGGCACTTTCCCTTATTCTCAAAATGCACTACCTTTACAAAATGCAGGGAAGCCCCTTTGTGACACATGGTAGGTGAGGAAAATGTTCTTATGTGGGCCATAAAAAGGAAGAAATGTTAGTCCAGCTAGCATTTTGATTGGTGCCCACTTTCTCACATTTTATCTTTTGTCAAACTTCCTAACAATGCGGGCAAGCGTCCTGGTGAAACATGTCCTAACGACATCACAGAGGATATTCACGTAGGTTCAAAGGGTATGGGTTATGTACATCATCTGATGCAATGAGATCAAGGGTTGGCACTTCCCCACATTATGAATATGCAAGGAGATTAAGGAATGTAGGCAAGCACCTTGTTGCCAAGTGTCTTTGTGGGGTTAGGTTATTATGAAGCCACAGGGTGATGCCAAGGTGGTGCTAGGTCATGCTAGGTTGTGCTAAGTGGTTCATGGGCCCATCAATTATATGGGCAAGCATAGTATAATAAGATATTTCACAATTGTTGATCTCATGGAGATCAATGGTTGGCACTTTCCCACATTTTGGAGTTAAGGCTGGTAGTTAAGAGAAGTGTTAGGTGCATTTCCAGTGGGCCCAATTAAGGAAATTAATAGAAAGGTAGCATACTTAAGGTTGGCAGTTGGGAGACCACACGGTCAAGGTTTTGAAAAGGTGGCAAAGTTAGTTGGTCTCGTGGTCAAACTCAAGAAGACCTTGCAAGGTGGTAGAAAAATAAAAGACTATTGGCCCATGTGGCTCATTTTGGTTATAGGACTTGTTGACCTACTGACTTTGCTAACTGATGAGCGAGAAATGAAGGAAATCAAGTTTTCTTACATGATTTGATCCTCATGATCAATTCCAACCACTCTCAAATGAATGTCAAACCCAGTAAATGGTAGGAGAACACTCCACCACCCCAATTTATCCATCTACTTGGTCTGAATGGTTTAATGGCATTGTTTCTATCATTGCCCTGTTTCAACAAAATGTTAGATTTCATTGTATCTAAATCTGTGCCCAGATCATATTTTCTCCAGATCTATAGAGAGACTTAATGGCAATGGTTGTGGAGTAACTTCAGTTAGAGAACATCTTAGTTATGCCTAAGCTATAAAAGCAATTTTTGTAGATTTTTTTAAGGTTGATTCTTCTCTATTTTCTCTAATATTGCTCTAAAATTTCACTGTAAATCCCCTTTGCCTCTAAATTGTATGACATTCTTATCTCCTTCAGCCATTGATGTGAAGTGCAAGAACTATTTTCCTCTCATCGATGTATTGTAGATATCTACAATCTTGCATGACTGTATCTCTTTTGGCCTATGAATGGTATATAAGTGAATCCTCTCTTTCCTTGTGTCATTCATTTGGATTTTTTTGATCTGCATGTGATTATTAGATTAAAGCAGGTCTTGATGTGTATATCTTTTGGTGTCATGATGGTTCAATAGTGCATGTATAGGCAGAGATTGGTTTGAACGCTCTATTTTTGGTGTATCACCCCCCTTAGGTTAGAATAGGTAGATTTGCTTCTATGCATTCCTTCTCCCTTTTCCTCTCCAAGAGTAGTTAGGTGCACCCTGATAGTAAAGAAAGCTGGCCTTCTCCTGAGACTCAACCTCATAGTTCAAGTCCCAAAACTTGAAGGTTGTTTCCATGTTTCACAAAGTTGTCCTTAGGTAAAAACTTTGGACAAGGGTGCAAAATTTTGTGACAACAGTAGCTCTTGATGCTTGCATCAAGGAGTTAAGAAGGTGTAAACTTGAAGGCAAGGCATTATATGCAAAATGCATCATGTCCTTTAAATTCACCAAGGACATTGATGAGAAACTAAAGAAATAACATGATGAAGTGAAAGCATTGGTAGATTAGCTAAGCCAACCTAATGTCGAGATTGAAGGAATTGAAACATAGGTAAAAAAGACTTATGATGCAAAAAGTCTATTGGAAGTCAGCAAAGAGAAGATCATCAAAATTTTCTCACTTCTAAAAAAATGCTTATTAGTGAAGGTTAGCACAATTGAGCATCAATTAGAGGATTTCCTAGTAGCAAAGGCATCGTTTGATAATTTTATTTACTTAGACCTAAATGTAGTTGAGATTGCATCCTATGTGTTATATGCTCTCCTCGGGTTTTTAGAAGGAGAAAAAGACACATGGGAAAATAATATGAAGAGTCTCTTTGTAGACTATATCTTTTGCTAAACAACCTAGAATATAAGTTATGAATCAAAATTTTGACATTTATATAAGTTTTGGCACCTTTTCCATTGATGTCAAAGAGGGAGTGCAAGAAAACTGTATTGAATATAATGTAAGAGGAAATAATGGTTACATACTAAGGGGGAGTAGTGTTACTTAGTATTGCATTATGAGATTTAAGGAAATATGGTTATAAATATAATGATCCACAATTTTTGTAATTTTTGTAAAGTTTGGAAGGCCAAATTTTGAAGAAGTTTTTGTATAACAATTTTGGAATTAGCCAATTTTCCCATATGTTGCCATCAATGGAAAAGGGTGAGATTTTTGGAAATATGGATCAGTAGAATGAGTTAGAGTTATCATTTATGGAAACATATATCTCAAGATGAGATGATAGAATGTACAGGTGAAGACCCTATAGTCAAAGACAGAAAATTATCTAAGTGTTAAACAAATTCACTAGCATTACAAAGATAATTTTTGATAATGCATAGTTTAGATAGATATTTGGCATGTGTGTAATTAAGTATAGATAGTATATATAATCTAGATGATGTGGATAAGTGCATAGTATGTACAATCATATATATTAGATTTACCAATAAAGGAAATGAACAAAGCATAACAAAGCACAACAGTAAAAGATGAATAACAAGTTAAGGAATTAATTTGGTTATGAAATAATTACTTGATTATTTAGGGATGATATCCTAAATATTAACCCTATGTTATCATGAGATAATTTTGTATTTAGCGAAAGGTGTGAAAGCATTAAGGTCAACTAGATAGGGTTTTGTAAAAAGGAAAGGTATATGTAAGAAATCACAACTTCCAAAGTAGTGTGAAAGTATGTGAACTATGTATATGATATGTGAACTTATGTGAAGGCTATGTGATGTAAATTTTGATGAAAGATCAAAGATATGTAAAGTACAATAGTAAATAGTAAAGATGTATTTGTATCTATCTCTTTTCCTATAAAGGCATTATATTGTATAATTGCATGTTAGGAAAGTGGACTCTTCTTACATACTTTTGTAATTGTATTACCAAATCCTAATAGGGTTTAGGCTTTTAATAGGGCCTAGTCCTCTAACAAGGACTAAGAAACTATATTTATTACACCAACTCCTAAAAAGGTCAATATCCTTAACATGATTCTTTTGTTTAGTGGATCATTTTGTGGGTACCATTGCCACCAAAGTTTTCCTTTGGCCAAGGTTTCCCTAGTTAACAAAATATGGTGTTATGAGTTCTCTTTGTGTATGGATTTATTTACTGTTCAACATTGTTGGTTTACTTTCATATGCATGTTGTTAAGTAATTAATAATATTCAGTTGTGGGAAAAAGTTTCTAGAATATTGATTCTCCCCCCCCCCCCCTTAGTATTATCTATTTCTAACAGTTACATATGTTGGTTGAGTACATACAAAACTGAATCATCATGTTAGCTTCCATGGTATTACATCTCCTTCCAAACTGAGAAGGATCTTTAAGGTTGTGATGATCAATGAGCACTATATTTCTCTTGACACCTCTAATGTCAAGAATTTCACTAACTAATGGATGATATTTCAATGAAGGATAAAATATTGATATTAAACATCTATAAAATGTTCTCTACAAATTAAAATAATTACATAAAAAATACTAAACATGGTTAAAATGAATGATATTCCATAAACACGAAAAATAAATTGAAAAAAAATATAATATATTAAAATTTATATCCATGTGCAAATATACAAGCATAAACTCCATCATCAAAGATATATAAGTCTAACATCCTACCTCTATCGTATTGGGTGTTTGCTATGAGCATAAAAAGCATAGTTGTTACTATCATGAGAATCAATTTTCTAAAATTTTATGAAAAAAAGGAAAATAAATAAATAAATGATAAATATACATATAATGGGGCTCTAGTAGTGAGTAGAAATTCCCAAGGGTCTAGACTGTCAAATCTACCTAGACTAATCATCGATGGCCATGCTCTATACAATAAAGTAATAGAATTTTGTTATACATACAAGATAAAAGTATGCATCTATATTTAATCACTTTCAAACACCTAATTACCTTTCCTTTGTCAATGCATAGTGGCTTACCCTTGTACTTCCCCCCCCCCCAACTAACAGGTGATACTAGCAAGAGAAAAGAAAGATGAGAAACCATGTGTAATCTAGTATCAAAAATGATAGAAACTATAATACAATGTATAATATATCATAGATGTCTCAAGGCCAAATGATATAGCCAAGAGTGTGATATTGTCCACCTATCTAAGTTCCTCCTTAGTCATTAGCTATGCATAAATAAATCACATACATGTATAAGTGTGCAGTTGTTAAAATTATTCTAATATAAAGATTTATTTTAAATAAACTATGATGTAACAAAAAAATGTATAAACTTATTGACATAGGAGTACATGGCTCTACATAACCCTCCTCTCTCACACCAGGGTGTATAATCTCTGTAGCTACATGTTTTGTATCCTTTTCTTCAAATACAAACTAATCATCAGACTCAACCAGGGGACCCAAACATAAATTAATTACACATAATGCAAGTATGAGACACACAAACATGTTATCTTCTCACTGATGAACTCACACAACATCATCAACGTAAGGAGGCAACACTAACCTAGACTAGGATATCTATAGGATACTCAATCTATGGATGACTCTGATTGTCTGAGAAGTAGCCTATGCAATGATAGTAGGATATTTCACTAGAAGAGGAGGGAGACATAAGTAGGGAGACACAAGTACCATCTTTCTTTCAATGAGAAAATGGTCTATTTTAGGGAGCTCCTCCTCCTATAGCCATGTTGGGCATCATACTACAATAGTTAATTTTGATCCCCTTCACAAATTCAACATACAATCTTATAAAAAAAAAATGGCACCTCCAAATTTTTGAGTGGGGGGTTTTTCAAAAACCATACACCATCGATCCCAAAAGTTCACACACATTACCTTGTCTATGCACCACTTAATTGATGGTTTGGGTTTTTTGAGATCCACTTTTTTATCACCTTTTGAGTTCATAAAAGGTCAACTATTTTTTCATTGGTTATGTTAAGGGTTTCAATCTCATCATAATCCAACCCATCATCAAATTGGGCATGCATCTTATTAAGCCAATGAAGAGTAGCATTATGCTTCTTGGAAAGTGTCTAAAAATTACCCATAATGGTGTTTAAAATGGATAGTATGGGAGATAATGTAGGTATATAATTATATGTGTTTTGTAAATCCCTTAGTTTGGTAAGATTTTTTTGTATCAAGTCTTCAATTTGAGGAGAGTTTTGAGGGGGTAGTGTATCATTTGTAATGTGTTGAGTATTTTGAGAGGGTTGTGGATCATTTGGTGGAGGGTTTTCAAAAACATTGTTTTATGTCTCAATGTTTTGAACTTTTTTGGGCTCAATAGTGCTTATTAAATAGTAAATAAATCAAGAGTTACAAATTGAATTCATAATTTATAATGAAAATAGAAATGGAAAAACCATATATTTACATTATAAAACAAAAATTTTAATAAAAAATAATGAAAATAACAAAAAATCATGAAAATCAAACTTACCTTTGATAGAATGATGAAATTTGAGGGAAAACTTGACCTTGTACCCAATTTTCAATTTGACACCCAAATCATTTCACAAGAAAACATCAAACAAAAAATAAAAATAACATTTGGATTTTATGGTTTTTATTTTCTATGTGCAAGTTTTGGGTACACAATACCATATTAGGTACTTGATATGATATGTGGTACCTGATAAGGAAAGGAATTACATTTTTGGTTTCATATTAGGATGGGAAGGAAAAAAGTTAAAATGGATTTCAAACACTTTTAAACATTTCAAAACTACAACTTTTTTATATCATCTCTTTTTTGCATACCATGACCCTACACATACCCCTAAATTCGCTCTCCTCCTCCAAATGCTTCTCCAAGATGGTCACCTTATTTTGAGAGAGTAAACTTCATTATGGATCTAGTTATCTATAACCAAAGACATATCAACCTTTTCCTTTTCTTTTCTAATAAATTATAGCAAGGTAGGTGTGGTCTTGTCTTCAAGAGGCACAAAATCCTCCTTCTTGTGCATAGAATGAACTTCCCTAGAATCACTAGAAAGATAATCTCTAATGTTTATAATGGGAGAGGCATCCTTTTTTTATTATTCCCCTTTGGATTTCCCTCTTGATTACAGTTTCCTTTGTCAATTTTCTTACTAGGGGAAAGAGAGTTGGTTTCCTTTTAATATAATTTAGGTGGATCCCTAGAATCATCATTTGTTTGCATACCCTCAACCTTGTTGTCCCAGGTATCCTAAATATCTATATCTTCCTACAATTCATCAAGAATCTCTTTGTCCTTGCCCCCAATTTCCATTCCACTATCATCACTATCATGTTTCCCCTTTCCTTTCTTATTTTTGCTAATCTCAATGCATTTCCTTTTAGACCCACTACTTGAAAATCCCCCTTCCTTCCTAATATGTTTCAATGTCAATTTGGGGGAATGAGCTACATAGTACTCTAAAAAAAGAAAGATGACATATTCATGAAGAATGGGAAGGAAAACTTCATCTTATGCTTTAAAGAACTCATATTCAAAGAGTTCAAAATGTAGAAAGGAAACAAAATTTTATCCCCCTAGTGAAAATAAAAATTAAAGGAGTAAACCCTCTATTTTATACCATGAAGAGTAAAATAAGCTCTAACACAGGAAAGGAAAATCTTCTAGATGGGTTTAATCATCTTTTTAGAAAAGTAATCACCAACTTTAACTAGAGCCTCCCTCTCTTTATCATCCTTGGAGAATTTCTCCACTACTTCTTTGGTAATCCTTCTTTCCTTGTAGAAATTCATACCTTCACATGATATCCTAATAATTTTAGTGATGAACTTAGTATTAAGAGGGAAACTAGCACCATGAATGGTAACATCCTTCCCTTTCCATCGCTTGAAGAATTCCAAATTTACCTTAGGATTTAAGACATGGAGATACTCAAGGTAAGTGGTGACTCCAGCCTTCTTCAAATGATCCCAGACTTGTAGAATATCTCACCATTATTTACATGACCTTGACTCATGTCACTTAGGTTCACCTCCCATATCTTTGCAACTCCTATGAAAAATCTTCTCAAAAATTTTAGAGCCAAAAAAACTCTTTTTCTAATACAAAAAATGAAAAGAGTCAATGCCAAATAAACCCAAAAAATATGCCTATCATTAATGCTTTATATATCAAGAGAGTTCTACCTCAACTTGTAATAATCAAGGTACTTGTTTGTCATAATAATCATATGTGATAATGTTATGTATGACACTATGTGACATACCTTCCTTTTCCTTTAGCACAAGATCTTCATTAAAAAGATTATTCTATCAAAAAATCTCATGCTTTGCCTATAGACTTAAGTTTTCAATACAATCCATCACCATATTGGCCTCATGGTAAGTATGTGAGATGATTACCTTTTCAAAGAAATTTAAAATATATCTCTCTTATTTTATAATGTTATCAATAGTCCATGTGGATTAGGATTTTTCATTTAGATAATTAATGATGTTATTCAATTCACCTTCCATCCACATAGACTTACAATTAAGTGACGTAACTAGTTTAATGATATTAAGAATGCTCCTAGATTCAACCACATGGCTGGATTGGATCCTTAAGGGGACAAGACACTACATCAATAAATAAAAAATTTGAGTCTCTCATGATTCCTCCATAACCCACCAGTCTTGTGTTGCCTTTGGCATCCCCATTAAAAAATTTCCTTAAACCAAACATACAGGGACACATCCCAAAAAATTCATATCTTTGTTTCCTTTTGATACTTCTAACATTTAAATCACATAAAAGTGGATCATCCTAGAAAAATCCTTCATTTCATGAATTTTCATTCTGATGATAAGATTGTTCTCCCTAATTGTTCCAATGGCTTTTCTAGTAGTGACCCAATTTAAGGCCTTTCTATCTCTATAGACATGATGGTTCCTTTCCTTCTAGTTTTTCTAGCATATATGGGAAGCTAAGATAATTCACATGATTTCAGCATTTTCTTTCAAATCTTGACACACTCATTAGGAAACAAAGTACTTGATGTTTCTAGGTAAAATATAGTGTAAATCCCATCCAACAATAGAGTAATTACAAACCTCCTAGGCATAGGGGTGTAGGAATAACATGCAAAAAGAGGTTTCTCAATTCTCTTTATAAAGTAAAAATTTGTTAACCAAATCAAATCCTCTCTTGCAAAGATTATCTAAATAGAGAATTTTATTTTGAACCATGATCCAATAAAAAATGCCCACCTTAGGAGTTATACATTTAATCTACTAGGAAGCCAAAAATAGAGGATCCTTTAAAAAGTCTTGAAATTCCTAAAGAAATAGAGTAACAAACATTTTGGTTGAAGGTTTTCATAATGGAATCAGAACTATCCACATTTAGTCGTTAAGCATTGATATTTTTGTATTTCCAAAATATTTTGGTTGATAGATGAAAGATCGACCCAATTATCATTTATCCACTAGTCTAAAACCATATTTTCGTGGATGTTTTTACATTGATCCATTAATATATGATCCTTAAACACATCCTTCATCAAGGATTCCATCATCCAAGCATCATCCCAGAATCAAATTCTATTTCCATTTCCCAACTTATTTTAATATCTATTTATTGCTGGAAACTACAACTGAAATAATTATTATGTTGTCATTGATGTCAAACCTATTGGTAAGACAATTTGCTATCTAATCTAAGTGTCATATATATTTTATTGATGAAGAGGATTTGAGAATCTTCTCATAACAAAATAACATTGAGGAAAGGTTGAGTTATGAAAAAGAAACTACAAATGGACATATGATTAGTTAGACTCTGATAAGATAAATTGATTGTTTAAATCATGTTACAAGAGGAGAAGACAGTAATGTTCAAGTCTTGAAAATGTGAGAAAAGATAGATCAAATGCATAGGCTTGATTGAGTAATATAGAAAAAGATTAACTTTTTTTGAAGTACACACCGAATGATATTAGTGTCAACTGAGCCATAATAAGTGTTGAGAAAAGTTAGTGTTGACCAAGTATCAGTATACATTGAGTTATTGCATATACGTTGAGAAAGAAGTTTAATAGAAACTATGTAAACTAGTAATGAATGAGTGTTAGAACTTCACGTTGGTCGAGGAGCAACATTTTTATTATTTGTGAGGAATCATAATTTCCAGCTAACTAATTTGATTTCTTAGGATATGGAAAGCATGTTAAAGATAAGTATTGATGAGTTGGATCATTTAACTTGAAGAGAGGATTAGGTAAGTGACCTAAGAGATGGATTCCAAGAGAAGCTTCTAGAAAAGAAAGAGATAAACAAAATGATGATCAAATTAATTTTATTTGATGGATCTAATCATAAACCCTAAGATCTACGATGGTGTTTAAGTGGAAAAATATCAAAATTATCTATTTAAGGAGTTACAAGGGAAAACTTTTGACACTAGTGAAGAGGTTATGTGCATATGAAGGAGTTCTAGAGAGCTGGAGTAGATGTTGATGTTATTGATTGGCGAATCTAAGAAGAAGGTTGAATTGAGTTGAGAAGAAGTGAAGGGTGATTTCCTAAAGGGTTGCTAAGAAAATAAAAGATGAGATGATAATGGAGGCTAGATAGTGAATTAGTACATGAAAAGATTAATAGAGATCTATACAAGAAAAGTGAGTTGTACTTAACAAATCAAACCCTAGTATTACTTTCTAACCATTGTAAACAATTTTTGAAATCCTTTAATCAAGGTTGACCTAAAACTCATAGTAACTTAATAGTCATATGTAAATCCTCTAATTGGGTGAGATTCTAAAGGAATGTTCTAAAATCCTCTAATAAGTCCACTCCTAATAGGGTGATTAAATCCTTTAACAAGGTCACATTTAATAGTGTGTTTTGTAACCTTTAACAGAGTTAGCTCCTAACAGAGCTCACTTTAGAAGAGTGAAAATTAGTGACATGTTGCTAGTGGTTTATCCCAAATTGGGTTTCCACATTAAATCCTACTGTCAAACTTTTTTGGATGTTATTATGTTTTTTTATTGATTCATGTTTATATTCTACAAGTCTATTATATTTAGAACCATCAAAATCTAGTTAATGTTGCTCATAGTTTATAGTAGAGACTGAGAAATGGAATGGTAAGATTTAAAGTTACTGTTTATTTGTTTAATTTCTACATCTGGACCTCAAATAAATGATTCACCCCCTCCCCCCTCAATTATTCTAAATATTTGAACAATTGGTATCAAAGCATTGGTGCTTGAAAAGAAAAGTTTGAAGGTACTCAAAGCTAAAGATCATAGCATACAAAAGGGAGGTAACAAAGTTGAACAAAGAAAATATTCCTGCATGGAAAATGTTGATGAGGCTACATATAGCTCATATTGGTGATTTTAAATTAAATTTTATGGATAATACATATGTGAATATTATAACAGTCCCTTTGACTACTCAACAATTGAAAAACAAGCAAGAACACAACTAGTCAATGTTGGAGATTGCTTTAGCCCCAAGCTATGTCGAGTTTGATGGCATAAAAAGGGTACAATAATTCTAAATAAATGTGGGATAAACTGAAGACCATCTATGGAAGAGATTATAATGTCTTAAGAGCCAAATTAGAAAGTTTGAGAGGAAAGTTTGATGAAATGAGAATGATAGAAGGTGAGAACATAGTCCAGTACTATACAAGAATCAAAGAGGTTTTCAATGTTATTTGAGCTATTAATAGAAATATTGAAGATGAAGCAATAATAAGAAAGGTATTGAGAAATATACTTCCTATATATGTAATTAGGGTTTCTGCAATAAAAGAATTGAGATGTACATCAAGTAATGACCTAACTCTAGAAGGTGTAATTGGTAGGCTTACTACTTTTGAGATGTCTAACTATGATAATTACACTCCCACTATGGTTGAATCTAGTTTTAAATCATAATTGGTTCTTAGCAAGAAACAAAAAGGTAAACATGTGAAAAGTGATAGTGATACTTCTGATGATGAACGTGATGAACTTGAGACACTAATTGATAGGAGATTTGGAAGAGGCAAAGGAAAAATACAAAGGTAAACTTCTGATAATCTATTTTTCATGAAATAAATTTGGTCATATTTCTATAAGGTGTCTTGAAAAGAAGGCACAAATGAAAGAAAGGAAATAAAGTACAAAGGAAGAAGAGATGACCTAGATTTCAAGAAGAATAAGGAATACAAGGAGAAAAGTAAGAAATCCTACTATACTACTGAAGAAGAAACAAAAACTAAATCTAGAAGTAATGATGAAGAAGTTGTCTATGTTGCCATGAAAGAAGATTCTAATGAAGATGAGAAAACTACATTAATTTCTTATGTGAATAAAAGTGATAGATAGATAATTGATAGTGGTTCTTCAAATTATATGATTGGTGATAAAAGGAAATATGAGGATATTGGGCCATACAAGGGTAGATGTGTTAGATTTGGTAATGATGTTCCATGTCTTGTGAAGGGTAAAGGATCAATAGAACTATCTGATAAGATCAAATAGGTTGAAGGACTTAAATATAATCTGTTAAGTGTTCCACAATTAAACAAATTAGGGTAATAATTTGAATTCCATCATAGAAAGGCCAAAATATTTGATGTTGATGGTAAACTAATTGGAAGTGGTGTTCAAACAAGAGGCAAGTTGTTCTATCTAGATTTATCTGATGAGACATGTCTATTTGCACAACATGAAGATATTTGGTTATGGAACAAGAGGTTATCTCATGTAAAATTTGAAAATTTGGCTAGCATTAGTAAAATGATAAAAGTAAGAGGTTTTCTAGAACTAAATAAACCTAAAAATGCAATGTGTAAACAATGTCAATTGGGAAAAATGACAAAGTCTAGTTTCAAGAGAAAAACATACTCATCAAATGATATTTTGGAATTGGTTCATACTGACTTATGTGGATCTATTGGTGTTCAAATATATTATGGACACACATATTTCATTTTATTTGATGATGATTGTGGTGTTTCTTAAAGAAAAATCTAATGTTTTTTAGTTATTTAAGTGGTATTCGGCTAGAGTTGAAAATGTTGAAAAAAGATTGATACAAGTATGACAATGTATTTCAGTCATTATTTGGTCACTGACATCAAACCTATTACTTGTTGGTAAGACAATGACTTAGGTGATTTTGAATACTATCATTTTTTTGATTGATGAAGAGGATTTGATCAAAAAGATAATAAAAGCACCTACAGAAAAGGTTGAGTTATGGTATGAAAAAGGAGCACAAAGATCAGTCAAGATAGTGATGTTATAGTGCATTGATTATCTACTTAAGATTAAAAAGGTTGGATGCACCTAAGTCTAGAAGAACAAGTAAGAAGAATTGAGTTTGCCAAGATTGACCAAGTGGACAGTAGGTACCAAGAAAAGTTAGTGCCAACTGAGCATAAAATTAGTTGGAGCCAATCAAAGTCAAATTTTAGTGTATGACAAGTGATATAGTGTAAGTCGAGTAAAGTTTAGTTAATGCCAAGTACCAATAAACTTTAGATTTTTTTGAGTGATCTAGTTGATGATGAGTCAAAGAACAGTATGGAAGCCCAGTGACAACATATTGATGTCAAGTGCAAATATTTATGTTAAATCATGGATTTGATGAATCTAAGCCAACTATTTTGTTTTCTTGAATTTTATGAAGCATGTGTAAGATAACTATGATGAATTGGTGGCAAAAAATTCATGGTAAACCATTTTGAAAAAAATTCAAAGAGGGTTGATGAAGAAGTCTCTAGAAGGGACTAAAATGAAAAGATGGGTAGATTCATTGAATCCTACCTAAACCTACCTAATCTAAAATGGACAATAGAGGATGAATTGCAAAAGATCTTAATTTTCTATTTATAGACATAGATGGTTAGAAGCAAGGTTGATCGATGTTGGAGAACCTAAGTATGACAAGAGGTCTAAGGTATTACTTCATTCAAAGACCGAGTAGAAGAGACTATTATTGGAAAAAAAATCAAGAAGGCTTAATGGTATGGATGCTTGAAGGGTGAAAAAGCTATTAGAGTTGAAGTGTGTAAAAGCCAAGAAGAATGGATGACTGAAATAGAGATCTATAATCTACAAGTGAGTTGTAAGTTATTATCAGATCAAGTGTTATTGTTACTTTCTAATCATTACACTAGTCTAGGGTAAATCCTTTGGATTAAGGTTGACCTAATAATCATTTGTAAATCCTTTAATTTGGTGACATTTCAATTGAATGATCTAAAGTCCTCTAACAATGCTCACTCCTGATAGGGTGATTGAAATCCTCTAACCAGGTCACATTTAATAGTGTGCATTGTAACCTTTCATAGGGCATCACTTTAGAAGAGTGAGAATGAGTAGCATGGTGTTAGTGGTTTTTCCCAAATTGGGTTTCCATGTAAAATAATTGTGTCAAATGTGTTATTGGATCTATTATGTTTCATGCCTACATTTTTTCAAAGTTGATTTGACAGTAACCTACAAGTTTAAGTGAATTTATGATCTAATGGATGCATGCATGTTGAATATGCTTCATAGATATGGGTTCACTAAGATGTGAAAAGTTTTATTTGTACATCTGGACCTTGGATAATTGATTCAACCCCCCTCTCAATTATTCTAAATAATTATAACAATTGGTATCAGAGTCATCTACTTAAGAGGACTAATTTGAACGTACTAGAAGAAAAAGATCAAGATATCAAAAAGAGAGGTGCCCAATCTTAATAGAGATGACTTTCCTGCATGGAAATTTTTGATGAAGCTACACCTAGGAGGTCTTGGAGATCATGCACAATCTATCATTTCTATTGAGCATGTTTATCCTATTAGAGCCCTAACTTGTGAAGATCTAAAAAAGAAGAAAGAACACAATTAGGCAATATTGGAGTTTGCCTCTATCCTAAGTAATGTCAAGTTTGATGATATCAAGGGTTGTGATAGTTGAAAGAAAATGTGGGATGCTCTTCATAGCATCTATGGAGGTGATGTAAATGTTTTAAGAGAAAAATATAAATTTCTTAGAGGTAAGTTCGATGATATGGGAATGCAAGAAGGTGAGAATGTTGCTTAATATTGCTCGAGGGTAAAAGATGTTGTTAATGCTATAAGAGGATCTATTGGTAAGATAGATGATGAGACTCTATTAAGATTTTTTTTGAGAAAATTGGTGCCCATCTATGTATGCTATTAGAGTTTCTACAATACAAGAATTGAGATGCATCCCAGGTTCTAATCTAACTCTTGAAGGTCTAGTAGGTAGGCTTGCTACTTTTGAGCTATCTAATTTTGTCAATTTCAAATATGATAATATTGAATCTGCTTTAAAAGTTAAGCTATTATTAAATGAACCTAATGAGAAGAAGAAGAATAAGGTAAAATATGTTTCTAGTGATAGTGATACAAATGAGGAGGATGTAGAATAACTTGAAGCACTACTAGAAGGATATTTCACATAGGTAAAAGAAAATTCAAAGGTAATTTACCTATCATGTATTTTAATTGCAATGAGGTTGGTCATATTGTTGCTAGATGTCCAAATAAGAAGAACTACAAAGGTGAAGAAAAATACAAGAATAGAAGAGATGGAGACAACATATATTACAAAGACAAAGGCAAGAAGTCTTTATAAATTGTAGAAGAGGAAAAAAAAGATTGATCTGACCATCATGATGATGAAGTGGTGTATGTTGCAATGAAAGATGATTCCGATGAGGATGAGGCAACTACGCTAGTGTCTTGTGTAAACAAGATTGATAGATGGATCATTGACAATGGGTGTTCACATCACATGACTAGAGATAAAAGTAAGTTCATTACCTTGAATCATTATGATAGAAATAGTTAAGTTTTGGTAATGATGCACCATGTCTAATAAAAGGAAAAGCTCTATCAAACTCATAGAAAAGATTTTATGTAACAGTGCTTATTATGTCGAAGGACTTAATTATAATTTTTTGAGTGTTTCACAACCGAAAAGTTCAGGGTACAAGGTTGAGTTTGAGAACAATATTGCTAAGATATATGATAATGATAAAAAACTAATGGGAAAAGGTGATCAAATAAGAGGTAATCTATTCTATCTTGACATGGATGATGCTACTAGTCTAGTTGTAGAATTTGATGATCTGTGTTTATGGAACAAGATGTTATGTCATGTTAATTTTGATAACTTGGTTAGTATCAGTAACTTGAGAAGAGTTAAGGTTTTCTTAAGTTGAAGAAACCTAACAATATAATTTGCAAACTATGTTAGTTAGGAAAAATGACAAGGTCTAGTTTTAAGAGTAAGACTCATACCTCTGAAGGAATTTTGGAAATCATTCATACTAACTCTTGCGGACCAATTGATGTGCAAATATACAAAGCTGATAAGTACATTCTAATTTTTTTTTGATGATTACTCTAGGGTGATGATAGTTATGTTTTTGAAACAAAAATTTGATGCTTTCCAAATGTTTAAGTGGTACTTAGTAAGAGTTGAGAAGGAAACATGTAAAAGTCTGAGATCTTTGATATTTGACAGAGGAGGAGAATTTACATCAAATAAGTTTGAGATGTTTTCTAATGATAAAGGAATCAAAAGATAGACATTTGCCCTTGGAATCCCCTCTACAAAATAGAATTGCTAAAAGGAGGAACAAATCTATAATGGATTGTGCTGGGACACTCATGATGGAGAAAAATGTTGCTTTGAAATAATAGAGAGATGTTGTAAGTATAATTTTCTATACCTTGAACCATGCGCAAGTCAAGAAAGGTACTCATGGTATGGATACCTACCCAATGTAAAATATTTTAAGGTATTTGGAAGAAAGTTCTACATTCTTAAATATTTTAGGAATGGTAAATTAGATGCTAAAAGTAAAGAAGTTATATCCCTTGGCTATTCCACAAGAAGTAAATCTTAAAAGTGTTTAAATACTAACACTAACAAAGTTGTGGAAAGTGCAAATGTGAAATTTGATGAATATACAAAAGTACATGATGTTGAACCTATGAAGAAACCAAAGGAATAAAAATAATTTGTATACTTTTATGAAGGCATGCCTACTAATGAAGATGGTGTAAATCAAGTTGCAAATCAACAAGTTTCAGTGACTACCAAGTCACATACTATGAATGTCAAGTTGCATTAAGGAATCAAGCTACAATCAAGTGCCAAATTATAGGATGAAGGTGAGGTACATTCTAATTCTATGATCAGTGTACATGAAAGAAATTTTGAATTTCCTAATAGAGAAGTACACAGTGATTCAAAAGTTGAGATACCAAATGAGGAAAATATAGCAAAACCAAGATTGTCAAAGTATGTCAAAAGACATCACCCTGCTGCACAAATTATTGGAGCTATTTAGAAGAAAGTGCTACATTCTTACAGATTTTAGGAAGGGTAAATTAGATGCTAAAAGTGAAGAAGGTATATTCCTTTTTCATTCCAAAAGAAGTAAATCTTATAAGTGTTTAAATACTAACACTAACAAAGTTGTGGAAAGTGTAAATGTGAAATTTGATTAATATACAGAAGTACATGGGCTAAACCTATGAAGGAACTAGAGGAATAAAAATAATTTGTATAATTTTATGAAGGTATTCCTATTGATAAATATGATGTAAATCAAGTTGCAAATCAACAACAAGTTTCAATGACTACTAAGTCACATACTATGAATGTCAAGTTGCATTAAGAAACCAAGCTACAATCAGGTGTCAAGTTATAGAATGAAGGTGAAGAACATTCTGATTCTAAGATTAGTGTACATGAAAGAGATATTTAATTACCTAATAGAGAAGTACATAGTGATTCAAAAGTTGAGAGACCAAATAAGGAAAATAGAGCAGAATGAAGATTGTCAAAGTATGTCAAAAGAAATCACCCTAATGCACAAATTATTAGTGTTATTTGGAAGAAAGTGCTACATTCTTAAAGATTTTAGGAATGCTAAATTAGATGCTAAAATTGAGGAAGGTATATTCCTTGGCTATTCCACAAGAAGTAAATCTTATAAGTGTTTAAATACTAACACTAACAAAGTTGTGGAAAGTGCAAATGTGAAATTTGATGAATATATAGAAGTACATGAGGCTAAACTTATGAAGGAACTAGAGGAATACAAATAATTTGTATACTTTTATGAAGGTATGCATGTTGATGAAGATGATGTAAATCAAGTTGTAAATCAACAACAAGTTTCAGTGATTGCCAAGTCACATACTATGAATGTCAAGTTGCATTAAGGAATTGAGCTACAATTAGGTGTCAAGTTATAGAATGGAGGTGAGGTACATTCTAATTCTATCATTAGTTTACATGAAAGAGATGTTGAATTACCTAATATATAAGTACATAGTTATTCAAAAGTTGAGAGGCCAAATGAGGAAAATAGAGCAGAACCAAGATTGTCAAAGTATGTCAAAAGACATCACCTTGTTGCACAAATTATTGGAGCTAAAAATGTAAAACCAATGACAAAGAATAGGTTGAGAAATGATAGATGTTTTCTTAGCATGCATGGGCCTAAAATGGTGAAAGATGCCTTAGAATATGTGGACTGGAGTAATGCCATTAAAGAAGAGATTGAACAGATTGAAAAGAATAAGACATGGACTTTAGTTCCTAGACCATAAGATAGAAATGTGATTGGCACCAAGTGGGTATACATAAACAAGTTAGATGAAAATGGTGAAGTCACAAGGAATAAGGCAAGATTAGTTTGCATGGGGTATGCACAAGAAGAAGGGATAGACTATGGAGATACGTTTTCTTTTTTTGCAAGATTGGAAGAAGTAAGAACTCTACTTGCTTACTCTACATACAAAGGTTTCACAACTTATCAAACACATGTTAAATTTGCATTTTTGAATGGCATATTTGAAGAAGAGGTTTATATAGAACAACCAGAAGGATTTTTTGATGCTAACAACAAAAATATGGTATATAGACTACACAAAGCTTTATATGGTTTAAAACAAGAACCAAGAGCACGTTATGAAAGGCTTCACAATTATCTTGTAAAAATTGGATTGGAGAGGACTGATGATAATAGCAATCTGTACTTGAAGACAGAGAAAGGAAAATGTATTTTACTATTTCAAATTTTTGTTGATGATACCATATTTGGAGGTCAAGATACTTTGTGTAAAGCTTTTGAAAATGAAATGAAGAAATAAGTTGAGATGTCTATGTTTGGAGAGATCAAGATCTTTGTGGGTTTACAAATACATGAGATGAAGTATGGTATATACATCATTTAGTCAAAATGTGTGAATGAGATACTAAAAAATTTTGGATTGGAAGATTCCAAGTTAGTAAGTACAGCTATGGTGACAAGGCATAAATTGCCAAAGAATGATGATTCAACTAAGGTGAATCAAACATTGTACAAGTTTATGATTAGAAATTGCAATATGTAGTGCATTACATACCTAATATTGCATTATCTTTTGGGATAGTTACAAGATTCTCTACTAATCCTAGGCATAATCATTTGATGGTTGTAGTACCTCTCATGTTTATAGTCTAAACCTTGTTATATTTTGATTCAAGAGATACTTGTACTCTTATTATTTGTACTTTGAGATGAACTAAGGGTCGGATGTTATACTTTGATTTCAGTACCATAGATGTTATACTACTATGTTGTTTAGTTTATCATATCTGTATGTTGATGCTATTTTGAGATGATAGTAGCTAGATGATGATATCTAGTTATCTAGTATTTTGGACATATCGTTGATTATGTTATGTGATGGATTTTATGCTATGGTGATTTACTTCATTCTTGTTTCATTATTCTTTGTGTGAGCGTGAGTGATATAAATGGATTATTTAGGTATAATTGAATAAATGGTTAAATTAGGAATTTAATGTATTTATTGCTTCAGCCATAATATTATATGCAATTATATTTGATCATGTGTTTTATTGTGCAAGATTTATATCCATGGTAGTGGCACCTGGAGATAGTGATTCAGTTATTCATATTTTACCAATGTCATCCATGTATGGTCAACTTATCCTTATTTAATTGTTTGATTAAACCTTTGTGTGATTATTAAATCCAAACTCATTTGTATTATGTGACCAGACCAGTGAACATGTTTGTGTACTTAGAGGTTCACATTGCCGCAAAAGTTGTTAAGGAAATTTATGTGATTTTTGGTTTTTAGGCTTTAATTTTTATTGAATTTAATTTATGTCAGCCTTTCCATAGATGAATTTCTATTTCTTGGAATAACTTGTATTCATTTGAGTCAATTCAGAGTTTAGCTAGTCTAACTAGTTATTTGTCCTAATTGATTATTCACTCAAAAAGTGAATAAGTATGGAATGAGGAATTTAATTCCTCACTTTTCACTTTTGCAATTTAGGAATTTGAGAGCTTTTTCTAAAATCCTTTTCTGAAGGATTGGTTTTCTATTCATTGTGAGAGCTATGGGCATGGGATCTTTGGGAGGATGGACTTGTTGGATCTAGCTTAGGGAGACCTTGCTTTGTCATCATTTTTTGTTGTATCAATAGGTTATTTATTTCACCTAGTTGTTTTCTATTTTAGCCCCTTTGGCTATCAAGTAGGGCTTTCCCATTTTCTTGTTTCAACTTAGATTTTGCATCTATTTTTGGTAGCTATTGGTCCAGAGGTTGAGAACTAGTGTTCCCCTCTGTTTCTATTTGTTGGTTCTACCTAGTTAGTTGGGTATGAACATTTTCCCAGTTTTTGGGATGAGGGTTTGGGGTTTCACACCATTATGCTAACCATTTTTTGCATATGATATCCAAACCAAAATTTTATTAGATTTTTGAGGCTTTTGTTCCCTAAGACCAAATGGGTTTTAATTTTGAATTTTTCCAATTTTTGGAGTTCTTACCTCGTTTTGTGTGTCACCTAGTTTTCTCAAGTTTTCTTCATATGTTTTGATCATGGACTTGGATCATCTGTAGGATGTCAATCAAATCACTATTTAACTTTTTATGTTGCATTGGGATGTGTGCCTCATCTATCCTCCCAAGTTGTTGTTTAGTTGAGTGTGATTTCGGCTTGTGTTCTCATCTAGCCCTTGTATTTGATCTTTGTGATAGTGGTGCACCACACATGAGCACATAGGCATGTAATTGTTGGGTGACTTGTGAGGCTTGATCTCTCATTTGTATCTTGGTGGAACTATGTTCATTTGGGGTTGGGTTGGGAATATGCATAACTATTGGCACTCATCGTGTGATGAGTATGGGTATGTAAGGTAAGGTCAGTGGAGGGGCTTCTAACACATCCACAGTATCCCAGCCTAGGTTGGAATTAGGAAGTTTCTAATTAAGTGATAACTAAAGAAAAATTGTTGGAGAATTAAACAAGATAAAACTACTAAAGTCAGCCTCCTAAGGGTGGTGCTGAGTGGAATGGTCAGCAATACATATTCTATCCAATTAAGCTAAAGATGAAGCATGTTAGCCTCCTAAAGGAATACTAAGGGGAATAGTTTGTTAGCATGTTACCAACACTCCACCAAGAGGTCCTACATAGTTACCCATAGAGCGTCTGACTAGGGCCTATAGTATTTGTATTGTTGCATGGTCTTGGTTGTAGTCATTATTATTGTCTAGCATGAGTGATAGCCATGGATGTTTTCTTTAGTGTGTTTGTGGTTGGATCATTATCTCCATTAGCATGGTGGGAGTGGACCTATAGGTTCCATGTGGTTGGGAGGTGTAGCTACCTCCACCACTGCTAGGGACCGGTGCACATAGATGGTTCTTTAATCCAATATGACTATTGCTTGTGTTTCTCTTGGTACTTCGGGCTCCAAATTATGTTATCTTTTGATTTATGCTTTCATTGGAATGTTTGGATATCATGCTAGATGATGATATTTTAATTGATGTGTTCCCATATTATGATATTTAACATATGTTATATGGTGAGTTTGATTTGTAGGATTATCTTATGCTTTACTTTTAACATGTTAGATTTCCTTATTCTTATGTTGTAGTATATTTCAGTAGTGACATCCTCATAAGATAGCTTTGATAATTTGTTCAATAGTTTGGGATGTTATGTGTGGGGGATGGATAGGACCTTTGAGGTTTCATGATGTTATTATAGATAGGAGGAACCACGTACTTAGTTTGGTTGTTTTAGTTCATCTTGATGTTGTTTTAATACATTGTGATGTTGCTTTTAGTTCTTTTCTTTCACTGTTATGTTAGATGGTTACATACAGTTATGTCTAGTAGTTATTGTTTTGAGTGTCTACACCTCGATTGTGGATCTGATACTCCCTAGTGTGGAGGTTTGATTTCCTATTTTATCCCTTGTTTTATCCTTAGAGTATTTCTTTCTCTTCCTGGGTGACCATGCATCAGCATTAGGAAATGTTTAAAGTATCACACACCCAAAGAAGAAGAATTGTGTGATACTAGAAAGTATCATTCGCCCATTAAAACTCTATCGTGCAACACTTTAATGTATTGTACTCTCTTTAGAGAAAATTTGTATGATACTTGTGAAGTATCGAAAACCTTCTTGAGAAGTGTCGCCCAAACCCTAAATGTATTACACTCCTTCATTAGAAAGGTCATATGATACTGGAAAATATCACACACTATTGAATTAAAGTATCACTTGGGTTTTGGAAAAACCTATCTACGTGGATAGTGGGCACTTTTCAGTTTCATCGAAAGTTTTTCTAAGGTGTTCTAGATACCCTTTGCAGTGTTCTTGGATACCTTGCAATTGCATTTCAAATTTAGTATGTTTTTATATTTGTAATTGATTACATCCTTTTGTGGTTAGTCATTTTAGTTAGTAGTGGCATTTGGAGATCTATTTATGTTCGGATGTTTTTTTAGTCTTCCATTGTGATCTTTGTGATCCCTGTATGTTGTATGTCATGTGCATCCATGCTTTTTTTTTTTCAAAAAAATTTATCTTGGCTTATATTTATCCTTGTTCTAAGGATCTCTAGGTGGGACATTACAATAGTTGTTAAGAGAATAATGAGATATCTAAAAGATACAGAAGACTATGTTCTTTACTACAAGAAAAATGAAAAGTTTAAGTTGAGAGCCTACACTAATGTTGATTGGGCTAGAAATATTGATGACACAAAGATAATTAGTGGAGGAGCATTTTTCTTAGGAAAATGGCTAGTTACATGGACTAGCAAGAAATAAAACTACATATCTCAATCTACTATTGAAGCTGAATATGTTGCTATTGCAGTAAATTGTACAAACATTGTATGGATCAAACAACTACTCGAAGGTATGAAGGAGGAAATCATTGAACCTATGATACTTTTTTATGATAATAAAAGTGTTATAAATATATCAAAGAACCCTATGATGCATACAAAAACTAAACACATTGCAATCAAGTATCATTACTTGAGAGGGTTAGTTCAAGACATAGAGGTTAAGATGGAATATGTGAATACTAAAGAGAAAATAGATGATATCTTCACAAAAGCATTAGCTAAGGATCCTCATGAGTATCTAAGAGGTAAACAAGGGTGATACCCCTATCCAAGGCTATATAACAAGCATGAGAAGTGCCTTGGATCAACTAAGATTATTGACATATATGGGTATATGCACTGAGTTGTAGTGCCAAAAAGGTGACAACTCTTTTTTTTTTTCCCTATTTTCAATAGCACGTATGCACTTTAAAAAAACTGAATTTTTATAGATGGGCTGCATACCCACAGCCCATCATTCTCATCTCTATTTTTTCACATTCCTACACAAGCAGCACGTACATGGGTTTAAGAAACAAAGGTTTTTGCCATCCCGATTCCCAATATGCCTCCTCGACGAAAAAATCCAAGATCACAAGCACACCCACACCGATGCCATATGTGATCTTAAGTTCATTTTGCATTGTTTGATATGTTTTTCATATTGTTTTGTAGGTTTTTTTATATTGTTTTGTAGGGTTTTTTAAATTTTTATTTAAATTTATTTATGTATTTGGATTTCAATTGATTTTTTATCAGGAAACGTCCATAATCAACCAAAAAATCCACAAGAACCTCAAAACCCTCAAAACCAAAACCCTCCCCAAGAAGAACAAAAAATTCCACAACCCAAACCAGTTGCAAGACCTCCACTAGGCACACAAAAAAATATAATAAATGAAATAGAGAGAGGCAAAACTAAATTAGAAGGACTCATTGCTCAGTTGAAAGAATCTGGACAAACCAATGAGTGCTCAATTGGCATCATCCCTCGAATCCATTAAGACCTAGATAGTCTCAATTAGTGATCAGTTAGATATTTGGCAGGTTAAGAGGGATGAAAAAAAAATATTTTATGCAAATAAATTTTCATATGAAGATGCTAAAAAAAAAGAAATACCAAAAGGTAGAATATGTGCATTATTTAGAAAACCCGGTGAGCAATATACTATTAGAGAGGGTAGTAAATGGTTCCCCATCCATTGGTGCATACATGATGCTATTAGAAATAATTTTTGGGATAGATGGTGGATGGTTTTTGATGCCCCTCCTTGCAAGAATCATGAGGTCCCCATGTATTTTTTGAAGAAATTATATTGTGAGTTTGTCCTTGGGGAGATCCCCAATTATTTTGTTATATTAGACTCCCATGGTAGAGGTGGGGGGTCATCATTTGAGAGGTCGGGAGAACATCGTGACCCTAATGTAGTTAGGGCACCTATGGTCAAGCCATAGCACGAGCATGTGACTATTCCTTCACTTGTGAAGGAACATGTAGAGGCTAGCACTCTATGGACCATTAATGCTTTGACGTAGACCCTCATCCATTCCATGAGCCCATTAGTTGAGGGGGATCCTTCTATGCATCGTGGTCACATGTGCACTTCATGCAGATCCCTATGCACATTTGGCACTCACGCTAGAGATGGTGTGGATGATGGGCTTGTCCCTGATCAGTTCCTAAATGACACATTTGGCATTGACACACAGGTAAATTACAATTATAATTTACTAATTTGATCACATTTCATATGTATAGTGAATGATTAATTAATTAGCATTTATTGACATTGTTCAAAATTCAGGGTCAGAGTGTTGTTGAGCCTAGCAGCGATCCTCTAATCCCATTTTTTGTCCCCTCCATGAGTCCAGAGGTATGTATCAATTTAATCATTTTAATTAATACATATATTTATTACATAATCATATCAAGGATTGACAAAAAAAATTATGCATGTGCATCAATTCTCTACAGGACCCTCAACCTTTACTACGAACTCGGAGCATAGACATCCAGGTACATTTGTTTAATGTTAATTTAATTCATTTGATTATATTTGTTTCATGTTTCATGTTACATGTAATGTGTATTGTATGACATGCAGCTCATGATGTCAGACACCCCTCCTCATCTCCGATAGTCTGTTGATCATGGAGTGGCCATAGCTATGGCTAGCTCATAGCCATTAACTGAGGTATGAATGAATTTTCTTTGTTTCAGTTGTTGTTTATAATAGTTAGTCTCAAAATTTATAATGTTATTTATAAGTGATTATATTTATTGAATTTTTGTAGGGTCTCATCACACTTGATCATCCACGAGCCTTCAAGGTGGACTTATAGAGTGACTATTTGATGGCAGTAAGAAAATAATTAATTTTGTGTGTACATATATTTGATTTCAATGTATAATAAATATTGATTCATACCTAGTTTTTTTATATTAGCTCAAGTTAGAGAAGAGCCTCAACAAGAGGATGAGCAAGTTGATCTAGACATGTATATATATAAGCATCAATGGACATATTCGATACACATTTGATGTATATGACATTTTATATTTGATGTATGAAATTTATTTGATGTATGATATTATTCAACTTATGACATTATTGGTTATCATTTTATATTATATATTTGTTCATGTATGACATTAAATTAGATATGTTCGTGTATGACATTAAATAAGATATGTGCATGTATAACATTAAATTAGATATGTTTATGTATGACATTAAATTCAATACCTAATCTGTTCAAAAATTTGATAGAATATTGATTAACAATAAACTTTATCACTATTTAAGCATAAGTTAATCATTTGCAATATGTCATCATCATATGATTTATGATCTTGTTCATGCTTTAAATTTTTCCTTCTCTATCATTTGTTTATGAAGTTTAATTCAATACCTAATTAGTTTGAATTTTTGATACAATATTGATTGGCAATCAACTTTATCAATCAAGATCGATTAGGACCTCCTAGCAATAAAATTTATCAAGCAATATTCGTGGACCTCCTGGCAATTGGTCACCTAAATGAGAACCTTGAGATTTATTAGGAACTCCATGAAAGAAATCAGTAGCTTGAGAAGCTCTCCATTTGTTAGCTAAATTAAAACCTTGGATTGTAGACAGCTGGCCTTCATTGTAAAAACTAATTTTATAGATATATAATCAAATAAATAGTGTATTCATCTAAGCATAGAAACATTGTTACATAAGAAGAAGATCAAGTTTTACAATTGCTAATAATCATTAATGTATGCACATACACTTAAACCTAAAAAGGATCACCTAAAGAAGACAAATTAAGTATGAATTCGATACAAAATCAATAAGAGAGTTCTAGCATGATATCTTCAATATTTTTTGAGTTAGAGAAAACTAAGTATTAATATGATGATCTTTATGAATCTATATCACCATCTAGATGTCTACGTCTCCCTAACTCTCTCTATTTTATCTCACATTCATCCTCTTCTTATATCTCTATTCATTTATCACTATGTTTTTATTTCCTTTAATCTTAATGTCTACCTACACCTTCTTTTGTTTCCCTCTATCTCTATGCATCTTCTCCATGTTCAACAAGCATTGAATTTATAGGGATAGTGTTAAGAAACATGCTTATGTTGCAAAGAGAGGTGAGAAGGAAAACATAAGGGTGTACTATAAGTTGGAAGTTGAGGATGATTTAATAGTTGATAAGTGGGCATTTTATTATGATGATCCTAATGATCAGCACATTTGCATGGAGGTTGTCCAAGGTAGAGCTCATTGCAATCTTATGCTATATGACAATCCATATGCAGATGTTATTTTGAATAAATCTATTTTTGTCCCTTGATTGCAATCTTGGCTCCATGATGTTTTGATTTGGGAGGTGGTTAGATGGAACTATGAATATCTTTAAGTAATAAATTGTATTGATTTTGATTTAATTTATTATTAAATATTTTAATGGATACAACTTTGTTCTAAATATTTCTTCATTATAGGCTTAGTTATACCATTTTTACAATATGAATCTTCATGGTCACTTGTGGCTCTTCTCTAGTACTTATTTTTATAATCTTTATAAATAATAAACAATTTACTTATAATAGAGTTTTAGTCTTTTATGAAAATTGGAAGATTTTCCATTTAAAATTTTGTCTTACATTCAATAAAATTGATATTTGTTGGACGCTTAAAGAGATTTCAACTTCATCAATAGATCAATGGCCTATTAAAAATTATCTTTGTTTGAAATTACTCTATCCAACAAAATTAGATCAAAAGTTCTCTAAAAATTTATGTTAAAAATAAGATTAAAATTTGATCACAAGTGGTCACAAAGTTTGTGTAGAAGAAAAATCATTGTTACAAAAAGAATATAGAAAAGAAGAAAAAACACAATTAGGTTGTTGAGCTTCAATACATAACCACCATTCCTTATCATTAATTAAAAAATGTCAGAGATAGTAGAGAAAAGATGGATTATTTGCAAAAAAAGTCATTTTAAAAATCATAAATGTAACATAATCACTAATAGTTTTATGTGTTTTCATACATTAATGATTGTAACATAATCACCAGTTTATTGGAATGTGTTGTTATTATTCTATAGTAACTAGATTAAGGTAAAAATAAAAGTTTAATAAATAGCTGTGATGTATAGGAAAGAGAGATATCTCACATGAGAGGGGGATGAATCTAAGATGACACATAAGATACTTGTAAGAGGGAGCTATACTTGTTAACAAATTTACAATGCATGTTATGGAAAATCATAGAGCATCTTTAAAAGGAAATAAAAGAGTATGACAAGTGGAAGGAACATGTTGTTTTGTAGACTCGTATTCAAATTTGGGTGTCAATTTTCTAATGAAGGATTCAAGCACTACAATTTGGTTGTTTTGGCTCATGTTATCCTTGTATCTCACTCTCTCTTATTCCTCCCCTCTTTATATTTCTATTTTTTCCATATCTATGTAGCCATCTATCCTCTTTATCTCCTCCTCACTAATGCAAAGATGTTGAGCAAGAAGTGAGGTTTAAGCACTTTCTTCTTCCTAATCTACCAATCTAAACTTGTGGCCTTCCTAATATCTTACTCCTTTAGGATATCATTTTTGTGGCCTATCCAAACTGATAGGGTCATTTGTGAACTCCTCCAAGGTGAGTACTTCTCCAATCAAGATCTTGCACCTTTTTGTTTTAGGGACACTAGCCCTATTCCAATCCAATAACTGTAACTCTTCACCAATGGCTTCACCAAACCCAAGTTTCTATTGGGACACCTTCCTTATGTTGAACTGATTGAGAATAAACTCTTGGTTTATCCCTCCAATTTTCATACAATACAAAATGTTGACTATCATAGAATTCCTTGTAGGTCTCCTACTCTAATTTTTTGGACTTAAATTCCTCTTAGGTTGAAATCTAACTATTCTGTGGGTAGATTCAGACACCCTTTTGGAATTTATCTGACCATCTAGAGCTAACAGAGTAGACAGTTTGATCCCATGAGGAAAGGTGAGAGAGATTTGGAAGTTGGTAACTTTGTACTGGCCAACACTGCAAGTTTTAGCATCACTCAAGATGGCATCATAAAATAAAAATGGAGTGTGATCTCCAAAAAGTGAGAGAGGTTATTGTAGGCCTCCACAACATGGTCCTATAGGAACTAGAATCACATACATACCTCACACAAGCTCTCAGATATGCCCCATCAAAGATTGCAGCCCAATGGCATTTAGTGACCCTTAGAAACATTCCAGTTCAGCGTGCCTGAGAATGTTTGAGTGCTAAAGGGGATAGGATGAGATTGGGGATAGGGTTTACCCAACCACTCAGAGCTAATGGAGCAGACAATTTGATCCCATGATGAAAGGTGAGAGAGATTTGGCAATTGGCAACTTTGTACTAGCCAACACTGCAAGTTTCAGCATCACCTGAGATGACATTGTAAAATGAAAACAGAGTGTGATCTCCAAAAAGTGAGAGAGATTATTGTAGGCCTCCACAACATGGTCATGTAGGAACTAGAATTGCATCCATACCTCACATGAGCTTCGAGATATACCCCGTCAAAGATCACAACCCTATAGCATTTAATGACCCTTAAGGACGTTTCAATTTGGCGTGCCCGAGAATGTTCAAGAACTGAAGGGGATAGGATAAGGTTGGGGATAGGGTTTACCAAGCCACTCGAAGCTAATAGAGAAGACAGTTCAATCCCACGATGAAAGGTGAGAGAGATTTGGTAGTTGGCAACTTTGTACTGGCTAATGCTGCAAGTTTCAGCATCACCCGAGATGGCATCATAAAATGAAAATGGAGTGTGATCTCCAAAAAGTGAGAGAGGTTATTGTATGACTCCACAACATGGTCCTATAGGAACTATAATCGCATTCATACCTCACATGATCTTTGAGATATGCCCCATCAAAGATCGCAGCCCTATAACATTTAGTGACCCTTAGGGATGTTCTAGTTTGGCATGCCCGAGAATGTTTGAGTGCTGAAGGGGATAGGATGAGCTTTGGGATAGGGTTTACTTAGCCACTTGGAGCTAAAAAAGTAGACAATTTGATCCCATGATGAAAGGTGAGAGAGATTTGGTAGTTGGCAACTTTGTACTAGCCAATACTGCAAGTTTCAGCATCACCTGAGATGGCATCGTAAAATGAAAATAGAGTGTGATCTCCAAAAAGTGAGAGAGATTATTGTAGGCCTCCACAACATGGTCTTTTAGGAACTAGAATTACATCCATACCTCACACGAGCTCCAAGATATGCCCCATCAAAGATTGCAGCCCTATAGCATTTAGTGACCCTTTGGAACATTTCAGTTCGGCGTGCCCGAGAACGTTTGAGCACTAAAGGGGATAAGATGAGGTTGGAGATAGGGTTTACCCAACCACCTAGAGCTAACAGAGTAGACAGTTTGATCCCATGACAAAAGGTGAGAGAGATTTGGTAGTTGGCAACTTTATATTGGCCAACACTACAAGTTTCAGCATCACCTGAGATGGCATCGTAAAATGAAAATGGAGTGTGATCTCCAAAAAGAGAGAGATGTTATCATAGGTCTCCACAACATGCTCTTGTAGGAACTAGAATTGCATCCATACCTCACACGAGCTCTGAGATATGCCCTGTCAAAGATTGCAGCCCTATAGCATTTAGTGACCCTTAGGGATGTTCTGGTTCAGCATGCCCATGAATGTTCAAACACTGAAGGGGATAGGATGAGGTTGGGGACAAGGTTTACCAAGCCACTTAGAGCTAACAAAGTAGACAATTTGATCCCACAATGAAAGGTGAGAGAGATTTGGCAGTTGGTAACTTTGTACTAGCCAACACTGCAAGTTTTAACATCACCCGAGATGGCATCGTAAAATGAAAATAGATTTTGATCTCCAAAAAGTGAGAGAGGTTATTGTAGGCCTCTACAACATGGTCCTATAGGAACTAGAATTATATCCATACCTCACACAAGCTCCAAGATATGCCCCGTCAAAGATCGCAGCCCTATGACATTTAGTGAGCCTTAGGGATGTTCTGATTCGTCATGCCCAAGAATTTTCAAGTGCTAAAGGGGATAGGATGAGGTTGGGGATAGGGTTTACTCAGCCACTCAAAGCTAACAAAGTAGAGAATTTAATCCCACGATGAAAGGTGAGAGAGATTGGTAGTTGGCAACTTTGTACTAGCCAACCCTGCAAGTTTTAGCATGTAAACTTCTCTCTTTGCTCCTTCCACACACATATGAAGTTTAGGGTTTGTCCACCTTAAGAAGACCTTAGTGACTTAGGGTTAGGTATGAATAAATGGCTGTGATTCATCCATTTTTCCACTTAAACCTTCCCTTTACCTGATTGGATGCATGTCCTCCATAGGGATTCCAACTTAAGATTCATCCTTATCATCAAAATATCATAATTCAATATGTAAGTTAGCTAAAAAATGGTTTACATAGTATTTTATGTCATTACAAAAAACTATGAAAAATTGTGTTCATCAGCATATGAAGTCTCTGATGCTTGGAATATACTAATTTCTATACTATAAATTGACATATGAATGACTCAATGCACTGCTTACTCAGCTTTTGTATCACTCAACATACACTTTCTGCTCAGCACTTAAGTGACTCGGTACTCACTATGGACTTAACATGCTCTATTTTATACATGTTATTCTTAGTATATACTACTTGTTTAGCATGAACTAAGTAAATGACTTAAGTGTGTAGATACTCACTTGTCAAAACCAATCTGAGATCAACATTGATGCATATCATCATCATCCTCCCACATAGCATTCTCAATAAATAACTAGTCCCATTGGACCTTATACTGCAAAACATCTTCGTCACACACTCGAATAGAGTGCACCCATCCACAAGAAAAGTAGGTAGTACCTGCAGTATCCCTAGATCCTAAACCTACAAAGCCTACCAATCAAGAATATAAGATGTGGGTATGTGTGGGATTATAGTGTGCCAAAAAGTCGTGATCTGAAAAATATGTAGTTGTGAAATGCCTCAAAGCATTTCAAAATCTATTCCAACCTTTTTCCCATGCATCCTAATACCAAACAAAAAGATTAATACATATATAAGGCCTATTATATCTTTGGATACAAACCCTACATTGTCAACTTTCAAAACATCCCAAAAATGTGTATTTTGCCTTTTCTTGTGTATTTTTTACTTAAATCATGTATCTGACTACTTTTTTCCACCCAAGTTTGATGAAACAAAAATGGTTTCATAAGAATATTCTTAGCTTTCCACAAAATTGATGTTTATCAGCTTATTATTTTAATAAGTAATTATTAGTTATTTTATAATGGAGTTACATATAAATTGTTGATTGACATATTGATTGAAAAAATTACTATAGCTTTCAAATGGTATAACATTTTTGAAATCCAAAAGATGCATCACATTCTATGCTTCTTCTACTATAAGGAAGAAAAGAGAAAAAATAAATTTTGTAGAGTTTTGAATTAGTTAAAGTGGTCAGACACAAGAGTTTTTTTATTCCAAAAATAGTATAGTAGAAAATTCATAATTAATTATTTCTTTAGAATAAAAATACCTAAAAATATGCATCACATCTAGGCATGAGTCTATTCTTATATTTATAATCTTATTAAAAAAATATTATCATTTGATTTTGATTAAGGTAGTCAGACATATGTCTACTTCTTATTTTTGTCTTGAAATTTTGTACTATTTCATTAAAATTCAAATTTTTGAGTAGTCAATTTTTATTTTATTGTTTTCAAATAACGCCTAGTAGTTTAGAAAATAAATTCAAATTCCTAGAGATTCTTTTCTCTCACCTTTTTGATTCAAAGTTCATAACAAGTTAAAAATACATGTCAAGTTGACATAACCCTAATTTGTTGATTTTTTGTTTCTATTAAAGGGCATAGTTTAGTTGACCATGATCTTGCACATACCCATGCATCAACATGATATGGTATTGACAAAAAATATGAAATACATTATGGGTACGGGCTACAGCTGGTGGTAGAGAAAGTCAATAAGCCACAAGACTTATGACCTCCAAAACATCAAATAGTCTAACATATCTCAATGCAAGCTTAAAAGACTTGCCGAAAGAGATTAAAATTTTATATAGATGCACACATAGGAACACCTTGTCCCATACCTAAAACTATCTAAAATTATGCTTCATATCCACATAGCTCTTCTTCCTATCTATAGCTTCCTTCAAGAAAGCATGAATCATAACCATATTTTCTTCCATCTCTTTCAGTTGAGGACCAATCACAATTTGATCCTCCACTCTATCCCAACTAATAGGTGTGAAAAATTTGCATCCATAAAGAAGCTCAAAAGGTGCCATTTTCATGTCCCCTTTTCAAATAATTAAAAATAATAATCTTTGCTAAGGCAGGCAGGCCCAAAAAGGTGAAGTTTTGGAAAAAGGGGATGGTCTTTGGAAGCTAATGGACTAATAAATGAAAATTATTATTAAAATATGTTTTATTAACCCCTCTTGGATGTGAGTTAGGGTTATGCCCTCTTTTAAATAGTTTGGAGGCATTTTGGGCTCATTCCAGAACTTGATTTTTGCTCATTTCTTTGTTATTCTTCAGAGGCTGCCAAACCTGTGGAGAAGGAGACCCAAGAATGGGAGTTTGTAGGTTTTCAAGGAGACCCAAGAATGGGAGTTTGTAGGTTTTCAAGAAGGCTAAGGATGGGAGTTTGAAGCCATTCCATGTGCATGCTCATGCAGAGTTTTCCTTTGTGTTGAATAGTGCAGATTTGTGAGTTTTCGAGTGTATTTTTTGTAAGAGTTTGGTGTTTCCGGTTGAGTATTTCATATTAGTTTGGGTTTCTTCTGTATATCAGAATTTTAAATGTTAAAATAGAGCTGAAGATATTTATTTGGATATGATTATACTTCTATGATAGATTATTAAGTTTTTTTGGTGATTCTGAGCTATTTTGCTATTTTTGAGAGCTCGATGAGCATTGTTTTTGTCCTCCATTTGGGAGCTATTGTGTGCATGTTATACAGATCTGGAAATTTCATTTTATAGGATGTTATGCTACTCAAATTTTTGTAAAAATTTCCACTTTCAGATTTATTAATAATACGTGAAGCTGTGAAGCTTTTGGCACTATTTCTTGCATACCCGATTTGGGGTTTCTTGAGAAATTTGGTGGATCTTTGTGATATTAGTTGTTTGATTTTGAAAATCTGATTAGAGGCATGAAATATCATTTAAAATCAGTAAAGGGAAATTTCAGTGGTATCAGAGCCATGATCTTGCCAGCTTGAGGGTTTGTAGAAGTTTGCATGTCAGTTTTGACAACTACCTAGATCTTGCTTGTCAGTTTTGACAACTACCCAGATCTTGCATGTTAGTTTTGACAACTACCTAGATCTTGCATGTCATAATTTATGGTTGCATGTTGCTTCTAATCAGTTGCATGTCAAAATCTATGGTTGCATGCTACTTCTAATCATTTGCATGTCAGTTCTTGGTGAATTTGGTGGTTGCATGTTGCTTCTAATCAGCTGCATGTCAAAATCTATGGTTGCATGCTACTTCTAATCAATTGCATGTTAGTTCTTGGTGTTTGAAGAAGATATAACCTATTGGGGTTACACTCTAATTTATCCAAAATGGACAGGTATAGTAAGAGTCTTAGAGGACACGATCTTGGACAATTGATATCCAAAGTCAAAATAGTAGAAAGGATGGTTATTTAGAAATTTGAGATAAACTTAAGAAAATAAGCCATGACATGTCTGAACAGTTGGTTGAGCACCACCGTATAATGAATGACATGTTTTCCAACCCAGCTAAGGTGGATAAGTTGACTGGATTTCTATTTAGAAAATTTTCTCACAGGGCCGATGACACAATTACCAAGAACTTACATGAGGATTTTGAGAAACTAGCTTATAGCCAGGCAAAGGTCTCAAATTGTACTCTACCACAGGAGGTAGTGGGTTTAGATGATGATTATGAGGATTTTGTTGTGCATGATGGTGAGATACCTAGTAGAGATGAGCAAACATTGAGCATTCATGACTTTGCTGAGAAAGAGTACCAGGCACAGTTAGATGCTTCATCACATGAGGTTGAGCCAGGTAGTACTCAACATGATTTATCTAGCCAGCTAAAGGTGAACAAAGATAGTATTGTGACTTCATTATCTCATCATGACAGTATGCAGGATATGATAGAGGATCACATCCAGATGATTCAGTTACAGGGTAGACATAAGGGAGTTCAGGCAAAGTCTCCTTGTGTTGACTTACAAGCGATTAGGGAAGGAATGGGAATGATGAAGTTGAGTTATTTACATCTTCTATCAAATCGTGACCATCTTCTTAGCCTTGTCAGAGACTATTCAGATGCCTTGAGGAGGAAGGAGGAGGAAGTTGATAGGCGTTCTCATGAGCTTGAGGACACTCGAGCTTCTTTGGTGAATACTCCATTGGCATTACAAGACTGGGAGAGACATGGGGATAAGCATGGCATGGAATTGAGTTTAGTTTCATCTTGCACTCCTAATACTCAGCTTTCTGTGAATGGTAGATCATATGTGGACATTGATAATGTTGCAAGTTCATCTTGAATTCACATCTAGGATATAGGGATAATGTCAGACAGGTATGTGGAATTAGTTGGTATTGGTCATATTACTCAGGTGAGGATTTTGCTTGAGTTACCAGCTGATTATAGTTTATGGATATGGACTCAAGATTTTTATATTGGCATTTGGGATTTAGTTGACTGGAAATCTTTAACACTTTTTGGTAGCAGTGATTGTTTGGGTGCTATCATGGATTTGCACAGTGTTGTCTTTTCTTGTGCCAGGAGCTTATCCGATGTTGGTATTACTTTTTATACACTGGTGTTGGGCTTTTTTCATATATCCAGTTGACCATACTTGATGGAATGTGTTGATGATATTTCATATTTGGCAGTGTGTACAGATGAGTCCCAGGATCATATTGGCATTGATGACATCCAGGAGGATGCAGTGGGCAGTTTTGAAGACTTAGTTTCCTTGGGTACAGACGAGTTGGATAGTAGTGCTAATGTTTTTGATACTCCGTATGTTGATATGAGCTTTAGATTTGATTCACAGGATATGGATTGTAATACTCTAGAGACTAGTGAATTTGAGGATACTCCTTTAGACAGTGCATCAGAGGAGGTTTGTAGGAGACAGTCAAGCCAGTGCCATCATGTGTCTAATCAGTTGAAAGTTAGTGACTGAGACATTGCTATCACTTGCCAAAATTTTGATGTTGCTCGTCAATTGTTAGCAGTTTATGGATGGGGTTCTCCTACTAGTGATTCGCAAGAAGGTAGTTATCTTTCCTTAACAGCGATCCACTCTTTATGGGAGGCTATTTGGATTTTGAGATAGAATTATATGCAATTGGTAGCCGACAGAGATTATCTTATGGAGTGGGGCAGTACAGCATATGATGCATTGTTGGCCAAGGAAGATGAGGTGAGTGAGCTTACTAAGCAGCTTGAGGTGACTTTTGAGATTCTTGAGAGTACACAGTTGGCTTTCAAGGAGTCACAGTTTCATTTGGCTAAGGTGACCATGGAGTTAGAGCGACTATAGTCTTTACCTAATTCTATACAGTCACAAGCTGTGGTGTTTGGTGATCCAATGATGTCCATGGCCGAGATTGTCAGAGATAGTGGAGATGGGGATGCATCCATCCTTGATACTAACATTGGCATATTAGGTTCATTCCCACTAGAGTCAGGTTCAGTTGAGTTGGGTGTTGCAGTAGATTGTTGTGGTATGCCTGACATGGTGGTGACCTCTAGCACTAATGGCATGAAGACTAGAGATGTTGTATCAAAGACCATGTGTGATGTTGGAGAGCCGATAGTTGGCATGGTTCCTGCTAGTAATACTACTCCCTTGGCGATGTCTTTGGAGGTAGTAGTCAGTTCCAACTTGGTTAGTGATCGATTGCAGTTAGTTACATCTGGATTTTAGTCTAAGCCACTAATTGAGATTGACACATTCTATCAGCATTACATTGTAAGGTATGCTCATCAATTTACCTTTGATGACCATGTTGATGAGATGATGATACAGAGATGTACTTTGGTTCCTAGTGCTTATCATTAGTTATGGGATAGTTTAATACCTCAGGATGAGAGTTGTGATGGACATGACATGGCAATAGGTTCTACAGTTGACAACTTGATAATACATGACTTAGAGTAGGAGTTTCAGAGTGATGCTTCAGCGGGTGTTGTTATTGATTCTACTCCTTTGGCTATGACATCTCCTGACTTAGCTGGTGATCAGTCATAGTGGGTTGTATCACTTGTTCATGGTGATCTATTGATTGAGGTTGGTTTTTTTTATCAACATTATATTGCAAGGTATGTACATCAGTTAGCATTTGATCCTTGTGTTGAGGAGTTGATGGTAGGAAAATTTGGTTTGGGTTTCAATTCTTGCCATTTATCTTGTGATGGTTTTTCACCATCAGGGGTGCATGGTAGTTATGGTTATGAGACAGTGGTCAGTGATCTATAGAGTTGTGTTGACTGCAGGTGTTGTATAGTGTGTGGATTCTCCATACTTGGTACAGTTTCATTCGGGAGCAATCACCATTGTTGCAGAGTTGGATTGTACATTCTGTATAGGCTAGTGGAATGCATTGATGGTATTTACTGTGTTGGTAGTCAACTTTTCTTGGGTTTTGATGTTCTAAGAGTTTGTGTCTTGTGGGTTTCTGACTATGGAAGTTGTGATTTTGGAGTTTGGTTGAGCTATAATTCTTAGTTTGATTGTGGATTCCTCTTGGTCATATTGCAGAGGATATTGCAGGAGCCCGTGTTAATTGGTAGTAGTATAGTTCATGACTACATTTGGGATCTAGGTGGATTGATTGGTTTATTGTTCAGCCATTGCTTGAGGACAAGAAATTTTTGGGAGGGGAGGAATTGTCATGTCCTCTTTTCAAATAATTAAAAATAATAATCTTTGCTAAGGCAGGCGAGACCAAAAAGGTGAAGTTCTGGAAAAAGGGGATAGTCTTTGGAAGCTAATGGACTAATAAATGAAAATTATTATTAAAATATGTTTTATTAACCCCTCTTGGACATGAGTTAGGGTTATGCCCTCTTTTAAAGAGTTTGGAGGAATTTTGGGCTCATTCCAGAACTTGATTTTTGCTCATTTCTTTGTTATTCTTCAGAGGCTGCCAAACCTATGGAGAAGGAGACCCAACAACGGGAGTTTGCAGGTTTCTAGGCAGACCCAATAATGGGAGTTTGTAGGTTTCTAGGAAGGCTAAGTATGGTATTTTGAAGCCATTCCATGTGCATGCTCATGCAGAGTTTGCCTTTGTGCTGAACGGTGCAGATTTGTGAGTTTTCGGGTGTATTTTTTGTAAGAGTTTGGTGTTTTCGGTTGAGTATTTCATATCAGTTTGGGTTGCTGCTGTATATCAGAATTTTAAATTTTAAAATAGAGCTAAAGATATTTATTTGGATATGATTATACTTCTATGATATATTATTATGTTTTTGTGGCGATTCTGAGCTATTTTGTGCTATTTTCGAGAGCCCAATGAGCATTGTTTTTGTCCTCCATTTGGGAGCTATTGTGTGCATGTTATACAGATTTGGAAATATCATTTTATAGGCTATTATGCTGCTCAAATTTCTGTAAAATTTTCCACTTTCAGATTTATTAATAATAGGTGAAGCTGTGAAGCTTTTGGCACTATTTTTGGCATACCCGATTTGGGGTTTCTTGAGAAATTTGGTGGATCTTTGTGATATTAGTTGTTTGATTTTGAAAATCTGATTAGAGGCATGAAATATCATTTAAAATCAGTAAAGGTACATTTCACCATTCCAAGAGATGCATGATAAGAATTATTATATGCAAACTCAACCAAAGGAAGGTATTCCTCCCATTTATACTAATGACCTATGCAATACATATAGAGTAAATCCTCTAAAACTTGATTTACCCTCTCTATCTAACCATTAGTCTATGGAAGATAAGTTGTGCTAAAATTTAATTATGTCCCTAATTAAGCACTAAAGGTCTTCCAGAACCTTGATGCCATCCTCGTGTCCCTATCAAAATGATGGTCTTAGGTATACCATGTAGCCTGAACACCTCTTGCAAAAACTTCTTGGCCAAAACCAATGATCCATCCTTCAAAATCCTAGGTATAAATGCACAACCTTGGTCAACATATTGACCACAACTAATATAACATCATGTATCCACCTAGCCATAGGTAAACCTTGTATAATATCCATGGAAATAACTTTCCATTTATATTTTGGTATATCATGAGGATACAATAATCATGTCAAATGAATATTCTTAGCCTTAACTTGTTGTCATTATAAACACTAGGCAACAAAACTGGTCACGTCACACTTCAGCCCTAACCAAAATTAAAGTGGCCTCATATAAGAAACCATCTTAGTCACTCCAGGGTGACACAAATAAGGAGTACTATGCATTTCCTTCATAAAAATTTTCCTTAACCCTACATGGTTGGAAATATACATATGTCCCTGATATCTCAGAAGGCCCTTTCTATCAAAACTATATTTGTCAAAATGGTGGTTAGATGGATTACTGAGCAATGTTATCTTAACCATCTCATAATGGTCATCACCTATGAGCTTCTCTAAAACATGCTCTCTCGGTCATGTTCTGGTAGTGGATATTGTAGAGATATGCCTTCTACTAAGAAAATCAACTACCTTATTCTCTTCTCCCTTTATGTACTCAATATCAAAATCATACTAACTGAGGAATTCAAGCCAACACCTCTTTTTGGTATTCAAATTTATATATCTCAAACCCATTTGATCTATTTTTAGCTCAAAATACTTACTATTCAAATAGTGTCTCCACATCAGCAAGGCATTAACAATGGAAGCCAACTCAAGATCATGAGGTGCATAGTTAACCTCATGTTTCTTTAGCTTACAGGACTCATAAGCTACAACTCTACCTTCTTGCATTAAAACTCCACCTAAACCATCACTAGAAGCTCTGAATTTCACTCACATTTTGTGGAACTGACCATTTAAGAATAGTCCTAATCTTGGAAGGATCTACTAAAACTACATCAATGGTGATAATGTGTCCAAGATAGTGAATTTTTTTCTGATAAAAAGTGCACTTGGTTAGCTTTGCATACAACTTCCTATCATGAAGATATTGTAAACCAATGCACAGGTGGTTTTTATGCTCCCCCATACTCTTTAAGTAAATCAAAATATCATCTATGAAAATCTCAACAAACTTATCCAAATAGTCTCAATATACATTGTTCATTAAGTTCATTAATGTTGCAAGTTCATTTGTAAGACCAAAGGGTAAGACTAAAAAATCATAATGTCCATACTGTGTCTTGAAAGCAGTCTTAGCTATGTCATCATTCTTAGTTTGGAGTTGATGATATCCATATTGTAGGTCAATCTTGGAGAATACCTTGGTTCCCTTTATCTGATCAAAAATCTCATTTATTTGATGTAGGGGGTATCTATTTTTAATGGTTACCTTGTTCAACATCCTATAATCAATACATAGGTGCAAGGTACCATCCTTATTATTTATGAAATTGATAGACGCTCCCCATGGTGACACACTTGGATGTATAAATACTTTTTTAAGCAATTTTTGCAACTATACCTTAAGCTCATACATATCTATGGTAGTCATCCTACAATGTGCCTTGAATTGAAGCTTTGCACCTAGCTTGATATCTATAAAGAAATTATACTCTCTCTTAGGAGGTAGCTTGGGTAAATCCTTAGGAAAGATATCCTAGAACTCCTATAATATTGGGTAATCCTCTAGAGAAGGTATAGGATCTTCAAGATCCTTCACTTGTGCAACATAAAGTTGACATCCTTTCCTCTTAGCCTTCTTCAATTGCATAGCTGAAATATGCCTTAATACTATTGACCTCTTAACCTCATTCACCACTACTAGATTCACAAAGTCATCCAAGCATTCTACTAACTTATCCTCATAATATACTATTCCCTTATACTCAATGAGCCAATTGATGCCAAGAATAACATCATGTGATGCAAGTGGAGCTACAGAAAAATTGACTCACATGTGAAAAGTTGGAAGTTCTAACTCACTACATGATAGACATTTCTCTACTTGTCACTCTATCTAGTTTCCATACTCAACTAACCAAGGCTTAGCCATATAACCATATCTAATTGGAAGTCAAGATACTATACTAGGATCAATAAAATATTTTGTAGCACTAGTATCAATCAAAATAGAAACTTCATAATAGTAAAGCTTACTCATCAACTACAAAGGAGCTACCTGAAACTCTACTTGTCTATGGTCCATAGCTACATGAATTTGAATTTGTACTTTTAGACCATTTCTAAATGTTGAAGACATCTAGCCACATAGTGATCACCCCCACATACAAAACAACCATCATGAGAACTTGGTTGTGCTACTGATTTATCATTCATATTCTTGTTCCTATTATTGTTACCACTATTGTTTCCACCTATACCCCTATTCTATCCTTGGAAATTCTTGTAATTAATCTTTATTTATTTCTCTTGGCCCTTTCCCTTTATGCTATTGAACTATTATCAACCACCCTACTTCTTGTTATCCTGAAATTTCCTCTTGAAAGTTTGATTATTGAAATCTTTTACTAGAGTTGAATCTTTAAAACTTTATACTTGTTTCAAGACTTTCCTAAGTGCATAGTTCATAGACTATGGCTCATGCATTTCTACTTCATTATAGATCTGAGAACACAACCCCATGATAAACTTGCGAGTCCTAAATAAGTAGTCATTTTGATATTGAGGACTATATTTTATCATATGGAAACATTTTTCATGATACTACGTGATTGACATCACTCCTTGGATCAACTTATAAAACTCAGATGCCTTCTTGTCATAAAATCGCTAAGGAAACCATCACTGATGAAAAATTTGTAGGAAGTCCTCCCATGATATCTTACCATATTGTAGCTTCTTCTTAGAAATAAAATTTTCCCAACATCTTGTAGCTTCACCAACCAACTGAAATGTATCCCATACTATTATTTTTTGATGAAATTATGGACAAGGAAATAATTGTGCATGGTATCTATCTAGGCTTCTACCTTCTCTCTTCAAATCTTACCATTAAAGGTAAAAGGTGTGACCTTCTTGAGGTCCTTATTGAGATCTTCCATGATTTGGACCCTATCATGAACTAATCTAATCATCCTACATGTAGCTTCTTCCTTTTGTTGCACCTAATCCAATTTCCTTTGAGCCTCGAGTAGTTGGTCCTTGTCTCTATTCCTTCATTCTTCTTCTTGTTGATGCATAGCTTCTATGTGCTCATCCTCCTCAACCTGTCATCCTTTCATGGCATTTTCTATGTCATGCATGTGTTTTTTGTACTAAGTAAGGAGTGTCATGATTTGATCTAGCCTTTGGTTTTTAGGCTCATCCTGCAGACCATTACTGCCTTCACCCCTATTATCTCTATGGGAGTACATGGTAATAGATTACTCCTTTACCAAAAACAAATCTCGCAATATTAGCATCCGAAAGACCTTAGGTCCTAATGTTAAACTCAGCTTTTATACCACATCTAAGAACTAAAATTCTCTAAAAGATGCCATTAAAGAAAATTACCATCATATGTAGAAAAATTAGTTGAAAAAGTCAAATGCTGACAATACATATGTGAAACTCATTTCCATTTGACCAATGTTGAAAAAAAATTAAAACAACGTTTAGTCAAGTTACAAAGATGTACCATGTTGTCATCTATTTTCATAAGATGTACATAAGTAATGTCATTCAAAGTTAAATAAATAAAAAATATCGACCACATGTCGGTACTACAAATGTGCAAAACACTAAAAATAATATATACACATCAAACTTGTGTCAAAAACCATGTCGACCTACACGTCAAACATAAAAAATCATGAATACATCACATCACTCACACACACACACACACACACACACACACACACACACACACACATACGTGCAATAATGTAAAACACATAAGATAACATGCCATCGGACATGTGAGCCCATCCACATGTAGCCCAATCCCCAAGCTATCAGAGCACAATTTATCTACTATCTTGGGATGAAAGAGTGGTTTAATAACTTTTACCACCCAACCATGGAGTGGTTAACTCCCTGAGGTTCTTCTGTTGGGAAAAACTATTTGACCCTAGCACAAGAAGGCTAGCAACTTGATAGAATTGGATTAGAAGGATTATATGCAACCAACTGCCTAATTCTAGTTACACATTTTCCTAGTAGAAAACATACACAAGGATGTGGAAGAGGGAAAAAAAAATAATTAACCTTGCATTTCAAACATATGCATAATTATTTTACCGAACTTGGCCACGCTTCATGAACTAGCATAAATGTAAAAGACTAGCAGGTACCATAAGAGGAAAAAAATCAAAAGTTTTCCAGTAAATCTACCCCCACCTTTTTCCCACATTCAACACCCTTCCCATCTTATGCAATCAATCACTATTTATCATATATCTTTAATCATTTTATTCATTTATCATTCTCTTCATTGGTTACTTTGCTTTCAGCTTTCCATGAAGTAGAATATATGTTTTGTGTCATTAGAAATGTTATATTTTTTAGTCATTTATCAATTTACAATAAATCTATGAAAATGTATGAAAAAAGTTCCCAATATTTTCATTCACAAGAACTAAGAAAGAAATCTTTAATAAGTAGAGATTTTCCCAGAATATACTCAACTACCCTCTTTTGACATAATGAATATATCTAATTCAAAATTTTGGATAACTTAGACATTAACATTTCAAAAAGAAAATAAAGAATTGGTCTTCCACTTCCAGTTAAAGTTTTCTTTGGACTTTGCAAACATTTTAGAGTACCATTATACATTTACTAGAACTTGACTTGTTAAGATTCTCTTAACTTAGCATGATTCCAATAAAATATATACTACACTTGTCAATTTAATACCATTTGCAACTTAAGAGACAAGAATGATATTAATCAAATCAGGGTTAAATGCCCCAAGGAAAAAATAGCTGGAAAGTAATGATAGACTCATCCAATATTTAATAATCAAAAAGAAGTATACTATATGTTTCATGTCATTAGAAATGTTATATTTTTTAGTCATTTATCAACTTGCAATAAATCTATGAAAGTGTAGGGGAAAAGTTCCAATATTTTTATTCACAAGAACTAAGAAAGGAATCTTTAATATGTAGATATTTTCCCAAATATACACAACTGCCCCCTTTTGACATAATGAATATCTCTAATTCAAAATTTTGAAAAACTTAGACAGATAACATTACCAAATGAAAATAAAGAATTGGTCTTTCACTTGCAATTAAAGTTTTCTTTAGACTTTGCAAACATTTTAGAACACCATTATACATTTACTAAACTTTGATTTATTAAGAATCTCTTAACTTAATATGATTCAAACACAATATATACTACACTTTTCAATTTAATATCATTTGCAACTTAAGAAACAAGTATGATATTAATCAAATCAGGTTTCAATGTCCCAAGGAAAACATAGCTAGAAAGTAATGATAGACTCATCCAATATTTAATAATCAACAGGATTTTTCAAAAATGACAAGTTTAGAATTCAATACTCTATACCACTACCTAGTCTGTGATCGTTGTAGAGTATAATGATAAATAAGTCATTCCCTTTAACCATATTCTATACGTAAAATATAAACAATTATAGGATCACTAATATTCAACTGTGTTCCATATTTTTCCCATAATAATAATTCATCAAGCATAGAAAAACTCCTCTAATGTAATTTTTTTCACTATGATCTCAATGGAAAACAAAACAACATTTTGCACATGAAAACATTCACATGGAGATAGTTGTTTGATTGACCATTTCTATTTGACTCAAATAGCACCACTATCTAATAAATTTAAAAAGAAACTAAGTCAAATCTTCATGCTTTCCATACCCTATAGACTAACTACAATCACAACAATAAGTAAAAGAGAAATAAGGTAAAGTTGTGCTACAGTAGAGACCAACAATAGAGAAAACATAATTCCATTTGGATCTTCATACTTAATAGGCTAACAATGATATTTCAAGGAAAAAAATTGATGGTTTTAAATATCTTTGTTTGAACTTTCTAATTTCCTCAAAGGAACTTTAAAATTTAAAATATCAAAACATGAAAGCATCTGTACTTGGTCATTCAAAATAGTCATCGGCCTGTCCAACCTAACTAGAAAACTAAGGAAATATTTAAAAGAAGATGATATTATTTATCACATTCAAAAGTATGGTAACACTCAAACTATTATTAACTAAATCATTCCATATAGACAACAAAAATTTTAAGTTCAAGAGAAAATTCCTAGACAAAAATTGTAAGAGATTATTATTATTTTTTAAAATAAAATAATAGCCATATAAAACCAAAAATGAAAGATACATGAGAACCTATGTAATTTTGATGTCTACTAGAGAGAACTCTTTTGTTTCCACTAGCAATCACAATACTAGCTCATACTTGTTGAGATAATGGGTGTTACACACATTGCATAATATTGTTATATTGTATTATTTTATTTTATTATGTAATGTTGCACCTAGATGGACATGCAACATGTAAAGATTCCCATGGTATACACTTGATGAGTTGTATTGTAACATTGTGATAATATTTCATATAATTATATAATATTGGGGAAAAGAATTAAATTTGTAATATTAAATGTGGGGTCAAGGGGTTAGGTAGTGTATCACCTAATTTAGTATTGCCATATTGAATACTACCTAATAAACAAAAGCATTTTACACAACTAAACAAGTTATACTTATGATAGGACCAAAGTTATCACCAAGAAGGAATGTAAACCAAGAGTGGTAGGCTCCTCATGGTATAACCTTCGATGACATGGATATATCCATGATAGATGGAGATGTGTGCTCACAGTGTGCTAAAGCTTCCAATGGATGGGTGATTATCAAGTGTGTGTAATGGATGAGGGTTTCAAACAATGGAGGTATAGGTGGATTTCAGCATTATGATGGTGTAAAATGGCTATGATGGAGTAGTTAGTGGAACATTATAAGTTTGCATGAAAAGTGGATGATATTTGTGAAAGGAGAGGGTTTTCTTTATAGGCTAAGGGGTAGAGGGATGAATTGCCAAGATGCAAGGATTGAAGAAAAGCTTATGGAGGGCTAGGATGTTCTAAAAGGAAGCACATGGGCTGTGCTAGTTTAGAGCCAATTAGGAGGTGACACATGTCATCAAGTGATTGGATGGAGGGAAGGGAAAGATGAATAGTCAACAAAGGAGGCTCAAGAGATAAGAGCATCATAAATGTTCATAAATGCTTTGTAAGAGCTTTTAATGCTTGTGTAAGAGCCCTAAATCCTTTAGGGTGAGGGCGAGGATGAGATTGTTGACTTTGGCTTGGGTTAGAAAGTCTTAACCCTTGCCTAAAGTTGTGCACATGTTTAGGAGGTGGATTAGACTTGGCTTAGGAAAGGGGACAAGGAGCAACCCTATTAAATATATTAATATTAATGAAAAGATGCAACCCTATGAAGTGTTGGCTATATATATATATATATATATATGAGAATATCAATCAAAAAAGAGGAGATAGGAATTATCATGAAAACTTATAAGAAGGAAGAAGAAAATCAGAAAATGTCCCAAAGGGGACATTACAAATGGTATTAGAGGTCAGATCCTGCCACCCTATGATATAGCTATTAAAGCTACAAAAATTTGTGACAAAATGAGTGAGTTAGATAAATTAGGAATAAGCTTACAAATTCTTTCAAACCCAGAGTTCTAGCTGAAGGGATTGCGATTGAAGATCTTTTCAAGCCAAACCATATCCTCATTGGAGACATTCATTGCTCTAGTGGTTAGCCAGACAATAATATTTTGTATTAGACACAACATTTTTCATTTGGAACACAATGGGAGATATTTTGCGACTGTTTCTTTAAACTAGGATGAGGCAAATGAAAGATTGTGTTTCAATTTACTTTTCAATACACCTCAAACTCCAACTAGATCTAACCGATTCCAAGAGAGTGGAGGAAAATTTCTTTGAAATGCGGATCAAAAACTACAATTTACTCTATCATATTTAAGCTAGAATTCAAGCATTCAATTTGAAGAGGCGATTCATGGTAAAGCTCTTTATTTTTAGTCATTCTTTCTTTCGATGAAGTGCAACGCATGCTGGCGAGAGATTGAGGGACGAGCGATAGCAACTACTTCTGGCCATATCTTGTGTACAAAAGACATAGGCAGAATCCTAAGCATTGACTCATGTCCAATTTGTGACCAAATTTGTCCAAAAATATTATTGAAATTGGTTGATATTAACCCTAGTGATGAATGGATGAAGTCGTTTGAACACTCAATTGTAGGAATCAGGAATTATTTCCTTCATTGAGAAATTTGCAGTCAGATAGACACAAATAGGGACATCCAATCACCATTCCCATACATCTATAATATACACAATGGAATTATCAATAGGCTTTCCATATATCAAATATAACCAATCACAACTGAAGGAAAATAATGAACATGGTATTATCCATCACCTGGATAGATAGACTAAGGGAAGATCAATCTAAGGTTTCCACCTGCCAGAAATTGAGCAGCATTAGTAGTAACATTAGACAAATGAGAAGTAATAGAGACTTCCATTAAAATTCTATGGGAACCGCATGTATCCATAGACCTCTAAAAGAGGTGATGCCAATAAAAGAATGATGAACAGTTGACTCGGCAAATGGATAAGCATGAGTAGCTTCTCGTAGTTTAAGAAGAGTTTGACTAGATGTTTCACCTCACTCACGCTGGAATATCATAGCCAATTAATTTCCTACAGTAGTCCATCACTACTAATACACAATATGAAGGGATCATTCTTATTTCCCAAATCAAGAACACGAATTGTTAAAGAAGCACTTAGTATGGAAGAGAGAAAGAAAATGTTGCTTGGAAGATTGAAGGAGAAAGCCATTTATCAAAGGAATCCTCTATTCAGCGGCATCACTTATGCATTCCTCAATTCAACGGTCCCATCCCAAGATAAATGGTAGAAGAAACAATGGGGTGCTGACGTACCATGGAATAAAGAAAGATGCCTAATTTAAAACATTCCCTATGAGAAGAATTAAAGAGGGAGTCAAGGTAAGTGACTTCATAAGGTAGGGTAAAGTATTTAATTATTTTATAATTAAATCATGTTATATTATATTAGTTGCATATTGAAATTAATTAATTTATTTTAAAAATGAATATATATAGAATTTCTATCCTTTTAAAAGACTATATATTTAGATTTAATATTTATAAACATATATTTGATATATTGTGGATAGAAAAATATAACTCATTATGAGGGAAGATTTGATATTACATATTGAATTTATGTATTTTAAAGATTACAATTAGAAGTGAAACCCATTAAAATGAGATGCATAGATATGATTTTTTATATTAAATAATGTGAATGGTATTTTATTTAAAATCATAAATTGAATAGCTTAATATGTAATGATATTAATAAATGGATTATGAATTAATTCACGTTTAGTGATACCTTGTTAATGTAAGAAGTATCATATAAAGGGATCTCTTAGTGAGTTAAGAGAATACTGAAGCAGGTGAGACAAACATTGAAGATCCTTTTTCACTATTGTCTTTAGAAAAAGATGAGATCTGATCAGAGGAACATCAATAACATTTGGTCAATAAATAGAGAGGGAAGCCAAGGGAGTTTTGAGGAAGTTCAACCATAGTTAAAAATATGAAATTGTAAGTTTTCTTAATTAATGTAATCATAAAGGTGTAAAATTGATTATTTGAGAAATGATTTAGGGATTTCAAGTAGCTTTCCTATGGAGTCTACAGTCAAGGGAGTTCTATAAGATGCCTTATTGTAGTACTAGTTAAGGGAAAGACTATATAGAAACCCTATTGTATATAAATTTCCTATGGGGTCTGCAATTAAGGGAGGTCTGTTAAGACACCTTATTGTAGTATAAGTTAAGGGAAAGGCCATATTTAACTTTCCTATGGGGTCTTCAATTAAGAAAGGTCTGTTAAGACACCTTATTGTAGTACCAGTTAAGGGAAAGGCCATATTTAACTTTCCTATGGGGTTTGCAATTAAGGAAGGTCTGTTAAGACACCTTATTGTAGTATCAGTTAAGGGAAAGGCCATATTTAACTTTCCTATGGGCTCTACAATTAAGGAAGGTCTATTAAGACACCTTATTGTAGTACCAATTAAGGGAAAGGCCATATTTAACTTTCCTATGGGGTCTGCAATTAAGGGAGGTCTGTTAGGACACCTTATTGTAGTATCAGTTAAGGGAAAGGCCATATTTAAATTTCCTATGGAGTTTTCAATTAAGGAAGGTCTGTTAAGACACCTTATTGTAGTACTAGTTAAGGGAAAGACTATAAGGGCATCTATCCTTCCTATGGAGTCTACAATCAAGGAAGAGCTGCTATGATACCCTATTGCAGTACTAGTTAAGGGGAAGATAGTAAGGGAATCCTACCACTTTCCTATGGAGTCTGCAATCAGGGGAGAACACCCTATTGTAGTATTAGTTAAGGGGATGATAGTAAGGGAACCCTATCAACTTTCCTATGGAGTTTGCAATCAAGGGAGAGTGGTTAGGACACCCTATTGTAGTGCTAGTTAAGGGAAAGATAGTAATGACTCCTTTTCACAAGAACCTTTCTAGCCAAACAAGCAATCCACTAAGTAGACCACCTCATGTGGATGCCTAACACCCACCACTGGGGCCAAGGGGGCCAAAGTTCCGCTCTTGGGCTTAGCATGGATTTGGCTTGGATTAACTTATTATTATTCGAGTTTCTTTGAAGTTTATATATTTATATACATGTACAGATGCTTATTTTGTGGTTGTAGGTTTCATAAGCCTAATGAAGAAGTATAGTCATTGAGCATTGTTATTTTTAGGGTCTAATCAAGGCTATGTATGATGTGTCTACATCGTGTCTACTTTGTGTCTTCATCTATCTACATTGTGTCTGCTTCATGTTTTTATTCATTAAAGATGTATGTTTTATAAACCTTCTAGGTCTTTTCGTATGCAAATATGTGTGTATCTATGACAAAGCTTGTGTATGAAAGATTTTTCTTGAGGGCAAGCAAATTCGAGAGGGGAGGACTGTAATGTCCCCACTTTAACATATAACTTAAATAATAAATAAGTATTATATATTAATAATAATATTAAAATAATAATATTTTACAAGTAATATTATATTATAATCATGTAATAATATCATATTATATCATATTATAATGGTAATATGAAAATACAAATTAAATAATAATCTAATACAAAAACAATGATATTATCATTATGATATATTTTAATATAGTAATACTATATTAATACAATATAATATAAATATAGTTGATATATTAATTGTGAAAATAACTATTAATATAATATATCTTATTATATTAATTGTTATAACTAAGCTTAAAAATATATATCTATGAATATTATTATATATATTAGATATTTATATGCCATAGATAATTAGTACATATATGTATGACAATAATATATGATATTATATCCTTGTTATATATTAAAGTAATATTTAATTATGATTCATATATAAACATATAATCATATATAATATAATAATATATTACATATAGTCATATATTATTATTATAATATATAGTCATATATTATTATTATAATATATAATCATATATTATTAATATATAATTATTATAATAATATAATATAACTACCTTATTAAATATATTAATATTAATGAAAAGATGCAACCCTATGAAGTGTTGGATATATATATATGAGAATATCAATCGAAAAAGAGGAGGAGATAGGAATTATCATGAAAACTTATAAGAAGGAAGAAGCAAATCAGAAAATGTCCCAAAGGGGACATTACACTATGGCTTTCAAGGCTTCCATGGTTGTATTGTAATGATATTTTTGTTGAATAATACATGGTGATGGATGCTTTTAGAAACTAGGTTTCCCAGGGTATATCTTGTGTCACATTTTTGTGGGTATGTTGTCTATTCTTTTGCATGTGGATTTCAATTCCATATTTATTTCAGATCTATTATAGATTACGTGAAAATAGTTATATTCTTTCTTGCAAGTTTCCTTACAAATGGTATTAGATCTATGGTTTTATTGTTGTAACCCTAGATTGAATCCATGGGAATGCATGAGAGGATAAAAGAAAAGGCAAGATATATGAGTTGTTTATCACAAATATAAGGGTTTTGGATTTGTTTTTATGATGGGATATTGATAAATTTTGGGTATGTAAAATGTTGGTAAAAAGAGTTTTTTGGATGTTTCATTTAAATGAGGATTTTAGGGGAGCTTTGTAGAAATGACCTCCTAGGTAAAAATAGACCTCATGATTGGATCTGGGCCAATGTTTCCATAAATTTTGATATATAATATACCCCAGTTTGACCTTGTTTAGAGATAATGAAAGAGTTTTTTAGTTTCAGCTCATGATGGCTGTCAAATTTAATCCTGTCAGAATCTTTGTCACAAAAAAAAAAATCAATGTGAAAATGGTAAAAAGATTGTCTTGATAAAATGACCATAACTCTCTTGGGATATCAAATTTCACACTTCTTATAGATGTTGAAAAGATAATTTAGAGCACTACAACTTGGTGTAGGTTTGGTTCTGTGATTTTGACATTTTGTCAAGTTTTAAAAGCCTGAAAGTTAGATGTTGTTTATTTTGATCACAAATTAGGGTATAACTTGGGCATACAAAGTTGGATTTTGGACTTTGAGTAATCAATGAAAAGCTCTTGGAAAGCTCTAAACATTGGTTCAAATTTGGTGTAGGTTTGGCATGGTTTATTTGGTGATATATTAATCTAAACAGTTTATAGTATATATTGACTATGGCAACATTGTGAATTTATGACATTATATGTTTGGAGATTTTGAATTTGATGTCATTGTATACTCAATTCATATTTCATATTGATCTCATGATGATATGGTTCTTAGTGTTTGGTTTGGATATGTATGATGACTTGTTGGGCCCTCAAGTTGTGCAGTGTTGTAAGTGGTCTATACTTACAAGTTGCATTTATAGCTTGGTTATGGGTTGTCTTTGACCATTGATCTTTCATTATTGATGCATATTCAAATTGGTGATTTGGATTTGGGTTTTCTATGCCTTAAACCACATGATTTGCTAATTTTATCTTCATGTAGAAGGGATGAGATGTTGTTACTAGGTATAGTCATGGTGGAGGATTGTGGTTGACTATTTTATGCTAATAGATTGGATATATTGAGAGTTAGATGCTCAGTTCATGGATGTGATCATGGTGTCATGGATTTAGGCATGAAATAATTGAATATATAGGTACATCCTTGATATTCATTGGCTTGGATTTCTGATTTAGTTATGGTGGTATATCTTTTTTGTTGAGGGTCATGGTTATTTGGTTTCTTTTCAGGAGCTCATGATGTGCACTTTGAGTTCTTTGATCGTTTGATGCCTTGGTTGATTATCATGGTTAGCGAATGGTTATTTCATCATGTGTCAAGGATACCTTGGATACACAGTTTAGTGGGAGCTTGTGATAGTGATGAGGTGATAGTGCAAGATTAGTTCCTGATTTGGTTTGTATCTTCTTGGTTTGGAGAGCTTGATTTTACTTGGTATTAACACTTTGGTTGTGTGAGTGTAGACCTAGAGAATCTTCATGTAGGAGACAAATTTTATGATTTCATAATTGACTTTGCACCAAAGTTGAGTCGGCATTTTTTGACATTGATATATTTATTGGGTGTTCACAAATGTTGGAGGTTTGTCTTAGATCTTGTTGCTATAGAAGCATCTTTGATATTTGCATGGTGCACTTGGTTATCTTCATGGTGTGTGAAGATGTTTAGATATTGAGGACTCATGATGTGTGGAGATGGTTACATCTTCAAGACTAATGAGGTTCTTGGTAAAGGTATGGTTTATGCTTTCTTTTGACATGTTATCCTTGGTGTTAGGATGGTTTCTTTTTTATGTCATGGTATACACTTAATACACATTTAGAGTTTTGAAATATTATAGTATGTTCATATGGAGCATGTTGTCTCTTTTGAGATGGTAAGATCATGTTGTCATGTTTATGTTCTTGAGGCCATGGTTGGAGCTTTGGCATTGATCTTGGTTTAGTTTCTTGGTATTGACTACATTGATCATTTGTTGGATACTTCATGATATTACTATGTTGTATTTGGAGTTGGCATGGATGGGTTGTTTAAAAGTGCTCATGGTTACTTAGAGAGGGTGGTGATGTTGATTTCTCTTGGATTAGAGGAGTTTTTGTTGGGATAGTTGATGGTTTCAATAGGAAGTTTGAGGGGCATTTAGCTGATATGGACTTGAAAGGAAATTGTTCCTAGATGAGTTTTGGTTGGAGACTTGGATATCTTAATGAGCATTCTCATTCCCCACTCTTGGTCTACTCGATAGTTTTCTACTTGAGAGGTATAGCCCATTGTTTGTTCTCAAGTGCATTATGTTTATACTTGTCTTTCATGGATATGGATCTTGAGCTATGGTATGTGAGTTAGTTATGGAGTGTTCATTTGAGAGATGGTTTAGCATTGGTTATCTCCATTTGCATATGTTGTTATGCTGGTTGAGTTTGGGAGATTGTTTTATATTGGGCATATTCCTTGGTTTAAGAATGGTTTATGGGTTTGATCTTCTTGTGAGAGGCTTACATGATTAGATATATCATATGATTTGGGTGTTGTTGTGGCTTCTTGGTTAGGATTTTATGGAGGAGATCATCTTGAAAAGTTTACATCTAGAGGTGTGTGTAGAAGGACATGATATAGTTTATGATTTGCATGGTTTCTCATTGGTCTTGGTTATCTTCTTGGATGTTCCATTTTTCTTACATTGGATTTGAGATTGGTTAGAGATTGTGATCATTGATTTGTGCTCATATATGTCATGTGAGAGATGACATGGTTATTTTTTTATCTATTTTCTCTATTGGTTGTGGAGATCTTGGGAGATTGTTGGAGACTTTTTATGAGATTTATTCTTGCAGGTTATTGGCTTATGTGTTGTGGATTCCCTTTAGAATACACAGATTCACTTCTTTGAGATGTTGTGAGTGGATTGGTTATAGATTTGATATTATCTTTTCTAGTGGGAGCTTCTTGGTATATATATGGCAGGTATTTCTCTTAAGGCTTGTAATTGTAGGTTATAGATTGGACATGTTGATGATGTGAGATTCACTCAGTATACCTTTAGAGTTATGGATAGTTGGATGGGTTTAGCACTTGTTGTGGGTGCTATTTTAGATATGGATATTTTGACAACTACAAATACATGTGATTACCTTTGGATCAGGTTTTTTGTGCTTGGAATTTTAGTTGATATAGGACTTTATGATCTTCTAATGCAACAATTTGGGTAGCTTTCTCTTGGATGGATTTTTCTTGGATGGCTTTTATGTATGTTTTGTGGTAGTGGCATTATAGGAGGTGAGATCATTTATGTTTGAGATGCTAGATACTTTGATTTTTCTATGGGTACCAGGATGCAGCACTTCATGTACTTTGATCCATGATGGTGAATGTGCTAGGATAGATTGTTCTCTTGTTCATTTATGTGGCTACAGATTGACCCTATGCAATGTATACAACAAGTGGGAGATTGTTGAGATAATGAGTGTTGCACACATTACATAATATTATTATATTGTATTATTTTATTTTATTATGTAATGTTGCACTTAGATGGATGTGCAACATGTAAAGATTCCCATGGGATATACTTGATGAGTTGTATTGTAACATTGTGATAACATTTCATGTAATATTTAATATTGGGGAAAAAACTTAAATTTCCATTATTAAATGTTGGGTCAATGGGTTAGGTAGCACATGGTTTATGTAATACCACTTGGTGGTTTTGTGGGATTTGCTACTATATAAGTAGCAACAAGAGTAGTTGTAGTGAGAAGATAGAAGGGAGAAAGGGAAAGAGTTTAGCGGGATAAAGCTTGATAGATTAGCCAAGAGAGAATTTGTGAAGGTTGCAAGCATGGAATGGGATGTGTGGATTCATGCTTTTTCACATGAATTTCTTGGTTGTGGTTATGACTTTCAAGGCTTCCATGGTTGTATTGCAATGGTAGTTTTGTTGAATAATATATGGTGATGGATACTTTTGGAGATTGTGTTTTTTCTTCAATGAAGGTTTACCAAAGTAAATCTTGTGTCACATTTTTGTGGGTATCTTATCTATTCTCTTGCATGTGGATTTCAGTTGCATATTTATTTTGGATCTATTATGGGTTAGGCAGAAATGGTTATATTCATTCTTGCAAGTTTCCTTACTATACTATCACTCCCCTGCAACTGATTGGTTCTCTGATTTTATTTTATTTTATTTGAAGCTTTTAATCTTAACTCCCTAAAGTCTCCTATGATGAGATCACTTTTAGAAAGATAATGTCATACTACTCTCTTTCTCGATTTTTTTTTTCAATAAGTCCTTGTTCTCTTAAAGATCAACCGTCTCACATTACTTCTAATCCTTTTTCTCACTAAGTGATGTGATGGAAAAGTTAATTAAGAGTTATTGGCATTAAATTTTATTTCCACCTATATCCAAATATGAGCCTAGTTTAGTATATAGAGAGATTAAATAATCTTAGTTCAATTAAAACATTTAAATACCTCAACCAATAATTGTAGTTCAAATTTGAAACACGTTGAATTAATAAAAGAAAGTAGTGAAACTAATTTTAAACAAAGATTTTTATAAATTGAAAATAAATTTATGCACATATTTACTCATCATACTAACCTTATAATACCACAATATTGAACTAAGTTTATGATCAATGAAAATATCATAAAAAGGATAAAACAATTTAGGTGTGTGTGTGTGTGTGTGTGTGTGTGTGTACCTACACCAAATGATCCAGGCCAACCCTACTAAGGGCTAAACTCCTCTACCTCAAACACCCTTATACCTTTAGTACCTGTACAATCACAACTTGAACATGCCACTACATCAATATTGCCAACACCATGATAAAAAATGGCATCATTAAATACAATATTTTATGAACTTAATTCATGATTTCATTAACATTTGTATAATATGAATTAAAACATTCATCATTCATATAAACATGAATTCAGTATTGATTTAAAATCAATAATTTACATAATCTAACAACATGTAAATATTTTCAAACCATTTATCACCATGTCTCTACATCGCAAAAAACATAAAACAATATTATGATAATGACTAGCAAGTTACATTTACCCATCGAATAACATCGACTAATAAAGTCTTAAAACACCATAACATTTTGACTCAAGTAGAATCATAATAAAGTTAAACATAGTATAAGTCAAAAGAGTTGAAATGCATACTAAATCCTAAAAGATAGTATACCAAAACTTAAGTCGTGACAATTATAGCTGCAAAAATGATGAAGCACAAATAAGGGTTTGAAAATCCATTTGACCAAATTTCTCTAGAGATTGCACATGTTCGAGAAGGGTGAGTTTGTCTTCCTATTCTTAGTGATTGTGGTAGATTTGTTGACAAGTTTCTACAATGAACTAGATTTTGGTAGACTTCTAGTCACACCCATCGAAAGAAGAATTCTAGAGAATTCTACAATTTGAAGAACATTCTAAAAAAAAATTCTTCTAATTTTTAGTGTCAAAAATTTAAGTTTACCCCTACCAAAATTTCTAATAGACAATTAAAAAACTAGAATTAATGATTAGAAAATAAAATGAATTTTTGAGCTTAAAATTTCACTAGGTTTAGCTATAAAAATTAATTGGAAGAAGCCACTAGAAATATTAGTTCCTTGCCTATATATAGGTAGGGACTAGTAAAGTTTATTATAGAAATTAAGGTAAGGTGTGTGCCAAAACAAAGCTTGTTATAGGCAATTGAATATTATTCTCATCTCTCTAAGAAATGCTTGTGTGATTTGTCATAGAGACATGAGTAGTTAAATTTGTTATTTAGAAATAGTGTAGAATTACCAGGGGAGGAAAGTAGCTGGACGAGGGACAAACATGGGCCATGGATGTGTCGAATGGGATTATTTTTTATGGGAGTGGATGGGGAAGCTATCAAATGGGGATATCTAACATCCAATTTAGTTACACCATTTTTGGATTTTTTCTTGCCATAGCGGTTGAGTATACATTGAATGGAGATGGCAACAAATTATTCAATATTTATTTTAGAGCAGTTATTCTAGTCCAATGGAGCATATATTAGTTGGTTGGTTTCTTGTCAAAATAGTAGGGATGAAACTTGTATGTCTCTTTAACATTTTCACTACATCCCAAACAACATGTCACCCTTAAATATCACACACTAAAGAAGAAATTAAGCTTGGAAAAATAAGTCAACCTGACTATTTTTAACACTTTTGCCCTAGGAATCAAGCCTTAGTGTGTGATGTTTAATCCATCTGCTTAGAACATCCCTAATCAAAACAACCTTCTTGTTGAATCATGAACTGATGTTAGCAAATTTGATGAGTTTATATTGATCTCTAGGTCAGCCGTATATACATAGAATTTCTATTGGTCTAATTATCTACCTTATTGTCATGCCCAAATTTTCTTGAACAAGACACACACATACACACATACAATAATAATATTATTCAATTTTATTTCTTGGAGACAATTTAAGAAATAATTAAAATAAAATATATTCACAATATTGAAAAGTCCTTAAAAATGTTACAATCCTAATTGGATCCTTACATCAATTTTCAAATTTCAAGAAGATATACTTCTGGTCTTTACAAAACATAACTTTTACAAATGTGCATAATTAAATCATTTTAAAATCTTCAATAGAAAGTGAAAATCTTCCAAGCTTTTCTTCAACACATATCCATTTAGAAAACCTATACAAACAACCCTCTAAACCATGGAGAGCTCACCTCCCAACCTAGGTCTCTAAGAGACCACCCACCAAGCTTGGAGAACCAAGACCAACTAGGTAACAATCAAGCATACACATATAAATCAACAATATAGGATACAATATTTAACACCCTTTTTGAGCTTACACAGTAGGTTACTAGAGGAACCAATAGAATGGGTGAAGGTGTGCCTAAAACCCTGAGGAGAAGCCAAATACAAAAAACCAAATCTGCCTTCACAAGGCATATAAAATAAATACCAACTCTCATAAACTTTCTCCCCTTATCACCCCCAAAGTGCATAACAAAGTATTGGCACATCTAGACCATACTACATGCTTATCCCTCTTCCTTCTACATGTTTATATGTGTATGCTTGATTGTTACCCAGTTGGTCTTGGTTCTCCAAGCTCAGTGGGTGGTCTCTTAGAGACCTAGGTTGGGAGGTGAGCTCTCCATGGTTTATAGGGTTGTTTGTATAGGTTTTATAAATGGATATGTGTTGAAGAAAATCTTGAAATATTTTCACTTTCTATTGAAGATTTGAAAATGATTTAATTATGCACATTTGTGAAAGTTATGTTTTGTAAAGATCAGAAATTTGAAAATTGATGTAAGGATCCAATTATGATTGTAACATTTTAAAGGACTTTTCAATGCTGTGAATATATTTTAGTTTAATTTTTTCTTAAAGTTTTTCCAAGAAATAAAATTGAATAATATTATTATTGTATGTGTGTATGTGTGTATGTGTGTGTCTTGTTCAAGAAAATTTGGGCATGACACTTATTAGATCTTGGTCAAAATATAAGGTAGAGATAACCTAATATACAGATTCTTTTCACACAGCTCGAGAGGCATTCATGCCTTTTCCATTGTTCATAAGGCATTGGAGGCTTGTTGTACAACTTTTATTTGAGATAATTGCATGGAGGAAAACACAAGTGATTTGAATGAATTCTATGGTCGATGGTTGGTTTTATGCAACTTTCAACCATAGATATTCAAATTCAACTCATGCATCTCATATAAGTAAACAACTTCAGCATAACTAGAAAATTGTACCATGGTGTGCTACGAGTATTTCAAATAAATTTGGGAGGGGAGTTGGGGGAGATGATTTAGCAGTTATCTAGGTTAATTTTGCATATGTAGAATTCTTAAACTATAAGTTGGATTTTGCTGATTTTTTTGGTGTATCTTGGTAGGTGATTTAGGAGTTTAAAGCTAAGAATTTGGCTTTTAGATATTTACAAATCTCTCTATAGAAACCATTAAGCACAGAGTGGTCAAATAATTTAATTTCAAAAGTATTACCTAATACCCACAATGTTCTTGCAACAATAGTTGTTCACTCAAAAATCTCAATACCTAGTGTTAAATTTCTCAATATTTTTTGTGAAATGTCTCAATTGTGGTGCACAAATGGGTCAATCGCCAACCAAAAAAGATTAAAATGATCAACTATTAGTATATGTGTGATCAGCTATTAGAACATTTATTTTCATTTTTGGGGATATTTTAATAGTAGTAATTGTGGGGTGAGCATGAGAAAAATATTTTGGTTAATAGACCCCCCAATAGTTACTGAGTCACTTTCCCTATTAAGTTAGAAATTTAAGATGAGTTGAAAGGTGCATTTTATGAGAGATAATTTTTTGCCTTATTTGAAGCATCATTTTAAGTATTTTCTTCATAACATTGACCTATAACACTAAAAGCATTGGTTTATATGAAATTTTGACTGTTTGTTGATTGATTTGATTTATGGGAAATATTAAGTCTCGTTGGTATTTCCAAAATTTACTATATTTTTTCTTAAACTATAATTAAGGATTAATATATTGTATATAAGATCTATTGCATGTATTTTTGGTAGCAATGTAAAATTCTAATTAATATTGTTAGTATTTAAAGAATTTAATTATCAAGACTATTATTTTAAAAATGTAATCTACTATTTTCAATTATATTAGTATTACAAAATCTATAATTTTATAAATATTCTAACTTATATTTATTATAGAAAATACAATGTGTGAAAGCGATACTCTAACCACTAAGCTAAGTAGGTTATTCATTAAGTCATTCCTAAAATCTAGGCATAATTAGAGATATAAACAATATGTCCTCAACTAGGATTTGAATAACTAAATCAAATATCATCTTGATAGAAAGTGATCTATTTTACAAGTATATCATTAAGACTAAATTGTGAATGGCTATAGTTTAGCTAGATAGAGCACCTCATTTGCACATGCACCAATAGTTTTATGAGGAGTTTATTGGTTCATTCAAATCAAAAAATAGATTTGATTCTTACTCTATGGAAAGTTGCATAGGTAAATATATAGCCTAAAAAAAAGTGAGCTAATACAACCAATTGTGCTTGAACAATGGAAAGAGCTACTATCTTATCTCTCCATCAAACTAAATTAGCCAGAGGTAATCATGAGCCCATACAAGAGTTTCAATCAATTCTTGCCAATATCCACACCAAGAAATAAGAAAGATAAATCTAGTAGCCCAACTAAGATGTACAAATAAGAGCATCCACACATAAATAGATAAATTGGTCATACGAAAAGGATTGTATCCATTAATTAGTTATTTATATATAAGAATAAATGCAAGTAACTTCTAAAAATATAAAACTTAAACCTAAATAATCGAATAAAAAAAATACTTTAAGCAAGGAAACTCTTATTCTCTATGATATTAATAAGGGTGTGATCGTCATTTTGCTAGGATAAAATTAAAAAATCTTCTACTCCAACTTATTCATTCAAGATTCTATACAGTTATTTATTTTTGTCTATGATCTGCATCCCACTTTGATGGTTTAGAGTTGAGATTCTAAAACTGAGCATAAGAATATGTAAATATATTAATCACTAGCATATATATACATATTAATCTCTTAATTCTTTTATTGCAAACATGAAAAGTCACTTCAGGGAAAAAGAAAATATTAGCCATATTTAAAAGAACTTTGATTCAACTCCATAGTTCTCTTCTAAACCATAAAAAATAATCAAAATCCTTTTTATAATTTTTTTTTTGGATTGGTAAACGACTAAAGCCTAGATTAATTATTTTTATGTGTTAAGTGATTTTGAACCCAAGATGTCCTGCATGAGAGGCTCACAAGTTACTATTGTGTTGTAGGCTCTTACCTAAAAAACTTTTATAAATATTATTCTAACAATCAAAAATTAAATTAAATTGAATCTAAATGGCTTAAGGAAACTAGCAATATATGAACAATGTCATAGAGATCTAAAGTTGTTGAGTGTAATCTAGGAGTAGATTAATTCAATAAGATTGAACAATATTTTCTTATTCTTCTATTCAAAGCACCTGCAAAGATGGTATCAACATTACTCTTAGGGAACTTATATGCTTGGGTACCAAATTTAGGTTTGCATAAAGATATGCATGTTAGTGTCTTATGACTTTACCAAATCAATTTTTTGTGAACTAATTGCAAAAAGTAAAAATCTAAAATTCAGCAAGATAAACATCCATATAAAGTATTGGATGGTATAAATAAAGGAAGTGATAATTTGGGTAAAAGGATTAGTACAAATTAGCAAGGATAGTAGATGCCATCAAAATGAGAAGTTGACATACATAGGTCTAGAGAAAAATTGAATGATTAATATAATAATGTGTAATTTTCTAAGTTTACACCCATATGTGAATTTTTATTTTTTTTAGTATTTGTACACTTTAGTCTAAGATTCCAAATTCTATCACCCTTTCCATCCTTGTCATTAGACTATTCATCACCCAAATCAAAGATTCCCACCATATTGTCTTAATGGTTCTAGGCATGTTTGCACTACGGAGATGTCTGTGTAGTACATTCTCGTCTACAAATCTCTATACATGAAGGTTGTTGTTAGAGTGTTATTTTCTACCTACATTATAACTCCCCAAATTAAAGGCTATTCTATGTGGCTTATATATGCTCTTCTAGCCCTCATGTATAATTCTTCTTGGCTATCATTCTTACCTTCTTAGTCATTATCATAGGCTCCTACAATCATTATTACAACTCCTTGACTCCATTTTTATCATCCTTTTTTGTACTCTACACACTTCATTTTGTAGGTTTATTTATTGCTATATTATTGCAAGCTTCCATGTTTGATTTTTTCTCATGCATTTGGGTTCTTTGTATCCCTAGAGAAGTCTCTTTTATTACTTTCTTTTTTATGTCTTTGAGTATATTATTTTTCTTATCATAATTCTACTACCAATTTTCATCTCTATCATTACTCAATTATCTATCATATAATCTATCTGGTCTAATAGTCACTTACGGAGGTGGAAACACCAAAATGGGGGTCAAAAAATACATAATAGGGGCATTCTTTCATCTTACTAAATAATTTTTATCTTGGAGTTGTAATGTGTTTGTCTTTTTTTTATTCCACACTCTTAGAGTATTTTTACTTCATTAATTTAGGTTCTATTTATTTCCCATTTTTTAACATTCATTATTTAGTTCTCTAGTATTCATCTTTTTACTTAGTTCCTACTAGTCCATGTTTCATCCATGCCTGACACTAGTGCAGTGCACTGGTGTTCCACAACCATGTTGTAGTCCTTGGATTGGTATTTTGTATAGGACAAAGAGCTCTTAGAGCACAAGGTTTGGTTGCCTAATATAGCTCTTACATTTATAGTAAGAAAAAAAAAATGGTTTATGCCTATCACATATAATTTGCATTTAATCAGTTAAATTGTATTTGGAAACTTCAATCAATCATCTTAAACCTCATCAGGTTATCCAAGTACTACCCACTCATCTAGTATTTGATCTCCCAATCACTCCTAACTAGCAATGTAAGGTGGTGTAGGAAAATTGTATATCCCTTGAGGTTTTAACTAACCTTCTGATGGGTGAATTATTGTCTTCCTCACATTTTGGTCAACCTAACATGAACCAACAAATCTCTTGATAATAATGTGATATCTATGTCATGACCATGGTGACTTTCACTCGAATTTTCCCCCAATCCTTATTGGTTCCAAAAAAAAATCTCTCTTTCACCCCTTTGGACAATCCCTGTAGGGGAGAGAATACTTCTTTATATGTCTTAGCCTCTATCAATGGCATTGTTGCCAAGCATGTCTTGGTGGACCATTCATACCAACCAAGCTGACATAAACATAGAGGAGGTCCTCTTTATGAGCATCTTGAATCGGGGAAAGTACAATGAGTGTGATGCCATCATTCAAATGTATGAAAAAATTATTTGCCCCCTTGGGATCAACCACATTGCCCATTCAAGTGGGATCCCAGGTGATCTTCTCAACCTTTTTTTGGTGATTCCCAAATTAGACATGTTCAAGCTCAAAATAGGCATCCCTCAACTAACCTCCATGGGTGTCATCCCCTTGGAACATAAAAAAATCCAAAAGTTTTTGTATCAAGGGACTATCCATATTTTTTATAACACTATATATTATCCCCTAATGTCCCATGGGTGATTTAGCCTTGATCACTTCTAACCTACTCTAGTTGGCCCCCTACATCTATGGTATGATGTCATTATCCCCCCTTATCAACTATACAAAGGTAGGGAGACAATATTTCTTCAATAGAAACTTCATATATCCATCCCTCTCATGATTCCCAACATTCCTCCTCCTCTGTCTCTTATTTTCCATGGTATCAAGGGGAACACATGCTCCATAAGAAGCCCCCTCACAAAGTCAAGGTCATGTAGCCTTTTTTGGTGTCTTAGCATGTAGGGTTCTCCTTTTCTTCACACATGTAATTATCCTAGAAAAAAATAGAGAAATTAAATTTTAAATGAAATAATGTAACCCTAAATTGTCCATAGTTTTACACTAACAATGATCACCTTGAATTGTAAATAAAGCCAATAAAAAGATAAACTCTAAAACCTTTATTTTAATATATTTAGTGATTGACAAAAATACATCAACATATATTGGAGGAATAACATATTGAAAATCATCAACATACAACAATAAACTTAAAATTTTAGGCTTAAATCCTAGACAACAAACAACTACATATAACACGAGCTTGAATACTTGAAATCTTAAAATGTTGAAAGCTCATTCACAAGCTTTGAGTGAGATTGTCTTGTAGGGACATGGGTCATTTTTCATGGAATCTTTGGAACTAAAGGTTCTTAATTCTCTAATATCAACAAAACCCAAGGTTTTGGACAAGAGTTTTTTGGTGTAGAATGAAAGTTGTCCTTAGATGAATGTATTCACTACTTTGCAACATTAAAGTCTACATACACTAATGTCACCCATCAAATGAAATGGTGTAGATAATGCACACACTAATTGCATTAATTGACACTCATTTTCTTTCTCAAATCACCATTTTCATTTTGCCTTTAAATTGCAAGTTGAAGGTTTTGACTTTATTTTTTCAACTTTTGGCACTTTTTTTGAGTTTTTACACTTTGTGGACTTTTTTGAGATTTTATTACACTTTGTGAACTTTTTTGAGATTTTACACTTGGGGACTTTGCAAATTTTAAAATTTGTCACCTTTTCATGTCATGACTTTTCCTTTTCACACTCTCTTACCTTTCTTCATGTTCTAACACTCCTCATTTTGTGAACTTAACCAACATTTTTCCCATCTTGCAAACTAGGTTTTCTATAGAGAACTAGAGTTTTCTCTCTAATATACTTGATTCCCCATTTATTAATTAAAGAGGGGACTTAAATTCTACTAATATTATTTTTTGTCAATAAAATGAAGGAGAATATGAATTTGTCACACTATTTTGGTATTGACTTTCTATCTACATTTCTAGTTATAGTTGTTATATATGTAAAAAGAAAATGATATATTGTAATTACACTAGCTATTACAAAAAATTCATTTTAATAAACACTCTCTTATCTTTTTTTCAACTTACCCTACTTCTCATATTGTGGATCTTCTATACTAGCTATTGACTTTCTATTTGCATTTCTAATTATATATAGTTAGAAATAAAATAATATGAAATTTGATTTTATTATAACTGCACTAGTTATTATAAAGAAAATCTAGTTTAATAAAATATTACTTATGAAAATGTGAAAATAAAACTCTTAATGCATTTATGTAAGATATATAATTATTAAATTATATTTAATTTTATTACAAATAATTAATTGAAAATAATAATAAATATCTTAAAAGATTCATTTAAATAGATTTGTAATCAAATTAATGATTATGCACAATTAAGTTTGATTCATTGTAATCAATAAAAAAAAATGTAAAAGATTCACTTAAATACATTTATAATCAATTTAATCATTATGGACAAAGCAAATTTATATTTATTTTATATTTTGTTATGGACTGTTCTCTAAATTATTAATAGTGCACGATAAGATATAAAGGGCTCAGAAACATTATTAGTAGTACACAATTAGATATAAAGGGCTCAGAAACACATTTTCAGCCTTTGTGGGGTCTGAACAGTGGATGAACTTAATCTCCATTTGCGTTAGACGTCTTCACCGCCCGTTCAACTATACTATATATATTATTGTTCTAATCTATAGTAATTTATTTTATATGAGCGAAACAATGTGGGATTAACTTTGCGCAGTCTGTCAAAAACCAAAATGGATTGAAATTGTTCAGCAATGTGTACAAGGGTTTGGTTTGCCTGCATGGAGTGTAGGTATGCAGACGTCAGTTCCGACTTGCAGTCCGCAGAGATTCAACCTCAGCTGCAGCCCGATCTGGTTATAAAAGAATAATTTGCAGCCCGATCTGGTTATGAAAGAATATATATTCTTTTGAATTTTAAGCACATATATTACTATTAAAAAATTCTGGATTAGAATTATAGTATAAATAAAAGTGTGACTTAAAAATAATAATTTTTTTCACCTTTCTAATTTTTAATAGTTATTTATATTACTAACATTTTATATATATTCATACATGATGATATATAATATATAATGTTATTAGGAGCTCTTGTTTTTGATAAAGCTCTAAAAAAATGGCCTCACATTTATATGTTTAAGTGGGACAATGTCTTACAAAGATAAAAACCAAACAGTACTAAACAGAGAAAAGAAATCCTAATTGGAAGGAAGGTCTAACAAAGCTTTGGAAAAGTACTCTATCTTTGACGTTTAATTTCATTTTCTAAGTTCGAACATTCTCTGCTTAAAAGAGGTTGAGATTTCTAATTTTTTATTTTCAACGAGCACACATTTAAGTGTCTATATCAAACCAAAAAAATTACAAAATAAAAGCATACTAATGTAGCCATTGCAAAGCATTTATTAGTCTCATGTATAAACCTAGTTTCATTCATTAATGAAGTTTTAAACTAGCTTATATATATTTTACATATATATAAAATAAGCCAAGAGATATCCTTCTTGAGGCGGCATCGCATATTTATTAAGCCGAGAGGCTTTCTATAGTGGCAGCAATCTTCAATGTAAACATTTTCCATTTTGAAAAAAAATGACGTTCATTTACATGTTAGAAAAATAAAATAGAAATAAGATTAAATATAATTATAATTAAAATCATGAAAACTACAGAGAGGAAATGGAATTAAAAATGAGGCAGATCAAGAGTGTCGAATCATTTCCTCTCTATAATTTTCATGATTTTAATTATAATTATATTTAATCTATTTCTATTTTATTTTTCTGACATGTAAATGAACGTCAATTTTTTTCAAAATGAAAAATGTTTACATTGAAGATTGCTGCCACTATAGAAAGCCTCTTGGCTTAATAATAAATGATATGATTGAAAATTTATTTTGTCAAACAAACAGTCCTCTATATAGAACCCGCAAAATTGCGCTTTTAGTGGCCTTGTTGAATTTTCTTTTCTGAATTCAAATTTAATGGATGTGGCTATGTTCATTGATCAATTTTCAAAAGATTAAAAACATCATGTATTTTTTTGAAAATTTCAACGTTTGATCTACATGATTTAATTTGAAGCAACCCATTTTCAGTTTCTATATTCTGTAGTCTTGATTACTGAATATTTCATCGGCAAGAAAATTTACAAGATGAGTTGCACATTTAGTGCCCATTCTAATTGTCAATGCATTTTGAATGTGGTATCGAACAAGAAGTTCCAAAGTTATTCTAATGACAGAAACTACGCTGCTCTACTCTATTTTTTTGTGGGGGATTAGTGTTGTACAGATTTCTTTAATAGTTTCAATCGATTTCGATTTATCTACTAATAATAGATTGGGAAACGTTAATCCCACATTGTTTGCTTTATATAAATAAAACTATTACATATTAAAAAAATTAAAAGAATTATCTCAAAGGGGCAGTGAAGATGTCTAACGCATGTGGAGAAATAAAGTTACTCCGCTCTTCTGACAAAACCAAGGTTGTAATTGTGTCTCTGAGCCCTTTTCCATTTTATCGTACTATACAAAATAAAACTATCCCACCCAACAACATTTACCTAAAACTAGTCTTTAACAAATACATAATTTTAAATAGTAATAGAGAAATAGAATAATTAAATGCACAACCAACCTTAAAGAGTCGCAACCCAAATAATAAAGAGCAAACTATAGACTAGAGTACTTAATTTTGCATCTTGACTAGGTGAGTGCACCAACCCGACCATTAGTGAGAAACTTAAAACATTCCTTGTAGTTGCCTTCATTCTCTTCATTAGGCCCTAATATTCTCTTTTGCACCAAACCCATGGAGGTGGCTAAAATGCTAATAACCTTCATATCCAGGTTGACAACTTTGGTCTTTTGCTTGCCTAATTCTCCAATCAACAACTTGCAATTGTTATAGGTCCTAATAATAGTTTCTTTATAGGTCCCTATGACCCCATCCTCTTCCTCGGGCATCATATCATTGGTAATGTCAATAGGCCCCAATTTAACTTTTTAAGAGTTATCATCTAAACCCTCCACCTCCATAAATCTCTCCTTATAAGTTTCCTCCTTTTGGTCTTTATCACCATTGTCATTAGCTTGTTTTTTTCTCCATTATCCTCTTTCTTGATGCCTTTATTCTTTTTGGCATCAAAACCTTCTGTCTCCTTGTATTTACCTTTACTGGCAGAATGTGAATGTGTATCAATCCAATGTGATCATCTATGGGTGCTTATTTCTTTCATCACTTCATCATCGAAGCCTACATCTTGGATGATACAATTGGCTTTCTCATTCCCATGTTTACCTTTCAACTTGAAAAGACTTAATGACAAAGTCATATTGTCCTTAATCTTAGCAACAAAAGACAACATTGTCAACATTTAAATCCCCTCTTTAATTAATAAAGAAGGAATTATGCATACTACAAATAAAAATATAGTTGGTAATGTTCACTAAATGAAAAGTGTTTGAAAATGAAGAAAGGTAAGAGAGGGTTTATTAAAATAGATTTTTTGTAATAGCTAGTGCAATTAGAGTAAAAATAAAATTTGTACCTTTTTTTTTACATATATAACAACTATACATAGAAATGTAGATAGACAGTCAATATCAATTTGTTGCAAAAAATTCATATTCTCCTTTATCTTTACAACAAAAAATAATATTGTTGGAATTTAAATCACCTCTTTATTTAATAAAGGGGGAATCAAGCATATTAGAGAGAAAAATATAGTTCTATGATAGAAAACCTAGTTTGCAAGATGTAAAAAATGTATGAAAAGGAAAAAGAACAAGAACTAGAGAGAAACATAGTTCCTATCATTCGTAGGAAGGTAATTTGGGGAAATAGGAAAAGATGGAGAAAAGCCAGAAAAAATATTTTGTGGAGAAGTGCCTACATTGACAAAGATCCTTCAAAAAGGTAATGGAGTTTGAGAAGAAGTATGGCATGTGTAAAATCAAAATCACTAAGAGGATTATTTTTAATTCTACAAGCATTCTTGTCCTGGACCCACCACTTGAATGTCTAGTGTATGGTATCCCCAGAAACAGTATTAACAACTTTCCTCCTCAATCAAATTTTCTCTACACTAAGCCAATCTTTACTATTAAGAGGATACATGGCCTCAAGAGACTTCTATCCCAATCAAATAAAAAAAGAGTTTTTTTTAATATATGTTACATTTTAAAAACTTTTTCTGGAGGTCAAAAGGAACAATAAAATAATGTAATCATCATCGAAAAGCAACGATAATGGCATTACTAGACACAATTTCAATAAGCTTTGATTTCAATCACAGAACAATCCCATGAAATTTTCAATGGTTCAATAAAGAAGCTATAGCTTGCAAATCATATTTACAAAACCTATTTACTATTACTATAAAAAAGTATATGGAAAAAAGGACATATCACTGAAAAAGAAATACATTAATATACATAAAATCTTAAAGCAAAAAATGATGTGTACAACATAGGACATGTAAAGATCATTAAAATAGGACTAATCAATCTTAAGAAGAATATAGAGGCATCAAAGCTAAATAGAAACTAAGAGAATATTCACAATAGAATGAAAGGACAACATCACCATGTTTTTTTCTTAATAGAAGGGTCAACATCCAATCACAACATTGATATTTATAGCATGCAAGGTTTCATATAAGCTAAAAAAATGTTGCTACATACGTTCATTTTTTCAAATAAGGAGAAAGGCAAGAAGAAGTTTAAAGATGCACCATAATGATAGAGTATCAACTATGCTTTTGTGTAAGATCAATGAAGAGCCTTAAGTGCATTGATTCATAACATATCAAACAATGAGAAAATGCCATTTATTGTTTCACAGTAAATTAAAGGCTTCCACACAAGGATCTAGATAGAAGGATATGCATGTATTGAAATACAAAATACAAGGTCTTGGAAACCTTAGGTGGTAAAATAACCTCAAAATCACCAACCTTATATATTTACAAAATCACAAAAGCATAGAAATGGAGTAGAGGGACATGTTATATTCAAATATGATCTTAGGAGTGAAGAAAATATTTAATAAACAACAACAATATCTTTCACTTGGAATGTAAAATATTCAGAAACATATATTTTTAACGCCCCAAATATAGACTGATTGAACAAAAATCTATCTCAATGGGAACTCATGGTGACTAATAGATAGAAAAAATAATTACATGCATGTGTTGAAATGGTTGTTGGGTAATGGGCACAAATAATTTATTATATTTGTAAATTTTTATCTGATTTCACATATTGTTTATTGTACAACAAGATGCACCCTAAAAATTTCAGTATATTTTTTTAATGAATTCCATATTGAAATCACCGCTACATGCTAATATATAGAAAGGAAACCCAAAAACAATAGACATTAGCACAATATACTTTGCTCCAGTAACTATTTAATGGATAAAAGCACAAACCTGTGTCACCCTTTGACAAAGGAAAATGCTAACAAAAGTATAATTGTTCACCTTTAATGGCATAAAACTGCTAGTATTATTTAGAATTTGAAAATGAAGTAAACTAATGAAATGTATAGAATTTTATGAATTTTAGGATTATAATTTTTAATAATTTATTGCAAAAAGAATTGATATATTTTCCTAATTTTCAAAGATAAATTTTTAGTTGTTGGAAAAACGCTGAAAAATTAGGGGTCTAACTCCCACCACAAAACTATATGGAAATAAACTTATTTCCATTTGATCTTAGACTATGTTATAGATAATATATATAGCTAGAACAATCCAAAATAAAAAAATTCTTTAGATCTATATTTTCTCTTTTATAACAATTCAAATTTTAACTCACCTGAAATCAATAGTTTTCGTCTCCCACCACATTTTTCAAATTAAATATATTCTAACCAAAAGAAAAATTATACATTCTGGAAGAGGACTCTCTACTTTAGAATGTCATATGATTTTTAATTTTTTTGGATATGATTTCATATTTTTTTCTTTCTCAAAAGTGACATTTTCTCGAGTGTTAAAATACATACTGGTAGAATTTTTTAATTACAATATACTATATCTAATTAGAACACTATAAACTCTATAAGAGAATATTCTTCACATTGAGCTTTATAAAATGATGCTTATATGTTATTAAAAAAATATCATTAAAAATAGCAAGAATTATTGAAACGTTAATTTTTTGAAATAATTTTATTTCTTTAGTAATTTGATACAAACTAGTATAAAGCATGCATTTAATAGATATTTCCAATTGAAAAAGTGTTAGACCATATATAACTGATGTAGGAGCATCTGGCATTCAAATAAAGAGAGCAAAAAAAACTAGAGGAGAGAGAAAGTGACAAAAATTAGAAGAAAAATAATAAAAATAAGAAAAAGAAGGGGAAAAAAAGAGAAAAGGGGAATTTCTCTTTTCAAGGTGCATAGGTGGCATAAATAGAAAATTAAATAAAAATGGTTGTCATTCCATTTATCAAGGTGTGTAGGTGGAATTTTAGAAGTTTGTGCAAAAAGAGGGGTAAAAATTTATTAAGACGAAAAGGAATACAACAAGGAGAGCTCAACAAGGAGCTCGATCCTGAGCAACAAGATCATCAAATTCTTGTACCATCTCAAAGGACAGTTGCCTCCTATCCCTAATATTCCAACCCAGATCATGACTAGATGCCCATTTGGCTAAACAATCAGCAGTTCTTTTCCATTCACGAGGAATATACGTGAACCTAATGAACTGAAAAGAGGAAGAGAAGAAAATAATCTGCTTAACAATAGTGGCTAGCTACCAACTAACATCCTCAAGCTCTTGCAAAGAAAGCATGTTCACCACCACTTGGGAATCAGACTCACGGATAATCTTACTCCATCCTCGCAAGCAACAGTGTTCCACAGCATATAAAATAGCCTGAGCTTCCATGAGATTGTTAGTATAATCACCCTTATGAACTGAGAAGAAAAATTTAACATCCCCAGAACTACAACGAGCCACTCCGCTAATACCAACCGGACCAGGATTCCCACGGGAAGAACCATCAGTGTTAATTTTTAGAACTCCACAAGGAGGAGGAGTCCAGTGCCCATCCTGGTTAACCCGACCCTTCCTCTGATGGTGAAGCTACCTGGACATAGAAGGAAACCTATGAGCTGCAACCCCATCCTGCAGATGAAAATTGAGGCGATTACAGATAGCAAGATCAACCGGATCCATACCCCCATCAAGCTCACACTTCACAAGAATAGTTTCCTGAAGAGAATGTGATATTTTCCACCAAAGATGCAAAAAACCAAGCCAAAAACCTTGGAATATGCGACGATTCCTCTCCAACCAGATATGCAAAAGCATGAAAGATGGGCCAGCAATCCAAGCAGCATGGAGAAAAGAAGACTTGGAGGGAGCAGTACCCAAGCGGGCCCAAAACTCAGGCAAAGAGGAAGCATGCCGACAAGAGCAACCCCAAGTGCTCCACCAAAGGTGCCATATCTGAGTAGAATAGGAGCAATGAAAGAACAGATGGGAGACAAACTCCTCTCCATTACCACACAAAACACAATAAGAGGGGCCCTGAAATCCACGTTTACAAAGATTATCCCAGGTAAGACAACGGTTGTGAGCCACTAGCCACATGAAAAAATTGCACTTGGACCAAGAAACTTTATTCCAAACTTGCTTCCACCAAGGGACCTCAGCATCCCCAAATAATTGTCTAGTTATCTCCTGATACCCAACAGAGACATGATATTTACCAGACAAGGTACTGCCCCAAGCCAAAACATCTGGACCAAGCAAAGAAGAACACTCTCTAGAGGCCAAAATTTGAGAAAGCTCCTGACGATCCATGTCTGTACCTCTAGGAGGCCAATCAGAAGAATGCTTCCATCTGTAACCAACAACAGGTGCCAATTGATAAGGAGTCTTGTAATGAGCCACTTTATCCCATCCAGCGGCAAGAAAAGAGTCACAAAGAGGCTGAAGATGAGGGTATATGGATAAAATGGAAGGGAATCCATCCCAAGCATCAGACCAAAACAAAGCCTAAGAACCTCCTTTACATATCCAAAACAGACCCCTCTTTACCAACATCGCACCTATCTTCAAAGTATGCCAAACCATTGAGCCACGACCTTCAAGAGGAAGTGCAGAAACAGAGCAAGGATCAGCACCATGAAAATATTTATGAGTGATAATACGAGCCCAAAGTTGATGTTTTCTAGAGCACCATTGCAAATAAAGTTTAGCAGCCAAAGCTTGACTACTCAATAGAGAAGATCCAAGACCAAGACCACCCTTCTTTTTAGGCCTACAAACAGTTGCCCAATTAACCAAGCTCCATTTAGTACTATGCAAATTACCACTCCAAAGGAATTGTCAAGAAAGAGCATCAAACTCCTTGAGAAAGTAAATAGGTGCAGCGTGAACCATGCTTCGATAAGTAGGAAGAGCTTGGATAACAGCTTGAAGAAGAGTAACCCAGGCAATTGTAGAAAGCCATCTATGAGTCCAATGATTTACCTTATCCTAAAGCTTGGTAATCAAATTTTGCCAGAAGAGATGTGGCTGCCTAGAAACAGCAATAGGGATGCCAAGATAAGTCAAAGGAAGTGATCCTATCTGAAACCTTAGGATACCAACAATCCTGTGCTGAATAGAATCAGGAGTGTTAAAAAAGTAAATGGAAGATTTGTGCTCATTAACTTTCTGGCCTGAAGCTGCCAAATAAACGTCCAAAGCATGTCGAAAGGCTTCAGCTTCCTTGATCCTAGCAAGACCAACAAGAGCAGAATCATCAACAAATTGAAGATGGGAAAGAGAAGGTAAGCCATTACCCCACCACCAGCCTTGAATAAAATTCTAGGACACCTAATGCTTAATGAATCTTCCCAAGCCTTCAGCCATGATGATGAATAGATATGGGGAGAGAGGGTCACCCTGGCAGAGGCATCTAGAAGCACCAAATAGTTGAGAAGGTTGACCATTAATAAGAACAGAAAAAGAGGCAGAAGTAACACAACTCATAATCCAACTCACCTAGTCAGAGCTAAATCCAAAAGAAAGAAGAATACTCCTTAGGAAGCTCCATTTAACTCTATCGTAGGCCTTAGCCATATCCAGCTTAACAAACATGGCTCTCTCCCTTGAAGTAGCCATAGAGTGAATAGCCTTAGTAGCAATAACCACCCCATCCAAAATTTGTCTGCCAGCAACAAAACCACCTTGTTCTTCTGAGATAATAATGGGAAGCCACCTTTTCAATCTCTTAGCAATCAACTTAGTAATAACTTTGTAAACCACATTACATAAGGCAATTGGTCTAAAAAACTCCAATTGATTAGCACCCTCTCTCTTAGGAATAAGAGTCAAGAATGTAGAGTTCAAAGATCGAAGCATCTGCTTGCTAGCATAGGATTCTTTAACCACCTCCAACAAATCATGATTAATGATGTCCCAAAATTCCTGAAAGAATTCAACTGGAAAGCCATCAAGACTAGGAGCCTTCCCCTTAGGCATGCCAAAGACCACCTCCTCCAGCTCTTCCAAAGAAATAGGACGCATAAGATAATCATTCATTTCCTGAGTGATAAGGGAAGGAATACAGGACAAAATAAGATTTTCTTCATTATTAGCAGGAGGAGAGTCCTCAGAGAAGAGGGTAGAGAAGTACCAAATAGCCTCCTGGAACAAAGCTGGCAAGGAATTTAGTTGGATACCTTGAGAATTAACCAAAGAAGAGATAGTGCTCTGATTCTGACGAGATTGCACTATTTTATGGAAAAAGGCAGTGTTATGATCACCTTCCTGGAGCCAATCAATTCTAGCCTTTTGCTTCCAAAAAATTTCCTCTCGAAGTTCCCATTCTTCTAGAGCTCTAGAAGCGAGGGATTCAGCCTTGCCAAGATCCTCTAAGAAACCTCGATCTCTAATCTCCCTTGTAATGACATCAAGATCTTCTTGAGCAAGCCTCTTCATAAAGTGAAGGTTCCCAAAGCATTCCCTATTCCATATCTTGAGCTGCCTTTTAACATATTGAAGCCTTTTAGAAAATGAGAACATTGTAGTACCATATGCAGGAGCACCATCTTTCCACCAACAGAAAACACAATCATGAAGAGAGGAGTCCCAAAGCCACATCAACTAGAACTTAAAAGGAGGATGCTTCAGAACATAAGCCCCTATAGTGGAAAATTTGATTGGCCAATGATCTAAACCCCTCCAATCAAGGATTTCTAAAGAGATAGTAAGGGTACCACTAACCTAGAAGCAAGAAATAAGAAATCTATCCAGACATTCTGAGATAGCATCAACACCAGTCCTGTGATTATTCCAAGTATAGAGACCATTAGAAGGCTTAACATCAAAGAGATGCAAAAGAGATATATGTTGCCGAAGATGAGCAGAAGAAGGCCCCAATCTAGCCAAACCACCATGCTTCTCCTCCAGACTTAAAACTGAATTAAAGTCCCCTGCTAACACCCAAGGATGATAAGGATGACAATTTCTAACATATTGAATATGTTCCCAAAGTTCCTCCTTTCCCACAAGATCAACAGGTGCATACACATTAGTAACCATGATTACCTCTCCTGAGTCTAGAGCAAAAGATACCATAGAGAGAGCTGAGCGAGAAGACATCCAGCCAAGAGGAGAAATTTTTTGAGGATCCCAAAATATAACTAAACCACCCGCACTACCTATTGCCCCAACACACTGGCATTGGCCACAAGACCAAATACTAGAGGCATGTTGGACCATAGACTCCACAGAGAGCTTAGTCTCTTGGATACAAAAAACATCAGGGCTATGATCAACCAACAAGTTATGAATAGCCTTTTGTCTAGGGATTCTATTCAACCCCCTTACATTCCATGAGAGAATAATCATCATTAGGTAGAATTGGGAAAATGAGAATCCAAAGGTTTCACTGAACTAGACTCAATCAATATATCTCCTGTGAGTTTAATCTTCTCTTGGTCTGTTTTGCACCCACTCCTTAGAGGAGGAGTAGAAGAAGCCCGCTTAAAGGGTCGAGACATCAACCCCAAGGGGAGAGGAGAACCCTTGCTCTTACCTAATGGTAGCACATCCTTAACCAAGTCAGCTAAAAAAACATCATTATCCTCCAAAACTGTAGGAGTCACCAGAGCCTCTGTCACAGGAGCTACAGGGACCTCACAGTTCTAATATACTACAACTTGGGATGCCCCACAAGCATCATTAGGAACAGCTCTCTCATCTAGGCAAACTGGATCAGAAGAGATAGGAGGAGGAATACCGTCCTCTAGAACCATACTATCCAGCACCTCAAAGCGGTTAAAACCTGAATCAAATAATCTTTCTTTCAAAGGCCTCTTTTGACCATGGCCCTTAGCACGAGGGCGAACAGGGGTAAATCCATTCTTATCCTGCATTTGAGCCTTACCCTTACCTGTAGCATCTTGCATATTCATCCCCTTGGTAGTATTAGCCATTTGAGATTGTCCTTTCCCTATAGTATCTGCCAAACCACCAGTATTGCCAGTTGTAGAACCATCCACTCCTTTGAAACTTGAGTTATGGGGGCATTAACACAATAAATGACCATACTCGTGAAAAATTTGGCAACGGAAAGGGAGAGATTCATAATCTAACTGCAACACCCAAGAAAAATCCCCCATACAAATTTCCAAAGAAACTGGTAATGGGTTATTGAAATTAATTTCAACACAAATTTTAGCATAAGAAATAACCTTTTTATCGAGGGATTGATGTGCGATCACAGCCAGCTTCCCCAAAAAAGTAGCAATTTGTCAAAGGATTTCTTCACGCAAAAATTCCAAGGGAAGATGAGGCAAGCGAACCCAAACTGGCACTGTTGAAGGGAGATCCTCAGCAGAATTAAAACCTGAATGCCAAGGTTTGACAAATAACCCCACATGGTAGTAGAAATAAGGGCCTCCTTCAAAAATACGATCCCGATTAGACATGCAAGAGAATACAACAAAAAAATAACTATTCCCCGCCAACATAATCTCCATATCGCCTTCCACCTGCCATGAGCAGCAGATCCATGCCTCAAGAGTGGATAGGGAAATCCGAATTCCAAGAAATTTGCATATCAAAGCATGCTTGGTCCAATAATCAATGTCCTCCATTACAGCCGTTGGAGGAATAACCAGAACAGGGTGATCATGGCTACGCGAAAAACAACCATTAACTTTTTTCAGCTTGGAGCTCTCCCCTAAATAAAATGATTCAGATCGCATTGCATGCATAGTTGGAGAAGAACCATCTATTCTCACCGATGGAGAAGAAATCCCAGGCCCTGCCATGCAAACAATAAAACCCCAATCCAAAATTGACTGCAGAAGATTTCCAAAAACATCGACGCAAATTATATCCAGTAGCTAGCAATCCAAACAGACCAGAAAAATAGTAAAGATCAAATACTAAGAACAGGCTAGGGAAAAACCCTAGCCCAGCCAGCAACCAACGCTTCTCAACATTATGGTATCTTAAATGATGCATTTAATATTTTTTGGGCCACATGATGGTTCTTATTTGTATTTGGTTGGGAATTAAATATTTTTTGTAAGATATTTGTAATTACCTTTTATCCCACATTGGTTGTGTTTGTAACATCATGGGTGGTAAGTGCCTATTTAAGCAAGGCATATGAGCATTTCTAATCAAGCTTCAAGGTGTGATACCTTCTTAGTAGAAGATTGGAGAGAAGGAGGAAGCAAAGGAGTGAGTTTTCTTGAGTTTGTGGATAGAGTATTGAATGTGAGTTAGTTTATAGCAGGATTGTGGTGGAGTTACAATTTTGTGAGAAGAGCTAGTGGCTACAGTTTAGAACCAAGGAGGTTGCTTGGTGGGCTTGCCAGCACAAGTTTATATTTTCCTTGGAGGTTTCTACCAGAGTGTGGATTTGGACTAGCTAGGGTTTGGATTGGATCTCAAGAGATCTTGCAAAACTTTTATTTTAATTTCCTTGTATTTGACCGTAATCGGGAAGGCTTTACAATCTGACATATTGCATGTAACAGTTATTTGATGAATAAAGAGTTGTGATTTGGTATCAGATCTTGCATCATTGTTGTCTTTTCACTATGTGGCTATTTTTTGGGGGCTAGGACATCTCCTTTGGGGATTCTCCTACCTTACATTGCATCAAGTGCTATTAGAGTGAAGGTTTTTCTTGAGCATGTAGATAGATCACCAAAGTTGAGGCAGTTTGCACTAGGACCTTGGGAGGACATGTAGATGGATCTATGGTTATGAAGATGGAAGGTTGATCTTGTTCAAGAAGATTGATCTATTGGTGATTGGTTGTAGAGGGTTTGTGAAAATCTTAGAAGATGGCTCCAAAAGGATTGGACCTTGGGATGATTGCAAATCTCTATGAGATAATGGAGAGGAGGATTATTGAGACAATAGCTCAGGTGGATGCTGCTTTTTCTAAAAGAGTTGAGATACAGAAGAAGGAAGTTGTATGCTATTGGAGTTGGATTCTACCAATTTGGAAGAGATTTATATGGCTGGTTAGAAAACTTGTTTAAGAGAGAAGATGGCATAGCAAGGTCAAGGTGGAAGAGGTTGGTTTTGTTGATCAATTTGTGGAGCCTAATGCAAAACCTATTGAGCAACTTGAGGTTGTTGGTGGGGTTATTCCTAACCTTGTTGATGTTGGGATGGAGATTGGTTGTTATGATTAGTTGGTTGAGTTTGACATGGAGAGTGCAGAGCACTCAATCATGGATGATCCAGTTGTTGTTGGTGGTGACTTGTATGTTGTAGAGCATCTTGTTGTGAGAAATGAGACCACTAGTGTTGTGAGTTTGGACTGTGTTGATGGAGATCTACATATTGTTGCTGATATGGAGTTTGTTGTTGCTGGTGTAGATTCACTAGTTGTTGATGTGGATGAGTATTTGTTGATGAAGCATTATGTTTAGTTTTTTTCCTAGAAGTGAGCATGCTGATTGGATGGTTGAGATTCTAGTATTTGATAGAGTGATGTAGGTGTGGATGATTTGCATGTTGGTTTTATTGTCCTTGTTGGAGTGGAAGCCTTTGGTGAAGATGAAGATGGTTGTAGATCTTGCATCAAAGTGTGGGACACACTTTTCTATCTACCTAGAGAGTTTAATGTAGGAGCATCTAGCATTAGAAAATAAAGAGAGAGAAAAATTGGAGGAGAGAGAAAGTGATGAAAATTAGAAGAAAAATAAGAAAAATAAATTAAAAAAGGGAAAAAAGAGAAAAGAGGAATTTTTTTTTTTAAAGTGCATAGGTGGCATAAATAGAAAAATAAATAAAAATGATTGTCATTCCATTTATTGAGGTGTGTAGGTGGAATTCTAGAAGTTTGTGGATATTTTCTTAAATCATGCATTCAATATTTTTTGGGCCACATGGTGGTTCTTAGTTGTATTTGGGTGGGAATTAAATATTTGTTGTAAGGTATTTGTAATTACCTTCTATCCCACATTAGTTGTGTTTTTAACATCTTGGGTGGTAAGTGCCTATTTAAGCAAGGCATATGAGAATTTCTAATCAAGCTTCAAGGTGTGATATCTTCTTAATAGAATCTTGGAGAGAAGGAGGAAGAAAAGAAGTGAGTTTTCTTGAGTTTGTGGATAGAGCATCGAATGTGAGGCAGTTTACAATAAGATTGTGGTGGAGTTGCAATTTTGTGAGAAGAGCTAGTGGCTATGATTTAGAAACAAGGAGGTTGCTTGGTGGGCTTGTGAGCACAAGTTTAGATTTTCCTTGGAGGTTTCTACCATATTGTGGATTTGGACTAGCTAGGGTTTGGATTGGATCTTGAGGGATCTTGTGGAACTATTATTGTAATTTCTTTGTATTTGGTCGTAACTGAGAAGGCCCTACAACCCAACACATTGCATGTAATAGTTATTTTATGAATAAAGAGTTATGATTTGGTATCAGGTCTTGCATCGTTGTTGTTTTTTTGCTGTGTGCTTATTTGTTGGAGGCTAGGACATCTCCTTTGAGAATTCTCCTACCTTGCACTTCATTAATAACTTAGCTAGAATAAATTTATCTAGATCATATGTTTCAACAAGGTTAAGTTTTTGATAGAAATACTCAAATTCAGTCATTCTAATAAGTCAACCCAAAAGGTGGCACAAATTTGTACTTTTACCCTAAAATTTATACCCTTTCCTTGCCCATGAACTTTTGATGCTAAAAATTAGGACCAACCCCATGCCGCTCCACCCCCCCTCCAAAAAAGAGGTTATTTCTTTCAAATCTCTTACCATCCAAAATTGGAGGCTTGGATATTATTTTTTTATACAATGAAAAGGTAAGCATTTTGTATGAGCGCCAACATTACAAGCATGTTTTCATTTCAAGAAATTAATGTGTCAATTCCATGTCTTTTGGTATCAGAAGTTCACATTGATTTTGAGTTTATATTATAGTGAGTATCATTAACTTGTGTTATGTGCTTCTTTGATAATAATCAAGCACTAGCTCAAATTTCTCTTTGTGGTGAAGAGAATTTTATTAAATCTTTAAAAAAAATTCTTCTCTTTTTCTTGACATATAGGGGAAGTGCACAAAGTTGTGGTACCAAAAGGGGGGTATAAGTGTTGATCTCTAAGTCTAATTTGTCTATTAGTGTCTAACACTTAGTCATTTCCAAAGCATCATTGGTTAGTCATCACTACGACTGTGTCATCTAGAGAAGGCTAAACTACAAAGGGTTTATTTGTATTCCATTACATGTCAAGCAAGTCAAAGGTTGCCATACACCCCAATAGAGACTGAGCAAGCATACATGCCAAGTAAAATAGTGGAGACCAAGATAATGGAAAGTTAGTTGATGCTAAGTGAATCAGTATATGATGAGCATAGAGAAGCTAAGTGACAACATAAATGTTAGTTATGACCATGCATTAGAACATTCAAGTGCCGAGTAAACTAGTTTTGATATATGAGTTTGTAATGGCACAAACACTCATGTAAATTAGTTTAGCTAACTTCCACATGAAATTCAAATATTGTAGAGATGGTTAAGGAGTAGATTAAAAATTTTATCAAAAGACATCAATGCCAAGAAAAGAAGAGTAACCAATTAGAAAATCAGATGGATAAAATGGAAAAAGGATGAAATATGGATCATTGATTATTATCTAGAACTTTCTATGATTATTTATTTAAGAGGGGTTCTAACCCTAATATTAATGTGTAATAAAAGTGAGTGTGAAGGAGTGAACAATTTTATAATAGAGTAAGGAAGGCTAAGTCTAAAAGGAGATCAAATAGAGCAACCTAGCAGTGAAGGACAAATTAGAGATATCAAATAAGGAGATTAGTTTGAGATTTTTAAGAAAAAGATCCATAAACATCTTTCAAAGAAAACTGAAGGATCAAGTACTAAATACATTTTGAAAAATTGAGTCAGGAAAAATCTCTTAATAGAGTGGTTTTAACTAACCTATTTAAATCTCTTAAGGTAGTCCCTACTTTGTTGTAAGTGTAAAATGCTTTAATCAAGGTAAGACCTAACTATCTTGGAAGATTTTAATAGAGAAGACCCCTCATAGGGTAGATCATCAGGTATGATCAAATTGTAGCCCTAACAGTTAAACTTTGTTGTTGCAGTAGTAAAAATTTGTGGGTTTTATCCCCACCCCAGTTTTACCTTCATCTTAAAGTGTTAATGGGTTACCAAAATATTTTTGTTATGTTTTTATGTTTTCATTTATGTTATGCTTAGATATATTTCATTTTAGCATTACAAGTTTATATTTATATGGTGTGAGATCTAAGATAAGAGATGGATTAGGTGTAAATACAGTTAATTGTTTTATGAATGAAAATTTTTAATGATCTTGATTCACCCACTCCCCCCTTCTTAGTATCTTGTTTCCCAATAAGACTTCCATTAATTGGTACTAGAGCTTAGTTATTTTGAAAATAAATATAACAACTTGAGAGTATAGATCTTGGAAATGGAGGAATATAAATTGGGAAAGATCATTGAGAACCAGATGATTGAAGTCCATATCATACTGCAATAACTTGAAGGAGCAAAAGAGGAGGTAAGGAAATCCTTAAAGAAAAGGAAAAATATTTCCATTTAGCAAAATGACACATTTTGCAAGGAATTTGATACACAAGGATTTCATAATAGTAGAAATAATGATGATAATGATGCAACAATAGTAGATCTATTGCAAAAGATCAACATTCTAATTAAAGAAGTTAAAGAACTCAAAAGAGAATAGGAAATTCAATTAGTAAGACTACGCAAAGTAACTGAACAAAAGAAGAAAGCAGAAGAAGAAAAAATCATGGCTAAAGAAGACAAAATACAAATGACCACTCGACTTGAAGAAATATTAGTTGATTTGTAGAAGCTTACAAACAATCAGTTGGATATGATGAATTAGTTGTTACTTGTAAATTAGGACTTGAATAGAAAGGACATGGAGATTGCAAATCTAAGATCACAGAGTGACCAATTGAGGAATGAGTTAAGATCTAAGAAGGAACTTCTAGAAAGAATGAAAAAACCAAGTATTTAGATGATAGATACTTTGAAGAACTGATGGGATCACCAAGGTCATTCAATGATATTTCTAGTCTAGGAGATATCAAGAACTCTTCATTAACTGAAGAATGAGAATCATCAAAGAGTAGATAGAAAAGAAATGAAAAATCCAAAGGAAAACCTACATGTCATTATTGTGGTAAACTTGGACACAATGGTAACATTTTTTAAAGAAAAAATGATATGCAAAACCCTAAACCTAAGTTTATTGGTAACTATTTTAATTGCAAGAAACAAGGACATGAAGCACATGAATGCAATACCAAGACAAGTGATGTACCTAAAGCACTTAGATATGAAGGACATTGTTATAACTATCATAAATATGGATAGAGAGCTCAAGAATGTAGATCCAAAGAAAATCTAGCTAGACATCTAAAGGGAAAGCACATGCACCTAAGAAAGATAACTCATACAATTGGGATTACAACACATGGTATAATTTTCATTATTGTGGAGAGTATGGACACATTCTAGTGAATTTCATTCAGACACATTTTAGAGGTAACTGTAAGAAAATTTTAAATGGAAACCTAGTTTGTTTTAGTTCTCTCAAAGTTAGACATGTTATTAAGAACTACAGGACCCAAGCACTAGCACCAAATAGTGAAAGCAAAAAAGGAAAAGCAAAAGTTGAAATGAGTGTAAGGGTTTCATAATAGATGAAGATAATCAATCCATTGTCTCCCTCAAGGATTACTATATTTATTTTGAAGACTACCTATTCCATCATGAATTACACTTGAATTGTCAACCCAAGGACGTAGGACTTGAAATGGGTCAGCACAATATGTGCACTAAGTTCCTTTAAGAGTCTTAACACCTATGCTACAAGAAAGTAAAATGCATGAAAGGAATCTATACTACTATGAAAAAATAGTAAACACTCTTGGACTAACAAAAAATAACTATAGAAAGCTTTGGAAAATGAATTTTAAACTAGCTAACAATTCAAAACATCCACCATGATCATTTTTCGCAAGTGCTACAGGAACTTTCATAATAATAATGCTACAAGACTAATGCACTAAATCTATCTTGAAAATAGGAAATTGTAGGGAATTAATCTACTCTACCTAAATCTATTCCACCTCCCAAGTGGGCCCCCTTGGTTGGTTTCAACTAACTAAGAACATAACAAATATTCCAAAATCACTCTTTCATTAGAATCCTTCTTTGATTACATTGACTGAATAATTCATGAAGAAAAAGAGTAACTCCTGAGTCTTAAACTAGCATTGTCTATTTTCTCCACCTTTACTAAGATGACCCCCCTTCTATTATATAGAGGATTGAATACTTGTTGAAAACATGACATAGAAAGTCTTGAACAAACATTGCCAAAAAAGAAGGAAAAAGATCAACCATGACATAGTACATTTATTAAGAAAAACAATATCAACTCACAGTAAATATAGCAAGTCGGGTCTTGCTAGATTTTTTGGAACAATAATTCCTCTACAAGCGTAGCTTATCCATAAGAATTGAACCATCCTTTTATTGCCATGATTGGTCTCCATCATTCTTCTCCCTTTTAATTTAGTAATCACCACCTTTTACATCACTCTTCATTTCCTGAAGGTTAGAAACATTTGGAAGACATATGCAAGATAAAATTCCTACTCTTATTCAAATATTAGAACATAGCTTAAAATATTTATATGAAATACTGCATTCTATGTATAATATTAAGAAAAGTATGTCATACACGCTACCCATAGGTTTAGTAAGTTCTATTTTTTTTTGGTATAAGTTCGCAAGATATTTAAACATATGTTTTGGAAATGTCTTTCACAAAGCATAGATAATAAGTCCAAACTATAAAACCTATATCAGAATTAAGACATTAATATGCCTCATCATCTGCCCTCCACTATGCAAACTCTTGTCCTCAAGCATTATACTTCTTTGCCATAGCTCTGAAATCTCCCACTATAGTTTTCCCCTACTTCTCAGTTTTGAAAGTGTAGAAGAATCCTCTGGTGTACTTCCAATGTTCACCTAGGTGCTCCTTAATCAATGGATCTAGTCTGGAAGCATTACTATCATAAAGAGGCCAAAGAAGGGTAGGAGCTTGAAAATTCAATGACATTCATAATTCCTTTCTAATTTGTCTTCCCAATTTTAGATAATTAGCCACCCTATTAACAACTACCTCATAATTGACAAGGCTATGTGGTTCTACCTTTTTGAAGGCTTTTGGCAATCAGTTCCATTGGTTTCTAAGCCTTGCAATAGCTCTTTGATGTGTAAAGTTTGGAAGTGCCTGGTACTCTCTATACACCTTTTCTCTTTTTGTAAACACTTTCTCTTTGATCTCTAGTTTTGATCTTCCATAGGTTAATCTAAACCAGTCTCTTAGAAGGTCATGAGGCTTACATGATTTGCCTCGTAATTATAACAGTTTTGATTTCTCAAGATCTCTATAGGTATCTACCTGCCTATCATAATTTTTCTCATTGTGCATCCAAGACATTAAAGCTCTGAGGGGAACATCTCCTACATAAAGCAAAGGGTTCCACTTTGTCTCATGTAGAATTATGAAATTATGTAAGTAAAATTCACACAACAAATTCTTCTGCCATGAAGGAAAAGTCTGATACACATTGTAGAAGTCTTTAGCATTTTTAAATTCACAATCTACATCCCTTATTGTCATCATCAGTTGAAATATCAGGAACTATTCCTTCAGACAAAGGGAATACACCCTAGGTGATGGCCAACAAGCCATCACGTAGTTAGCTAACTTTAAAACTTTTTTCATTTGTTGTTTCTATTTCTCAAGTTGCTCTTTTAGTGACTCAATTTCCTCATCTTTATCAAAGATTAATTTCTACTTTTGGTTCCTTTCTTGCTTTCACAAGGCCTTTCAGAAAATGAAATGATTGTATAGACCAAATAATATAGATTGAATTGTTGATGAAGGAAATTCTTGAGCCATTGATTTCTTCTTTTTCTCCGTAGCAACTTGCTGAAAGTAATGGGTATACCAGGAGGATCTATAAGGTATGAGAGAAACATTAGAATATTTAGCGATTGGTGGCATGGTAGGTTGATCATTATTAAGGGATTTTTCTAGGATAATAGTGGGGTTTGAATAACACATTTCCTTACTCCCCTGTGGCATTTCATTAGTAGGCTCATTTTCATCTATTTCCACATTTGGGGGTTCCAACTATATAGGAGAGTCATCTAGAATATTCTTAACTACTGATTTTGTATGATATTTTAAAATTGGAGCATTTAGGTTTTAAGTGAGAATTGGGGATACTTGAACTCACATATAAGAGCTTCTATGCACAAGAATCTCTTTAGCTTCAACCATTTTGTGGGTCCACTTTGGTTTAGGCATGACTAGGGTAGACACTATAGGAGTGGTTGCTGCAAGAATAGACCTTTTTCTCTTTGTTACTTTAACATAAGGGTTTTGGGCTTCCTTTCCAAGATTAGGATTCTCTTTACCAACCGTATGCTTGCCTTTGTCTCTTGAAGAGCTAGGTATATCACCTTCTGAAATAGGCTCAACAAGTTTATCAGAAGAGGGTAATGTTGGTTCTTTTTCTATTTTAGCTGGAATCTGACTAGGCTTTTCACTTTCTTCCTCATTCCCTAAATTTTATGGAATAGGGTTGGCTTGAGGCTACAAGCTTTTAAATTCAACAAAGTTTGGCCATGATTTAGGGGAGGAATCCCTAAGAGGCCTTTCAACTAAAAGTTTGATGAGAAATAAAATTTGCATTTCCTTTTTGAGTTTCCTTAGCACTAATACACAAGATATTATAAAGGTAATCAAGGACATTAACTTGAATGTTATGGCTTATACAACTAAGCAGCTTAAAATGGTGAGCATGCAAGTTTGAAAACCTTCCTTCATAGGTTAAATACCTGATGATATGGGTTGCCAATTCTGGATATGGAGCTAAAAGAGAGAGTCTTTTACACCCTTGCTTTGAAATGTCCATTTGAGGGACACTCGACCAAGAGAACTACGCCCAGGATGACTTGGCATCATCGTCATTCGGATAATGCTCCCCATTAGTTGGTACTCCTATGACTTTTGCTATTTTCTCCTTACTTGCAATTAATTTTAATCCCCATACTATGGCTTCCCCTTCATCAAATTTTTCATAAACTCCATTGCTTCTTCTTCATTGAGCTTAGTTAACTATAAGAAGTAGCCAACCCATCCACAGGCATGAAATTGCCAGACTACTTTTATGTCTGCAAGTAAAATACTATGAAAAACTGGCTCATGTCTCTGTAACTGTCCTCCCATCTTCAAAATTCTTAGCCTCAAATTTCTCTATTCTCACTACCATGATAAGTTTTACTTCTACAAATACCCTCTTCTCAAATTTTCAAATTAATTTTTTTTTCTGAGAAATGTCGATACCGCATTCTCTTAAGAAGACTCCATTATGTTTGGCATGTAAAATAATGATGCAATTCATTATGGGGGACATCAAGGTTTAACTGGAAGTGTTCTCATAATAAATCATAGTCCTTTTTTAGTCACGTCTATTAGAAAAGATCTTTCCCAAAATCATAATGAAAAGGTACAATAGATACAAAAAGATTTTAAAAATTAAAATCAAATAGCTGCCAAAGTACAACCTATAATGTGGACATGACTAAGGTGACATGGAGATGATATTTGGAAATTAATACACTTTCTCTACCCCCCACTAAATTTTGACAAGTGTCCACATTTAAAAATTTTGGCACAAGAATGAGAAACTGGCTTAAGGCTTATATGATATATTTAATGTAGTATTATATATAAATATTGAAACTAGTGTGCTAAAAATGAATAAAAAGTAAAAAAAAATTGTACCTAAAATTTGAGAGCGGACTTCTACATGCAAACTAATGAGGTGGAAAAGTCTAATGATCATAGAAAAAGGCATTGGCAGTATGGTTTATTCAAAGTAGTAAAAATAGAATTTGTGGGTGACATGGAGTGTGAGTGGATGATAGATAAAGAAATGAGATGAGTTTATATGAAGAAAAGGAAAAATGAATGAAAGAATGGACCTAAGATTTAATGAGGTTTTATTATGAGTGCTCAGTGATGATTTGTCATGGTACATCTACAAGAAGAAGGTTTTCACCTTCTACTGTAGGAACTGTGTCAACTAGGAAATTGTTTAGTTGGAATTGCTACACGAACTCATCTTTGGTTTGCAGTTTATGATAGAGGTGCAACCTATGGCCATTTACAAGTAATTTAAATTGGACAAGATCATTGGTTGTTAGTTGGACTACTCTGTTGTTGAATACATACTTAATTTCATAAGGCCCTAGCCACCAAGTCTACAACTTCCCTAGATTCTCTTTGAAATGAGAATCATATACGAGAGCATCTCCCACTTGAAATTGTTTATTATTGATATGTGCATCATGCCAGATCTTTCATTGCTATTGAATGATCTCTATTCTTTGCAATGCTATCTTTCACATTTCATCTAGTGAGTTCAAGTGGAGAAGTTTCTCTTGTTGTATTGTAGGAAGACTAATGTTGAATTCCATGGTAGTGTGCAATGTTTTATGTTCAAATTAAATAGGTAACATTACTACTTTTCCATACACAATTTCAAATGGAGTAAATCTAGTTGTTGTCTTCCATGTAGTTTAGTATGCCCATACAACTTTAGTTAACTTGCTGCTCCAATCCTTCCTGTGTATTTGCACTATCTTGGTCATAATGGTTTTAATTTCTCTATTGGTGACCTCTGCTTGCCCATTTTCATAATAGTGATAAGGACTGGATTTCTAGTGCCTTATGTTGTATTCATTCATAACTTTAGTGATCAAGTTTGATGTGAACTAGATGCCTTGATCTATGACAAGTTCTCTGGGAACTCCATAGCATGTGAATATTTCTTCATATAAGAATTTAGCTACTTTTTCATCTCTTGCATTTTTCATTGCCTTGACCTCCACCCATTTGGTTAAATAATCCATGCATACTAAGATATAGTATTTTCCATTTTATGGTGAGTCAATTGGACCTATAAAGTCCATACCCCACTTGTCAAAGGGTCTTACAATAATCTATGGATTGAGTGGCATCTCATTTGACTTGGTTGGTTAGCCTGTCATTTGGCATTTTTCACACTTGGTGGTATAATATGTTTCATCCTCGTGAAATTTTGGCCAATAATATCCAATTTCAAGTACCTTTAGTGTTGTTCTTTTTCCTACAAAATGGCCTCCACATGGTTCATTGTGACAGGCATATAGTACGTCATATATCTTATCCTCTCTAACACATCTCCTCATGACCTAATTTGGTCTAGTATAGAAGAGATTTTTATCTATCCATGAATAATGAAAACTTTTCTCTACTAATTTCCTCCTGCCCTTGTGAGAGAAGTGTGGCGGCATTCTATTTGTAGCAAGATAGTTTTCTATGTCTACATACCATGGTGTATGAGTTGCTATGTGAAACAAGTGCTCATCTGGAAAGGTATCTTCAATTGGAGTTGGATCTTCATTAGAAAGGTTTAGTCAAGACAAATAATCAACAAGGATGTTGGACTTTCCTAGCTTATCAATAATGGTAATATTAAACTCTTGCAACAAAAAGAGCCATCTTGAAAATATACTGGTTACAATAGTTTTTTTCATTAAGTATCTTATAGTGGAGTGGTTGGTATGAACAAAAATAGGATATCCAATTACATAATATTAGAATTTTTTCAATGCATAGACTATAGCTAAAATTTCTTTCTCAATTACTATTTAATTTAATTTAGGACCATGTAGGCTTTTACTAATATAGTAGATTGTATTTTCAAGATTAGTAGGCTTTTGTCCTAATAAAACACCTACAACATAATCTAATGGATCAAAATGGATATGAAATGGAATTTACCAATTTGGTCCCTTCAAAACTGGTGTCATGGTGAGGAGTTTCTTTAGCTATAGGAAGGCTTCATTACATGCAAGTGTCCAATTGAATTCAACTTCTTTAATCAACACTATATACAAAGGACTAGTTATTTTACTAAAATCTTTGATGAATGTCTATAATAGCTAGGATGACCTAAAAAAGATCTTACATCATTTGGTTTTGTAGGTATGGGTTATGTTAAAATTACCTCTATCTTAACCGGATCCACTTGTATTCCTGTAGCTGATATAAAATGACCAAGCACCACTCCTTCTTGCATGAGCATAAAACATTTCTCACTATTGAGTGATAGATTATGTTTTTTTTTTCTAAATAAGAACCTTTTCAAGATTTATTAAGGCTTCCTCAAAGGTGACTCCAAATGCTATGAAATCATCCATGTATACTTCCATGCAGTCATGCGGTATATCAGCAAAAATACTGATCACAACTCTTTGAAATGTTGCAAGAGCATTACATAGGCCAAATGGAAAGAAAGAATATTTAAAAATACCCCATGGGCACGTAAATGTGGTTTTATCCTGATCTTCTAGAGCTATACTTATCTAATTACAACCACTATACCCATCTAGGAAAGAAAAATATTTCTTACTAGCCAGAGTGTCTAGAACTTGATCAATGAAAGGTAAAGGAAAGTGATCCTTCTTGGTTTCTTTATTCAATTCTCTACAATCTACACAAATCTACCATTTCCCTCCCTTTTTAGGTACTATAACCAGAGGTGAGACCCATCTACTATCAGATATAGGGTATATAAAACCAACATCAAGCAACTTTTGCAGATCAGTTTTAACTATTTCTTTAAGTGCTAGATTAATCCTCCTCTAGGGTTGATGGAGTGGAAAACACCCTTCATTGATATATATTCTATGAGTGCATAATGTAGGACTTAACCCTTTAATATCCCCATAGTCCCATGCAAAAGCCTTTTCATGTTTTTGAAGAAGCTTTGTTAACTATTTCATCTGTTTGGGAGCCAGTTTTTAATTGACATGGAGATTATGACCTTTTGACAACTCAATAGTAGTTGTGAGATCAACCATAGTAGCTTCAAAGATTGGACTTGTATCTAGTTCACATGGTAAAAGTTGATGGATAATGTTTGGATCCTTAGGCAAAAAATGATTCTCATTAAATTCCTCATATGTAGTTAGTTCCAACACAAAATTGTCAAATACATCCTTTTCTACCACACAAGTATTGTTAAGAATACTCTGAATTACTGAATCTTTCTCCTATAACTTTAGAATAGACTGTATATGTAACATCGTAAGCTATGCTATAGAGTTTAACTCTTCCTCTCCATCCCCTAAATATGGCCATACAGATGTGCTTAAATCTGGTTCAAGTTGTGATAGAGGATACAAGTCAAATTTCTTTATTTCCTATCCATCTAATATGGTCATACTTCCTAACCTACAACTTATATTTTCATCAACTATAGATAATCATGGTCATCCTAGAATGATAAGGTAATCAGTTAAATTGACTTTTGGGGACAAAATCATGAAATCTGCAAGGTACTCTAGAGAGTCTAGGGTTGTTACTAGGTCTTCTATCATCCCATCAAGAGTGATAGTAGAACTATCTGCAAGTTGTAGAATTCTTTCGGGTAGCCCTTAATCCTTCTATATTCAACTTTTTCATAGTATCCTTAGTCATAATATTTATAGCAATACCAAGGTCAATCAAAGCATTATACATAGACTGACCATTTATAATCACATTCACAACTGGTATTCTTGGGTTAGAATATTTAGGAAGAATCAATTTTCCTAACATAATATTAGCCAATTGTCCTACAACATGGACTGTGGTTGGGTCCTTTTTCTTTCTCCTAGGCTTTTTTAGATAGGCTTATCTAATGGCTTTGCCATAAATATGAACATCTTTAATAGCCTAGAATAAAGGAATTTGGAAATGCATGTTCTTTAGCTAATCAATGATGTCAAAGGATTGTTCCTCTATTTGTGTAGGTTTACATTGGATGAGCTTTTGTGGAAAAGGAGGTTCAACTATTGTTTGGGTTTGAGCTGAGCTAGTTACGCTGGTTGGGTCAACCATTTGTGGCTAAGAAGTTGTGGGTTATGATGCTATAGGAGTATTTGGTATTTCAATTATGAGAGGTGGTTTAGGTGTTGGTAGGGTTGTGCTAGATCTCAAAGTATATTTGCAACATTTAGAGAATAAGCAGGGTATTGCTGAGCATTAGAAGAATACATGGGTTGTTGTGGCTGTTGATTATTTGGATTTGGCTATAGTTGTCAAGGGTCTTGCCATATACCTTGATGTGAGGCCCATGGTTAGTGTTGAGAAATGAAGAATAATTACTCATCCTCTCCTTCTATCTTGATGTATTTAGTTTTAAGATGTTGGTTCTCCACTCTAGCAGCCAATTTACATTGATAATCTTTCTTCCAATTTTGAGGTCCAAAACTTGTAGGTGGTGGCATTAGTGTAGGTTGTTGGACTAGAGGTGGTAATTGTGGATTACCAATATTTTAGTTAGGCCATTGCGAAGGTCCTCTCCATTGGTTTGTAGACTGCCAATTCCCTTGGGGTGGTTGCCATTAGTTCTATTGATTCTACAATTGATTATTTTACTAGTTAGACCACTGGTTGTTTTTCTAGTTTGGCTAGGAAGGTTGGGATTTTTGAGGCAATTGAGGCTATTGTGGATTGGGTTTCCAAGAATTATTCCAATTAGGTTGACTATATTATGGAGGACCTTGGGTACTATGGTTTTTCCATTGATTAAATATAGATTTGAATTTTGTAAAGGGTCTTGAGGCATACCTTTACATTAGGCCCATGGTTAGCATTGAGCAATGAAGAATACTTGCTCATCCTCTCCTTCTATCTTGATGTATTCAGTTGGAAGATGCTAGTTCTCCACACTAGCCACCAATTTACATTGATAATCTTTCTTCTACTTCTGGCAGTGTGGATAGTACTCAGCTAACTGCACTTTAGCCTCTGCATGCTTCTTCTTTGTAGTCATTGTGTCAAGATGTGTAGCAACATAGTTTACGATGTCCCTTTTGAAATTTGAAAGTAGATTAGATATCTCGAGCTTTGAAATACCCTAACTGGTTCCTTTAGTGGCTATGGACCGGTGTCCTCTGCCTTACTTCATAGTTTACCTTGAGTAGTTAAGATAGATTTTATTGAGGTCATCCCAAGAAGATTGATATACATCACCACAAGCCATCAGGTCTAGTACTTCCAAAAAATTATCATTCACCCCTCTCAAGAAGACTACTTTCTGTGAATCCTCTTCTAATACATGCTAGGAGTTTTTTTGCAGTGTATACAAGAAACATGAAACATAGTCTTCCAATGTTTCATCCTCCTTTTGTTATATTCTAAAGATATCATCTCCTCTTGAATCATCCACCTTGCAATATTCTTTGTATTTCTCCAGAAACAAAGTTTGTGTTTCATCCCAAGTACCTACGACATTGGCTCCTAAGCCCATGAGCCATCGTAAGGCTGATTCTTTCATTGTTGCTAGAAATAACTTGAGCTTATGGGCATTAGTGTTATAGTCAAAGCTATGATAGAGTATGTCAAACTCAAACAAGAAAGTATTAGGATCTTTGATTGCAAGGCCATAGAACTTTAGAAGAGCAGCTATGGGTATATTTTTGAGATTAACATTGGTTATGAGGCTTGGCAAAGGAAATGGAAAAGCACATTGTGCCATTACTAGAGGTATTTGATTATGAGATTGTTGGTGAAAAGGAACATTGGCTATGAGATTGTTAACAAGAGGTGGATTCAAACCAGCACTATCAAGAAAGCTAGCCAAAATATTATAAAAAGGTCAAAGACCACTTGTATCCAATGGTTCTACTCTAGAGGAAGGTACTTTAGGAAAAATAGGGATTGCATTCTCAAAAGGCAACTTAGCTTCTTCTTCAATTTCTTCATTCAAATTAACAGACTCCTATGGAAGAAATCTCCCATATTCATCTCCTTATCTTCCTCTTTGATGCATGCAATTGAATTGGTGACTTGTTAATCAAGCCCACAACTTTGCAATTTTTAGCTAACAAACTAATCTAAAAATAAGGATTCATAAAGGTTCCTAGTTTGACACCATCCCTAGCAACAACACCAAAAATGTAAGGGTTTCATAATAGATGAAGATAATCACTCCATTTTCTCCCTTAAGGATACTATATCTATTCTATAGACTACTTATTTCATCATGAATTACACTTGAATTGTCAACCTAGGGACATAGGACTTGAAATGGGTCAGCACAATATGTGCACTAAGTTCCCTTAAGAGTCTTAATACCTATGCTACAAGAAAGTAAAATGCATGAAAGGAATCTATACTATTGTGAAAAAACAATAATTATGCTTGGACTAACAATAGATAATTGTAGAAAGCTTTGGAAAATGAATTCTAAACTAGTTAATAACTCAAAACATCCACCATGATCATTTTACGAAAGTGTTGTAGGAACTTTCATAGTAACAATGCTCCAGGACTAATATAGTAAATCTATCTTGAAAATAGGAAATTGCTGCAAGAAATGAATCTACTCTACCTAAATCTATTCCACCTCCCAAGGGGGCCCCCTTGGTTGGTTTCAACTAACTAAGAACACAATAAATATTGTAAAATCACTCTTTCATTAGAATCCTTCTTTGATTACAATGACTAAATAACTCATGAAGAAAAAGAGTAACTCTTGAGTCTTAAACTAGCATTGTCTATTTTCTCCTCCTTTACTAAGAGGATCCCCCTTCCATTATATAGAGGATTGAATACTTATTGAAAACATGACATAAAAAGTCTTGAACAAACATTGCCAAAAAAGAAGGCAAATGATCAACCATTACATAGTACATTTATTAAGCAATAGAATATCAACTCACAATAAATATAGCAAGTCAGGTCTTTCTAGATTTTTTGGAACATAATTCCTTTGTAGGTTTGGCTTATCTATAAGAATTGAACTAGGCTTTCCTTGCCATGATCAGTCTCCATCCTTCTTCTCCCTTTTAATGCAGTAATCACACCTTTTGCATTGCTCTTCATTTCCTAAAGGTTAGAAACATTTGGAACACATATGCAAGATAACATTCCTACTACTGAACCAGGCTTTCCTTTCCATGATCAGTCTCCATCCTTCTCATCCCTTTTAATGCACTAATCACACCTTTTGCATTGCTCTTCATTTCCTAAAGGTTAGAAACATTTGGAACACCTATGCAAGATAACATTGCTACTCTTATTCAGATATTAGAACATAGCTTAAAATATTTATATGAAATATTGCATTCTATGTATAATATTAAGCAAAGTATTTGATACATGCTACCCATAGTTTTAGTAAGTTCTAATTGTTTCTAGCATAAGTTTGCAAGATATTTAAACAATTTTTTTGGAGATGTCTTTCACAAAGCACAGAGAATAAGTCCAAAATATAAAAACAATATTAGAATTAAGACATTAGTATGCCTCATCACATAGCTCTTTTCAAATAATCCACCTTCCCTGAAAAATCCCTTTGTGGAGCCATATTTGAAACTTATCTTACTACAAATATAACTTCTCACTTTTCTAGAAGCCTAAAAGAATCACCCAATTTGTTTTTTTCTCCTTTGAAAATATCTTAGCAGTATATCAAAACCTTTGGAAAATTTTCCCTTTAGCTCTAAAAATCCTTTCTCTGAGAGAATTCTGCAACCTTACCATTCAATAATGGAAAATCAAAATTCTTATTTCCAAATTAACTTTGCACAAAACAACATTGATCAGAATTATTTTTTCAATAGTCATATTTTGTGGGACATTGTGAAATTTGAAATTCCACCATTGATCTTCAAGAATTAGAATACTTAGCTTGAAAACCAAATGACTATGTTAACCCTTTATGAAACTGGCCATGCATCAACAAGGCACTTCCCCACATTTTTAAAAGTTTGGGCACTTTCATATTGCAAGAAAGGGCCCATCATTGATCTTCACAAGATTGATAATCATGAAAATCCTTGGAATTTTCTATGCCAACTTTCAATGTTTTGAGCCTACTGATATAATCACCCTCTAACTCAATGACCACATAGACCACTTAACCAATCACTATAAGCCATTTCAACATGAATTCCAACTCATGATGACTAGGCGACCTTTTGAGCGACCAGTGCCACTTGTCCACATGGAAACCAAACAGTTCCCTACTTTAATTAAATATCAAACACTTTCATAAAGTGGTAAAGTGCCCTCCATCAATCTTCAAACAATCGACGGTCCCATAAAATTTTCCTTGTTAACAATCTAGTCAGTAGAAGAAACCAATGACATGAGCTACTTTTTATAACATTATCTAAAATTTTCCAACTATTCCAACACTATTTGAAACTAGGGGCCCATGACCTCACCAAGTACACATGTCACTAGGGTGCTTTCCTACATTTCATAAACCTCGAACATCTTCACATTATGGGGAAGTGCTCATAGAAGATCTTCACAAGATTGATGGTGTGATGTTGTATCACTTAAAAGTAATCTCGCTACTCAGTTTGATTAATGAAATAGCCCAAATTTTCCAACGTGTGCTGACAACCATCTGACAATTTTGAACCTATTCTGACACACCCAATTTTTGTAGCTCATTAAGGAACTATCCCCACCAAAGGCTACATGTCATGCATGCACTTTCCTACATTTGCTAAAGGCCGAGCAAGTTTATAATGCTAGAAATCACTCATTGGTTATCTTTCCTTAATCAACAACTCCCAAAAGTAAACCCTATAGGGGTTAAAAATACTTCAAAGAACAACAAAGAATTAACATAGGGTTAAAACCATGATTACAACAAGGGTTAATGAGAAAAGAATATATTTATTTAGGAAAGTGATTAAAATAAATATTTGAAAAGGTAGAATAAGGCCTTAAGAAGATAAGCTTCCTACACAAATTTAAAAGAATACTTTCCTAAGTCCTTGAAAACTAGGGTAAAACAGTAAGGTTTTCATGAAATTTTAATAATTTCATCTAGGGTTTTTAACACATGTTACCTGTAAAACATAAACCGATTGGTTCTTTCACTATGGAATGTAACAAAATTATGCAAGGTGAAAAACCAGGCCAACAAGAAGCATCAAAGCTATAGCCAAATAATGGATAGTAAAAAAGAATACATTTTTTTACAAGAAAAAAAGATACATAGAGCCCTTGAGGCACATTGAAATATAGAGTTCAATATCCAAAGCATAGGAGGGTTTTTAATGCACAATACCAAGTTTTCAACTTCTAGGTACATGGGCCTTCAAAGAAAAATTCTCAAGGAGATGCATAATTTAGAGAAGATATGTTATTCCAGAGCCCCATGTTACTCCAATTATCACAATCACATTAGGACTACAAATTGAAGGAAGCTTTGTTCACAAAACCTTGCCACTGCCTCACAAACCAGAGCAATTTTTAGAAAAAAGTTTAATGCAAAATGATCAACATTAGGGTTTTTTCCCTATTTTATCATAAGAGCCCTAAAATGTATCAAATCCAATCTAAAGAATTTTGGGTCCAACCATTAGAAAGGATATATCATTCTTTCAAACTCTTTATCTTATTAGATTTCTAAATTTTTTGTATATGTTTTGTAATCTTTAGCATAAATATCACCTAACATATATAGATAATTTAAGATCTAATTTTTTATTATATTTATTGAGATACTTTTTAAAAAAAATATTTAATGTCATTGTTAAATAAATGTTAGGAAAAAATTATATTTCACTTTATTTCAAATAATCACATTGATTATTTTGAATAAATTAATAATAATTAATATAATAATGGATAATAGTTTCACTTGCATAAAATTATTGTAAAATTAATAATATCAAGTGTTAAAATTATAAAATAATTGATATTTATTAATTATTTTTAAATGCAAGATGAGAGAGATATGATCACTTAAGTCACAACTATTTTTGAAGACTTAAAGTGACTTACACTTGAGCAAGGAGTTCTATTTTTCAGCCAAGATAGACTATTTAAGTTAACTACATGTCATAGAGGGTTTTTTTTTTCAATTGGAGGACAATTTGACTTCTTCATGCATTTACGGAGCACTTAAGTGTTATTTTTGGTGAGTCATTGAGCTATTGAGGCTATATATGTAGGTAATTCTCTTTGGGAGGTCTTTTTAGGCATCTTTTACATGCTTTTTTAGAAAATTTATATATGATATTTTTGGCCTAATTATCAAATCTAACCTAGGGTTTTTGCATGATTTTTGAAGAGATAGAGCCATACTTAAATTTTCTATTAGTTGGACAAGTTCTTGGTGGCAAATTCGATGGGTTTCTTGATAGATTGGAGTAGTTTTGAGGCATTTTTTTCATTCATATTTCTGAAATTTTAGTTAGGGTTTTGAGCTCTATTTTTAGTACATTCACCTAATTATGAACTCTCTTCTTTCCTACTCATTTTTTTTGCACATTATGAATTTTGAGTTGATTATAGGAGCACTTTGTAGGAGAGATTTTTTCAGCATTGATTATATAGATTCAAAAGTTCCTTCTTATTGATTCTTGTTTGCAATATTGTAGGTCCTTTGATTTTATGTTGTGTTCATCCTTCATTCAAGCTATATTCCCTATTGCATGTTTGAATCTTGATACTTGTAATTGTAGGTCTTTAATTGTGTCCTTATTTTGTTTAGTAGAAAATTGGTAAAGCCTAGGTTTTCATTTCAAAAAAAGAGATTATGGGTCCTTGCATAGAAATACTTTTGTAATTGCATACTTGTTTGGGTATTGTGAATCATTTATATTGTGGGTAATTTGTGTTAATTCAATTAATGTTACATACAACTCATTAGTGTATCACCTCATTTAGGTTTAGTATTAATTATTTTCATTCACTTCTCATCCCTTTTATAGCATATAATTAATTTTTTAGGTGATTAGTATATAGGAACCAACCTATCTCTCAAAGATTCATCTCTCATTTAAGGACAACCCAACACTCGAGAGAGTTTCCATGTTTCAATAGGATAGCTAGATTTTGCATCTCACTATAAGTGAAATCTTGATTAAAAATAGGAATAACTAGGGTATTTGGTCACTTATAAGGCCCTATGAATCCTAACTAAAGTCCTAGAATACACCTACAAATACTATTTTCTCAAAACTTGAAAAATAACAAAATTACTCAAAAGTTGTAAAGTTGCTTGAACAACTGTTGCAATTTTTGCGAGAAAGTTGAAAATGAAGGTTTGGGTGGTTGCAACCACCCATGCTTGGGTATTTGAGCATGGGATGCATATTTTTTTGAAGGTCAAAATGATTTTCATTTGGATACCACATGTGTGAGAAGACTATATAGACATTTTCCTTTGTTTTTCATTATTTTTGTAGAGTTTTATGCCCTTGCATGACTGTGTAGGGATAGGGATGCTTGATCAAACTTCATGAACTTATACTTTATTTTCTTATCTTTGTTTTTTATACTGAAACTTGTTCTCAAGTTGTGAGGTTGAAGAATTGTTGAAGTTTTACAAGTGATTGGTCTGTAATTTCCATTCATAGGGTTGCTGACACAAAAATGGCTCTTTCTTGATTGTCCATAGTGGAAAATGTATAAAGCCTCGTGGGATGATAGGTTAGACCTTGTAAATACTACTTTTTTCTTTCTTTTTCATTTTTGTGACTAATATTCTAGGTGTGGAATGAAGCCCTAGGTTAACTATTGGGAGTAGGTGAGCTAGGACAGTAAGAAGAAACATTTATAGAGCACACCCATGTTCTAACATGGCCAATCTAATGGCATGGTAATGGGGAGATTCTTCACTTAAGAGATTTCTTTCTCTACAAAGTCTACTCCTAGACTACTTAGGGCTACTATTCCAAACCCCAACCTAGAGGACTCCTTCCCAACCCCCTTTTACCAAGAAACCCTCCCGAAAATTCAAGTTTCCATTTTCTACCTTCAGTTCACCAATAATACAATTTTAGACCTAGTGTGCCAAAACTCCACCAAATGTACCTAAAGGGCCAAAATCAATTTTATACCATATTTCCATGGTTCTTACGAAATTTCATGACATTCTACATCATTTTGGTAATTCTACCATACCCACAACTCCAAATTGTTGTGTTTGCCCTTGTAGCCCTAAAATCCCCTATTAGCCCTCCTAAAAACAAGGAACTAGTTATAACTCCTAAAAATCCATAACAAGTCCACTTGGCTTCTTTAATAATTTTATTCCTAATGACTTAATCTTGAATATTTTTTAGTTCTAAGGTCTCTTTGGTGACCATATAGTATGGCTCTAGAAAACCCTTATTTCAAGGGTTTCAAAGGCAATGACAATGAAACTTTCATAAATTGCTCCACACTCCTAATCTAGCATCCTCCTTTATGTTATGGACTCCTAGTATTCTACTCCTTCATTTTCTAAACAAGATTGGCATGTGTCAATCCTCTGTTCTTATAGAGACCCCCTTACAAGCTTTCATTGCACCTTGCTAAGCTTTTCTTGCTTGCCTAGGGCTCGCTTGTAAAATTGGTATTTACATAGTGTACAAAGGTCATTTATTGATTCTCAAAGGACATGGATTTTCAACCATGGGAAGTCAAGCCTCAACTATAATTATTGCTAATACACAAACTAGATAACAAGAATGTAAAACCTAATTAATTTTCAAAATCCTATGAAATGAATGGTCGAGACAAAAAAAAAAGTATGAAAAAAATAAAAATATGATCCCAAGTCACTATTCCATCCAAAATAGTAAGCTATTAAATCCAACTTCTCTACTCAATCCTTCAAATCATAATTCTGATCACAAAAATGCACCATATACAGGTGTTGTCCATACAAGTGTCTGTCTAACCCTTGGAAATGAGTTGGAAAATGTTTAAATAGGATCCCTCTTCCATCTTGTACTTTGGTTCAAGCCATAACTACCCATGAATTTCTTTATTTTAAACTATGCAAACAGTTGTTATGTAATTTTGTAAAAATTGCAATACACAATTTTGTAAAACTTGCAAAGTTATCAATGAGAAACTTTTTGATAAGTTTTGCAAGTTGAGCATTAAAAATTGATAAATTTGTTATAAAACATTTTAAAATGAACCTAAAACACCTAAGGACCACTTTTGAACACATCTTTCCCCTTTTTAGGCCTTTTTCCATATTTTGCCTATTAGGACCTAATTGACAAAATTTGACCCACTCTACAAATCCTCCCTATGGTTGGTTATACCATTTACAAATGAAAAATTAGTTAGGGTTTCCCCTTTACCCCTAGGTGCTCCTCGACCATTCTCCCCTTGCAAGTAGAAGTCTAAGGTACTGTTAGAGAGAGGAATTATTGGCTGATTCCATGCTTCTTGAAATCACTCTCAGAAATCCAAGTGGCCTTAACCTTAGATGAATCCAACCATTTGACTATATGTTTGTTATAAAAAATTTTCCTTGTACTCTTGTTCACTCTAGAATCCAAAATCCTTTCCACCTATGGTTGCTTCTTTTCACATACTTGCAGGTTTGAGATATCCTTTCTTAGCTCTTCTTGATGCTCTACTTCATCTACCTTTGGACCTTTTTAAAGTATTAGGTCTTTAACATTAAATATTCGATAGATATCCATGTCCTTGGGTAGGTCTACTTTGTAGGCATTAGGTCCATACTTTTTAAGTACCTTGCATGGCCCAATCCTCTTCATCTACAACTTACCAGGGCTGCCCTTTTATAACCTAGCTTTGTTCAAGTATACCGTCACCCAATATCTGACTTGAAATTTAAATTCTCTTCTCTCCTCATCCTTCTTCTCTTTCAATTTTTTATTTTCCTCCATCAAGGTCTTGTTAACTTGATCATGCACTTATTTCATGCACTAAACAAAATCATCAACATGCCCATTGATGTTGTCCTATGTTGGTAGGCCCCTTAAATCCATTATGCCCCTTGGCTGAGTGCCATACACTACTTGAAAAGGGCTTAGCCCCTTTGTTCTTTTCTTACTGTCATTGTAGGCAAATTCTTCCTGAGGAATGACTTGCTCCTAACTTTTTCCATACTCCTTGGTAAGACACCTTAATAGGTTGCCTAGGACCTTGTTGATGATCTCTATCTACCCATCTATTTAGGGATGGTAGGAAGAACTATGAGCTAGGTTTATTCCCAGGCTCTTCCATAGGGTCTTCCAAAAGTGCCCCATAAATTTGACATCTCTGCCAGCAACTATGCTCATTGGTAAACCACATATTCTGACCACCTCCTTGAAGAATAGATTGGCTATATTACTTACATCATGTGTTGTCTTGCATGAGATGAAATGGCTCATCTTGTTGAACCTATATACCACCACAAACACACTATCTAACCCTATCCTAGTTCTTGGTAATCCCACTATGAAGGCCATGATGATGCATTCCCAAGGTCTATTAGGAATGGGTAGAGGTTGGTAGAGTCCTCCATTTGATGAAGTATCCTTTTCCTTCTGACATATTCCACACTATTCCACATACCTCATTACATCCCTTTACATCTTGGGCTAGTAATAAAAGCTTTCCGCATGAGCTAAGGTCTTGTTAAGGCCAAAATGCTGACCCATGATCCCATTGTGCTTCTCTTGTATGATATTTTCTCTCATAGATCCCCTTGGGTTACACAACTACTTCAACAATAATTCATTTTGCAAGTTATATTCAAAAAATTTACTATACAAATGATTCTCAAAGTCTATACATACCTTGTAGGCCTTTGAAAAATTAGTGTCCTCCTCATATACATCCTTGAATCTATCAAATCCTATGCTTTGCATCTTGACCTCTAATACTATTAGTAACCTCTTGCTCAAGGCATCTGCCACCTTGTTGTTTGTTCTCTTTTTGTGCTTGATGGTGAAAGTGTAGGACTACAAGAACTCTATCCATTTAATGTGCCTCAAACTTAGTTTCTCATGTGAGTTGATAATTCTTAGGGCTTGATTATCTATGAAGACAAAAAACTCCATAGGAAATAGGTAATTCCTCCACTTCTTGAGGGCCTAGACAAGTAAATAGAGCTCTAGATCATATTTCAAATACCTTGTCTTAGCTTCATTAAGCCATTCACTAAAAAATGTCATTGGTGTACCTTCTTGGCTTAAAAATACCCCAACTACATTTTTACTAGCATCACATTCAACCACAAATGGCTTCTCAAAACTAGGTAAAACCAATTTTGGCTGAGTTGTGACTTCCTTCTTCAACCTCTCAAAACTTGCATCTGTGGCATTGGTCCATGCAAACTTGGTCGGGTGCATAAATTTTAATAAACGTCCTCACAAACTTCCTATAGAAATGTGCTAGGCCATGAAAACTTCTAACCTCAATAGTAGATCTAGGAGTAGGCCAACTCAAGATTTCCTCCACCTTGTCTTTGTCTATTTTTAGATTCCCTTTGAATACTGCAAAACCCAAATACACTAGCTTCTCCTTCATGAACTCTCTCTTCTCAAGGTTCATTATCAAATTTTCCTCTTGAAGCTTCCTCAACACCATTTCTTGGTACTTCATATGTTCCTCCTTTATCTTGCTCAAGATGAGGATGTTATCTAGGTACACGACCACAAATACTCCTATGTAGTCTTTCAAAACCTCATTCATGACTCTCATGAAGGTACTTGGTACATTGGTAAGACCAAATGGAATTACCAACCAATCATAGAGATCCTCAGTAGTCTTAAATTAAAAGACTTCCATTCATCAACCTCCTTCATCCTAATTCAATAATAACCACTCTTGAGATCAACTTTGAAAAAGTACCTAGCCCCACCTAGACAATCCATTAGATCCTCTATCCTAGGAATATGAAATCTATATCTAATTGTGATTCTATTGATTTCACTAGAATCAATGCACATTCTCCACTTAGTTCCCCTTTTAGGTGCTAGGACAACTAGTACTGCACATGGACTAATGCTCTTTCCAATCAACCCCTAATCAAGCAACTCTTGGACTTGCCTTGCAATATGTTTATTCGACTCTAGAGTCATCTTGTATGCAACTTTTTTTGGTAGTGATGCTCCTAGTACAAATTCAATTTGATGACTTATGTCTCTCTTTGGAGGTAACATTGGTGGTTCTCCACCACAAATTATATCTATAAACTGATCCAATAGGTTTTGTACCTCTATAGATATAGGTGTTTGTGAAGATGGCTTCTCCTCCTTGGGTTTCATTGTAATGGCATACCCTACTCCTTAACCTTCCTTCAAGCCCTTGAGGAACTCTTTCCCACTAATCAATAGTATCTTGGCAATAGCCTTCTCCACCTTATGTTCATCCACTATGGACTATATCCTATATGTGATCCCATCCTTCTTGAAAGAATACTTGTTTTCCTTCCCATGATGCACTATCACCTTGTCATACTACCAAGGCCTTCCTAATAGTAGATGGAAAGCATCCATGGGAAATACATCACATAGGATCTTGTCTTTATACTTACTAATAGTGATGTCTACCCATACTTATTCATTCACTAGAATATTCTGTCCCTTGTTCAACCAAGTCACCCTATAAGGACACACATGGGGAACCTTATTCAAACCAAGCTTTTGTACTACTTTCTTTGACAATACTTTGTTAGTAGACCCTGAGTCTATGATCACTTCACATACCTTACCTAGTATCTTGCATGCAGTTTTGAATAGTGCTCTTCTTTGCTTAGGTTCCTCTTTTACTCGATCCTTAACCAATACTCTCCTCAACATGAGGTTTTCACCTTTCTCTAAGTCAAGGTCCACTTCTCATACTTTTTGATTATCTTCCTCTTGGATATAGGTGATATTCTTCTCTCCATAGGAGGATGATACCTTCTTTGGACATATAAAGGTAGGGTGGCCTAGGTTGCCATAGTTGTAACACTTCATATTGTTGAAGTGTGAGCCTCTTTTGTTGTTCCCATATCTTCCTCTACCACCATTGTTGAATCCTCTTCCTCTACTAGAGCCTCCCCTTTGACTAGTCTCACTAGCCTGCTCATTCCATTTGGAATCCACATAGCCACTATGCTCATTGGTCCTGACTAGAACCTCCTCTTGAGCCACGTCTAAAGTCTTTACCTCTACCTCTATTTTTGGTATTTGAGTCCCCTTTCTTCCTCAACTTATCTTCCACTTTCCTATCCATTTGGAAATAGCTCTACAATGTGGTGAGACTAAACAAGCTCAAATCATCCTAAATAGACCACTTAAGGCATTTAAGTACCTTTCCACCTTGATTCTTTGTGTCTCATGTACCCTTGACCTTAGAGCCAACTTTTTAAACTCCTCAATATTAAGATCCTTCTTCTTATGATTCTACATTTGTTGGTGAATTTGAATCTCATAGTCTTCTGGAAAATAGGTCTCCTTTATCTTTGCTACCATAGACTTCCATTTGGCTATTGGTTTCTTCCCTTCAATCTCTCTTTCCTCTTTCACAAACATCCACCAAGTTAGTGCTTGACCTTTCAATCTAGATTTTTCAAATCTCACCTTTTGGGCCTCTATTTTCCCCTCACACTCAAAGTAATTTTCAATGCTCTCAATCCATTCTAGGACCACCTCTGCATCCATCTTTCCATGGAATAGTGAGACATTTTCTAGGCTCTTTCCTCCAAATGCCTTGAGGGCTTTGAGGAATGGCCCTTTTTCACCAAGTGGAGGATTTGGTTCAGGTATTTCATCCTCCAAACTCACCTTCTCTTTGTCTCTTCTGAAGTCTTTATCTTCCTTAGCTTGGGTTGCATCTTCCATCTCCTTTAACTTATCTTTCATCTAGTTTATGGCCTCATCAAGGATCCTAGTTTTCTCTTCCATGAGCTTATTTTGCTCATCTATGTCCTTTTACAACTCTACATTAGTAACCATCCTTGAAGATCCACTTGACTTAGTGGAATACAACATACTACTAGAAGCCACAATCTTATGGCTTTGATACCACTTTGATGGGGAGTTTCTTCACTTTAGAGATTTCTTGCTATACCAAGGCTACTCCTAGCCTACTTAGGGTTACTATTCCAAACCCTAACCTAGAGGACTCCTTCAAAAATCCCCTTTTACCAAGAAACTGTCCAAATAATTCAAGTTTCCATCGTCTACCTTCATTTCACCAAAATCTACTTTTTGACCTAGTGTGCCAAAACTCCACCAAATGTACCTAAAGGGAAAAAATAAAGTTTAGACAATATTTCCATTGTTATTCCCACATTTCATGACATTATTCATCATTTTTTTAAGTCTATCATACCCACAACTCCATATTTCTATGTTTTCTCTCGTAGCCCTGAGAACCCCTATTAGCCCTCCTAAAAACAAGGAACTAGATAGAACTCCTAAAAACACTTAACAAGGACACTTAGTGTCTTCAAGAATTTTATTCTAGATGACCTAAGCTTGAATATTTTTTAGATCTTAGGTCTTTGTGCTGATCATATAATACAACTAGATAGAAAACCCTTATTTTAAGGGTTTCAAAGGAAATGACAATGAAACTTTCAAAAATTGCTCCACACTCCACATCTAGCCTCCTTTGTATTATGGACCCATATTATTCTACTCCCTCATTTTCTAAATAATATTGGCATGTTCCAATCCTCTATTCTCACAAAAACTCCATTACAAGCTTTCATTGCACCTTGCCTAGCTTTTCTTGCTTACCTAGGGCTCACTTGTCAAACTAGTTATTTGACTAGCACAAACTCCAAAACTAGTATTTACATAGTGTATAAAGGTCATTTCTTGATTCCAAAATTCCATGTATTTTAAACCATGCGAAGTCAAGTCTCATCCATAATTATTGCCGATACACAAACTAGACAATGGGAATGTAAAACCTAATTAATTAAAAAAACCCTATCAAATGAATGCTTAAGACTAAAAAAAGTATACAAAGAATCAACACATGATCCCAAGTCACTATTCCATCCAAAAAAGTAATCTATTCAATCCAACTTCTCTACCCAATCATTCAAATCACATTTATCATCACAAAAATGCTCCACATAAAAGTGTTGTCCATACAGACATGTGTCTAACCCTTGGAAATGAGTTGGAAACTGTTTGAATAGGCTCCCTCTTCTATCTTGGTATTTGGTTTGAACCATAACTACCCATGTAGTTCTTTGTTCAAAACTTTGAAAAAAGTTGCTATGCAATTTTGTAAAGATTGGAAAGTTGTCAATGAGCAACTTTTTGACAACTTTTGCAATTTTGCAAGTTGAGCCTTCAAACTTGACTAGTTTGTTATCAAACCTTATAAAATGAACCTAAAATACCTAAGGACAACTTTTGAACACATCTTGACCCTTTTTAGGTCTTTTTCCAAATTTTTCCTTATTGAGCAATTTCTAAGCAATTTTTTCCTATCAAGGCCTAATTGACAAAAATTGACTCACACTCCAAATCCTACCTATCCATGTCTCCTAAACTTATCTTGGTAATTATTTCTAGTCCTTATTTCCTCAATGATTGGGTAGACTATTTACAAACCAAAAATGAATTAGGGTTTCACCTTTACCCCTAGGTTCTCCTGCACCACATGGTTAGAAGCCCTAGGGTGTTCCCTTAATGAAACAAGTGGATGTGGGGGTTTTTGTGAAGTTTGAAGGGTTATAGAGTTCTCTTTGTGAAAACTGGTCTAGAGGCCTAAAAGATAGCATAAAAACTAGGGCTTGAGAGTGAACAGGGTTGTGGATGATTTGAGACCCTATAATTTGGGATTCTAGAAGTGCTAGGTGATAGATATCAGAATCATATAGCCTTCCATGGGGTTATGTGGAATAAATTGGAGTAATTGATTAAAATAGTGAGACTAGACCTAATGCAATTAGGCCTAATTAGCCTTATTTGTGGATAGTGACATTTTGGTGATTGTTAATGTGACCAGACGTGCCACTTATGTTGAGAAGGATATGAAAGATATCTATAAAATCATGAAGTTCCTAGGAATGGAGGGAGTAGGATCCTAAGCAAGGGTTTAGAGTTCCATGGGAAGGAAGGGCTAGTAGGACTAATTCCTTAAACAAGAAAGTCTAATTTCTAAACATCATTCCAACTACACCTAGGAGGAAAGTTTGGAAAGGGGTCTTGGAGGCCAAGATTGGTGGAAAGAGCAAGGAAGAAAGGATGGTTCAAGGATTAAACTATAACTAGAATTTGTTAAGTGCAAGACCCCTAGAGCCTCTACATCAGTTAGTCATCATTTGAGAAAGGGGAGATTTATGAGACAAAATTTTGTTCAATTCAACATAAATTATAGTACTTTAGGTAGAATACTTCAAAGGAGAAAGAGAATCGATGATCCTTTTCAAACTAATACATAGGCATATAGTGGGAGACTTCCACATTTTGATAAGAAGCTAATCAATCATGTCAAGCAAGATATTGTACAATTTTGGAATTGTAGCTCAAGAGTATCACTAATTGTGAAGTATGTGTTGAAGTTGTGAATTGGCAATAAGAGCACACCTTGTTTCCAAAACACTATTTTGAGGTAAATCAAACAATGTTGTTCAAACAATGTTATGAATCTCATCCATAATTTCATATATCACAAATGGCTTTTGAATCAATGAAGCTATTTTATTGTGTGCTAATTAAGATTTGAAATACATATTGTTGCAAATATCACATTGAAGTTTCTATACACTATGAAGTAGTATTCTCCATGTTCTACTTTGCATACTAGTAAAATTTTGTAAATTTTTAGTGTTGGTCTACTTCCAAAATCACTAAGAGAATTACTAGATCAATTATTAAGTCTTAGAAATGATGGTTGTTTCTTTTATAGAAAAAATTTATTATATGGGAAGTGTTATAAATGTGGTGGTCTATCAAAATTTATGACATTCTATGAGAGGTGCAAAAAGGATCTTGGAAAGAAAATAGTTTCACAAAAGGTATATGAAATGGTAAAATATACATTGAAGAGTGGAGGTGAAGGCTCTAGATGTGAGTTGGTTGCAAAAGAAATGTGTGTTGCTGGTTTTATTTTAGATTTCAAGAAAAATAATTTGTACAAGTATGCAAGGCATATTGATAGGTCTCAATGGTTGCAATTTCTAAATGAGATACTATCTTTGTATTACAACTCCATTTAGATTGCTATTTTTGTCCATATAACATATAGACATGCCCCTAATAATGCAAAAGATAACCAAAAGATAATAAAAGAGTACCACTTTTATATGAGGGAAGATAGATCTCAATGGAGATTTTTTCTAATATTGTTTTGATAATTATTTTGGGGTCTTGCAAGAATATGATATTGCTATGGATAGACATTTAATTTTTCAAATAACTACACAAGTCAATTCAACAATGCTCACATGTTTTATTAGTTATGTAGAATTCATGTAGAGAGGTATGTGCCTCATATTTTGAGCTTTTGAGTCTAGGAATGGAAAAGGGGAGCATGATGGAGTGGGGGCATGTGTGAAGAGAGCTCTAATCAAGGAGAAAGTGAATATTTTAGGAGAAAAACTTCTTGATGCTCATACCATATTTGATTGGTTTACATCTGCATTATCATAGGGGGGTCTAGATTTAGCAGTGAATATTGGTTTGTTGAGGAGGACTCCTTAGATGTTAGATTGGATTGCAATATAGTGAGATATTATTCAAAGATTCATTCATTCCATACCTCTGATTGTAGTACATGGACCATTTTGACACAATAGCTATCTTGCTTTTGTCCTAGTTATTTTTAGTATGATTTGGATCGCTATGAGTCAAGTGAGTTGGTGGATACATGGGCTCCATATTATTTTGTTCCATTGTCTCTCATTCTCTCTATCAGATATGATGACATACAAAATTTAGTTGAGTATGACCATCTATTAGATCTTCTTTAGCTAGGAAATGTCCTTGCATTGGTTGCACCACAAGGGAACGGTGATAAATCAGATTATTCATTAGAATATTGTGTAAGAGGTGCAAAAAAATCTTTCACAATTGATTACTAATGATAAAGGATTCGTATATCCTATTGGTTCATTTATTGTTGCTATAACATGGGTGCAAAGAAACTTGCTTAGAAAGAAAATAATTCTTCCATTTGAAGGCTATGAGAAGAACAAAACCATTCTCATATATTCACACCTTATTATAGTAGAAAGTATAAATTTTTTGAAGCATCAAGAAAGGAAAAAATAAATATATTTTTTACTATTAGTAATGTTGATCATAAAGCCTTTTTGGAGAATCTCAAGCAAAGACATGACCCTTCAGGAACACTTCACTAGGTATATTTACTAATTTGTGCAATTAGGTTTCATATGTTCATAGGCATTTCCCTCTTATGATATTTTGTTCATTTAATTTTTATATTCATAATTATTAGATGAACCAACTAATATCTTTTGTTTCCAATTAAGTTATCTTATTCTCATGCATTTCGAATGCATTTGTTAAAAAAATCAATTGACCCCAAACTATTCATTATGGTATCAATTTGTTAGCATTGTTAGCTTTGGATGGGCAAGTGAATGTTATTGTCACCCCTTTTTTGACTACACAAAACCTAGAACACTCATGAACACCACACATCAAAGTGTCCCCAGGTTGCCCTAAACATGATTGGGCAGTGATCTTTTAAGGGTCAAAACTCAGATCTTGTGAGGGGTATTGGAAAATTGTTACATGCTAAAATACCTTCATATTGATGTATACAGTAAACTATCTCAAATCCATAAGATTCTATTATTTTAAAAATTATCACAATGATCTTTCTTGATGCCAAAACTTGTAGTGTTCCTTAGTTCATTGGTGCACCACTACACAACTTTTGAACTATTCATCATGGAATCAATTTTTTAGTGTCATTAGCTCCAAATAGAAAGGTGAACTCTAGTGACATCCTTTTTTACACCATGGAGTCACTAGAACATTCGTGACTAGCACACACCAAAGCATCCCTAAGGTGCACTAATCATGTTTGGACAACAATATTTTGAGGGTCATTACTTGGATCTATTAAGGGGTATTAGAAAGTTGTTAAATACTATAGGACCATGATATCAATGTCTATAATAACCTCTCTCAATTAAAGGAGATTTGATTTCATTTAAATTTGGTACAAAAATCAAACTTGATGCTAAAACTTTTAGTGTTCTTTAGTTCACTAGTGCACCACTACATAATTTTGAACCGTTGATCGTGACACCATTTCATCAACATTGTTAGCTCTAAATGGCAAGGTGAACCCGAATAAAACCCATGTTTTTACTACATAATTGATAGAATATTCATGACCACCACACACCAAAGCATCCCCAAGAAGCATAAACACATTTGAGTAGCGATCTTCTGAGGGTTTTAACTCAGAGCTTGTGAGGGGTATTAGTAAATTGTTAGATGTTATAGGACCATTATATTGATTTCTATAAAAAACTATCTTAGTTTTTGGGAGATTCTTTTTTTTTGAATTTGGCACTACAATCTTGGTGGGTGCCAAAACTTGTAGTGTTCCTTAGTTCATTGGTGCACCACTATGTAACTTTTAAACTATTCATTATAGAATTTATTCATTAGTGTTGTTAGCTCTAGATGGGTAGGTGAACCATAAGTAACACCCCCATTTTGACCAGAAAGCCACTAGAATATTTATGACCACCATGCTTTGAAGCATTCCCAAGCTACACCAAGAATTATTTTCTAATTTTTCTACATTCTAATTAGGAATGGTGTTAGATGCATTTCATGATAGTTTCTTTCTTATGATAAGGAATGTTTAATCTCTATACATGGTCTGAATAGAAATTTCTATTGGCTTGTAGTTACCATTGGAAATATGGCTAAGTAGGATGAGTTAGGGTTGTCATTTATAACAACATATATCTCAATATGAGATGGAAGAATGTACAGGTGAAGACCCTATAGTCAGAGATAGAAAATTGTCTAGTTATTAAACAGTTTTACTAGTAGTACAGAGTATATTTTGATAATGCACAATTTACAGAGATATTTGGCATGTGCATAGGTAAGAACATGTATTATAGATAGTCTAAATGACATGGCTATGTTTGTAGTACAATAAGGTCATTATGGCATTAGATATATTACATTTACCAGTAAAGGCATTGAACATAGAAAAATAGAGCACAACACTAAAAGATGAATAATAGGTTAAGGAATTATTTAGGTTACAAAATAATTACTTAATTATTTAGGGACGAAATCCTACATATTAGCCCTAAGTTAGCATGAGTGAATTTTGTGTGAAAGCATTAAGGCTGACTGGACAAAGTTTTGTAAAAAGGAAAGGCATATGTATGAAATCATAACTTATGAAGTAGTGTGAAAGTATGCAAACTATGTATATGATATGTGAACTTATGTGAAGGCTATGTGATGTGAATTCTAATGAAAGATCAGAGATATGTGAAGTACAATAGTCATCAATGAAGAGGTTTTTGTGTCTATCTCTTTTGTATAAAGGCACTATATTGTATAATTTCATATTAGGGTAGTGGGCTCTTCTTTCATACTTTTTAAATTGTATTACCCAATCCTAATAGGATTGAAGAAACTCATAAAAGGGTTAAGGCTTTTAAGAAGGCCTAGTCCTCCAACAAGGACTGAGACACTATATGTATTTCATAGACTTCTAATAGGTCAATATCCTTAACAAGATTATTTTGTTTAGTGGATCATTTTGTGGATATCAACCCCATCGAGGTTCTCCCTTGGCTAGGGTATCCATAGTTAACAAAATATGGTGTTATGAGTTCTCTTTGTGTATGGATTTATTTACTATTCAACATTGTTGGTTTACTTTTAGATGCATGTCGTAGAGTAATTAACAATAATTAGTTATGGGAGAAAAAAAAATTGTAGAATAATGATTCACCCCCCCTCCCTCACCCCCCACCCCCATCTCAGTATTATCTATTTCTAAAAATTGGTATTAGAGCCCAATTACTCAAAAGAGGCTTAACAACTTGAGTAAGATCCCTACGAATATGGAATAGTTAAAATGAAATCTTGAAGAAGCCCTTGAGCATATTGATCTTCTTACTGATTAAATAGACAACCTAAAAGAAATGTATCAAGATGCTAAAGATTACAATAGGAAACTAAAAGATAAGATTGATGGCTGATCCCACAATAATGGGTTTCACTTTTTGACCAATTATGACACTAAAATCGATATTTTTGAAACAAACACCACATTCGATCGACTATATTTCTAAAACTTTGAATAATTTTAGGATGATGTAAACTAGTGATTTCTAGTACTCTATTCCTATTTTGTAATGATATTTTTTAATTAAAAAAAAAAAATTTATGTCAAATTTTTCTTCTCCTCTAAAAAGTGGTACATATGAAAATCAACATTTTTAAAGAGTGGCAATCTGTTTGACATGCGTAACTTTTTTTCTAGAAATGATCATGAGATAATTCTTTCGGTGTTAGATTTATAACATCAATATCTAGAGGATGCATTTGGTTTGATTCAATTTAGTTGAATATTGTATAGCTTATGAAGTTTTGAGGTGACATCAATCATAATTTAGACATACGTTCATTTTTACACAGATAACCTGAACTTAGTTTACCATAAATCTTTTTTTTTTTTTAAATAGAAAGCTATCTCAACAACTTATTTCCTAGATTTTTTCAAAAAAAAATTGACCTAATATACAAATTTTCTCGAAGTGTCAAAGTCAGTTGATGTTCAACTGTTAATGAACCTATAATGAGTTAAACTCATATTTGAAATTCTTAAATAATACAATATGAATTACAATTATAGTCATTGGAAAGCTTACTCCAAGTAGCACAAATTGGAATTTTTTATTTTATAGTAGGAGATCATTCAAACTCAATTTTGGGGGTCAAAAGAGCCAATTTCATTTTTTTCAAAAAATAACACCAAAAATTTGTAAATTGACATGTTCGCACGAACACTATGTTTGCACGATCATATTAGATATGTTCACTTGAACACATGTTTGCACGAACGTACGAGCAAAAAAATTTGGCAGTCAAAAATTTAAGTTAACATGTTTGTGCAAACATGTAAAATAATTTGTGTTCATGCAAACATACAAAAAAAGAAAAGTTATTAAGGCAAGGGCATTTTTTTTAATTTTTATCTCAAATTGAAACATGGGGTTTTAATCTCAAAATCATCATTAAAATATGTTTGTGTGAACATATTAATAAGGTATGTTCATGCAAACATTGTTGGCATTAAGTTATTATTGCCATTAGTGACAACACTTATCTGTATCAGTATAGCTACTGAGCTCATCACTTAGTCTACAGTGTATACCGAGCATTTAGTGGTAACCTTGTATATTCATCACTTAAGCAATTCACATCGAGCATTCTAGTGTTAACCAAGCTGAGTATAGCTACCAAATGAATGTGCTATCTAGTAGTGTCTACCAAATTTACAGTGTTTATACTGAGCTTTGCAGTACCTACCTAGTGATGAAAGCACAGTGTCTAGCAAGTGATGGAAGCGTAGTTCCTACGAAGTGATGGAAGTGTAGTGCCTACCGAGTGATGGAAGCACAGTGCCTACCGAGTGATGAAAGTACAGTGCCTACCGAGTGATGCAAGCATAGTGTTTACCGAGTGAAATCAAGGTAAATGAAGGATTTAGTTTTTACCAAGTGATATTATATCCACCGAGTCTCCAATGGTTACCGAGTTCAAAACTACGTCAGGTGATAAGTATGGACCAAGCCTTCACTTCTACCAAGTGCATGACAATGCGGAATAATGCAGTGGATGCCGAGTATCAGAAGGTCACCGAGTCAGTTTAGTGAACCCAAGTTATTTATTGTTTGGCCAACTCAGTAATATTTTGTTCACTTGTGTTTTAGCCGACCTTACAATTGTAATTATTTGAGTGGTATATATATGTAATGTATTATATCATTTGTAAGAGTATGTGTGTATGAGGATCAGAGTATCAATTAGCAGAAGAGTAGAGTAAGCAATAAGGTCAACAAGGAGCAGTAAAGATTTATTAGTCACAAGAGGTGATATATACTTCAAGGATCTAATCAGAAAATCAAGTTTATAAATATATCCACTGTTTCATCCTAACAGGTGAATCAGTTTTGTAAATCCTTTAACAGGGTAGACCTAACAGTCTTTGTATAAATCTCCTAATAGAGTGCATACTTCAGTGTATATTTGTAAATCCTCTAACAAGGTGGACCTACCAGTCCTTTATGCTCCTAATAGGGCAGATCACCATAAGTGGTCAATGTAAGCCTTAATAGGCCAACTTCATACTACAGTAACAAAGTTTTGTGGGTATCATCCCCACCCTAGTTTTACTTTCTATTTGGAAGGTTTCTGGGTCACCAAATCACTGTGTACATGTGTTATGGATGTATGATTTCTCATATATGCAGTACATTAGATGAATGAATGATGAATAGTTAAAGTGCTAAATTGTTTAAAGTTTTGAAGTTACTAATTCACCCCTCCCCTCTTAGGAACCTATTATATCTTGAATATTTCCAACAAAACATACCTTATTTAAACTCAATATGTTCGTGTGAACATATAATTATTTTATGTTCACAGAAAAATAGTTAGTACATTCATGCAAACATATGTAAAATTCAATATGAGAATTTTTCATCATTTCATGATATCCTTCATCCCCCAAAAGTGGTATCCAATATTGTGGGTTCACCCTGATTCATTCTAGAAAAGAACCTAAAGAGAAAAATAATGATAGTGATGAGGTAGCAACCCTAAAGAGAGAAAATTAAATTTTGAAACATGAGTTAAAGATTGTTGAACTAACATTGAGTCTGAAGAAAGATGATAGCAAGACTGAATCACATCTAAAATTTGAGAATGTAGGTTTAAGATCACATTTGACAAAAGTGACATCTAAACTAGATTCTATCAAAATAGAGCATGCAGAACTTGAGAAATACAATAACAATGTGAAATTAGAATTGACCTAGGCTAAACAACAATTAGAGAAGTTACATTTGAGTAGTGACAAAATTGATGAACAACTATTCTATCAGAGATCTTCTTATGATAAGACAAGTCTTGGATATCTTATTTGAGAAAAAAATACAACAAAATTAAAGCTAGAAAAGAACTAGATCTAGTTGTTGAAACCCCTAAACCTAAGGAGAATGATCAGGATAGGATTGATCAAAGCAAGTCTACAAAATTACCTAAAGCATTTGAGCAATTAAGTTAACCTAAAAAAATTTAACGAACTCAACAAATAGAGCAAGTTGAACCACCTAAAGAAGTAAGACATGAATTTAGAGGCAGATGTCTTATATGTAATGAAGTTGGTGATATGAAGGGAAATTGTACAAGTAAGTCTTTCAAAACAATTACTAATTTCTATTGTTATAATTATCATGGTTTTGGACATAAAGTAGTAGATTGTAGAAAACCTAGGTTTGATAGTAATAATGGAAGTAGTAGAATGTTTAGGGACACTAACCCTATAAGTAATGAAAGAAGAAGATCCTCAAGAAGTTCTAATGGAGGATAAAGAGATAATGGGACAAGGATAAATGTTGTGTGTTAGAAGTGTAACAAATTTGAACATATTGTGAGAAATTCCAGAGCACTAGTTAATCAAAATGGACCTAATTAGAGAAAGAGTACACTAGTATGTTAGTTGTGCAATAACTTTGGACACATAGAGAGGTTTTACATAATGGATATGAGAAACATTAATAGGAACCCAAACTATGGAAGGAACAATAATAGAAATAGCAGAAGGAATGGCAATAATAGTAGTAGTCTGAAAGAAGCACTCAAAGAACATGTTGAAGAATTCAAGGAAGTATTTGTGAAATAAAATGATCCATCAAGTTCACATGTGGTTTAAGAAGAACAATATTTTTATGCATCTGATGAGAGATTGAAGTCAACCATTGCGTGTGATTCATCTTATTTAAAGTAGACACTTTTCTACCGAAGATAGAGTATCAGAAAGATGGAACAAAAGTTAAAGATCAAGTTAGAATTTGTGGAGTTAATAGAAGAAAAATAAGATTGCAAGAAATCTCTGGTTAAGAGTGCAAATCATTTTGACATCGTATGAGGCCTCTAGAGTGAAAATAAGTTCATAGGTTATCAAATAACAACTTTTATGAATTAGGTAGTTGTGCAATCAATGCAAAGTTAATTTTGAAAAGATTCAAAGGATACATAAAATATTTTGAGTACCATTCGATTGTATAAACGATTAAGAAGAAACTAAGAGAAATTTGATAGCAAATTTAAGGTGACCAACTTGAAGCATTTTCAAGTGCGAAGTAAGAAATCCCTACTTACACAAATTCTAGGTATTTTACGAAGTTTTCAGCTGTGTTTTCTAAATCTTGGAATCAACTAAGATGGAAAATCCTACTGTATATGATATAAGTGAGAGGCCAAGGTACAAGTTCAAGAAACACCCATTTGTGTCAATGGAAGATGATCCTTTGGAAGCATTTTTGCAAGTCCTATCAAATGTATTACATGTAGAGGATGTAAGGGCATACATTCATGACAAGTTTGATACCATTGGTGACAATGATATTCAAAAGGATTGAGATGTTGTATGCAACAATGAATTATCTTTGAAACAAGGTTTTCAACATTTGGAAGAACTAAATATTATCAAACAAATTTTCTACATAGAGTTTGATAATCATGAATGGAGTAGAATAATTTTGAGAAGAATCCATGAGGGAATATTTTGGGTATGACACATCCCTATCATGATTGACAATGACATGATCCACAAGATTACTAGATTAAGAAATGAAGTTAGCAATTAAGTGAATGAAAAGAATGTTAAGAAATTGGTTGAGACAAATCTGAATGCCAAGTCAGATAGTAGAAATATGTGGATTGATCTGATTAAGGAAGATGATATAAGAATCATCAAAAAAATTATAGGGTACTATTGTGGTTTCACAATGCACACCCCATTTTGACAAGAAATGGGGACCCCCTACTTAATTTTTTAAATTTTTCTAGAACCCTAGTCTGGGGTCCAAGTCCTTTTGAGGTTTTATTTAGTTTCCTAATTCATGTATAGATATCGATTGGAAAACCTAGTTGTCAAAAATTAGAGTTTTGGATGGAGAAGGTCTTTTTTTGCAAAAAAAAGGAAAGGTGCACCAATGCACCTAACCAAGTGCGCTAGTGCACCAAAACCCAGAGAGAAGCACTTCATCTTTGGTGATGTGTAGATGCATAGTTGCGCACCTGTGCACTTGTATAACACCAAAGATGAGTGGGCCTATATAATCCACCCCCCCTAACTCTTCACTTACCTCCATTCTATTTTCTCCAAGCCTCTTTCATGTAGAATCCACCTAAACTAGTGCACCATCCTCTTCATTTCCTCCTACGAAAACAAAAAAACAAGCAAACATTAAGGTTAACCTAATACAAGGTGCACAGTAGCTCACCTCATTAGGTACACTACTACGCACGTTTTGCAAAATGTAAGAAACTTAAAAAGAAAAAATTCTAACCTAATTAGGGTGTTCAGTAGTGCACCTAATTAGGTGCACTATTATGCACTCTCAAACACAAAAGAAGAGTGCTTAAGTGAAAAATGAGGCATACATCAGTGCACCCTCTGAAGTACACTAATGCACACCCCATAATGCAATTTTTTTTTAAAAAAAGGGTCTCATACTAGGTGCACTTGTCAAGTGCACTAGGTGTGGCCATTTTTTTGCAATTTAGCATTATGAGGTGTTTTTAGAGAAATTAGGGTTTGTAGGGTTTCGTCTAAGTCAATTTCAGGGTTTGAATTAATCCATTTCTTCTTCAATTTCTAACTAATGGATGTTCTTTTTGTGTAGATTCGATGACATCTTCATCATCCTCTGTTCTTGAGAAAATGGTACCAAGACCAATAGTATTCAAGTTCTACAGCATTCCTACAAAATCATAGTTTCAAGATGAGTACTCAAAGATTTGAGACACAGATTTGGGCCACACAAATTTGGTTGAGTTCCTAAAACTATGCAACAAACTAACTAAGAGGTCACAAATGATCACCACATTGATCTGATCAAGGCTTGTTAATGCAGCATCACACCCAGTGTCAGTATATTCCTTATAATTAATCATGACACTCACAAAGCATTTTGTTCCTAAAGAAAGGGTAGTCAAGTGCATTATGGGAGAGATCATTCTCGATCTTTAACCCAAGAACATTGAAAAGGTGTTCTATCTCACGAGAGTGGATACATACCCTTATAGAAAAGACTCCTCTAGGAAAGAAAGTAGGCAAAATAGACATGATGAGATGATACATGAAGAAAGACATTGGATATTCAATCATACTCTTGAGTAGAGTTATAGGTTTTCTGGTAGCCAAACACCTGCATATTTTTAAGGTGCATGTTATTGAGACAATAAAGAAAGTAGAGATGCCACTAGATTGGGATTCTACTCTTAGTGAGAATTTGGGTGAGTAGTTGGTGGCGGTGAAGAACAATAGGAAATTTTACATGACATCATACTTGGTGTATTTGTTGACCACAAGAGCGATAGATTCTTGATGGCTTTATAAGAGGGGTAGGATGCAAGATGCAAACACATGGGCCTATATTGTATATCCTCATTTGGTGAAGAAGAGGCTTTTAGAGAAAAGCAAAGAATACAAGATAGTGAATGATGCTTTCATATTCGCAATATTCTGGTTCATAGAAGGGGATTATGCAAAGAGAATATCAAAGGAGTTAGCTGCACAAATATCACTAGTCGAAGCTGATTATATCTAGTTCTGAACATTTACATATATGAGGGTAGTGGTTATAACTATTAACCCTAAGAAGCTCCCTAGGTATCCCAGTGATAGACTTATTCACCTGGAGATCTCTTGACAACTCTTGTCTACATATGATAGAGTTAGAAAGAAACACAAAACATGTTGGATGAGGCCTATGACTATAGGACCTTTTCAGGTGAATTGAAGGAAAGATATTCCTTCTTTTGAATGTGAATGGGATCAGTACCCCTTGGATGAGTATAATTCTCCTCGACCATATTTTGACAACATTGGGAGAGTACAACACTTGGTAAAATATTTTAGCATGAAGATTCCATTGAAGATCACTGGATGAATGTGACAAATGACTATGATGTCTGCATAAGGGATTATTGTAGGATTATTTTGTATTTGGCAGACAAGGCCTTGAAGATAAATATTCCATTGAAGATTGTGCAACAAGACACAAAGGAGTTGCTTGATCCATTGTTCAACATGGATAAGATTGGTGAACAACCTATCATGAATGCTGAGATTGACAAAGAAGAGAGCTTAGGTATTAATCATAGGGCAAGGCACATCATCAATTTGACAAATGATTGGATCAAGAGACCTTTCAAACTTAATCCAATTCTTGAGATAGTGATCTTCCATGTGCAAGCCAGTCTAGCAAGAGGTAGAGGAGCAAAGGTCACAGTACCTACATTTACAGCCTAGTCACTTTTAAGACCAGAAATAGTGCACCAACTTGATAGACTAGTTGGATATTATTGAGCTCAAAAGGGTAAAGTTAAGGGCAAGAGAAAAAGGAATTCTCCTCAACAAGCTAAACCAAAAGAGGGGGAAATTTAGGCACTTGTGTAAACTGGGGAAGAAAATGTGCAAGGGTCAAAAAATGTCAAAACTACACAAGCTCAAGGTGATCCCCAAGTACCACTAGCTAAACAAGGCCAAGGGGAAGTAGAAAATAAATTACAAGAGGTTTCCCCACCTCAAAAATTAGAGCAAGCCTCCCCCTCTACACCTAAAAGAAGAAAGCTCAAGACTCGGGTAAAGAGAAGGCAAAAGGTGATCAAGAAAGTGATTCCTTTCCCATCAATTCTTGAGCCAATCCCTAAAGAAGCAAAAGAAGAGGATGATGAGGATAAAGAGGATAACTTACCTTTGAATTGGAGGACTCATCTAGCAAGAGCTGCAGAGTCAGAAAGGAGAAGAAGCTCTACTATTACACCTCCATCTATTCTTGAGCAACCCATTCAAACTACCACATTAGAAGATGAGACACAACAATGGATAGATGAGCAGGATGTGGAAGGCACTGATGTCTTCAAGATATCATATTTTGATTTCATGCTGGTGGGAAAGGAGTTGGTAGGAAATAAAATTAGGGAACTCCAACCAATCAACCTCAATAGGAAGAATGGAGTCAGATGCCACCAGAATCACAAGTTTCTGAGGCAGTGCCATCATCCTAGGTGCAAGTCACTTTTTTTCTTGATAAGAGATCAACTACTCCCCTTCCTCCAAATAATGAAGAAGAGAAAGTCAAAATGGGATAGAAGGGAGAGCTAGAACAAGTATCCACTAAGTAAGTGTCATAAGAAGGGTAGATAAGTGAACAACCTCAAAAAACTTCCCAAGACATAGAGGTGAGAACTATTGGCTCCATAGATACATAGACCCCTGGTGCTAATATCTCACAAAAGGAAAAGACTCCAAAAAGGGGATATAAGATAAAGGGCATTGCAAAATAGTCTCCTTCATCCTCTAAAATAAAATCTCCATTAGAACATATCTCAAGGTGGCTAAGAAAAGAAGTAATAAGAAATAAATAGCAACAATTCACCACAGAGGAGGAAGATAGGATGGAATTGATTGAAGTATCGAGGAAACTTAATTCACCTCCAAAAAATGCATAGGCATTAGCCTTCATTATGAGTGATTAGAACTAGGACTTATTTCTTCATATGGCTATCCATCCTCTACATTCAAATGTTGAAGAATTAACTCCATGAGATTATCAGATCAGGGAGGTCATGCTTGGAAAGCCTACCCTGGATACTACAAAACTAATGGTTACAATAGGAATGAAGGAGGTATTCAAGAGCTTGGAGTAGGATGGGGTAGAACTGATAACACTTCAAAGGAAAAATGAAATCCTAAAGGGATATCTAAGAAAATTTGTTGGTCGCTTGGACCTTGAGCATCTAGAGGAGACTTTGAATATAGCAATTGAGAGAAGAGATAGGGGTACAACCCAATTGGATCCATTTTTGAGAGCATGTAAAATATGGAGGGAAATTTTTGAGGAGAAAGGTGTAATGATTGTACAAGGAAATTTGAAACTATTACATGTCATGAAAGATAATTCAGATAGGCTAGTAGCCATTTTGAATCAGAATTTTAGTCTAATGGATGAAGTGCATACTTGGGGAAAAGACTTGCAAGTATTGCAATCTATTAAAGGACAAAGGTATAGAATGCTGATGGATGTATATATAGCTAAGGAATTAGATAAAATAAATGATAGGATGGAGAATATTGTGGATAGTAATAAGGTAATGGAGATATTACATGTAGAGATTTATAGGTTCCAGGACCAAGCCCAAGAGAAAATTTTTAAAGCTAAAAAACATTATAGTGATGCATGCCTAGACATTTTTGAAGATGATACAAGAGAGAGGCTAGTACTAGTAGAGGTAGTAGTTGAGAAATTTTGAAAGACTTTTGAAGAAGCCTCTAATGATGAAGATATCAGGTAGGCATTCAAAATGGAAGAGGCTTTATTAGAGCTTGATGTAAAAGTTAGAGATTTTACAGAGACTTGTATAGACGTGGGTAACTACAAGTAGAAAGTTTATATAACACCTTAGATTTTCCATATGCAACTCAAGTCACCGAATTAATCAAAAAATTCAAGGGAAAATATCTAGACATAGCTCTGATATAAAGGGGAACAAAACCCAAATGCCAAAATTTCAATTCTGTTACTTGGTGAAATTTCACATTTTTTGGAGCCTACTTTTGAGGTGTGCTATTGTGTCAGGTGTGCCAGGTTTTTCATTGTGAAAGTGCACTTTTTTAGTAGTGTTTTATAATATTTTTAAGAACTTAGAAGTGCACTGACAATTAACTGCCAGTTCTAAAATTAGAGCTTTCCATGCATTGAAAACACATTCTGACGGTAGTTTAACTCTTGCAAACACCCAGTGAAGATCGACCTTCTATTTTTGCCACTTCTAACCACTCCTACATCAACTAAAGGTTTTTTCTTTCTTATTTTTGCATGCTTTCTTTGTTTTATGACATGCAAAGGCTCATGCATCCAATTAATGATATAAAGTGGATGGAGTCCTACTTAGCACCAATCAGATCGATAGTTTGTACATAAATAGATTTGTTTTATTAGTTTAAAAGCATATGATTGAATAAAGATATCTCTCACTCTCAACATAAATTGAGGAGAAGATTTCTTATAAATTCTAAATTGTAATATGTAATCAAGGCCACCTTTATTTTGCAATAATATATTCTTTTGGTGCTCACATTTGGAGTGTAGTGATTCTTGCCTAAGTGTGTTATATTTTGTGAATGTATGTTCATGGAATGTAATTGAGCCAAAAGTTTATTGCATTATTTCTAGTTGTGTGATCTTTTAATTATGGTGTTTGCTACAGTTTCACAAATTTTTTTAATATACTTAATTAGTTCAAGAAGAGATCATCATATTGTTCCTACATAACTTTTCATCTTGCATGAGTACACTTTTTGTGGCCTTGCAATCTGATGAAAAGTGAAACATCTTATGGTTACTAAATTCCCCATCGATGATTCCATTAGTGGAATTAAGGAAGCACTGCTCTTACTATCATTAGTTACCTAATGGTCTTTTCGAAAGCTTAACTCACAGATGCATTGTTTTCATAGTTTATGTCCAATAGTATTTACTTTTCATGTTATTTTCTTAAACTTCTTCTTACCCTACCTTCATTATTTTCTTTTACAAAAACTTGGTTAATATAGGAATTTATATAGTTGCATTGTTAGATTGCATTCATTTAAAAATAGAAAAATAGAAAAATATAGTTCTTTTTGTGTGTATTTTATTCTCTTGATAGTAAGTAGATTATACATCTCATCCAAAGTTTTCAAACTAGCAAAGGCCTCCTTGTGAACATTCACATTTATCTTAAACTGAGTAGATTCTAGTAGGTTGCAAAATCACCCAGAACCTTGGAGATGATCCTCAGATTAGCTTTTCCAGAGAGGAGTTTGAAAGGATTCCTACCATTAAGCATCATGTAAAATGACAACTCAATAGGTACAAGATGAACCATAATTCAAGTTTGAACTCTATATCTACTATATTTATCCATGCACCTTATCTAATGACAATGAAAAGGGAAAAGATCAACATGTGTGAAATTGTGAAGCAATAGTTGCTTGACAATATTGAGAAGTTGAAAAGGAGAAAAAGTATAGTTTTCATATTTGAAACACTAAACTCATCTATTCTTCCAAGTTATTAGAAAGTTTCAAGGTATGCCTAAGCATTAATAGAATGGAAACAAGTGCGCAATGAATTTGATTACTTATCACTATAGAAAACAATCAAAGGAAAGAATTATTGAAGATATAACCAAGATGATGAAATGTTTCCAATTTGACATGAAGAAGAGATTCGAGATCCCTCTGTCATTGGTGGAGATGTACAAGGATGACGTATCTTTCATGGTTGAAATTGATGTCACATGTATGGAAGTAGTTGAACCTAGTGTTGAGTTCGTAGACCTTATGGGCTATGAAATGAGTGAAGATCTTGTTGAAGGCTATGCAAAGATCATCCTAGAATCTGATAGGGATAAGGTATGCCCTAGATGGGGTACTTATGAGGAAAAGATGAAAGAAGTTCACAATGAACTTTATAGAAAAGATATTAAGAAAAAGGTAGATAAGAAGATAGAAGCTATCTTGAAAGAATTTGGTATGACTAGAAAGGAATTCAATGAAGTTAAAGGTATTTCCTTGGAAATGAAGGAAAGTGGTCAAACAAAGATATTGGTAGCCACACCCCTTGTAGTGGACGAACATACAAAAAGAGTAATAATAATGGGATCTACTTCTCAAATAACTACTATTCCTCATAGCGTAGTAGTATAAGTACAATCCACTAATGTACAACCAACCAAGAAGATTAATGAAGAGGAAGTCACTATTACTAATGTCAAATTAGTCATTCCTTCAAGGAAATAAGATAGACACACTAAGGAAAAACAAGAGGTTGAGTCACCTAGAAAGAAGAGGACTAAGCAATTGTCAAGTGGACCTAGAAAGAGAGGAAGACATTGTAGATGATTGAATTAGATAAGTTTGATGAGTCAAAAGATGAAGAAGAAATAGAGGATAGACCTACAAAAAATTTAGTGGGAGAAACAAAGATATCCATTAGAAAGAAGCCCTAAAAGCTAAAGGTAGAGACCTTAAATTTTCAAATTATAACAATGAATTTTTTTTCAATTAAATAAGTATTATAGTCTATATAGCAACATGGATAGAATACAACTAGAAAATATTGTAGTTGGGAATATGGTTTTGAAAAATAGAAGGTTTGGAGATATTTAGAGGAAGATAGCAGAAGTTCTATATAATAGACTAATTAATAGAAGAAGAGGAGTTATCGAAGAAGACAAGAAAATAAAAGAAAAAATAATAAAGAAACTTTATAAAGTTAATAATGATGATGAAATGAATGAAATAATGAAGTGTATTGAGCCCCTATTGAGAAATAAAAGACGAGCTATTCTCTTGATGGGAGATAATTATGAAGTAAATAAAGAAATAGAATAAGCCATTGTCAAATACATGACTTCTATACCCAAAATTGTATAGAAGAGCACAAAGTTAAGGGGAGAAATCCCTATGACTACTGAGTAGAGTACTCTAGTAGTAGGTACAATAGAAGTTAAAGACACTAGAATGACAAACTTATCTTTTCAAATCTTTATTGGGACTGACACCATACAAGTTGGTGCGACATAGGTGACAATAAACATTGTAGAAGATCCTTTTAAGGATCTTGCTCCAAACATTTTTGGAAACATCATTGATTACTCTAGCTCAAATGAGGAAGAGGAGAAGAGAAAGAATTAAGAAAAAGAGAAAAAGAGAAAAGAAGATGAGAAGAAGGAGGAAGAGAGGAAGAAACAATGAAGAGTAGAAAATGTAAAGAAATATAAAGAAGAAGAAAGTCAGAAAAAGAAAGAAGATGATAAGAAAAAGGAAGAAGAAGAACAAAGAAAGAAGAAATTAGAAGAAGAGGAGAAAAGGGAGGATGAAAAGAAAAAGAAGGAGGAAGTGGAGAAAAAGAGGAAAGAAGATGAAGAAAAAAGAAAGAAGGAAGAAGAAGAAAAGAAGAGAAAAGAAGAAGAGAAGAAGAAGAAAGAAGCCAAAGAAAAGAAAAAGAAGGAAGAAGAAGAGGAGAAGAGGAAAAGGAAAAATAACTCAAAATAAAGGAAGATGAGAAGAAGAAAGAGGATGAAGAAAAGAGAAGAGAAGAAGAACAAAGGAAGAAGAAAGAAGATGAGGAGGAAGAGAAGGAAAATGCAACTAACACTTCTCTTACCCTAGAAGCACTAATAGGCTCAGATGATGATGATCAAATAGAGTTGATATCATCCCTAGGAAAGATCATTAGAAAGAATAAGCAATTGAAGATTTTGCAAAATAATTTTATGGTTGTAATTGAAAAGTTACAAGGAACATTTACATTGAAATCATTAGATCCTAATCATGAGGATAGAGCCAAAGTTGTGATTCAAGCATTTGATGCTGAATTCACAAATTTTCCATAGGTAGAAGATGCTCAGGCACAAGAAAAGAATGATGCTCAAATGTTTGACACTATATGTCATAACATCAAAAATGACTTAGTAGCTATTACCTATTTTCGCCTCCTACCAAAAAATTGAATTTTGAATGCAGGCCCACCCAATGGTCTTTAACCATCTTTAATATTATTTAAATGCCCTGGAAATACAAAAAAAAAAAATGATTAAAACTTTATGGTATTTCTTTTATTTCCTAATTTGTTTCCACTAGCCAGCAACTTTTCGCACCGTCAGATCTTTTGTGATCTACGATGGGCACTTTCCCTTATTCTCAAAATGCACTACCTTTACATAATGCGGGGAAGCCCCTTTGTGACGTATGGCAGGTGAGGAAAATGTTCTTATGTGGGCCATAAAAAGGAAGAAATGTTAGTCCATCTAGCATTTTGATTGGTGCCCACTTTACCACATTTTATCTTTTGTCAAACTTCCTGACAATGCAAGCAAGTGTCCTGGTGAAACATGTCCTAACAACGTCATAGAGGATATTCACATAGATTCAAAGGGTACGGGTTATGTACATCATCGGATGTAATGAGATCAAGGGTTGGCACTTCCCCACATTATGAATAAGCAAGGAGATTAAGGAATGCAGGCAAGCACCTTGTTGCCAAGTGTCTTTGTGGGGTTAGGTTATTATGAAGCCATAGGGTGATGCCAAGGTGGTGCCAGGTCATGCTAGGTTGTGCTAAGTGGTTCATGGGCCCATAAATTATATGGGCAAGCATAGTATAATAAGATCTTTCATGATTTTTGATCTCATGGAGATCAATGATCGTCACTTTCCCGCATTTTGGAGTTAAGGCTGGCAGTTAAGAGAAGTGTTAGGTGCATTTCCAGTGGGCCCAACTAAGGAAATTAATAGAAAGGTAGCATACTTAAGGTTGGTAGTTGGGAGACTGCCACGGTCAAGGTTTTGAAAAGGTGGCACAGTTAGTTGGTCTGGTGGTCAAACTCAGGAAGACCTTGCAAGGTGGTAGAAAAATAAAAGACTATTGGCCCACGTGGCTCATTTTGGTTATAGGACTTGTTGACCTATTGACTTTGCTAACTGATGAGCTAGAAATGAAGGAAATCAAGTTTTCTTACATGATTTGATCCTCATGATCAATTCCATCCACTCTCAAATGAATGTCAAACCCAGTAAATGGCAGGAGAACACTCCACCACCCCAATTTATCCATCTACTTGGTCTGAATGGTTTAATGGCATTGTTTCTGTCATTGCCCTGTTTCAACAAAATGTTAGATTTCATTCTATCTAACACTGTGCCCAGATCATATTTTCTCCAGATCTATAGAGAGACTTAATGGCAATGGTTGTGGAGTAACTTTAGTTAGAGAAAATCTTAGTTATGCCTAAGCTATAAAGGCAATTTTTGTAGATTTTTTTGAGGTTGACTCTTCTCTATTTTCTCTAATATTGCTCTACAATTTCACTATAAATCCCCTTTGCCTCTAAATTGTATGACATTCTTATCTCCTTCAGCCATTGATGTGAAGTGCAAGAACTATTTGCCTCTCATCGATGTATTGTAGATATCTACAATCTTGCATGACTATATCTCTTTTGGCCTATGAATGGTATATAAGTGAATCCTCTCTTTCCTTGTGTCATTCATTTGGATTTTTTCGATCTACATGTGATTATTAGATTAAAGCAGGTCTAGATGTGTATATCTTTTGGTGTCAGGATGGTTCAATAGTGCATGTATAGGTAGAGATTGGTTTGAACACTCTATTTTTGGTGTATCACCCCCCTTAGGTTAGAATAGGTAGATTTACTTCTATGCATTCCTTCTCCCTTTTACTCTCCAAGAGTAGTTAGGTGCACCCTGATAGTAAAGGAAGCTAGCCTTCTCCAGAGACTCAACCTCATATTTCAAGTCCCACAACTTGGAGGTTGTTTCCATGTTTCACAAATTTGTCCTTAGGTAAAAACTTTGGACAAGGGTGCAAAATTTTGTGACAACAGTAGCTCTTGATTCTTGCATCAAGGAGTTAAGAAGGTGTAAACTTGAAGGAAAGACATTATATGCCAAATGCATCATGTCCTTTAAATTCACCAAGGACATTGATGAGAAACTAAAGAAACAACATGATGAAGTGAAAGCATTGGTAGATTAGCTAAGCCAACCTAATGTCGAGATTGAAGGAATTGAAACATAGGTAAAAAAGACATATGATGCAAAAAGTCTATTGGAAGTCAGCAAAGAGAAGATCATCAAAAGTTTCTCACTTCTAAAAAAATGCTTATTAGTGAAGGTTAGCACAATTGAGCAACAATTAGAGGATTTCCTAGTAGCAAAGGCATCATTTGATAATTTTATTTACTTAGACCTAAATGTAGTTGAGATTGCATCCTATGGGTTATATGCTCTCCTCGGGTTTTTAGAAGGAGAAAAAGACACATGGGAAAATAATATGAAGAGTCTAATAATAATCTTTGTAGACTATATCTTTTGCTAAACAACCTAGGATATAGGTTATGAATCAAAATTTTGACATTTATATAAGTTTTGGCACCTTTTCCATTAATGTCAAAGGGGGAGTGCAAGAAAATTGTATAGAATATAATGTAAGAGGAAATAATAGTTACATACTAAGGGGGAGTAGTGTTACTTAGTATTGTATTATGAGATTTAAGGAAATATGGTTATAAATATAATGATCCACAATTTTTGTAATTTTTGTAAAGTTTGGAAGGCCAAATTTTGAAGAAGTTTTTGTATAACAATTTTGGAATTAGCCAATTTTCCCATATGTTGCCAGTAATGGAAAAGGGTGAGATTTTTGGAAATATGGCTAAGTAGAATGAGTTAGGGTTATCATTTATGGAAACATATATCTCAAGATGAGATGACAGAATGTACAGGTGAAGACCCTACAGTCAAACACAGAAAATTATCTAAGTGTTAAACAAATTCACTAGCATTACAAAGACAATTTTTGATAATGCATAGTTTAGATAGATATTTGGCATGTGTGTAATTAATTATAGATGGTATATATAATCTAGATGATGTGGATAAGTTCATAGTATGTACAATCAATATGTCATCAGATATATTAGATTTACCAATAAAGGAAATGAACAAAGCATAACAAAGCACAATAGTAAAAGATGAATAACAAGTTAAAGAATTAATTTGGTTATGAAATAATTACTTTATTATTTAGGGATGATATCCTAAATATTAACCCTATGTTATCATGAGATAATTTTGTATTTAGCCGAAGGTGTGAAAGCATTAAGGTCGACTAGATAGGGTTTTGTAAAAAGGAAAGGTATATGTAAGAAATCACAACTTCCAAAGTAGTGTGAAAGTATGTGAACTATGTATATGATATGTGAACTTATGTGAAGGCTATGTGATGTAAATTTTGATGAAAGATCAAAGATATGTAAAGTACAATAGTAAATAGTAAAGATGTATTTGTATCTATCTCTTTTTCTATAAAGGCACTATATTGTATAATTGCATGTTAGGAAAGTGGACTCTTCTTACATACTTTTGTAATTGTATTACCAAATCCTAATAGGATTTAGGCTTTTAATAGGGCCTAGTCCTCTAACAAGGACTAAGAAACTATATTTATTACACCAACTCCTAACAAGGTCAATATCCTTAACATGATTCTTTTGTTTAGTGGATCATTTTGTGGGTACCATTGCCACCAAGGTTTTCCTTTGGCCAAGGTTTCCCTAGTTAACAAAATATGGTGTTATGAGTTCTCTTTGTGTATGGATTTATTTACTGTTTAGCATTGTTGGTTTACTTTCATATGCATTTTGTTAAGTAATTAATAATATTCAGTTGTGGGAAAAAGTTTCTAGAATATTGATTCCCCCCCCTCTTAGTATTATCTATTTCTAACAGTTACATTTGTTGGTTGAGTACATACAAAACTGAATCATCATGTTAGCTTCCATGGTATTACATCTCCTTCCAAACTGAGAAGGATCTTTAAGGTTGTTATGATCAATGAGCACTAGATTTCTCTTGACACCTCTAATGTCAAGAATTTCACTAACTAATGGATGATATTTCAATGAAGGATAAAATATTGATACTAAATATCTATAAAATGTTCTCTACAAATTAAAATAATTACATCAAAAATACTAAACATGGTTAAAATGAATGATATTCCATAAACATGAAAATTAAACATGCAAAATAAATTGAAAAAAAATATAATATATTAAAATATATATCCGTGTGCAAATATACAAGCATAAACTCCATCATCAAAGATATATAAGTCTAACATCCTACCTCTATCGTATTGGGTGTTTTCTATGAGCACAAAAAGCATAGTTGTTACTATCATGAGAATCAATTTTCTAAAATTTTATGAAAAAAAGGAAAACAAAAAATAAATGATAAATATACATATAATGGGGCTCTAGTAGTGAGTAGAAATTCCCAAGGGTCTAGACTATCAAATCTACCTAGACTAATCATCGATGGCCATGCTCTATACAATAAAGTAATAGAATTTTGTTATACACACAAGATAAAAGTATGCATCTATATTCAATCACTTTCGAACACCTAATTACCTTTCCTTTGTCAATGCATAGTGGCTTACCCTTGTACTTCCCCCCCTTACTAACAGGTGATACTTGCAAGAGAAAAGAAAGATGAGAAACCATGTGTAATCTAGTATCAAAAAGGATAGAAACTATAATAAAATGTATAATATATCATAGATGTCTCAAGGCCAAATGATATAGCCAAGAGTGTGATATTGTCCACCTATCTAAGTTCCTCCTTAGTCATTAACTATGCATAAATAAATCACATACATGTATAAGTGTGCAGTTGTTAAAATTATTCTAATATAAAGATTTGTTTTAAATAAACTATGATGTAACAAAAAAATGTATAAACTTATTGACATAGGAGTACATGGCTCTACATAACCCTCCTCTCTCACACCAAGGTGTATAATCTCTGTAGCTACATATTTTGTATCCTTTTCTTCAAATACAAACTAATCATCAGACTCAACCAGGGGACCCAAACATAAATTAATTACACATAATGCAAGTATGAGACACACAAAAATGTTATCTTCTCACTGATGAACTCACACAACATCATCAACATAAGGAGGCAACACTAACCTAGACTAGGATATCTATAGGATACTCAATCTATGGATGACTCTGATTGTCTGAGAAGTAGCCTATGCAATGATATTAGGATATTTCACTAGAAGAGGAGGGAGGCATCAGTAGGGGGACACAAGTACCATCTTTCTTTCAATGAGAAAATGGTCTATTCTAGGGAGCTCCTCCTCCTATAGCCATGTTGGGCATCATACTCCAATAGTTAATTTTGAGCCCCTTCACAAATTCAACATACAATCTTATTAAAAAAAAAATGGCACCTCCAAATTTTTGTGTCGGGGGTTTTTCAAAAACAATTCACCATCGATCCCAAAAGTTCACACACATTACCTAGTCTATGTACCACTTAATTGATGATTTGGGTTTTTTGAGATCCACTTTTTTATCACCTTTTGAGTTCATAAAAGGTCAACTATTTTTTCATTGGTTATGTTAAGGGTTTCAATCTCATCATAATCCAACCCATCATCAAATTGGGCATGCATCTTATTAAGCCAATGAAGAGTAGCATTATGCTTCTTGGAAAGAGTCTAAAAATTACCCATAATGGTGTTTAAAATGGATAGTATGGGAGATAATGTAGGTATATAATTATATGTGTTTTGTAAATCCCTTAGTTTGGTAAGATTTTTTTGTATTAAGTCTTCAATTTGAGGTGAGTTTTTCAGGGGGTAGTGGATCATTTGTAAAGTGTTGAGTATTTTGAGAGGGTTGTGGATCATTTGGTGGAGGGTTTTCAAAAACATTGTTTTATGTCTCAATGTTTTGAACTTTTTTGGGCTCAATCGTGCCTATTAAATTGTAAATAAATCAAGAGTTACAAATTGAATTCATAATTTATAATGAAAATAGAAATGGAAAAACCATATATTTACATTATAAAATAAAATTTTTAATAAAAAATAATGAAAATAACAAAAAATCATGAAAATCAAACTTACTTTTGATAGAATGATGAAATTTGAGGGAAAACTTGATCTTGTACCAAATTTTCAATCTGACACCCAAATCATTTCACAAGAAAACATCAAACAAAAAATAAAAATAACATTTGGATTTTATGGTTTTTATTTTCTATGTGCAAGTCTTGGGTACACAATACCATATTAGGTACTTGATATGATATGTGGTACCTGATAAGGAAAGGAATTACATTTTTGGTTTCATATTAGGATGGGAAGGAAAAAAGTCAAAATGGATTTCAAACACTTTTAAACATTTCAAAACTAAAGTTTTTTTATATCATCTCTTTTTTGCATACCATGACCCTACACATACCCCTAAATTCTCTCTCCTCCTCAAAATGCTTCTCCAAGATGATCACCTTATTATGAGAGAGTAAACCTCATTATGGATCTAGTTATCTATAACCAAAGACATATCAACCTTTTCCTTTTCTTTTCTAATAAATTATAGCAAGGTAGGGGTGGTCTTGTCTTCAAGAGGCACAAAATCCTCCTTCTCGTTCATAGAATGAACCTCCCCAAAATCACTGGAAAGATAATCCCTAATGTTTATAATGGGAGAGGCATCCTTTTTTTATTATTCCCCTTTGGATTTCCCTCTTGATTATAGTTTCCTTTGTCAATTTTCTTACTACGGGAAAGAGAGTTGGTTTCCTTTTAATATAATTTAGGTGGATCCCTAGAATCATCATTTGTTTGCATACCCTCAACCTTGTTGTCCTAGGTATCCTAAATATCTATATCTTCCTACAATTCATCAAGAATCTCTTTGGCCTTGCCCCCAATTTCCATTCCACTATCATCACTATCATGTTTCCCCTTTCCTTTCTTATTTTCGCTAATCTCAATGCATTTCCTTTTAGACCCACTACTTGAAAATCCCCCTTCCTTCCTACTATGTTTCAATGCCAGTTTGGGGGAATGAGCTACATAGTACTCTAAAAAAAGAAAGATGAGATATTCATGAAGAATGGGAAGGAAAACTTCATCTTATGCTTTAAAGAACTCATAGTCAAAGAGTTCAAAATGTAGAAAGGAAAAAAAAAATTATCCCCCTAGTGAAAATAAAAATTAAAGGAGTAAACCCTCTATTTTATACCATGAAGAGTAAAATAAGCTCTAACATAGGAAAGGAAAATCTTCTAGATGGGTTTAATCATCTTTTTAGAAAAGTAATCACCAACTTTAACTAGAGCCTCCCTCTCTTTATCATCCTTGGAGAATTTCTCCACTACTTCTTTGGTAATCCTTCTTTCCTTGTAGAAATTCATACCTTCACATGATAGCCTAATAATTTTAGTGATGAACTTAGTATTAAGAGGGAAACTAGCACCATTAATGGTAACATCATTCCCTTTCCATCACTTGAAGAATTCCAAATTTACCTTAGGATTTACGACATGGAGATACTCAAGGTAAGTGGTGACTCCAGCCTTCTCCAAATGATCCCAGACTTGTAGAATATCTCACCATTATTTACATGACCTTGACTCATGTCACTTAGGTTCACCTCCCATATCTTTGCAACTCCTATGAAAACTCTTCTCAAAAAATGTAGAGCCAAAAACACTCTTTTTCTAATATGAAAAATGAAAAGAGTCAATGTCAAATAAACCCAAAAAATATTCCTATCATTAATGCTTTATATATCAAGAGAGTTCTACCTCAACTTGTAATAATCAAGGTACTTGTTTGTCATAATAATCATATGTGATAATGTTATTTATGACACTATGTGACATACCTTCCTTTTCCTTTAGCACAAGATCTTCATTAAAAAGATTATTCTGTCAAAAAATCTCATGCTTTGCCTATACACTTAAGTTTTCAATACAATCCATCACCATATTGGCCTCATGGTAAGTATGTGAGATGATTACCTTTTCAAAGGAATTTAAAATATATCTCTCTTATTTTATAATGTTATCAATAGTCCATGTGGATTAGGATTTTTCATTTAGATAATTAATGATGTTATTCAATTCACCTTCCACCCACATAGACTTACAATTAAGTGACCTAGCTAGTTTAATGATATTAAGAATGCTCCTACATTCAACCACATGGATGGATTGGATCCTTAAGGGTACAAGACACTACATCAATAAAAAAAAACTTTGAGTTTCTCATGATTCCTCCATAACCCACCAGTCTTGTGTTTCCTTTGGCATCCCCATCAAAAAATTTCCTTAAACCAAACATACAGGGACACATCCCAAAAAAATATCTTTGTTTCCTTTTGATACTTCCCACATTTAAATCACATAAAAGTAGATCATCCTAGAAAAATCCTTCATTTCTTGAATTTTCATTCTGATGATAAGATTGTTCTCCCTAATTGCTCCAATGGCTTTTCTAGCAGTGACCCAATTTAAGGCCTTTCTATCTCTATAGACATGATGGTTCCTTTCCTTCTAGTTTTTATAGCATATATGGGGAGCTAACATAATTCACATGATTTCAGCATTTTCTTTCAAATCTTGACACACCCATTAGGAAATAAAGTACTTGATGTTTGTAGGTAAAATATAGTGTAAATCCCATCCAACAATAGAGTAATTACAAACCTCCTAGGCATAGGGTTGTAGGAATAACATGCAAAAAGAGGTTTCTCAATTCTCTTTATAAAGTAAAAATTTGTTAACCAAATCAAATCCTCTCTTGCAAAGATTATCTAAATAGAGAATTTTATTTTGAACCATGATCCAATAAAAAATGCCCACCTTAGGAGTTATACATTTAATCTACTAGGAAGCCAAAAATAGAGGATCCTTTAAAAAGTCTTGAAATTCCTAAAGAAATAGAGTAACAAATATTTTGGTTGAAGGTTTTCATGATGGAATCAGAACTATCCACATTTAGTCGTTAAGCATTGATTTTTTTTGTATTTCCAAAATATTTTGGTTGATAGATGAAAGATTGACCCAATTATCATTTATCCACTAGTCTAAAACCATATTTTTGTAGATGTTTTTACATTGATCCATTAATATATGATCCTTAATCACATCCTTCATCAAGGATTCCATCATCCAAGCATCATCCCATAATCAAATTCTATTTCCATTTCCCAACTTATTTTAATATCTATTTATTGCTGGAAACTACAACTAAAATAATTATTATGTTGGCATTGATGTCAAACCTATTGGTAAGACAATTTGCTATCTAATCTAAGTGTCATATATATTTTATTGATGAAGAGGATTTGAGAATCTTCTCATAACAAAATAACATTGAGGAAAGGTTGAGTTATGAAAAAGAAACTACAAATGGACATATGATTAGTTAGACTCTGATAAGATAAATTGATTATTTAAATCATGTTACAAGAGGAGAAGATAGTAATTTTCAAGTCTTGAAAATGTGAGAAAAGATAGATCAAATGCATAGGCTTGATTAAGTAACATAGAAAAAGATTAACTTTTTTTGAAGTACACACCGAATGATACTAGTGTCAACTGAGCCATAATAAGTGTTGAGAAAAGTTAGTGTTGACCAAGTATCAGTATGCATTGAGTTATTGCATATACATTGAGAAAGAAGTTTAATAGCAACTATGTTAACTAGTGATGACTGAGTGTTAGAAGTTCATGTTGGTTGAGGAGAAACATTTTTATTGTTTGTGAGGAATATTAATTTCCAGCTAACTAATTTGATTTCTTAGGATATGGAAAGCATGTTAAAGATAAGTATTGATGAGTTGGATCATTTAATTCGAAGAGAGGATTAGGTAAGTGACCTAAGAGATGGATTCCAAGAGAAGCTTCTAGAAAAGAAAGAGATAAACAAAATGATGATCAGATTAATTTTATTTGATGGATCTAATCATAAACCCTAAGATCTATGATGGTGTTTAAGTGAAAAAATATCAAAATTATCTATTTAAGGAGTTACAAGGGAAAACTTTCAATACTAGTGAAGAGGTTATGTGCATATGAAGGAGTTCTAAAGAGATGGAGTAGATGTTGATGTTATTGATTGGTGAATCTAAGAACAAGGTTGAATTGAGTTGAGAAGAAGTGAAGGGTGATTTCCTAAAGGGTTGCTAAGCAAATCAAAGATGATATGATAATGGAGGCTAGATAGTGAATTAGTAAATGAAAAGATTAATAGAGATCTATACAAGAAAAGTGAGTTGTACTTAACAAATCAAACCCTAGTATTACTTTCTAACCATTGTAAACAATTTTTGAAATCCTTTAATCAAGGTTGACCTAAAACTCATAGTAACTTAATAGTCATACGTAAATCCTCTAACTGGGTGAGATTCTAAAGGAATTTTCTAAAATCCTCTAATAAGGCCACTCCTAATAGGGTGATTAAATCCTTTAACAAGGTCACATTTAATAGTGTGTTTCGTAACCTTTAACAGAGTTAGCTCCTAACAGAGCTCACTTTAGAAGAGTGAAAATTAGTGACATGTTGCTAGTGGTTTTTCCCAAATTGGGTTTCAACATTAAATCCTAGTGTCAAACTTTTTTGGATGTTATTATGTTTTTTTATTGATTCATGTTTATATTCTACAAGTCTATTATATTTAGAACCATCGACATCTAGTTAATGTTGCTCATAGTTTATAGTAGAGACCGAGAAATGGAATGGTAAGATTTAAAGTTATTATTCATTTCTTTAATTTCTACATCTAGACCTCAAATAAATGATTCACCCCCTCCCCCCTCAGTTATTCTAAATATTTGAACAATTGGTATCAAAGCATTGGTGCTTGAAAAGAAAAGTTTGAAGGTACTCAAAGCTAAAGATCATAGCATACAAAAGGGAGGTAACAAAGTTGAACAAAGAAAATATTCCTGCATGGAAAATGTTGATGAGGCTACATATTGCTCATATTGGTGATTCTAAATTAAAATTTATGGATAATACATATGTGAATATTATAACAGTCCCTTTGACTACTCAACAATTGAAAAACGAGCAAGAACACAACTAGTCAATGTTGGAGATTGCTTTAGCCCTAAGCTATGCTGAGTTTGATGGCATAAAAAAGGTATAATAATTCTAAAGAAATGTGGGATAAACTAAAGACCATCTATGGAGGAGATTATAATGTCTTAAGAGCCAAATTAGAAAGTTTGAGAGGAAAGTTTGATGAAATGAGAATGATCGAAGGTGAGAACATAGTCCAGTACTATACAAGAATCAAAGAGGTTGTCAATGCTATTTGAGGTGTTAATAGAAATATTGAGGATGAAACAATAATAAGTAAGGTATTGAGAAATATACTTCCTATATATGTAATTAGGGTTTCTGCAATACAAGAATTGAGATGTACATCAAATAATGACCTAACTCTAGAAGGTGTAATTGGTAGGCTTACTACTTCTGAGATGTCTAACTATGAGAATTACACTCCCACTATGGTTGAATCTAGTTTTAAATCATAATTGGTTCTTAGCAAGAAATAAAAACGTAAACATGTGAAAAGTGATAGTGATACTTCTGATGATGAATGTGATGAACTTGAGACACTAATTTCTAGGAGATTTGGAAGAGGCAAAGGAAAAATACAAAGGTAAACTTCTGATAATGTATTTTTCATGAAACAAATTTGGTCATATTTCTATAAGGTTTCTTGAAAAGAAGGCACAAATGAAAGAAAGGAAATAAAGTACAAAGGAAGAAGAGATGACATAGATTTCAAGAAGAATAAGGAATACAAGGAGAAAAGTAAGAAATCCTACTATACTACTAAAGAAGAAACAAAAACTAAATCTAAAAGTAATGATGAAGAAGTTTTCTATGTTGCCATGAAAGAAGATTCTAGTGAAGATGAGAAAACTACATTAATTTCTTATGTGAATAAAAGTGATAGATAGATAATTGATAGTGGTTCTTCAAATTATATGATTGGTGATAAAAGGAAATATGAGGATATTGGGCCATACAAGGGTAGATGTGTTAGATTTGGTAATGATGTTGCATGTCTTGTGAAGGGTAAAGGATCAATAGAACTATCTGATAAGATCAAATAGGTTGAAGGACTTAACTATAATCTGTTAAGTGTTCCACAGTTAAACAAATCAGGGTACAAATTTGAATTCCATCATAGAAAGGCCAAAATATTTGATGTTCATGGTAAACTAATTGGAAGTGGTGTTCAAACAAGAGGCAAGTTGTTCTATCTAGATTTATCTGATGAGACATGTCTGTTTGCACAACATGAAGATATTTGGTTATGGAACAAGAGGTTATCTCATGTAAAATTTGAAAATTTGGCTAGCATTAGTAAAATGATAAAAGTAAGAGGTTTTCTATAACTAAATAAACCTAAAAATGCAATGTGTAAACAATGTCAATTGGGAAAAATGACAAAGTCTAGTTTCAAGAGAAAAAATAGTCATCAAATAATATTTTGGAATTGGTTCATACTGACTTATGTGGACCTATTGGTGTTCAAATATATTATGGACACACATATTTCATTTTATTTGATGATGATTGTGATGTTTCTTAAAGAAAAATCTAATGTTTTTTAGTTATTTAAGTGGTGTTTGGCTAGAGTTGAAAATGTTGAAAAAAGATTTATACAAGTATGACAATGTATTTCAATCATTATTTGGTCACTGACATCAAACCTGTTACTTGTTGGTAAGACAATGACTTAGGTGATTTTGAATACTATCATTTTTTTGATTGATGAAGAGGATTTGATCAAAAATATAATAAAAGCACCTATATAAAAGGTTGAGTTATGGTATGAAAAAGGAGCACAAAGATCACTCAAGATAGTGATGTTATAGTGCATTGATTATCTACTTAAGATTAAAAAGGTTGGATACACCTAAGTCTAGAAGAACAAGTAAGAAGAATTGAGTCTGCCAAGATTGACCAAGTGGATAGTAGGTACCAAGAAAATTTAGTGCCAGCTGAGCAGAAAATCAGTTGGAGCCAATCAAAGTCAAATTTTAGTGTATGACAAGTGATATAGTGTAAGTCGAGTAAAGTTTAGTTAATGCCAAGCACCAATAAACTTTAGATTTTTCTGAGTGATCTAGTTGATGATGAGTCAAAGAACAGTATGGAAGCCCAATGACAACATATTGATGTCAAGTGCAAATATTTATGTTAAATCATGGATTTGATGAATCTAAGCCAACTGTTTTGTTTTCTTGAATTTTATGAAGCATGTGGAAGATAACTACGATGAATTGGTGGCACAAAATTCATGGTAAACTATTTTGAGAAAAATTCAAAGAGGGTTGATGAAGAAGTCTCTAGAAGGGACTAAAATGAAAAGATGGGTAGATTCATTGAATCCTAACTAAACCTACCTAACCCTAAAATGGACAATAGAGGATGAATTGCAAAAGATCTTAATTTTCTATTTATAGACATAGATGGTTAGAAGCAAGGTTGATCAATGTTGGAGAACCTAAGTATGACAAGAGGTCTAAGGTATTACTTCATTCAAAGACCGAGTAGAAGAGACTATTATTGGAAAAAAAATCAAGAATGTTTAATGGTATGGATGCTTGAAGGGTGAAAAATCTATTAGAGTTGAAGTGTGTAAAAGCCAAGAAGAATGGATGACTGAAATAGAGATCTATAATCTACAAGTGAGTTATAAGTTAGTATCAGATCAAGTGTTATTGTTACCTTCTAATCATTACACTAGTCTAGGGTAAATCCTTTGGATTAAGGTTGACCTAATAATCATTTGTAAATCCTTTAATTTGGTGACATTTCAATTGAATGATCTAAAATCCTCTAACAATGCTCACTCTTGATAGGGTGACTGAAATCCTCTAACCAGGTCACATTTAATAGTGTGCATTGTAACCTTTCATAGGTTGGCATTTCATAGGGCATCACTTTAGAAGAGTGAGAATGAGTAGCATGGTGTTAGTGGTTTTTCCCAAATTGGGTTTCCATGTAAAATAATTGTGTCAAATGTGTTATTGAATCTATTATGCTTCATGCTTACATTTTTGCAAAGTTGATTTGACAGTAACCTACAAGTTTAAGTGAATTTATGATCTAATGGATGCATGCATGTTGAATATGTTTCATAGATATGGGTTCACTAAGATGTGAAAAGTTTTATTTGTACATCTAGACCTTGGATAATTGATTCAACCCCCCTCTCAATTATTCTAAATAATTGTAACAATTGGTATCAGAGTCATCTACTTAAGAGGACTAATTTGAACATACTAGAAGAAAAAGATCAAGATATCAAAAAGAGAGGTACCCAAGCTTAATAGAGATGACTTTCCTAAATGGAAAATTCTGATGAAGCTACACCTAGGAGGTCTTGGAGATCATGCACAATCTATCATTTCTATTGAGCATGTTTATCCTATTAGAGCCCTAAATTGTGAAGATCTAAAAAAGAAGAAAGAACACAATTAGGCAATATTGGAGTTTGCCTCTATCCTAAGTAATGTCAAGTTTGATGATATCAAGGGTTGTGATAGTTGAAAGAAAATGTGGGATGCTCTTCATAGCATCTATGGAGGTGATGTAAATGTTTTAAGAGAAAAATATAAATTTCTTAGAGATAAGTTTGATGATATGGGAATGCAAGAAGGTGAGAATGTTGCTTAATATTGCTCGAGGGTAAAAGATGTTGTTAATGCTATAAGAGGATCTATTGGTAAGATAGATGATGAGACTTTATTAAGATTTTTTTTGAGAAAATTGGTGCCCATCTATGTATGCTATTAGAGTTTCTACAATACAAGAATTGAGATGCATCCCAGGTTCTAATCTAACTCTTGAAGGTCTAGTAGGTAGGCTTGCTAATTTTGAGCTATCTAATTTTGTCAATTTCAAATATGATAATATTAAATCTGCTTTAAAAGTTAAGCTATCATTAAATGAACCTAATGAGAAGAAGAAGAATAAAGTAAAATATGTTTCTAGTGATAGTGATACAAATGAGGAGGATGTAGAATAACTTGAAGCACTACTAGAAGGAGATTTCACATAGGTAAAAGAAAATTCAAAGGTAAGTTACCTATCATGTATTTTAATTGCAATGAGGTTGGTCATATTGTTGCTAGATGTCCAAATAAGAAGAACTACAAAGGTGAAGAAAAATACAAGAATAGAATAGATGAAGACAACATATATTAAAAAGACAAAGGCAAGAAGCATTTATAAATTGTAGAAGAGGAAAAAAAAGATGGATCTAACCATCATGATGATGAAGTGGTGCACGTTGCAATGAAAGATGATTCTAATGAGGATGAGGCAGCTACGCCAGTGTCTTGTGTAAACAAGATTGATAGATGGATCATTGACAATGGGTGTTCACATCACATGACTAGAGATAAAAGTAAGTTCATTACCTTGAATTATTATGATAGAAATAGTTAAGTTTTGGTAATGATGCACCATGTCTAATAAAAGGAAAAATTCTATCAAACTCATAGAAAATATTCTATGTGACAGTGCTTATTATGTTGAAGGACTTAATTATAAATTTTTGAGTGCTTCACAACCAAAAAGTTCAGGTTACAAGGTTGAGTTTGAGAACAATATTGCTAAGATATATGATAATGATAAAAAACTAATGGGAAAAGGTGATCAAATTAGAAGTAATCTATTCTATCTTGACATGGATGATGCTACTAGTCTAGTTGTAGAATTTGATGATCTGTGTTTATGGAACAAGATGTTATGTCATGTTAATTTTGATAACTTGGTTAGTATCAGTAACTTGAGAAGAGTTAAGGTTTTCTTAAGTTGAAGAAACCTAACAATATAATTTTCAAACAATGTTAGTTAGGAAAAATGACAAAGTCTAGTTTTAAGAGTAAGACTCATACCTGTGAAGGAATTTTGGAAATCATTCATACTAACTCTTGTGGACCAATTGATGTGCAAATATACAAAGCTGATAAGTACATTATGATTTTTTTAATGATTATTCTAGGGCGATGATAGTTATGTTTTTGAAACAAAAATTTGATGCTTTCCAAATGTTTAAGTGGTACTTAGTAAGAGTTGAGAAGGAAACATGTAAAAGTCTGAGATCTTTGAGATTTGACAGAGGAGGAGAATTCACATCAAATGAGTTTGAGATGTTTTCTAATGATAAAGGAATCAAAAGATAGACATCTGCCCCTGGAACCCCTCTACAAAATAGAATTGCTAAAAGGAGGAACAAATATGTAATGGATTGTGCTGGGACACTCATGATGGAGAAAAATGTTGCTTTGAAATACTAGAGAGAGGTTGTAAGTATAATTTTCTATACCTTGAACCATGCGCAAGTCAAGAAAGGTACTCATGGTATGGATACTTACCCAATGTAAAATATTTTAAGGTATTTGGAAGAAAGTGCTACATTCTTAAATATTTTAGGAATGGTAAATTAGATGCTAAAAGTAAAGAAGTTATATCCCTTGGCTATTCCACAAGAAGTAAATCTTAAAAGTGTTTAAATACTAACACTAACAAAGTTGTGGAAAGTGCAAATGTGAAATTTGATGAATATACAGAAGTACATGATGCTGAACCTATGAAGAAACCAAAGGAATACAAATAATTTGTATACTTTTATGAAGGTATGCCTACTAATGAAGATGGTGTAAATCAAGTTGCAAATCAACAAGTTTCAGTGACTACCAAGTCACATACTATGAATGTCAAGTTGCATTAAGGAATCGAGCTACAATCAAGTGCCAAATTATAGGATGAAGGTGAGGTACATTCTAATTCTATGATCAGTGTACATGAAAGAAATGTTGAATTGCCTAATAGAGAAGTACATAGTGATTCAAAAGTTGAGATACCAAATGAGGAAAATATAGCAGAACCAAGATTGTCAAAGTATGTCAAAAGACATCACCCTGCTGCACAAATTATTGGGGCTATTTAGAAGAAAGTGCTACATTCTTATAGATTTTAGGAAGGGTAAATTAGATGCTAAAAGTGAAGAAGGTATATTCCTTTTCCATTCCACAAGAAGTAAATCTTATAAGTGTTTAAATACTAACACTAACAAAGTTGTGGAAAGTGTAAATGTGAAATTTGATTAATATACAGAAGTACATGGGCTGAACCTATGAAGGAACTAGAGGAATACAAATAATTTGTATAATTTTATGAAGGTATGCCTATTGATAAATATGATGTAAATCAAGTTGCAAATTAACAACAAGTTTCATTGACTACTAAGTCACATACTATGAATGTCAAGTTGCATTAAGCAACCAAGCTACAATCAGGTGTCGAGTTATAGAATGAAGGTGAGGAACATTCTGATTCTATGATTAGTGTACATGAAAGAGATATTGAATTACCTAATAGAGAAGTACATAGTGATTCAAAATTTGAGAGACCAAATGAGGAAAATAGAGCAGAATGAAGATTGTCAAAGTATTTCAAAAGACATCACCCTAATACACAAATTATTGGTGTTATTTGGAAGAAAGTGCTACATTCTTAAAGATTTTAGGAATGGTAAATTAGATGCTAAAAGTGAGGAAGGTATATTCCTTGGCTATTCCACAAGAAGTAAATCTTATAAGTGTTTAAATACTAACACTAACAAAGTTGTGGAAAGTGCAAATGTGAAATTTGATGATTATATAGAAGTACATGAGGCTAAACCTATGAAGAAACCAGAGGAATACAAATAATTTGTATAATTTTATGAAGGTATGCATGTTGATGAAGATGATGTAAATCAAGTTGTAAATCAACAACAAGTTTCAGTGATTGCCAAGTCACATACTATGAATGTCAAGTTGCATTAAGGAATTGAGCTAAAATTAGGTGTCAAGTTACAGAATGGAGGTGAGGTACATTCTGATTCTATGATTAGTGTACATGAAAGAGATGTTGAATTACCTAATAGAGAAGTACATAGTTATTCAAAAGTTGAGAGACCAAATGAGGAAAATAGAGCAGAACCAAGATTGTCAAAGTATGTCAAAAGACATCACCTTGTTGCACAAATTATTGGAGCTAAAAATGTAAAACCAATGAAAAGGAATAGGTTGATAAATGATACATGTTTTCTTAGCATGCATGGGCCTAAAATGGTGAAAGATTCCTTAGAATATGTGGACTGGAGTAATGCCATTAAAGAAGAGATTAAACAGATTGAAAAGAATAAGACATGGACTTTAGTTCCTAGACCATAAGATAGAAATGTGATTGGCACCAAGTGGGAATAAATAAACAAGTTAGATAAAAATGGTGAAGTCACAAGGAATAAGGCAAGATTAGTTTGCATGGGGTATGCACAAGAAGAAGGGATAGACTATGGAGATACATTTTCTTTTTTTGCAAGATTGGAAGAAGTAAGAACTCTACTTGCTTACTCTACATACAAAGGTTTCACAACTTATCAAACACATGTTAAATTTGCATTTGTAAATGGAATATTTGAAGAAGAGGTGTATATAGAACACCCAGAAGGATTTTTTGATGCTAACAACAAAAATATGGTATATAGACTACACAAAGCTTTATATGGTTTAAAACAAGAACCAAGAGCACGTTATGAAAGGCTTCACAATTATCTTGTAAAAATTGGATTTGAGAGGACTGATGATAATAGCAATTTGTACTTGAAGACAGAGAAAGGAAAATGTATTTTACTATTTCAAATTTTTGTTGATGATATCATAGTTGGAGGTCAAGATACTTTGTGTAAAGCTTTTGAAAATGAAATGAAGAAATAAGTTGAGATGTCTATGTTTGGAGAGATCAAGATCTTTGTGGGTTTGCAAATACATGAGATGAAGTATGGTATATACATCACTTAGTCAAAATAGAAGTATGGTATATACATCACTTAGTCAAAATATGTAAATGAGATACTAAAAAATTTTGGATTGGAAGATTCCAAGTTAGTAAGTATAGCTATGGTGAAAAGGCATAAATTGCCAAAGAATGATGATTCAACTAAGCTGAATCAAACATTGTACAAGTTTATGATTAGAAATTGCAATATGTAGTGCATTACATACCTAATATTGCATTATCTTTTGGGATAGTTACAAGATTCTCTACTAATCCTAGGCATAATCATTTGATGGTTGTAGTACCTCTCATGTTTATAGTATAAACCTTATTAGATTTTGATTCAAGAGATACTTGTACTCTTATTATTTGTACTTTGAGATGACCTAAGGGTCAGATGTTATACTTTGATTTCAGTACCATAGATGTTATACTACTATGTTGTTTAGTTTATCATATCTGCATGTTGATGCTATTTTGAGATGATAGTAGCTAGATGATGATATCTAGTTATCTAGTATTTTGGACATATCGTTGATTATGTTATGTGATGGATTTTATGCTATGGTGATTTACTTCATTCTTGTTTCATTATTCTTTGTGTGAGCGTGAGTGATATAAATGGATTATTTAGGTATAATTGAATAAATGGTTAAATTAGGAATTTAATGTATTTATTGCTTCAGCCATGATATTATATGCAATTATATTTGATCATGTGTTTTATTTTGCAAGATTTATATCTGTGGTAGTGGCACCTGGAGATAGTGATTCAGTTATTCATATTTTACCAATGTCATCCATGTATGGTCAACTTATCCTTATTTAATTGTTTGATTAAACCTTTTTGTGATTATTAAATCCAAACTCATTTGTATTATGTGACTAGACCAGTGAACATGTTTGTGTACTTAGAGGTTCACATTGCCGCAAAAGTTGTTAAGGAAATTTATGTTATTTTGGGTTTTCAGGCTTTAATTTTTATTGAATTTAATTTATGTCAGCCTTTCCATAGATGAATTCCTATTTCTTGGAATAGCTTGTATTCATTTGAGTCAATTCAGAGTTTAGCTAGTCTAACTAGCTATTTGTCCTAATTGATTATTCACTCGAAAAGTGAATAAGTATGGAATGAGGAATTTAATTCCTCACTTTTCACTTTTGCAATTTAGGAATTTGACAGCTTTTTCTAAAATCCTTTTTTGAAGGATTGGTTTTCTATTCATTGTGAGAGCTATAGGCATGGGATCTTTGGGAGGATGGACTTGTTGGATCTAGCTCAGGGAGACCTTGCTTTGTCATCATTTTTTGTTGTATCAATAGGTTATTTATTTCACCTAGTTGTTTTCCATTTTAGCCCCTTTGCCTATCAAGTAGGCCTTTCCAATTTTCTTGTTTCAACTTAGATTTTGCATCTATTTTTGGTAGCTATTGGTCCAGAGGTTGAGAACTAGTGTTCCCCTCTATTTCTATTTGTTGGTTCTACCTAGTTAGTTGGGTATGAACATTTTCCCAATTTTTGGGATGAGGGTTTGGGGTTTCACACTGTTATGCTAGCCATTTTTTTCATATGATATCCAAACCCAAATTGTATTAGATTTTTGAGGCTTTTTTTCCCTAAGACCATTTTCCCTAAGACCAAATGGGTTTTAATTTTGAATTTTTTCAATTTTTGGAGTTCTTACCTCGTTTTGTGTGTCACATAGTTTTCTCAGGTCTTCTTCACATGTTTTGATCATGGACTTGGATCATCTATAGGATATCAATCAAATCACTATTTAACTTTTTATGTTGCATTGGGATGTGTGCCTCATCTATCCTCCCAAGTTGTTATTCAGTTGAGTGTGATTTTTGCTTCTGTTCTCATCTAGCCCTTGTATTTGATCTTTGTGATAGTGGTGCACCACACATGAGCACATATGCATGTAATTGTTGGGTGACTTCTAAGGCTTGATCTCTCGTTTGTATTTTGGTGGAACTATGTTCATTTGGGGTTGGGTTGGGAATATGCATAACTATTGGCACTCATCGTGTGATGAGTATGGGTATGTAGGGTAAGGTCAGTAGAGGGGCTTCTAACACATCCACAGTGTCCTAGCCTAGGTTGGAATTAGGAAGTTTCTAATTAAGTGATAACTAAAGAAAAATTGTTTGAGAATTAAACAAGATAAAATTGCTAAAGTAAGCCTCCTAAGGGTGGTGCTGAGTGGAATGGTCAGCGATACATAGTCTATGCAATTAAGCTGTAGATGAAGCATGTTAGCCTCCTGAAGGAATACTAAGGGGAATAGTTTGTTAGCATGTTACCAACACTCCACCAAGAGGTCCTACATAGTTACCCATAGAGTGTCTGACTAGGGCCTATAGTATTTGTATTGTTGCATGGTCTTGGTTGTAGTCATTATTATTGTCTAGCATGAGTGATGGCCATGGATGTTTTCTTTAGTGTGTTTGTGGTTGGATAATTATCTCCATTAGCATGGTGGTAGTGGACCTACAGGTTCCATGTGGTTGGGAGGTGTAGCTACCTCCACCACTGCTAGGGACCAGTGCACATAGATGGTTCTTTAATCCAATATGACTATTGCTTGTGTTTCTCTTGGTACTTCAGGTTCCAAAGTATGTTATCTTGTGATTTGTGCTTTCATTGGAATTTTTGGATATCATGTTAGATGATGATAGTTTAATTGATGTGTTCCCATATTATGATGTTTAACATATGTTATATGGTGAGTTTGATTTGTAGGATTATCTTATGCTTTACTTTTAACATGTTAGATTTCCTTATTCTTATGTTGTATTATATTTTAGTAGTGACATCCTCATAAGATAGCTCTGATAATTTGGTTGGTAGTTTGGGATGTTACGTGTAGGGAATGGATAGGACCTTTGAGGTTTCATGATGTTATTATAGATAGGAGGAACTGCGTACTTAGTTTGGTTGTTTTAGTTCATCGTGATGTTGTTTTAATACATTGTGATGTTGCTTTTAGTTCTTTTCTTTCACTATTATGTTAGATGGTTACATACAGTTATGTCTAGTAGTTATTTTTTTGAGTGTCTACACCTTGATTGTGGATCTGATACTCCCTAGTGTGGAGGTTTGATTTCCTATTTTATCCCTTGTTTTATCCTTAGAGTATTTCTTTCTCTTCCTAGGTGACCATGCATCAGCATTGGGAAATGTTTAAAGTATCACACGCCCAAAGAAGAAGAATTGTGTGATACTAGAAAGTATCATTCACCCATTAAAACTCTATCGTGCAAACTTTAATGTATCGTACTCTCTTTAGAGAAAATTTGTATGATACTTGTGAAGTATCGCAAACCTTCTTGAGAAGTGTCGCCCAAACCCTAAATGTATGACACTCCTTCATTAGAAAGGTCATATGATACTGGAAAATATCACACACTATTGAATTAAAGTATCACTTGGGTTTAGGAAAAACCTATCTAGGTGGATAGTGGGCACTTTTCAATTTGACCAAAAGTTTTTCTAAGGTGTTCTAGATACCCTTTGTAGTGATCTTGGATACCTTGCAATTGCATTTCAAATTTAGTATGTTTTTAGATTTGTAATTGATTACATCCTTCTATGGTTAGTCATTTTAGTTAGTAGTGGCATTTGGAGATCTATTTATGTTCGGATCTTTTTTTAGTCTTCCATTGTGATCTTTGTGATCCCTGTATGTTGTATGTCATGTGCATCCATGATTTTTTTTTCAAAAAAAATTATCTTGGCTTATATTTATCGTTGTTCTAAGGATCTCTAGGTGGGACATTACAATAGTTGTTAAGAGAATAATGAGATATCTAAAAGATACGGAAGACTATGTTCTTTACTACAAGAAAAATGAAAAGTTTAAGTTGAGAGCCTACACTAATGTTGATTGGTCTGGAAATATTGATGACACAAAGATAATTAGTGGAGGAGAATTTTTCTTAGGAAAATGGCTAGTTACATGGACTAGCAAGAAATAAAACTACATATCTCAATCTACTATTGAAGCTGAATATGTTGCTATTGCAGTAAATTGTACAAACATTGTATGGATCAAACAACTAGTCGAAGGTATGAAGGAGAAAATCATTGAACCTATGATACTTTTTTATGATAATAAAAGTGTTATAAATATATCAAAAAACCCTATGATGCGTACAAAAACTAAACACATTGCAATCGAGTATCATTACTTGAGAGGGTTAGTTCAAGACAAAGAGGTCAAGATGGAATATGTGAATACTAAAGAGAAAATAGATGATATCTTCACAAAAGCATTAGCTAAGGATCCTCATGAGTATCTAAGAGGTAAACAAGGGTGATACCCCTATCCAAGGCTATATAACAAGCATGAGAAGTGCCTTGGATCAACTAAGATTATTGACATATGTGGGTATATGCACTGAGTTGTGGTCCCAAAAAGGTGACAACTCTTTTTTTTTTCTATTTTCAATAGCGCATATGCACTTTAAAAAAAGTGAATTTTTATAGATGGGTTGCATACCCACAACCCATCATTTTCATCTCTATTTTTTCACATTCCTACACAAGCAGCATGTACATGGGTTTCAGAAACAAAGGTTTTTGCCATCCCGATTCCCAATATGCCTCCTCGCCAAAAAAATCCAAGATCACAAGCACACCCACACCAATGTCATAAGTGATCTTACGTTCATTTTGCATTGTTTGATATGTTTTTCATATTGTTTTGTAGGTTTTTTTATATTGTTTTGAAGGGTTTTTATAATTTTTATTTAAATTTATTTATGTATTTGGATTTCAATTGATTTTTTATCAGGGAATGTCCATAATCAACCAAAAAATCCACAAGAACCTCAAAATCCTCAAAACCAAAACCCTCCCCAAGAAGAACAACAAATTCCACAACCCAAACCAATTGCAAGACCTCCACCAGGCACACAAGAAAATATAATAAATGAAATAGAGAGAGGAAAAACTAAATTAGAAGGACTTATTGCTCAGTTGAAAGAATCTGGACAAACCAATGCATGCTCAATTGGCATCATCCCTCAAATCCATTAAGACCTAGATAGCCTCAGTTAGTGATCAGTTAGATATTTGGCAGGTTAAGAGGGATGAACAAAAAAGATTTTATGCAAATAAATTGTCATATGAAGATGTTAAAAAAAAAAGAAATACCAAAAGGTAGAATATGTGCATTATTTAGAAAACCCGGTGAGCAAAATACTATTAGAGAGGGTAGTAAATGGTTCCCCATCCATTGGTGCATACATGATGCTATTAGAAATAATTATTGGGATAGATGGTGGATGGTTTTTGATGCCCCTCATTGCAAGAATCACGAGGTCCCCATGTATTTTTTGAAGAAATTATATTGTGAGTTTGTCCTTGGGGAGATCCCTAATTATTTTGATATATTAGACTCCCATGGTAGAGGTGGGGGGTCATCATTTGAGAGGTTGGGAGCACATCGTGACCCTAATGTAGTTAGGGCACCTATGGTCAAGCCACAACATGAGCATGTGACTATTCCTTCACTTGTGAAGGAAAATGTAGAGGCCAGCACTCTATGGACCATTAATGCTTTTACACAGACCCTCATCCATTCCATGAGTCCATTAGTTGAGGGGGAGCTTTCTATGCATCGTGGTCACATGTGCACTTCTTGCAGATCCCTATGCACATTTGGCACTCACGCTAGAGATGGTGCGGATGATGGGCTCGTCACTTTTCAGTTCCTAAATGACACATTTGGCATTAACACACAGGTAAATTACAATTATAATTTACTAATTTGATCACATTTCATATGTATAGTGAATGATTAATTAATTAGCATTTATTGACATTGTTCAAAATTCAGGGTCAAAGTGTTTTCGAGCCTACCAGCGATCCTCTGAGCCCATTTTGTGTCCCCTCCATGAGTCCAGAGGTATGTATCAATTTAATCATTTTAATTAATACATATATTTATTAAGTAATCATATTAAGGATTGACAAAAAAAATTATGCATGTGCATCAATTCTCTACAGGACCCTCAACCTTTACTACGAACTTGGAGCATAGACATCCAGGTACATTTGTTTCATGTTAATTTAATTCATTTGATTATATTTGTTTCATGCTTCATGTTACATGTAATGTGTATTGTAAGACATGCATCTCATGATGTCAGACACCCCTCCTCATCTCCGACAGTCTGTTGATCATGGAGTGGCCATAGTTATGGCTAGCTCATAGCCATTGACTGAGGTATGAAAGAATTTTCTTTGTTTTAGTTGTTGTTTATAATAGTTAGTCTCAAAATTTCTAATTTTATTTATAAGTGATTATATTTATTGAATTGTTGTAGGGTCTCATCACACTTGATCATCCACGAGCCTTCGAGGTGGACTTACAGAGTGACTATTTGATGGAGGTAAGAAAATAATTGATTTTGTGTGTACATATATTTGATTTCAATGTATAATAAATATTGGTTCATATCTAGTTTTTTTATATCAGCTCAAGTTAGAGAAGAGCCTCAACAAGAGGATGAGCAAGTTGATCTAGACATGTATATATATAAGCATCAATGGACATATTCAATACACATTTGATGTATATGACATTTTATATTTCATGTATGACATTTCTTTGATGTATGATATTATTCGACTTATGACATTATTGGTTAATATATGATATGTTTGTTCATATACGACATTATTGGCTATCATAATATATTATGTGTTTGTTAATGTATATGACATTATTGGTTATCATTTTATATTATATGTTTGTTCATGTATGACATTAAATTAGATATGTTCGTGTATGACATTAAATTAGATATGTGCATGTATGACATTAAATTAGATATGTTTATGTATGACATTAAATTCAATACCTAATATGTTCAAAACTTTGATAGAATATTGATTAACAATAAACTTTATCACTGTTTAAGCATAAGTTAATCATTTGCAATATTTCATCATCATATGATTTATGATCTTGTTCATGTTTTAAAGTTTTCCTTCTCTACCATTTGTTTATTAAGTTTAATTCAATACCTAATTAGTTTGAATTTTTGATACAATGTTGATTGGCAATCAACTTTATCAATCAAGATCGATTAGGACCTCCTAGCAATAAAATTTGTCAAGCAATATTCGTGGACCTCTTGGAAATTGGTCACCTAAATGAGAACCTTGAGATTTATTAGGAACTCCATGAAAGAAATCAGTAGCTTGAGAAGCTCTCCATTTGTTAGCTAAATTAAAACCTTGGATTGTAGACAGCTCGCCTTCATTGTACAAACCAATTTTATAGATATATAATCAAATAAATAGTGTATTCATCTAAGCATAGAAATATTGTTACATAAGAAGAAGATCAAGTTTTACAATTGCTAATAATCATTAATGTATGCACATACACTTAAACCTAAAAAGGATCACCTAAAGAAGACAAATTAAGTATGAAGTCGATACAAAATCAATAAGAGAGTTCTAGCATGATATCTTCAATATTTTTTGAATTAGAGAAAACTAAGTATTAATATGATGATCTCTATGAATCTATATCACCATCTAGATGTCTCTCTGTGTCTCCCTAACTCTCTCTATTTTATCTCACATTCATCCTCTTCTTATATCTCTATTGATCATTTATCACTATCTTTTTATTTCCTTTAATCTTAATGTCTATCTACACCTTCTTTTGTTTCCCTCTATCTCTATGCATCTTCTCCATGTTCAAAAAGCATTGAAGTTATAGGGATAATGTTAAGAAACATGCTTATGTAACAAAGAGAGGTGAGAAGGCAAAAATAAGGGCGTACTATAAGTTGGAAGTTGAGGATGATTTAATAGTTGATAAGTGGGCATTTTATTATGATGATCCTAATGTTCAGCACGTTTGCATGGAGGTTGTCCAAGGTAGAGCTCATTGCAATCTTATGCTATATGACAATCCATATGCAGATGTTATTTTGAATAAGTCTATTTTTGTCCCTTGATTGCAATCTTGGCTCCATGATGTTTTGATTTGGGAGGTGGTTAGATGGAACTATGAATATCTTTAAGTAATAAATTGTATTGATTTTGATTTAATTTATTATTAAGATTTTAATGGATACAACTTTGTTGTAAATATTTCTTCATTATAGGCTTAGTTATACCATTTTTACAATATGAATCTTCATGGTCACTTGTGGCTCTTCTCGAGTACTTATTTTTATAATCTTTATAAATAATAAATAATTTACTTATAATAGAGTTTTAGTCTTTTATGAAAATCGGAAGATTTTCCATTTAAAATTTTGTCTTACATTCAGTAAAATTGATATTTGTTGGATGCTTAAAGAGATTTCAACTTCATCAATAGATCAATGGCCTATTGACAATTATCTTTGTTTGAAATTACTCTATCCAACAAAATTAGATCAAAAGTTCTCTAAAAATTTATGTTAAAAATAAGATTAAAATTTGATCACAAGTGGTCACAAAGTTTGTGTAGAAGAAAAATCATTGTTACAAAAAGAATATAGAAAAGAAAAAAAAACACAATTAGCTTGTTGAGCTTCAATACATAACCACCATTCCTTATCATTAATTTAAAAATGTCAGAGATAGTAGAGAAAAGATAGATTATTTGCAAAAAAAGTAATTTTAAAAATCATAAATGTAACATAATCACTAATAGTTTTATGTGTTTTCATAAATTAATGATTGTAACATAATCACCAGTTTATTGGAATGTGTTGTTATTATTCTATAGTAACTAGATTAAGGTAAAAATAAAAGTTTAATAAATAGCTGTGATGTATAGGAAAGAGAGATATCTCACATGAGAGGGGGACGAATCTAAGATGACACATAAGATACTTGTAAGAGGGAGCTATACTTGTTAACAAATTTACAATGCATGTTATGGAAAATCATAGACCATCTTTAAAAGGAAATAAAAGAGTATGACAAGTGGAAGGAACATGTTTTTTTGTAGACTCGTATTCAAATTTGGGTGTCAATTTTCTAATGAAGGATTCAAGCACTACAATTTGGTAGTTTTGGCTCATGTTATCCTTGTATCTCATTCTCTCTTATTCCTCCCCTCTTTATATTTCTATTTTTTCCATATCTATGTAGCCATCTATCCTCTTTATCTCCCCCTCACTAATGCAAAGATGTTGAGCAAGAAGTGAGGTTTAAGCACTTTCTTCTTCCTAATCTACCAAACTAAACTTGTGGCCTTCCTAATATCTTACTCCTTTAGGATATCATTTTTGTGGCCTATCCAAAGTGATAGGGTCATTTTTGAACTCCTCCAAGGTGAGTACTTCTCCAATCAAGATCTTGCACCTTTTTGTTTTAGGGACACTAGCCCTATTCCAATCCAATAACTGTAACTCTTCACCAATGGCTTCACCAAACCCAAGTTTCTATTGTGACACCTTCCTTATGTTGAACTGATTGAGAATCAACTCTTGGTTTATCCCTCCAATTTTCATACAATACAAAATGTTGACTATCATAGAATTCCTTGTAGGTCTCCTACTCTAATTTTTTGGACTTAAATTCCTCTTAGGTTGAAATCTAACTATTCTATGGGTAGATTCAAACACCCTTTTGGAATTTATTTGACCATCTAGAGCTAACGGAGTAGATAGTTCGATCCCACGAGGAAAGGTGAGAGAGATTTGGAAGTTGGTAACTTTGTACTGGCCAACACTGTAAGTTTTAGCATCACTCAAGATGGCATCGTAAAATAAAAATGGAGTGTGATCTCAAAAAAGTGAGAGAGGTTATTGTAGGCCTCCACAACATGGTCCTATAGGAACTAGAATCACATACATACCTCACACAAGCTCTGAGATATGCCCCATCAAAGATCACAGCCCAATGGATTTAGTGAGCCTTAAGAACATTCTAGTTTAGCATGCCTGATAATGTTTGAGCGCTAAATGGGATAGGATGAGGTTGGGGATGGGGTTTCTCCAACCACTCGGAGCTAATGGAGCAGAAAATTTGATCCCATGATGAAAGGTGAGAGAGATTTGGCAATTGGCAACTTTGTACTAGCCAACACTGCAAGTTTCAGCATCACCCGAGATGACATTGTAAAATGAAAACAGAGTGTGATCTCCAAAAAGTGAGAGAGTTTATTGTAGGCCTCCACAACATGGTCATGTAGGAACTAGAATTGCATCCATACCTCACATGAGCTTCGAGATATGCCCCGTCAAAGATCACCACCCTATAGCATTTAATGACCCTTAGGGATGTTCCAGTTTGGCGTGCCCGAGAATTTTCAAGCACTGAAGAGGATAGGATGAGGTTGGGGATAGGGTTTACCTAGCCACCCAAAGCTAATAGAGAAGATAGTTCAATCCCACGATGAAAGGTGAGAGAGATTTGGTAGTTGGCAACTTTGTATTGGCTAACACTGCAAGTTTCAGCATCACCCGAGATGGCATCATAAAATGAAAATGGAGTGTGATCTCCAAAAAGTGAGAGAGGTTATTGTATGCCTCCACAACATGGTCCTATAGGAACTAGAATCGCATTCATACCTCACATGAGCTTCGAGATATGCCCCATCAAAGATCGCAGCCCTATAACATTTAGTGACCCTTAGGGATGTTCTAGTTCGGCATGCCCGAGAATTTTTGAGTGCTGAAGGGGATAGGATGAGGTTTGGGATAGGGTTTACTTAGCCACCTAGAGCTAACAAAGTAAACATTTTGATCCCATGATGAAAGGTGAGAGAGATTTGGTAGTTGGCAACTTTGTACTAGCCAATACTGCAAGTTTTAGCATCACCTGAGATGGCATCGTAAAATGAAAATAGAGTGTGATCTCCAAAAAGTGAGAGAGTTTATTGTAGGCCTCCACAACATGGTCTTGTAGGAACTAGAATTACATCCATACCTCACACGAGCTCCAAGATATGCCCCATCAAAGATCACAGCCCTATAGCATTTAGTGACCCTTTGGAACATTTCGATTTGGCATGCCCGAGAATGTTTGAGCATTGAAGGGGACAAGATGAGGTTGGAGATAGGGTTTACCCAACCACATAGAGCTAACAGAGTAGATAGTTTGATCCCATGAAAAAAGGTGAGAGAGATTTGGCAGTTGGCAACTTTGTATTGGCCAACACTACAAGTTTCAGCATCACCCGAGATGGCATCGTAAAATGAAAATGGAGTGTGATCTCCAAAAAGAGAGAGATGTTATCATAGGCCTCCACAACATGCTCTTGTAGGAACTAGAATTGCATCCATACCTCACACGAGCTCTGAGATATGCCCTGTCAAAGATTGCAGCCCTATAGCATTTAGTGACCCTTAGGGATGTTCTGGTTCGGCATGCCCATGAATGTTCAAACATTGAAGGGGATAGGATGAGGTTGGGGACAAGGTTTACTTAGCCACTTAGAGCTAACAGAGTAGACAGTTTGATCCCACAACGAAAGGTGAGAGAGATTTGGCAGTTGGTAACTTTGTACTAGCGAACACTGCAAGTTTTAGCATCACCCGAGATGGCATCGTAAAATGAAAATAGATTGTGATCTCCAAAAAGTGAGAGAGGTTATTTTAGGCCTCTACAACATGGTCCTATAGGAACTAGAATTATATCCATACCTCACACAAGCTCCAAGATATGCCCCATCAAAGATCGCAGCCCTATGGCATTTAGTGACCCTTAGGGATGTTCTGATTCGTCATGCCCGAGAATGTTCGAGTGCTAAAGGGGATAGGATGAGGTTGGGGATAAGGTTTACTCAGCCACTCAAAGCTAACAAAGTAGACAATTTAATCCCACAATGAAAGGTGACAGAGATTTGGTAGTTGGCAACTTTGTACTGGCCAACACTGCAAGTTTTAGCATGCAAACTTCTCTCTTTGCTCCTTCCACACACATATGAAGTTTAGGGTTTGTCCTCCTTAAGAAGACCTTAGTGAATTAGGGTTAGGTATGAATAAATGGCTGTGATTCATCCATTTTTCCTCTTAAACCTTCCCTTTACTTGATTGGATGCATGTCCTCCATAGGGATTCCAACTTAAGATTCATCCTTATCATCAAAATATCATAATTCAATATGTAAGTTAGCTAAAAAATGGTTAGTATTTGATGTCATTACAAACAACTATAAAAAACTATCTTCATCAAAATCTGAAGTCTTTGATGCTTGGCATATACTAATTTCTATACTACAAATTGACATATGAATGACTCAATGCACTACTTACTCAGCTTTTGTATCACTCAACATACACTTTTTGCTCAGCACTTGAGTGACTCGGTAATCACTATGGACTTAACATGCTCTATTTTATACATGTTATTCTTAGTATATACTACTTTTTTAGCATGAACTAAGTAAATGACTTAAGTGTGTAGATACTCACTTGTCAAAACCAATCTGAGATCAACATTGATGCATATCATCATCATCCTCCCACATAGCATTGTCAATAAAGAACTAGTCCCATTGGACCTTATACTGCAAAACATCTTCATCGCACACTTGAATAGAGTGCACCCATCCACAAGGAAAGTAGGTAGTACCTGCAGTATCCCTAGATCCTAAACCTACAAAGCCTACCAATCAAGAATATAAGATGTGGATATGTGTGGGATTATAGTGTGCCAAAAAGTCGCGATCTGAAAAATATGTAGTTCTGAAATGCCTCAAAGAATTTCAAAATCTATTCCAACCTTTTTCCCATGCATCCTAGTACCAAACGAAAAGATTAATACCTATATAAGGCCTATTATATCTTTGGATACAAACCCTACATCGTCAACTTTCAAAACATCCCAAAAATGTGTTTTTTGCCTTTTCTTGTGTATTTTTTAGTTCAATCATGTATCTGACTACTTTTTTCCACCCAAGTTTGATGAAACAAAAATGGTTTCATAAGATTATTCTTAGCTTTCCACAAAATTGATGTTTATTAGCTTATTATTTTATTAAGTAATTATTAGTTATTTTATAATGGAGTTACATATAAATTGTTGATTGACATATTGATTGAAAAAATTACTATAGCTTTCAAATGGTATAACATTTTTGAAATCCAAAAGATGCATCACATTCTATGCTTCTTCTACTATAAGGAAAAAAAGAGAAAAATTAAATTTTGTAGAGTTTTGAATTAGTTAAAGTGGTCAGACACAAGAGTTTTTTTATTCCCAAAATAGTATAGTAGAAAATTCATAATTAATTATTCCTTTAGAATAAAAATACCTAAAAATATGCATCACATCTAGGCATGAGTCTATTCTTATATTTATAATCTTATTAAAAAAATATTATCATTTGATTTTGATTAAGGTAGTCAGACATATGACTACTTCTTATTTTTGTCTTGAAATTTTGTACTATTTCATTAAAATTCAAATTTTTGAGTAGTCAATTTTTATTTTATTATTTTCAAATAAGGCCTAGTAGTTTAGAAAATAAATTCAAATTCCTAGAGATTCTTTTCTCTCACCTTTTTGATTCAAAGTTCATAACAAGTTGAAAATACATGTCAAGTTGACATAACCCTAATTTGTTGATTTTTTGTTTCTATTAAAGGGCATAGTTTAGTTGACCATGATCTTGCACATACCCATGTATCAACATGATATGGTACTGACAAAAAATATGAAATACATTATGGGTACAGGCTACAGCTGGTGGTAGAGAATGTCAATAAGCCACAAGACTTATGACCTCCAAAACATCAAACAGCCCAACATATCTCAATGCAAGCTTAAAAGACTTGCCGAAAGAGATTGAAATTTTATATAGATGCACACATAGGAACACCTTGTCCCATACCTAAAACTATCTAAAAGTATGCTTCATATCCACATAGCTCTTCTTCCTATCTATAGCTTCCTTCAAGAAAGCATGAATCATAACCATATTTTCTTCCATCTCTTTCAGTTGAGGAACAATCACAATTTGATCCTCCACTCTATCCCAACTTATAGGTGTGCAATATTTGCACCCATAAAGAAGATCAAAAGGTGCCATTCCAAGAGATGCATGATAAGAATTATTATATGCAAACTCAACCAAAGGAAGGTATTCCTCCCATTTATACCAATGACCTATGCAATACATATAGAGTAAATCCTCTAAAACTTGATTTACCCTCTTTGTCTGACCATTAGTCTATGGAAGATAAGTTGTGCTAAAATTTAATTGTGTCCCTAATTAAGCACTAAAGGTCTTCCAGAACCTTGATTCCATCCTCGTGTCCCTATCAAAATGATGATCTTAGGTATACCATGTAGCCTAAACACCTCTTGCACAAACTTCTTGGCCAAAACCAATGATCCATCCTTCAAAATCCTAGGTATAAATGCACAACCTTGGTCAACATATTGACCACAACTAATATAACATCATGTATCCACCTAGTCACAGGTAAACCTTGTATAAAATCCATGGAAATAACTTTCCATTTATATTTTGGTATATCATGAGGATACAATAATCATGTCAAATGAATATGCTTAGCCTTAATTTGTTGTCATTATAAACACTGGGCAACAAAACTGGTCACGTCACACTTTAGCCCTAACCAAAATTAAAGTGGCCTCATATAAGAAACCATCTTAGTCACTCTAGGGTGACACAAATAAGGAGTACTGTGCATTTCCTTCGTAACAATTTTCCTTAACCCTACATGGTTGGAAATATGCATATGTCCTTGATATCTCAGAAGGCCCTTTCTATCAAAACTATATTTGTCAAAATGGTGGTTAGATGGATTAGTGTGCAATGTTATCTTAATCATCTCATAATGGTCATCACCTATGAGCTTCTCTATAACATGCTCTCTCGGTCATGTTTTGGTAGTAGATATAGTAGAGATATGCCTTCTAGTAAGAAAATCAACTACCTTATTCTCTTCTCCCTTTATGTACTCAATATCAAAATCATACTAACTGAGGAATTCAAGCCAACACCTCTTTTTGGTATTCAAATTTATATATCTCAAACCCATTTGATCTATTTTTAGCTCAAAATACTTACTATTCAAATAGTGTCTCCACATCAGCAAGGCATTAACAATGGAAGCCAACTCAAGATCATGAGGTGCATAGTTAACCTCATGTTTCTTTAGCTTACAGGACTCATAAGCTACAACTCTACCTTCTTGCATTAAAACTCCACCTAAACCATCACTAGAAGCATTGACGATCACAATTAAATGCCCATTACTATCAAAAATCACTATAATAGGAGAGGAGGTGAGCTTCTATTTCAATAACTAAAAATCCATCTCGCAATTATTAATCCACACATATCTCTTTCCTTTCTATTGTAGTGAGGTAATAGGTACTAAATTATTTGAAAATCTACAAATTTCTAATAGTATCCTTCCAAACCCATGAAGCTCTAAATTTCACTCACATTTTCTGGAACTAACCATTTAAGAATAGTCCTAATCTTGGAAGGATCTACTAAAACTGCATCAGTGGTGATAATGTTTCCAAGATAGTGAATTTGTTTCTGATAAAAAGTGCACTTGGTTAGCTTTGCATACAACTTCCTATCATGAAGATGATGTAAACCAATGCACATGTGGTTTTTATGCTCCCCCATACTCTTTAAGTAAATCAAAATATCATCTATGAAAATCTCAACAAACTTATCCAAATAGTCTCAATATACATTGTTCATCAAGTTCATTAATGTTGCAGGTTCATTTGTAAGACCAAAGGGTAAGACTAAAAAATCATAATGTCCATACTATGTCTTGAAAGCAGTCTTAGCTATGTCATCATTCTTAGTTTGGAGTTGATGATATCCATATTGTAGGTCAATCTTGGAGAATACCTTGGTTCCCTTTATCTGATCAAAAATCTCATTTATTTGATGTAGGGGGTATCTATTTTTAATGGTTACCTTGTTCAACATCCTATAATCAATACATAGGTGCAAGGTACCATCCTTATTCTTTATGAAATTGATAGATGCTCCCCATGGTGACACACTTGGATGTATAAATACTTTTTTAAGCAATTCTTGCAACTATACCTTAAGCTCATACATCTCTATGGTGGTCACCCTACAAGGTGCCTTGAATTGAACCTTTGCACCGAGCTTGATATCTATAAAGAAATTATACTCTCTCTTAGGAGGTAGCTTGGGTAAATCCTTAGGAAAGATATCCTAGAACTCCTATAATATTGGGTAATCCTCTAGAGAAGGTATAGCATCTTCAAGATCCTTCACTTGTGCAACATAAAGTTGACATCCTTTCCTCTTAGCCTTCTTCAATTGCATAGCTGAAATATGCCTTAATAATATCGACCTCTTAACCTCATTCACCACTACTAGATTCACAAATTCATCCAAGCATTCTACTAACTTAACCTCATAATATACTATTCCCTTATACTCAATGAGCCAATTGATGCCAAGAATAACATCATGTGATGCAAGTGGAGCTATAGACAAATTGACTCACATGTGAAAAGTTGGAAGTTCTAACTCACTACATGATAGACATTTCTCTACTTGTCACTCTATCTAGTTTCCATACTCAACTAACCAAGGCTTAGCCATATAACCATCTCTAACTGGAAGTCTAGATACTATACTAGGATCAATAAAATATTTTGTAGCATTGGTATCAATCAAAATAGAAACTTCACAGTAGTAAAGCTTACTCATCAACTACAAAGGAGCTACCTGAAACTCTACTTGTCTATGGTCCATAGCTACATGAATTTGAATTTGTACTTTTAGACCATTTCTAAATGTTGAAGACATCTAGCCACATAGTGAGCACCCCTACATACAAAAAAACCATCATGAGGACTTGGTTGTGCTACTGATTTATCATTCATATTCTTGTTCCTATTATTGTTACCACTATTGTTTTCACCTATACCCCTATTTTATCCTTGGAAATTCTTGTATTTAATCTTTATTTATTTCTCTTGGCCCTTTCCCTTTATGTTATTGAACTATTATCGACCACCCTACTTCTTGTTACCCTGAAATTTCCTCTTGAAAGTTTGATTATTGAAATCTTTTACTAGAGTTGAATCTTTAAAACTTTATGCTTGTTTCAAAACTTTCCTAAGTACATAGTTCATAGACTATGGCTCATGAATTTCTACTTCATTATAGATCTGAGAACACAACCCCATGATAAACTTGCAAGTCCTAAATAAGTAGTCATTTTGATATTGAGGACTATATTTTATTAGATGGAAACATTGTTCATGATACTACGCGATTGACATCACTCCTTGGATCAGCTTATAAAACTCAGATGCCTTCTTGTCATAAAATAGCTGAGGAAACCATCACTTATGAAAAATTTGTAGGAAGCCCTCCCATGATATCTTACCATATTGTAGCTTCTTCTTAGAAATAAAATTTTCCCAACATGTTGTAGCTTCACCAACTAACTGAAATGTATCCCATACTACTCTTATTTTTTGATGAAATTATAGACAAGGAAATAATTGTGCATGGTATCTATCCAAGCTTCTATCTTCTCTCTTCAAATCTTACCATTAAAGGTAAAAGGTGTGACCTTCTTGAGGTCCTTATTGAGATCTTCCATGATTTGGACCCTATCATGAACTAATCTAGTCATCCTACAGGTAGCTTCTTCCTTTTGTTGCACCTAATCCAATTTCCTTTGAGCCTCGAGTAGTTGGTCCTCATCTCTATTCCTTCATTCTTCTTCTCGTTGATGCATAGCTTCTATGTGCTCATCCTCCTTAGCCTTTCATCCTTTCATGGCATTTTCTATGTCATGCATGTGTTTTCCCTACTAAGTAAGGAGTGTCATGATTTGATCTAGCCTTTGGTTTTTAGGCTCATCCTGCAGACCATTACTGCCTTCACCCCTATTATCTCTATGGGAGTACATGGTAATAGATTACTCCTTTACCAAAAACAAATCTCACAATATTAGCATCAAAAAGACCTTAGTTCCTAACGTTAAACTCAGCTTTTATACCACATCTAAGAACTAAAATTCTCTAAAAGATGCCACTAAAGAAAATTACCATCATATGCAGAAAAATTAGTTGAAAAAGTCAAATGCTGACAATACATATGTGAAACTCATTTCCATTTGATCAATGTTGAAAAAAAATTAAAACAACGTTTAGTCAAGTTACAAAGATGTACCATGTTGTCTTCTATTTTCATAAGATGTACATAAGTAATGTCATTCAAAGTTAAATAAATAAAAAATATCGACCACATGTCAGTACTACAAATGTGAAAAACACTAAAAATAATATATACACATCAAACTTGTGTCAAAAACCATGTCGACCTACACGTCAAACATAAAAAATCATGAATACATCACATGATACACACACACACACACACAGACACATATGTGCAATAATGTAAAACACATAAGATAACATGTCATCGGACCTATGAGCCCATCCACATGTAGTCCAATCCCCAAGCTATTAGAGCACAATTCATCTACTATCTTGGGATGAAAGAGTGGTTTAAGAACTTTTACCACCCAACCATGGAGTGGTTAACTCCTTGAGGTTCTTCTATTGGGAAAAACTATTTGACCCTAGCACAAGAAGGCTAGCAACTTGATAGAATTGGATTAGAAGGATCAGATGCAACCAACTGCCTAATTCTAGTTACACATTTTCCTAGTAGAAAACATACACAAGGATGTGGAAGAGGGAAAAACAAATAATTAACCTTGCATTTCAAATATATGCATAATTATTTTACTGAGCTTGGTCATGCTTCATGAACTAGCATAAATGTAAAAGACTAGCAGGTACCATAAGAGGAAAAAAATCACAAGTTTTCCAGTAAATCTACCCCCACCTTTTTCCCACATTCAACACCCTTCCCATCTTATGCAATCAATCACTATTTATCATATATCTTTAATCATTTTATTCATTTATCATTCTCTTCATTGGTTACTTTGCTTTCAACTTTCCATGAAGTAGAATATATGTTTTGTGTCATTAGAAATGTTATATTTTTTAGTCATTTATCAATTTACAATAAATCTATGAAAATGTATGAAAAAAGTTCCCAATATTTTCATTCACAAGAACTAAGAAAGAAATCTTTAATAAGTAGAAATTTTCCCAGAATATACTCAACTACCCTCTTTTGACATAATCAATATATCTAATTCAAAATTTTGGAAAACTTAGACATTAACATTTCAAAAAGAAAATAAAGAATTGGTCTTCCACTTGCAATTAAAGTTTTCTTTGGACTTTGCAAACATTTTAGAGTACCATTATACATTTACTAGAACTTGACTTGTTAAGATTCTCTTAACTTAGCATGATTCCAATACAATATATACTACACTTGTCAATTTAATACCATTTGCAACTTAAGAGACCAGAATGATATTAATCAAATCAGGGTTAAATGTCCCAAGGAAAAAATAGCTGGAAAGTAATGATAGACTCATCCAATATTTAATAATCAATAACAAGTATAATATATGTTTCATGTCATTAGAAATCTTATATTTTTTAGTCATTTATCAACTTACAATAAATCTATGAAAGTGTAGGGGAAAAGTTCCCAATATTTTTATTCACAAGAACTAAGAAAGAAATATTTAATATGTAGATATTTTCCCAAATATACACAACTGCCCCCTTTTGACATAATGAATATCTCTAATTCAAAATTTTGAAAAACTTAGATAGATAACATTACCAAATGAAAATAAAGAATTGGTCTTTCACTTGCAATTAAAGTTTTCTTTAGACTTTACAAACATTTTAGAACACCATTATACATTTACTAAACTTTGATTTATTAAGAATCTCTTAACTTAATATGATTCAAACACAATATATACTACACTTTTCAATTTAATATCATTTGCAACTTAAGAGACAAGTATGATATTAATCAAATCAGGTTTCAATGTCCCAAGGAAAACAGAGCTAGAAAGTAATGATAGACTCATCCAATATTTAATAATCAACAAGATTTTTCAAAAATGACAAGTTTAGAATTCAATACTCTATACCACTACCTAGTATGTGATCGCCATAGAGCATAATGATAAATAAGTCATTCCCTTTAACCATATTCTATATGTAAAATATAAACAATTATAGGATCACTAATATTCAACTTGTTAGTATAGTTTTTTATTTTTCCTATTTTGCTAGGTTTTTACTACACTTTTAATAGTCTCGCTTAGGTTAATAAAGCATGTCTTATTAGGTGAATGGTTGTGAGGTGTCACCTTCCTACATGTGAACATCCATTAGCTATCTTGGGAAGATACTTTGCTATCTTTAGTCCAATAGATGGTTGCTCCTCATTGGTTGGTGTTGCCACCTCCTCCCTCTTCCTAGCCTATATAAGCATGCTACCTGGCTTGTATTTGCATCTCTTATTTTTGCATCCTCTTAATGCTATTTTGCTTCCAGCATTTGCATTACTCTCTTGGAGACTAACTCTATGATGCTATTTTGATTTTGTATCATCTGCATTCATAGTTTAGATATTTACTCTTTGCACTAGTTTTCTGGGTTATTAATCTTATCAGATTCTAACATGGTATCAGAGTTTTTCTATGTGCAAGAGTAGATTTTAGTTTCCTTATTTGAGAGATTTGGCGGGGGGGGGGGCAAATAAACTTTATTGTAGTTTTTTGAAAAACGAAGTATGCTCTTCTCTTGCATCTTTGGATGATCCTGAGAATCAGAAAAGTTTTGACAAAAATGGTTTTTCTCTGGGGTTTCAATCTCAAATCTGACAACCAACTTGCATATTTGGAGTTTTCAATCAATTTTATAGGTTTCAGCATGCCATTGATGGACTTAGGAAGCTGATCCAGCATTTGCATGTCATATTCTGGTTGCTGGGGTCATTTTTTGATTTTTGGAGCCATTTTTTACTGTTAAAGGCATTTGATTTACACTACAGCAACATCTTTTGTACATCAGCAAGAAAAATGCTTTCTGGGTTTTATTTGCAGCCCCGAAAAACTATCTGGGTATCTTTTATATTTTGCATGCAAGCTGTATATTTTGTAAAATCGAGCATGCAAAGCTACAGCCATACCTCTCTCCATTGGCAGTCGCAGATTTGAACGCAGTTTTCAAAAGTCTCATTCTTTCTCATACGGACTCCGATTTTGATGATTCTTATTATGAACTTGGCTATTTTTTTGTGCTCTATCCATTAGTGGAGTTGTTTTTTTTATTTTCATGCATGAATTCTTCAAAAATTGTAGATTCTCAGCCGTGACTGTGCACAGTTCTCGTTTTGGAAACTTTGAAAGATCATAACTTTCTCAAACGACCTCGTATCGAGGCAATTCTTTTTTGAAAGTGCATGATTTTTCAAGTAGATCATAGTGGTGCTATTTGTTTCCTTGATTATTGTGCCCAAGTTTTACTTTTAGCATATGCTCTTCATGAGGAGGCCCTGTTGGTTTTTTCACTGTAACTTGAGCATACAAACATATTTTTTTGATCTAAAAAATGCATCAAAAAGCTAGTTCCAAGAAAGAGATGATGGTATAGGTGTTTTTTATTTTTGTTGCAGTCTGGTTGCCTATTTTGGTAGTTAAAGCCAAATGTTCTTTTTTGCCTTCCGGGAGCCATATCTCACTCATCCAAACTCTTTTTTGGGCTCGCTTTATATTGTTGGAAAGCAAGTTCTATGAGTTATTCAGTTGTAGAGGTCTTTTATCTAGATTCTGCTCCAGGTTCTTTCACCTTTGATTTTTTCACTTTTGCACTCTGGCGGATTACTTGGATTCTACAGGTTCTGGAATCTCTTCTTTTGTTCTTTTGGCTCACTCTTCTTTCTGAATTCTGAGCATTGTATGCTTCTATTCTATTGCATTCCTTTTTCTATAAACACACTAAGATAAAGTGTCTGCTTTTGCATATCTGGGATCTTGTACACCTTGTGTTTGTTTGTACTCGCACTCAGTTATAAATTGCCATGGGGGGTCATGATGTTTTTCCATTTTGTGCTCATCCACCTTTTTCAAGTGAATTTTTCTTCCATGACATTAGCCCATGCAGTGTGTTGGTGACACTACCCTTTATCTTGTGCTTGTACTTCTATTGCACTGTTGGTGTTCCTGATTCTTCTTCTTGCAGATATTTTTGGCATTGCATTTCAGTGTTCTTGTCACCCCTCTCCCTGTTTAGCTTTATGGGGGGGTTCACCTGTTGGCTCTTTTGCTTCCTTGGTTCAGTTGAGTGATCTACGTATTCAGTTTTTGTTCCTATGTACTAGGCGGATGTAGTGGCTAGGCACCTATGCATTTCAGTGAGATGGTTCATCTACTATATAGACACTCATTCATTCCTACTTTTGGAGGTCACCTCTTCGATTGATCAGCTCTTCAGACTTTGTCTTCTCTACCTGGTCATGCACTATTTCAGTGGGGGTTCTAGCAGTTTCTTCTGACAGTGTTTCCAGCTTCATGCTTCAGAGATGCTTCATGCTCTTTCTTGTTCATTTCTTTGGGACATTTCCTAGATTGGAGGCTTAGTTTCCTTCATCTAGTTCTTTTTCTTGTATTGGGTACCTGATTAGGCCTTGTTGCCAGGACCCATTTTCCTGCTTTTATAGCTTTGCTAGGTTAGCTTCCTCCCAAGCTTCGCTTATGGGGGGTTGTTAGTGTAGTTTTTTATTTTTTCTATTTTGCTAGGTTTTTACTACACTTTTAATAATCTCGCTTAGGTTAATAAAGCATGTCTTATTAGGTGAATGGTTGTGAGGTGTCACCTTCCTACATGTGAGCATCCATTAGCTATCTTGGGAAGATACTTTCCTATCTTTAGTCTGATAGATGGTTGCTCCTCATTGGTTGGTGTTGCCACCTCCTCCCTCTTCCTAGCCTATATAAGCATGCTACCTGGCTTGTATTTGCATCTCTTATTTTTGCATCCTCTTAATGCTATTTTTCTTCCAGCATTTTCATTACTCTCTTGGAGACTAACTCTATGATGCTATTTTGATTTTGTATCATCTGCATTCATAGTTTAGATATTTACTCTTTGCACTAGTTTTCTGGGTTATTAATCTTATCCGATTCTAACACAACTGTGTTCCACATTTTTCCCATAATAATAATTCATCAAGCAAAGAAAAACTTCTCTAATGTAAATTTTTTTCACTATGATCTCAATGGAAAAGAAAACAACATTTTGCACATGGAAACATTCACATGGAGATAGTTGTTTGATTGACCATTTCTATTTGACTCAAATAGCACCACTATCTAATAAATTTAAAAAGAAACTAAGTCAAATCTTCATGCTTTCCATACCCTATACACTAACTACAATCACAACAATAAGTAAAAGAGAAATAAGGTAAAGTTGTGCTACAGTAGAGACCAACAATAGAGAAAACATAATTCCATTTGGATCTTCATACTTAATAGGCTAACAATGATATTTTAAGGAAAATAAATGATGGTTTTAAATATCTTTGTTTGAACTTTCTAATTTCCCCAAAGGAACTTTAAAATTTAAAATATCAAAACATGAAAGCATCTGTACTTGGTCATTCAAAATAGTCATTGGCCTGTCCAACCTAACTAGAAAACTAAGGAAATATTCAAAAGAAGATGATATTATTTATCACATTCAAAAGTATGGTAACACTCAAACTATTATTAACTAAATCATTCCATATAGACAACAAAAATTTTAAGTTCAAGAGAAAATTTCTAGACAAAAATTGTAAGAGATTATTATTATTTTTTAGAATAAAATAATAGCCATATAAAACCAACAATGAAAGATACATGAGAACCTATGTAATTTTGATGTCTACTGGAGAGAACTCTTTTGTTTCCACTAGCAATCACAATACTAGCTCATACTTGTTGAGATAACGGGTGTTACACACATTGCATAATATTGTTATATTGTATTATTTTATTTTATTATGTAATGTTGCACCTAGATGGACATGCAACATGTAAAGATTCCCATGGTATACACTTGATGAGTTGTATTCTAACATTGTGATAATATTTTATATAATTATATAATATTGGGGAAAAGAATTAAATTTCTAATATTAAATGTGGGGTCAAGGGGTTAGGTAGTGTATCACCTAATTTAGTAGTGCCATATTGAATACTAACTAATAAACAAAAGCATTTTACACAACTAAACAGGTTAATACTTATGATAGGACCAAAGTTATCACCAAGAAGGAATGTAAACCAAGAGTGGTAGGCTCCTCATGGTATAACCTTCGATGACATGGATATATCCATGATGGATGGAGATGTGTGCTCACAGTGTGCTGAAGCTTCCAATGGATGGGTGATTATCAAGTGTGTGTAATGGGTGAGGGTATCAAACAATGGAGGTATAGGTGGATTTCAACATTATGATGGTGTAAAATGGCTATGATGGAGTAGTTAGTGGAACATTATAAGTTTGCATGAAAAGTGGATGATATTTGTGAAAGGAGAGGGTTTTATTTATAGGCTAAGGGGTAGAGGGATGAATGGCCAACATGCAAGGATTGAAGAAAAGCTTATGGAGGGCTAGGATGTTCTAAAAGGAAGCACATGGGTTGTGCTAGTTTAGAGCCAATTAGGAGGTGACACATGTCACCAAGTGATTGGATGGAGGGAAGGGCAAGATGAATAGTCAACAAAGGAGTCTCAAGAGATAAGAGCATCGTAAATGTTCATAAATGCTTTGTAAGAGCTTTTAATGCTTGTGTAAGAGTCATTAATGCTTTAGGGTGAGGGTGAGGATGAGATTGTTGACTTTGGCTTGGGTTAGCAAGTCTTAACCCTTGCATAAAGTTGTGCACATGTTTAGGAGGTGGATTAGTCTTGGCTTAGGAAAGGGGATAGGGAGCAAGTGGCTTAGCTTTGATGGGATGGGTTAGTTAGGTGGCTAAGTGAGGTTAATATGGGTGAATGGGTTGGATTAGGGGTAAAGGTAGGGTTTAGGGATGTTTTTATTCATTAGGAATGATTTATTAAATTATTTATTTAATAAATAATGGATATGGGATTATATTAAATAGATTTTAGGATTTATTTAATTTAATAGAGGAATAGGGATTTAATTGATAAATTGATTTTGGGTTATTGTTTGATTTTATCAATTGAGCTATAGTTAATTTAATTAATTCATTAACTAGGAGATGATGATTAATTAATTAATTAATTAATATTTAATCAATAATGTTCTAGGAGATGACTACATATGATTACCTATTTGTGTAATGAGATTTAGGTGTGTACAAATAGCACATCGTTTTAACATATGATTTATGTAATACCACTTGGTGGCTTTGTGAGACTTGCTACTATATAAGTAGCCACAAGGGTTGTAGTGAGAAGATAGAAGGGAAAAAGGGAAAGAGTCAAGTGGGACAAAGCTTGACAAGTTCACCAAGGGAGCATTTGTGAAGGTTGGAAGCATGATATGGGATGTGTGGATTCATGATTGTTCACATGGATTGTTTGGTTGTGGCTATGTGTAATGTCCCCACTTTAACATATAACTTAAATAATAAATAAGTATCATATATTAATATTAAAATAATAATATTTTACAAGTAATATTATATTATAATCATGTAATAATATCATATTATAATGGTAATATGAAAATACAAATTAAATAATAATCTAATACAAAAATAATGATATTATCATTATGATATATTTTAATATAGTAATACTATATTAATAAAATATAATATAAATATAGTTGATATATTAATTTTAATATAACTATTAATATAATATATCTTATTATATTAATATATTTAATAAGGTAGTTATATTATATTATTATAATAATTATATATAATAATAATAATATATGATTATATATAATATATGATATTATATCATTGTTATATATTAAAGTAATATTTAATTATGATTCATATATAAACATATAATCATATTGTAGACACCTAAAAATCCTTTAGAAAATAAAGTATTTTTATTTTCTGAAAAAGTCCTGATGACATCATCATTTATTAATTAATTATTTAATTAATTAATTAATTAATTTTTATGCCATTAAATCCCTTTATCTTAATTAAAAATATTTAATTAAGGAATCCCTCCAAAAAATGTTTAAATCTTATTTAAACATTATTTCCTTATATATTAATTATTTAATTAATAAATTGACCAAAAAATCCAAAATAAATAAAAAAATTATTTTTTGCCCAAAACTTGGCCAATTTCCTTAAGACCACTAACCTCTTCCAAAATCTTCTAATCCTTCTTTAATTTCGATTAAAGGCTAATCCCATCATTTCCTACCCCTAATTCCAACTCAAAATATTTAATTAAGATTAAATATTAATCCTCATGTTTATTAAAAAAGTTTTAATAAATATCTCCTCAACCCAAACCCTTGAAATAAATAAAACTTTATTTATTTCCTAAAAATCTAATTTATCCTCATCCTAAGAAGTTCTAGACTCTTCTAGAAAGTCTTCATCCTCATCCTAGGAAATTCTAGACTATTCTAGAAAGTCTTTATCCTCATCCAAAGTCTAGACTCTTCTAGAAGATGTCTTTAAACCTAATCCTAATCCCCTCCTAACCTTGTCACATTCCCTAAACATGGGTTAAGAATTACTAACCCAAGCCAAAGTTAACAAATATCTCCTCCTTCACCCACCCTCATTAAATGCCATCCACTTGTCTATCCCTAAGCTAATCCTAAACCATCCTAATCCATCCTCTAATCATTTGTACAAGCCTAAGCAAGCTTAAAACCTTCCTAATCAAGTCCAAGTCCAAATTGCTCTCATCTCCCTCAAAATATCTCAACCATAAAACTTTATGAAGCCCACTAGGCCATAAATGACTCTTCCAAGCCCTTTTATTGCTCTTACAAGTCATTATGAGGGTTTTTATGAAGATTTTATCCCTTGAGCCTCCTTTTTTGACTCATCCTTCCCCTTTCCTCCATCCTCTCACCATGTGACATGTGTCACTCCTTGATTGGCTGTAAGGAAGCACAATCCATGTGCTCTCCTCTCATGCAATCTGAGCCCTCCATGAGCTTTTTCCCATCCTTGCATCTTAGCCCTCAATCCCTCAAGCCTCTTGCCTATAAATTGGATCCTTCCCCTTTGCAAAATAACACAATCCATGAAGTAAAGTCATAATGCCATTTTGAGAAGCCATTTTACATCAAAACCATACACTCAAACCCAAATTCCAACTCCATTTGAAACCCTTTTTGAAGCATAAGCTTGAGCATACATCCTATCTATTTAGACAAAGCTACTCAACAAGAGAGCTTCTCATTGAGAGAGCCCATTAATGGCTCATATTCTCAATTGAGAGTTCATCTTAGTCTATCTTGAAGTTTATGAATTTTGTTTAGTTTGTAGAAGCTTTATTTAAATTTGGTTTCTATTAGCATACTAACATTGCTCATATACATTTTGGCACGCCCAGTGGGACCCCGCATGGGTCATCTTCATTAGCTTTTTTAGTCAAGTTTTGTATGTGATTTGCTGATTTTGGCTAATTTTACTTGTTTTTGTGATTGTTAGGATTGTATAAATTGGTTTTGTAGGTCCACATGAGCATGAAGAAGACAAAGGAACTCATAATCTATCTCATAGTGTTTGCAGATTTTTCAAGCTTATAGGTGGACAAAGAACTTGGAATTCTTCTTCCTCTTCTTGTCTATATTCTTCTTATTCCATCTACTTCTTCTTCTTCTTCTTTTGGGAGATCTTGGCCATTTTTTTTTAAGGAAGCAAAATCATACACACTTCTTTTTAGTGCTTAAAATGAACCCCCAAATCATACTTAAATCCATTGAAAAATTAAAAATTTGCAAAAAAAGAAAAAAATCTTTTAACAAGTGAAACTAAACCAATCTAATCATTTGCATCCTTGCAACATCAAAGTTTTAGATGCATTCATGCAAAGTTAGGAACACTTCATTTTTGGGAATTTAAAAAGAACTTCAAGTTTCCATTTCAAAAGGTTCAAAATCAACACTAAGTGCACACTAAAATCTAAATCAAACTCAAAGCATCAATCAAGGATAAAATGAACCTCATTTGAAAATATTTTAAAGTTCTTTTAAAAATCTCATGAAAACTAAGAGTCCTAAAACTTTTCTTATTTGTTCCAAACAAATGTCTTGTTGCAAAATCTTGAATGTTTCTTAGGTTTTTCATGCATCAAAACAATCTAGGAATATCATTTTTGGGCTTAAAATATGCAAACTAGAACACAAAATCTTGAATGAAAACCAAAGTCCAAAGAGTCATTTTCACTTTTGAGTCCAAAACAATCTTGAATGATCTAAGGTTAAAACAAAGCACTTCAAAGTTCTTAAAACAACACACAAAATCTCAATCTTGAATGCTCAAAAGAAAACACTTGAATTTTTAACCACTTGTCTTTGAATGCATGTTGCTAAAATCACTCTTGAATGCCATGGATTAAAATCAAATTTTCCTTGAATGCATGATTAAAACAAAAAATCCAATCTTGAATTCTAAGGATCAATTAACCATTGCAATATCAAACACTTCATTTGGAGCTTCTAAAATTGAACAAAACAAATCTCTTTTCCACATGCAATTTAGGTAAAGTTTGATTTTTGGATATTTAAGAGACTTTGTTAAGTTAAATACAAATTTGAAAAAATCAATTTGAGTAGTTCCTTGGACTCACCCCTTTTCTAATCACCCATCAATTCAACAATTGGTTGCAATCTCAGCACCATTTATGGGGATGGGTCTACTTGAAAAAGGTGTTAAATATTCCACAATCTAACTCACTCACTTGGTCTTTGAACGTTTGCTTTAACTTTATCAAAAAATTTAAATGACCAAAACTCTAGATTAAATCGATCACACTTCAAGTTTGGGCACTAAAATTGAACAACTATTGACGTGGAGGGCCTCCGAGCGTGTGCTTGGCAATCGAGTTTCACACATCTTTGTTTTGGGCTTAAAATAAACTCACACTCAATCTTGAATGCCTAAAAATCAAAGAACATCGCATGGTTTTGACGCATTTTCAATGGCGCTCGCATTTCTTATGTTGACGATCTCTCGACTTTCATTATGCTAATGATGCTGTCAAATTGGAATGAACATTGTATGCCATAATCACAAGTGTCTTCAATCATAGCTTACAAAATTTAAATCATCAATTGGAATGAACACGTGTCTTTTAAAGCCCAAGATCATGTATGTGGTCTTGTTTTACACTTTTTAGGAGGCCTGCTTGGGGATTTTATCACCCCTTGGGATGACCTCAACTCCAGCATTTTGACGGAGTATAAAGATCGGGAGGTGAATCCAAAGACACCTCTCTTAGGATCAAAATTTTGTCACTCGGGCTAAGCCTCAAAGAACTTTATACCCTTGAGAAGTGAAAGAGGAGAAGTGGGTTACCGCTCCTCTCAGCTGTGTGACATCTTTTTGGTTTCATCTATGGATTTGGGCCTCATGTACCTTGCATATATCGAGGACTCCCTAGCTATAACAAATTTCATCCTTGCAGAAAGCTTCCTAGGATGTTGGTGTGCTTGACGTGCTTGCTCAAAAATTTTGTTTGCTTATTTGTTCATAGCTTTTGAATGAATGTTTGCGAACTTTGGTCAAAATCCCAAAAAAGCAAAAATCTCCCAGCTCAAGGCATACTTAGCGTAGTCACTACCTCATCAAAAAATCATCCAAGCTCCTCCACTGCAACCGAATCTATCTAGTTCCTTGCTTTATAAAAATCTCAAATCCAAAGTCTCTCCAAATCATCCCCCCCAGCTAGCTAGCAACCCAATCCAAAATCACACCCAAGCCTTTAGAGAGTTGTTGTCTTTCTGCTAGAATTTGCTATCCAATCAATCCGACCAATCCACCAACCTCACCAAGGTTATCCCTTTGATAGAGCTTTTTCTAGGGTAATCTAGCTTTGTCACTTGTTATCCCTCATCACCTTGAGCTAAAGGTTGGGATCCACAAGTGGTCAATCTCGTGTCATGCCGATAGGATCATTAGTCTATCCTTAAGTTGACACAATCTCCACCAATCCAGCGCATAGGAAAGCAAAACTCTCACTTTTTGACAGCATGCCCTTGAAGTCTTCCATCCACAGGAAAGCCAAAAATCTCCAGCCAATCCTCCTTAGGTCTGTCATACAGCTTTGACTCTCCCTAGGAAATCCTTCATCAGCCAATCCAAAATTTGTGCTTAATCCAAAATCCAACCATGAGCTTCCGTGTTCATCCATATGCAAGACCCCATCCCCATCTGACTCATCATCAAAACATGAAATCTCAAACCTATCATGATGTGTTTGGTCATATAGTCCTTACTCTCACCACCTCCTATTCCAATGGTGATAAAAATCTTGTTGACTATGACGGGTATCTTGAGAGCCTAAGAGGCCTTCCACCAACCATCCCCCAAAATCCAAGAGTTATTCCAAACTATCTAGTCAAGCCATCTGATATCCCAGCTTCTCCTCCATCACCCAATCAACCAAGCTTCCAATCTTCCACCCTCATCACACCAACTATTCCTATCAATCCACCTCCACCTCCGACACACAAGTCTCCAAGGAATCTCCTAGAGGAAATACAAGAAAAGCCACCTCCAACAGTCGATAAGCCATGTCATCTAATCCAACCATGTGAAGTAGTCAGTGATGAAGCTTCCCCATCTATAATATCACCCCCATCTCCCATAGCTATCATCCCCATACCATCCATCAAATTTCTTAAAATTCTTCCACTTCCCACAAGCGTGAAAATCCCACCACCCATCAAATCGCTCCAAATCCCATCCACATCTCCTCCTCCAAGCATTATCCAAATCCCATATAATGAACCTCATGCATCCACTCCCATCCATTCCTGTCAAGATCTTGTCCAAAAGAATGTTGAAATATCCTCCGACAGAACAGCAGAGCCCACCATCCCACTTATTCCCCTACATGATCCACTTTTACCATCCCCTCCATATCTAGATCCTACCATCTTACTTACTCCATCTCAAGATCCCTTTCCCTCAGTCCACCCAACTCAAGATCTTATCCTCCCATCTCCTCTGCTTCATGATCATACATCTCCCATAATCCATGATGATAGATCCATCGAAGAAGAACTAATTATCATATCCGAAGCTCCAACTCCTTCAGCTAGTAATGGACTCACATCTTGTGTTCCAAATAATGAACATCATATTGAAAAAAGAAATGAAAATGTATTTCTAGATGTTGGTATCCCCGCTATTCCTACATGGTCCCAAGTCCTTCCATCTCCACCCCAAAGTTCCCATCCATCTTATTCCCCATCTATTTTGGGCCCTCATCCTACTCCTTATCTCCAACCCTCCATTTTGGGTCCATATATCCCTTATCTAAATCCCACACCCTTTCCATCCATTTTGGGTCCTTACATACCTAATATGAATCCTTTATCCCCTCCATCTATTTTGGGACCTACACCTTCCCCATTTCCATCTATTTTGGGCCCATATCCTTCCTTCCCTCCATCCATTTTGGGCAATTATATCCATCCATATCCTATGTTCCAATCTATCCTTCCATCCCCTCAAATCCACCAGCTAGATCGTCAAAGGCACTCACCCTTGAATTCCTTCCAACCTTTAGACCCTATCACTCCATCAATTATCCCTCCATCTCCTCCATGCTCTTGTTCCCATCCCATGGCTAATAGAAGCATATTGGATGCCAAAATACAAAAGCATAAATCCAAAAATCCACAAAAATCCAAGTCTCAACATGTCCCTTCTAAAATACATGTTCAAAACAAGAAACATTTAATCCCAATCAAAGAAAAAGTCAAGAGGCCACAAAAGCCCAAGCTAAAAAAGTCAAAAATCATGTGGATACCCAAGATGCTCATAAAAGAAATGCATCTCAAAGAAAAATCTCAATTGGCATCCATTCATGCTACTCAAAAAGCCTCATCCATCCATCCTTCATCCAAATCCCCATATAAGCATCCTTCATCCCCCCAATCCACTTTTAGTCCATATGCTTCTTATCCTAAATTTCCCATCCTCCATCTTCCAACTCTACTTTTAGTCCTTATCTTTCTCTTCCTCCATTTTCTCCTAAACCTCGCTCAAAACCATCTTTCCCACTACTTTATTAGCTCTCAAGGTGTGTGCCAATGATGATCTTTCCATTTCCTCATCCATTTACCCACAAGCCTTATGTCTTCGCATCCATTGTCTGTCAAACTCCCACCCACCATTCCACTTGTTCAATCCAATCCTTTTTCATCCATCCTACCAACATCTATGAGCCAAAAATAGCTGAAGAAAGCCAAAATCATTCCAGCTAAGTCCAAAGTCAAAAAGTTAGAAAAAAAAAATAATAAAGAAAAATAAAGTGTCCACTGGTGAAAACTTGGCAATTCAAGCACCTTGGACAAGTACCATGATAAAAACTTGGAAAACAAGCGTCATGTGTAATCTTTCCATCCCCAACTTAGCCTATCACCCTCATGCTTTTGGTCATCTCTTGACATCCAACTCCATCTTCCATCTCACACCATCCACTTATCTCCTGTAGCTTCAGCCAACCATCCCAGCTATCATCCATCTCCCTAGCCCCTTCAGCTTTTTCCATCCTAGCTTCAATCCTATCACATCCATCATAAGACCTCCTTCCGCATGTTATCTTCTTATTGGGGGCACTATATTCCTTGGAGATCTTGTCTTGTCCATCCTCCCTTGTCATTGGTATCTAGCTCTAGGCTATCCTCATGCAAACCCAATGTCATCTCTTTATATCCATCATAATCCTAGCTATCTACCATCCTATCCAGCCATCTCATCATGCTCCTCTAGCTATCCTTGGTCACAAAATCTCTCATCATCATTGGATGCATCCTGCCAAATCCATATCTTTTGCTATCACCCCACCCTTAGCTTTCGCATCTTGCACAACATCGAACCATCCCACTATCCTATCATCCTGAGCTTTTGCCTACTTATAACTATCTTGGTCATCTTCAGCTTGTAAATATCTTGGTCCGTCAGCTTGTACATCCTCTTTAGCTTAGTACCATTGTATCTATCCAACATTCGTGTCAGTTCGTCCTTGATCAGCATCTTGCACCCATCGCACATCTTGGTTAGCTATTCCAATGCATCCTTTAGCTAGATTTCCTATCACCAAAGTGTTATCTTTCCTAGTTCAGCTTGCCAGACGCATCACTCATCCAAATCCACCAGCTTAGGTGCTCTTCGATAGGTCCTTGCAGGATATAGCTTTCCTCATGTCTGATCTTGGTCCGTTAGTACCTCGTCCTACCCATCTTGTTGGCAAACGGTTCTCTTTTGGATTTTCGCTTTCTTTTGATTTGGACTCTTCCCTATTGGGTCTTGAAATATCTTTTTCAAGCAATCTCCTTGTTCCCTCCTCAAGGTTGCCATGATCTTCCATATCATGGTATACTGTGAATGGGGCAATCAGAGCGTAAGGTCTTGATCATGTCTTTTGCTTGTTTTCTTTTTTGCTTGTGGATTACCCAGTGTCATTTCCACACTACTTCCTCTGGGATTCATGTGTGATACTGGGGCAATCCTTGCATGTTTGTTTTCAGTCAATCCGTCAGTCCTTTGGATAGTTGGTGAAAAGGCCTTGATGTTCTTGGTAACCTTGGCAATTAACCAACAGTCCTATAGAAAATCTAGTGCTCAACTACATGGTGGTACTTCTCTTTGAAGTATCCCCTCGCTCAAAAAGCTTCAATGATTTTCCTTCATCTCCATTATCCCCCATCCATATCCAGCATCCGTCTCTCCTACTCCAGCTGATGCATCGGTATCTCTTTGAATCACTCATCACTCTTAGCTTTAGGGATCCACAATCCTAGTCTTAGGGATCCACCAATCCAAATCAACCCACCAAGCCTCATCTTTCGAGATCCACAATCCTAGTCCTAGGGATCTCCGAAACCCATCTTCCACCAATCTAACTCTTTGAAATCCTGTTGCATCAGCTTTATAATCCCCTCATCCATCTCCCTATCCTGGATTCTTTTTTATAGCGCTCTGCTCCTTCATCCTCTGCTTGCTTCCTCTTGTGCCTCTGATTCTCCCTTTATCATTCTCCCATAGTAAGAGTTTGAGCTAACTAAACCTCTTCTCTTAATCCAATCCGAGTCTCCTTGCTCATCCCAGATTCTTGTATTTTTCAAGAAGCCACCGAGCCTCGCTTTTTCTCCCCGCTGCCTTCTTGAGGGGGCATCTCACAGTCCATTCTCTCCTCTTCTACTCTAGCCTTGGGCATCTTATTTTCTTATCTTTGATGCCATGCCACTTGCGGCATCACATCAAAGAGGGGCAAAATGTAAACACCTAAAAATCCTTTAGAAAATAAAGTATTTTTATTTTCTAAAAAAGTCCTGATGACATCATCATTTATTAATTAATTATTTAATTAATTAATTAATTAATTTTTATGCCATTAAATCCCTTTATCTTAATTAAAAATATTTAATTAAGGAATCCCTCCCAAAAATGTTTAAATCTTAATTAAACATTATTTCCTTATTTATTAATTATTTAATTAATAAATTGACCAAAAAACCCAAAATAAATAAAAAATTTATTTTTTGCCCAAAACTTGGCCAATTTTCTTAAGACCACTAACCTCTTCCAAAATCTTCTAATCCTTCTTTAATTTCGATTAAAGGCTAATCCCATCATTTCCTACCCCTAATCCCAACTCAAAATATTTAATTAAGATTAAATATTAATCCTCATGTTTATTAAAAAAGTTTTAATAAATATCTCCTCAACCCAAACCCTTGAAATAAATAAAACTTTATTTATTTCCTAAAAATCTAATTTATCCTCATCCTAAGAAGTTCTAGACTCTTCTAGAAAGTCTTCATCCTCATCCTAGGAAATTCTAGACTATTCTAGAAAGTCTTTATCCTCATCCAAAGTCTAGACTCTTCTAGAAGATGTCTTTAAACCTAATCCTAATCCCCTCCTAGCCTTGTCACATTCCCTAAACATGGGTTAAGAATTACTAACCCAAGCCAAAGTTAACAAATATCTCCTCCTTCACCCACCCTCATTAAATGCCATCCACTTGTCTATCCCTAAGCTAATCCTAAACCATCCTAATCCATCCTCTAATCATTTGTACAAGCCTAAGCAAGCTTAAAACCTTCCTAATCAAGTCCAATTCCAAATTGCTCTCATCTCCCTCAAAATATCTCAACCATAAAACTTTATGAAGCCCACTAGGCCATAAATGACTCTTCCAAGCCCTTTTATTGCTCTTACAAGTCATTATGAGGGTCTTTATGAAGATTTTATCCCTTGAGCCTCCTTTTTTGACTCATCCTTCCCCTTTCCTCCATCCTCTCACCATGTGACATGTGTCACTCCTTGATTGGCTGTAAGGAAGCACAATCCATGTGCTCTCCTCTCATGCAATCTGAGCCCTCCATGAGCTTTTTTCCATCCTTGCATCTTAGCCCTCAATCCCTCAAGCCTCTTGCCTATAAATTGGATCCTTCCCCTTTGCAAAATAACACAATCCATGAAGTAAAGTCATAATGCCATTTTGAGAAGCCATTTTACATCAAAACCATACACTCACACCCAAATTCCAACTCCATTTGAAGCCCTTTTTGAAGCATAAGCTTGAGCATACATCCTATCTATTTAAACAAAGCTACTCAAAAAGGGAGCTTCTCATTGAGCGAGCCCATTAATGGCTCATATTCTCAATTGAGAGTTCATCTTAGTCTATCTTGAAGTTTATGAATTTTGTTTAGTTTGCAGAAGCTTTATTTAAATTTGGTTTCTATTAGCATACTAACATTGCTCATATACACATATATAATATAATAATATATTATATATAGTCATATATTATTATTATAATATATAATCATATATTATTAATATATAATTATTTTTATAATATAATATAACTACCTTATTAAATATATTAATATTAATGAAAAGATGCCACCTTATGAAGTGTTGTCTATATATATATATATATATATATATATATATATATATATATATATATATATATATATATATATATATATATATATGAGAATATCAATCAAAAAAGAGGAGGAGATGGGAATTATCATGAAAACTTATAAGAAGGAAGAAGCAAATCAGAAAATGTTCCAAAGGGGACATTACAAATGGTATTAGAGGTCAGATCCTGCCACCCTGTGATATAGCTATTAAAGCTACAAAAATTGTGACAAAATGAGTGAGTTAGATAAATTAGGAATAAACTTACAAATTCTTTCAAACCCAGAGTTCTAGCTGAAGGGATTGCGATTGAAGATCTTTTCAAGCCAAACCGTATCCTCATTGGAGACATTCATTGCTCTAGTGGTTAGCCAGACAATAATATTTTTTATTAGACACAACATTTTTCATTCGGAACACAATGGGAGATATTTTACGACTGTTTCTTTAAACCAGGATGAGGCAAATGCAAGATTGTGTTTCAATTTACTTTTCAATACAACTCAAACTCCAACTAGATCTAACCAATTCCAAGAGAGTGGAGGAAAATTTCTTTGAAATGCAGATCAAAAACTACAATTTACTCTATCATATTTAAGCTGGAATTCAAGCATTCAATTTGAAGAGGCAATTCATGGTAAAGCTCTTTATTTTTAGTCATTATTTCTTTCAATGAAGTGCAACGCATGCTGGCGAGAGATTGAGGGAGAAGCGATAGCAACTACTTCTAGCCATATCTTGTGTACAAAAGACGCAGGCAGAATCCTAAGCATTGACTCATGTCCAATTTGTAACCAAATTTGTCCAAAAACATTATTGAAATCGGTTGATATTAACCCTAGCAATGAATGGATGAAGTCGTTTGAACACTCAATTGTAGGAATCAGGAATTATTTCCTTCATTGAGAAATTTGCAATCACATAGACACAGATAGGGACATCCAATCACCATTCCCATACATCTGTAATATACACAATGGCATTATCGATAGCCTTTCCATATATCAAATATAACCAGTCACAACTGAAGGAAAATAATGAACATGGTATTATCCATCACATGGATAGATAGACTAAGGGAAGATCAATCTAAGGTTTCCACCTGCCAAAAATTGAGCAGCATTATTAGTAACATTAGACAAATGAGAAGTAATAGAGACTTCCATTAAAATTCTATGGGAACCACATGTATCCATAGACCTCTAAAAGAGGTGATGCAAATAAAAGAATGATGAATAGTTGACTCGGCAAATGGATAAGCATGAGTAGCTTCTCGTAGTTTAAGAAGAGTTTAACTAGATGTTTCACCTCACTCATGCTGGAATATCGCAGCCAATTAATTTCCTACAGTAGCCCGTCACTACTGATACACAATATGAAGGGATCGTTCTTATTTCCCAAATCAAGAACACGAATTGTTAAAGAAGCACTTAGTATGGAAGAGAGGAAGAGAATGTTGCTTGGAAGATTGAAGGAGAAAGCCATTTATCAAAGGAATCCTCTATTCAGCGGCATCACTTATGCATTCCTCAATTCAACGGTCCCATCCCAAGCTAAATGGTAGAAGAAGCAATGGGGTGCTGACATACCATGGAATAAAGAAAGATGCCTAATTTAAAACATTCCCTATGAAAAGAATTAAAGAGGGAGTCAAGGCAAGTGACTTCATAAGGTAGGGTAAAGTATTGAATTATTTTATAATTAAATCATGTTATATTATATTAGTTGCATATTGAGATTAATTAATTTATTTTAAAAATGAATATATATAGAATTTCTATCCTTTTAAAACACTATATATTTAGATTTAATATTTATAAACATATATTTGATATATTGTGGATAGAAAAATATAACTCATTATGAGGGAAGATTTGATATTACATATTGAATTTATGTATTTTAAAGATTACAATTAGAAGTGAAACCCATTAAAATGAGATGCATAGATATGATTTTTTATATTAAATAATGTGAATGGTATTTTATTTAAAATCATAAATTGAATAGCTTAATATGTAATGATATTAATAAATGGATTATGAATTAATTCACATTTAGTGATACATTGTTAATGTAAGAAGTATCATATAAAGGGATCTCTTAGTGAGTTAAGAGAATACTGAAGAGGTGAGACAAACATTGAAGATCCTTTTTCACTATTGTCTTTAGAAAAAGATGAGATCTGATCAGGGGAACATCAATAACATTTAGTCAATAAATAGAGAGGGAAGCCAAGGGAGTTTCGAGGAAGTTCAACCATAGTTAAAAATATGAAATTGTAAGTTTTCTTAATTAATGTAATCATAAAGGTGTAAAATTGAGTATTTGAGAAATGATTTAGGGATTTCAAGTAGCTTTCCTATGGAGTCTACAGTCAAGGGAGGTCTATAAGACGCCTTATTGTAGTACTAGTTAAGGGAAAGACTATATAGAAACCCTATTGTATATAACTTTCCTATGGGGTCTGCAATTAAGGGAGGTCTGTTAAGACACCTTATTGTAGTATCAGTTAAGGGAAAGGCCATATTTAACTTTCCTATGGGGTCTTCAATTAAGAAAGGTCTGTTAAGACACCTTATTGTAGTACCAGTTAAGGGAAAGGCCATATTTAACTTTCCTATGGGGTTTGCAATTAAGGAAGGTCTGTTAAGACACCTTATTGTAGTATCAGTTAAGGGAAAGGCCATATTTAACTTTCCTATGGGGTCTACAATTAAATAATGTCTATTAAGACACCTTATTGTAGTACCAATTAAGGGAAAGGCCATATTTAACTTTCCTATGGGGTCTACAATTAAGGGAGGTCTATTAGGACACCTTATTGTAGTATCAGTTAAGGGAAAGGCCATATTTAACTTTCCTATGGAGTTTGCAAATAAGGAAGGTCGGTTTAGACACCTTATTGTAGTACTAGTTAAGGGAAATACTATAAGGGCATCTATCCTTCCTATGGAGTCTACAATCAGGGAAGAGCTGCTATGATACCCTATTTTAGTACTAGTTAAAGGGAAGATAGTAAGGGAATCCTACCACTTTCCTATGGAGTCTGCAATCAGGGGAGAACACCCTATTGTAGTATTAGTTAAGGGGATGATAGTAAGGGAACCCTATCAACTTTCCTATGGAGTTTGCAATCAAGGGAGAGTGGTTAGGACACCCTATTGTAGTGCTAGTTAAGGGAAAGATAGTTATGACTCCTTTTCACAAGAACCTTTCTATCCAAACAAGAAATCCACTAAGTACACCACCTCATGTGGATGCCTAACACCCACCACCGGGGCCAAGGGGGCCAAAGTTCTGCTCTTGGGCTTAGCATGGATTTGGCTTCGATTAACTTATTATTATTCAAGTTTCTTTGAAGTTTATATATTTATATGCATGTACTGCTGCTTATTTTGTGGTTGTAGGGTTCATAAGCCTAATGAAGAAGTATAGTCATTGAGCATTGTTATTTTTAGGGTCTAATCAAGGCTATGTATGATGTGTCTACATTGTGTCTACTTCATGTCTTCATCTGTCTACATTGTGTTTGCTTCATGTTTTTATTCATTAAAGATGTATGTTTTATAAACCTTCTAAGTCTTTTCATATGCAAATATGTGTGTATATATGACAAAGCTTGTGTATGAAAGATTTTTCTTGAGGGCAAGCAAATTCGAGAGGGGAGGACTGTAATGTCCCTACTTTAACATATAACTTAAATAATAAATAAGTATTATATATTAATATTAATATTAAAATAATAATATTTTACAAGTAATATTATATTATAATCATGTAATAATATCATATTATAGCATATTATAATGGTAATATGAAAATACAAATTAAATAATAATCTAATACAAAAATAATGATATTATCATTATGATATATTTTAATATAGTAATACTATATTAATACAATATAACATAAATATAGTTGATATATTAATTGTGAAAATAACTATTAATATAATATATCTTATTATATCAATTGTTATAACTAAGCTTAAAAATATATATCTATGAATATTATTATATATATTAGATATTTATATGCCATAGATAATTAGTACATATCTGTACAACAATAATATATGATATTATATCCTTGTTATATATTAAAGTAATATTTAATTATGATTCATATATAAACATATAATCATATGTTATTAATATATAATTATTATAATAATATAATATAACTACCTTATTAAATATATTAATATTAATGAAAAGATGCAACCCTATGAAGTGTTGGCTATATATATATATATATATATATATATGAGAATATTAATCAAAAAAGAGGAGGAGATAAGAATTATCATGAAAACTTATAAGAAGGAAGAAGCAAATTAGAAAATGTCCCAAAGGGGACATTACACTATGGCTTTCAAGGCTTCCATAGTTGTATTGTAATGATATTTTTGTTGAATAATACATGGTGATTGATACTTTTGGAAACTGGGTTTCCCAGGGTATATCTTGTGTCACATTTTTGTGGGTATGTTGTCTATTCTCTTGCATGTGGATTTCAATTCCATATTTATTTCAGATCTATTATAGATTATGTGAAAATAGTTATATTCTTTCTTGCAAGTTTCCTTACAAATGGTATTAGATCTATGATTTTATTGTTGTAACCCTAGATTAAATCCATGGGAATGCATGAGAGGATAAAAGAAAAGGCAAGATATATGAGTTGTTTATCACAAATATAAGGGTTTTGGATTTGTTGTTATGATGGGATATTGATAGATTTTGGGTATGTAAAAATGTTGGTCAAAAGAGTTTTTTGGATGTTTCATTTAAATAAGGATTTTAGGGGAGCTTTGTAGAAATGACCTCCTAGGTAAAAATAGACCTCATGATTGGATCTTGGCCAATGTTTCCATAAATTTTGATATGTAATATACCCCAGTTTGACCTTGTTTAGAGATAATGAAAGAGTTTTTTAGTTTCAACTCATGATGGCTGTTAAATTTAATCCTGTTAGAATCTTTGTCACAAAAAAAAAAATCAATGTGAAAATGGTAAAAAGATTGTCTTGATAAAATGACCATAACTCTCTTGGGATATCAAATTTCACACTTCTTATAGATGTTGAAAAGATAATTTAGAGCACTACAACTTGGTGTAGGTTTGGTTCTATGATTTTGACATTTTGTCAAGTTTTAAGAGCCTGAAAGTTAGATGTTGTTTATTTTGATCACAAATTAGGGTATAACTTGGGCATACACAGCTGGATTTTGGACTTTGAGTAATCAATGAAAAGCTCTACACATTGGTTCAAATTTGGTGTAGGTTTGGCATGGTTTATTTGGTGATATATTAATCTAAACAATTTATAGTATATATTGACTATGGCAACATTGTGAATTTATGACATTATATGTTTGGAGATTTTGGATTTGATGTCATTGTATACTCAATTCATATTTCATATTGATCTCATGATGATATGGTTCTCAGTAATTTGTTTGGATATGTATGATGACTTGTTGGGCCCACAAGTTGTGCAGTGTTGTAAGTGGTCTATACTTATAGGTTGCATTTATAGCTTGGTTATGGGTTGTCTTTGACCATTGATCTTTCATTATTGATGCATATTCAGATTGGTGATTTGGATTTGGGTTTTCTATGCCTTAAACCACATGATTTGCTAATTTTATCTTCATGTAGAAGGGATGAGACGTTGTTACTAGGTATAGTCATGGTGGAGGATTGTGGTTGATTATTTTATGCTGATAGGTTGGATATATTGAGAGTTAGATGCTTAGTTCATGGATGTGATCATGGTGTCATGGATTTTGGCATGAAATAATTGAATATATAGGTACATCCTTGATATTCATTGGCTTGGATTTCTGATTTAGTTATGGTGGTATATCTTATTTGTTAAGGGTCATGGTTATTTGGATTTTTTTCAGGAGCTCATGATGTGCACTTTGAGTTCTTTGATCGTTTGATGCCTTGGTTGATTATCATGGTTAGCGAATGGTTATTTCATCATGTGTCAAAGATACCTTGGATACACAGTTTAGTGGGAGCTTGTGATAGTGATGAGGTGATAGTGCATAATTAGTTCCTCATTTGGTTTGTATCTTCTTGGTTTGGAGATCTTAATTTTACTTGGTATTAGCACTTTGGTTGTGTGAGTGTAGACCTGGAGAATCTTCATGTAGAAGACAAATTTTATGATTTCATAATTGACTTTGCACCAAAGTTGAGTCGGCATTTTTTGACATTGATATATTTATTGGGTGTTCACAAATGTTGGAGGTTTGTCTTAGATCTTGTTGCTATAGAAGCATCTTTGATATTTGCATGGTGCACTTGGTTATCTTCATGGTGTGTGAAGATGGTTACATATTGAGGACTCATGATGTGTGGAGATGGTTACATCTTTAGGACTAATGAGGTTCTTGGTAAAGGTATGGTTTATGCTTTCATTTGGCATGTTATCCTTGGTGTTAGGATGGTTTCTTTTTTATGTCATGGTATACACTTGATACATATTTAGAGTTTTGAAATATTATAGTATGTTCATATGGAGCATGTTGTCTCTTTTGAGATGGTAAGATCATGTTGTCATGTTTATGTTCTTGAGGCCATGGTTGGAGCTTTGGCATTTATCTTGGTTTAGTTTTCTTGGTATTGACTACATTGATCATTTTTTGGATACTTCATGATATTACTATGTTGTATTTGGAGTTGCAATGGATGGGTTGTTTACAAGTGCTCATGGTTACTTAGAGAGGGTGGTGATGTTGATTTCTCTTGGATTAGAGAAGTTTTTGTTGGGATAGTTGATGGTTTCAATAGGAAGTTTGAGGGGCATTCAGCTGATATGGACTTGAAAGGAAATTGTTCCTAGATGAGTTTTGGTTGGAGACTTGGATATCTTAATGACCATTCTCATTCCCCACTCTTGGTCTACTCGATAGTTTTCTACTTGAGATGTATAGCCCATTGTTTGTTCTCAAGTGCATTATGTTTATACTTGTCTTTCATGGATATGGATCTTGAGCTATGGTACGTGAGTTAGTTATGGAGTGTTCATTTGAGAGATGGTTTAGCATTGGTTATCTCCATTTGCATATGTTGTTATGCTGGTTGAGTTTGGGAGATTGTTTTATATTGGGCATATTCCTTGGTTTAGGAATGGTTTATGGGTTTGATCTTCTTATGAGAGGCTTACATGATTAGATATATCATATGATTTGGGTGTTTTTGTGGCTTCTTGGTTAGGGTTTTATAGAGGAGATCATCTTGAAAAGTTTACATCTAGAGGTGTGTGTAGAAGGACATGATATAGGTTATGATTTGCATGGTTTCTCATTGGTCTTGGTTATCTTCTTGGATGTTCCATTTTTATTACATTGGATTTGAGATTGGTTAGAGGTTGTGATCATTGATTTGTGCTCATATATGTCATGTGAGAGATGACATGGTTATTTCTTTATCTATTTTCTCTATTGGTTGTGGAGATCTTGGGAGATTGTTGGAGACTTTTTATGAGATTTATTCTTGCAAGTTATTGGCTTATGTGTTGTGGATTCCCTTTAGACTACACAGATTCACTTCTTTGAGATGTTTTGAGTGGATTGGTTATAGATTTGATATTATCTTTTCTAGTGGGAGCTTCTTGGTATATATATGGCAGGTATTTCTCTTAAGGCTTGTAATTGTAGGTTATAGATTGGACATGTTGATGATGTGAGATTCACTTGGTATACCTTTAGAGTTATGGATAGTTGGATGGGTTTAGCACTTGTTGTGGGTGCTATTTTAGATATGGATATTTTGACAACTACAAATACATGTGATTACCTTTGGATCAGGTTTTTTGTGCTTGGAATTTTAGTTGATATAGGACTTTATGATCTTCTAATGCGACAATTTGGGTAGCTTTCTCTTGGATGGATTTTTCTTGGATGGCTTCTATGTATCTTTGGTGGTAGTGGCATTATAGGAGGTGAGATCATTTATGTTTGAGATGCTAGATACTTTAATTTTGCTATGGGTACCAAGATGGAGCACTTCATGTACAATGATCCATGATGGTGAATGTGCTAAGATAGATTGTTCTCTTGTTCATTTATGTGGCTACAGATTGACCCTATGCAATGTATACAACAAGTGGGAGATTGTTGAGATAATGAGTGTTGCACACATTACATAATATTATTATATTGTATTATTTTATTTTATTATGTAATGTTGCACCTAGATGGATGTGCAACATGTAAAGATTCCCATGGGATATACTTGATGATTTGTATTGTAACATTGTGATAACATTTTATGTAATATTTAATATTGGGAAAAAAACTTAAATTTTCATTATTAATTATTGGGTCAAGGGGTTAGGTAGCACATAATTTATGTAATACCACTTGGTGATTTTGTGGGATTTGCTACTATATAAGTAGCAACAAGGGTAGTTTTAGTGAGAAGATAGAAGGGAGAAAGGGAAAGACTTGAGCAGGATAAGGCTTGATAGATTAGCCAAGAGAGCATTTGTGAAGGTTGCAATCATGGAATGGGATGTGTGGATTCATTCTATTTCACATGAATTGCTTGGTTGTGGTTATGACTTTCAAGGCTTCCATGGTTGTATTGCAATGGTAGTTTTGTTGAATAATATATGGTGATGGATACTTTTGGAAATTTTGTTTTTTCCTCAATGAAGGTTTACCAAAGTATATCTTGTGTCACATTTTTGTGGGTATCTTATCTATTCTCTTGCATGTGGATTTCAGTTGCATATTTATTTTAGATCTATTATGGGTTAGGCAGAAATGGTTATATTCATTCTTGCAAGTTTCCTTACTGTACTGTCACTCCCCTGCAACTGATTGGTTCTCTGATTTTATTTTATTTTCTTTGAAGCTTTTAATCTTAACTCCCTAAAGTCTCCTATGATGATATCACTTTTAGAAAGATAATGTCATACTACTCTCTTTCTCAAATTTTTTTTTTTCAATAAGTCCTTGTTCTCTTAAAGATCAACCGTCTCACATTACTTCTAATCCTTTTTCTCACTAAGTGATGTGATGGAAAAGTTAATTAAGAGTTATTGGCATTAAATTTTATTTCCACCTATATCCAAATATGAGTCTAGTTTAGTATATAGAGAGATTAAATAATCTTAGTTCAATTAAAACATTTAAATCCCTCAACCAATAATTGTAGTTCAAATTTGAAACATGTTGAATTAATAAAAGAAAGTAGTGAAACTAATTTTAAACAAAGATTTTTATAAATTCAAAATAAATTTATGCACATATTTACTCATCATACTAGCCTTATAATACCACAATATTGAACTAGATTTATGATCAATGAAAATATCATTAAAAAGATAAAACAATTTAGGTGTGTGTGTGTGTGTGTGTGTGTGTGTGTGTGTGTGTGTGTGTACCTACACCAAATGATCCAAGCCAACCCTACTAAGGGCTAAAATCCTCAACCTCAAACACCCTTATACCTTTAGTACCTATACAATCACAACTTGAACATGCCACTACATCAATATTGCCAACACCATGATAAAAAATGGCATCATTAAATATAATATTTTATGAACTTAATTCATGATTTCATTAACATTTGTATAATATGAATTAAAACATTCATCATTCATATAAACATAAATTCGGTCTTGATTTAAAATCAATAATTTACATAATCTAACAACATGTAAATATTTTCAAACCATTTATCACCATGTCTATACATCACAACAAACATAAAACAATATTATGATAATGACTAGCAAGTTACATTTACCCATCTAATAACATCGACTAATAAAGTCTTAAAACACCATAACATTTTAACTCAAGTAGAATCATACTAAAATTAAACATAGTATAAGTCAAAAGAGTTGAAATGGATACTAAATCCTAAAAGATAGTATGCCGAAACTTAAGTCGTGACAATTATAGCCGCAAAAATGATGAAGCACAAATAAGGGTCTGAAAATCCATTTTACCAAATTTCTCTAGAGATTTCACATGTTCGAGAAGGGTGAGTTTGTCTTCCTATTCTTAGTGATTGTGGTAGATTTGTTGACAAGTTTCTACAATGAACTAGATTTTGGTAGACTTCTAGTCACACCCATCGAAAGAAGAATTCTAGAGAATTCTACAATTTGAAGAACATTCTAAATATTTTTTTCTTCTAATTTTTAGTGTCAAAAATTTAAGTTTACCCCTACCAAAATTTCTAATAGACAATGAAAAAACTAGAATTAATGATTAGAAAATAAAATGAATTTTTGAGCTTAAAATTTCACTAGGTTTAGCTATAAAAATTAATTGGAAGAAGCCACTAGAAATATTAGTTCCTTGCCTATATATAGGTAGGGACTAGTAAAGTTTATTATAGAAATTAAGGTAAGGTGTATGCCAAAACAAAGCTTGTTATAGGCAATTGAATATTATTCTCATCTCTCTAAGAAATGCCTGTGTGATTTGTCATAGAGACAGGAGTAGTTAAATTTGTTATTTAGAAATAGTGTAGAATTACCAGGGGAGGAAAGTAGCTAGACGAGGGACAAACATGGGCCATGGATGTGTCGAATGGGATTCTTTTTTATGGGAGTGGATGGGGAAGCTATCAAATGGGGGTATCTAACATCCAACTGAGTTACACCATTTCTGGATTTTTTCTTGCCATAGTGGTTGAGTATATATTGAATGGAGTTGGCAACAAATTATTCAATATTTATTTTAGAGCAGTTATTCTAGTCCAATGGAGCATATATTAGTTGGTTGGTTTCTTGTCAAAATAGTAGGGATGAAACTTGTATGTCTCTTTAACATTTTCACTACATCCCAAACAATATGTCACCCTTAAATATCACACACTAAAGAAGAAATTAAGCTTGGAAAAATAAGTCAACTTGACTATTTTTAACACTTTTTCCCTACGAATCAAGCCTTAGTGTGTGATGTTTAATCCATCTGCTTAGAACATCCCTAATCAAAACAACCTTCTTGTTGAATCATGAACTGATGTTAGCAAATTTGATGAGTTTATATTGATCTCTAGGTCAGCCGTATATACATAAAATTTCTATTGGTCTAATTATCTACCTTATTGCCATGCCCAAATTTTCTTGAACAAGACACACACATACACACATACAATAATAATATTATTCAATTTTATTTCTTGGAGACAATTTAAGAAATAATTAAAAACTAAAATATATTCACAATATTGAAAAGTCCTTAAAAATGTTACAATCCTAATTGGATCCTTACATCAATTTTCAAATTTCAAGAAGATATACTTCTGGTCTTTACAAAACATAACTTTTACAAATGTGCATAATTAAATCATTTTCGAATCTTCAACAGAAAGTGAAAATCTTCCAAGCTTTTCTTCAACACATATCCATTTAGAAAACCTGTACAAACAACCCTCTAAACCATGGAGACCTCACCTCGCAACATAGGTCTCTAAGAGACCACCCATCGAACTTGGAGAACCAAGACCAACCAGGTAACAATCAAGCATACACATATAAATCAACAATATAGGATACAATATTTAACACCCTTTTTGAGCTTACACAGTAGGTTACTAGAGGAACCAATAGAATGGGTGAAGGTGTGCCTAAAACCCTAAGGAGAAACCAAATACAAAAAACCAAATCTACCTTCACAAGGCATATAAAATAAATACCAACTCTCATAAACTTTCTCCCCTTATCACCCCCAAAGTGCATAACAAAGTATTGGCACATGTAGACCATACTACATGATTATCCCTCTTCCTTCTACACATTTATATGTGTATGCTTGATTGTTACCCAGTTGGTCTTGGTTCTCCAAGCTCAGTGGGTGGTCTCTTAGAGACCTAGGTTGGGAGGTGAGCTCTCCATGGTTTATAGGGTTGTTTGTATAGGTTTTCTAAATGGATATGTGTTGAAGAAAAGCTTGGAATATTTTCACTTTCTATTGAAGATTTGAAAATGATTTAATTATGCACATTTGTGAAAGTTATGTTTTGTAAAGATCAGAAATTTGAAAATTGATTTAAGGATCCAATTATGATTGTAACATTTTAAAGGACTTTTCAATATTGTGAATATATTTTAGTTTAATTATTTCTTAAATTGTTTCCAAGAAATAAAATTGAATAATATTATTATTGTATGTGTGTATGTGTGTATGTGTGTGTCTTGTTCAATAAAATTTGGGCATGACACTTATTAGATCTTGGTCAAAATGTAAGGTAGAGATAACCTAATATATAGATTCTTTTCACACAGCTCGAGAGGCATTCATGCCTTTTCCATTGTTCATAAGGCATTGAAGGCTTTTTGTACAAATTTTATTTGAGATAATTGCATGGAGGAAAACACAAGTGATTTGAAGGAATTCTATGGTCGATGGTTGGTTTTATGCAACTTTCAACTATAGATATTCAAATTCAACTCATGCATCTCATATAAGTGAACAACTTTAGCATAACTACCAAATTGTACCATGGTGTGCTACGAGTATTTCAAATAAATTTGGGAGGGGAGTTGGGGGAGATGATTTAGCAGTTATCTAGGTTAATTTTGCATATGTAGAATTCTTAAACTATAATTTGGATTTTGTTGATTTTTCTGGTGTATCTTGGTAGGTGATTTAGGAGTTTAAAGCTAAGAATTTGGCTTTTAGATATTTACAAATCTCTCTATAGAGACCATTAAGCACAGAGTGGTCAAATAATTTAATTTCAAAAGTGTTACCTAATACCCACAATGTTCTTGCACCAATAGTTGTTCACTCAAAAATCTCAATACCTAGTGTTAAATGTCTCAATATTTTTTGTGAAATGTCTCAATTGTGGTGCACAAATGGGTCAATCGCCAACCAAAAAAGATTAAAATGATCAACTATTAGTATATGTGTGATCGGCTATTAGAACATTTATTTTCATTTTTGGGGATATTTTAATAGTAGTAATTGTGGGGTGAGCATGAGAAAAAAAATTTGGTTAATAGACCCCCCAATAGTTACTGAGTCACTTTCCCTATTAAGTTAGAAATTTAAGATGAGTTGAAAGGTGCATTTTATGAGAGATAATTTTTTGCCTTATTTGAAGCATCATTTTAAGTATTTTCTTCATAACATTGACTTATAACACTAAAAGCATCGGTTTATATGAAATTTTGACTATTTGTTGATTGATGTGATTTATGGGAAATATTAAGTCTCGTTGGTATTTCCAAAATTTACTATATTTTTTCTTAAACTATATTTAGGTTTACATAAAGATATGCATGTTAGTGTCTTATGACTTGACCAAATCAATTTTTTTTTAACTAATTGCAAAAAGTACAAATCTAAAATTCAGGAAGATAAACATCCATATAAAGTATTGGATGGTATAAATAAAGGAAGTGATAATTCGGGTAAAAGAATTAGTACAAATTAACAAGGATAGTAGATGCCATCAAAATGAGAAGTTGACATACATAGGTCTAGAGAAAAATTGAATGATTAATATAATAATGTGTGATTTTCTAAGTTTACACCCATATGTGAATTTTTATTTTTTTTAGTATTTGTACGCTTTAGTCTAAGATTCCAAATTCTATCACCCTTTCCATCCTTGTCATTAGACTATTCATCACCCAAATCAAAGATTCCCACCATATTGTCTTAATGGTTCTAGGCATGTTTGCACTATGGAGATGTTTGTGTAGTACATTCTCGTCTACAAATATCTATACATGAAGGTTGTTGTTAGAGTGTTATTTTCTAACCTACATTATAACTCCCCAAAGTGAAGGCTAGTCTATGTGGCTTATATATGCTCTTCTAACCGTCATGTATAATTCTTCTTGGCTATCATTCTTACCTTCTTAGTCATTATCATAGGCTCCTACAATCATTATTACAACTCCTTGACTCCATTTTTATCATCCTTTTTTGTACTCTACACACTTCATTTTGTAGGTTTATTTATTGTTATATTATTGCAAGCTTCCGTGTTTGATTTTTTCTCATGCATTTGGGTTCTTTGTATCCCTAGAGAAGTCTCTTTTATTACTTTCTTTTTTATGTCTTTGAGTATGTTATTTTTCTTATCATAATTCTACTACCAATTTTCATCTCTATCATTACTCAATTATCTATCATATAATCTATCATGTCTAATAGTCACTTGTGGAGGTGGAAACACCAAAATGGGGATTAAAACATACATAATAGGGGCATTCTTTCATCTTACTAAATCATTTTTATCTTGGAGTTGTAATGTGTTTGTCTTTTTTTTATTCCACACTCTTAGAGTATTTTTACTTCATTAATTTAGGTTCTATTTATTTCCCATTTTTTAACATTCATTATTTAGTTCTCTACTATTCATCTTTTTACTTAGTTCCTACTAGTCCATGTTTCATCCATGCCTGACACTAGTGCAGTGCACTAGTGTTCCATAACCATGTTGTAGTCCTTGGATTGGTATTTGGTATAGGAAAAAGAGCTCTTAGAGCACAGGTTTTGGTTGCCTAATATAGCTCTTACATTTATAGTAAGAAAAAAAAATGGTTTATGCCTATCACATATAATTTGCATTTAATCAGTTAAATTGTATTTCGAAACTTCAATCAATCATCTTAAACCTCATCAGGTTATCCAAGTACTACCCACTCATCTAGTATTTGATCTCCCAATCACTCCTAACTAGCAATGTAAGGTGGTGTAGGAAAATTGTATATCCCTTGAGGTTTTAACTAACCTTCTGATGGGTGAATTATTTTCTTCCTCACATTTTGGTCAACCTAACATGAACCAACAAATCTCTTGATAATAATGTGATATCTATGTCATGACCATGGTGACTTTCACTTAAATTTTCCCCCAATCCTTATTGGTTCCAAAAAAAAATCTCTCTTTCACCCCTTTGGACAATCCCTGTAGGGGAGAGAATACTTCTTTATATGTCTTAGCCTCTATCAATGGCACTGTTGCCAAGCATGTCTTGGTGGACCATTCATACTAACCAAGTTGACATAAACATAGAGAAGTTCCTCTTTATGAGCATCTTGAATCAGGGAAAGTACAATGAGTGTGATGCCATCATTCAAATGTATGAAAAAATTATTTGCCCCCTTGGGATCAACCCCATTGCCCATTCAAGTGGGATCCCAGGTGATCTTCTCAACCATTTTTTTGTGATTCCCAAATTAGACATGTTCAAGCTCAAAATAGGCATCCCTCAGCTAACCTCCATGGGTGTCATCCCCTTGGAACATAAAAAATTCCAAAAGTTTCTGTATCAAGGGACTATCCATTTTTTTATAACACTATATATTATCCCCTAATGTCCCATGGGTGATTTAGCCTTGATCACTTCTAACCTACTCTAGTTGCCCCCCTACATCTATGGTAGGATGTCATTATCCCCCCTTATCAACTATACAAAGGTAGGGAGACAATATTTCTTCAATAGAATCTTCATACATCCATCCCTCTCATGATTCCCAACATTCCTCCTCCTTTGTCTCTTATTTTCCATGGTATCAAGGGGAACACATGCCCCATAAGAAGCCCCCTCACAAAGTCAAGGTCATGTAGCCTTTGTTGGTGTCTTAGCATGTGGGGTTCTCCTTTTCTTCACACATGTAATTATCCTAGAAAAAAATAGAGAAATTAAATTTTAAATAAAATAATGTAACCCTAAATTGTCCATAGTTTTACACTAACAATGATCACCTTGAATTGTAAATGAAGCCAATAAAAAGATAAACTCTAAAACCTTTATTTTAATATATTTAGTGATTGACAAAAATACATCAACATATGTTGGAGGAATAACATATTGAAAATCATCAACATACAACAATAAACTTAAAATTTTAGGCTTAAATCCTAGACAACAAACAACTACATACAACACGAACTTCAATACTTGAAATCTTAAAGTGTTGAAAGCTCATTCACAAGCTTTGAGTGAGATTGTCTTGTAGGGACATGGGTCATTTTTCATGTAATCTTTGGAACTAAAGGTTCTTAATTCTCTAATATCAACAAAACCCAAGGTTTTGGACAAGAGATTTTTGGTGTAGAATGAAAGTTGTCCTTAGATGAATGTATTCACTACATTGAAACATTAAAGTCTACATACACTAATGACACCCATCAATTGAAATGGTGTAGATAATGCACACACTAATTGCATTAATTGACACTCATTTTCTTTCTCAAATCACCATTTTCAATTTGCCTTTAAATTGCAAGTTGAAGGTTTTGACTTTATTTTTTCAACTTTTGGCACTTGTTTTTGAGTTTTTACACTTTGTGGACTTTTTTGAGATTTTACACTTTGTGAACTTTTTTGAGATTTTACACTTGGGGACTTTGCAAATTTTAAAATTTGTCACCTTTTCATGTCATGACTTTTCCTTTTCACACTCTCTTACCTTTCTTAATGTTTGACACTTGTCATTTTGTGAACTTAACCAACATTTTTCCCATCTTGCAAACTAGGTTTTCTTAGAGAACTATAGTTTTCTCTCTAATATATTTGATTCCCCATTTATTAATTAAAGAGGGGACTTAAATTTTAATAATATTATTTTTTGTCAATAAAATGAAGGAAAATATGAATTTGTCACACTAAATTGGTATTGACTTTCTATCTACATTTCTAGTTATAGTTGTTATATATGTAAAAGAAAATGATATATTGTAATTACACTAGCTATTACAAAAAATCCATTTTAATAAACATTCTCTTATCTTTTTTCAACTTCCCCTAGTTCTCATATTGTGGATCTTCTATACTAGCTATTGACTTTCTATTTGCATTTCTAATTATATATAGTTAGAAATAAAATAATATGAAATTTGATTTTATTATAATTGTTCTAGTTATTATAAAGAAAATCTAGTTTAATAAAAATATTTCTTATGAAAATGTGAAAATAAAACTCTTAATGCATTTATGTAAGATATATAATTATTAAATTATATTTAATTTTATTACAAATAATTAATTAAAAATAATAATAAATATCTTAAAAGATTCATTTAAATAAATTTGTAATCAAATTAATGATTATGCACAATTAAGTTTGATTCATTGTAAACAATAAAAGGAAATGTAAAAGATTCACTTAAATACATTTATGATCAATTTAATCATTATGGACGAAGCAAATTTATATTTATTATTAATTTTGTTATGGACTGTTCTATAAATTATTAATAGTGCACGATAAGATATAAAAGGGCTCAGAAACACATTTTCAGCCTTCGTGAAGTCTGAACAGTGGATGAACTTAATCTCCATTTGCGTTAAACGTCTTCACCGCCCATTCAATAGTACTCAACATTATTGTTCTAATATATAGTAACTTATTTTATATGAGTGAAACAATGTGGGATTAACTTTGCGTAGTCTGTCAAAAACCAAAATGGACTGAAATTGTTCAGCAATGTGTACAAGGGTTTGGTTTGCCTGCATGGAGTGTAGGTATGTAGACGTCAGTTCCGATTTGCAGTCCGTAGAGATTCAACCTCAGCTGCAGCCCGATCTGGTTATGAAAGAATAATTTGCAGCAGTAAATCAAGCCAGATGGACTGTGAATCATTCACCTGTTGTTATAATTATAATTCACTAAAATACCATTGAAGAATCAAACCAGCAATTAGGTGTTATAAAATTCAACCCTGTTTTTAGTACAATTAATTTTATTTTCTATATTTAGTAGTTATTTTTATTGTAAATAATATAAGCTGTAAATTTATAGTTTTGAAATTGGTGATTAAAATATCTAGGGAAAAATACTAGTTTGAAACAGAAGCAATATCAAGCTTAACTCAAATTTGTTCTCCATTCTTTCGAATGAACACAACACCCCCAAGAAGTCAATAGCCTGGCAAAGTCTCTGATTAAAAAACTTGGGAACAAGGTAGATGATTGCCTTATTTTGAATTTGCCAAGTCATTCAGTGGAACACATTGTGGAATGCTAAAAATTTGGAGTTTTTGCTCGATGGATTGGCCCAGGTATGGATATCTAGATGCTATAGTCAAAGGGATTATAAAGCTCTTAGGAAATCGAATGGACTTAATTATTATGGAAAATGATTTTCTTTACTTAGCTTGTGACAGCTTATATTTAAAATATAGTCTTCTTAAAGGGGAAACCCTAGTTTTTTTTGATGAATAGTCCTTTTCAATTAATAAAATTTACTAAGATTACAATTCACAAAAAAAGGTTGGGGGATACAGGGATCACCCCGCGAATGAGTTCAATCGGCCGAAACCGGAGTAAACAACATGGCCGCAGCCAGGAACTATAAACTATTCATCAAAAAAAAATTTAAAACAACCTCATGCTACCAAGGCAATACCAATAGAGGGAGGAGGATCATCTTTATCAGGAAATCCCCACGCATCAGTGGGATTGTGAGGCGAACTAGGAACAATCCAGCCATTAGCAGCATCTGCAGGATCTGGGGTAGTTACAGTCTCCGCATCCTTCTTGTCTGGCCGCGGAGGAGAAATTGCCAGGGCCGGCCAGGGAAACTTGCCAGCGTGCGCCCGTCCAAGGGGAGGAACCGAAGACCAGCCAGAAGCCCGCCCAAGGAGGGAGCCGGGGAAAAGCCAGAACCACCACATGGTGGGGAAGTGGAGTGACGCCTCCAACAGCCATGACCACCACTGGGAGAGCGGTGGCGGGGACCCTAGGAGCGCGGCGTGTGTGAATGGCGACCAGAGGATTGGCGTCTGGAACAGCGACCGCGGGACGAGGAGGCATCAGCTGAGGCATCCGGAGGCACTCTGGCAATGGTACAAGGAGCATTGCCCCAATGGTTTAACAATTCCTGTAAGTGGGCAACCTCCAGGGAAACTTTATTAGCTTGCACCTGTATCTGCATAATGACATTGTTACAAATGCATGCTTTAGTGTACATTGCAATGTTAACATCCAAAAAAATGTGAGTGAATAAAACTGCATTCCTATCTTTCCATAGAGAAAACAAAATTTCCATCCTGAATGTATGCCAAATCTGGGAAAACTTCCGAGGAAATTTGGGGGAATCACCCAGCAGGATCATGTGCCATGAAAAAGGTTCGAGCCTGAAAGGCTTGAAAAATCATGAATCCAGTGCCAATAATTCTGAGCACACTTGACAATTATAATTCACTAAAATACCATTGAAGAATCAAACCAGCAATTAGGTGTTATAAAATTCAACCCTGTTTTTAGTACAATTAATTTTATTTTTTCTATATTTAGTAGTTATTTTTATTGTAAATAATATAAGCTGTAAATTTATAGTTTTGAAATTGGTGATTAAAATATCTAGGGCAAAATACTAGTTTGAAATAGAAGATATTATGCGATGGCCTCTGCACTAAGACAAAAGTATATGAATTCAGCACTGTTCAGTCCTCATGAACAATTGAATAGATATCTTAGAGAATGTCATGTCTTCTGGACGTTGTGGACAATGGATAGTAGTTTGATCTTGTCGGTCATGCAAATATGGTACTAGAAGATCAAGATTAGGGGACAGAAGGACCCTGAAACCCTATGCGAAGGTTCCCCCTAAGCATGGAGACAGAAGCAATATCAAGCTTAACTCAAATTTGTTCTCCATTCTTCAGAATGAACACAACACCCCCAAGAAGTCAATAGCAATGCAACCTCCAGCTTCAGATCTGGTAAAGTTTCTGATTAAAAAACCTAGGAACAAGGTAGATGATTGCCTTATTTTGAATTTACCAAGTCATTCGGTGGAATACATTGTGGAAATCTTTTCTCATTGATCTACTACTAATGCTAGAAATTTGGAGCTTTTGCTGGATGGACTGGCCTAGGTATAGATATCTAGATGCTATAGTCGAAGGGATTATAAAGCTCTTAGGAAATCACATGGACTTAATTATTATGGAAAATGATTTTCTTTACTTAGCTTGTGATAGTTTATATTTAAAATATAGTCTTCTTAAAGGGGAAACCCTAGTTTTCAATAGCTATTCATTCAAAGAAATGGATTGGCGATGCTTGTCTGATCCAATGAATGCTAGAGATTTCAAAGTAGATCATAAATAATTTTGCCAAATCTTCCAATAGGTCTAACTATTAGGGAAACACTTAAACTTATAGGTAATACTCTAGAATCTTTTTTAGGATTTGTAAAAACTGATCTTAAGAGCTCCATTATAATTGTTAATATGAATGTTAACGTATTAAAACATCAATAGTATTACCATTTCTATCGAACCTAGATTTGTTGAGGGTTCCTTCTAGGAAGATCTGATTCTTTGCCTAGACCTTCCTTGTCTAGCTCCAAACTACTTAGTGAATGTTACCCATGCCCTCAATAATTAGGTAAACCTTAATGAGGATGGAGGAGGTTTCTATTTTCACATGGATGAAGAATGAGAAGAAGAAGAGAATAGGGATCCACCCCCATCTCTAATCAGTAGTTGTTAGGATAGAGATCCCAATGGAGGAACAACCCTCCCCTTTTAATGCTAATATAGATTCAATGTGAATCTCCCTAGCTAAGGATCAAATCGCTCATGGTTTCAACTATGAATAGGGCACACCCAATAATGACATAGGTGATCAAAATGATATTGACATTCCTCCACTAGAGGAAACCACAGAGACCCCAAGTCGAGTCGAAAGAGAGGGTAATATTTTAATAGAACCCCTAAATAATATGGTGGTTGATGATCCCATGAATCAATTTTTAGATAAAATATGTAATGAAGAAGTTAGAAGACAAAAATATATTCTTATCAATTTGATTATAGAGAATGATAAGGAGCATGTGGAGGATACCCCCTGAACTGAGATGATTGGATAGTTTTCTTAGATCAAGATATAGTGTCGGATAGGGAACATGATTCTCTAGGGCTTACCTCCTATTAGAAAAGTTGAGCCAACTCGAATTGTTCCAAATCTGAAAGAAACATGGTCGTAAATCTCTTCAAGAGCTAAGATCTAGAAATAGAGTGACCCATGGGCAATCATAATTAATAGATTTACTTTATGTTGAGAAAGGGAATATCCTTCCCACAACATCATGAATATCTTAACTTGGAATTTTAGGGGATTTAATGTCCCTGACAAAAAATTTCTTCTAAAATGATGTATCTCGCTGACTAGAGATGATATCATCCTTATCCAAGAAACCAAACTAGATAAGGAACAAATGGATAAATTTAGAAGATCACTTGATTGGAAAGAAATTAAGGACTCTCTAGCAAAGGGTTCCTCAGAGGGCCTTACCATTTTGTGGGATCCTAGGAATGTTTCAATATCTTCCCTAGAGTTTCAAAAGCATTGGATGTGTGGGCTAGTAAAGGGTATTAGATCTGATTTTCATTTTAGGATCTTCAATGATTATAGTCCAACAAGAAACCAAGATAAAGAAAGGGTGTGGAAGGAAATAGAAGATATAATTAGTCTAGGGGGTTAGAGATTTCTATTTCAAAGGGAGATTTTAATGCTATCCTTAGAACTTCGGAGAAACAAGGTGACAACATCTATCTCTCCTCAACATCCAAAGATTTGCAAACTTAGTCCATAGGGTTGGTCTAGTGGAAATTGTATGCTCCCCAGACTCATTCACTTGGAATAATAGGAGGACGAGTTTTATTAATATTGCTAAAAAACTTGATAGGCTCTTCATTCCTAGAGATTTATCTGCCTTCTCCATTTCATTCGTATATGAAGTTAGATCAGTTTTAGGATTAGACCACTTCCCTATAAAAGCTTAAAATTATTGATGACAAAGGATCAAGTAACTATCCTTTTAAGTTTGAACAAAAAATGGCTTAAGGATGAGAACTACCTTAATTTGATTTAAGTAATGGTGGAATGAGACCAATGTATTTGGCTCCAAACTTTTTTAGGTGGTTAGTAAGTTGAATATTATTAAACAAAAACTGAAAGAATGGAACTCATATATCTTTGGCAATATCTATGAGGATAAACTCACCCTGGAGGATAAATTGGAATCTCTCAACAAATAGGTTTTGGAGCATGGGACAGATTTACCCCAATTCCTTGAAGAGAAGAAAATCATGTAGAAGTATGAAGATTTCCTAGATGAGGAGGAGCTCTTTCGAAGGAAGAAGTCTAGGGAAACTTGGTTAGAAGTAGGGGACAAGAACACAAAGTTATTTCACAATAGTACCAAACAGAGGAGAATGATTAGCTGTATAACATCCATCAAATGTGTTGAAGATCAAAATTGAGATTCTTGGAAAGATATTAGCTCAAAAGCCATCTTAGATTATGATAACATCTATACCAATATGGTAAGCTCCACCCTTAGGGCTCAAAAGGATATTTTATCTTCTATTCCCAAACTTATCTGTGAAGAGCAAAACAAAAAGAAAATTTGCAAAAGATCACTAAGCAAGAAATTGAAACAACAATCTTATGAACCCTTAACAATCTAGAAAAAGTAGAATTCATTTCTTCTAAAATTCATAGAAATCAAATTTTCAAGATCACCTATTTAAATGAGTCATTTTCTAAAATTATCAAACTATGATCATGCCCTAGGTGAATTTGGTAGTGTGGATGCTCCTTAGTCCTTGGCTCTTAGCCAAAGATGTTTTAGACACATGTGGGCCCGCATCAGGTACTTAAAACTTGTTTGTGGATGACCTTCATCAATTTTTTTTAATATCAAACTATCAAATAACATCACAAATTATTGATATAATGAAATTTAAATACATAAAAAGGCAATAATTTTGGGAAAAATGCAAAATATATGTTGATAAAAAAAATTCCTTCACCAATGATATAATGCAATCACAACATTAACCAAAAAGACTTATCTCATCGTATTCTCTTTTAGAGATATATAATTTATTAATAGAATAATATAAACTAACCTACTCGGCCAAACAATCCTTCAATGACCCGTAAATCAAGCACATGAGAAATGTATTTTCTTTAGATTTCCTATTTAATATTTTGCCCATGAAAATTTGTAGAAAGCAAACAAAAAGTGTGATGAAATGTACCCAGAATTTGATTCGTTCTATAGTTTTCAATATCTAGTATAGGAAGTTTCCAAGCTAATAACTGGATAATAAAAATTACGAAAAGCTAACAATTGGATAGTAAAAATTATACTTTGTAGAGCTTCTCTTAAATATGCTTTCAGATTGTACACTACAATGGCTATGGAGCCAGTTATTTATATTGCAGCTAGTTATTTATATATCTTATCAAGGGAAAATTGCTACATTTAGTTTGAAAAGTGAAAAGGAACAATGTTTGTCCCTGGATTCTCATGTCAACTCTTTAGTACATTGATTTTATTCTTTGGCTAGTGGTAATTTTTCAATTTTGAGGTTCTAATGTCAACTGTTTAGTTCATTGATTTTAGTCTTTGCCTAGTGGTAATTTTTCAATTTTGAAGTTATAAATTTTTATTTATTTTTCCCTCTCTTTAGTTTCATTTTATTTTTAACATAGGTGATGAAGTTTGATTTGAATTTTGAATGTGGAGATAATTATGAATAATAAAATTTGATTTCAAATTTATAAAGAAAATTTGTGTAATTTGAAAAAAATAAAATACAAAATCTAAGTTACATTAATAGTTCTTCTTATAGTAGAAAATTATGGTAAGGGATGATAATTAAACATGATTAAACAAACTTTCAATTATTGTTAAGTAAGAGATATTTTCTACAGCAAGTCAAATAATTTCTATGAGAAGTCCAGTAAAATGTGACAATATGGTCACTATAAAAATTTAACTTGAGTACTTAGTAATTATTTTTGGAAAAATAGATAAGAGCTTACAACCCAATGATAACTTGTGAGCCTTTCATTTGAAAGGTCTTCGATTTCAGTGTACTCTAACTTCACATAATAATTATACTTAATTTTAACAAATAATAATAAATATCGTAAATAATTTTATCTAAAAAATGCTCTTAGATATCAATTATAAAATTGCTCTTATAATTTTAGCAAATCATATTTTTATTTTTTATTTTTTATGTAGTGTTTATGAAATTATTTTGTAAAGTATATTATGTTTATAATAAATTTTGTAATTTTGATGTGCAAATAGTTGTCATATTTAAACTTAAAAATAATTGTTAACATTAACACACTCACACCATCATAATCCACCCTTTCTACCATTGTAGAATGCCTATCAACATTAATAATATAAACTTCAATCCATTACCTATAAAAAAAACTTATCCACCCTTTTGCCATTATAGAATGCCTATCAACATTAATAATATAACCTTTAACTCATTACCTATAAAAAAAACTTATTAGTCTCTTCTATTTATAGGTAGGGAAAGTAGACTCATCCTATTATAATTAAAATCATGAAAACTACAGAGAGGAAATGGAAGTAAAAATGAGACAGATCAAGAGTGTCGAATCATTTCCTCTCTATAATTTTCATGATTTTAATTATAATTATATTTAATCTATTTCTATTTTATTTTTCTGACATGTAAATGAATGTCAATTTTTTTCAAAATGGAAAATGTTTACATTGAAGATTGCTGCCACTGTAGAAAGCCTCTCGGCTTAATAATAAATGATATGATTGAAAATTTATTTTGTCAAACAAACAATCCTCTGGATAGAACCCACAAAATTGCACTTTTAGTCGCCTCGTTGAATTTTCTTTTCTGAATTCAAATTTAATAGATGTGGCTATGTTCATTGATCAATTTTCAAAAGATTAAAAACATCATGTATTTTTTTGAAAATTTCAACGTTTGATCTACATGATTTAATTTGAAGCAACCCATTTTCAGTTTCTATATTCTGTAGTCTTGATTACTAAATATTTCATCAGCAAGAAAATTTACAAGATGAGTTGCACATTTAGTGCCCATTCTAATTGTCAATGCATTTTGAATGTGGTATCAAACAAGAAGTTCCAAAGTTATTCTAATGATAGAAACTACGCTGCTCTGCTCTATTTTTTTGTGGGGGATTAGTGTTGTACAGATTTCTTTAATAGTTTCAATTGATTTCAATTTATCTACTAATAACAGATTGGGAAACGTGAATCCCGCATTGTTTTCTTTATATAAATAAAACTATTACATATTACTAAATTTAAAAGAGTTATCTCAAAGGGGCAGTGAAGATGTCTAACGCATGTGGAGAAATAAAGTTATTCCGCTCTTCTGACAAAACCCAGGTTGTAATTGTGTCTCTGAGCCCTTTTCCAATTTATCGTACTATACAAAATAAAACTATCCCACCCAACAACATTTACCTAAAACTAGTCTTTAACAAAAACATAATTTTAAATAGTAATAGAGAAATAGAATAATTAAAGGCACAACCAACCTTAAAGAGTCACAACCCAAATAATAAAGAGCAAACTATAGACTAGAGTACTTAATTTTGCATCTTGACTAGGTGAGTGCACCAACCCGACCATTAGTGAGAAACTTAAAACATTCCTTGTAGTTGCCTTCATTCTCTTCATTAGGCCCTAATATTCTCTTTTGCACCAAACCCATGGAGGTGGCTAAAATGCTAATAACCTTCATATCCAGGTTGACAACTTTGGTCTTTTGCTTGCCTAATTCTCCAATCAACAACTTGCAATTGTTATAGGTCCTAATAATAGTTTCTTTATAGGTCCCTATGACCCATCCTCTTCCTCGGGCATCATATCATTGGTAATGTCAACAGGCCCCAATTTAACTTTTTTAGAGTTATCATCTAAACCCTCCACCTCCATAAATCTCTCCTTATAAGTTTCCTCCTTTTGGTCTTTATCACCATTGTCATTAGCTTGTTTTTTTCTCCATTATCCTCTTTCTTGATGCCTTTATTCTTTTTGGCATCAAAACCTTCTACCTCCTTGTATTTACCTTTACTGGCAGAATGTGAATGTGTATCAATCCAATGTGATCATCTATGGGTGCTTATTTCTTTCATCACTTCATCATTGAAGCCTACATCTTGGATGATACAATTGGCTTTCTCATTCCCATGTTTACCTTTCAACTTGAAAAGACTTAATGACAAAGTCGTATTGTCCTTAATCTTAGAAACAAAAGACAACATTGTCAACATTTAAATCCCCTCTTTAATTAATAAAGAAGGAATTATGCATACTACAAATAAAAATATAGTTGGTAATGTTCACTAAATGAAAAGTGTTTGAAAATGAAGAAAGGTAAGATAGGGTTTATTAAAATAGATTTTTTGTAATAGCTAGTGCAATTAGAGTAAAAATAAAATTTGTACCTTTTTTTTTACATATATAACAACTATAAATAGAAATGTACATAGACAGTCAATATCAATTTGTTGCAACAAATTCATATTCTCCTTTATCTTTACAACAAAAAATAATATTGTTGGAATTTAAATCACCTCTTTATTTAATAAAGGGGGAATCAAGCATATTAGAGAGAAAAATATAGTTCTCTGATAGAAAGCCTAGTTTGCAAGATGTAAAAAATGTATGAAAAGGAAAAAGAACAAGAACTAGAGAGCAACATAGTTCCTATCATTCGTAGGAAGGTAATTTGGGGAAATAGGAAAAGATGGAGAAAAGCCAGAAAAAATATTTCGTGGAGAAGTGCCTACGTTGACAAAGATCCTTCAAAAAGGTAATGGAGTTTGAGAAGAAGTATGGCATGTGTAAAATCAAAATCACTAAGAGGATTATTTTTAATTCTACAAGCATTCTTGTCCTGGACCCAACACTTGAATGCCTAGTGTATGGTAGCCCTAGAAACAGTATTAAAAACTTTCCTCCTCAATCAAATTTTCTCTACACTAAGCCAATATTTACTATTAAGAGGATACATGGCCTCAAGAGACTTCTATCCCAATCAAATAAAAAAAGAGTTTTTTTTAATATATGTTACATTTTAAAAACTTTTTCTGGAGGTCAAAAGGAACAATAAAATAATGTAATCATCATTGAAAAGCAACGATAATGGCATTACTAGACACAATTACAATAAGCTTTGATTTCAATCACAGAACAATCCCATGAAATTTTCAATGGTTCAATAAAGAAGCTATAGCTTGCAAATCATATTTACAAAACCTATTTACTATTACTATAAAAAATTATATAGAAAAAAGAACATATCACTGAAAAAGAAATACATTAATCTACATAAAATCTTAAAGAAAAAAATGATGTGTACAACATAGGACATGTAAAGATCATTAAAATAGGACTAATCAATCTTAAGAAGAATATAGAGGCATCAAAGCTAAATAGAAACTAAGAGAATATTCACAATAGAATGAAAGGACAACATCACCATGTTTTTTTCTTAATAGAAGGGTCAACATCCAATCACAACATTGATATTTATAGCATGCAAGGTTTCATATAAGCTAAAAAAATGTTGCTACATACGTTCATTTTTTCAAATAAGGAGAAAGGCAAGAAGAAGTTTAAAGATGCACCATAATGATAGAGTATCAACTATGCTTTTGTGTAAGATCAATGAAGAGCCTTAAGTGCATTGATTCATAACATATCAAACAATGAGAAAATGCCATTTATTGTTTCACAGTAAATTAAAGGCTTCCACACAAGGATCTAGATAGAAGGATATGCATGTATTGAAATACAAAATACAAGGTCTTGGAAACCTTAGGTGGTAAAATACCCTCAAAATCACCAACCTTATATATTTACAAAATCACAAAAGCATAGAAATGGAGTAGAGGGACATGTTATATTCAAATATGATGTTAGGAGTGAAGAAAATATTTAATAAAAAACAACAATATCTTTCACTTGGAATGTAAAATATTCATAAACATATATTTTTAACGCCCCAAATATAGACTGATTGAACAAAAATCTATCTCAATGGGAACTCATGGTGACTAATAGATAGACAAAATAATTACATGCACGTGTTGAAATGGTTATTGGGTAATGGGCACAAATAATTTATTATATTTGTAAATTTTTATCTGATTCCACATATTGTTTATTGTACAACAAGATGCACCCTAAAAATTTCAGTATATATTTTTAATGAATTCCATATTGAAATCACTGCTACATGCTAATATATAGAAAGGAAACCCAAAAACAATAGACATTAGCACAATATACTTTGCTCCAGTAACTATTTAATGGATAAAAACACAAACCTGTGTCACCCTTTGACAAAGGAAAATGCTAATAAAAGTATAATTGTTCACGTTTAATGGCATAAAACTACTAGTATTATTTAGAATTTGAAAATGAAGTAAACTAATGAAATGTATAGAATTTTATGAATTTTAGGATTATAATTTTTAATAATTTATTGCAAAAAGAATTAATATATTTTCCTAATTTTCAAAGATAAATTTTTAGTTGTTGGAAAAACGCTGAAAAATTAGGGGTCTAACTCCCACCACAAAACTATATGGAAATAAACTTATTTCCATTTGATCTTAGACTATGTTATAGATAATATATATAGCTAGAACAATCCAAAATAAAAAAATTCTTTAGACCTATATTTTCTCTTTTATAACAATTCAAATTTTAACTCACCTGAAATCAATAGTTTTCGTCTCCCACCATATTTTTCAAAATAAATATATTCTAACCAAAAGAAAAATTATACATTCTGGAAGAGGACTCTCTACTTTAGAATGTCATATGATTTTTAATTTTTTTTGGATATAATTTCATATTTTTTTCTTTCTCAAAAGTGACATTTTCTCGAGTGTTAAAATACATACTGGTAGAATTTTTTAATTACAATATACTATATCTAATTAGAACACTATAAACTCTATAAGAGAATATTCTTCGCATTGAGCTTTATAAAATGATGTTTATATGTTATTAAAAAAATATCATTAAAAATAGTAAGAATTATTGAAACGTTAATTTTTTGAAATAATTTTATTTCTTTAGTAATTTGATACAAACTAGTATAAAGCATGCATTTAATAGATATTTCCAATTCAAAAAGTGTTAGACCATATATAACTGATGTAGGAGCATCTGGCATTAAAATAAAGAGAGCAAAAAAAACTAGAGGAGAGAGAAAGTGACAAAAATTAGAAGAAAAATAATAAAAATAAGAAAAAGAAGGGGAAAAAAAGAGAAAAGGGGAATTTCTCTTTTCAAGGTGCATAGGTGGCATAAATAGAAAATTAAATAAAAATGGTTGTTATTCCATTTATCAAGGTGTGTAGGTGGAATTTTAGAAGTTTGTGGACATTTCCTTAAATCATGCATTTAGTATTTGTTGGGCCACATGATGGTTCTTAGTTGTATTTGGGTGGGAATTAAATATTTTTTGTAAGATATTTGTAATTACCTTTTATCCCACATTGGTTGTGTTTGTAACATCATGGGTGGTAAGTGCCTATTTAAGCAAGGCATATGAGCATTTCTAATCAAGCTTCAAGGTGTGATATCTTCTTAGTAGAAGATTGGAGAGAAGGAGGAAGAAAAGGAGTGAGTTTTCTTGAGTTTGTGGATAGAGTATTGAATGTGAGGTAGTTTATAGCAGGATTGTGGTGGAGTTACAATTTTGTGAGAAGAGCTAGTGGCTACAATTTAGAACCAAGGAGGTTGCTTGGTGGGCTTGCTAGCACAAGTTTAGAATTTCCTTGGAGGTTTCTACCAGAGTGTGGATTTGGACTAGCTAGGGTTTGGATTGGATCTCAAGGGATCTTGCAAAACTTTTATTTTAATTGCTTTGTATTTGGCCATAATCGGGAAGGCTTTACAACCTAACATATTGCATGTAACGGTTATTTTATGAATAAAGAGTTGTGATTTGGTATCAGATCTTGCATCGTTGTTGTCTTTTCACTATGTGGCTATTTGTTGGGGGCTAGGACATCTCCTTTGGGGATTCTCCTACCTTACATTGCATCAAGTGCTATTAGAGAGAAGGTTGTTCTTGAGCATGTAGACAGATCACCAAAGTTGAGGCAGTTTGCACTAGGACCTTGGGAGGACATGTAGATGGATCTATGCTTATGAAGATGGAAGGTTGATCTTGTTCGAGAAGATTGATCTGTTGGTGATTGGTTGTAGAGGGTTTGTGAAAATCTTAGAAGATGGCTCCAAAAGGATTGGACCTTGGGATGATTGCAAATCTCTATGATATAGTGGAGAGGAGGATTATTGAGACAATAGCTCAGGTGGATGCTGCTTTTTCTAAAAGAGTTGAGATACAAAAGAAGGAAGTCCTATGCTATTGGAGTTGGATTCTACCAATTTGGAAGAGATTTGTATGGCCAGTTAGAAAACTTGTTTAAGAGAGAAGATGGCATAGCAAGGTCAATGTGAAAGAGGTTGGTTTTGTTGATCAATTTTTGGAGCCTAATGCAAAACCTACAGAGCAACTTGAGGTTGTTGGTGGGGGTATTCCTAACCTTGTTGATGTTGAGATGGAGATTGGTTGTTATGATTAGTTGGTTGAGTTTGACATGGAGAGTGCAGAGCACTCAATCATGGATGATCCAGTTGTTGTTGGTGGTGACTTGTATGTTGTAGAGCATCTTGTTGTGAGCAATGAGACCACTAGTGTTGTGAGTTTGGACTATGTTGATGGAGATCTACATATTGTTGCTGATATTGAGTTTGTTGTTGTTAGTGTGGATTCACTAGTTGTTGATGTGGATGAGGATTTGTTGATGAAGCATTATGTTTAATTTTCCTAGAAGTGAGCATGCTGATTGGATGGTTGAGATTCTAGTATTTGATAGAGTGATGTAGGTGTGGATGATTTGCATGTTGGTTTTCTTGTCCTTGTTGGAGTGGAAGCCTTTGGTGAAGATGAAGATGGTTGTAGATCTTGCATCAAATTGTGGGACACACTTTTCTATCTACCTAGAGAGTTTGATGTAGGAGCATCTAGCATTAGAAAATAAAGAGAGAGAAAAATTGGAGGAGAGAGAAAGTGATGAAAATTAGAAGAAAAATAAGAAAAAAAATTTAAAAAGGAAAAAAAGAGAAAAGAGGAATTTCTTTTTTAAAAGTGCATAGGTGGCATAAATAGAAAAATAAATAAAAATGATTGTCATTCCATTTATTGAGGTGTGTAGGTGGAATTCTAGAAGTTTGTGGATATTTTCTTAAATCATGCATTCAATATTTGTTGGGCCACATGGTGGTTCTTAGTTGTATTTGGGTGGGAATTAAATATTTGTTGTAAGGTATTTGTAATTACCTTCTATCCCACATTGGTTGTGTTTTTAACATCTTGGGTGGTAAGTGCCTATTTAAGCAAGGCATATGAGAATTTCTAATCAAGCTTCAAGGTGTGATATCTTCTTAGTAGAAGCTTGGAGAGAAGGAGGAAGAAAAGGAGCGAGTTTTCTTGAGTTTGTGGATAGAGCATCGAATGTGAGGCAGTTTACAATAGGATTGTGGTGGAGTTGCAATTTTGTGAGAAAGCTAGTGGCTATGATTTAGAAACAAGGAGGTTGCTTGGTGGGCTTGTGAGCACAAGTTTAGATTTTCCTTGGAGGTTTCTACCATATTGTGGATTTGGACTAGCTAGGGTTTGGATTGGATCTTGAGGGATCTTGTGGAACTGTTATTGTAATTTCTTTGTATTTGGTCATAATTGAGAAGGCCCTACAACCCAACACATTGCATGTAATAGTTATTTTATAAATAAAGAGTTATGATTTTGTATCAGGTATTGCATTGTTGTTGTTTTTTTGTTGTGTGGTTATTTGTTGGAGGCTAGGACATCTCCTTTGGGAATTCTCCTACCTTGCACTGCATTAATAACTTAGCTTATGGGAATTAGTGTTATAGTCAAAGCTATGATAGAGTATGTCAAACTCAAACAAGAAAGTATCAGGATCTTTGATTGCAAGGCCATAGAACTCTGGAAGAGCAGCTATGGGTATATTTTTGAGATTAACATTGGTTATGAGGCTTGGCAAAGGAAATGGAAAAGCACGTTGTGCCATTACTAGAGGTATTTGATTATGAGGTTGTTGGTGAAAAGGAACATTGGCTATGAGATTGTTAACAAGAGGTGGATTCAAACCAGCACTATCAAGAAAGCTAGCCAAAATATTAAAAAAAGGTCGAAGACCACTTGTATCCAATGGTTCTACTCTAGAGGAAGGTCCTTTAGGAAAAATAGGGCTTGTATTCTCAAAAGGCAACTTAGCTTCTTCTTCAATTTCTTCATTCAAATTAATGAACTCCTATGGAAGAAATCTCCCATATTCATCTCCTTATCTTCCTCTTTGATGCATGCAATTGAATTGGTGACTTGTTAATCAAGCCCAAAACTTTGAAATTTTTAGCTAACAAACTAGTCTAAAAATAAGGATTCATAAAGGTTCCTAGTTTGACACCGTCCCTAGCAACAACACCAAAAATGTAAGGGTTTCATAATAGATGAAGATAATCACTGCGTTTTCTCCCTTAAGGATACTATATCTATTTTGAAGACTACTTATTTCATCATGAATTACACTTGACTTGTCAACCTAGGGACATAGGACTTGAAATGGGTCAGCACAATATGTGCACTAAGTTCCCTTAAGAGTCTTAACACCTATGCTACAAGAAAGTAAAATGCATGAAAGGAATCTATACTATTGTGAAAAAACAATAATTACGCTTGGACTAACAATAGATAACTGTAGAAAGCTTTGGAAAATGAATTCTAAACTAGTTAATAACTCAAAACATCCACCATGATCATTTTCCACAAGTGTTGTAGGAACTTTCATAGTAACAATGCTCTAGGACTAATATAGTAAATCTATCTTGAAAATAGGAAATTGCTGCAAGAAATGAATCTACTCTACCTAAATCTATTCCACCTCCTAAGTGGGCCCCCTTGGTTGGTTTCAACTAACTAAGAACACAATAAATATTGTAAAATCACTCTTTCATTAGAATCCTTCTTTGATTACAATGACTAAATAATTCATGAAGAAAAAGAGTAACTCTTGAGTCTTAAACTAGCATTGTCTATTTTCTCCTCCTTTACTAAGAGGATCCCCCTTCCATTATATAGAGGATTGAATACTTATTGAAAACATGACATAAAAAGTCTTGAACAAACATTGCCAAAAAAGAAGGCAAATGATCAACCATGACATAGTACATTTATTAAGCAATAGAATATCAACTCACAGTAAATATAGCAAGTCAGGTCTTTCTAGATTTTCTGGAACATAATTCCTTTGTAGGTTTGGCTTATCTATAAGAACTGAACCAGGCTTTCCTTGCCATGATCAGTCTCCATCCTTCTTCTCCCTTTTAATGCAGTAATCACACCTTTTGCATTGCTCTTCATTTCCTAAAGGTTAGAAACATTTGGAACAGATATGCAAGATAACATTCCTACTACTGAACCAAGCTTTCCTTGCCATGATCAGTCTCCATCCTTCTTATCCCTTTTAATGCACTAATCACACCTTTTGCATTGCTCTTCATTTCCTAAAGGTTAGAAAAATTTGGAACACATATGCAAGATAACATTGCTACTCTTATTCAGATATTAGAACATAGCTTAAAATATTTATATGAAATACTGCATTCTATGTATAATATGAAGCAAAGTATTTGATACATGCTACCCATAGTTTTAGTAAGTTCTAATTGTTTCTAGCATAAGTTTGCAAGATATTTAAACAATTTTTTTGGAGATGTCTTTCACAAAGCATAGAGAATAAGTCCAAACTATAAAAACAATATTAGAATTAAGACATTAGTATGCCTCATCACATAGCTCTTTTCAAATAATCCACCTTCCCTAAAAAATCCCTTCGTGGAGCCATATTTGAAACTTATCTTACTACAAATATAACTTCTCACTTTTCTAGAAGCCTAAAAGACTCACCCAATTTGTTTTTTTCTCCTCTAAAAATCTCTTAGCAGTATATCAAAACCTTTGGAAAATTTTTCCTTTAGCTCTAAAAATCCTTTCTCTGAGAGAATTCTACAACCTTACCATTCAATAATGGAAAATCAAAATTCTTATTTCCAAATTAACTTTGCACAAAACAACATTGATCTGAATTAATTTTTCAATAGTCATATTTTGTGGGACATTGTGAAATTTGAAATTCCACCATTGATCTTCAAGAATTAGATGACTTAGCTTGAAAACCAAATGACTATGTTAACCCTTTATGAAATTGGCCATGCATCAACAAGGCACTTCCCCACATTTTTTAAAGTTTGGGCACTTTCATATTGCAAGAAAGGGCCCATCATTGATCTTCACAAGATTGATAATCATGAAAATCCTTGGAATTTTCTATGCCAACTTTCAATGTTTTGAGCCTACTGATATAATCACCCTCTAACTCAATGACCACATAGACCACTTAACCAATCACTATAAGCCATTTCAATATGAATTCCAACTCATCATGACTAGGCAACCTTTTAAGCGACCAGTGCCACTTGTCCACATGGAAACCAAACACTTCCCTACTTTAATTAAATATCAAACACTTTCATAAAGTGGTAAAGTGCCCTCCATCAATCTTCAAACAATCAAGGGTCCCATAAAATTTTCCCTGTTAACAATCTAGTTAGTAGAAGCAACCAATGACATGAGCTACTTTTTATAACATTATCTAAAATTTTCCAACTGTTCCAACACTATTTGAAACTGGGGGCCCATGACCTCACCAAGTACACATGTCACTAGGGTGCTTTCCTACATTTCATAAACCTCGAACATCTTCACATTATGGGGAAGTGCTTATAGAAGATCTTCACAAGATTGATGGTGCGATGTTGGATCACTTAAAAGTAATCTCACTACTCAGTTTGACTAATGAAATAGCCCAAATTTTCCAACGTGTGCTGACAACCATCTGACAATTTTGAACCTATTCTGACACACCCAATTTTTGTAGCTCATTAAGGAACTATCGCCACCAAAGGCTACATGTCACGCATGCACTTTCCTACATTTGCTAAAGGTCAAGCAAGTTTATAATGCCAGAAAGCACTCATTGGTTATCTTTCCTTAATCAACAACTCGCAAAAGTAAACCCTATAGGGGTTAAAAATACTTCAAAGAACAACAAAGAATTAACATAGGGTTAAAACCATGATTACAACAAGGGTTAATGAGAAAAGAATATATTTATTTAGGAAAGTGATTAAAATAAATATGGGAAAAGGTAGAATAAGGCCTTAAGAAGATAAGCTTCCTACACAAATTCAAAACAATACTTTCCTAAGTCCTTGAAAACTAGGGTAAAATAGTAAGGGTTTCATGAAATTTTAATAATTTCATCTAGGGTTTTTAACACATGTTACTTGTAAAACATAAACTGATTGGTTCTTTCACTATGGAATGTAACAAAATTATGCAAGGTGAAAAACCAGGCCAACAAGAAGCATCAAAGCTATAGCAAATAATGGATAGTAAAAAAGAATACATTTTTTTACAAGAAAAAAAGATACATAGAGCCCTTGAGGCACATTGAAATATAGAGTTCAATATCCAAAGCATAGGAGGGTTTTTGATGCACAATACCAAGTTTTCAACTTCCAGGTACATGGGCCTTCAAAGAAAAATTCTCAAGGAGATGCATAATTTAGAGAAGATATGTTATTCTAGAGCCCCATGTTACTCCAATTATCACGATCACATTAGGACTACAGATTGAAGGAAGCTTTGTTCACAAAACCTTGCCACCGCCTCACAAACCATAGCAATTTTTAGAAAATAGTTTAATGCAAAATGATCAACATTAGGGTTTTTTCCCTATTTTATCATAAGAGCCCTAAAATGTATCAAATCCAATCTAAAGAATTTTGGGTCCAACCATTAGAAAGGATATATCATTCTTTCAAACTCTTTATCTTATTAGATTTCTAAATTTTGTGTATATGTTTTGTAATCTTTAGCATAAATATCACCTAACATATATAGATAATTTAAGATCTAATTTTTTATTATATTTATTGAGATACTTTTAAAAAAAAATATTTAATGTCATTATTAAATAAATGTTAGGAAAAAATTATATTTCACTTTATTTCAAATAATCACGTTGATTATTTTGAATAAATTAATAATAATTAATGTAATTATGGATAATAGTTTCACTTGCATAAAATTATTGTAAAATTAATAATATCAAGTGTTAAAATTATAAAATACTTGATATTTATTAATTATTTTGAAATGCAAGATGAGAGAGATATGATCACTTAAGTCACAACTATTTTTGAAGACTTAAAGTGACTTACACTTGAGCAAGGAGTTCTATTTTTCAGCCAAGATAGACTATTTAAGTTAACTACATGTCATAGAGAGTTTTTTTTCAATTGGAGGACAATTTGACTTCTTCATGCATTTACGGAGCACTTAAGTGTTATTTTTGGTGAGTTATTGAGCTGTTGAGGCTATATATGTAGGTAGTTCTCTTTGGGAGGTCTTTTTAGGCATCTTTTACATGCTTTCTTAGAAAATTTATATGTGATATTTTTGGCCTAATTATCAAATCTAACCTAGCGTTTTTGCATGATTTTTGAAGAGACAGAGCCATACTTCAATTTTCTATTAGTTGGACAAGTTCTTGAGGGCAGATTTGATGGGTTTCTTGATAGAGTGGAGTAGTTTTGAGGCATTTTTTTCATGCATATTTCTGATATCTGAGTTAGGGTTTTGAGCTCTATTTTTAGTACATTCACCTAATTATGAACTCTCTTCTTTCCTACTAATTTTTTTTGCACATTATGAATTTTGAGTTGATTATAGGAGCACTTTATAGTAGAGATTTTTTCAGCATTGATTATATAGATTCAACAGTTCCTTCTTATTGATTCTTGTTTGCAATATTGTAGGTCCTTTGCTTTTATGTTGTTTTCATCCTTCATTCAAGCTATATTCCTTATTGCATGTTTGAATCTTGATACTTGTAATTGTAGGTCTTTAATTGTGTCCTTATTTTGTTTTGTAGAAAATTGGTAAAGCCTAGGTTTTCATTTCAAAAAAAGAGATTATGGGTCCTTGCATAGAAATACTTTTGTAATTGCATACTTGTTGGGGTATTGTGAATCATTTATATTGTGGGTAATTTGTGTTGATTCAATTAATGTTACATACAACTCATTAGTGTATCACCTCATTTAGGTTTAGTATTCATTATTTTCATTCACTTCTCATCCCTTTTCTAGCATATAATTAAGTTTTTAGGTGATTAGTATATAGGAACCAACCTATCTCTCGAAGATTCATCTCTCATTTTAGGACAACCCAACACCTGAGAGAGTTTCCATGTTTCAATAGGATAGCTAGATTTTGCATCTCACTATAAGTGAAATCTTGATTAAAAATAGGAATAACTAGGGTATTTGGTCACTTATAAGGCCCTATGAATCCTGACTAAAGTCCTAGAATACACCTACAGATACTATTTTCTCAAAACTTGAAAATAACAAAATTACTCAAAAGTTGTAAAGTTGCTTGAACAACTATTGCAATTTTTGTAAGAAAGTTTAAAATGAAGGTTTGGGTGGTTGCAACCACCCATGCTTGGGTATTTGAGCATGAGATGCATATTTTTGAAGGTCAAAATGATTTTCATTTGAATACCACGTGTGCGAGAAGACTATATAGATATTTTCCTCTGTTTTCCATTATTTTTGTAGAGTTTTATGCCCTTGCATGACTGTGTAGGGATAGGGATGCTTGATCAAACTTCATGAACTTATACTTTATTGTCTTATCTTTGTTTTTTTATACTAAAACTTGTTCTGAAGTTGTGAGGTTGAAGAATTGTTGAAGTTTTACAAGTGATTGGTCTGTAATTTCCATTCATAGGGTTGCTGACAAAAAAATGGCTCTTTCTTGATTGTCCATAGTGGAAAATGTATAAAGTCTCGTGGGATGATAGGTTAGACCTTTTAAATACTACTTTTTTCTTTCTTTTTCATTTTTGTGACTAATCTTCTAGGTGTCGAATGAATCCCTAGGTTAACTATTGGGAGTAGGTGAGCTAGGACAGTAAGAAGAAACATTTATAGAGCACACCCATGTTCTGACATGGCCAATCTAATGGCATGGTGATGGGGAGATTCTTCACTTAAGAGATTTCTTTCTCTAAAAAGTCTACTCCTAGACTACTTAGGGCTACTATTCCAAACCCCAACCTAGAGGACTCCTTCTCAACCCCCTTTTACAAAGAAAACCTCCCAAAAATTCAAGTTTCCATTTTCTACCTTTAGTTCACCAATAATACAATTTTAGACCTAGTGTGCCAAAACTCCACCAAATGTACCTAAAGGGCCAAAATCAATTGTATACCATATTTACATGGTTCTTACCACATTTCATGACATTCTACATCATTTTGGTAATTCTACCATACCCACAACTCCAAATTGTTGTGTTTGCCCTTGTAGCCCTAAAATCCCCTATTAGCCCTCCTAAAAACAAGGAATTAGTTATAACTCCTAAAAATCCATAACAAGTCCACTTGGTGTCTTTAATAATTTTATTCCTAATGACTTAATCTTGAATATTTTTTAGTTCTAAGGTCTCTTTGGTGACCGTATAGTATGGCTCTAGAAAACCCTTATTTCAAGGGTTTCAAAGGCAACGACAATGAAACTTTCATAAATTGCTCCACACTCCACATCTAGCATCCTCCTTTATGTTATGGACTCCTAGTATTCTACTCCTTCATTTTCTAAACAAGATTGGCATGTGTCAATCCTCTATTCTTACAGAGACCCCCTTACAAGCTTTCATTGCACCTTGCTAAGCTTTTCTTGCTTGCCTAGGGCTCGCTTGTGAAATTGGTATTTACATAGTGTACAAAGGTCATTTATTGATTCCCAAAGGACATGGATTTTCAACCATGGGTAGTCAAGCCTCAACTATAATTATTGCTGATACACAAACTAGATAACAAGAATGTAAAACCTAATTAATTTTCAAAATCCTATCAAATGAATGGTCAAGACAAAAAAAAACTTATGAAAAAAATCAAAATATGATCCCAAGTCACTATTCCATCCAAAATAGTAAGCTATTAAATCCAACTTCTCTACTCAATCCTTCAAATCACAATTCTGATCACAAAAATGCACCACATATAGGTGTTGTCCATACAGGTGTGTGTCTAACCCTTGGAAATGAGTTGGAAAATGTTTAAATAGGATACCTCTTCCATATTGTCCTTTGGTTCAAGCCATAACTACCCATGAATTTATTTCTTTGAAACTATGCAAAAAGTTGTTATGTAATTTTGTAAAAATTGCAATACGCAATTTTGTAAAACTTGCAAAGTTATCAATGAGAAACTTTTTGATAAGTTTTGCAAGTTGAGCATTCAAATTTGATAAATTTGTTATAAAACCTTTTAAAATGAACCTAAAACACCTAAGGACCACTTTTGAACACATCTTTCCCCTTTTTAGGCCTTTTTCCATATTTTTCCTATTAGGACCTAATTGACAAAATTTGACTCACTCTCCAAATCCTACCTATCCATGTCTCCTAAACTTATCTCAAGACTTTATTTTTAGTCCTTATATCCTCAATAGTTGGTTATATCATTTACAAATGAAAAATGAGTTAGGGTTTCCCCCTTTACCCCTAGGTGCTCCTCGACCATTCTCCCCTTGCAAGCAGAAGTCTAAGGTACTATTAGAGAGAGGAATTCTTGGCTGATTCCATGCTTCTTGAAATCACTCTCTAAAATCCAAGTGGCCTTAACCTTAGATGAATCCAACCATTTGACTATATGTTTGTTATAAACATTGTTCCTTGTACTCTTGTTCACTCTAGAATCCAAAATCCTTTCCACCTATGGTTGCTTCTTTTCACATACTTGCAGGTTTGAGATATCCTTTCTTAGCTCTTCTTGATGCTCTACTTCATCTACCTTTGGATATTTTTAAGGTATTAGGTCTTTGACATTAAATATTGGATAGATAGCCATGTCCTTGGGTAGGTTTACTTTGTAGGCATTAGGTCCATACTTTTTAAGTACCTTGCATGGCCCAATCCTCTTCATCTACAACTTACCAAGGCTGCCCTTTTATAACCTAGCTTTGTTCAAGTATACCATCACCCAATATCTGACTTGAAATTTAAATTCTCTTCTCTCCTCATCCTTCTTCTCCTTCAATTTTTTATTTTCCTCCATCAAGGTCTTGTTAACTTGATCATGCACTTATTTCATGCACTAAACAAAATAATCAACATGCCCACTGATGTTGTCCTATGTTGGTAGGCCCCTTAAATCCATTATGCCCCTTAGATGAGTGCCATACACTACTTGAAAAGGGCTCAACCCCTTTGTTCTTTTCTTACTGTCATTGTAGGAAAATTCTTCCTAAGGAATGACTTGCTCCTAACTTTTTCCATACTCCTTGGTAAGAAACCTTAATAGGTTGCCTAGGACCTTGTTGATGATCTCTATCTACCCATCTATTTAGGGATGGTAGGAATAACTATGAGCTAGGTTTATTCCCAGCCTCTTCCATAGGGTCTTCCAAAAGTGCCCCATAAATTTGACATCTCTGCCAGCAACTATGCTCATTGGTAAACCACATATTCTGACCACCTCCTTGAAGAATAGATTGGCTATATTACTTACATCATGTGTTGTCTTGCATGGGATGAAATGGATCATCTTGTTGAAGCTATATACCACCACAAACACACTATCTAACCCTATCCTAGTTCTTGGTAATCCCACTATGAAGGCCATGATGATGCATTCCCAAGGTCTATTAGGAATAGGTAGAGGTTGTTAGAGTCCTCCATTTGATGAAGTATCCTTTTCCTTCTGACATATTCCACACTATTCCACATACCTCATTACATCCCTTTTCATCTTGGGCTAGTAATAAAAGCTTTCCGCATGAGCTAAGGTCTTGTTAAGGCCAAAATGCTGACCCATGATCCCATTGTGCTTCTCTTGCATGATATTTTCTCTCGTAGATCCCCTTGGGTTGCACAACTACTTCAACAATAATTCATTTTGCAAGTTATATTCAAAAAATTTACTATAGAGATGATTCTCAAAGTCTATACATACCTTGTAGGCCTTTGAAAAATTAGTGTCCTACTCATATACGTCCTTGAATCTATCAAATCCTATGCTCTACATCTTGACCTCTAATACTATTAGCAACCTCTTGCTCAAGGCATCTGCCACCTTGTTGTTTGTTCTCTTTTTGTGCTTGATGGTGAAAGTGTAGGACTACAAGAACTCTATCCATTTAATGTGCCTCAAACTTAGTTTCTCATGTGAGTTGATAATTCTTAGGGCTTGATTATCTATGAAGACAAAAAACTCCATAGGAAATAGGTAATTCCTCCACTTCTTGAGGGCCTAGACAAGTACATAGAGCTCTAGATCATATGTCAAATACCTTGTCTTAGCTTCATTAAGCCATTCACTAAAAAATGTCATTGGTGTACCTTCTTGGCTTAAAACTACCCCAACTACATTTTTACTAGCATCACATTCAACCACAAATGGCTTCTCAAAACCAGGTAAAACCAATTTTGGCTGAGTTGTGACTTCCTTCTTCAACCTCTCAAAACTTGCATCTGTGGCATTGGTCCATGCAAACTTGGTCGGGTGCATAAATTTTAAAAAACATCCTCACAAACTTCCTATAGAAATGTTCTAGGCCATGAAAACTTCTAACCTCAATAGTAGATCTAGGAGTAGGCCAACTCAAGATTTCCTCCACCTTGTCTTTGTCTATTTTTACATTCCCTTTGGATACTGCAAAACCCAAATACACTAGCTTCTCCTTCATGAACTCTCTCTTCTCAAGGTTCACTATCAAATTTTCCTCTTGAAGCTTCTTCAACACCATTTATTTGTACTTCATATGTTCCTCCTTTTTCTTGCTCAAGATGAGGATGTTATCTAGGTACACGAACAAAAATACTCCTATGTAGTCTTTCAAAACCTCATTCATGACTCTCATGAAGGTACTTGGTACATTGGTAAGACCAAATGGAATTACCAACCAATCATAGAGATCCTAAGTAGTCTTAAATTAAAAGACTTCCATTCATCAACCTCCTTCATCCTAATTTGATAATAACCACTCTTGAGATCAATTTTGGAAAATCACCTAGCCCCACCTAGACAATCCATTAGATCCTCTATCCTAGGAATATGAAATCTATATCTAATTGTGATTCTATTGATTTCACTATAATCAATGCACATTCTCCACTTAGTTCCCCTTTTAGGTGCTAGGACAACTAGTACTACACATGGACTAATGCTCTTTCTAATGCTCTTCTCTTCTTAGGTTCCTCTTTTACTCGATCCTTAACCAATACTCTCCTCAACATGAGGTTTTCACCTTTCTCTAAGTCAAGGTCCACTTCTCGTACCTTTTGATTATCTTCCTCTTGGATATAGGTGATATTCTTCTCTCCATAGGAGGATGATACCTTCTTTGGACATATAAAGGTAGGGTGGCCCAAGTTGCCATAGTTATAACACTTCATATTGTTGAAGTGTGAGCCTCTTTTGTTGTTCCCGTATCTTCCTCTACCACCATTGTTGAATCCTCTTCCTCTACTAGAGCCTCCCCTTTGACTAGTCTCACTAGCCTGCTCATCCATTTGGAATCCACATAGCCACTCTGCTCATTGGTCCTGACTAGAACCTCCTCTTGAGCCATGTCTAAAGTCTTTACCTCTACCTCTATTTTTGGTATTTGAGTCCCGTTTCTTCCTCAACTTATCTTCCACTTTCCTATCCATTTGGAAATAGCTCTACAATGTGGTGAGACTAAACAAGCTCAAGTCATCCTAAATAGACCACTTAAGGCATTTAAGTACCTTTCCACCTTGATTCTTTGTGCCTCATGTACCCTTGACCTTAGAGCCAACTTTTTAAACTCCTCAATATTAAGATCCTTCTTCTTATGATTCTACATTTTTTGGTGAATTTGAATCTCATAGTCTTCTGGAAAATAGGTCTCCTTTATCTTTGCTACCATAGACTTCCATTTGGCTATTGGTTTCTTCCCTTCAATCTCTCTTTCCTCTTTCACAAACATCCACCAAGTTAGTGCTTGACCTTTCAATCTAGATTTTGCAAATCTCACCTTTTGGGCCTCTATTTTCCCCTCACACTCAAAGTAATTTTCAATGCTCTCAATCCATTCTAGGACCACCTCTGCATCCATCTTTCCATGGAATAGTGAGACATTTTCTAGGCTCTTTCCTCCAAAGGCCTTAAGAGCTTTGAGGAATGGCCCTTTTTCACCAAGTGGAGAATTTGGTTCAGGTATTTCATCCTCCAAACTCACCTTCTCTTTGTCTCTTCTGAAGTCTTTATCTTCCTTAGCTTGGGTTGCATCTTCCATCTCCTTTAACTTATCTTTCATCTAGTTTATGGCCTTATCAAGGATCCTAGTTTTCTCTTCCATGAGCTTATTTTGCTCATCTATGTCCTTTTACAACTCTACATTAGTAACCATCCTTGAAGATCCACTTGACTTAGTGGAATACAACATACTACTAGAAGCCAAAATCTTATGGCTTTGATACCACTTTGATGGGGAGTTTCTTCACTTTAGAGATTTCTTGCTATACCAAGGCTACTCCTAGCCTACTTAGGGTTACTATTCCAAACCCTAACCTAGAGGACTCCTTCAAAAATCCCCTTTTACCAAGAAACTCTCCAAATAATTCAAGTTTCCATCATCTACCTTCATTTCACCAAAATCTACTTTTTGACGTAGTGTGCCAAAACTCCACCAAATGTACCTAAAGGGAAAAAATAAAGTTTAGACCATATTTCCATTGTTCTTCCCACATTTCATGACATTCTTCATTATTTTTGTAAGTCTGACATACCCACAACTCCATATTTCTATGTTTTCTCTCGTAGCCCTAAGAACCCCTATTAGCCCTCCTAAAAAAAAGGAACTAGCTAGAACTCCTAAAAACCCTTAACAAGGCCACTTAGTGTCTTCAAGAATTTTATTCCTGATGACCTAAGCTTGAATATTTTTTAGATCTTAGGTCTTTGTGCTGATCATATAATACATCTAGATAGAAAACCCTTATTTTAAGGGTTTCAAAGGCAATGACAATGAAACTTTCACAAATTGCTCCACACTCCACATCTAGCCTCCTTTGTATTATGGACCCATATTATTCTACTCCTTCATTTTCTAAATAATATTGGCATGTTCCAATCCTCTATTCTCACAAAAACCCCATTACAAGCTTTCATTGCACCTTGCCTAGCTTTTCTTGCTTACCTAGGGCTCACTTGTCAAACTAGTTATTTGACTGCAACAAACTCCAAAACTAGTATTTACATAGTGTATAAAGGTCATTTCTTGATTCCAAAATTCCATGTATTTTAAACCATGCGAAGTCAAGTCTCATCCATAATTATTGCCGATACACAAACTAGACAATGGGAATGTAAAACCTAATTAATTAAAAAAAGCCTATCAAATGAATGCTTAAGACTAAAAAAGGTATACAAAGAATCAACACATGATCCCAAGTCACTATTCCATCCAAAAAATTAAGCTATTCAATCCAACTTCTCTACCCAATCATTCAAATCACATTTATGATCACAAAAATGCTCCACATAAATGTGTTGTCCATACAGGTGTGTGTATAACCCTTGGAAATGAGTTGGAAAATGTTTGAATAGGCTCCCTCTTCTATCTTGGTCTTTGGTTTGAACCATAACTACCCATGTAGTTCTTTGTTCAAAACTTTGAAAAAAGTTGCTATGCAATTTTGTAAAGATTGGAAAGTTGTCAATGAGCAACTTTTTGACAACTTTTGCAATTTTGCAAGTTGAGCCTTCAAACTTGACTAGTTTGTTATCAAACCTTATAAAATGAACCTAAAATACCTAAGGACAACTTTTGAACACATCTTGCCCCTTTTTAGGTCTTTTTCCAAATTTTTCCTTATTGAGCAATTTCTAAGCAATTTTTTCCTATCAAGGCCTATTTGACAAAAAATGACTCACACTCCAAATCCTACCTATCCATGTCTCCTAAACTTATCTTGGTAATTATTTCTAGTCCTTATTTCCTCAACGATTGGGTAGACTATTTACAAACCAAAAATGAGTTAGGGTTTCACCTTTACCCCTAGGTTCTCCTGCACCACATGGTTAGAAGCCCTAGGGTGTTCCCTTAATGAAACAAGTGGATGTGGGGGTTGTTTTGAACTTTGAAGGGTTATAGAGTTCTCTTTGTGAAAACTGGTCTAGAGGCCTAAAAGATAGCATAAAAACTAGGGCTTGAGAGTGAACAGGGTTGTGGATGATTTGAGACCCTATAATTTGGGATTCTAGAAGTGCTAGGTGATAGATTTCAAAATCATATAGCCTTCCATGGTGTTATGTGGAATAAATTGGAGTAATTGATTAAAATAGTGAGACTAGACCTAATGCAATTAGGCCTAATTAGCCTTATTTGTGGATAGTGACATTTTGGTGATTGTTAGTGTGACCAGACGTGCCACTTAGGTTGAGAAGAATATGAAAGATATCTATAACATCATGAAGTGCCTAGGAATGGAGGGAGTAGGATCCTAAGCAAGGGTTTAGAGTTCCATGGGAAGGAAGGGCTAGTAGGACTAATTCCTTAAACAAGCAAGTCTAATTTCTAAACACCATTCCAACTACACTTGGGAGGAAATTTGGGAAAGGGGTCTTGGAGGCCAAGATTGGTGGAAAGAGCAAGGAAGAAAGGATGGTTCAAGGATTAAACTATAACTAGAATTTGTTAAGTGCAAGACCCCTAGACCCTCTACATCAGTTAGTCATCATTTGAGAAAGGGGAGATTTATGAGACAAAATTTTGTTCAATTCAACATAAATTATAGTACTTTAGGTAGAATACTTCAAAGGAGAAAGAGAATCGATGATCCTTTTCAAACTAATACATAGGCATATAGTGGGAGACTTCCACATTTTTATAAGAAGCTAATCAATCATGTCAAGCAAGATATTTTACAATTTTGGAATTGTAGCTCAAGAGTATCACTAATTTTGAAGGATGTGTTGAAGTTGTGAATTGGCAATAAGAGCACACCTTGTTTCCAAAACACTATTTTGAGGTAAATCAAACAATGTTGTTCAAACAATTTTATGAATCTCATCCATAATTTCATATATGACAAATGGCTTTTGAATCAATGAATCCATTTTATTGTGTGCTAATTAAGATTTGAAATACATATTGTTGCAAATATCACATTGAGGTTTCTATACACTATGAAGTAGTATTATCCATGTTCTACTTTGCATACTAGTAAAAATTTGTAAATTTTTAGTGTTGGTCTACTTCCAAAATCACTAAGAGAATTACTAGATCAATTATTAAGTCTTAAAAATGATGGTTGTTTCTTTTATAGAAAAAATTTATTATATGGGAAGTGTTATAAATGTGGTGGTCTATCAAAATTTATGACATTCTATGAGAGGGGCAAAAAGGATCTTGGAAAGAAAATAGTTTCACAAAAGATATATGAAATGGTAAAATATACATTGAAGAGTGGAGGTGAAGGCTCTAGATGTGAGTTGGTTGCAAAAGAAATGTGTGTTGCTGGTTTTATTTTAGATTTCAAGAAAAATAATTTGTACAAGTATGCAAGGCATATTCATAGGTCTCAATGGTTGCAATTCCTAAATGAGATACTATCTTTGTATTACAACTCCATTTAGATTGCTATTTTTGTCCATATAACATATAGACATGCCCCTAATAATGCAAAAGATAACCAAAAGATAATACGAGAGCACCACTTTTATATGAGGGAAGATAGATCTCAATGGAGATTTTTTCTAAAATTGTTTTGATAATTATTTTGGGGTCTTGCAAGAATATGATATTGCTATGGATAGACATTTAATTTTTCAAATAACTACACAAGTCAATTCAAAAATGCTAACATGTTTTATTAGTTATGTAGAATTCATGTAGAGAGGTATGTGCCTCATATTTGGAGTTTTTGAGTCTAGGAATGGAAAAGGGGAGCATGATGGAGTCGGGGCATGTATGCAGAGAGCTCTAATCAAGGAGAAAGTGACTATTTTAGGAGAAAAACTTCTTGATGCTCATACCATATTTGATTGGTGTACATCTACATTATCATAGGGGGGTCTAGATTTAGCAATGAATATACTATTTTGGTTTGTTGAGGAGGACTGCTTAGATGATAGATTGGATTGTACTATAGTGAGATATTATTCATAGATTCATTCATTCCATACCTCTGATTGTAGTACATGGATCATTTTGACACAATAGCTATCTTGCTTTTGTCCTAGTTATTTTTAGTGTGATTCGGATCACTATGAGTCAAGTGAGTTGGTGGATACCTGGGCTCCATATTATTTTGTTCCATTGTCTCTCATGCTCTCTATCAAATATGATGACATACAAATTTTAGTTGAGTATGACCATCTCTTAGATCTTCTTTAGCTAGGAAATGTCTTTGCATTGGTTGCACCACAAGGGAATAGTGATAAATCAGATTATTCATTAGAATATTGTGTAAGAGGTGCAAAAAAATCTTGCACAATTGATTACTAATGATAAAGGATTCATATATCCTATCGGTTCATTTATTGTTGCTATAACATGGGTGCAAAGAAACTTGCTTAGAAAGAATATAATTCTTCCATTTGAAGGCTATGAGAAGAACAAAACCATTCTCATATATTCACACCTTATTATAGTAGAAAGTATAAATTTTTTGAAGCATCAAGAAAGGAAAAAATAAATATGTTTTTTACTATTAGTAATGTTGATCATAAAGCCTTTTTGGAGACCCTCAAGCAAAGACATGACCCTTCAGGAACACTTCACTAGGTATATTTACTAATTTGTGCAATTAGGTTTCATATGTTCATAGGCATTTCCCTCTTATGATATTTTGTTCATTTAATTTTTATATTCATAATTATTAGATGAACCAACTAATATCTTTTTTTTCCAATTAAGTTATCTTATTCTCATGCATTTCAAATGCATTGGTTAAAAAAAATCAATTGACCCCAAACTATTCATTATGGTATCAATTTGTTAGAATTGTTAGCTTTGGATGGGCAAGTGAATGTTATTGTCACCCCTTTTTTTACTACGCAAAACCTAGAACACTCATGAACACCACACATCAAAGTGTCCCCAATTTGCCCTAAACATGATTGGGCAATGATCTTTTAAGGGTCAAAACTCAGATCTTGTGAGGGGTATTGGAAAATTGTTACATGCTAAAATACCTTCATATTGATGTATACAGTAAACTATCTCAAATCCATAAGATTCTATTATTTTAAAAATTATCACAATGATCTTTCTTGATGCCAAAACTTGTAGTGTTCCTTAGTTCATTGGTGCACCACTACACAAATTTTGAACTATTCATCATGGAATCAAATTTTTAGTGTCATTAGCTCCAAATAGAAAGGTTGACTCTAGTGACATCCTTGTTTCCACCATGGAGTCACTAGAACATTCATGACTAGCACACACCAAAGCATCCCTAAGGTGCACTAATCATGTTTGGACAACAATATTTTGAGGGTCATTACTTGGATCTATTAAGGGGTATTAGAAAGTTGTTAAATACTATAGGACCATGATATCAATGTCTATAATAACCTCTCTCAATTAAAGGAGATTTGATTTCATTTAAATTTGGCACAAAAATCAAACTTGATGCTAAAACTTTTAGTGTTCTTTAGTTCACTAGTGCACCACTACATAATTTTGAACTGTTGATCGTGACACCATTTCATCAACATTGTTAGCTCTAAATGTCAAGGTGAACCCAACTAAAACCCATGTTTTTACTACATAATTGATAGAATATTCATGACCACCACACACCAAATCATCCCCAAGATGCATAAACACGTTTGAGTAGCGATCTTCTGAGGGTTTTAACTCAGAGCTTGTGAGGGGTATTAGTAAATTGTTAGATGTTATAGGACCATGATATTGATTTCTATAAAAAACTATCTTAGTTTTTTGGAGATTTTTTTTTTTGAGTTTGGCACTACAATCTTGGCGGTTGCCAAAACTTGTAGTGTTCCTTAGTTCATTGGTGCACCACTATATAACTTTTGAACTATTCATTATAGCATTTATTCATTAGTGTTGTTAGCTCTAGATGGGTAAGTGAACCATAAGTAACACCCCCATTTTGACGAGAAAGTCGCTAGAATATTTATGACCACCATGCTTTGAAGCATTCCCAAGCTACACCAAGCATTATTTTCTAATTTTTCTACATTTAATTTAGGAATGGTGTTAGATGTATTTCATGATAGTTTCTTTCTTATGATAAGGAACGTTTAATCTCTATACATGGTCTGAATAGAAATTTCTATTGGCTTGTAGTTACCATTGGAAATATGGCTAAGTAGGATGAGTTAGGGTTGTCATTTATAACAACATATATCTCAATATGAGATGGAAGAATGTATAGGTGAAGACCCTACAGTCAGAGATAGAAACTTGTCTAACTATTAAATAGTTTCACTAGCAGTACATAGTATATTTTGATAATGCACAATTTACAGAGATATTTGGCATGTGCATAGTTAAGAACATGTATTATAGATAGTCCAAATGACATGGCTACATTTGTAGTACAATAAGGTCATTATGGCATTAGATATATTACATTTACCAGTAAAGGCATTGAACATAGAAAAATAGAGCACAACACTAAAAGATGAATAATAGGTTAAGGAATTATTTAGGTTACAAAATAATTACTTAATTATTTAGGGACGAAATCCTACATATTAGCCCTAAGTTAGCATGAGTGAATTTTGTGTGAAAGCATTAAGGCTGACTGGACAAAGTTTGGTAAAAAGGAAAGGTATATGTATGAAATCATAACTTATGAAGTAGTGTGAAAGTATACAAACTATGTATATGATATGTGAACTTATGTGAAGGCTATGTGATGTGAATTCTAATGAAAGATCAGAGATATGTGAAGTACAATAGTCATCAATGAAGAGGTTTTTGTGTCTATCTCTTTTGTATAAAGGCACTATATTGTATAATTTCATATTAGGGTAGTGGGCTCTTCTTTCATACTTTTTAAATTGTATTACCAAATCCTAATAGGATTGAAGAAACTCATAAAAGGGTTGAGGCTTTTAAGAAGGCCTAGTCCTCCAACAAGGACTGAGACACTATATGTATTTCATAGACTTCTAATAGGTCAATATCCTTAACAAGATTATTTTGTTTAGTGGATCATTTTGTGGGTATCATCCCCATCGGGGTTCTCCCTTGGCTAGGGTATCCCTAGTTAACAAAATATGGTGTTATGAGTTCTCTTTGTGTATGGATTTATTTACTATTCAACATTGTTGGTTTACTTTTAGATGCATGTTGTAGAGTAATTAACAATAATTAGTTATGGGAGAAAAAAAATTGTAGAATAATGATTCACCCCCCCTCCCTCACCCCCCACCCCCATCTCAGTATTATCTATTTCTAACAATTGGTATTAGAGCCCAATTACTCAAAAGAGGCTTAACAACTTGAGTAAGATCCCTACGAATATGGAATAGTTAAAATGAAATCTTGAAGAAGCCCTTGAGCATATTGATCTTCTTATTGATTAAATAGACAACCTAAAAGAAATGTATCAAGATGCTAAAGATTACAATAGGAAACTAAAAGATAAGATTGATGGCTGATCCCACAATAATGGGTTCCACTTTTTGACCAATTATGACACTAAAATTGATATTTTTGAAACAAACACCACATTCGACCGACTATATTTCTAAAAATTTGAATAATTTTAGGATGATGTAAACTAGTGATTTCTAGTACTCTATTCCTATTTTGTAACGATATTTTTTAATTTTAAAAAAAAATTATTTATGTCAAATTTTTCTTCTCCTCTAAAAAGTGGTACATATGAAAAATCAACATTTTTAAAGAGTGGCAATCTGTTTGACATGCGTAACTTTTTTTCTAGAAATGATCATGAGGTAATTCGTTCGGTGTTAGATTTATAACATCAATATCTAGAGGATGCATTTGGTTTGATTCAATTTGGTTGAATATTGTATAGCTTATGAAGTTTTGAGGTGACATCAATCATAACTCAGACATACATTCATTTTGACACAGATAACCTGAACTTAGTTTACCATAAATCTTTTTTTGTTTTTTTAAATAGAAAGCTATCTCAATAACTTATTTCCTAGATATTTTTCAAAAAAAAATTGACCTAATATACAAATTTTCTCGAAGTGTCAAAGTCAGTTGATGTTCAATTGTTAATGAACCTATAATGAGTTAAACTCATATTTGAAATTCTTAATGAATACAATATGAATTACAATTATAGTCATTGGAAAGCTTACTCCAAGTAGCACAAATTGGAATTTTTTATTTTATAGTAGGAGATCATTCAAACTCACTTTTGGGGGTCAAAAGAGCCAATTTCATTTTTTTCAAAAAATAACACCAAAAATTTGTAAATTGACATGTTCGCACGAACACTATGTTTGCATGATCATATTAGATATGTTCACTTGTGTTGGATACAATTAAGTAATTTTGTATTGTCTTTGATGTTACACAAATGCCATATCAGTTATCAGACAGAGTCTACCGAGTTCTGTCAGTCAGGAAAACAGTTTACAGAGTCTACCGAGCTCAGTCAGTCAGTAAAGCCTTTTGCAGTGTATACCGAGCGTTCCTGTATGTCACACAGTAAGGTAAGGAAAGTTTAGTTCTTATCGAGATCACTCGGGTATCAAAGGATTTTGTAGCGGACGGTTAGTGTTAACCGAGTTCGCACAATAAGCCAAGGAAAGCTTAGTTTTCACCGAGCTCACTCGGTAGAAGATAGATTTTACCGAGTCTAGTCGGTTTCCAAAGGAAGTGGCAGGTTTACCGAATTCCTCGGTAATTGTAGTTTTTACCGAGTTCTACCGGTTAACATAGGAAGCAGTTTTTTTTTGTTCTGTATTGACTGAGCAGAGTCGGCTAGTGAAGAATTTTGTTTTGATTATTAGTTCAAGCCGACTTTGGAATATGTTTTGTCAAGTTGGTTGGGCCGACCTGGTATTATGTATAGTATAAAAAGAGGTGCTCAAGATGCGAAAAAGTGTGGAATAGAGAGTGTATACGGATAGTGCAAGGAAGTGCAAGGCAGAGACTTATGTGTGCCTAAGCAGAGTTGAGCAGAGGGAAATCTTGGAGCTGCAAAGATATATTTAATCAGTAAGGATCTTGTGGAGCTAAACTAAGATCTGTATTCAGCAAGATAAGTTGCATGTATTTTCAGATCATTCATTGTTGCTTTCTAACCATTGTAACAGTGATTCCAAAATCTCCTAACAGAGTTGGTTTAACAGCCATTCCATAAATCCTTTAACAGGGTGGCAATTCAATTGAATTGTTCTAAAGACCTCTTACAAGGCCACTCCTAACAGGGTGATTAAATCCTCTAACAGGGTCACACCTAATAGTGTGTTTTGTAACCTTTAACAGGGTTGGCTCCTAACAGGGCTCACTTCAGAAGAGTGAAAATTGGTGACTAGTTGCTGGTGGTTTTTCCCATATTGGGTTTCCACGTAAATCTGGTGTCTACTGTGTTCATGATTACTTTCTTTTGCATGGTCGCTTATTTTAGTAAATGCTTAATAAATTAACTAAACATCTATCAAGTTTTAAGCAGTAATTTATGTGTTTACCGAGTAGCAGCAACAACTAAGTTTAAGGCATCTTTGGGACTGTTGAATTTGTTTTTGTGGTAACTGATTCACCCCTCCCCTCTCAGTTACCCCATCTTCATTTTCCAACAATTGGTATCAGAGCTTTTGGTGCTTGCAGAAGGAGATTTCAAAGATCTAAGCCAAAGATCTAGATGTCTTACAAGAGGGAAATCCCAAGGCTTAACAGAAACAACTTCTCAGCATGGCAGGGATTAATGAGACTTCATCTAGCTTCCATTGGTGACACTGGTCTGAAATATCTTGATGAGAAATATATAGAACCATCAGGTACATTATCAATCAATGACATTGCTATAAAGAAGACTCATAACATTATGATGATTGATATTGCAGCTGCCTTGAGTTATGAAGAGTTTGATGATGTCAAGGACTGCACTACTGCCTATGAAATGTGGGAAAGGCTGAAAGAGATCTATGGTGGAGATGACAATGTCAGAAGAGCCAAAGCTGAAAGTCTAAGAGGACAGTTCGATCAGATGAAAATGAAAGAAGATGAAAACATTGCCAAATATGTTGAAAGAATTAAAGCATGTGTCAGTGCTATCAAAGCTTCTGGAGGAAGTATCAGTGAAGAGATAGTCATAAGTAAAGTTCTTAGAACTCTAATTCCAGTTTATGCCATCAGGGTATCAGCCATTCAAGAAAGAAGGTGTGAGGCCAATCACAAGATAAACCTAGAGGCCATAGTTGGAAGATTGACAGCATTTGAACTAGATAATTTTGATAATTATGTTCCAGCTGCAAAGAACATTGAGTCTGCATTTGAAGCCAAGCTTTCACTCAAGGACAAAGGCAAGAAGAAGAAGGAATCTCAGTCAGAGAGTGAAGATCAATCAGATCAGAGTTCTGACAGCGACCTTGAAGTAATTGAAGCTCTACTTGCAAGGAAATATTCAAGAAGAAGAGGTAAATACAAAGGTAAAGTACCCCTAATCTGCTTTTCATGTGATGAAGTCGGTCATATTGCTGCAAGGTGTCCAAACAAGAAAGATAAAGATGAAAAGAAAGATAATAAATGGAACAATAAGAAAGATCTCAAATCATTTAAGGATAAAAGTAAGAAATCATGTTTTATGGCTAAAGATTCTAATGATTCTAATGATGAAGAAGAGGATGAGATTGTTTACATTGCTGTAAAAGATGAATCTGACAATGAAGAAATGGCACTCATCTCTCACATAAGTAAGAATGATACATGGATCATTGATAGTGGCTGCTCACATCATATGACTGGAGATAAAAAAAAGTTTGATCAATTTGAAGAGTATGATGGTGGCAGTGTAAGATTTGGAAACAATGAACCTTGTTGCATCAAAGGAAAAGGAAGAATCACTCTAACCCAGGAACTTGTATGTGATAATGGTTATTGGGTAGAAGGCCTAAAGCACAATTTGTTGAGTGTGGCACAGTTACTCAAAAATGGACTCAAAGTAGAATTCATCCAAGGCAAAGCAAGACTGCTGAACGGTAAAGGAAAACTGATTGGATCTGGTACTCAAACTAAAGGTAACTTGTTCTATCTTGAACTTGGTGAACATTCATGTTTTATTGCTCAAGTAGAAGAGAGTTGGTTATGGCATAAAAGGTTATGTCATGTGAATTTTGACAATTTGGTAAAGATAAGAAAATTCAAGAAAGTGAGAGGCATTTTTGATTTAAAGAAACCAGAGGTCGGTTTATGCAAGAATTGTCAAATTTGAAAGATGGGTAAGTCTAGTTTCAAAAGCAAAAATTATCAGTCTGAAGATTTATTAGAAATTGTGCATACTAACTTATGTGGACCTATTGGAACTGAAAGCTATACTGGTGAAAAATATTTTATTCTTTTTGTTGATGATTATTCAAGAATGATAACCGTCATGTACCTAAGGAACAAATCAGAAGCATTTGAAAAGTTCAAATGGTATTTGGCAAGAGTAGAAAAAGAAATAGGGAAAAGATTGAAATGCCTAAGGTTAGACAGAGGTGGTGAATTTATTTCACATGAATTCAATAACTTTTTTATTGAAAGAGGAATCAAAAGACAGGTTTCAACACCAGGTACTCCTGAACAAAATGGCATAGCTGAAAGAAGGAATAGATCCATCATGGATTGTGCAAGAACCTTGATGATAGAAAAGAATGTTGCTATCAAATACTGGAAGGAGGCTATCAGTACAACAGTTCATACCTTAAACCGAGTACAGTTGAAAAAAGACTCATTCAAAACTCCCTATGAATTATGGTATGGCTATAAACCCAATGTAAGTTATCTGAAAGTATTTGGAAGCAAATGTTATATCTTGAAAGAATCTAGAAAAGGTAAATTTGATGTAAAAGGTGATGAAGGTATATTTCTTGGATACTCATGCAAGAGTAAAGCATATAGATGCTTGAACTTATCTACTTACAAAGTCATAGAAAGTATACATGTGAAAGTTGATGAGTTTGCAGAAAAGACTGAAGAAGAAAGCAGAAGAGAAACAGAAGATTACAAAAGATTCGTCTTCAGTGAACTGGATATAATATCAACTGCATCTGAGAATCAAAAACCTTCTTCTACCGAGTCATCACTAACAGAGTTACAGGAAACATCTACCGAGCCAACGTCTACCGAGTCAGAGAATACCAAGTTAGAGATTACTGAGCTAGAGGAAACCGAGCATGTGCATACCGAGCCAGTTGATACCGAGCCAGACCAAATCGAGTATGAAGGAGAAATGCAAGAAGATAACGACAAGATTCATCCAAAAGGAAAAGAACCTGTTCTAGCCAAGTATGTCAGGAGACATCATTCAGCAGATCAGATCATTGGAAATAAATCTGAAGGAACCATCACAAGAAGTAAGTTGAAAGGTACTTGTTTACTTGCTGATTTTGAACCTAGAACTGTCAAAGATGCATTAGAAAATGATAATTGGATTGAAGCAATGAATGAAGAAATAGAGAAGATAGAGAAAAACAAGACATGGACTCTTGTACCCAGGCCTAAAGACAAAAATGTAATCGGTACAAAGTGGGTTTTCAGAAATAAGTTGGATGAAAATGGTAAAGTATCAAGAAACAAAGCTAGATTAGTGTGCAAAGGATACTCTCAAGAGGAAAGCATAGATTATGGAGAAACTTTTGCTCCCGTTGCTAGATTGGAAGGTGTTAGAACCTTATTAGCATATGCTGCTTACAAAGGATTTAAAGTTTATCAGATGGATGTCAAGTCAGCATTTCTAAATGGTATACTGGATGAAGAGGTCTACATTGAACAACCTGAAGGTTTTATAGATCCAGATAAAAAGAACATGGTTTGCAAATTGCACAAGGCACTGTATGGTCTGAAACAAGCCCCTAGAGCATGGTATGAAAGATTGCATAGCTATCTTATTCAAATTGGATTTCAAAGAAATAATGATAACAGTAGTTTGTATATGAAGGAAGGACCAGAAAATAAGATTGTCCTAGCAGAAATATTTGTAGATGATACTATTTTCACAGGGAATGATGATCTTTGCAAAGAATTTTTAGAACAAATGAGCAAGGAATTTGAAATGTCAATGTTCAGTGAAATCAAATTCTTTGTTGGACTTCAAATTCAATAGAACAAGAATGGCATCTACATCACTCAAGAAAAATACATCAAAGAGATATTGAAAAAGTTTGGTATGGAAGACTGTAAACCAGTTGGAACTCCCATGTGTACTAGACTATAACTTACCAAAGAAGATGATTCAAAGGAAATAGATCAGACATTGTACAGATCTATGATTGGAAAGTTGCAATATGTGGTTCATACTAGGCCAGATATTGCTCTTGCAGTTGGAATTGTGGCAAGATTTTCAGCCAAACCAAGAGAAAATCACATGATGGCAATCAAGAGGATAATGAGATATCTGAAAGGAACTGAAGATTATGGATTATGGTATAAATTTGGAGGAAACCTAGACTTGAAAGTGTTTACTGATGCTGATTGGGCAGGAAACTTTGACGACAGAAAAAGCACAAGTGGAGGTGCATTCTTTCTTGGAAAGAGGTTGGTTTCTTGGACAAGCAAAAAGCAAAATTGTACAGCTCAATCAACAGCAGAGGCCGAGTATGTTGCTGCAGCAGTAAACTGTTCTAATATTGTTTGGTTCAAGCAATTGCTACAAGGCATGAAGATGGAAATCAAGGAACCAGTTGTCATGTTTTGTGATAATACAAGTGCAATCAACATATCTAAGAATCCAGTAATGCATTCTAAGACTAAGCACATTGCAATCAAGTATCACTTTGTCAAAGAATTGGTGCAGGACAAGGAAATCAGATTGGAATATGTCCATACAAAGGAACAGATTGCTGACATATTCACAAAGCCTTTACCTAAGGATGCATTTTTGTATCTCAGAGGTAAGTTAAGGGTCATTCTCCTATCTGAAGTTCACTAAAAATAAGTTTTAGTGATGCATCAGCTCTTACAAAATTAAACAATCATCAGTTGATGCAGCAAATCAAGGAAATATTGCATATGAATTAGTACTAAAGGTACAATGAAATTCATTGAAATTGGATTGTCTTTGGCATGTGTTGTCAAAGAGGGAGAGTTTTACTGTCATATCTTTCCGAAATTTAATTATGTAATTCCTTCATAGAGGGAGATTACTGTAAGAGGGAGAGTTCTCTATCTTAGAGGGAGAATTGTTAATTGTGTTGTGTTGCTGTAGACTTGCTTTCAAATTTCATTTCTGCTATGACATGTTGTGTTGCCATCAATGCCAAAGAGGGAGATTGTTGGATACAATTAAGTAATTGTGTATTGTCTTTGATGTTACACAAATGCCATATCAGTTATCAGACAGAGTCTACCGAGTTCTGTTGGTCAGGAAAATAGTTTACAGAGTCTACCGAGCTCAGTCGGTTAGTAAAGCCTTTTGCAGTGTATACCGAGCGTTCCTGTATGTCACACGGTAAGCTAAGGAAAGTTTAGTTCTTACCGAGATCACTCGGGTATCAAAGGATTTTGTAGCGGATGGTTAGTGTTAATCGAGTTCGCACGGTAAGCCAAGGAAAGCTTAGTTTTCACCGAGCTCACTTGGTAGAAGACAAATTTTATCGAGTCTAGTTAGTTTCCAAAGGAAGTGGCAGGTTTACCAAATTCCCCGGTAATTGTAGTTTTTAACGAGTTCTGCCAGTTAACATAGGAAGTAGTTTTTTTTTGTTCTGTATTGACCGAGCAGCGTCGGCCAGTGAAGAATTTTGTTTTGATTATTAGTTCAAGCCGACTTTGGAATATGTTTTGTCAAGTTGGTTGGGCCAACCTGGTATTATGTATAGTATATAAAGAGGTGCTCAAGATGCGGAAAAGTGTGGAATAGAGAGTGTATACGGATAGTGCAAGGAAGTGCAAGGAAGAGACTTATGTGTGCCGAAGCAGAGTTGAGCAGAGAGAAATCTTGGAGCTGCAAAGATATATTTAATTAGTAAGGATCTTGTGGAGCTAAACTAAGATCTGTATTCAGCAAGATAAGTTGCATGTATTTTCAGATCATTCATTGTTTCTTTCTAACCATTGTAACAGTGATTCCAAAATCTCCTAACAGAGTTGGTTTAACAACCATTCCATAAATCCTTTAACAGGGTGGCAATTCAGTTGAATTGTTCTAAAGACCTCTTACAAGGCCACTCCTAATAGGGTGATTAAATCCTCTAACAGGGTCACACCTAACAGTGTGTTTTGTAACCTTTAACAGGGTTGGCTCCTAACAGGGCTCACTTCAGAAGAGTGAAAATTGGTGACTAGTTGCTGGTGGTTTTTCCCATATTGGGTTTCCACGTAAATCTGGTGTCTACTTTGTTCATGATTACTTTCTTTTGCATGGTCGCTTATTTCAGTAAATTCTTAATAAATTAACTAAACATCTATCACGTTTTAAGCAGTAATTTATGTGTTTACCGAGTAGCAGCAGCAACTAAGTTTAAGGCATCTTTGGGACTGTTGAATTTGTTTTTGTGGTAACTGATTCACCCCTCACCTCTCAGTTACCCCATCTTCATTTTCCAACACACTTGAACACATGTTTGCACGAACGTACGAGCAAAAAAATTTGGCAGTTAGAAATTTAAGTTAACATGTTTGTGCAAACATGTAAAATTAATTTGTGTTCATGCAAACATACAAAAAAAGAAAATTTATTAAGGCAAGGGCAATTTTTTAAATTTTTATCTCAAATTGAAACATGGGGTTTTAATCTCAAAATCATCATTAAAATATGTTCGTGTGAACATATTAATAAGGTATGTTCATGCAAACATTGTTGGCATTAAGTTATTATTGCCATTAGTGACAACACTTATCTGTATCAGTATAGCTACTGAGCTCATCACTTAGTCTACAATGTATACTGAGCATTTAGTGGTAACCTTGTACATTCATCACTTAAGCAATTCACACCGAGCATTCTAGTGTTAACCGAGCTGAGTATAGCTACCAAATGAATGTGCTATCTAGTAGTGTCTACCAAATTTATAGTGTTTACACTGAGTTTTGCAGTGCCTACTGAGTGATGAAAGCACAGTTTCTACCGAGTGATGGAAGTGCAGTTCTTACCAAGTGATGGAAGTGTAGTGCCTACCGAGTGATGGAAGCACAGTGCCTACCGAGTGATGAAAGAACAGTGCCTACCGAGTGATGCAAGCGTAGTGTTTACCGAGTGAAAACAAGGTAAATGAAGGATTTAGTTTTTAGCAAGTGATATTATATCCACCGAGTCTCCAATGGTTACTAAGTTCAAAACTACGTCAGGTGATAAGTATGGACCAAGCCTTCACTTCTACCAAGTGCATGACAATACGGAGTAATGCAGTGGATGCCGAATATCGGAAGGTCACTGAGTCAGTTCAGTGAACCCAAGTTATTTACTGTTTGGCCAACTCAGTAATATTTTGTTCACTTGTGTTTTAGCCAACCTTAAAATTGTAATTATTTGAATGGTATATATATGTAATGTATTATATCATTTGTAAGAGTATGTGTGTATGAGGATCAGAGTATCAATTAGCAGAAGAGCAGAGTAAGCAACAAGGTCAACAAGGAGCAGTAAAGATTTATTAGTCACAAGAGGTGATATATACTTCAAGGATCTAATCAAAAAATCAAATTTGTAAATAGATCCATTGTTTCATCCTAATAGGTGAATCAGTTTTGTAAATCCTTTAATAGGGTAGACCTAACAGTCTTTGTATAAATCTCCTAACAGAGTGCATACTTTTGTGTATGTTTGTAAATCCTCTAACAAGGTGGACCTACCAGTCCTTTATGCTCCTAATAGGGAAGATCACCATAAGTGGTCAATGTAAGCCTTAATAGGCCTACTTCATACTATAGTAACAAAGTTTTGTGGGTATCATTCCCACCCTAGTTTTACTTTCTATTTGGAAGGTTTTTGGGTCACCAAATCACTGTGTACATGTGTTATGGATGTATGATTTCTCATATATGTAGTAGATTAGATGAATGAATGATGAATAGTTAAAGTGCTAAATTGTTTAAAGTTTTGAAGTTACTGATTCACCCCTACCCTCTCAGTAACCTATCATATCTTGAATATTTCCAACAAAACATACCTTATTTAAACTCAATATGTTCGTACGAACATATAATTATTTTATGTTCACAGAAAAATAGTTAGTACATTCGTGCAAACATATGTAAAATTCAATATGGGAATTTTTCATCATTTCATGATATCCTTCATCCCCCAAAAGTGGTATCCAATATTGTGGGTTCACCCTGATTCATTCTAGAAAAGAACCTAAAGAGCAGAATAATGATAGTGATGAGGTAGCAACCCTAAAGAGAGAAAATTAAATTTTGAAACATGAGTTAAAGATTGTTGAACTAACATTGAGTCTGAAGAAAGATGATAGCAAGACTGAATCACATCTAAAATTTGAAAATGTAGGTTTAAGATCACATTTGACAAAAGTGACATCTAAACTAGATTCTATCAAAATAGAGCATGCAGAACTTGAGAAATACAATAACAATGTGAAATTAGAATTGACCCAGGCTAAACAACAATTAGAGAAGTTACATTTGAGTAGTGACAAAATTGATGAACAACTATTCTATCAGAGATCTTCTTATGATAAGACAAGTCTTGGATATCTTATTTGAGAAAAACTGCAACAAAATTAAAGCTAGAAAAGAACTAGATCTAGTTGTTGAAACCCCTAAACCTAAGGAGAATGATCAGGATAGGATTGATCCAAGAAAGTCTACAAAATTACCTAAAGAAGTTGAGCAATTAAGTTAACCTAAAACAATTTGACGAACTCAGAAAATAGAGCAAGTTGAACCACCTAAAGAAGTAAGACATGAATTTAGGGGTAGACATTTTATATGTAATGAAGTTGGTGATATGAAGGGAAATTGCACAAGTAGGTCTTTCAAAACAATTACTAATTTCTATTGTTATAATTATCATGTTTTTGGACATAAAGCAGTAGATTGTAGAAAACCTAGGTTTGATAGTAATAATGGAAGTAGTAGAATGTTTAGGGACACTAACCCTATAAGTCATGAAAGAAGAAGATCCTCAAGAAGTTCTAATGGAGGATAAAGAGATAATGGGACAAGGATAAATGTTGTGTGCAGAGCACTAGTTAATCAAAATGGACCTAATTAGAGAAAGAGTACACTAGTATGTTAGTTGTGCAATAACTTTGGACACATAGAGAGGTTTTACATAATGGATATGAGAAACATTAATAGGAACCCAAAATATGGAAGGAACAATAATAGATATAGCAGAAGGAATGGCAATAATAGTAGTAGTCAGAAAGAAGCACTCAAAGAACATGTTGAAGAATTCAAGGAAGTATTTGTGAAATAAAATGATCCATCAAGTTCACATGTGGTTTAAGAAGAACAATATTTTTATGCATCTGATGAGAGACTGAAGTCAACCATTGCGTGTCATTCATCTTATTTAAAGTAGGCACTTTTCTACCGAAGATAGAGTATCAGAAAGATGGAACAAAAGTTAAAGATCAAGTTAGAATTTGTGGAGTTAATAGAAGAAAAATAAGATTGCAAGAAATCTCTGGTTAAGAGTGCAAATCATTTTGACATTGTATGAGGCCTCTAGAGTGAAAATAAGTTCATAGGTTATCAAATAACAACTTTTATGAATTAGGTAGTTGTGCAATCAATGCAAAGTTAATTTTGAAAAGATTCAAAGGATACATAAAATATTTTGAGCACCATTGGATTGTATAAAGGATTAAGAAGAAACTAAGAGAAATTTGATAGCAAAGTTAAGGTGACCAACTTGAAGCATTTTCAAGTGCGAAGTAAGAAATCCCTACTTACACAAATTCTAGGTATTTTACAAAGTTTTTTAGCTATGTTTTCTAAATCTTGGAATCAACTAAGATGGAAAATCCTACTGTATATGATATAAGTGAGAGGCCAAGGTACAAGTTCAAGAAACACCCATTTGTGTCAATGGAAGATGATCCTTTGGAAGCATTTTTGCAATTCCTATCAAATGTATTACACGTAGAGGATGTAAGGGCATACATTCATGACAAGTTTGATACCATTGGTGACAGTGATATTCAAAAGAATTGAGATGTTGTATGCAACAATGAATTATCTTTGAAACAAGGTTTTCAACATTTGGAAGAACTAAATATTATCAAACAAATTTTCTACATAGAGTTTGATAATCATGAATGGAGTAGAATAATTTTGAGAAGAATCCATAAGGGAATATTTTGGGTATGACACATCCCTATCATGATTGAAAATGACATGATCCATAAGATTACTAGATTAGGAAATGAAGTTAGCAATTAAGTGAATAAAAAGAATGTTAAGAAATTGGTTGAGACAAATATGAATGCCAAGTCAGATAGTAGAAATATGTGGATTGATCTGATTAAGGAAGATGATGTGAGAATCATCAAAAAAATTATAGGGTACTCTTGTGGTTTCACAATGCACACCCCATTTTAACAAGAAATGGGGACCCCCTACTTAATTTTTTAAATTTTTCTAGAACCCTAGTCTGGGGTCCAAGTCCTTTTGAGGTTTTATTTAGTTTCCTAATTCATGTATAGGTCTCAATTGGAAAACCTAGTTGTCAAAAATTAGAGTTTTGGATGGAGAAGGTCTTTTTTTGCAAAAAAAAGTAAAGGTGCACGAATGCACCTAACCAAGTGTGCTAGTGCACCAAAACCTAGAGAGAGAAGCACTTCATCTTTGGTGATGTACAGATGCATAGTTGCGCACCTGTGCACTTGCATAACACCAAAGATGAGTGGGCCTATATAATCCACCCCCCCTAACACTTCACTTACCTCCATTCTATTTTCTCCAAGCCTCTTTCATGTAGAATCCACCTAAACTAGTGCACCATCCTCTTCATTTCCTCCTACGAAAACAAAAAAGCAAGCAAACATTAAGGTTAACCTAATACAAGGTGCACAGTAGCTCACCTCATTAGGTACACTACTATGCACCTTTTGAAAAATGTAAGAAATTTAAAAAGAAAAAATTCTAACCTAATTAGGGTGTGCAGTAGTGCACCTAATTAGGTGCACTATTATGCACTCTCAAACACAAAAGAAGAGTGCTTAAGTGAAAAATGAGGCATACATCAGTGCACCCCTTGAAGTACACTAATGCACACCCCATAATGCAATTTTTTTTATAAAAAAAGGGTCTCATACTAGGTGCACTTGTCAAGTGCGCTAGGTGTGGCCATTTTTTTGCAATTTAGCATTATGAGGTGTTTTTAGAGAAATTAGGGTTTGTAGGGTTTCGTCTAAGTCAATTTTAGGGTTTGAATTAATCCATTTCTTCTTCAATTTCTAACTAATAGATGTACTTTTTGTGTAGATTCGATGGCATCTTCATCATCCTCTGTTCTTGAGAAAATGGTACCAAGACCAATAGTATTCAAGTTCTACAGCATTCCTACAAAACCATAGTTTCAAGATGAGTACTCAAAGATTTGAGACACAGATTTAGGCCACACAAATTTGGTTGAGTTCCTAAAACTATGCAACAAACTAACTAAGAGGTCACAAATGATGACCGCATTGATTTGATCAAGGCTTGTTAATGCAGCATCACACCCAGTGTCAGTATATTCCTTATAATTAATCATGACACTCACAAAGCATTTTGTTCCTAAAGAAAGGGTAGTCAAGTGCATTATGAGAGAGATCATTCTCAATCTTTGACCCAAGAACATTGAAAAGGTGATCCATCTCATGAGAGTGGATCAATTCATTAGACTAACCTATGAGCAAGTAGAGAGATGGTATATAGAACATATTGATGAGGCTTCTAAGATCACCCAATTTTCATACCTTATAGAAAAGACTCCTCTAGGAAAGAAAGTAGGAAAAATAGACATGATGAGATGATACATGAAGAAAGACATTGGATATTCAATCATACTCTTGAGTAGAGTTAAAGGTTTTCTGGTAGCCAAACACCTACATATTTTTATGGTGCATCTTATTGAGACAATAAAGAAAGTAGAGATGCCACTAGATTGGGATTCTACTCTTAGTGAGAATTTGGGTGAGTAGTTGGTGGAGGTGAAGAACAATAGGAAATTTTATATGACATCATACTTGGTGTATTTGTTGACCACAAGAGTGATAGATTCTTGATGGCTTTATAAGAGGGGTAGGATGCAAGATGCAAACACATGGGCCTATATTGTATATCCTCATTTGGTGAAGAAGAGACTTTTAGAGAAAAGAAAAGAATACAAGATAGTGAATGATGCTTTCATATTCACAATATTCTGGTTCATAGAAGGGGATTATGCTAAGAGAATGTCAAAGGAGGTAGCTGTACAAATATCACTAGTCAAAGCTGATTATATCTAGTTCTAAAAATTTACATATATGAGGGTAGTGGGTATAACTATTAACCCTAAGAAGCTCCCTAGGTATCCCAGTGATAGACTTATTCACCTGGAGATCTCTTGACAACTCTTGTCTACATATGATAGAGTTAGAAAGCAACACAAAACATGTTGGATGTGGCCTATGACTATAGGACCTTTTTAGGTGAATTGAAGGAAAGATATTCCTTCTTTTGAATGTGAATGGGATCAGTACCCCTTGGATGAGTATAATTCTCCTCGACCATATTTTGACAACATTGGGAGAGTACAACACTTGGTAAAATATTTTAGCATGAAGATTCCATTGAAGATCACTGGATGAATGTGACAAATGACTATGATGTCTGCATAAGGGATTATTGTAGGATGACTTTGTATTTGGCAGACAAGGCCTTGAAGATAAATATTCCATTGAAGATTGTGCAGCAAGACACAAAGGAGTTTCTTGATCCATTGTTCAGCATGGATAAGATTTGTGAACAACCTATCATGAATGCTAAGATTGACAAAGAAGAGAGCTTAGATATTAATCATAGGGCAAGGCACATCATCAATTTGACAAATGATTGGATCAAGGGACCTTTCAAATGTATCCAATTCTTGAGATAGTGATCTTCCATGTGCAAGCCAGTCTAGCTAGAGGTAGAGGAGCAAAGGTCACAGTACCTACATTTATAGCCCAGTCACTAGTAAGACCAGAAATAGTGCACCAACTTGATAGACTAGTTGGATATTATCAAGCTCAAAAGGGTAAAGTTAAGGGCAAGAGAAAGAGGAATTCTCCTCAACAAGCTAAACCAAAAGAGGGGGAAATTTAGGCACTTGCGTAGACTGGGGAAGAAAATGTGCAAGGGTCAGAAGATGTCAAAACTACACAAGCTCAAGGTGATCCCCAAGTACCACTAGCTAAACAAGGCCAAGGGGAAGTAGAAACTAAAGTAAAAGAGGTTTCCCCACCTCAAAAACTAGAGCAAGCCTCCCCCTCTACACCTAAAAGAAGAAAGCTCAAGACTCTGGTAAAGAGAAGGCAAAAGGTGATCAAGAAAGTGATTCCTTTCCCATCAATTCTCGAGCCAATCCCTAAAGAAGCAAAAGAAGAGGATGATGAGGATAAAGAGGATAACTTACCTTTGAATTAGAGGACTTATCTAGCAAGAGCTACAGAGTTAGAAAGGAGAAGAAGCTCTATTATTACAGCTCCATCTATTCTTGAGCAACCCATTCAAACTACCACATTAGAAGATGAGACACAACAATGGCTAGATGAGCATAATGTGGAAGGCACTGATGTCTTCAAGATATCATATTTTGATTTTGTGCTGGTGGGAAAGGAGTTGGTAGGAAATAAAATTAGGGATACTCCAACCAATCAACCTCAATAGGAGGAATGGAGTCAGATGCCACCAGAATCACAAGTTTCTGAGGTAGTGCCATCATCCTAGGTGCAAGTCACTTTTTGTCTTGATAAGAGATCAACTACTCCCCTTCCTCCAAAAAATGAAGAAGAGAAAGTCCAAATGGGATAGAAGGGAGAGCTAGAACAAGTATCCACTAAGGAAGTGTCATAAGAAGGGTAGATAAGTGAACAACCTCAAAAAACTTCCCAAGACATAGAGGTGAGAACTATTGGCTCCACAGATACATAGACCCCTGGTGCTAATATCTCACAAAAGGAAAAGACTCCAAAAAGGGGAGATAAGAGAAATGGCATTGCAAAATAGACTCCTTCATCCTCTAAAAGAAAATCTCCATTAGAACATATCTCAAGGTGGCTAAGAAAAGAGGTAATAAGAAATAAAAAGCAACAATTCACCACAGAGGAGGAATATAGGATGGAATTTATTGAAGCATCGAGGAAAATAAATTCACCTCCAAAAAATGCATAGGCATTAGCCTTCATTATGAGTGATCAGAACTAGGACTTGTTTGGTCATATGGCTATCCATCCTCTACATTCAAATGTTGAAGAATTAACTCCATGAGATTATCAGATCAAGGAGGTCATGCTTGGAAAGCCTACCTTGGATACTACAAAACTAATGGTTACAATAGGAATGAATGAGGTATTCAAGAGCTTGGAGTAGGATGGGGTAGAACTGATAACACTTCAAAGGAAAAATGAAATCCTAAAGGGATATCTAAGAAAATTTGTTGGTCGCTTGGACCTTGAGCATCTAGAGGAGACTTTGAATATAGCAATTGAGAGAAGAGATAGGGGTACAACCCAATTGGATCCATTTTTGAGAGCATGTGAAATATGGAGGGAAATTTTTGAGGAGAAAGGTGTAATTATTATACAAGGAAATTTGAAACTATTACATGTCATGAAAGATAATTTAGATAGGCTAGTAGCCATTTTGAATCAGAATTTTAGTCTAATGGATGAAGTGCATACTTGGGGAAAAGACTTGCAAGTATTGCAATCTATTAAAGGACAAAGGTATAGAATGCTAATGGATGTATATATAGCTAAGGAATTAGATAAAATAAATGATAGGATGGAGAAGATTGTGGATAGTAATAAGGTAATGGAGACATTACATGTAGAGATTTATAGGTTCAAGGACCAAGCCCAAGAGAAAATTTTTAAAGCTAAAAAACATTATAGTGATGCATGCCTAGAAATTTTTGAAGATGATACAAGAGAGAGGCTAGTACTAGTAGAGGTATTAGTTGAGAAATTTTGAAAGACTTTTGAAGAATCCTCTAATGATGAAGATATCAGGTAGGCATTCAAAATGGAAGAGGCTTTATTAGAGCTTGATGTAAAACTTAGAGATTTTACAGAGACTTGTATAGACGTGGCAACTACAAGTAGGAAGTTTATATAACACCTTAGATTTTCCAAATGCAACTCAAGTCAATGAGTTAATCAAAAAATTCAAGGGAAAATATCTAGACATAGCTCTGATATAAAGGGGATCAAAACCCAAATGCCAAAATTTCAATTCTGACACTTAGTGAAATTTAACATTTTTTGGAGCCTACTTTTGAGGTGTGCTATTGCATCACGTGTGCCAGGTTTTTCATTGTGAAAGTGCATTTTTTTAGTAGTGTTCTATAATATTTTGAAGAACTTAGAGGTATACTGACAATTAACTACCAGTTCTAAAATTAGAGCTTTCCATGCATTGAAAACACATTCTGACAGTAGTTTAACTCTTGCAAACACCTAGTGAAGATCGAGCTTCTATTTTTGTGACTTCCAACCACTCCTACATCAACTAAAGGTTTTTTCTTTCTTATTGTCACATGCTTTCTTTGTTTTATGAAATGTAAAGGCTCATGCATCCAATTAATGATATAAAGTGGATGGAGTCCTACTTAGCACCAGTCAGATTGATAGTTTGTACATAAATAGATTTGTTTTATTAGTTTAAAAGCATATGATTAAATAAAGATATCTCTCACTCTCAACATAAATTGAGGAGAAGATTTCTTATAAATTCTAGATTGTAATATGTAATCAAGGCCACCTTTATTTTGCAATAATATATTCTTTTGGTGCTCACATTTGGAGTGTAGTGATTCTTGCCTAAGTGTGTTATATCTTGTGAATGTATGTTCATGGAATGTAATTGAGCCAAAATTTTATTGCATTATTTCTAGTTGTGTGATCTTTTAATTATGGTGTTTGCTATAGTTTCACAAATTTTTTTAATATACTTAGTTCAAGAAGAGATCATCATATTGTTCCTACATAACTTTTCGTCTTGCATGAGTACACTTTTTGTGGCCTTGCAATCTGATGAAAAGTGAAACATCTTATGGTTACTGAATTCCCCATCGATGATTCCATCAGTGGAATTAAGGAAGCACTGCTCTTACTATCATTAGTTACCTAATGGTCTTTTCGAAAGCTTAACTCACAGATGCATTGTTTTCATAGTTTATGTCCAATAGTATTTACTTTTCATGTTATTTTCTTAAACTTCTTCTTACCCTACCTTCATTATTTTCTTTTACAAACACTTTGCCCACGTGGCTCATTTTGGTTATAGGACTTGTTGACCTACTGACTTTGCTAACTGATGAGCTAGAAATGAAGGAAATCAAGTTTTATTACACGATTTGATCCTCATGATCAATTCCAACCACTCTCAAATGAATGTCAAACCCAGTAAATGGCAGGAGAACACTCCACCACCCCAATTTATCCATCTACTTGGTCTGAATTGTTAATGGCATTGTTTCTGTCATTGCCCTGTTTCAACAAAATGTTAGATTTCATTGTATCTAAATCTATGCCCAGATCATATTTTCTCCATATCTATAGAGAGACTTAATGGCAATGGTTGTGGAGTAACTTCAATTAGAGAACATCTTAGTTATGCCTAAGCTATAAAGGCAATTTTTGTAGATTTTTTTGAGGTTGACTCTTCTCTATTTTCTCTAATATTGCTCTACAATTTCACTATAAATCCCCTTTGCCTCTAAATTGTATGACATTCTTATCTCCTTCAGCCATTGATGTGAAGTGCAAGAACTATTTGCCTCTCATCGATGTATTGTAGATATCTACAATCTTGCATGATTGTATCTCTTTTGGCCTATGAATGGTATATAAGTGAATCCTCTCTTTCCTTGTGTCATTCATTTGGATTTTTTCGATCTGCATGTGATTATTAGATTAAAGCAGGTCTGGATGTTTATATCTTTTGGTGTCATGATGGTTCAATAGTGCATGTATAGGTAGAGATTGGTTTGAACACTCTATTTTTGGTGTATCACCCCCCTTAGGTTAGAATAGGTCAATTTACTTCTATGCATTCCTTCTCCCTTTTCCTCTCCAAGAGTAGTTAGGTGCACCCTGATAGTAAAGGAAGCTGGCCTTATCCAGAGACTCAACCTCATATTTCAAGTCCCACAACTTGGAGGTTGTTTCCATGTTTCACAAAGTTGTCCTTAGGTAAAAACTTTGGACAAGGGTGAAAAATTTTGTGACAACAGTAGCTCTTGATGCTTGCATCAAGGAGTTAAGAAGGTGTAAACTTGAAGGCAAGGAATTATATGCCAAATGCATCATGTCCTTTAAATTCACCAAGGACATTGATGAGAAACTAAAGAAACAACATGATGAAGTGAAAGCATTGGTAGATTAGCTAAGCCAACCTAATGTCAAGATTGAAGGAATTGAAAGATAGGTAAAAAAGACTTATGATGCAAAAAGTCTACTGGAAGTCAGCAAAGAGAAGATCATCAAAAGTTTCTCACTTCTAAAAAAATGCTTATTAGTGAAGGTTAGCACAATTGAGCAAAAATTAGAGGATTTCCTAGTAGCAAAGGTATCATTTGATAATTTTATTTACTTAGACCTAAATGTAGTTGAGATTGCATCCTATGGGTTATATGCTCTCCTTAGGTTTTTAGAAGGAGAAAAAGACACATGGGAAAATAATATGAAGAGTCTAATAATAATCTTTGTAGACTGTATCTTTTTCTAAACAACCTAGAATATAGGTTATGAATCAAAATTTTGACATTTATATAAGTTTTGGCACCTTTTCCATTGATGTCAAAGGGGGAGTGCAAGAAAATTGTATAGAATATAATGTAAGAGGAAATAATAGTTACATACTAAGGGGGAGTAGTGTTACTTAGTATTGTATTATGAGATTTAAGGAAATATGGCTATAAATATAATGATCCACAATTTTTGTAATTTTTGTAAAGTTTGGAAGGCCAAATTTTGAAGAAGTTTTTGTATAACAATTTTGGAATTAGCCAATTTTCCCATATGTTTCCATCAATGGAAAAGGGTGAGATTTTTGGAAATATGGCTATGTAGAATGAGTTAGGGTTATCATTTATGGAAACATATATCTCAAGATGAGATGACAAAATGTACAGGTGAAGACCCTACAGTCAAAGACAAAAAATTATCTAAGTGTTAAACAAATTCACTAGCATTACAAAGACAAATTTTGATAATGCATAGTTTAGATAGATATTTGGCATGTGTGTAATTAAGTATAGATAGTATATATAATCTAGATGATGTAGATAAGTGCATAGTATGTACAATCAATATGCCATCAGATATATTAGATTTACCAATAAATGAAATGAACAAAGCATAACAAAGCACAATAGTAAAAGATGAATAACCAGTTAAGGAATTAATTTGGTTATGAAATAATTACTTGATTATTTAGGGATGATATCCTAAATATTAACCCTATGTTATCATGAGATAATTTTGTATTTAGCCGAAGGTGTGAAAGCATTAAGGTCGACTAGATAGGGTTTTGTAAAAAGGAAAGGTATATGTAAGAAATCACAACTTCCAAAGTAGTGTGAAAGTATGTGAACTATGTATATGATATGTGAACTTATGTGAAGGCTATGTGATGTAAATTTTGATGAAGGATCAAAGATATGTAAAGTACAATAGTAAATAGTAAAGATGTATTTGTATCTATCTCTTTTTCTATAAAGGCACTATATTGTATAATTGCATGTTAGGAAAGTGGACTCTTCTTACATACTTTTGTAATTGTATTACCAAATCCTAATAGGGTTTAGGCTTTTAATAGGGCCTAGTCCTCTAACAAGGACTAAGAAACTATATTTATTACACCAACTCCTAAAAAGGTCAATATCCTTAACATGATTCTTTTGTTTAGTGGATCATTTTGTGGGTACCATTGCCACCAAGGTTTTCCTTTGGCCAAGGTTTCCCTAGTTAACAAAATATGGTGTTATGAGTTCTCTTTGTGTATGGATTTATTTACTATTCAGCATTTTTGGTTTACTTTCATATGCATGTTGTTAAGTAATTAATAATATTTAGTTGTGGGAAAAAGTTTCTAGAATATTGATTCCCTCCCCCCTTAGTATTATCTATTTCTAACAGTTACATATGTTGGTTGAGTACATACAAAACTGAATCATCATGTTAGCTTCCATGGTATTACATCTCCTTCCAAACTGAGAAGGATCTTTAAGGTTGTGATGATCAATGAGCACTAGATTTCTCTTGACACCTCTAATGTCAAGAATTTCACTAAATAATGGATGATATTGGGTAAAAGCACAGATCTATGTCACCGTTTGTGATACCAAAACCTTTTTTGGTCAAATCTCATTTCTCTATCAAAACTAAATTTTTTTTCAAAAACTAAAAATACCCTTTTATAGATCTCAAATTCAATATCATCATTATATCAATTTTTGAGTGTTTTGATTAGTTATAATATGTTGTAATCTCAAAGTATTATAAGTTGATATTTCAACATTTCAAAAGATGCTCCCTCAAAAAAGGAAAAAAAATAGTAAATCATATCAAAAAAATTTAAAAATTATATTTATCTCTAGAGGAGAGAATCCTCTTCACGAATATGTAATTTTTTTTCAAGAAGGTATAGATTTGATAGGAAAGTTTTGACAGGAGGAAAAAACTGTTGGATTCTGAGAAGGTCGAACTTGATTACTTATAACAAAGAAAATATATATCAAAAATAATTATTTATTTTCTTGTGCACTACCTATACATGTCATCTATAAGATATTTTCAAATCAAAATAAAAAAAGATGATTTGCGTATACTTGTTTGACAGGAACTACACCCTATATTTTTTACAGTTAAAAAAGGGACTTGAAAATAAAATAAAATGAATAAATTCTTACTCAAAAAAATTATAAAAATTATAGGCATAAAATTCATCCAATTCTACACATTTCATCAGTTTACATCATCTTCATATTTTAAACACAAATACCATTTTTTTTGCCACTAATGTTGAACTGTCACGTTCTGATATCACATTTCTTTATAAAAGGTGACACAGGTTTGTGCTTTTACCCTATTTCAATGAAGGATAAAATATTGAGACTAAACATCTATAAAATGTTCTCTAAAAATTAAAATAATTACATTAAAAATACTAAACATGGCTAAAATGAATGATATTCCATAAACATGAAAATTAAACATGCAAAATAAATTGAAAAAAAATATAATATATTAAAATATATATCCATGTGCAAATATACAAGCATAAACTCCATCATCAAAGATATATAAGTCTAACATCCTACCTCTATAATATTGGGTGTTTGCTATGAGCATAAAAAGCATAGTTGTTACTATCATGAGAATCAATTTTCTAAAATTTTATGAAAAAAAGGAAAACAAAAAATAAATGATAAATATACATATAATGGGGCTCTAGTAGTGAGTAGAAATTCCCAAGGGTCTAGACTGTCAAATCTACCTAGACTAATCATCGATGGCCATGCTCTATACAATAAAGTAATAGAATTTTGTTATACACACAAGATAAAAGTATGCATCTATATTTAATCACTTTCAAACACCTAATTACCTTTCCTTTGTCAATGCATAGTGGTTTACCCTTGTACTCCCCCTCCCCCCCCACTAATAGGTGATACTTGCAAGAGAAAAGAAAAATGAGAAACCATGTGTAATCTAGTATCAAAAAGGATAGAAACTATAATACAATGTATAATATATCATAGATGTCTCAAGGCCAAATGATATAGCCAAGAGTGTGATATTGTCCACCTATCTAAGTTCCTCCTTAGTCATTAGCTATGCATAAATAAATCACATACATGTATAAGTGTGCAGTTGTTAAAATTATTCTAATATAAAGATTTGTTTTAAATAAACTATGATGTAACAAAAAAATGTATAAACTTATTGACATAAGAGTACATGGCTCTACATAACCCTCCTCTCTCACACCAGGGTGTATAATCTCTGTAGCTACATGTTTTGTATCCTTTTCTTCAAATAAAAACTAATCATCAGACTCAACCAGGGGACCCAAACATAAATTAGTTACACATAATGCAAGTATGAGACACACAAACATGTTATCTTCTCACTGATGAACTCACACAACATCATCAATGTAAGGAGGCAACACTAACCTAGACTAGGATATCTATAGGATACTCAATCTATGGATGACTCTGATTTTCTGAGAAGTAGCCTATGCAATGATATTAGGATATTTCAGTAGAAGAGGAGGGAGACATTAGTAGGGGGACACAAGTACCATCTTTCTTTCAATGAGAAAATGGTCTATTCTAGGGAGCTCCTCCTCCTATAGCCATGTTGGGCATCATACTCCAATAGTTAATTTTGAGCCCCTTCACAAATTCAACATATAGTCTTATAATAAAAAAATGGCACCTCCAAATTTTTGTGTTGGGGGTTTTTCAAAAACCATTCACCATCGATCCCAAAAGTTCACACACATTACCTAGTCTATGCACCACTTAATTGATGATTTGGGTTTTTTGAGATCCACTTTTTTATCACCTTTTGAGTTCATAAAAGGTCAACTATTTTTTCATTGGTTATGTTAAGCGTTTCAATCTCATCATAATCCAACCCATCATCAAATTGGGCATGCATCTTATTAAGCCAATGAAGAGTAGCATTATGCTTCTTGGAAAGTGTCTAAAAATTACCCATAATGGTGTTTAAAATGGATAGTATGGGAGATAATGTAGGTATATAATTATATGTGTTTTGTAAATCCCTTAGTTTGGTAAGATTTTTTTGTATCAAGTCTTCAATTTGAGGAGAGTTTTGAGGGGGTAGTGGATCATTTGTAATGTGTTGAGTATTTTGAGAGGGTTGTGGATCATTTGGTGGAGGGTTTTCAAAAACATTGTTTTACGTCTCAATGTTTTAAACTTTTTTGGGCTCAATCGTGCCTATTAAATTGTAAATAAATCAAGAGTTAAAAATTGAATTCATAATTTATAATGAAAATATAAATGGAAAAACCATATATTTACATTATAAAATAAAAATTTTAATAAAAAATAATGAAAAAAAAAAAAAAAATCATGAAAATCAAACTTACCTTTGATAGAATGATGAAATTTGAGGGAAAAATTGACCTTGTACCAAATTTTCAATCTGACACCCAAATCATTTCACAAGAAAACATCAAACAAAAAATAAAAATAACATTTGGATTTTATGGTTTTTATTTTCTATGTGCAAGTTTTGGGTACACAATACCATATTAGGTACTTGATATGATATGTGGTACCTGATAAGGAAAGGAATTACATTTTTGGTTTCATATTAGGATGGGAAGGAAAAAAGTCAAAATGGATTTCAAACACTTTTAAACATTTCAAAACTATAATTTTTTTATATCATCTCTTTTTTGCATACCATGAGCCTACACATACCCCTAAATTCACTCTCCTCCTCCAAATGCTTCTCCAATATGGTCACCTTATTTTGAGAGAGTAAACCTCACTATGGATCTAGTTATCTATAACCAAAGACATATCAACCTTTTCCTTTTCTTTTCTAATAAATTATAGCAAGGTAGGGGTGGTCTTGTCTTCAAGAGGCATAAAATCCTCCTTCTCGTTCATAGAATGAACCTCCCCAGAATCACTGGAAAGATAATCCCTAATGTTTATAATGGGAGAGGCATCCTTTTTTTATTATTCCCCTTTGCATTTCCCTCTTGATTATAGTTTCCTTTGTCAATTTTCTTACTACGGGAAAGAGAGTTGGTTTCCTTTTAATATAATTTAGGTGGATCCATAGAATCATCATTTGTTTGCATACCCTCAACCTTGTTGTCCTAGGTATCCTAAATATCTATATCTTCCTACAATTCATCAAGAATCTCTTTGGCCTTGCCCCCAATTTCCATTCCACTATCTTCACTATAATGTTTCCCCTTTCCTTTCTTATTTTTGCTAATCTCAATGCATTTCCTTTTAGACCCACTACTTGAAAATCCCCCTTCCTTCCTAATATGTTTCAATGTCAATTTGGGGGAATGAGCTACATAGTACTCTAAAAAAAGAAACATAAGATATTCATGAAGAATGGGAAGGACAACTTCATCTTATGCTTTAAAGAACTCATATTCAAACAGTTTGAAATGTAGAAAGGAAAAAAAAAAATTATCCCCCTGGTGAAAATAAAAATTAAAGGAGTAAACCCTCTATTTTATACCATGAAGAGTAAAATAAGCTCTAATACAGGAAAGGAAAATCTTCTAGATGGGTTTAATCATCTTTTAAGAAAAGTAATCACCAACTTTAACTAGAGCCTCCCTCTCTTCATCATCCTTGGAGAATTTCTCCACTACTTCTTTGGTAATCCTTCTTTCCTTGTAGAAATTCATACCTTCGCATGATATCCTAATAATTTTAGTGATGAACTTAGTATTAAGAGGGAAACTAGCACCATGAATGGTAAAATCCTTCCCTTTCCATCGCTTGAAGAATTCCAAATTTACCTTAGGATTTAAGACATGGAGATACTCAAGGTAAGTGGTGACTCTAGCCTTCTCCAAATGATCCCAGACTTGTAGAATATCTCACCATTATTTACATGACCTTGACTCATGTCACTTAGGTTCACCTCCAATATCTTTGCAACTCCTATGAAAACTCTTCTCAAAAAATTTAGAGCCAAAAACACTCTTTTGCTAATACAAAAAATGAAAAGAGTCAATGCCAAATAAACCCAAAAAATATTCCTATCATTAATGCTTTATATATCAAGAGAGTTCTACCTCAACTTGTAATAATCAAGGTACTTGTTTGTCATAATAATCATATGTGATAATGTTATGTATGACACTATGTGACATACCTTCCTTTTCCTTTAGCACAAGATCTTCATTAAAAAGATTATTCTGTCAAAAAATCTCATGCTTTGCCTATAGACTTAAGTCTTCAATACAATCCATCACCATATTGGCCTCATGGTAAGTATGTGAGATGATTACCTTTTCAAAGGAATTTAAAATATATCTCTCTTATTTTATAATGTTATCAATATTCCATGTGGATTAGGATTTTTCATTTAGATAATTAATGATGTTATTCAATTCACCTTCCACCCACATAGACTTACAATTAAGTGGCCTAGCTAGTTTAATGATATTAAGAATTCTCCTACATTCAACCACATGGCTAGATTGGATCCTTAAGGGGACAAGACACTACATCAATAAAAAAAAACTTTGAGTCTCTCATGATTCCTCCATAACCCACCAGTCTTGTGTTGCCTTTGGCATCCCCATAAAAAAATTTCCTTAAACCAAACATACAGGGACATCCCAAAAAAATCATATCTTTGTTTCCTTTTGATACTTCTAACATTTAAATCACATAAAAGTGGATCATCCTAGAAAAATCCTTCATTTCTTGAATTTTCTTTCTGATGATAAGATTGTTCTCCCTAATTGCTCCAATGGCTTTTCTAGCAGTGACCCAATTTAAGGCCTCTCTATCTCTATAGACATGATGGTTCCTTTCCTTCTAGTTTTTCTAGCATATATGGGGAGCTAACATAATTCACATGATTTCAGCATTTTCTTTCAAATCTTGACACACCCATTAGGAAACAAAGTACTTGATGTTTCTAGGTAAAATATAGTGTAAATCCCATCCAACAATAGAGTAATTACAAACCTCCTAGGCATAGGGGTGTAGGAATAACATGCAAAAAGAGGTTTCTCAATTCTCTTTATAAAGTAAAAATTTGTTAACCAAATCAAATCCTCTCTTGCAAAGATTATCTAAATAGAGAATTTTATTTTGAACCATTATCCAATAAAAAATGCCCACCTTAGGAGTTATACATTTAATCTACTAGGAAGCCAAAAATAGAGGATCCTTTAAAAAGTCTTGAAATTCCTAAAGAAATAGAATAACAAACATTTTGGTTGAAGGTTTTCATAATGGAATCAGAACTATCCACATTTAGTTGTTAAGCATTGATTGTTTTTGTATTTCAAAAATATTTTGGTTGATAGATGAAAGATCGACCCAATTATCATTTATCCACTAGTCTAAAACCATATTTTCGTAGATGTTTTTACATTGATCCATTAATATATGATCCTTAATCACATCCTTCATCAAGGATTCCATCATCCAAGCATCATCCCAGAATCAAAATCTATTTCCATTTCCCAACTTATTTTAATATCTATTTATTGCTGGAAACTACGACTGAAATAATTATTATGTTTTCATTGATGTCAAACCTATTGGTAAGACAATTTGCTATCTAATCTAAGTGTCATATATATTTTATTGATGAAGAGGATTTGAGAACCTTCTCATAACAAAATAACATTGAGGAAAGGTTGAGTTATGAAAAAGAAACTACAAATGGACATATGATTAGTTAGACTCTGATAAGATAAATTGATTGTTTAAATCATGTTACAAGAGGAGAAGATAGTAATGTTCAAGTCTTGAAAATGTGAGAAAAGATAGATCAAATGCATAGGCTTGATTGAGTAACATAGAAAAAGATTAACTTTTTTTGAAGTACACACCGAATGATACTAGTGTCAACTGAGCCATAATAAGTGTTGAGAAAAGTTAGTGTTGACCAAGTATCAGTATACATTGAGTTATTGCATATACGTTGAGAAATAAGTTTAATAGCAACTATGTAAACTAGCGATGACTGAGTGTTAGAACTTCATGTTGGTCGAGGAGCAACATTTTTATTGTTTGTGAGGAATCATAATTTCCAGCTAACTAATTTGATTTCTTAGGATATGGAAAGCATGTTAAAGATAAGTATTGATGAGTTGGATCATTTAATTCGAAGAGAGGATTAGGTAAGTGACCTAAGAGATGGATTCAAGAGAAGCTTCTAGAAAAGAAAGAGATAAACAAAATGATGATCAGATTAATTTTATTTGATGGATATAATCATAAACCCTAAGATCTACGATGGTGTTTAAGTGAAAAAATATCAAAATTATCTATTTAAGGAGTTACAAGGGCAAACTTTCGATACTAGTGAAGAGGTTATGTGCATATTGAGGAGTTCTAGAGAGCTGGAGTAGATGTTGATGTTATTGATTGGCGAATCTAAGAACAAGGTTGAATTGAGTTGAGAAGAAGTGAAGGGTGATTTCCTAAAGGGTTGCTAAGCAAATCAAAGATGAGATGATAATGGAGGCTAGATAGTGAATTAGTACATGAAAAGATTAATAGATATCTATACAAGAAAAGTGAGTTGTACTTAACAAATCAAACCCTAGTATTACTTTCTAACCATTGTAAACAATTTTTGAAATCCTTTAATCAAGGTTGACCTAAAACTCATAGTAACTTAATAGTCATATGTAAATCCTCTAACTAGGTGAGATTCTAAAGAAATGTTCTAAAATCCTCTAATAAGGCCACTCCTAATAGGGTGATTAAATTCTTTAACAAGGTCACATTTTATAGTGTGTTTTGTAACCTTTAATAGAGTTAGCTCCTAACAGAGCTCACTTTAGAAGAGTGAAAATTAGTGACATGTTGCTAGTGGTTTTTCCCAAATTGGGTTTCAACATTAAATCCTAGTGTCAAACTTTTTTGGATGTTATTATGTTTTTTTATTGATTCATGTTTATATTCTACAAGTCTATTATATTTAGAACCATCGACATCTAGTTAATGTTGCTCATAGTTTATAGTAGAGACCGAGAAATAGAATGGTAAGATTTAAAGTTACTGTTTATTTGTTTAATTTCTACATCTAGACCTCAAATAAATGATTCACCCCCTCCCCCCTCAGTTATTCTAAATATTTGAACAATTGGTATCAAAGCATTGGTGCTTGAAAAGAAAAGTTTGAAGGTACTCAAAGCTAAAGATCATAGCATACAAAAGGGAGGTAACAAAATTGAACAAAGAAAATATTCCTACATGGAAAATGTTGATGAGGCTACATATAGCTCATATTGGTGATTCTAAATTAAATTTTATGGATAATACATATGTGAATATTATAACAGTCCCTTTGACTACTCAACAATTGAAAAACAAGCAAGAACACAACTAGTCAATGTTGGAGATTGCTTTAGCCCTAAGCTATGCCAAGTTTGATGGCATAAAAAAGGTACAATAATTCTAAAGAAATGTGGGATAAACTGAATACCATCTATGGAGGAGATTATAATGTCTTAAGAGCCAAATTAGAAAGTTTGAGAGGAAAGTTTGATGAAATGAGAATGATAGAAGGTGAGAACATAGTCTGATGCAGAGCCACACCTTCGAAAACTCAGGAGGAATCAGTCACTCAACTGATTTGCTTCAAGGGGCATCTACAACCTTCAAGATCACACACAAAAATCAGATTCAATAAACAAAACTTTGAAAATAAAATCCCCCAAAATATCTTCTTGCTACCTTCGGATAGACCTGCACCCAGACATGAATAACTTTCAAACCAAAAAAGATTTACTTAATCCAACCATTGATATTTGGCATAACTAGGTTTCAAACAACAGATAAAAATTTGGGAGAAATCCAACGGTTCAAACCCAAGATATTGACCCCGCATCAGAGTAGATTTTTTCTGAAAATAAATCCCCCAAAATATCTTCTTGCTGCCTTCGGATAGACCCACACTCAGACATGAATAACTTTCGAAATAGAAAAATATTTACTCAATCTAACTATTGATATTTGGCGTAACTAGGTTTCAAACAACATATAAAAATTTGAGAGAAATCCAATGGTTCAAACTCGAGATATTGACCCCGTATCAGAGTACATTTTTCTGCAATTGTTATTCCCTAAACTGATTGCCATTAGAAATATATGAAGCATAACAGTAGAACCATAATCTTGAAAAAAAAAATGCAGGAGATGAAAGGAGACATAAAAATTCCCATTCCTCCTCAAGTTTGAATCATTTTTTACATAAAAGATTGGCTTTTTCATAACCAAGTCTGACTGGCCTTGCTGTCCAATAGTAATAAAAATGTTTTCTTTTCCATCTAAGAATAGGAATCTGAAAGACATTTTACCATCAATACCATGCAGCAATCATGGATATTCTTGTAACTGCTAAGAATAGGAATCATCAATACCATGTAGCAATCATGGATATTCTTGTAACTGCTAAGAATAGGATTGGCTTTTTAAAGAAAACCGACTTTCCTCCAAATAGAAGGAATATGAAACGATTTCTTTTATTCCATAGCCATTTTTTCGTCATTATGAACACTCTTAAAATTGCCACCAACTTTCTGATGAGATTCTTTTAATTATTGACCACATGACATTTCTATTACTAATTTTATCCTTTCTAAAACTGACACTAACATCATTAACCCTTTCCTCTAACTCTCTAACATATTTGACTAAAAACTATAACATTTATTTAATAAAACATCTAATTCTATCCACTAAGACATAATCCTAAATTATGAAAATTGACCATTTAAAATATATGGAGAATCTTGGACCTTTGAAATGATTTAGTAATGAGATGCGCGTGCATCATACTCTCGAGGACAGAAAAATTCAAGTCCCATTGAATTGCTGCAATCTTTTTCCGGAGTTTCCAATTGTATGTAAGCAATAATGTCACCATAAGAATGATGGAATTGATGCCGCTTGCCAGAACATTCTAATTCCAAACTGTAGAATGAATACCTTCCATGGTACTTGTGTCGAATCTTGGAACAAATATATTTAATAGCCTCGTATCACCTGCATAAAAATACCAAATTATCATACCAACATTTGCTTCTCATTTGTATATCTCTAGAGCATCATAATGATCAACAAATACTTCATTCTTGTCATCAATAGTCTTCTCTTCAGCATCTGATCTTTGCACTACATATTTTCCTTTCTGATCATTTGTGTCAACATCTCCATCATCTGGGAAAATATTGTCTGCAACCACACCTGTCACCAACTCTTCTTCATCTGGAAGAACCTTTTCCTCACAAGGTTCAACAACAACCTCCTGTTGTTCACTCTTAGTCTCTACACCAACATTCACCTATTGTCTATGCCCTTCTAATGGATTGTTTTCCTCTTCTTGATCTAACTCTTCATCCTCTACCTGTGTTCTTTGAATCACTTCTTCCTTCTTATCCTCAGCCTCCAAAATCTTTTTCATAGGAGTACCTTCCAGCATTGTACTCTTTTCTATTTTCAAAGGACATGTTACTGTTCCAACCAAAGATTGTTTGCATTCAAATCTAATAGGGCTTATCTTGTTACTGCTCTCGTCAAGAGATACTTGCTGCACTTCTTGTTGCTGCACTTTGTGTTCTTGCTGCACTTCTTTCAACTTAGCTTTATTTTCTTTCAACTTAGCATCATTCTCCTCAAGTCTCCTTCTCAAATTATTTATCTCCTCTTCTATCTTGCTTAGCTCTTCTCTTTGTTTTCTCCTTTCTTCTTTCTCTCTTTTCTTCTTTTCCTCTATCTCCTTCTGTTTAGAATCCTTTCTCTGTCGATACCTTCTAGAAAGATACAATAAAGCTGCTTCTTCTTGTCCCATCATTCCTTAGCTAGGTTATTTTCTTCTTATCTAGTCTCCTGGACTTCTTCTCAGACTATTTCTCTCAATCTTTCACAATCACACAAACATATACACACTACTTTTTCCCAAACCTTTTGTTGAGCTCTAATACCAAAAATGATGCAGAGCCACACCTTGGAAAACTCAGGAGGAATCAGTCACTCAACTGAGTTGCTTCAAGGGGCATCTACAACCTTCAGGATCACACACAAAAATCAGTTTCAATAAACAAAACTTTTAAAATAAAATCTCTCAAAATATCTTCTTGCTACCTTCGGATAGACCCGCACTCAGACATGAATAACTTTCAAACCTGAAAAGATTTACTCAATCCAACAATTGATATTTTTCATAACTAGGTTTCAAACAACATATAAAAATTTGAGAGAAATCCAATGGTTCAAACCTGAGATATTGACCCCACATCAGAGTACATTTTTTTTGAAAATAAATCCCTCAAAATATCTTCTTGCTGCCTTCGGATAGAACCGCACTCAAACATGAATAACTTTCAAACTAGAAAAGATTTACTCAATCCAACCATTGATATTTGGCATAACTAGATTTCAAACAACATATAAAAATTTGAGAGAAATCCAACGGTTCAAACTTGAGATATTGACCCCGCATTAGAGTACATTTTTCTACAATTTTTATTCCCTAAACTGATTGCCATGAGAAATATATGAAGCATAACAGTAGAACCATAATCTTGAAAAAAAAAATGCAGGAGACCAAAGGAGACATAAAAATTCCCATTCCTCCCCAAGTTCGAATTGTTTTTTACATAAAAGATTGGCTTTTTCATAACCAAAGTTTGACTGGCCTTGCTGTCCAGTAGTAATAAAAATGTTTTCTTTTCCATCTAAGAATAGGAATCTGAAAGACGTTTTACCATCAATACCATGCAGCAATCATGGATATTCTTGTAACTACTAAGAATAGGAATCATCAATACCATGCAACAATCATGGATATTCTTGTAACTACTAAGAATAGGATTGGCTTTTTAAAGAAAACCGACTTTCCTCCAAATAGAAGGAATATGAAACGGTTTCTTTTATTCCATAGCCATTTTTTCATCATTATGAACACTCTTAAAATTGCCACCAACTTTCTGATGAGATTCTTTTAATTATTGACCACATGGCATTTCTATTACTAATTTTATCCTTTCTAAAACCGACACTAACATCATTAACCCTTTCCTCTAACTCTCTAACATATCTGACTAAAAACTATAACATTTATTTAATAAAACACCTAATTCTATCCACTAAGACATAATCCTAAATTATGAAAATTGACCATTTAAAATATATGGAGAATCTTGGACCTTTGAAATGATTTAGTAATGAGATGCGCCTACATCATAGTCCAGTACTATACAAGAATCAAAGAGGTTGTTAATGCTATTCGAGGTGTTAATAGAAATATTGAGGATGAAACAATAATAAGAAAGGTATTGAGAAATATACTTCCTATATATGTAATTAGGGTTTCTGCAATACAAGAATTGAGATGTACATCAAATAATGACCTAACTCTAGAAGGCGTAATTGGTAGGCTTACTACTTTTGAGATGTCTAACTATGAGAATTACACTCCCACTATGGTTGAATCTAGTTTTAAATCATAATTGGTTCTTAGCAAGAAACAAAAAGGTAAACATGTGAGAAGTGATAGTGATACTTCTGATGATGAACGTGATGAACTTGAGACACTAATTTCTAGGAGATTTGGAAGAGGTAAAGGAAAAATACAAAGGTAAACTTCTGATAATCTATTTTTCATGAAACAAATTTGGTCATATTTCTATAAGGTGTCTTGAAAAGAAGGCACAAATGAAAGAAAGGAAATAAAGTACAAAGGAAGAAGAGATGACCTAGATTTCAAGAAGAATAAGGAATAAAAGGAGAAAAGTAAGGAATCCTACTATACTACTGAAGAAGAAACAAAAACTAAATCTAAAAGTAATGATGAAGAAGTTGCCTATGTTTCCATGAAAGAAGATTCTAATGAAGATGATAAAACTACATTAATTTCAAGATGTGAATAAAAGTGATAGATAGATAATTGATAGTGGTTCTTCAAATTATATGATTAGTGATAAAAGGAAATATGAGGATATTGGGCCATACAAGGGTAGATGTGTTAGATATGGTAATGATGTTCCATGTCTTGTGAAGGGTAAAGGATCAGTAGAACTATCTGATAAGATCAAATAGGTTGAAGGACTTAACTATAATCTGTTAAGTGTTCCATAGTTAAAAAAATTAGGGTACAAATTTGAATTCCATCATAGAAAGGCCAAAATATTCCATCATAGAAAGGCCAAAATATTTTATGTTGATGGTAAACTAATTGGAAGTGGTGTTCAAACAAGAGGCAAGTTGTTCTATCTAGATTTATTTGATGAGACATGTCTATTTGCACAACATGAAGATATTTGGTTATGGAACAAGAGGTTATCTCATGTAAAATTTGAAAATTTGGCTAGCATTAGTAAAATGATAAAAGTAAGAGGTTTTCTAGAACTAAATAAACCTAAAAATGCAATGTGTAAACAATGTCAATTGGGAAAAATGACAAAGTCTACTTTCAAGAGAAAAACATAATCATCAAATGATATTTTGGAATTGGTTCATACTGACTTATGTGGACCTATTGGTGTTCAAATATATTATGGACACACATATTTCATTTTATTTGATGATGATTGTGATGTTTCTTAAAGAAAAATTTAATATTTTTTAGTTATCTAAGTCGTATTTGGCTAGAGTTGAAAATGTTGAAAAAAGATTTATACAAGTATGACAATGTATTTCAATCATTATTTGGTCACTGACATCAAACATGTTACTTGTTGGTAAGACAATGACTTAGGTGATTTTGAATACTATGATTTTTTTGATTGATGAAGAGGATTTGATCAAAAAGATAATAAAAGCACCTACAAAAAAGGTTGAGTTATGGTATGAAAAAGGAGCACAAAGATCAGTTAAGATAGTGATGTTATAGTGCATTGATTATCTACTTAAGATTAAAAAGGTTGGATACACCTAAGTCTAGAAGAACAAGTAAGAAGAATTGAGTCTGCCAAGATTGACCAAGTGGATAGTAGGTACCAAGAAAAGTTAGTGCCAGCTGAGCAGAAAATTAGTTGGAGCCAATCAAAGTCAAATTTTAGTGTATGACAAGTGATATAGTGTAAGTCGAGTAAAGTTTAGTTAATTCCAAGCACCAATAAACTTTAGATTTTTCTAAGTGATCTAGTTGATGATGAGTCAAAGAACAGTATGGAAGCCTAGTGACAACATATTGATGTCAAGTGAAAATATTTATGTTAAATCATGGATTTGATGAATCTAAGCCAACTGTTTTGTTTTCTTGAATTTTATGAAGCATGTGGAAGATAACTATGATGAATTGGTGGCACAAAATTCATGGTAAACCATTTTGAGAAAAATTCAAAGAGGGTTGATGAAGAAGTCTCTAGAAGGGACTAAAATGAAAAGATGGGTAGATTCATTGAATCCTACCTAAACCTACCTAACCCTAAAATGGACGATAGAGGATGAATTGCAAAAGATCTTAATTTTTTATTTATAGACATAGATGGTTAGAAGCAAGGTTGATCAATGTTGGAGAACCTAAGTATGACAAGAGGTCTAAGGTATTACTTCATTCAAAGACCGAGTAGAAGAGACTATTATTGGAAAAAAAATCAAGAAGGTTTAATGGTATGGATGCTTGAAGGGTGAAAAAGATATTAGAGTTGAAGTGTGTAAAAGACAAGAAGAATGGATGACTGAAATAGAGATCTATAATCTACAAGTGAGTTGTAAGTTATTATCAGATCAAGTGTTATTGTTACTTTATAATCATTACACTAGTCTAGGGTAAATCCTTTGGATTAAGGTTGACCTAATAATCATTTGTAAATCCTTTAATTTGGTGACATTTCAATTGAATGATCTAAAGTCCTCTAACAATGCTCACTCCTGATATGGTGATTGAAATCCTCTAACCAGGTCACATTTAATAGTGTGCATTGTAACCTTTAATAGGTTGGCATTTCATAGGGCATCACTTTAGAAGAGTGAGAATGAGTAGCATGGTGTTGGTGGTTTTTCCCAAATTGGGTTCCCATGTAAAATAATTGTGTCAAATGTGTTATTGAATCTATTATGTTTCATGCTTACATTTTTGCAAAGTTGATTTGATAGTAACCTACAAGTTTAAGTGAATTTATGATCTAATGGATGCATGCATGTTGAATATGTTTCATAGATATGGGTTCACTAAGATGTGAAAAGTTTTATTTGTACATCTAGACCTTGGATAATTGATTCAACCCCCCTCTCAATTATTCTAAATAATTATAACAATTGGTATCAGAGTCATCTACTTAAGAGGACTAATTTGAACGTACTAGAAGAAAAAGATCAAGATATCAAAAAGAGAGGTACCCAAGCTTAATAGAGATGACTTTCCTGCATGGAATATTCTAATGAAGCTACACCTAGGAGGTCTTGGAGATCATGCACAATCTATCATTTCTATTGAGAATGTTTATCCTATTAGAGCCCTAACTTGTGAAGATCTAAAAAAGAAGAAAGAACACAATTAGGCAATATTGGAGTTTGCCTCTATCCTAAGTAATGTCGAGTTTGATGATATCAAGGGTTGTGATAGTTGAAAGAAAATGTGGGATGCTCTTCATAGCATCTATGGAGGTGATGTAAATGTTTTAAGAGAAAAATATAAATTTTTTAGAGGTAAGTTTGATGATATGGGAATGCAAGAAGGTGAGAATGCTGCTTAATATTGCTCGAGGGTAAAAGATGTTGTTAATGCTATAAGAGGATCTGTTGGTAAGATAGATGATGAGACTTTATTAAGATTTTTTTTGAGAAAATTGGTGCCCATCTATGTATGCTATTAGAGTTTCTACAATACAAGAATTGAGATGCATCCCAAGTTCTAATCTGACTCTTGAAGGTCTAGTAGGTAGGCTTGCTACTTTTGAGCTATCCAATTTTGTCAATTTCAAATATGATAATATTGAATCTGCTTTAAAAGTTAAGCTATCATTAAATGAACCTAATGAGAAGAAGAAGAATAAGGTAAAATATGTTTCTAGTGATAGTGATACAAATGAGGAGGATGTATAATAACTTGAAGCACTACTAGAAGGAGATTTCACATAGGTAAAAGAAAATTCAAAGGTAAGTTACCTATCATGTATTTTAATTGCAATGAGGTTGGTCATATTGTTGCTAGATGTCCAAATAAGAAGAACTACAAAGGTGAAGAAAAATACAAGAATAGAAGAGATGAAGACAACATATATTACAAAGACAAAGGCAAGAAGTCTTTATAAATTGTAGAAGAGGAAACAAAAGATGGATATGACCATCATGATGATGAAGTGGTGCATGTTGCAATGAAAGATGATTCTAATGAGGATGAGGCAACTACGCTAGTGTCTTGTGTAAACAAGATTGATAGATGGATCATTGACAATGGGTGTTCACATCACATGACTCGAGATAAAAGTAAGTTCATTACCTTGAATTATTATGATAGAAATAGTTAAGTTTTGGTAATAATGCACCATGTCTAATAAAAGGAAAAGTTCTATCAAACTCATAGAAAAGATTTTATGTGACAGTGCTTATTATGTTGAAGGACTTAATTATAATTTTTTGAGTGTTTCACAACCAAAAAGTTTAGGGTACAAGGTTGAGTTTGAGAACAATATTGCTAAGATATATGATAATGATAAAAAACTAATGGGAAAAGGTGATCAAATTAGAGGTAATCTATTCTATCTTGACATGGATGATGCTACTAGTCTAGTTGTAGAATTTGATGATCTGTGTTTATGGAACAAGATGTTATGTCATGTTAATTTTGATAACTTGGTTAGTATCAGTAACTTGAGAAGAGTTAAGGTTTTCTTAAGTTGAAGAAACCTAACAATATAATTTGGAAACAATGTTAGTTAGGAAAAATGACAAAGTCTAGTTTTAAGAGTAAGACTCATACCTGTGAAGGAATTTTGGAAATCATTCATACTAACTCTTGTGGACCAATTGATGTGCAAATATACAAAGCTAATAAGTACATTATGATTTTTTTTAATGATTATTCTAGGGTGATGATAGTTATGTTTTTGAAACAAAAATTTGATGCTTTCCAAATTTTTAAGTGGTACTTAGTAAGAGTTGAGAAGGAAACATGTAAAAGTCTGAGATCTTTGAGATCTGACAGAGGAGGAGAATTCACATCAAATGAGTTTGAGATGCTTTCTAATGATAAAGGAATCAAAAGATAGACATCTGCCCCTAGAACCCCTCTACAAAATAGAATTGCTAAAAGGAGGAACAAATCTCTAATGGATTGTGCTGGGACACTCATGATGGAGAAAAATGTTGCTTTGAAATACTAGAGAGAGGTTGTAAGTATAATTTTCTATACCTTGAACCATGTGCAAGTCAAGAAAGGTACTCATGGTATGGATACTTACCCAATGTAAAATATTTGAAGGTATTTGGAAGAAAGTGCTACATTCTTAAATATTTTAGGAATGGTAAATTAGATGCTAAAAGTAAAGAAGTTATATCCCTTGGCTATTCCACAAGAAGCAAATCTTAAAAGTGTTTAAATACTAACACTAAAAAAGTTGTGGAAAGTGCAAATGTGAAATTTGATGAATATACAGAAGTACATGATGTTGAACCTATGAAGAAACCAAAAGAATAAAAATAATTTGTATACTTTTATGAAGGTATACCTACTAATGAAGATGGTGTAAATCAAGTTGCAAATCAACAAGTTTCAGTGACTACCAAGTCACATACTATGAATGTCAAGTTGCATTAAGGAATTGAGCTACAATCAAGTGCCAAATTATAGGATGAAGGTGAGGTACATTCTAATTCTATGATCAGTGTACATGAAAGAAATGTTGAATTGCCTAATAGAGAAGTACATAGTGATTCAAAAGTTGAGATACCAAATGAGGAAAATATAGTAGAACCAAGATTGTCAAAGTATGTCAAAAGACATCACCCTGCTACACAAATTATTGGAGCTATTTAGAAGAAAGTGCTACATTCTTAAAGATTTTAGGAAGGGTAAATTAGATGCTAAAAGTGAAGAAGGTATATTCTTTTTCCATTCCACAAGAAGCAAATCTTATAAGTGTTTAAATACTAACACTAACAAAGTTGTGGAAAGTGTAAATGTGAAATTTGATTAATATATAGAAGTATATGGGCTGAACCTATGAAGGAACTAGAGGAATACAAATCATTTGTATAATTTTATGAAGGTATGCCTATTGATAAATATGATGTAAATCAAGTTGCAAATCAGCAACAAGTTTCAATGACTACTAAGTCACATACTATGAATGTCAAGTTGCATTAAGAAACCAAGCTACAATCAGGTGTCGAGTTATAGAATGAAGGTGAGGAACATTCTGATTCTATGATTAGTGTACATGAAAGAGATATTGAATTACCTAATAGAGAAGTACATAGTGATTCAAAAGTTGAGAGACCAAATGAGGAAAATAGAGCATAATGAAGATTGTCAAAGTATGTCAAAAGACATCACCCTAATGCACAAATTATCGGTGTTATTTGGAAGAAAGTGCTACATTCTTAAAGATTTTAGGAATGGTAAATTAGATGCTAAAAGTTAGGAAGGTATATTCCTTGGCTATTCCACAAGAAGTAAATCTTATAAGTGTTTAAATACTAACACTAACAAAGTTGTGGAAAGTGCAAATGTGAAATTTGATGAATATATAGAAGTACATGAGGCTAAACCTATGAAGGAACCAAAGGAATACAAATAATTTGTATACTTTTATGAAGGTATGCATGTTGATGAAGGTGATGTAAATCAAGTTGTAAATCAACAACAAGTTTCAGTGATTGACAAGTCACATACTATGAATGTCAAGTTGCATTAAGGAATTGAGCTACAATTAGGTGTCAAGTTACAGAATGGAGGTGAGGTACATTCTGATTCTATGATTAGTGTACATGAAAGAGATGTTGAATTACCTAATAGAGAAGTACATAGTTATTCAAAAGTTGAGAGACCAAATGAGGAAAATAGAGCAGAACCAAGATTGCCAAAGTATGTCAAAAGACATCACCTTGTTGCACAAATTATTGGAGCTAAAATTGTAAAATCAATGACAAGGAATAGGTTGAGAAATGATACATGTTTTCTTAGCATGCATGGGCCTAAAATGGTGAAAGATGCCTTAGAATATGTGGACTGGAGTAATGCCATTAAAGAAGAGATTAAACAGATTGAAAAAAATAAGACATGGACTTTAGTTCCTAGACCATAAGATAGAAATGTGATTGGCACCAAGTGGTTATACATAAACAAGTTAGATTAAAATGGTGAAGTCATAAGGAATAAGGCAAGATTAGTTTGCACGGGGTATGCACAAGAAGAAGGGATAGACTATGGAGATACATTTTCTTTTTTTGCAAGATTGGAAGAAGTAAGAACTCTACTTGCTTACTCTACATACAACGTTTCACAACTTATCAAACACATGTTAAATTTGCATTTTTGAATGGCATATTTGAAGAAGAGGTTTATATAGAACAACCAGAAGGATTTTTTGATGCTAACAACAAAAATATGGTATATAAACTACACAAAGCTTTATATGGTTTAAAACAAGAACCAAGAGCATGTTATGAAAGGCTTCACAATTATCTTGTAAAAATTGGATTTGAGAGGACTGGTGATAATAGAAATCTGTACTTGAAGACAGAGAAAGGAAAATGTATTTTACTATTTCAAATTTTGATTGATGATATCATATTTGGAGGTCAAGATACTTTGTGTAAAGCTTTTGAAAATGAAATGAAGAAATAAGTTGAGATGTCTATGTTTGGAGAGATCAAGATCTTTTTGGGTTTGCAAATACATGAGATGAATTATGGTATATACATCACTTAGTCAAAATGTGTAAATGAGATCCTAAAAACTTTTGGATTGGAAGATTCCAAGTCAGTAAGTACAGCTATGGTGACAAGGCATAAATTGCCAAAGAATGATGATTCAACTGAGGTGAATCAAACATTGTACAAGTTTATGATTGGAAATTGCAATATGTAGTGCATTACATACCTAATATTGCATTATATTTTGGGATAGTTACAAGATTCTCTACTAATCCTAGGCATAATCATTTGATGGTTGTAGTACCTCTCATGTTTATAGTCTAAACCTTGTTATATTTTGATTCAAGAGATACTTGTACTCTTATTTTTTGTACTTTGAGATGACCTAAGGGTCGGATGTTATACTTTGATTTCAGTACCATAGATGTTATACTACTATGTTGTTTAGTTTATCATATCTACATGTTGATGCTATTTTGAGATGATAGTAGCTAGATGATGGTATCTAGTTATCTAGTATTTTGGACATATCGTTGATTATGTTATGTGATGGATTTTATGCTATGGTGATTTACTTTATTCTTGTTTCATTATTCTTTGTGTGAGCGTGAGTGATATAAATGGATTATTTAGGTATAATTGAATAAATGGTTAAATTAGGAATTTAATGTATTTATTGCTTCAGCCATGATATTATATGCAATTATATTTGATCATGTGTTTTATTGTGCAAGATTTATATTTGTGGTAGTGGCACCTGAAGATAGTGATTTGGTTATTCATATTTTACCAATGTCATCCATGTATGGTCAACTTATCCTTATTTAATTGTTTGATTAAACCTTTTTGTGATTATTAAATCCAAACTCATTTGTATTATGTGACTAGACCAGTGAACATGTTTGTGTACTTAGAGGTTCACATTGCCGCAAAAGTTGTTAAGGAAATTTATGTGATTTTGGGTTTTCAGGCTTTAATTTTTATTAAATTTAATTTATGTCAACCTTTCCATAGATGAATTCCTATTTCTTGGAATAGCTTGTATTCATTTGAGTCAATTCAAAGTTTAGCTAGTCTAACTAGCTATTTGTCCTAATTGATTATTCACTCGAAAAGTGAATAAGTATGGAATGAGGAATTTAATTCCTCACTTTTCACTTTTGCAATTTAGGAATTTGAAAGCTTTTTCTAAAATCCTTTTCTGAAGGATTGGTTTTCTATTCATTGTGAGAGCTATAGGCATGGGATCTTTGGGAGGATGGACTTGTTGGATCTAGCTCAGGGAGACCTTGCTTTGTTATCATTTTTTGTTGTATCAATAGGTTATTTATTTCACCTAGTTGTTTTCTATTTTAGCCCCTTTGGCTATCAAGTAGGGCTTTCCCATTTTCTTGTTTCAACTTAGATTTTGCATCTATTTTTGGTAGCTATTGGTCCAGAGGTTGAGAAATAGTGTTCCCCTCTATTTCTATTTGTTGGTTCTACCTAGTTAGTTGGGTATGAACATTTTCCCAATTTTTGGGATGAGGGTTTGAGGTTTCACATCATTATGCTAGCCATTTTTTGCATATGATATCCAAACCAAAATTTTATTATATTTTTGAGGCTTTTGTTCCCTAAGACCAAATGGGTTTTAATTTTGAATTTTTCCAATTTTTGGAGTTCTTACCTCGTTTTGTGTGTCATCTAGTTTTCTCAGGTTTGTTTCACATGTTTTGATCATGGACATGGATCATCTGTAGGATGTCAATCAAATCACTATTTAACTTTTTATGTTGCATTGGGATGTGTGCCTCATCTATCCTCCCAAGTTGTTATTTAGTTGAGTGTGATTTTTGCTTGTGTTCTCATCTAGCCCTTGCATTTGATCTTCGTGATAGTGGTGCACCACACATGAGCACATAGGCATGTAATTGTTGGGTGACTTGTGAGGCTTGATCTCTCATTTGTATTTTGGTAGAACTATGTTCATTTAGGGTTGGGTTGGGAATATGCATAACTATTGGTACTCATCGTGTGATGAGTATGGGTATGTAGGGTAAGGTCAGTAGAGGGGCTTCTAACACATCCACAGTGTCCTAGCCTAGGTTGGAATTAGGAAGTTTTTAATTAAGTGATAACTAAAGAAAAATTGCTGGAGAATTAAACAAGATAAAACTGCTAAAGTCAGCCTCCTAAGGGTGGTGCTGAGTGGAATGGTCAGTGATACATAGTCTATGCAATTAAGCTGTAGATGAAGCATGTTAGCCTCCTAAAGGAATATTAAGGGGAATATTTTGTTAGCATGTTACCAACACTCCACCAAGAGGTCCTACATAGTTACCCATAGAGTGTCTGACTAGCGCCTATAGTATTTGTATTGTTGCATGGTCTTAGTTGTAGTTATTATTACTGTCTAGCATGAGTGATAGCCATGGATGTTTGCTTTAGTGTGTTTTTGGTTAGATCATTATCTCCATTAGCATGGTGGGAGTGGACCTGTAGGTTCCATGTGGTTGGGAGGTGTAGCTACCTCCACCACTGCTAGGGACCGGTGCACATAGATGGTTCTTTAATCCAATATGACTATTGCTTGTGTTTCTCTTGGTACTTCGGGTTCCAAAGTATGTTATCTTGTGATTTATGCTTTCATTGGAATGTTTGGATATCATGTTAGATGATGATAGTTTAATTTTTGTGTTCCCATGTTATGATATTTAACATATGTTATATGGTGAGTTTGATTTGTAGGATTATCTTATGCTTTACTTTTAACATGTTAGATTTCCTTATTCTTATGTTGTAGTATATTTTAGTAGTGACATCCTCATAAGATAGCTCTGATAATTTGGTCAGTAGTTTGGGATGTTACATGTAGGGGATGGATAGGACCTTTGAGGTTTCATGATGTTATTATAGATAGGAGGAACTGCATACTTAGTTTGGTTTTTTTAGTTCATTGTGATGTTGTTTTAATACATTGTGATGTTGCTTTTAGTTCTTTTCTTTCACTGTTATGTTAGATGGTTACATACAGTTATGTCTAGTAGTTATTGTTTTGAGTGTCTACACCTTGATTGTGGATCCGATACTCCCTAGTGTGGAGGTTTGATTTCCTATTTTATCCCTTGTTTTATCCTTAGAGTATTTCTTTCTCTTCCTAGGTGACCATGCATCAACATTGGGAAATGTTTAAAGTATCACACGCCCAAAGAAGAAGAATTGTATGATACTAAAAAGTATCGTTCGCCCATTAAAACTCTATCATGCAGCACTTTAATGTATCATACTCTCTTTAGAGAAAATTTGTATGATACTTGTGAAGTATCGCAAAACTTCTAGAGAAGTGTCACCCAAACCCTAAATGTATGACACTCCTTAATTAGAAAGGTCATATGATACTGGAAAATATTACACACTATTGAATTAAAGTATCACTTGGGTTTTGGAAAAACCTATCTAGGTGGATAGTGGGCACTTTTCAGTTTGATTGAAAGTTTTTCTAAGGTGTTCTAGATACCCTTTGCAATGTTCTTGGATACCTTGCAATTGCATTTCAAATTTAGTATGTTTTTAGATTTGTAATTGATTACATCCTTCTATGGTTAGTCATTTTAGTTAGTAGTGGCATTTGGAGATCTATTTATGTTCGGATCTTTTTTTAGTCTTCCATTGTGATCTTTGTGATCCCTGTATGTTGTATGTCATGTGCATCCATGCTTCTTTTTTCAAAAAAAATTATCTTGGCTTATATTTATCCTTGTTCTAAGGATCTCTCGGTGGGACATTACAATAGTTGTTAAGAGAATAATGAGATATCTAAAAGATACAGAAGACTATGTTCTTTACTACAAGAAAAATGAAAAGTTTAAGTTGAGAGCCTACACTAATGTTGATTGGGCTGGAAATATTGATGACACAAAGATAATTAGTGGAGGAGTATTTTTCTTAGGAAAATGGCTAGTTACATAGACTAGCAAGAAATAAAACTACATATCTCAATCTACTATTGAAGCTGAATATGTTTCTATTGCAGTAAATTGTACAAACATTGTATGGATCAAACAACTACTTGAAGGTATGAAGGAGGAAATCATTGAACCTATGATACTTTATTATGATAATAAAAGTGTTATAAATATATCAAAAAACCCTATGATGCATACAAAAACTAAACACATTGCAATCGAGTATAATTACTTGAGAGGGTTAGTTCAAGAAAAAGAGGTTAAGATGGAATATGTGAATACTAAAGAGAAAATAGATGATATCTTCACAAAATCATTAGCTAAGGATCCTCATGAGTATTTAAGAGGTAAACAAGGGTGATACCCCTATCCAAGGCTATATAAAAAGCATGAGAAGTGCCTTGGATCAACTAAGATTATTGACATATGTGGATATATGCACTGAGTTGTGGTGCCAAAAAGGTGACAACTCTTTTTTTTTTTCTATTTTCAATAGCGCATATGCACTTTAAAAAAGTGAATTTTTATAGATGGGCTGCATACCCATAGCCCATCATTTTCATCTCTATTTTTTCACATTCCTACACAAGCAACACACACATGGGTTTAAGAAACAAAGGTTTTTGCCACCTCGATTCTCAATATGCCTCATCGCCGAAAAAGTCCAAGATCGCAAGCACACCCACACCGATGTCATATGTGATCTTAAGTTCATTTTGCATTGTTTGATATGTTTTTCATATTGTTTTGTAGGTTTTTTTATATTGATTTGTAGGGTTTTTACAATTTTTATTTAAATTTATTTATGTATTTGGATTTCAATTGATTTTTTATCAGGAAATGCCCATAATCAACCAAAAAATCCACAAGAACCTCAAAACCCTCAAAACCAAAACCCTCCCCAAAAAGAACAACAAATTCCACAACCTAAACCAATTGCAAGACCTCCAGCAGGCACACAAGAAAATATAATAAATGAAATAGAGAGAGGCAAAACTAAATTAGAAGGACTCATTGCTCAATTGAAAGAATCTGGACAAACCAATGCGTGCTCAATTGGCATCATCCCTCAAATCCATTAAGACCTAGATAGCCTCAGTTAGTGATCAGTTAGATATTTGGCAGGTTAAGAGGGATGAACAAAAAAGATTTTATGCAAATAAATTGTCATATGAAGATGTTAAAAAAAAAGAAATACCAAAAGGTAGAATATGTGCATTATTTAGAAAACCCGGTGAGCAAAATACTATTAGAGAGGGTAGTAAATGGTTCCCCATCCATTGGTGCATACATGATGCTATTAGAAATAATTTTTGGGATAGATGGTGGATGGTTTTTGATGCCTCTCCTTGCAAGAATCATGAGGTCCCCATGTATTTTTTGAAGAAATTATATTGTGAGTTTGGCCTTGGGGAGATCCCCAATTATTTTGATATATTAGACTCCCATGGTAGAGGTGGGGGGTCATCATTTGAGAGGTCGGGAGTACATCATGACCCTAATGTAGTTAGGGCACCTGTGGTCAAGCCACAACACGAGCATGTGACTATTCCTTCACTTGTGAAGGAACATGTAGAGGTCAGCACTCTATGGACCATTAATGCTTTGACACAGACCCTCATCCATTCCATGAGTCCATTAGTTGAGGGGGAGCCTTCTATGCATCGTGGTCACATGTACACTTCATGCGGATCCCTATGCACATTTGGCACTCACGCTAGAGATGGTGTGGATGATGGGCTCATCACTGATCAGTTCCTAAATGACACATTTGGCATTAACACACAGGTAAATTACAATTATAATTTACTAATTTGATCACATTTCATATGTATAGTGAATGATTAATTAATTAGCATTTATTGACATTGTTCAAAATTCAGGGTCAGAGTGTTGTCGAGCCTAGCAGCGATCCTCTAAGCCCATTTTTGTCCCCTCCATGAGTCCAGAGGTATGTATCAATTTAATCATTTTAATTAATACATATATTTATTAAGTAATCATATTAAGGATTGACAAAAAAAATTATGCATGTGCATCAATTCTCTACAGGACCCTCAACCTTTATTATGAACTTGGAGCATAGACATCCAGGTACATTTGTTTCATGTTAATTTAATTCATTTGATTATATTTGTTTCATGTTTCATGTTACATGTAATGTGTATTGTATGACATGCAGCTCATGATGTCAGACACCCCTCCTCATCTCCGACAGTCTGTTGATCATGGAGTTGCCATAGCTATGGCTAGCTCACAGCCATTGACTGAGGTATGAAAGAATTTTATTTGTTTTAGTTGTTGTTTATAATACTTAGTCTCAAAATTTCTAATGTTATTTATAAGTGATTATATTTATTGAATTGTTGTAGTGTCTCGTCACACTTGATCATCCACGAGCCTTCAACGTGGACTTACAGAGTGACTATTTGATGGTGGTAAGAAAATAATTGATTTTGTGTGTACATATATTTTATTTCAATGTATAATAAATATTGGTTCATATCTAGTTTTTTTATATCAGCTCAAGTTAGAGAAGAGCCTCAACAAGAGGATGATCAAGTTGATCTAGACATGTATATATATAAGCATCAATGGACATATTTGATACACATTTGATGTATATGACATTTTATATTTGATGTATGAGATTTATTTGATGTATGATATTATTCAACTTATGACATTATTGGTTAATATATGATATGTTTGTTCATATACAACATTATTGGCTATCATAATATATTATGTGTTTGTTAATGTATATGACATTATTGGTTATCATTTTATATTATATGTTTGTTCATGTATGACATTAAATTAGATATGTTTGTGTATGACATTAAATTAGATATGTGCATGTATGACATTAAATTAGATATGTTTATGTAAGACATTAAATTCAATACCTAATTTGTTCAAAACTTTGATAGAATATTGATTAACAATAAACTTTATCACTGTTTAAGTATAAGTTAATCATTTGCAATATGTCATCATCATATGATTTATGATCTTGTTCATGCTTTAAAGTTTTCCTTCTCTATCATTTTTTTATTAAGTTTAATTCAATACCTAATTAGTTTGAATTTTTGATATAATGTTGATTGGCAATCAACTTTATCAATCAAGATTGATTAGGACCTCCTAGCAATAAAATTTGTCAAGCAATATTCGTGGACCTCCTGGCAATTGGTCACCTAAATTAGAACCTTGAGATTTATTAAGAACTCCATGAAAGAAATCAGTAGCTTGAGAAGCTCTCCATTTGTTAGCTAAATTAAAACCTTGGATTGTAGACAGCTAGCCTTCATTGTAAAAACCAATTTTATAGATATATAATCAAATAAATAGTGTATTCATCTAAGCATAGAAATATTGTTACATAAGAAGAAGATCAAGTTTTACAATTGCTAATAATCATTAATGTATGCACATACACTTAAACCTAAAAAGGATCACCTAAAGAAGACAAATTAAGTATGAAGTCGATACAAAATCAATAAGAGAGTTCTAGCGTGATATCTTCAATATTTTTTGAATTAGAGAAAACTAAGTATTAATATGATGATCTCTATGAATCTATATCACCATCTAGATGTCTCTCTGTGTCTCCCTAACTCTCTCTATTTTATCTCACATTCATCCTCTTCTTATATCTCTATTCATTTATCACTATGTTTTTATTTCCTTTAATATTAATGTCTACCTACACCTTCTTTTGTTTCCCTCTATCTCTATGCATCTTCTCCATGTTCAACAAGCATTGAAGTTATAGGGATAGTGTTAAGAAACATGCTTATGTAACAAAGAGAGGTGAGAAGGCAAAAATAAGGGCGTACTATAAGTTGGAAGTTGAGGATGATTTAATAGTTGATAAGTGGGCATTTTATTATGATGATCCTAATGATCAGTACATTTGCATGCAGGTTGTCCAAGGTAGAGCTCATTGCAATCTTATGCTATATGACAATCCATACGCAGATGTTATTTTGAATAAGTCTATTTTTGTCCCTTGATTGCAATCTTGGTTCCATGATGTTTTGATTTGGGAGGTGGTTAGATGGAACTATGAATATCTTTAAGTAATAAATTGTATTGATTTTGATTTAATTTATTATTAAAGATTTTAATGGATACAACTTTGTTGTAAATATTTCTTCATTAAAGGCTTAGTTATACCATTTTTACAATATGAATCTTCATGGTCACTTGTGGCTCTTCTCGAGTACTTATTTTTATAATCTTTATAAATAATAAATAATTTACTTATAATAGAGTTTTAGTCTTTTATGAAAATTGGAAGATTTTCCATTTAAAATTTTGTCTTACATTCAGTAAAATTGATATTTGTTGGACGCTTAAAGAGATTTCAACTTCGTCAATAGATCAATGGCCTATTGACAATTATCTTTGTTTGAAATTACTCTATCCAACAAAATTAGATCAAAAGTTCTCTAAAAATTTATGTTAAAAATAAGATTAAAATTTGATCACAAGTGGTCACAAAGTTTGTGTAGAAGAAAAATCATTTTACAAAAAGAATATAGAAAAGAAGAAAAAACACAATTAGTTTGTTGAGCTTCAATACATAACCACCATTCCTTATCATTAATTAAAAAATGTCAGAGATAGCAGAGAAAAGATAGATTATTTGCAAAAAAAGTAATTTTAAAAATCATAAATGTAACATAATCACTAATAGTTTTATGTGTTTTCATAAATTAATGATTGTAACATAATCACCAGTTTATTGGAATGTGTTGTTATTATTCTATAGTAACTAGATTAAGGTAAAAATAAAAGTTTAATAAATAGCTGTGATGTATAGGAAAGAGAGATATCTCACATGAGAGGGGGATGAATCTAAGATGACACATAAGATACTTGTAAGAGGGAGCTATACTTGTTAACAAATTTACAATGCATGTTATGGAAAATCATAGAGCATCTTTAAAAGGAAATAAAAGAGTATGACAAGTGGAAGGAACATGTTTTTTTGTAGACTCGTATTCAAATTTGGGTGTCGATTTTCTAATGAAGGATTCAAGCACTACAATTTGGTAGTTTTGGCTCATGTTATCCTTGTATCTCACTCTATCCTTGTATCTCATTCTCTCTTATTCCTCCCCTCTTTATATTTCTATTTTTTCCATATCTATGTAGCCATCTATCCTCTTTATCTCCCCCTCACTAATGCAAAGATGTTGAGCAAGAAGTGAGGTTTAAGCACTTTCTTCTTCCTAATCTACCAAACTAAACTTGTGGCCTTCCTAATATCTTACTCCTTTAGGATATCATTTTTGTGGCCTATCCAAAGTGATAGGGTCATTTTTGAACTCCTCCAAGGTGAGTACTTCTCCAATCAAGATCTTGCACCTTTTTGTTTTAGGGACACTAGCCCTATTCCAATCCAATAACTGTAACTCTTCACCAATGGCTTCACCAAACCCAAGTTTCTATTGGGACACCTTCCTTATGTTGAACTGATTGAGAATCAACTCTTGGATTATCCCTCCAATTTTCATACAATACAAAATGTTGACTATCATAGAATTCCTTGTAGGTCTCCTACTCTATTTTTTTGGACTTAAATTCCTCTTAGGTTGAAATCTAACTATTCTATGGGTAGATTCAGACACCCTTTTGGAATTTATCTGACCATCTAGAGCTAACGGAGTAGATAGTTCGATCCCACGAGGAAAGGAGAGAGAGATTTGGAAGTTGGTAACTTTGTACTGGCCAACACTGCAAGTTTTAGCATCACTCAAGATGGCATCGTAAAATAAAAATGGAGTGTGATCTCAAAAAAGTGAGAGAGGTTATTGTAGGCCTCCACAACATTGTCCTATAGGAACTAGAATCACATACATACCTCACACAAGCTCTGAGATATGCCCCATCAAAGATCGCAGCCCAATGGATTTAGTGACCCTTAAGAACATTCTAGTTCAGCATGCCTGATAATGTTTGAGCGCTAAAGGGGATAGGATGAGGTTGGGGATAGGGTTTTTCCAACCACTCAGAGCTAATGGAGCAGAAAATTTGATCCCATGATGAAAGGTGAGAGAGATTTGGCAATTGGCAACTTTGTACTAGCCAACACTGCAAGTTTCAGCATCACCTGAGATGACATTGTAAAATGAAAATAGAGTGTGATCTCAAAAAAGTGAGAGAGGTTATTGTAGGCCTCCACAATATGGTCATGTAGGAACTAGAATTGCATCCATACCTCACATGAGCTTCAAGATATACCCTGTCAAAGATCACAGCCCTATAGCATTTAATGACCCTTAGGGACATTTCGATTCGGCGTGCCCAAGAATGTTCAAGAACTGAAGGGGATAGGGTTTACCTAGCCATTCAAAGCTAACAGAGAAGACAGTTCAATCCCACGATGAAAGGTGAGAGAGATTTGGTAGTTGGCAACTTTGTACTGGCTAACACTGCAAGTTTCAGCATCACCCGAGATGGCATCGTAAAATGAAAATGGAGTGTGATCTCCAAAAAGTGAGAGAGGTTATTGTATGCCTCCACAACATGGTCCTATAGGAACTAGAATCGCATTCATACCTCACATGAGCTTTGAGATATACCCCATCAAAGATCGCAGCCCTATAACATTTAGTGACCTTTAGGGATGTTCTAGTTCGGCATGCCCGAGAATGTTTGAGTGCTTAAGGGGATAGGATGAGCTTTGGGATAGGGTTTACTTAGCCAGCTAGAGCTAACAAAGTAGACAGTTTGATCCCATGATGAAAGCTGAGAGAGATTTGGCAGTTGGCAACTTTGTACTAGCCAATACTGCAAGTTTCAGCATCACCTGAGATGGCATCGTAAAATGAAAATAGAGTGTGATCTCCAAAAAGTGAGAGAGGTTATTGTAGGCCTCCACAACATGGTCTTGTAGGAACTAGAATTACATCCATAGCTCACACGAGCTTCGAGATATGCCCCATCAATTATCGCAGCCCTATAGCATTTAGTGACCCTTTGGAAAATTTTGGTTTGGCGTGCCCGAGAATGTTTGAGCACTAAAGGGGACAAGATGAGGCTGGAGATAGGGTTTACCCAGCCACCTAGAGCTAACAAAGTAGACAGTTTGATCCCATGACAAAAGGTGAGAGAGATTTGGCAATTAGCAACTTTGTATTGGCTAACACTACAAGTTTCAGCATCACCCGAGATGGCATCGTAAAATGAAAATGGAGTGTGATCTCCAAAAATAGAGAGATTTTATCATAGGTCTCCACAACATGCTCTTGTAGGAACTAGAATTGCATCCATACCTCACATGAGCTCTGAGATATGCCCTGTCAAAGATTGCAACCCTATAGCATTTAGTGACCCTTAGGGATGTTTTGGTTCGGCATGCCCATGAATGTTCAAACACTGAAGGGGATAGGATGAGGTTGGGGAAAAGGTTTACCCAGCCACTCAGAGCTAACAAAATAGACAGTTTGATCCCACAATGAAAGGTGACAGAGATTTGGCAGTTGGTAACTTTGTACTAGCCAACACTGCAAGTTTTAGCATCACCCGAGATGGCATCATAAAATGAAAATAGATTGTGATCTCAAAAAAGTGAGAGAGGTTATTGTAGGCCTCTACAACATGGTCCTATAGGAACTAGAATTATATCCATACCTCACACAAGCTCCAAGATATGCCCCGTCAAAGATCGCAGCCCTATGGCATTTAGTGACCCTTAGGGATGTTCTGATTCGTCATGCCCAAGAATGTTTGAGTGCTAAAGGGGATAGGATGAGGTTGGGGATAGGGTTTACTCAGCCACTCAAAGCTAACAAAGTAGAAAATTTAATCCCATGATGAAAGGTGAGAGAGATTTGGTAGCTGGCAACTTTTTACTGGCCAACACTGCAAGTTTTAGCATTCAAACTTCTCTCTTTGCTCCTTCCACACACATATGAAGTGTAGGGTTTTTCCTCCTTAAGAAGACCTTAGTGACTTAGGGTTAGGTATGAATAAATGGCTATGATTCATCCATTTTTCCACTTAAACCTTCCCTTTACCTAATTGGATGCATGTCCTCCATAGGGATTCCAACTTAAGATTCATCCTTATCATCAAAATATCATAATTCAATATGTAAGTTAGCTAAAAAATGGTTTACATAGTATTTTATGTCATTACAAACAACTATGAAAAACTGTGTTCGTCAGCATCTGAAGTCTCTGATGCTTGGCATATACTAATTTCTATACTACAAATTGACGTATGAATGACTCAATGCACTGCTTACTCAGCTTTTGTATCACTCAACATACACTTTCTGCTCAGCACTTGAGTGACTCAGTACTCACTATGGACTTAACATGCTCTATTTTATACATGTTATTCTTAGTATATACTACTTATTTAGCATGAACTAAGTAAATGACTTAAGCATGTAGATACTCACTTGTCAAAACCAATTTGAGATCAACATTGATGCATATCATCATCATCCTCCCACATAGCATTGTCAATAAAGAACTAGTCCCATTGGACCTTATACTGCAAAACATCTTCATCACACACTCGAATAGAGTGCACCCATCCACAAGGCAAGTAGGTAGTACCTGCAGTATCCCTAGATCCTAAACCTACAAAGCCTACCAATCAAGAATATAAGATGTGGGTATGTGTGGGATTATAGTGTGCCAAAAAGTCATGATCTGAAAAATATGTAGTTCTAAAATGCCTCAAAGCATTTCAAAATCTATTCCAACCTTTTTCCCATGCATCCTAGTACCAAACGAAAAGATTAATACCTATATAAGGCCTATTATATCTTTGGATACAAACCCTACATCGTCAACTTTCAAAACATCCCAAAAATGTGTTTTTTTCCTTTTCTTGTGTATTTTTTAGTTCAATCATGTATCTAACTACTTTTTTCCACCCAAGTTTGATGAAACAAAAATGGTTTCATAAGAATATTCTTAGCTTTCCACAAAATTGATGTTTATCAGCTTATTATTTTATTAAGTAATTACTAGTTATTTTATAATGGAGTTACATATAAATTTTTTATTGACATATTGATTGAAAAAATTACTATAGCTTTCAAATGGTATAACATTTTTGAAATCCAAAAGAAGCATCACATTCTATGCTTCTTCTACTATAAGGAAAAAAAGAGAAAAATTAAATTTTGTAGAGTTTTGAATTAGTTAAAGTGGTCAGACAAAAGGGTTTTTTTATTCCAAAAATAGTATAGTAGAAAATTCATAATTAATTATTTCTTTAGAATAAAAATACCTAAAAATATGCATCACATCTAGGCATGAGTCTATTCTTATATTTATAATCTTATTAAAAAAATATTATCATTTGATTTTGATTAAGGTAGTCAGACATATGTCTACTTATTTTTTTCTTGAAATTTTGTACTATTTCATTAAAATTCAAATTTTTGAGTAGTCAATTTTTATTTTATTGTTTTCAAATAAGGCCTAGTAGTTTAGAAAATAAATTCAAATTCCTAGAGATTCTTTTCTCTCACCTTTTTGATTAAAAGTTCATAACAAGTTGAAAATACATGTCAAGTTGACATAACCCTAATTTGTTGATTTTTTGTTTCTATTAAAGGGCATAGTTTAGTTGACCATGATCTTGCACATACCCATGCATCAACATGATATGGTACTGACAAAAAATATGAAATACATTATGGGTACAGGCTACAGCTGGTGGTAGAGAAAGTCAATAAGCCACAAGACTTATGACCTCCAAAACATCAAACAGTCCAACATATCTCAATGCAAGCTTAAAAGACTTTCTGAAAGAGATTGAACTTTTATATAGATGCACACATAGGAACACCTTGTCCCATACCTTAAACTATCTAAAAGTATGCTTCATATCCACATAGCTCTTCTTCCTATCTATAGCTTCCTTCAAGAAAGCATGAATCATAACCATATTTTCTTCCATCTCTTTCAGTGTAGGACCAATCACAATTTGATCCTCCACTCTATCCCAACTGATAGGTGTGCAAAATTTGCACCCATAAAGAAGCTCAAAAGGTTCCATTCCAAGAGATGCATGATAAGAATTATTATATGCAAACTCAACCAAAGGAAGGTATTCCTCCCATTTATACTAATGACCTATGCAATACATATAGAGTAAATCCTCTAAAACTTGATTTACCCTCTCTGTCTAACCATTAGTCTATGGAAGATAAGTTGTGCTAAAATTTAATTGTGTCCCTAATTAAGCACTAAAAAGGTCTTCCAAAACCTTGATGCCATCCTCGTGTCCCTATCAAAATGATGGTCTTAGGTATACCATGTAGCCTGAACACCTCTTGCACAAACTTCTTGACCAAAACCAATGATCCATCCTTCAAAATCCTAGGTATAAATGCACAAACTTGGTCAACATATTGACCACAACTAATATAACATCATGTATCCACCTAGTCATAGGTAAACCTTGTATAAAATCCATGGAAATAACTTTCCATTTATATTTTGGTATATCATGAGGATACAATAATCATGTCAAATGAATATGCTTAGCCTTAACTTCTTGTCATTATAAACACTGGGCAACAAAACTGGTCATGTCACACTTTAGCCCTAACCAAAATTAAAGTGGCCTCATATAAGAAACCATCTTAGTCACTCCAGGGTGACACAAATAAGGAGTACCACGCATTTCCTTCATAACAATTTTCCTTAACCCTACATGGTTGGAAATATACATATGTCCTTGATATCTTAGAAGGCCCTTTCTATCAAAACTATATTTGTCAAAATGGTGGTTACATGGATTAGTGTGCAATGTTATCTTAACCATCTCATAATGGTCATCACCTATGAGCTTCTCTATAACATGCTCTCTCGGTCATGTTCTAGTAGTAGATATAGTAGAGATATGCCTTCTACTAAGAAAATCAACTACCTTATTCTCTTCTCCCTTTATGTACTCAACATCAAAATCATACTAACTGAGGAATTCAAGCCAACACTTCTTTTTGGTATTCAAATTTATATATCTCAAACCCATTTGATCTATTTTTAGCTCAAAATACTTACTATTCAAATAGTGTCTCCACATCAGCAAGGCATTAACAATGGAAGCCAACTCAAGATCATGAGGTGCATAGTTAACCTCATGTTTCTTTAGCTTACAGGACTCATAAGCTACAACTCTACCTTCTTGCATTAAAACTCCACCTAAACTATCACTAGAAGCATTGATGATCACAATTAAATGCCCATTACGATCAAGAATCACTATAATAGGAGAGGAGGTGAGCTTCTATTTCAATAACTAAAAATCCCTCTCGCAATTATTAATCCACACATATCTGTTTCCTTTCTATTGTAGTGAGGTAATAGGTACTAAATTATTTGAAAATCTACAAATTTCTAATAGTATCCTTCCAAACCCATGAAGCTCTGAATTTCACTCACATTTTGTGGAACTAACCACTTAAGAATAGTCCTAATCTTGGAAGGATCTACTAAAACTACATCAGTGGTGATAATGTGTCCAAGATAGTGAATTTGTTTATGATAAAAAGTGCACTTGATTAGCTTTGCATACAACTTCCTATCATGAAGATGATGTAAACCAATGCACATGTGGTTTTTATGCTCCCCCATAATCTTTATGTAAATCAAAATATCATCTATGAAAATCTCAACAAACTTATCCAAATAGTCTCAATATACATTGTTCATCAAGTTCATTAATGTTGCAGGTTCATTTGTAAGACCAAAGGGTAAGACTAAAAAATCATAATGTCCATACTGTGTCTTGAAAGTAGTCTTAGCTATGTCATCAAATTCTTAGTTTGGAGTTGATGATATCCATATTGTAGGTCAATCTTGGAGAATACCTTGGTTCCCTTTATCTGATCAAAAATCTCATTTATTTGACGTAGGGGGTATCTATTTTTAATGGTTACCTTGTTCAACATCCTATAATCAATACATAGGTGCAAGGTACCATCCTTATTCGTAATGAAATTGATAGATGTTCCCCATGGTGACACACTTGGATGTATAAATACTTTTTAAAGAAATTCTAGCAACTATACCTTAAGCTCATACATCTCTATGGTGGTCATCCTACAAGGTGCCTTGAATTGAAGCTTTGCACCTAGCTTGATATCTATAAAGAAATTATACTCTCTCTTAGGAGGTAGCTTGGGTAAATCCTTAGGAAAGATATCCTAGAACTCCTATAATATTGGTTAATCCTCTAGAGAAGGTATAGGATCTTCAAGATCCTTCACTTGTGCAACATAAAGTTGACATCCTTTCCTCTTAGCCTTCTTCAATTACATAGCTGAAATATGCCTTAATACTATTGACCTCTTAACCTCATTCACCACTACTAGATTCACAAAGTCATCCAAGCATTCTACTAACTTATCCTCATAATATACTATTCCCTTATACTCAATGAGCCAATTGATGCCAAGAATAACATCATGTGATGCAAGTGGAGCTACAGACAAATTGACTCACATGTGAAAAGTTGGAAGTTCTAACTCACTACATGATAGACATTTCTCTACTTGTCACTCTATCTAGTTTCCATACTCAACTAAACAAGGCTTAGCCATATAACCATCTCTAACTGGAAGTCTAGATACTATACTAGGATCAATAAAATATTTTGTAGCACTGGTATCAATCAGAATAGAAACTTCACAGTAGTAAAGCTTACTCATCAACTACAAAGGAGCTACCTGAAACTCTACTTGTCTATGGTTTATAGCTACATGAATTTTAATTTGTACTTTTAGACCATTTCTAAATGTTGAAGACATCTAGCCACATAGTGATCACCCCCACATACAAAACAACCATCATGAGAACTTGGTTGTGCTACTGATTTATCATTCATATTCTTGTTCCTATTATTGTTACCACTATTGTTTCCACCTATACCCCTATTCTATCCTTGGAAATTCTTGTAATTAATCTTTATTTATTTCTCTTGGCCCTTTCCCTTTATGTTATTGAACTATTATTGACCACCCTACTTCTTGTTACCTTGAAATTTCCTCTTGAAATTTTGATTATTGAAATCTTTTACTAGAATTGAATCTTTAAAACTTTATACTTGTTTCAAAACTTTCCTAAGTGCATAGTTCATAGACTATGGCTCATGCATTTCTACTTCATTATAGATCTGAGGACACAACCCCATGATAAACTTGTGAGTCCTAAATAAGTAGTCATTTTGATATTGAGGACTATATTTTATTAGATGGAAACATTGTTCATGATACTGCGTGATTGACATCACTCCTTGGATCAGCTTATAAAACTCAGATGCCTTCTTGTCATAAAATAGCTGAGGAAACCATCACTTATGAAAAATTTGTAGGAAGTCCTCCCATGATATCTTACCATATTGTAGCTTCTTCTTAGAATAAAATTTTCCCAACATGTTGTAGGTTCACCAACCAACTGAAATGTATCCCATACTACTCTTATTTTTTGATGAAATTATGGACAAGGAAATAATTGTGCATGGTATCTATCCAAGCTTCTACCTTCTCTCTTCAAATCTTACCATTAAAGGTAAAAGGTGTGACCTTCTTGAGGTCCTTATTGAGATCTTCCATGATTTGGACCCTATCATGAACTTATCTAGTTATCCTATAGGTAGCTTCTTCCTTTTGTTGCACCTAATCCAATTTCCTTTGAGTCTCGAGTAGTTGGTCCTCATCTCTATTCCTTCATTCTTTTTCTTGTTGATGCATAGGTTCTATGTGCTCATCCTCCTTAGCCTGTCATCCTTTCATGGCATTTTCTATGTCATGCATGTGTTTTCCCTACTAGGTAAGGAGTGTCATGATTTGATCTAGCCTTTGGTTTTTAGGCTCATCCTGCAGACCATTACTGCCTTCACCCCTATTATCTATATGGGAGTACATGGTAATAGATTACTCCTTTACCAAAAAAAAATCTCACAATATTAGCATCAGAAAGACCTTAGGTCCTAACATTAAACTCAGCTTTTATACCACATCTAAGAACCAAAATTCTCTAAAAGATGCCACTAAAGAAAATTACCATCATATGCAAAAAAATTAGTTGAAAAAGTCAAATGCTAACAATACGTATGTGAAACTCATTTCCATTTGATCAATGTTGAAAAAAAATTAAAACAACATTTAGTCAAGTTACAAAGATGTACCATGTTGTCATCTATTTTCATAAGATTTACATAAGTAATGTCATTCAAAGTTAAATAAATAAAAAATATTGACCACATGTCAGTACTACAAATGTGCAAAACACTAAAAATAATATATACACATCAAACTTGTGTCAAAAACCATGTCGACCTACACATCAAACATAAAAAATCATGAATACATCACATGATACACACACACACATGCGCGCGCGCGCGCACACACACACACACACACACACACACACACACACACACACACACACACACACACACACACACACACACACATATGTGCAATAATGTAAAACACATAAGATAACATGTCATCGGACCTGTGAGCCCATCCACATGTAGTCCAATCCCCAAGCTATCAGAGCACAATTTATCTACTATCTTGGGATGAAAGAGTGGTTTAAGAACTTTTACCACCCAACCATGGAGTGGTTAACTCCCTGAGGTTCTTCTGTTGGGAAAAACTATTTGACCCTAGCACAAGAAGGCTAGCAACTTGATAGAATTGAATTAGAAGGATCAGATGCAATCAACTGCCTAATTCTAGTTACACATTTTCCTAGTAGAAAACATACACAAGGATGTGGAAGAGGGAAAAACAAATAATTAACCTTGCATTTCAAACATATGCATAATTATTTTACTAAGCTTGGCCACGCTTCATGAACTAGCATAAATGTAAAAGACTAGCAAGTACCATAAGAGGAAAAAAATCACAAGTTTTCCAGTAAATCTACCCCCACCTTTTTCTTACATTCAACACCCTTCCCATCTTATGCAATCAATCACTATTTATCATATATCTTTAATCATTTTATTCATTTGTCATTCTCCTCATTGGTTACTTTGCTTTCAGCTTTCCATGAAGTAGAATATATATTTTGTGTCATTAGAAATGTTATATTTTTTAGTCATTTATCAATTTACAATAAATCTATGAAAATGTATGAAAAAAGTTCCCAATATTTTCATTTACAAGAACTAAGAAAGAAATCTTTAATAAGTAGAAATTTTCCCAGAATATACTCAACTACCCTCTTTTGACATAATGAATATATCTAATTTAAAATTTTGGAAAACTTAGACATTAACATTTCAAAAAGAAAATAAAGAATTGGTCTTCCACTTGCAATTAAAGTTTTCTTTGGACTTTGCAAACATTTTAGAGTACCATTATACATTTACTAGAACTTGACTTGTTAAGATTCTCTTAACTTAGCATGATTCCAATACAATATATACTACACTTGTCAATTTAATACCATTTGGAACTAAAGAGACAAGAATGATATTAATCAAATCAGGGTTAAATGTCCCAAGGAAAAAATAGCTGGAAAGTAATGATAGACTCATTCAATATTTAATAATCAATAAGAAGTATAATATATGTTTCATGTCATTAGAAATGTTATATATTTTAGTCATTTATCAACTTACAATAAATCTATGAAAGTGTAGGGGAAAAGTTCCCAATATTTTTATTCATAATAACTAAGAAAGAAATATTTAATATGTAGATATTTTCCCAAATATACACAACTGCCCCCTTTTGACATAATGAATATCTCTAAGTCAAAATTTTGAAAAACTTAGATAGACAACATTACCAAATGAAAATAAAGAATTGGTCTTTCACTTGCAATTAAAGTTTTCTTTAGACTTTGCAAACATTTTAGAACACCATTATACATTTACTAAACTTTGATTTATTAAGAATCTCGTAACTTAATATGATTCAAACACAATATATACTACACTTTTCAATTTAATATCATTTGCAACTTAAGAGACAAGTATGATATTAATCAAATCAGGTTTCAATTTCCCAAGGAAATCAAAGCTAGAAAGTAAAGATAGACTCATCCAATATTTAATAATCAACAAGATTTTTCAAAAATGACAAGTTTAGAATTCAATACTCTATACCACTACCTAGTCTGTGATCACCGCAGAGTATAATGATAAATAAGTCATTCCCTTTAACCATATTGTATATGTAAAATATAAATAATTATAGGATCACTAATATTCAACTTGTTAGTATAGTTTTTTATTTTTCCTATTTTGCTAGGTTTTTACTACACTTTTAATAATCTCGCTTAGGTTAATAAAGCATGTCTTATTAGGTGAATGGTTGTGAGGTGTCACCTTCCTACATGTGAGCATCCATTAGCTATCTTGGGAAGATACTTCGCTATCTTTAGTCTGATAGATGGTTGCTCCTCATTGGTTGGTGTTGCCACCTCCTCCCTCTTCCTAGCCTATTTAAGCATGCTACCAGGCTTGTATTTGCATCTCTTATTTTTGCATCCTCTTAATGCTATTTTGCTTCCAGCATTTTCATTACTCTCTTGGAGACTAACCCTATGATGTTATTTTGATTTTGTATCATCTGCATTCATAGTTTAGATATTTACTCTTTGCACTAGTTTTCTGGGTTATTAATCTTATCAGATTCTAACATGGTATCAGAGCTTTTCTATGTGCAAGAGTAGATTTTAGTTTTCTTATTTGAGAGATTCGGGGGGGCAAACAAACTTTATTGTAGTTTTTTGAAAAATGAAGTATGCTCTTCTCTTGCATCTTTGGATGATCCTAAGAATCAGAAAAGTTTTGACAAAAACAATTTTTCTCTGGGGTTTCAATCTCAAATCTGACAACCAACTTGCATATTTGGAGTTTTCAATAAGTTTTATAGGTTCCAGCATGCCATTGATGGACTTAGGAAGCTGATCCAGCATTTACATGTCATATTCTGGTTGCTGGGGTCATTTTTTGATTTTTGGAGCCATTTTTTACTGTTAAAGGCGTTTGATTTACACTACATCAACATCTTTTGTACATCAGCAAGAAAAATGCTTTTTAAGTTTTGTTCGCAGCCCCGAAAAACCATCTGAGTATCTTTTAGATTTTGCATGCAAGCTGTATATTTTGTAAAATTGAGCATGCAAAGCTACATCCATACCTCTCTCCGTTGGCAGTCGCAGATTTGAAGGCAGTTTTCAAAAGTCTCATTCTTGCTCATAGGAACTCCAATTTTGATGATTCTTGTTATGAACTTGGCTATTTTTTTGTGCTCTATCCATTAGTGGAGTTTTTTTTTAAATTTTCATGCACGAATTCTTCAAAAATTGTAGATTCTCAGCCGTGACTATGCACAGTTCTCTTTTTGGAAACTTCAGAGGATCATAACTTTCTCATACGACCTCGTATCAAAGCGATTCTTTTTTGAAAGTGCATGATTTTTCAAGTAGATCGTAGTGGTGCTATTTGTTCCTTGATTATTGTGCCCAAGTTTCACTTTTAGCATATGCTCTTCATGAGGAGGCCCTGTTGGTTTTTTTGCCATAACTTGAGCATACAGACATATTTTTTCAATCTGAAAAATGCATCAAAAAGCTAGTTCCAAGATGGAGATGATGGTATAGGTTTTTTTTATTTTTTCTGTAGTCTGGTTGCCTATTTTGGCAGTCAAAGCCAGATATTCTATTTTTCCTTCTGGGAGCCATATCTCGCTCATCCGGACTCTTTTTTGGGGTCGCTTTATATCGTTGGAAAGCTGGTTCTATGAGTTATTCATTTGTAGAGGTCTTTTATCCAAATTTTTCTCTAGGTTCTTTCTCCTTTGAGTTTTGCACTTTCGCACTCTGGCGGATTACTTGGATTCTACAGGTCCTGGAATCTCTTCTTCTATTCTTTTGGCTCACTCTTCTTTCTGACTTCTGAGCATTATATGCTTCTATTCTGTTGCATTCCTTCTTCTGTAAATGCACTGAGATAAAGTGCCTAATTTTGCATATCTGGGATCTTGTACACCTTGTGTTTGTTTGTACTCGCACTCAGTTATAAAGTGCCATGGGGGGTCATGATGTTTTTCCATTTTGTGCTCATCCACTTTTGTCAAGTGAATTTTTCTTCCATCACATTAGCCCATGCAGTGTGTCGGTGACACTGCCCTTTGTCCTGTGCTTGTACTTCTATTATATTGTTGGTGTTCCTGATTCTTCTTCTTGTAGATATTTTTGGCATTGCATTTCTGTGTTCCTGTCACCCCTCTCCCTGTTTAGCTTTATGGGGGGGTTCACCTGTTGGCTCTTTTGCTTCCTTGGTTCAGTTGAGTGATCTACGTATTCAGTTTTTGTTCCTATGTACTAGGCGGATGTAGTGGCTAGGCACCTATGAATTTTGGTGAGATGGTTCATCTACTATATAGACATTCATTCATTCCTACTTTTGGAGGTCACCTCTTCAATTGATCAGCTCTTCGGACTTTGTCTTCTCTACCTAGTCATGCACTATTTCAGTGGGGGTTCCAGCAATTTCTTCTGACAGTGTTTGCAGATTCATGCTTCAGAGATGCTTCATGCTCTTTCTTGTTCCTTTCTTTGGGACATTTCCTAGATTGGAGGCTTGGTTTCCTTCATCTAGTTATTTTTCTTGTATTTGGTACCTGATCAGGCCTTGTTGCCGGGACCCATTTTCTTGCTTTCATAGCTTTGCTAGGTTAGCTTCCTCCCAAGCTTCGCTTATGGGGGGGTGTTAGTGTAGTTTTTTATTTTTCCTATTTTGCTAGGTTTTTACTACACTTTTAATAATCTCACTTAGGTTAATAAAGCGTGTCTTATTAGGTGAATGGTTGTGAGGTGTCACCTTTTTACATGTGAGCATCCATTAGCTATCTTGGGAAGATACTTTGCTATCTTTACTCCGATAGATGGTTGCTCCTCATTGGTTGGTGTTGCCACCTCCTCCCTCTTCCTAGCCTATATAAGCATGCTACCTGGTTTGTATTTGCATCTCTTATTTTTGCATCCTCTTAATGCTATTTTGCTTCCAGCATTTGGATTACTGTCTTGGAGACTAACTCTATGATGCTATTTTGATTTTGTATCATTTGCATTCATAGTTTAGATATTTACTCTTTGCACTAGTTTTCTAGTTTATTAATCTTATTATATTCTAACACAACTGTGTTCCACATTTTTCCCATAATAATAATTCATCAAGCAAAGAAAAACTCGTCTAATGTAAAATTTTTTCACTATGATCTCAATGGAAAACAAAACAACATTTTGCACATGGAAACATTCACATGGAGATAGTTTTTTGATTGACCATTTCTATTTGACTCAAATAGCACCACTATCTAATAAATTTAAAAAGAAACTAAGTCAAATCTTCATGCTCTCCATACCCTATAGACTAACTACAATCATAACAATAAGTTAAAGAGAAATAAGGTAAAGTTGTACTACATTAGAGACCAACAATAGAGAAAACATAATTCCATTTGGATCTTCATACTTAATAGGCTAACAATGATATTTCAAGGAAAAAAATTGATGGTTTTAAATATCTTTGTTTGAACTTTCTAATTTCCCCAAAGGAACTTTAAAATTTAAAATATCAAAACATGAAAGCATCTGTACTTGGTCATTCAAAATAGTCATCGGCCTGTCCAACCTAACTAGAAAACTAAGGAAATATTTAAAAGAAGATGATATTATTTATCACATTCAAAAGTATGGTAACACTCAAACTATTATTAACTAAATCATTCCATATAGACAACAAAAATTTTAAGTTCAAGAGAAAATTTCTAGACAAAAATTGTAAGAGATTATTATTATTTTTTAAAATAAAATAATAGCCATATAAAACCAACAATGAAAGATACATGAGAACCTATGTAATTTTGATGTCTACTGGAGAGAACTCTTTTGTTTCCACTAGAAATCACAATACTAGCTCATACTTGTTGAGATAATGGGTGTTACACACATTGCATAATATTGTTATATTGTATTATTTTATTTTATTATGTAATGTTGCACCTAGATGGACATGCAACATGTAAAGATTCCCATGGTATACACTTGATGAGTTGTATTGTAACATTGTGATAGTATTTTATATAATTATATAATATTGGAGAAAAGAATTAAATTTCTAATATTAAATGTGGGGTCAAGGGGTTAGTTAGTGTATCACCTAATTTAGTAGTGCCATATTGAATACTAACTAATAAAAAAAAGCATTTTACACAACTAAACAGGTTAATACTTATGACAGGACCAAAGTTATCACCAAGAAGGAATGTAAACCAAGAGTGGTAGGCTCCTCATGGTATAACCTTCGATGACATGGATATATACATGATGGATGGAGATGTGTGCTCACAGTGTGTTGAAGCTTCCAATGGATGGGTGATTATCAAGTGTGTGTAATGGGTGAGGGTTTCAAACAATGGAGGTATAGGTGGATTTCAGCATTATGATGGTGTAAAATGGCTATGATGGAGTAGTTAGTGGAACATTATAAGTTTGCATGAAAAGTGGATGATATTTGTGAAAGGAGAGGGTTTTCTTTATAGGCTAAGGGGTAGAGGGATGAATGGCCAAGATGCAAGGATTGAAGAAAAGCTTATGGAGGGCTAGGATGTTCTAAAAGGAAACACATGGGTTGTGCTAGTTTAGAGCCAATTAGGAGGTGACACATGTCACCAAGTGATTGGATGGAGGGAAGGGTAAGATGAATAGTCAACAAAGGAGGCTCAAGAGATAAGAGAAGATAAATGTTCATAAATGCTTTGTAAGAGCTTTTAATGCTTGTGTAAGATCCATTAATGCTTTAGGGTGAGGGTGAGGATGAGATTGTTGACTTTGGATTGGGTTAGCAAGTCTTAACCCTTGCCTAAAGTTGTGCACATTTTTAGGAGGTGGATTAGACTTGGCTTAGGAAAGGGGACAGGGAGCAAGTGGCTTAGCTTTGATGGGATGGGTTAGTTAGGTGGCTAAGTGAGATTAATATGGGTGAATGGGTTGGATTAGGGGTAAAGGTAGGGTTTAGGGATGTTTTTATGGGTTAGGAATGATTTATTAAATTATTTATTTAATAAATAATGGATATGGGATTAAATTAACTAGATTTTAGGATTTATTTAATTTAATAGAGGAATAGGGATTTAATTGATAAATTGATTTTGGGTTATCGTTTGATTTTATCAATTGAGCTATAGTTAATTTAATTAATTCATTAACTAGGGGATGATGATTAATTAATTAATTAATTAATATTTAATCAATAATGTTCTAGGAGATGACTACATATGATTACCTATTTGTGTAATCAGATTTAGGTGTGTACAAATAGCACATTGTTTTAGCATATGGTTTATGTAATACCACTTGGTGGCTTTGTGAGACTTGGTACTATATAAGTAGCCATAAGGGTTGTAATGAGAAGATAGAAGGGAAAAAGGGAAAGAGTCAAGTGGGACAAAGCTTGACAAGTTCGCCAAGGGAGCATTTGTGAAAGTTGGAAGCATGATATGGGATGTGTGGATTCATGATTGTTCACATGGATTGTTTGGTTGTGGCTATGTGTAATGTCCCCACTTTAACATATAACTTAAATAATAAATAAGTATCATATATTAATACTAATATTAAAATAATAATATTTTACAAGTAATATTATATTATAATCATTTAATAATATCATATTATAATGGTAATATGAAAATACAAATTAAATAATAATCTAATACAAAAATAATGATATTATCATTATGATATATTTTAATATAGTAATACTATATTAATACAATATAATATAAATATAGTTGATATATTAATTGTAATATAACTATTAATATAATATATCTTATTATATTAATATATTTAATAAGGTAGTTATATTATATTATTATAATAATTATATATTATAATAATAATATATGACTATATATAATATATGATATTATATCCTTGTTATATATTAAAGTAATATTTAATTATGATTCATATATAAACATATAATCATATATAATATAATAATATATTATATATAGTCATATATTATTATTATAATATATAATCATATATTACTAATATATAATTATTTTTATAATATAATATAACTACCTTATTAAATATATTAATATTAATGAAAAGATGCCACCTTATGAAGTGTTGGCTATATATATATATATGAGAATATCAATCAAAAAAGAGGAGGAGATAGGAATTATCATGAAAACTTATAAGAAGGAAGAAACAAATCAGAAAATGTCCCAAAGGGGACATTACAAATGGTATTAGAGGTCTGATCCTACCACCCTATGATATAGCTATTAAAGCTACAAAAATTTGTGACAAAATGAGTGAGTTAGATAAATTAGGAATAAACTTACAAATTCTTTCAAACCCAGAGTTCTAGCCGAAGGGATTGCGATTGAAGATCTTTTCAAGCCAAACTGTATCCTCATTGGAGACATTCATTGCTCTAGTGGTTAGCCAGACAATAATATTTTGTATTAGACACAACATTTTTCATTCGGAACACAATGGGAGATATTTTACGACTGTTTCTTTAAACTAGGATGAGGCAAATGCAAGATTGTGTTTCAATTTACTTTTCAATATAGCTCAAACTCCAACTAGATCTAACCAATTCCAAGAGAGTGGAGGAAAATTTCTTTGAAATGCGGATCAAAAACTACAATTTACTCTATCATATTTAAGTTGGAATTCAAGCATTCAATTTGAAGAGGCGATTCATGGTAAAGCTCTTTACTTTTAGTCATTCTTTCTTTCGATGAAGTGCAACGCATGCTGGCGAGAGATTGAGGGACGAGAGATAGAAACTATTTTTGGCCATATCTTGTGTACAAAAGACGCAGGTAGAATCCTAAGCATTGACTCATGTCCAATTTTTGACCAAATTTGTCCAAAAACATTATTGAAATCGGTTGATATTAGCCCTAGCGATGAATGGATGAAGTCGTTTGAACACTCAATTGTAGGAATCAGGAATTATTTCCTTCATTGAGAAATTTGAAGTCACATAGACACAAATAGGGACATCCAATCACCATTCCCATACATCTGTAATATACACAATGGCATTATCGATAGGCTTTCCATATATCAAATATAACCAGTCACAAGTGAAGGAAAATAATGAACATGGTATTATCTGTCACATGGATAGATAGACTAAGGGAAGATCAATCTAAGGTTTCCACCTGCCAAAAATTGAGCAGCATTAGTAGTAACATCAGACAAATAAGAAGTAACAGAGACTTCCATTAAAATTCTATGGGAACCGCATGTATCCATAGACCTCTAAAAGAGGTGATGCAAATAAAAGAATGATGAATAGTTGACTCGGCAAATGGATAAGCATGAGTAGCTTCTCGTAGTTTAAGAAGAGTTTAACTAGATGTTTCACCTCACTCACGCTGGAATATCGCAACCAATTAATTTCCTATAGCAGCCCATCACTACTGATACACAATATGAAGGGATCGTTCTTATTTCCCAAATCAAGAACATGAATTGTTAAAGAAGTGCTTAGTATGGAAGAGATGAAGAAAATGTTGCTTGGAAGATTGAAGGAGAAAGCCATTTATCAAAGGAATCCTCTATTCAGCGGCATCACTTATGCATTCCTCAATTCAACGGTCCCATCCCAAGATAAATGGTAGAAGAACCAATGGGGTGCTGACGTACCATGGAATAAAGAAAGATGCCTAATTTAAAACATTCCCTATGAGAAGAATTAAAGAGCGAGTCAAGGTAAGTGACTTCATAAGGTAGGGTAAAGTATTGAATTATTTTATAATTAAATCATGTTATATTATATTAGTTGCATATTGAAATTAATTAATTTATTTTAAAAATGAATATATATAGAATTTCTATCCTTTTAAAAGACTATATATTTAGATTTAATATTTATAAACATATATTTGATATATTGTGGATAGAAAAATATAACTCATTATGAGGGAAGATTTGATATTACATATTGAATTTATGTATTTTAAAGATTACAATTAGAAGTGAAACCCATTAAAATGAGATGCATAGATATGATTTTTTATATTAAATAATGTGAATGGTATTTTATTTAAAATCATAAATTGAATAGCTTAATATGTAATGATATTAATAAATGGATTATGAATTAATTCACATTTAGTGATACCTTGTTAATGTAAGAAGTATCATATAAAGGGATCTCTTAGTGAGTTAAGAGAATACTGAAGCAGGTGAGACAAACATTGAAGATCCTTTTTCACTATTGTCTTTAGAAAAATATGAGATCTCATCAGGGGAACATCAATAACTTTTAGTCAATAAATAGAGAGGGAAGCCAAGGGAGTTTCGAGGAAGTTCAACCATAGTTAAAAATATGAAATTGTAAGTTTTCTTAATTAATGTAATCATAAAGGTGTAAAATTGATTATTTGAGAAATGATTTAGGGATTTCAAGTAGCTTTCCTATGGAGTCTACAGTCAAGGGAGGTCTATAAGATGCCTTATTGTAGTACTAGTTAAGGGAAAGACTATATAGAAACCCTATTGTATATAACTTTCCTATGGGGTCTGCAATTAAGGGAGGTCTGTTAAGACACCTTATTGTAGTATCAGTTAAGGGAAAGGCCATATTTAACTTTCCTATGGGGTCTTTAATTAAGAAAGGTCTGTTAAGACACCTTATTGTAGTACCAGTTAAGGGAAAGGCCATATTTAACTTTCCTAGGGGGTCTGCAATTAAGGAAGGTCTGTTAAGACACCTTATTGTAGTATTAGTTAAGGGAAAGGCCATATTTAACTTTCCTATGGGGTCTACAATTAAGGAAGGTCTATTAAGACACCTTATTGTAGTACCAATTAAGGGAAATGCCATATTTAACTTTCCTATGGGGTCTACAATTAAGGGAGGTCTGTTAGGACACCTTATTGTAGTATCAGTTAAGGGAAAGGCCATATTTAACTTTCCTATGGAGTTTGCAATTAAGGAAGGTCTGTTAAGACAACTTATTGTAGTACTAGTTAAGGGAAAGACTATAAGGGCATCTATCCTTCCTATGGAGTCTACAATCAGGGAAGAGATGCTATGATACCCTACTGCAGTACTAGTTAAAGGGAAGATAGTAAGGGAATCCTACCACTTTCCTATGGAGTCTGCAATCAGGGGAGAACACCCTATTGTAGTATTAGTTAAGGGGATGATAGTAAGGGAACCCTATCAACTTTCCTATGGAGTTTGCAATCAAGGGAGAGTGGTTAGGACACCCTATTGTAGTGCTAGTTAAGGGAAAGATAGTAATGACTCCTTTTCACAAGAACCTTTCTAGCCAAACAAGAAATCCACTAAGTAGACCACCTCATGTGGATGCCTAACACCCACCATCGGGCCCAAGGGGGCCAAAGTTCCGCTCTTGGGCTTAGCATGGATTTGGCTTGGATTAACTTATTATTATTTGAGTTTCTTTGAAGTTTATATATTTATATGCATGTACCGATGCTTATTTTGTGGTTGTAGGGTTCATAAGCCTAATGAGGAAGTATAGTCATTGAGCATTATTATTTTTAGGGTCTAATCAAGGCTATGTATGATGTGTCTACATCGTGTCTACTTCGTGTCTTCATCTATCTACATTGTGTCTGCTTCATGTTTTTATTCATTAAAGATGTATGTTTTATAAACCTTCTAGGTCTTTTTGTATGCAAATATGTGTGTATCTATGACAAAGCTTGTGTATGAAAGATTTTTCTTGAGGGCAAGCAAATTCGAGAGGGGAGGATTGTAATGTCCCCACTTTAACATATAACTTGAATAATAAATAAGTATTATATATTAATATTAATATTAAAATAATAATATTTTACAAGTAATATTATATTATAATCATGTAATAATATCATATTATAATGGTAATATGAAAATACAAATTAATATTAATCTAATACAAAAACAATGATATTATCATTATGATATATTTTAATATAGTAATACTATATTAATACAATATAATATAAATATAGTTGATATATTAATTATGAAAATAACTATTAATTTAATATATCTTATTATATTAATTTTTATAACTAAGCTTAAAAATATATATCTATGAATATTATTATATATATTAGATATTTATATGCCATAGATAATTAGTGCATATCTGTACGACAATAATATATGATATTATATCCTTGTTATATATTAAAGTAATATTTAATTATGATTCATATATAAACATATAATCATATATTATTAATATATAATTATGATAATAATATAATATAACTACCTTATTAAATATATTAATATTAATGAAAAGACGCAACCCTATGAAGTGTTGGCTATATATATATATATATATATATATATATATATATATATATATATATATATATATATATATATATATATATATATATATATATATGAGAATATCAATAGAAAAAGAGGAGGAGATAAGAATTATCATGAAAACTTATAAGAAGGAAGAAGCAAATCAGAAAATGTCCCAAAGGGGACATTACACTATGGCTTTCAAGGCTTCCATGGTTGTATTGTAATGATATTTTTGTTGAATAATACATGGTGATCGATGCTTTTGGAAACTTGGTTTCCCAAGGTATATCTTGTGTCACATTTTTGTGGGTATGTTGTCTATTCTCTTGCATGTGGATTTCAATTCCATATTTATTTCAGATCTATTATAGTTTATGTGTAAATAGTTATATTCTTTCTTGCAAGTTTCCTTACAAATGGTATTAGATCTATGGTTTTATTGTTGTAACCCTAGATTGAATCCATGGGAATGCATGAGAGGATAAAACAAAAGGCAAGATATATGAGTTGTTTATCACAAATATAAGGGTTTTGGATTTGTTGTTATGATGGGATATTGATAGATTTTGGGTATGTAAAAATGTTGGTCAAAAGAGTTTTTTGGATGTTTCATTTAAATGAGGATTTTAGGGGAGCTTTGTAGAAATGACCTCCTAGGTAAAAATAGACCTCATGATTGGATCTGGGCCAATGTTTCCATAAATTTTGATATATAATATACCCCAGTTTGACCTTGTTTAGAGATAATGAAAGAGTTTTTTAGTATTAGCTCATGATGGCTGTCAAATTTAATCCTGTTAGAATCTTTGTCACAAAAAAAAAAAAAAAATCAATGTGAAAATGGTAAAAAGATTGTCTTGATAAAATGACCATAACTCTCTTGGGATATTGAATTTCACACTTCTTATAGATGTTGAAAAGATAATTTAGAGCACTACAACTTGGTGTAGGTTTGGTTCTATGATTTTGACATTTTGTAAAGTTTTAAGAGCCTGAAAGTTAGATGTTGTTTATTTTGATCACAAATTAGGGTATAACTTGGGCATACAAAGTTGGATTTTGGACTTTGAGTAATCAATGAAAAGCTCTTGGAAAGCTCTACACATCGGTTCAAATTTGGTGTAGGTTTGGCATGGTTTATTTGGTGATATATTAATCTAAACAGTTGATAGTATATATTGACTATGGCAACACTGTGAATTTATGACATTATATTTTTGGAGATTTTGGATTTGATGCCATTGTATACTCAATTCATATTTCATATTGATCTCATGATGATATGGTTCTCAATGTTTGGTTTGGATATGTATGATGACTTGTTGGGCCCACAAGTTGTGCAGTATTGTAAGTGGTCTATACTTACAGGTTGCATTTATAGCTTGGTTATGGGTTGTCTTTGACCATTGATCTTTCATTAATGATGCATATTCAGATTGGTGATTTGGATTTGGGTTTTCTATGCCTTAAACCACATGATTTGCTAATTTTATCTTCATGTAGAAGGGATGAGATGTTGTTACTAAGTATAGTCATGGTGGAGGATTGTGGTTGACTATTTTATGCTGATAGGTTGGATATATTGAGAGTTAGGTGCTCAGTTCATGGATGTGATTATGGTGTCATGGATTTTGGCATGAAATAATTGAATATATAGGTACATCCTTGATATTCATTGGCTTGGATTTCTGATTTAGTTATGGTGGTATATCTTGTTTGTTGAGGGTCATGGTTATTTGGTTTCTTTTCAGGAGCTCATGATGTGCACTTTGAGTTCTTTGATCGTTTGATGCCTTGGTTGATTATCATGGTTAGCGAATGGTTATTTCATCATGTGTCAAGGATACCTTGGATACACAATTTAGTGGGAGCTTGTGATAGTGATGAGGTGATAGTGCAGGATTAGTTCCTCATTTGGTTTGTATCTTCTTGGTTTGGAGATCTTGATTTTACTTGGTATTAACACTTTGGTTGTGTGAGTGTAGACCTGGAGAATCTTCATGTAGGAGACAAATTTTATGATTTCATAATTGACTTTGCACCAAAGTTGAGTCGGCATTTTTTGACATTGATATATTTATTGGGTGTTCACAAATGTTGGAGGTTTGTCTTAGATCCTGTTGCTATAGAAGCATCTTTGATATTTGCATGGTGCACTTGGTTATCTTCATAGTGTGTGAAGATGGTTAGATATTGAGGACTCATGATGTGTGGAGATGGTTACATCTTCAAGACTAATGAGGTTCTTGGTAAAGGTATGGTTTATGCTTTCATTTGGCATGTTATCCTTGGTTTTAGGATGGTTTCTTTTTTATGTCATGGTATACACTTGATACACATTTAGAGTTTTGAAATATTATAGTATGTTCATATGGAGCATGTTGTCTCTTTTGAGATGGTAAGATCATGTTGTCATATTTATGTTGTTGAGGCCATGGTTGGATCTTTGGCATTGATCTTGGTTTAGTTTTTTTGGTATTGACTACATTGACCATTTGCTGGATACTTCATGATATTACTATGTTGTATTTGGAGTTGGCATGGATGGGTTGTTTGCAAGTGCTCATGGTTACTTAGAGAGGGTGGTGATGTTAATTTCTCTTGGATTAGAGAATTTTTTGTTGAGATAGTTGATGGTTTCAATAGGAAGTTTGAGGGGCATTCAGCTGATATGGACTTGAAAGGAAATTGTTCCTAGATGAGTTTTGGTTGGAGACTTGGATATCTTAATGAGCATTTGCATTCCCCACTCTTGGTCTACTCAATAGTTTTCTACTTGAGAGGTATAGCCCATTGTTTATTCTCAAGTGCATTATGTTTATACTTGTCTTTCATGGATATGGATCTTGAGCTATGGTACGTGAGTTAGTTATGGAGTGTTCATTTGAGAGATGGTTTAGCATTGGTTATCTCCATTTTCATATATTGTTATGCTGGTTGAGTTTGGGAGATTGTTTTATATTGGGCATATTCCTTGGTTTAGGAATGGTTTATGGGTTTGATATTCTTGTGAGAGGATTACATGATTAGATATATCATATGATTTGGGTGTTGTTGTGGCTTCTTGGTTAGGGTTTTATGGAGGAGATCATCTTGAAAAGTTTACATCTAGAGGTGTGTGTAGAAGGACATGATATAGGTTATGATTGGCATGGTTTCTCATTAGTCTTGGTTATCTTCTTGGATGTTCCATTTTTCTTACATTGGATTTGAGATTGGTTAGAGATTGTGATCATTGATTTGTGCTCATATATGTCATGTGAGAGATGACATGGTTATTTATTTATCTATTTTCTCTATTGGTTGTGGAGATCTTGGGAGATTTTTGGAGACTTTTTATGAGATTTATTCTTGTAGGCTATTGGCTTATGTGTTGTGGATTCCCTTTAGACTACACGGATTCACTTCTTTGAGATGTTGTGAGTGGATTGGTTATAGATTTGATATTATCTTTTCTAGTGGGAGCTTCTTGGTATATATATGGCAGGTATTTCTCTTAAGGCTTGTAATTGTAGGTTATAGATTGGACATGTTGATGATGTGAGATTCACTTGGTATACCTTTAGAGTTATGGATAGTTGGATGGGTTTAGCACTTGTTGTGGGTGCTATTTTAGATATGGATATTTTGACAACTACAAATATATGTGATTACCTTTGGATCAGGTTTTTTGTGCTTGGAATTTTAGTTGATATAGGGCTTTATGATCTTCTAATGCGACAATTTGGGTAGCTTTCTCTTGGATAGATTTTTCTTGGATGGCATCTATGTATGTTTGGTGGTAGTGGCATTATCGGAGGTGAGATCATTTATATTTGAGATGCTAGATACTTTGATTTTGATATGGGTACCAGGATGGAGCACTTCATGTACTTTGGTCCATGATGGTGAATGTGCTAAGATAGATTGTTCTCTTGTTCATTTATGTGGCTACAGATTGATCCTATGCAATGTATACAACAAGTGGGAGATTGTTGAGATAATGAGTGTTGCACACATTACATAATATTATTATATTATATTATTTTATTTTATTATGTAATGTTGCACCTAGATGGATGTGCAACATGTAAAGATTCCCATGGAATATACTTGATGAGTTGTATTGTAACATTATGATAACTTTTCATGTAATATTTAATATTGGGGAAAAAACTTAAATTTCTATTATTAAATGTTGGGTCAAGGGGTTAGGTAGCACATGGTTTATGTAATACCACTTGGTGGTTTTGTGGGATTTGCTACTATATAAGTAGCAACAAGGGTAGTTGTAGTGAGAAGATAGAAGGGAGAAAGGGAAAGAGTTGAGTAGGATAAGGCTTGATAGATTAGCCAAGAGAGAATTTGTGAAGGTTGCAAGTATGGAATGGGATGTGTGGATTCATGCTTGTTCACATGAATTGCTTGGTTGTGGTTATGACTTTCAAGGCTTCCATGGTTGTATTGAAATGGTAGTTTTGTTGAATAATATATGGTGATGGATACTTTTGGAGATTGTGTTTTTTCCTCAATGAAGGTTTACCAAAGTATATCTTGTGTCACATTTTTTTGGGTGTCTTATCTATTCTCTTGCATGTAGATTTCAGTTGCATATTTATTTTAGATCTATTATGGGTTAGGCAGAAATGGTTATATTCATTCTTGCAAGTTTCCTTACTGTACTGTCATTCCCCTACAACTGATTGGTTCTCTAATTTTATTTTATTTTCTTTGAAGCTTTTAATCTTAACTCCCTAAAGTCTCCTATGATGATATCACTTTTAGAAAGATAATGTCATACTAATTTCTTTCTCGGTTGTTTTTTTTTCAATAAGTCCTTGTTCTCTTAAAGATCAACCATCTCACATTACTTCTAATCCTTTTTCTCACTAAGTGATGTGATGGAAAAGTTAATTAAGAGTTATTGGCATTAAATTTTATTTCCACCTATATCCAAATATGAGTCTAGTTTAGTATATAGAGAGATTAAATAATCTTAGTTCAATTAAAACATTTAAATCCCTCAACCAATAATTGTAGTTCAAATTTGAAACATGTTGAATTAATAAAAGAAAGTAGTGAAACTAATTTTAAACAAAGATTTTTATAAATTCAAAATAAATTTATGCACATATTTACTCATCATACTAACCTTATAATACCACAATATTGAACTAAGTTTATGATCAATGAAAATATCATAAAAAAGATAAAACAATTTAGGTGTGTGTGTGTGTGTGTGTGTGTGTGTGTGTGTGTGTGTGTGTGTGTGTGTGTGTGTGTGTGTGTGTGTGTGTGTGTGTGTGTGTACCTACACCAAATGATCCAGGCCAACCCTGCTAAGGGCTAAACTCCTCAACCTCAAACACCCTTATACCTTTAGTACCTGTACAATCACAACTTGAACATGCCACTACATCAATATTTCCAACACCATGATAAAAAAAATGGCATCATTAAATACAATATTTTATGAACTTAATTCATGATTTCATTAACATTTGTATAATATGAATTAAAACATTCATCATTCATATAAACATGAATTCGGTCTTGATTTAAAATCAATAATTTACATAATCTAACAACATGTAAATATTTTCAAACCATTTATCACCATGTCTCTACATCGCAACAAACATAAAACAATATTATGATAATGACTAGCAAGTTACATTTACCCATCTAATAACATCGACTAATAAAGTCTTAAAACACCATAACATTTTGACTCAGGTAGAATCATAATAAAGTTAAACATAGTATAAGTCAAAAGAGTTGAAATGCATACTAAATCCTAAAAGATAGTATGCCGAAACTTAAGTCGTGACAATTATAGCCACAAAAATGATGAAGCACAAATAAGGGTCTGAAAATCCATTTGACCAAATTTCTCTAGAGATTGCACATGTTCAAGAAGGGTGAGTTTGTCTTCCTATTCTTAGTGATTGTGGTAGATTTGTTGACAAGTTTCTACAATGAACTAGATTTTAGTAGACTTCTAGTCACACCCATCGAAAGAAGAATTCTAGAGAATTCTACAATTTGAAGAACATTCTAAATATTTTTTTCTTCTAATTTTTATTGTCAAAAATTTAAGTTTACCCCTACCAAAATTTCTAATAGACAATAAAAAAACTAGAATTAATGATTAGAAAATAAAATGAATTTTTGAGCTTAAAATTTCACTAGGTTTAGCTATAAAAATTAATTGGAAGAAGCCACTAGAAATATTAGTTCCTTGCCTATATATAGGTAGGGACTAGTAAATTTTATTATATAAATTAAGGTAAGGTGTATGCCAAAACAAAGCTTGTTATAGGCAATTGAATATTATTCTCATCTCTCTAAGAAATGCTTGTGTGATTTGTCATAGAGACAGGAGTAGTTAAATTTGTTATTTAGAAATAGTGTAGAATTACCAAGGGAGGAAAGTAGCTGGACGAGGGACAAACATGGGCCATGGATGTGTCAAATGGGATTATTTTTGATGGGAGTGGATGGGGAAGCTATCAAATGGGGGTATCTAACATCCAACTGAGTTACACCATTTCTGGATTTTTTTCTTGCCATAGTGGTTGAGTATACATTGAATGGAGATGGCAACAAATTATTCAATATTTATTTTAGAGCAGTTATTCTAGTCCAATGGAGCATATATTAGTTGGTTGGTTTCTTGTCAAAATAGTAGGGATGAAACTTGTATGTCTCTTTAACATTTTCACTACATCCCAAACAACATGTCACCCTTAAATATCACACACTAAAGAAGAAATTAAGCTTGGAAAAATAAGTCAACTTGACTATTTTTAACACTTTTTCCCTAGGAATCAAGCCTTAGTTTGTGATGTTTAATCCATCTGCTCAGAACATCCCTAATCAAAACAACCTTCTTGTTGAATCATGAACTTATGTTAGCAAATTTGATGAGTTTATATTGATCTCTAGGTCAGCCATATATACATAAAATTTCTATTGGTCTAATTATCTACCTTATTGCCATGCCCAAATTTTCTTGAACAAGACACACACATACACACATACAATAATAATATTATTCAATTTTATTTCTTGGAGACAATTTCAGAAATAATTAAACTAAAATATATTCACAATATTGAACAGTCCTTAAAAATTTTACAATCCTAGTTGGATCCTTACATCAATTTTCAAATTTCAAGAAGATATACTTCTGGTCTTTACAAAACATAACTTTTACAAATGTGCATAATTAAATCATTTTCAAATCTTCAACAAAAAGTGAAAATCTTCCAAGCTTTTCTTCAACACATATCCATTTAGAAAACATGTACAAACAACCCTCTAAACCATGGAGAGCTCACCTCCCAACCTAGGTCTCTAAGAGACCACCCACCGAGCTTGGGGAACCAAGACCAACCAGGTAACAATCAAGCATACACATATAAATCAACAATATAGGATACAATATTTAACACCCTTTTTGAGCTTACACAGTAGGTTATTAGAGGAACCAATAGAATGGGTGAAGGTGTGCCTAAAACCCTGAGGAGAAACCAAATACAAAAAACCAAATCTGCCTTCACAAGGTATATAAAATAAATACAAACTCTCATAAACTTTCTCCCCTTATCACCCCCAAAGTGCATAACAAAGTATTGGCACATGTAGACCATACTACATGCTTATCCCTCTTCCTTCTACATTTTTATATGTGTATGCTTGATTGTTACCCTGTTGGTCTTGGTTCTCCAAGCTCAGTGGGTGGTCTCTTAGAGACCTAGGTTGGGAGGTGAGCTCTCCATGGTTTATAGGGTTGTTTGTATAGGTTTTCTAAATGGAAATGTGTTGAAGAAAAGCTTGGAATATTTTCAATTTCTATTGAATATTTGAAAATGATTTAATTATGCACATTTGTGAAAGTTATGTTTTGTAAAGATCAGAAATTTGAAAATTGATGTAAGGATCCAATTATGATTGTAACATTTTAAATAACTTTTCAATACTGTGAATATATTTTAGTTTAATTATTTCTTAAATTGTTTCCAAGAAATAAAATTGAATAATATTATTATTGTATGTGTGTATGTGTGTGTCTTGTTCAAGAAAATTTGGGCATGACACTTAGTAGATCTTAGTCAAAATGTAAGATAGGGATTAATATACAGATTCTTTTCACACAGCTTGAGAGGCATTCATGCCTTTTCCATTGTTCATAAGGCATTGAAGGCTTGTTGTACAACTTTTATTTGAGATAATTGCATGGAGGAAAAGACAAGTGATTTGAATGAATTCTATGGTCGATGGTTGGTTTTATGCAACTTTCAACCATAGATATTCAAATTCAACTCATGCATCTCATATAAGTAAACAACTTCAGCATAACTAGCAAATTGTACCATGGTGTGCTACGAGTATTTCAAATAAATTTGAGAGGGGAGTTGGGGGAGATGATTTAGCAGTTATCTAGGTTAATTTTGCATATGTAGAATTCTTAAACTATAATTTGGATTTTGCTGATTTTTTTGGTGTATCTTGGTAGGTGATTTAGGAGTTTAAAGCTAAGAATTTGGCTTTTAGATATTTACAAATCTCTCTATAGAGACCATTAAGCATAGAGTGGTCAAATAATTTAATTTCAAAAGTGTTACCTAATACCCACAATGTTCTTGCACCAATAGTTGTTCACTCAAAAATCTCAATACCTAGTGTTAAATGTCTCAATATTTTTTGTGAAATGTCTCAATTGTGGTGCACAAATGGGTCAATCGCCAACAAAAAAAGATTAAAATGATCAACTATTAGTATATGTGTGATCGGCTATTAGAACATTTATTTTCATTTTTGGGGATATTTTAATAGTAGTAATTGTGGGGTGAGCATGAGAAAAAAAATTTGGTTAATAGACCCCCCAATAGTTACTGAGTCACTTTCCCTATTAAGTTAGAAATTTAAGATGAGTTGAAAGGTGCATTTTATGAGAGATAATTTTTTGCCTTATTTGAAGCATCATTTTAAGTATTTTCTTCATAACATTGACTTATAACACTAAAAGCATCGGTTTATATGAAATTTTGACTATTTGTTGATTGATGTGATTTATGGGAAATATTAAGTCTCGTTGGTATTTCCAAAATTTACTATATTTTTTCTTAAACTATAATTAAGGATTAATATATTGTATATAAGATCTATTGCATGTATTTTTGGTAGCAATGTAAAATTCTAATTAATATTGTTAGTATTAAATAATTTAATTATCAAGACTATTATTTTAAAAATGTAATCTACTATTTTCAATTATATTAGTATTAAAAAATCTATAATTTTATAAATATTCTAACTTATATTTATTATAGAAAATACAATGTGTGAAAGCAATACTCTAACCACTAAGCTAAGTAGGTTATTCATTAAGTCATTCCTAAAATCGAGGCATAATTAGACATATAAACAATATGTCCTCAACTAGGATTTGAATAACTAAATCAAATATCATCTTGATAGAAAGTGATCTATTTTACAAGTATATCATTAAGACTAAATTGTGAATGGCTATAGTTTAGCTAGATAGAGCACCTCATTTGCACATGCACCAATAGTTTTATGAGGAGTTTATTGGTTCATTCAAATCACAAAATAGATTTGATTCTTACTCTATAGAAAGTTGCATAGGTAAATATATAGCCTAAAAAAAAGTGAGCTAATACAACCAATTGTGCTTGAACAATGGAACGAGCTACTATCTTATCTCTCCATCGAACTAAATTAGCCAGAGGTAATCATGAGCCCATACAAGAGTTTCAATCAATTCTTGCCAACATCCACACCAAGAAATAAGAAAGATAAATCTAGTAGCCCAACTAAGATGTACAAATAAGAGCATCCACACATAAATAGATAAATTGGTCATACGAAAAGGATTGTATCCATTAATTAGTTATTTATATATAAGAATAAATGCAAGTAAATTTTAAAAATATAAAAATTAAACCTAAATAATTGAATAAACAAAATACTTTAAACAAGGAAACTCTTATTCTCTATGATATTAATAAGGGCGTGATTGTCATCTTGTTAGGATAAAATTAAAAAATCTTCTACTCCAACTTAGTCATTCAAGATTCTATACAGTTATTTATTTTTGTCTATGATCAGCATCCCACTTTGATGGTTTAGAGTTGAGATTCTAAAATTGAGCATAAGAATATGTAAATATCTTAACCACTAGCATATATAGACATCTTGATCTCTTAATTCTTTTATTGCAAACATGAAAAGTCACTTCAGGGAAAAAGAAAATATTACCCATATTTAAAAGAACTTTGATTCAACTCCATAGTTTTCTTCTAAACCATAAAAAATAATCAAAATCCTTTTATAAAATTTTTTTTGGATTGGTAAATGACCGAAACCTAGATTAATTATTTTTATTTGTTAAGTGATTTTGAACCCAAGACGTTCCGCATGAGAGGCTCACAAGTTACTATTGTGTTGTAGGCTCTTACCTAAAAAACTTTTATAAATATTATTCTAACAATAAAAAATAAAATAAAATATGTGGATTTCCTTTAAAGGTAGAGCATCAATTTTAAATTAATAAAAATACTTTTTTGGGTATGCTTATAAAGAATTAAATTGAATCTAAATGGCTTAAGGAAACTAGCAATATATGAACAATGTCATAGAGATATAAAGTTGTTGAGTGTAATCTAGGAGTAGATTAATTCAATAAGATTGAACAATATTTTCTTATTCTTCTATTCAAAGCACCTGCAAAGATGGTATCAACATTACTCTTAGGGCACTTATATGCTTGGGTACCAAATTTAGCTTTGCATAAAGATATGCATGTTAGTGTCTTATGACTTAACCAAATCAATTTTTTTTGAACTAATTGCAAAAAGTACAAATCTAAAATTCAGCAAGATAAACATCCATATAAAGTATTGGATGGTATAAATAAAGGAAGTGATAATTTGGGTAAAAGGATTAGTACAAATTAACAAGGATAGTAGATGCCATCAAAATGAGAAGTTGACATACATAGGTCTAGAGAAAAATTGAATGATTAATATAATAATGTGTAATTTTCTAAGTTTACATCCATATGTGAATTTTTATTTTTTTTAGTATTTGTCCACTTTAGTCTAAGATTCCAAATTCTATCACCCTTTCCATCCTTGTCATTAGACTATTCATCACCCAAATCAAAGATTCCCACCATATTGTCTTAATGGTTCTAGGCATGTTTGCACTATGGAGATGTCTGTGTAGTACATTCTCATCTACAAATATCTATACATGAAGGTTGTTGTTAGAGTGTTATTTTCTAACCTACATTATAACTCCCCAAAGTAAAGGCTAGTCTATGTGGCTTATATATGCTCTTCTAACCGTCATGTATAATTCTTCTTGGCTATCATTCTTACCTTCTTAGTCATTATCATAGGCTCCTACAATCATTATTACAACTCCTTGACTCCATTTTTATCATCCTTTTTTGTACTCTACACACTTCATTTTGTAGGTTTATTTATTGTTATATTATTGCAAGCTTCCATGTTTGATTTTTTCTCATGCATTTGGGTTCTTTGTATCCCTAGAGAAGTCTCTTTTATTACTTTCTTTTTTATGTCTTTGAGTATGTTATTTTTCTTATCATAATTCTACTACCAATTTTCATCTCTATCATTACTCAATTATCTATCATATAATCTATCATGTCTAATAGTCACTTGTGGAGGTGGAAACACCAAAATGGGGGTTAAAACATACATAATAGGGGCATTCTTTCATCTTACTAAATCATTTTTATCTTGGAGTTGTAATGTGTTTGTCTTTTTTTTATTCCACACTCTTAGAGTATTTTTACTTCATTAATTTAGGTTCTATTTATTTCCCATTTTTTAACATTCATTATTTAGTTCTCTACTATTCATCTTTTTACTTAGTTCCTACTAGTCCATGTTTCATCCATGCCTGACACTAGTGCAGTGCACTAGTGTTCCATAACCATGTTGTAGTCCTTGGATTGGTATTTGGTATAGGAAAAAGAGCTCTTAGAGCACAGGTTTTGGTTGCCTAATATAGCTCTTACATTTATAGTAAGAAAAAAAAATGGTTTATGCCTATCACATATAATTTGCATTTAATCAGTTAAATTGTATTTCGAAACTTCAATCAATCATCTTAAACCTCATCAGGTTATCCAAGTACTACCCACTCATCTAGTATTTGATCTCCCAATCACTCCTAACTAGCAATGTAAGGTGGTGTAGGAAAATTGTATATCCCTTGAGGTTTTAACTAACCTTCTGATGGTTGAATTATTTTCTTCCTCACATTTTGGTCAACCTAACATGAACCAACAAATCTCTTGATAATAATGTGATATATATGTCATGACCATGGTGGCTTTCACTCAAATTTTCCCCCAATCCTTATTGGTTCCAAAAAAAAATCTCTCTTTCACCCCTTTGGACAATCCCTGTAGGGGAGAGAATACTTCTTTATATGTCTTAGCCTCTATCAATGGCACTGTTGCCAAGCATGTCTTGGTGGACCATTCATACTAACCAAGTTGACATAAACATAGAGGAGTTCCTCTTTATGAGCATCTTGAATCGGGGAAAGTACAATGAGTGTGATGCCATCATTCAAATGTATGAAAAAATTATTTGCCCCCTTGGGATCAACCCCATTGCCCATTCAAGTGGGATCCCAGGTGATCTTCTCAACCATTTTTTTGTGATTCCCAAATTAGACACGTTCAAGCTCAAAATAGGCATCCCTCAGCTAACCTCCATGGGTGTCATCCCCTTGGAACATAAAAAATTCCAAAAGTTTCTGTATCAAGGGACTATCCATTTTTTTATAACACTATATATTATCCCCTAATGTCCCATGGGTGATTTAGCCTTGATCACTTCTAACCTACTCTAGTTGCCCCCCTACATCTATGGTAGGATGTCATTATCCCCCCTTATCAACTATACAAAGGTAGGGAGACAATATTTCTTCAATAGAATCTTCATACATCCATCCCTCTCATGATTCCCAACATTCCTCCTCCTTTGTCTCTTATTTTCCATGGTATCAAGGGGAACACATGCCCCATAAGAAGCCCCCTCACAAAGTCAAGGTCATGTAGCCTTTGTTGGTGTCTTAGCATGTGGGGTTCTCCTTTTCTTCACACATGTAATTATCCTAGAAAAAAATAGAGAAATTAAATTTTAAATAAAATAATGTAACCCTAAATTGTCCATAGTTTTACACTAACAATGATCACCTTGAATTGTAAATGAAGCCAATAAAAAGATAAACTCTAAAACCTTTATTTTAATATATTTAGTGATTGACAAAAATACATCAACATATGTTGGAGGAATAACATATTGAAAATCATCAACATACAACAATAAACTTAAAATTTTAGGCTTAAATCCTAGACAACAAACAACTACATACAACACGAACTTCAATACTTGAAATCTTAAAGTGTTGAAAGCTCATTCACAAGCTTTGAGTGAGATTGTCTTGTAGGGACATGGGTCATTTTTCATGTAATCTTTGGAACTAAAGGTTCTTAATTCTCTAATATCAACAAAACCCAAGGTTTTGGACAAGAGATTTTTGGTGTAGAATGAAAGTTGTCCTTAGATGAATGTATTCACTACATTGAAACATTAAAGTCTACATACACTAATGACACCCATCAATTGAAATGGTGTAGATAATGCACACACTAATTGCATTAATTGACACTCATTTTCTTTCTCAAATCACCATTTTCAATTTGCCTTTAAATTGCAAGTTGAAGGTTTTGACTTTATTTTTTCAACTTTTGGCACTTGTTTTTGAGTTTTTACACTTTGTGGACTTTTTTGAGATTTTACACTTTGTGAACTTTTTTGAGATTTTACACTTGGGGACTTTGCAAATTTTAAAATTTGTCACCTTTTCATGTCATGACTTTTCCTTTTCACACTCTCTTACCTTTCTTAATGTTTGACACTTGTCATTTTGTGAACTTAACCAACATTTTTCCCATCTTGCAAACTAGGTTTTCTTAGAGAACTATAGTTTTCTCTCTAATATATTTGATTCCCCATTTATTAATTAAAGAGGGGACTTAAATTTTAATAATATTATTTTTTGTCAATAAAATGAAGGAAAATATGAATTTGTCACACTAAATTGGTATTGACTTTCTATCTACATTTCTAGTTATAGTTGTTATATATGTAAAAGAAAATGATATATTGTAATTACACTAGCTATTACAAAAAATCCATTTTAATAAACATTCTCTTATCTTTTTTCCCCTAGTTCTCATATTGTGGATCTTCTATACTAGCTATTGACTTTCTATTTGCATTTCTAATTATATATAGTTAGAAATAAAATAATATGAAATTTGATTTTATTATAATTGTTCTAGTTATTATAAAGAAAATCTAGTTTAATAAAAATATTTCTTATGAAAATGTGAAAATAAAACTCTTAATGCATTTATGTAAGATATATAATTATTAAATTATATTTAATTTTATTACAAATAATTAATTAAAAATAATAATAAATATCTTAAAAGATTCATTTAAATAAATTTGTAATCAAATTAATGATTATGCACAATTAAGTTTGATTCATTGTAAACAATAAAAGGAAATGTAAAAGATTCACTTAAATACATTTATGATCAATTTAATCATTATGGACGAAGCAAATTTATATTTATTATTAATTTTGTTATGGACTGTTCTATAAATTATTAATAGTGCACGATAAGATATAAAAGGGCTCAGAAACACATTTTCAGCCTTCGTGAAGTCTGAACAGTGGATGAACTTAATCTCCATTTGCGTTAAACGTCTTCACCGCCCATTCAATAGTACTCAACATTATTGTTCTAATATATAGTAACTTATTTTATATGAGTGAAACAATGTGGGATTAACTTTGCGTAGTCTGTCAAAAACCAAAATGGACTGAAATTGTTCAGCAATGTGTACAAGGGTTTGGTTTGCCTGCATGGAGTGTAGGTATGTAGACGTCAGTTCCGATTTGCAGTCCGTAGAGATTCAACCTCAGCTGCAGCCCGATCTGGTTATGAAAGAATAATTTGCAGCAGTAAATCAAGCCAGATGGACTGTGAATCATTCACCTGTTGTTATAATTATAATTCACTAAAATACCATTGAAGAATCAAACCAGCAATTAGGTGTTATAAAATTCAACCCTGTTTTTAGTACAATTAATTTTATTTTCTATATTTAGTAGTTATTTTTATTGTAAATAATATAAGCTGTAAATTTATAGTTTTGAAATTGGTGATTAAAATATCTAGGGAAAAATACTAGTTTGAAACAGAAGCAATATCAAGCTTAACTCAAATTTGTTCTCCATTCTTTCGAATGAACACAACACCCCCAAGAAGTCAATAGCCTGGCAAAGTCTCTGATTAAAAAACTTGGGAACAAGGTAGATGATTGCCTTATTTTGAATTTGCCAAGTCATTCAGTGGAACACATTGTGGAATGCTAAAAATTTGGAGTTTTTGCTCGATGGATTGGCCCAGGTATGGATATCTAGATGCTATAGTCAAAGGGATTATAAAGCTCTTAGGAAATCGAATGGACTTAATTATTATGGAAAATGATTTTCTTTACTTAGCTTGTGACAGCTTATATTTAAAATATAGTCTTCTTAAAGGGGAAACCCTAGTTTTTTTTGATGAATAGTCCTTTTCAATTAATAAAATTTACTAAGATTACAATTCACAAAAAAAGGTTGGGGGATACAGGGATCACCCCGCGAATGAGTTCAATCGGCCGAAACCGGAGTAAACAACATGGCCGCAGCCAGGAACTATAAACTATTCATCAAAAAAAAATTTAAAACAACCTCATGCTACCAAGGCAATACCAATAGAGGGAGGAGGATCATCTTTATCAGGAAATCCCCACGCATCAGTGGGATTGTGAGGCGAACTAGGAACAATCCAGCCATTAGCAGCATCTGCAGGATCTGGGGTAGTTACAGTCTCCGCATCCTTCTTGTCTGGCCGCGGAGGAGAAATTGCCAGGGCCGGCCAGGGAAACTTGCCAGCGTGCGCCCGTCCAAGGGGAGGAACCGAAGACCAGCCAGAAGCCCGCCCAAGGAGGGAGCCGGGGACCAGCCAGAACCACCACGTGGTGGGAAAGTGGAGCGGCGCCTCCAACCGCCATGACCACCACTGGGAGAGCAGTGGCGGGGACCCTGGGAGCGCAGCGTGTGTGAATGGCGACCAGAGGACTGGCGTCTGGAACAGCGACCGCGGGACGAGGAGGCATCAGCTAAGGCATCCGGAGGCACTCTGGCAATGGTAGAAGGAGCATTGCCCCAGTGGTTTAACAATTCCTGTAAGTGGGCAACCTCAAGGGCAACTTTATTAGCTTGCACCTGTATCTGCATAATGACATTATTACAAATGCATGCTTTAGTGTACATTGCAATGTTAACATCGAAAAAAATGTGAGTGAATAAAACTGTATTCCTATCTTTCCATAGAGAAAACAAAATTTCCATCCTGAATGTATGCCAAATCTGGGAAAACTTCTGAGAAAATTTAGGGGAATCACCCAGCAGGATCATGTGCCATGAAAAAGGTTTGAGTCTGAAAGGCTTGAAAAAATCATGAATCCAGTGCCAATAATTCTGAGCACGCTTGCAAAACCAAAAAACATGCAAAAGGGACTCAAGTTGGCCACAGAAGGGGCATCTGGGATCAGGAACCCCAATGTGCTTGAGCCGAGGCCCTAGGGGAAGACCTTGGAAAGCAAGGCACCAAGCAAAGTGAGCAATCTTGGGTTTATATAATGGCACTCCAAATGGTGTCGAACCGTTTTTTCCATTGAGAAAGTGAAGAATGCAAATGCAACCGTTGATTAAGTGTGTCCACCATCGGAAGGTGGGGCGAAAGCTATCGGTATCCCATATTGGGCTTATAATTGGTAAATGGAGTGGCAGGAAACCACTTCCAATCATACCACCAAGGTCGAACAGACTGAATCCCCACTTTGTGAAGTAAGTGCACAGGGATTGAAGACAACAGAAGCTCATAAGTCTGGCGATTAGCATGTATAAGGTGGTATTGAACTTGCATATCCTCCCAAGACCTAAAATTCATGGTGACTCTTGAAAAAATGTCCTTGGTAGTGCGAATGTCACGTTTATAGAAATGCAAAGCACTGGCACCTTGAGTCTTGGCAAGAGGAATACCCTAGAAAGCAAACAGGGGAGACCACCAAATGTTCTGTTGATTTGAGGACAGCCCATTGCAAAACTCATCACCAGCCCAACGAAGCCAAGGTTTAACAGCTTCCCAGGCTTTCCAGATGCTCTTAATAACAAAATAGCCCTGTACGACCACTGGTTCACGCATAGTGAGAAGGGTCTGAAAACCAATTCCCTTCCACGCCGGTCTGTTAGCAGGGAAGCCAAAAGAGATGCAATGCCTGACAAGAATTTTCCAGGCTTCATCTCCAGAAATAGCTCTGATAATCCATTTAGCACAGAGGGCAAGGCCCTACTTTCGAGTGGAAAGTAGGCCGAGACCCCCAGATTCCCTTGGGAGACAACAGAAATCCCAAGCAACTCTATGAAAACCATGATGGTTTGAGCCAGAGGCCCAAAGAAAATCTCTGAGCAAACATTCTAATTTGAGATAGGAAGCTTTGGAGGGAGCCCAACAAGAAGAATAAAACATATGGGTGGCAGCCAAAATCTTAGAACAAATCTAGAATTTACCAGCCAAAGAAAGCAGCTTAGTGATCCAATAATCAAGCTTTTTGGTAATCTTTGTAAGCATAGCATTCCAAAGTTCCACAGGGGAAGCCTGAAAAGCAAAGGGAATGCCAAGAAAGCAGAAAATTTCTCCATGAGTAACCCATTTCCATTGGAATTGGCTGAGCCAAGGTGGAGCTAGCAAAAAAGAATGTCCGTAACAGAGCATTTTATGCCATTGAATGACAAACAATTTAAAGCATTTTTTATATTTTCTTCATCTTCAAGAAGAGTAAGAAAAGAATCATCAGCAAAATGACCATTGATTAACTGGGAGGAAGAATCAGGCAAGGAAATACCATGGACCAGCCCTGAAGACATAGAGTGAGCAAGTAAATAACCAAAACCTTCAACAACAAGGACATAAAGCGTTGGAGCTAACGGACAACCTTGTCTGATGGAGCAAAAAAGTCCAAAAGCTTCAGATTGTGAATTATTGATGGTGATGCAAGCATTAGCATCACCAAAGAGCATCTCCATGGACTGAAGGAAATTGGGACCAAAACCCAGAGCCTGGAGCATAGCCAAAATGAAAGGCCATTCAATGCGATCATAGGCTTTAGCAAAATCTATCTTTAAAAAGATAGCCTGCTGCTTGGACTTACGAGCCCATTCCATACCTTCCCAGACAACAATGATGTTGTCAAGAATATACCTGGATTTGATGAAGCCATTTTGTTCAGGCCGCACAATTAGAGGAAGCATATGGCGAATTTTGAGAGAGAGCGCCTTAGCAATGATCTTATAAGACACATTCAGGAGGGTGATGGGCCTCCAGTTGCAGATGTCCTCAGGATCACCAGCTTTAGGTATGAATTTAATATTGCCTTTATTTATGATCACTCCTAAGCTTTTAGAATGGTATGCTTCAAGATAGACTTTGTGTAGATCAGGACCAATTTTCTCCCAAAGATGTTTGTAAAATTCATAGGAAAATCCATCACACCCAGGGGATTTATCATCCGCCATGGAGTAAACTGCCTCTTTAAGGTCTCAGAGGGAAAGAAGTAGCTCATAGAAAGCATGTTACTCAACCGCGAGGCGGTTTGGAGTAACAGTAATACACTTTCTGAGAGCCTCCTCCTGAGCAACCGAATGGCCCTGCGAAGCAAAAACGTTCTCATAGTGAAGAACAAAAGCTTGTAGGATGTCTGGCAGACTGGAAAGAATATCAGTTCCCTATTTTATCTTTTTAATCCCAATATTGGTATGACGGGCTTAGAGAGCCTGGAAGAACTCCTTTGAGGCTTTGTCGCCAACCTCCAACTAGTGGAGACGAGCTTTGATTTGAGCTCCTCGGGCAGCATAGTTATCAGCAATTTGCTTTTCATGGCGAAGCTTGGCAAGCCGAAGTTGAAGATCCACATCAAAGGGGTTGAAGGTGAGCGCTTCAGAGGCTTTTTTGAGGGCAAGGGTGTTGGCTTCATAAGATCATTTTTTGAAAATTGCCAGCTGACGCCTGTAGATGCGCAAAAAATGAGCTGTTTTGGTAATGGCATCATTCCACCATTGAATCCAACCTCGATGGGAATGTGGACGTGGTTCCGAATTCCAAACACGTTGTATGTGGGAGATGGTGGAGGCATGCAATAGCACAGACATGTTGAGGAAGAATTGAGACTTAACCACTTTGGGGACAACTGTTTGCCAAGAAATGCTAAAATAAATGGGATAGTGGTCTGACAATGTCACATCTGTCAGGGGAATGAAAGGTAGATCACGATCTTCAAAAAAATTAAAAAAATATTGCACTGAGATCATAGCACGATCAAGATGTTTCAATATGCAGTCAGGACCGGCTCGAAAATTTGACCAAGTGTGCCAAGCCCCATTATCATGATGGCAGCTAGTATTGGGATCAAAGAGGCCCAATTTATGACGCATGTAAAACCAGGCTTCTCTTTCCCCAGTTGTCCAATGGAAAGGCAGAATGCCATCTTTGTCAAAGGCCACTTCAACCATATTGAAGTCCCCACATAGGACCCAAGTAGCTAGCGAAAGGTTGTTAGCAAGCCAAACCCACATTTGCGCCCTTTCCATAGCATCATTGGAGGCATAAACATTAATGACTCCAAAAGAATGATTGTTGATGGAAAGAAAAATCCAAATAATACGGTGTGTGGGGTCAGAATCATGCGAAATAATAGCAGAATGAAGGCGAGGTGACAGGAGAGTAACTACACCACCTCGACCAGCTTCATGCTGAGAAGAAAACATGACGCTATCCTGCCAAATGACGCGGCATGCAACAGAAAGCATGAAACCAAAAATCTTAACTTCTTGTAGGAAAAGAAAATCTAAATTCCCAAGTTTATGACAGGTATCCCAGATATAGAATTTTCTAGGGAGGTCTGTAAGACCTTGAACATTCCAAGAGAGGAAGTTCATGAAAACTCTTCCATATCATCCTCGTCCTCGAGAGAGGAGTAACTATTTTGCAAAAAGGTAGAAACCAAGTGAAAGTTAGATAGGAAATCCTCTGGACTTATAGCCTACCGTTTGACCCCTAATATCTTCGCACGTCTAGGAGCACTGTGAGAATGCTTTGTTACTGGTGGTACTATGGAAGAGACTACAAGAGGAGAACAAGCCCCAGCCAAGGACAAGGTCCTGGTGGCTGCCTTAATCCCCTTCGAGCCAGCAGGGTTTGAAACCTGCGAAACTGAAACAAGTGCAATAGAAGCCGCTGACATCTCCATGCTAGCAGGTGCTAACACTTCCGTGGAAGTAGGAGGAATCGCAGTAACTGCCACATAGGATGGCTTGGGAGCCAAAGGATTCAAGGCAAGCTTTGCTTTGTGCCCAACAGTAACCCATTCTTCTTTTTTTCCTTCGACCTGCTTAACAGGTGTCACTTTAGGCTGGGGTTTGACCCTAGGCATGGCCAAAGGGAAATCCCTGATCTTGTGTTCTGCAGACTGACACCTATAACAAGTGTTAGGTAGGTTCAAGTAGAGCACCTTTTGTGCGAAGGTTTGAGTGCCAATCTGGATTTCCACAGAATCCTTGAGATCTTTAGAAAGATCAACTTCAATGCAAACACGCTGCTGAGGGCGAGCATTAAAAAATTTCTCTGGCTCCTTGGTAACAACTTTGCCAAGGGCTTGGGCAATAGACTCAATAAAAGGCCAGCAGGACAAGGGTAGACTTGGGAATTCAACCCAAACAGGAACCCAAAGCTTTTTATCATCTGAGACAGAGAAGTCTCGGGACCATTTATGAAAAACAAGCAGAGAGGAATGCACAGACCAAGGGTCGTTGGTAAAAACTGCATCAGCTTGCAACAGGTTAGCAAAGCGAAATTAAAAAAAACCTTTGGTAAGGTTTTGCACAACGTCAAGGCAGACGCCATGAGGGGTCCAGCTTTTGTTGACCCATTCTCTGAGAATAGCTTCAGTGGGAGTCCTACCAACAAAATACCCTATCAAGGTATGTTGTTCGAACCAGTCACATGCAGCATCAAATTCTTGCAAAGGAAAGATAATATCAAGATTACCTCATGAAAAACCTTTAGGACAAACTTGCGTGGGCGTTTGTTCGGTGGTGGTGCCATGGCAATCCAAAGCAGCAGTGTGAACACCAAAAACAACTAGTTCACCGCTGGCCGGAGCCATTATAACCTAACCTAAAGCTCCCGCAGTAAATGTGATATGACAAGTGCTGATAGAAGGGGAGTTCAAGCGAAAGGCCACACGCAAAAAAGATTGAAAGTTCGCATGAAGTAAGAAAAACCCTAGCAGAGAAAACTCACATCCAACTCAAATTCCTCGTACTCAAAACCCTAGTTTTCAATAGCTATTCATTCAAAGTTTTGGATTGGGGATGCTTTTCTGATCTAATGAATGCTAGAGATTTCAAAGTAGATCATAAATAATTTTGCCAAATCTTCCAATAGGGCTAACTATTAGGTAAAACTTAAACTTATAGGTAATACTCTAGAATCTTTTTTTAGGATTTGTAAAAACTGATCTTAAGAGCTCCATTATAATTGTTAATATGAATGTTAACGTATTAAAACATCAATAGTATTACCATTTCTATCGAACCTAGATTTGTCGAGGGTTCCTTCTAGGAAGATCTTATTCTTTGCAACGTTCCTTGTCTAGCTCCAAACTACTCAGTGAATGTTACCCATGCCCTCAATAATTAGGTAAACCTTAATGAGGAAGGAGGAGGTTTCTATTTTCACATGGATGAAGAATGAGAAGAAGAAGAGATTAGGGATCCACCCCCATCTCTAATCAGTAGTTGTTAGGATAGAGATCCCAATGGAGGAACAACCCTCCCCTTTTAATGCTAATATAGATTCAATGTGAATCTCCCTAGATAAGGATCAAATTGCTCATGGTTTCAACTACGAATAGGGCACACCCAATAATGACATAGGTGATCAAAATGATATTGTCATTCCTCCACTAGAGGAAACCACAGAGACCCCAAGTCGAGTCGAAAGAGAGGGTAATATTTTAATAGAATCCCTAAATAATATGGTGGTTGATGATCCCATGAATCAATTTTTAGATAAAATATGTAATGAAGAAGTTAGAAGACAAAAATATATTCTTATCAATTTGATTATAGAGAATGATAAGGAGCATGTGGAGGATACCCCCTGAACTGAGATGATTGGATGGTTTTCTTAGATCAAGATATAGTGTCAGATAGGGAACATGATTCTCTAGGGCTTGCCTCCCATTAGCAAATTTGAGCCAACTCGAATTGTTCCAAATCTGAAAGAAACATGGTCATAAATCTCTTCAAGAGCTAAGATCTAGAAATAGAGTGACCCATGGGCAATCAAAATTACCAGATTTACTTTATGTCGAGAAAGGGAAAATCCTTCCCACAACATCATGAATATCTTAACTTAGAATGTTAGGGGCCTTAATGTCCCTAAAAAACAACATTTTCTAAAATGATGTATCTTGTTGACTAGAGATGATATCATCCTTATCCAAGAAACCAAACTAGATAAGGAAAAAATGGATAAATTTAGAAGATCACTTGGTTGGAAGGAAATTAAGGACTCTCCAACAGAGGGTTCCTCAGAGGGCCTTACCATTTTGTGGGATCCTAGGAATGTTTCAATATCTTCCCTAGAGTTTCAAAAGCATTGGATGTGTGGGCTAGTAAAGGGTATTAGATCTTATTTTCATTTTAGGATCTTCAATGATTATAGTCCAACAAGAAACCAAGATAAAGCAAGGGTGTGGAAGGAAATATAAGATATAATAGTCTAGGGGGTTAGAGATTTCTATTTTAGAGGGAGATTTTAATGCTATCCTTAGAACTTTGGAGAAATGAGGCGGCAACATCTATCTCTCCTCAACATCCAAAGATTTTGCAAAATTGGTCCATAGGGTTGGTCTAATGGAAATTGTATGCTCCCCAGACTCATTCACCTAGAATAATACGAGGACGGGTTTTAGTAATATTGCTAAAAACTTGATAGGCTCTTCATTCCTAGAGATTTATCTGCCTTCTCTATTTCATTCGTATATGAAGTTAGATAAGTTTCAAGATCAAACCACTTCCCTATTAAGCTTAAAATTATTGATGACAAAAGATCAAGTAACTATCCTTTTAAGCTTGAACAAAAATGGCTTAATGATTAGAACTGCCTTAATTTGATTTAAGTAATGGTGGAAAGAGACCAATGTATTTGGCTCCAAACTTTTTTAGGTGGTTAGTAAGTTGAATATTATTAAACAAAAATTGAAAGAATGGAATTCATATTTTTTTGGCAATATCTATGAGGATAAACTCACCCTGGAGGATAAATTGGAATCTCTCAACAACGAGGTTTTGGAGCATGGGATGGGTTTACCCCAATTCCTTGAAGAGAAGAAAATCATGTAGTAGTATGAAGATTTCCTAGATGAGGAGGAACTCTTTTGAAGGAAGAAGTCTAGGGAAACCTAGTTAGCCATAGGGGACAAGAACACAAAGTTATTTCACAATAGCACCAAACAGAGGAGAATGATTAGTCATATAACATCCATCAGATGTGTTGAAGATCAAATTTGAGATTCTTGGAAAGATATTAGCTCAAAAGCCATCTTAGATTATGGTAACATCTATACCAATATGGTAAGCTCCAACCTTAGGGCTCAAAAGGATATTTTATCTTCTATTCCCAAACTTATCTGTGAAGAGCAAGACAAAAAGAAAATTTGCAAAAAATCACTAAGCAAGAAATTGAAACAACTCTGAATCTTATGAACCCATAACAATCTAGAAAAAAGTAGAATTCATTTCTTCTAAAATGCACAGAAACCAAATTTTCAAAATCACCTATTTAAACGAGTCATTTTCTAAAATTATCAAACTGTGATCGTGCCCTAGGCGAATTGGTAGCATGGATGCTCCTTAGTCCTTGGCTCTTAGCCAAAGAGGTTTCAAACATGTGTGGCCCATATCATGTACTTAAAACTTGTTTATGGATGACCTCCATCAAATTTTTTTATTATCAAACTATCAAATAACATCACAAATTATTGATCTAATGAAATTTAAATACATAAAAAGGCAATCATTTTGGGAAAAACACAAAATATATGATAATAAAAAAAATCCTTCACCAATGATATAATGCAATCACAACATTAACCAAAAAGACTTATCTCATCGTCTTCTCATTTAAAGATCCGTAAATCAAGCACATGAGAAATGTATTTTCTTTAGATTTCCTATTTAATATTTTGCCCATGAAAATTTGTAGAAAGCAAACAAAAAGTGTGATGAAATGTACCCAGAATTTAATTCGTTCTATAGTTTTCAATATCTAGTATATGAAGTTTCCAAGCTAATAATTGGATAATAAAAATTACGAAAAGCTAACAATTGGATAGTAAAAATTATACTTTGTAGAGATTCTCTTGAATATGCTTTTAGATTGTACACTACAATGGCTATGCAGCCAGTTATTTATATATCTTATCAAGGGAAAATTGTTATATTTAGTTTTCAAAGCGAAAAGGAACAATGTTTGTCCCCAGATTCTCCTGTCAACTGTTTAGTTTATTGATTTTAGTCTTTGGTTAGTGGTAATTTTTCAATTTTGAGGTTCTAATGTTTTTGTTTGTTGTTGTTTATTTCCCCTCTCTAGTTTCATTTTTTTTTAACATAGGTAATAAAGTTTGATTTGGATTTTGAAAGTGGAGATAATTATGAATAATAGAATTTGATTTCAAATTCATAAAGAAAATTTGTGTAATTTGAAAAAAATTTATTCAAAATTTAAGTTATATTAATAGTTCTTGTTATAGTAGAAAATTATGGTAAGGGATAATAATTAAACATGATTAAACAAACTTTCAATTATTGTTAAGTAAGATATATTTTATACAACAAGTCAAATAATTGCTATGAGAATTCAAATAAAGTGTGACAATATGGTCACTATAAAATTTTAACTTGAATACTTCAGTAATTATTTTTGGAAAAATAGATAAGAGCTTACAACACAATGGTAACTTGTGAGCCTCTCATTTGAAAGGCAATTTTAGTGTACTCTACTTTACATAATAATTATACTTAATTTTAACAAATAATAATAAATATCTTTAATAAATCTATCTAAAAAATTACAAAATTGCTCTTATAATTTTAACAAATTATATTTTTATTATTTATTTTTTATGTGGTGTTTATGAAATTATTTTGTAAAGTATATTATGTTTATAGCAAATTTTGAAATTTTGATATGCAAATGGTTGTCAAATTTAAGCTTAAAAGTAATTGTTAACGTTAACACACTCACACCATCATTATCCACCCTTTCTACCATTGTTGAATGCCTATGAACATTAATAATATAAACTTCAACCCATTACTATCTATTTATAAACTAGACTCATCCTATTAATTTATACAATCTAAAAATTCTAAGATTCTAAAGTTTACAAAGATTTATTTTTAAATTTAATTTATGTTTACCAATTATTGTTTTCCCATTAGCAAATACGATTTTTGCTAGGGGTTAAAATATATTTTCAATTAAAAAAAATTAAAACTGTAGATAAATATCAACTAATTGCAAAGTGTGCGAGTATAAAACTATCATTAGATGCTTTGACATGGCAGTATCTAAAGAATTTCTCATTTCATATCATGTGATATTTCATCGTCTATTAAATTTTTAAAATTTTATTTTGACTTGAATTTTAAAATTTCTAACCACCCTAGGCAAAACTCTGATGTTAAACTTCGAATTCAATGGCAAAGCTAAGCTTGTCTAATTTCATAATTTTTTAATCAAGATTTTATATTACATTAAGATGCCCTTAAAAGTGTAGTTATTTTTATATAAAATATAAAATTTATTATATGTACAATCTAATTTAATATATTTATACTACTATTGCCTGGATAATTTTATGAGAGAGGGGGAGAGCTAATTGAGTTAACTAATAGAGAAATGGAGAGAAAATGAAATAATAATTATTTTCCACTATTTCAATATTTTCTCTCTCCCTATACTCCAACTTCTAGAGAGGAGTTCAGGGTTTGAGTTTGAGTTTCATTCTCTCCTCAACAATTTTCTCTCTCCCCGTACTATCTCTCTCTAAGTACTCAAACTTTTAGAGAAAAGCTCGAGTTTTGGTTTGCCTTCTCCCACACAATCCCTCTCTCTCCACGTACTAAAGTACTCTCTCTATCTACTCACTCAAAATTTTTAACCTAATCCTAACCCGAACTTCCCAACCCAAAATCTACCTATTAAACAACCACTTATTGGGAATAAGAAATAATAAAAGAAATAGAGAGAGCACATTAAAACCTAGCCAAAGCATGTAACTCTATTGCATCTCTTAGCAAGTTGTGGCATTCCAGAGAACCAAAGAAGGCATAAGAACTATTTAGAAAGTGGACTTCAATTTACTTGCAAGAATCCTGAAGAATGGGAATTGAAACTTAATCATTTCACATGAAATCCCAACAAGTGACATCTATATTTGCAGAATGGTGGGACATTCTACATGAAGAGAGTTGTGTGATTGGTGAAATTGTTCAAATGTCCTACTACTTACATAACGTAATTGACTTGAGATAGCCACAACATTCCTTGAAACATAGTCGAGGCACGCATACTATTTCTCTTGTGTGACCTGCGGCCTGGAGGAAATTCAGCAATATCATTTGCAGAAACCATTTTCCAAATGTCTGATACAATGCGTTAATGTGTTGGAAATAGGAAATGAAAGGGGGGTGTGTAAACTCTCTGTGTGATCAAAGATTGCATAAGTGATGAGGCATGTAATCAGTTTGACCAACTTCTCCTCATTCTCCAACTTGCAACATTCATCATAGAGAAAACATCAACAAAAAAAGTGTGCTTTTTCATTGAAGGCCGGTCTTAAGTAACCCATAGCATTTAGAATGGTGGTCAGCCATAGACAAGGTGAATGACTTGTTTGGAAAATTGTCTTTCCACTTCACCAGCCATGGAACCATAGAAAAGGCATGTGATACCTTTGGTAATAATTCTCCAGCAAAGGCACTCAAATTGTTTGATTAAATTCCTATCTAAAGTAAGCCATTTCCAATTCAATATAGGCCTCCAACCAAACACGTGAGTAGATCAATGTGAAGACAGTTTGGAGTAGATTTTATATTCCAAATGTTTGACACAATGCATTGATGCATTGGAAGGAAGTAAAACATTTTTGAAGCTGGTTTGATGTTGAATATTATTAGGAGGAATTAATTCCTTTGTTTCAAGAATTCAGAGAGATTCAGGTAGAGTGCGGGTGATGAAGGTACACTCTGATACCACTTGATGAAGGTATGCTTTGATACCACTGATGAAGGTACACTCTAATACCACTTGATGTAGGTACTTCTCTAATACCACTTGATGAAGGACCACTAACTCACACCAAATAAAATGTCCAAGATCCAATCCAAACCCAAGCTAGTCTAGATCCACACTCTGGTAGAAACCTCCAAGATCTCAACTTGTGCTCGCAAGCCACCAAGCAACCTCCTTGTTTCTAAACCGTAGTCACTAGCTCTTCTCCAACCTTATCCAAGATCCAAGCATAAACTGCCTCACATTCGACGCTTTGTCTACACTCGCAACTCCACCATAATCCTGCTATAAACTACCTCACATTCGGCGCTTTGTCCACAGACTCAGGAAAACTCACTCTTCACTTCCTCCTTCTCTTTCACACCTTGAAACTTTCCAAGCTTTCCAAGCTTCTACTTCCTAAGCTTCTCCTTCTCGAGCTTCCACTTCTGGAGCTTTCACCTTCTTCTCAAGCTTGATTTAGAAATTCTCATATGCCTTTCTTAAATAGGCACTTACCATCCAATGCATGACTTATCCACAACCTTCTAGAATTCCTCCACAACCTTCTACAACTTCCATAACCTTCTACAATATCCACAACTTTCTACAATATTCATAACTTTCTAGAATTCACACTTCGATAAATGGAATGACAACCATTTATTTTTTTTATTTTTTAAATTTTTTTTATTATGCCACCTATGCACCTCGAAAATAGAAATTTCTCCTTTTCTCCTTTTTTCCATTTATTTTATTTTTATTATTTCTCCTCTAATTTTTGTCACTTTCTCTCTCCTCCACAAATTTTTTTTTTTTTCAATAATTTTCCCATGCAAGATGCTCCTGGATCAGACTCCCCTGGTAGATAGAAAAGTGTGTCCCACACTTTGACACCAAAAAAAAAAAAAAAGATCTACCACCATCTTCATCTTCACCAAAGGTTTCCACCTCAACGGGGACAAGAAAACCACCATGCAAATCTTCCACATCTGCATTACTCTATCAAACACCATAATTTCAACCATCTAATTACCATGCTCACTCCCAGGAACAAACTAAACATAATTATTCATCAACAAACCCTCATTCACATCAGCAACTAGTGAATCCACACCAGTAGCAACAAACCCCGCATTAGCAACAACAAACTCCATATCAGCACCAACATGTAGATCTCCATCAATACATGCCAAACTAGCAATATCATTGCTCACAACAAGATGCTCTGCAATACATAACTCACCTCCAACAACAATCGGATCATCCACAATTGAGTGCTCCACAATCTCCATGTCAGACTCAACCAACTGATCATGAGAACCAATCTCCATCCCAACATCAACAAGGTTAGGAATATCCTCAGCAACAACCTCTATTTTCTCTATAGGTTCTGCATCAGGCTCCACAAACTGATTAGAAAAACCATCCTCTTCCACCTTGACCTTCTTAGCTTGATCAGCCAATCTAGCATCCAACCGAGAAATCATCTTAGAAAAATTCCTCTCCACTATATCATGGATTTTCGCAATCATCTTAGGGTCCAATCCTCTTGGAGCCATCTCCCAAGATCTTTGTAAACCCTCTGCAACAAATCCTTCCCATGCTCCTTGTGACAACCAAATTGTTTGCAAGTCAGATTGTAACCTGCCACCTCGCACGAACAATCAGGAACCACATCACAAGTCTAGGACAACGGATTTGCAATCCACCAACTCTCCACAATCATGCCTCAACAAGTTTATTCTTCCATCTCTGCATCAATCGATCAATCTGCATGTCCTCCCAAGGTCCTAGTGCAAACTGCCTCAGCTTCGGCGATCTGTCTACACGCTCAGGAACAACTATCACTCCAATAAACTTTTCCTAACCAAGGTCCTAGTACAAACTGCCTCACACTTCAGCGATCTGCTTGTACACTCAGGAACTCCTACTCTGATACCACTTGATGTAGATACACTCTGATACCACTTGATGAAGGTATCCTCTGATACCACTGATGTAGATACGCTCTGATACCACTAATGAAGGGCCACACCACCCTTACCAACTCACAACCAAGAATGCAACAATATGAAGACCAAGAAAATAAAATCCTTCCCAAAGAACTCTTTTATTATACTTGAAAATCCAATAGCAATTACAATAACATTTTTGCAAGATCTCTCAAGATCCAATCCAAACCCAAGCTAGTCCAGATCCACACTCTGGTAGAAACCTCCAAGATCTCAACTTGTGCTTGCAAGCCACCAAGAAAACTCCTTGTTTCTAAACCGCAGTCACTAGCTCTTCTCCAACCTTATCTAAGATCCAAGCATAAACTGCCTCACATTCGGTGCTCTATCTACACTCACAACTCCACCATAATCCTGCTGTAAACTGCCTCACATTCGGCGCTCTGTCCATAGACTCAGGAAAACTCACTCTTTACTTCCTCCTCTTTCACACCTTAAAACTTTCCAAGCTTTCCAAGCTTCACCTTCCACAACTTTCACCTTTCCAAGCTTTCCTTCCTAAGCTTCTCCTTCTTGAGCTTCTCCTTCTCGAGCTTCCACTTCTCGAGCTTTCACCTTCTTCTCAAGCTTGATTTAGAAATGCTCATATGCCTTGCTTACATAGGCACTTACCATCCAATGCATGACTTAACCACAACCTTCTACAACTTCCATAACCTTCTACAATATCCACAACTTTCTACAATATTCATAACTTTCTAGAATTCACACCTCGATAAATGGAATGACAACCATTTATTTTTTTATTTTTTTTATTATGCCACCTATGCACCTCGAAAATAGAAATTTCTCCTTTTCTCCTTTTTTTCCATTTATTTTATTTTTATCATTTCTCCTCTAATTTTTCTCACTTTCTCTCTCCTCCACAATTTTTTTTTTCCAATTTTTTATTTTTTTTCAATAATTTTTCCATGCAAGATGCTCCTACATTAGCGGGTTTTAGGCAATTCTCATTACTTTTGAAATATTTAGAAGAACCATTGGAGAGTTAATGCTCTTAAAAGGAGAATGTGAAGTAATCTACATCTTCTTAGCCTGCAATAGTTTAATGAAATATTTGACGAAATGCCTCTATTACATATGAAATGTGTGCATTGTTTAGAAGTAAATGGACCAAAATGGTATTGGTAAGGGATTAAAATGTCTTGTGAATGCTCTAGATAAATGTTGGATCCTTCAAGTGAAATAGATATTTTGATAATGTTTCACAATTGCCTCGAGAAAATGGAACATGGAGTAGGGAGAACTTGTTAAATGCATATATGCAGGCAGGTGTAAAATTTAATCTCATATGCACAATTTGATGCTTCGTGATGATGAATATATGTATGGAAGTGATGAAGGTCCAAGTTAGTAGAATCGGTAAGATTGCAAATTGTCAGAAGAATCCAAAATTGTTGAAGAATGTATATCTGATAGTGGAAAGTGACATGTGTCACTTATTGTAACCAAAGTTAGGATATTATGTTTCAGCTTTGTAAAAGGTTGGAATTGGTTGTGAAATGCTTTCCCAATGTCCTAATCTCTAACTTTTTGAGTAGTTACAAACTCAAAAGGTTAGTTATTCTAGAATAGCTATAAATTATTGAATCACAATGTAATAATGGACTTTTTGGATTTTGGAATAAGGGAACACTTATGTTTTCGATGATAAGACAATTTTTGGAAAGTATGTATAGAGGTTGTCTTTGTAATCAATTTCTTCTTATGTTCTTGGTGGAAAGAAATAAAGAAACATGCATTTTGTATTCTTTTTTCTTCAAACTCTGAACTGTTTGGGTGTTGATTTTGGTTTTAATTAATGTTTTCATGGTATGGTGTAGATGTTAGTAAATGATTGAATCATCACTGAGCTAAGGCTAGCCTTCAAGTGTAGTTCTTGATTGTTCTTATTAGTGGTCTAAGTTGTTCAAGAAAGCTGTGAAGTCATTTGGTGCATTTATCGTTAGTAGCTTTCTCTCTAACCTTTAAGTTTTAATTCATTTATGTTGAAAAACCAAAAAATTATCTTACAAGGGAGCTGCCCCTCTCAAATGCAAAGGAAGGTTGTAATCTGGTAATGATTAGTTTCAATCTCTCCAACTGTTGGCACAGTTGTCACTGTTCATAGGGCAAACAGGGTCAATTTTAGAAGTAACTATCACAGTGACAAATCTGTTTACCAACAGATTTTTGGCAACTTTGCTGGGGAATTGAATAAGAAAGATTATTCAGTCACTTGTAATGGAGCAAGATGGTATTGCCGCATGAGAATGTGTTTCCAATTCTGCAACTAAATCTTGACTTTCAAGAAACACACGAAGATATTATTTTAGATTTGAACACTCCATTCTACATTCTACATTCTTGATTATTGAATATATCATCGGCAAGAAAATTTACAAGATGAGTTACATATTTAGTGCCCATTCTAATTTTTGAATTTTGAATGTGGTATCGAACAAGAAGTTCCAAAGTTATTCTAATGACAGAAACTACACTGCTCTGCTCTATTTTTAAGCGAGGGATTAGTGTTGTACATATTTCTTTAATAGTTTCAATCGATTTCGATTTATCTAATAAAAATAGATTGTGAAATGTTAATCCCACATTGTTTTCTTCATAAAAATAAAACTATTACATATTAAAAATCTTAAGACCTTTATGGTAAGGGGCAGTAAAGACGTCTAATGCAGGTGGAGATCATAAGTTACTCCGCTCTTCTGACAAACCCAGGTTGTAATTGTGTTTCTGAGCCCTTTTGCATTTTATCATACGTTATTGTTAATTTAATTAAAATTGCAATATAAAGGATCGTTTACAATCAAATTTAATGAATCTTCATTCCTATTTTAAAATATTTAATAGATCATTTATAATTAAATTGATAACAAATAGATATTAGGCTAAAGTCTAATTTTTTTTTCCTTTTCAAATTAATAATTCATTTTCATTCAAGGAAAATTTATAAGACTTATCAAAGAGAACTATGGAATTGGTAACAACACATCAAGAATATCAAAAATCTTAAAACAATAGCAATAAGTTACACCATTTAAAAAAAATTAATAGATCATCTATAATTAAATTAATAATATATAGAAATTTTGTTTGTGCATTATCATTTTGTTTTTAAATAGGTAATGGGTTGAAGTCTAGCAATATTTTTTTAAAGCAAAATCAAGGGTGCCTACCCATACAAAACAAACTTATAATGCTTACCAAAGAGAATTATGGGAGCATGTTGACAACACACAAAGAATATCAAAAACCTTTAACAATATAGAGATAAGTAACCACCTAGCTTCCACAACCACATAAAGTCATATTAATATAATATACTATACAAAATAAAAAGTTATCCCACCCAAACAAAATTTATCTAAAACTAGTCATTAACAAAAACATAATTTTAAATAGTAAAAGAGAAATAGAATAACTAAAGGCACAACCAACCTTAAAGAGTCTCAACCCAAATAATAAAGAGCAAACTATAGACTAGACTCTTTAATTTTGCATCTTGACTAGGTCAGTGCACCAACCTAACCATTAGTGAGAAACTTAAAACATTCCTTGTGTTAAGATAATGGGTGTTGCACATATTGCATAATATTGTTATATTGTATTATTTTATTTTATTATGTAATGTTGCATGTAGGAGCACTTAGATGGACATGCAAAATGTAAATATTCTCATAGAATATACTTGAAGAGTTGTATTGTAACATTGTGATAATATTTTATGTAATTATTTAATATTGGGTAAAAGAATTAAATTTCTATTATTAAATGTGGGGTCAATGGGTTAGGTAGCACATGGTTTTAGCATATGGTTTATGTAATACCACTTGGTGGTTTTGTGAGACTTGTTACTATACAAGTAGCCACAAGGGTAGTTGTTAGTGTGTGAGAGAAAAAAAAAAAGGCAAAAAGGGAAAGAGTTGAGTGAGACAAGGTTTGACAAGTTAGCCAAGGGAGCATTTGTGAAGGTTGAAAGCATGGCATGGGATGTGTGGATTCATGCTTGTTCATATAGTTTTCTCGGTTGTGGCTATGACTTTGAAGGCTGTAGTGCTTGCGCTTAGGTCAAATTTTTGGTTATCATTGTCGAACTCTTTTAGGGCTAGTTTTATGTTGATGGTTAGCAGCATTGTTTTGAGACCATATGATATTGTGCTATAGATTCAGTTGATATGTGATGAGAACACTTAGACTTTACATTTCATGTATATATTATGATTTCAATTATTGATGATGATTGATTTTAGATGGTTTATTATATGTGTTTTCTTATGGATACTTACCCCATACTTGCATGTGTATGGTGTGCGTGTTTGTTCTTATGTATGGTGTGTCTGATGTGGTTAAGGAAGGGAGTCGTAGTCACCTGCTAGTCAGGATCTACACGATGCACCACTTCCTGCTATTGTCTATTTAGCTTAGCATATATATATATATATATATATATATATATATATATATATATATATATATATATATATATATATATATATATATATATATATATATATATATATATATATATATATATATATATATGTACATGTATGGTTTTTATGCAGGTTTCAGGTATTGGGTATCGACTTCCCTGAATTGCCAGGATGAGCGTACCCTATCACATTATCTCAATGGTAAGAGAGGGGAGATAAATTCTCAAGTCCAAATCCCAACCCTTTAAGCCATTTGTCCTAATTAGAAATTAGGACAAGTATCTGAGTTGAGTACCCTCCGAATGCGTTGGATGACGTAATTCGTGATAATGACCTTTTTGTTTTGATATTGTATCTGTTTTACTATGATGGGTTTTTGTATTTTATTTTATGAGTCTTTGATGTATTTTCTATTAATTAAGCCTAATTAAAAGATTTAATTAATGGTTTAATTTAATGAAAAATTAATATAGTATTTTAATATTTATTTTATTTAATTAATTAGGAAATTAATTAAATAAAATACTTAAATTTGAAGATAAAAGTTATAATTTTAAATTTGGAATGTGATAATATTTATTTAATAGTAATATATTTAGAGTTCATTTTTAAATAAATGACTAAATAAAATTATTATTAAAGTTAATAAACATTTTAGCAATTAAGTTTCGAAAATGAAATTAAAAAGTGCAAAATATATTAAAATTATTAAAAGATTCTAGATTTCATGTGATTAAAATATAAATATATTAAGATATAATAAGTGGATTTATTAAATTTAGTGCATGAGATTTAAAAATAAATAATAAATAAATTAAAAAGAGTAAAGTAAATATTATATTAATTAAGGTGCATTATTTTAATATTTGCTCACATAGGAGTTGGCAAATTCTCGGGAGTTGTCATGTAGACAACACAGGAGTTTGCACTCTAAGAATGCACAAGTTGTCTACACTTAGGAGTTAGTATATTATTTGAGCACATGGTGTCTACAACTCTATGACTCATCTAGAAGGTTGGAGAAGACTCATGCTTAGTTGTCATGCTTATCTTCTAGTCCTTTCTAGACACATTCTAGATGCATCTTAGGGGCCTTTAAATAGAGGCTCTCCTATTGTGTTTGGACAAGCTTCAAAACTTACATGCATTTGAGAAGCTCATATGCTTCTACATGCTCCTATGCCTCTTCAAGCACTTCTAGTCACGTGGAAATTTCAAGTGGCTTGGATCTTGGAGGAATTGCAAATGTTGGAGAAGGAAGGGATTTTCTATGGACTTCTGAGGCATGGAAAATTAGCATCAGTGTCCAAGTGCACTCATGATTTTCACATATTCTATTTGCACTATTTCTCTTCCTATCTTCTTCGTGACTGTTATATGTGTCTGAATATTCTCTGTGATTGAATTTGCAATTTTGAAATTAGAATCTAGATATATATGTATGTTATTTGGTTGCAAAGAAAATAATAGAAAACCCTAGATCCAATTAAGGAAGAAATTAGATCTAAATCGAGTTTGGGTTCAAATTAGAAGTGAATTGAGAAATAGATTAAAAAGGGTTTCAAAATTTATAGTCAAACCTATTAGATGGAATTAATGAGTAAAGTTAGAGAACAATTATTTTATGGAGATTCTTAACTTATAGAATAAGATAGCCCATTTTATTTTAAAAAATTATGTTCTCTTTTAAAAATACATACATACATTTTCAAATCTGCATACATTTACATACATACATATATATATATATATATATATATATATATATAGACACACACACACACACACACACACACACACATATACGTACATATATATATAGATATATAAACATTTAGTAAATGTTACTTGTAAATCGCAATTAAAAATATAATAACACGATATGGAAAACGTTTTTGAAAAACATTAAATTTTTTTAAAAATTTAAAACTTTTTTGGAGAGGGGTCCCCACGTTACCCCCCCCCCCCCCCCCAATCTGCCGGTGGTGTACCTATGTAGGTCGTAGAGTATCCGTGAGTACGCAGGGTACTGCGACCCGTGGGCTGCATGGCTTGCATATTTTTGTTCAACGATTAAATCACTTAGACTCCAATGCACTTCCCCCCACCTTACTTTAATATGATATAAGGTGTAAAAAAAAATTCAATTATGTTTTGAATGATAGATTTGTTAAAAGATTTTATAATTATGGATTTATATATATTATTAAAAGGTTATGAACAACATTGTTTATTGTTCATTATTATTAGTTTTGTTAATAATATTGTTTGTGATAATTATATATTAATAGTTATAATTTAATAATTGACTTAATGAAATTTAGTTTAAATAAGGTTAATCAATTAGAAAATGGAGTCTAATGGTTGACTTTTAATATTAATTATTTAATGTATATTAAATATTATTTAATATATTATTAAATAATTAAGAGGTGTTAATTTTATATTACGTTAGTAATAGTTGTTTAATGAGGATGATCTTAAATTAAGAGACTTTAATGATATTGGATTAAGATTTAATTAAGTATTATTAAATTGACAAGGAGTCATTGTTACATTATAACATTGTTATAACATAGCTACGATTTAAATTATTATTATTTTATTGATTAATATGTTATGTATTATTAAATAGCTTTTTGATATACCTTAATGGTGTTAAGAGTTAGTACAATATTAACTATTGAAGTTTATGGGAGGTTTCTCTAGATCGATTAATAATAGTATAATGGTCTAAATGATTATCGATGATACGGATTTTGTAAGGAAATATTAGTATTCTTTGAAGAATGACGAATGTGATCATTATAGATTTATTAGTAAGATTCCCAATTATTAAATATTAACAAGTTATTATTATTGAACTATGAATATGAATATTTGTGTATTGGATTATGGTTGACTTTTAACGTACAAATTATAGTTAGTTATTAATCAACTGATATTTATTGGGATGTTGGTATGGTTATGTAATTATTAATTAAATTAATTAATTAGAGTTAATTAATTTTAATTAATAATTAAGTTATGTAATAAAGTTTTAATTGATATGCTAATATTGATTCTTTTAGTGCAGCTGTTAAGTATCTACATTGAAGTTGATAAGTCTTATTCTAATAACTTGAATAATAACTTTAGATATTTCAATGGCTATTAATGATTACACTCCCTAGTATGTAGCTAGAGTCTCCTCTATAGATTTTGTGTACCTCTGGTGGTGTACTTATTGTTGTGCCTCTGGGATTAGATGTCAATTTTGTGTTGGAACCTTTGAGTTAGTATACTTTTAGGATTCCTTGTCTTATAGAGATTTATGCTATGTGATTTTGATAGTTTGTTTGGGACTTGAGATAATCTCCTCAGCATGATGAGAGTGGACCACTTACGTTCCACGTGGTCGGGTGGTAGTGTTTTTCCACTCTTATCATTTGAGATCCGTTTGAGACATCGTGGCTGATGCATCCTTTATGATGGTGGATATGTATCCTTTTATTGATGATTAGCATATGTTAGATGATGTTATCTTATGCTTATATTTGCATGTTAGATTACTTTCTGTATATGATGTAGTATGATTAGGTGTGACTACTTTCTATATATGATGTAGTATGTTTAGGTGTGACATTCCTACTATGTCAATACCAATGATCTCTTCGATAATTTGAAATGTTATGCACGAAGGAATGGCTAGGATCCATGATGGTCTAATGATGCTATTTATGGTTGGGAGGAACCGTACACTTAGTTATTTATGTTTGTGATATATGGTTATCTTTTATGATGGATGTTTATATCTTTTGTGATGATGTATCAAGTATTGTTTATGGTTTCATTTATGTTATTGCATCATGGATTAGAGTTAGTATGATGATGTAGTTTATCTACACGGATGTTTATTCTTTCAAGCCTTTCATACCCTGTGACATGTACAAAGGATGATTGAGCAATCAGAATTATAATTTAAGTACGTTGAACTTTTTATTATTATTTTATGTGGATGTAGTACTAGATGGTATCGTTATTAATTATGTTAGATGTGATTCATCATTAGGGGATCCTTAAAGAATATAACTTGTTATGTATGTTATGTTTACTTAAATTGATGCTAATGCTTCCATTACTATGTATAAGTTGTGAATGGTTTATCTTTCATGTTTTTAAAAAAAAAATTGTTTGGCAACATAACCATGTTAGACAACATAGGAGTTTGCACTATAAGAATGCACAAGTTGTCTACAATTAAGAGTTAGCATATTATTTGAGAACATGGTGTCTACAACCTTATGACTCATCTAGAAGGTTGGAGAAGACTCATGCTTAGTTGTCATGCTTATCTTCTAGTTGTTTCTAGAGACATTCTAGATGCATCTTAAATGCCTTTAAATAGAGGCTCTCCTAGTGTGTTCGGACAAGCTTCAAAAGCTTACATGCATTTGAGAAGCTCATATGCTACTACATGCTCATATGTTTCTACATGATCCTATGCTTCTTCAAGCACTTCTAGTCATGTGAGAATTTCGGTTGGCTTGGATCTTGGAGGAATTGCAAATGTTGGAGAAGGAAGGAATTTTTCTATGGACTTCTGAGGCATGGAAAATTAGCATCAATGTCCAGGTGCACTCGTGATTTTCATGCTTTCTCTTCCTGTCTTCATTGTGTCTGTTATATGTGTCTGAATATACTCCATGAATGAATCTTCAATTTTGGAATTGGAATCTAGATATGTATGTTAATTTTTATTGGTTGAGAAGAAAACAATAGAAAACCCTAGCTTTCATTCATGAAAAAAAATTAGTTTTAAATCGGGTTTGGGTTCGAATTGTAATAGAATCAAGGGTTTTTTTTTAATGGAGAATTCTAAGTAAAAATTTATAGTCAAACCTATTAGAAGGATTACATAGGTGAATTCAAAAGGGGATACATTGTATGCATACCTCAGAAGTGGTCTTGAACTCGTTATACATATACATATGGTTGAAAGATAGTTGTTAATAAAGTAATTGTTGAATGAGTTTCATATATATATATATATATATATATATATATATATATATATATATATATATATATATATATATATATATATATATATATATATATATATATATATATATATATATATTAGCTCTGATACCAAATGTAATGCCCTGCCAAGGAATCCAAAGAATTAATCTAAAATTTCACTAAGTTTTCCCAACAATTTTTTTTTTTTTAAACATCATGAAAGTAAAACCATTTACAACTTACACATAGTAACGGAAGCAATAGCAACAATTCAAATGAAAGTAAACATAACATACATAATAGATTACATTCTTCATGAATCTTATAATGTTGTATCACATCTAAATTAACTATTCATCTAACATCACATCCTTAGCAATAATACATCCAATATTTTTAAATAATATACAAGTGTCTTTTTAGTAATTACATTTTAGTTTAGCTCAATCATCCTCTGCACATACTACAAGGTATGAAAACTTGAAAGAATAAACATCCATGTAAATAAAGTACATCATCATACTAACTCTAATCCATGATGCAATTAAAGTAAATGAAACCATAAAAAATACATGATACATCATCATCATAAAGATATAACATCCATCATAAAGGATAACCATATATCAAAAACATAACTAACTAAGTGCATGGTTCCTCCCAACCGTAAATAGAATCATTATAACATAGTGGGCCCTAGCCATCCCTCTGTGCGTACCATTCCAAATCACCAAAGAGATCATCGGTAACAACATAGTAGGAATGTCACACCTAAATCATACTACATCATATGCAGAAAGAAATCTAACATGCAAAGTAAAGCATAAGATAACATCATGCAAATCATCAATGTGAGGATACATGTCCACCATTATAATCCATGAAGATAGATGCCGACAAAGAATGCATCAGCCACGGTGTCTCAGATGGATCTCAAATGATAAGAGTGATAAAGCACTACCACCCGATCGCATGGTACCTAAGTGGTCCACTCCTACCGTGCTGAGGAGATAATCTCAAGTCTCAAATAGGCTATCAAAACCACAAAGAATAAATACTCTCTAAGTCCAGGAATCCTAAAAGTATACTAATTCAAAGGTTCCAATCACAAAATTGACATCTACTTCCCAGAGGCACACAATGACATGTAGAAAATCTACTATGCAAGCGGGAAAGTGTCATCGCATATATCATGTAGAAGTTACCCTGGTAGTTAGCTAAACTCCATGGGTCCTTACTGATCCTCATGAGGCCACTAGTATCCTCTCATACTAATGAGGCATATTATGGAATGCAAGGTCGCAACCAAGCATTCTCTCTACTCCCATCCTAGTCTATACAAGCACTCGAGGCATGGGCGAGAACCAAACAATTATCTTTTTAGGTTCATTTAATCCCCATTTAATATGTAAATGTTATCACTTATTAACAAAACTTACAATGAGTTACCTTGGTAGCCACTTAGGGCCCCGACCCCCATTGCAAGTCACTTCCTGACACTACAAGTAGATAACCTACCCTAAGCTCATCGAATCATAAATCACCCCAGTCCTATACAAGCGACTGGAAAGAAATACCAAAAGATAATCTACAGTAAGAGCCATAAAATATCCATAATAAATGCATCAAATCTCCATGAGCATCTGAAAAGCATCCATAGAAAATCATGACCACAAAAGTTCTCTATTGGCAACTGAAGGTATCACTGATAATCAAAAGCATCTATTGGTTCTCAATAACCAAAATATATCTCAAAATCATACTAATCGAAGAATCCAAAATGGTTGAGTCAAAACATGTCACAACATGACATCATCAAGAAATAAATCAACATTTCAGTCCCATCATGGCGACTAGAAAGTAATCCAAGGATAACTGATCGATGACTCAAAAATGGTTAAGTCAAGTGTCTCATACATAAGAATCTCAACTATAAGAATCAATAATTACAAACATTTCATAGAGCATTCCATCACATAACCATGGTTAGGTTTAGAAAGATCAAGACCAAATAAGATCAACATGCCATCACATCTCATAACCCCTGAGCCTCTAGTAACAACCTAAGACTGGTCAAAACTAGTCAACCCAAAAACCCAAGACAAGAAGCATAGAGAAAACATAGTACAGACACATGTTTTGGTTTACTAAAATTACGTAACTAAATTAAGTGTAGAGGTTTTAGTTTCTATTTACTAGTATACTTCAAGTGTATAGGATTTATCATTTGACCTACAAGTCAACCCATTTGTTTCCCTGATAGCATTATCCTTCCATTAACTAAAAATAATATTCTAAGAATATCTTAAGGGTAAATACTTTACTCATTAAATTGATCATTATTGACCCTTAATTAACTTGTTCTCTTTATTTAACTCTGACCCATATTCTAATCGATTAACGCTTCAAATTTCAACATAATCAAGGATCATTATTCATTATATTATAAGAGAGCCAATTTTTGATCTTCGAATAAGAAGATTATAAGTTTATTAAAATGATCAATTAACATAGGTACACAATCTATGACTTTTAAACATTCTAATAGTTCTTAATTAAATATTGCTAAGTCTCACCATTAAAATATCTAAGGTCATTATCCAAGTCATGAGAGTACGGCTTGTCAACTTCGATGTAAAAACTTCACAACTTCGCTAGAGGAATCAATATTAGCATATCAATTGAAACTCTATACATAACTTAATAATTAATTAAATTTAATTGCAAACTTAGTGATATTTTAGATTAATTCTTTGGATCCCTTGGCAGGGCATTACAAAGGCTTCCATGGTTGTTTTGCAATGGTGTTTTTGTTAAATAATACATGGTGATGGATGTTTTTGGAGGTTGGGTTTTTTTCCTCAATGAGAGTTTCTTAGAGTATATCTTGTGTCATATTTTTTTGTGGGTATGTTGTCTATTCTCTTGCATGTCAATTTCAATTGCTTCTTTATTTCAGATATATTATGGGTTATGTGGAAATGGTTATATTCTTTGTTGTAAGTTTCCTTATAAGTGGTATCAAAGCTATGGTTTTATTATTGTAACCCTAGATTGAATCCATGAGAATGCATGAGAGGATAAAAGAAAGGAAAAAATATATGAGTGTTTTTTGTAGATATGAGAGTTTTAGGTTTTCTTTTATGATGGGATATTGGTATATTTTGGGCATGTGAAATTGGTGGACAAATTTTTTTTTTTGGATGTTTCATTTAAATGAGGGTTTTAGGGGAAGCTTGCAGAAATGACCTTCTAGGCAAAAAAAAAAAACCTCACCATTGGATTCGGGTCGATGTTTCCATAAATTTTGATGTATAATATGCCCTAGTTTGGCCATGTTTAGAGGAAATGAAAGATTTTTTTAAGTTTTAGCCCATGATGGTCATCAAATTTAATTTCATCAGAACTTTTCATCACAAAAAAAAAAAAATTCGTAGAAAAAATGGTAAAAAGACTGTCTTAGTAAAATGACCATAACTTTCTCATAGGATATCAAATTTCAGACTTCTTATAGTTGTTGGGAAGCTAATCAGAGCACTACAACTTGGTGTCAGTTTGGTTCTGTGATTTTAAATTTTTGTCAGGTTTAAAGAGCCAAAAAATCAGACATTATTTATTTTGAGCATAAATTAGGGCACAACTTGGGCATACAGAGTCAAATTTAGGACTTCAAGTAGTCAATAGAAAGCAATTGAAGAGCTCTACAGATTGGTTCAGATTTGGTGTACGTTTGGTATAGTTTATTTGGTGATATATTAATCTGAATAGTTTGTAGTATATATTGACTATAATAGCATTGTGAGTTTATGACATTGTATGTTTGGAGATTTATGATTTGATGTCATTGTATAATCATTTTATATCTCAAATTGGTCTCATGATGATATGATTATTAGTGTTTGATTTGGATATATATGATGACCTATTGGGTCAACAAGTTGGGCAGTGTTGTAAGCGATCTATGCTTACAAGTTGTATTTATGACTTGATTATGGGTTGTCTTTGCCCATTGGTCTTTCATTATTGATGCATATTCAAATTGGTGGCTTGGATTTGGGTTGCCTATGCCCTAAGTCACATGATTTGCTGATTTTTTATTCATATAGAAGGGATGAGATATTGTTACTAGCTACAGTCATGGTGGAGAATTGTGGTTGACTATTTTATGCTAACAGGTTGGACATATTAAGACTTAGATGCTCGGTTCATGGATGTGATCATAGTGCCATGGATTTTGGCATGACATGATTGGATATACAGGTACATCCTTGATGTTCATTAGTTTAGATTCCTAATTTGATTATGGTGGTATATCTTCTTGGTTGAGGATCATGGTTTTTTGCTTTCTTTTGAGAAGCTCATGATGTGCACTTTGAGTTCTTTGATGGTTTGATTCCTTGGTTGATTCTCATGGTTAGAAGATAGTTTTTTCATTATGATGTTTTGGATAGCTTGGATGCATAATTTAGTGGGAGCTTGTGATAGTGATGGGGTGATAGTGCAAGATTGGTTCCTAGTTTGGTTTGTATCTTCTTGGTTCAGAGATCTTGGTTTCACTTGGTAATAACACTTTGGTTGTGTGAGTGTAAACCTAGAGGATCTTCATATAGGAGATGGATTTTATGATGTCATAGGTGACTTAGTACCACAGTTGAGTGGGATCTCTTGGCATTGATATATTTATTAAGTGTTTGCAAATGTTGGAGGTTTATCTTAGATCCTATTGTTGTAGAAGCATCTTTGATATTGGCATAGTGCACTTTTTATCTTCATGGTGTGTGAAGATGGTTAGATCTTGAGGAGTCATGGAGTTCTTGGTTTCTTCATGGTGTGTGGAGATGGTTGCATCTTGAGGACTCATACAGTTCTTGGTTAAGGTGTGGTTTATGCTTTCATTTGGCATGTTATCCTTGGTGTGAGGATGGTTTCATTTCTTTTATGTCATGTTATACTCTTGATATGCATTTAGAGTTTTTTGACATGTTATAGTATATTCATATGGAGCATGTTATCTCTTTGGTTGAGATGGTTAGATCATGTTGTCATGTTATTGTTCCTCAGACCATGGTTCAAACTTTGACAATGATCTTGGTTTAGTTTCTTGGTATTGAGTACATTGATCATAAGCTGGATACTTCATGATATTGCTATGTTGAATTTGAAGTTGGCATTGATTGATTGGTTACAAGTTCTCATGAATTCTTAGAGACGGTGGTGATGTTGATTTTTCTTGGATAAGAGAAGTATTTGTTGGGATGGTTGATGGTTTCAATAGGAGTTTGAGGGGCATTCACCTGATATGGACTTGAGAGGAGATTGTTCTTAGATGAGTCTTGGTTGAAGACTTGGATATCTTGATGAGCATTCTCATTCCTCACTCTTGGTCTACTTAGTAGTTTTCTACTTGAGAGGTATAGCCCATTGTTTCTCTCAGGTGGATTATATTTATGCTTATCTTTCATGGATATGGATCTTGAGCTATGGTACATGAGTAAGTTTTGGAGGGTTCATTTGAGAGATGGTTTAGTATTGGTTATCTTCATTTGCATATGTTGTTATATTGGTTGAGTTTGGGAGATAATTTTATATTGGGAATATTCCTTGGTTTAGGAATGGTTTATGAGTTTGATCTTCTTGTGAGAGGCTTACATCCACGATTAGTTATATAGTATGGTTTGAGTGTTGTTGAGGCTTCCTGGTTTGGGGTTTTATGGAAGAGATCTTACTTGCACAATTTACATCTAGAGGTGTGTGTAGAAGGATATGATAAATGTTATGATTTGCATGGTTTCTTTCCAGTCTTGGATATCTTCTTAGGTGTTCAGTTTCACTTACATTGGATTTGATATTGGTTGGAGATTGTGATCACTATTTTGTGTTCATGGATGTCATGTGAGATATGACATGGTTATTTCTTTATCTCCTTTCCTTTGTTGGTTATGGAGAACTTGGGAAACTGTTGGAGATTTTTTATGAGAGTTATTCTTATAGGTTATTGGTTTATGTGTTGTGGATTTCCTTGAGACTACATGGATTCACTTCTTTGAGATGTTGTGAGTGGATTAGTTATAGATTTGACATTATCTTTTGTAGTGGGAGCTTCTTGGTATATATGTGACAGATATTTCTCTTGAGGCTTGTGATTGTAGGTTACAAATTGGATATGTTGATGATGTGAGATTCACTTGGTGTATCTTTGGAGGTATGGGTAGTTGGATGGGTATTGCACTTTCTATGGGTGTTATTTCAGCTATGTATATTAATTTGACAACTACAGATACATGTGATTACCTTTGGATCAATTTTTTGTGCTTGGCATTTCAATTGGTATAGGATTTTATGATCTTTTAATATGACAAGTTGGGTGGCTTTCTCTTTGGATGACTTTTATGTATGTCCAGTAGCAGTGGCATAATAGGAGGTGAGATTATTCATGTTTGAGATGTTGGATACTTTGATTTTGTTATGGGTACTAGGATGGAGCACTTTGTGTACTTTGATCTATGATGGTGGATGTGTTGAGAGGGATTGTTCCCTTGTTCATTTATGTGGCTATGGATTGACCCTATGCAATGTATTCAACAAGTGGGAGATTGTCGAGATAATGGGTGTTGCACACATTGCATAATATTGTTATATTGTATTATTTTATTTTATTATTTAATGTTGTATCTAGAAGCACCTAGATGGACGTACAACATGTAAAGATTTCGATAGGATATACTTGATGAGTTGTATTGTAACATTGTGATAACATTTTATGTAATTTTTTAATATTGGGAAAAAGAATTAAATTTTCAATATTAAATGTGGGGTCAATGGGTTAGGTAGCACATGGTTTATGTAATACCACTTGGAAGTTTTGTGGGACTTGCTACTATATAAGAAACCGAAAGGGTAGTTGTTGGTGTGTCAGGAAAAAAGAAGAATGCAAAAAGGGAAAGAGTCAAGTAGGACAAGGCTTGACGGGTTAGCCAAGGGAGCATTTGTGAAGGTTGGAAGTATGGCATGGGATGTGTGGATTCATGCTTGTTCACATAGTTTGCTTGGTTGTGGCTATGGCTTTGAGGCTTCCATGGTTGTATTGAAATGGTGTTTTTGTTAAATAATACATGGTGATGGATGCTTTTGGAGGCTAGATTTTTTCCCTCAATGAGCGTTTCCTAGTTTATATCTTGTGTCACATTTTTTTGTGGTTATGTTGTCTATTCTCTTGCATGTTGATTTTAATTGCTTCTTTATTTCAAATATATTATGGGTTATGTGGAAATAGTTATATTCTTTGTTGCAAGTTTCCTTAGACCTTGTAGTTTCCTTCATTCTCCTCATTAGGCCTTAATATTCTATTTTGCACCAGACCCATGGAGGTGGCTAAAATGCTAATAACCTTCATTTCTAGGTTGACAACTTTGGCCTTTTGCTTGCCTAATTCTCCATTCAACAACTTGCAATTGTTATAGGTCTTAATAATAGTTTCTTTAGAGGTCCCTAAGACCCCATCCTCTTCCTTGAGCATCATATCATTGGTAATTTCAATAGGCCCCAATTTAACTTTTTTAGAGTTATCATCTGAACCCTCCACCTCCATAAATCTCTCCTTATAAGCTTCCTCCTTTTGATCTTTATCACCATTTTTGTTAGTCTTGTTTTTTCTCCATTATCCTCTCTCTTGAGGCCTTTATTATCTTTGGCATCAAAACCCTCACTCTTTTGCATCAAAATCCTTGACTTCCTTGTATTTACATTTGCTGGCAGAATGTGAATGTGTATCAATCCAATGTGAACATCTATTGGTGCTTATTTCTTTCAACACTTTATCATCAAAGCCTACTTCTTGGATGATATAATTGTTTTTTTCATTCCCATGTTTACCTTTCAACTTGAAAAGACTTAATGACAGTCATGTTGTCCTTAATCTTAGCAACAAAAGATAACATTGACAACATTTAAATCCCCTCTTTAATTAATAAAGAAGGAATTATGAATACTAGAAATAAAAATATAGTTGGTAATGTTCACTAAATGAAAAGTGTTTTAAAGTAAGAAAGGTAAGAGAGGGTTTATTAAAATAGATTTTTTGTAAAAGCTAGTGTAATTAGAGTAAAAATAAAGTTCATACCTTTTTGTTTTTACATATATAACAACTATAAATAGAAATGTAGATAGAAAGTCAATATCAATTCGATACAAAAAATTCATATTCTCCTTTATCTTTAAAACAAAAAATAATATCGTTGGAATTTATATTGCCTCTTTATTTAATAAAGAGGGAATCAAGCATATTAGAGAGAAAAATATAGTTCTATGATAGAAAACCTAGTTTGCAAGATGTAAAAAATGTATGAAAAGGAAAACGAACAAGAACTAGAGAGCAACATAGTTCCTATCATTCCTAGCAAGGTAATTTGTGGGAATAGGAATAGATGGAGAAGCCAAAAAAAAGATTTTGTGGAGAAGTGCCTACATTGACAAAGATCCTTTAGAAATGTAATGGAGTTTGAGAAGAAGTATGGTATGTGTAAAATCAAAATCACTAAGAGGAGTATTTTTAATTCTACAAGAATTCTTGTCCTGGACCCAACACTTGAATGCCTAGTATATGGTATCATTGGAAACAACATTAACAACTTTCCTCAATCAAATTTTCTCTACACTAAGCCACTCTTTATTGTTAAGAGGATACATGGCCTCAAGAGACTTCTATCTCAATCAAATAAAAAAGAGGTTTTTTTAATATATGTTACATTTTAAAAACTTGTTTTGAAGGTTAAAAGGAACAATAAAATAATGTAATCATCATTGAAAAGCAACAATAATGGCATTACTACACACAATTTCAATAAGCTTTGATTTCAATCATAGAATAATCCCATGAATTTTCAATGGCTCAATGAGGAAGCTATAGCTTGCAAATCATATTTACAAAATCTACTTACTTTTAGTATTAAAAACTATATAGAAAAAAGAACATACCACTGAAAAAGAAACACATTAATATACATAAAATTTTAAGGCAGGAGTATGATGTGGACAACATGGGACATGTATAGATCATTAAAATAGGACTAATCAATCTTAAGAAGAATATAGAGGCATCAAAGCTTAATAGAAACTAAGAGAAGATTCACAATAGAATGAAAGGACAACATCACATTGCATTTTTCTTAATAGAAGGGTCAACATCCAATCACAACATTGATATTTATAGCATGCAAGGTTTCATATAAGCCAAAAAAATGTTGCTAAATGGGTGAACCCACACTAATAGGTTCCACTTTAGTGGAACGAAGAAACTTCAAAAAGTTTGCCAAATCGCGATTTTGGCATGTTGCATTTGGTATGACATGTTCGCGCATATAATATATTCATGCGAACATATTATCTACATATGTTCGCGCAAACATATTGATGCCCAAATTGCTATGTTCGCGCAAACATATGAAAGGAACATTTTCGACACTTAAAACTGTGTTTTTAAATTTTTCCATTTCATTTTCACGGTGACTACTGTTGACTCACGGGTTCGAGCGAAATTATGATTTTTACTACCCCCACCAGCATCGCCTGTCACTTTCATTCTGATTCTTCATCTTCGGGTATGTCAAAATATTATTAATTCAATGTTTTGAACATTTTTAAAGCATTTTTTAATGTTTTCAATGCATTTTTAAAATGTTTTTAAAGCATATTTGAATGTTATTTACGTTTTCAATGATTTTGAAAGCATATCTAAATGTTAATTTAAATTTTTTATTGTTTATTTATATTAATTTAGAAAACAAAAAAATATTATACAGAAAATATTAGAAAACATTAGGGAAAATAGTAGAAAATTTATAATATAAAATTTAGGAAAAACATTAGAAACATTAGAAAACAAACTTTGAAAAAATATTACAAAAACATTAGAGTTTTTTTTTTTGAAAAAACATTACAAAAAAATAGAAAATTTAGAAAACAAATTTACAAAAAATATTACAAAAGCATTAGAGAATTTATAATTGAATATAAAACTTAGAAAAAATAATAATAAACACAAATTAGAAAATTTATAAAATACATTAGAAAATTTATAAAAAAAAATTAGCAAACTTAGAAAAAAAAAATACAAAAATATTTAAATTTGTTTTTTTAGAAATTACAAAAACATTAGAAAATTTATAATTTAATAAATAAATTAGAAAACAAATTTAGAAAAAACATTTAAAAAAAAAAGAAAATTTACAAAAAATATTTTAAAAAATTAGAAAATTTAGGAAAAAATATTTTAAAAAGTTAGAAAATAAATTTAGGAAAAGATTAGAAAAAATATTAGACAAATATTAAAAAAATTATAATTTAATATATAATTTAGAAAACAATTTTTTTTTAAAAATTACAAAAACATTAGAAAATTTATAATTTAATATAAATTTTAGAAAATAAATTTAGAAAAAACATTACAAAAATGTTTAAACATTTATAATAATATAAATTTTAGAAAACAAATTTAAAATATTTAGAAAAACATTATAAAATTTATAATAATATAAAATTTAGAAAAATATTAGAAAAAATAATTTAAAAAATATTAGAAAAACATTAGAAATATATATGTTAATGTTTAATATAGACATGTATGTTTTCGACACACACACACACACACACACACACACACACACACACACACACACACACACACACACACACACACACACACACGCGTCAATTTCACCTTAATATCTTAATCTTAGAAGTTTAATTAAATGACATATCTTAAGGCTCTATATCCTAAATTGTACATGTAACAATATAGATTAGAATGTATAATTTTTTATTTTGAACATAGATGTACATGTATATTTTTTGATGGTTAAAAGTAGATGTATGTACATGTTTTTAATAAATTCATATTTTTATATGTTAACTATTGATCTTAATTTATCTTATAACTAAGTATACAATTAACTATATTTAATGACACATGTCTTAACCTGGGAGACCCTAAATTATATATGTATAAGAATGTAGATTAAAATGTATATTTTATTTCATAAATGTACATGTAAATATGTTCATGTTAACATAGACGTGCATACATGTATGTGTTCAATATTCATGTTTAATTGTGTAATTATTTTTAATGTCTTAATAATCAAAGTATATAATTAGTTATATAATTTTCAATGTCCATGTCTTAAGGGGAGATCATAAATTATACATATATAAGAATGCCAATTGATTTGCATATAGGTATGAATATAACATAGATGTGTACATACATAAGAACATATAATTTAGAACATGTATGACGTAAAGAATACATGTTAGAATATTTGATTAATAAAAGTTTTAATTATAATCTAACATAACCTGATTAGAATATATACAAACATAAAGAATGTTCATCATGTATATTTGAACATGTAAAGATCTTATATATTACTTCAATTTTAACTCTTAAACCTTAATGTTAAATAATAGGACCCTAAATACTAAACATGGTCATAATCCCAACTGCAAAACCATAAATTTCATAAATTATAACCCCTAATCTTAGATGATTAAACATAACTCCTAAATTTCAAATCTGAGATGATCTCTAATACAAATCCTAACCCTAAAACCATAAATTTCATAAATTAGAACCTTAATCTTAGATGATCCCTAATACAAATCCTAACCCTCTAGCTAGGTTGAACTAACAATGACCTAAACTCATACCCTAACCCTCTTTAAACCATACTTCTAACAATGATACAAACCCATGTTTAACCTCTACATCTAACCTTTTAATAATAATCATTTAAACCATAAATGTTAAACCATGACCCTAAATAGTAAACCCTAATCTTTGTACACTAATCTATCTTAAAATGTTAGATTTAAATGCTAAATTGTAATTCTAAAAGAATACTTAGACTTTAATGTCTTAATCTAAGTATATAATTAACTATATAATATAATTCAATAATAAATATACAACATACATGTACATCCAAACCGTAACCCTAACCATTATAAAAACCTTAGTGTGCAATAGGTACGTCGAATAAATTTTGAAGGTCAATTATGGAAAAGATCATAACCTAGATTATAAACACAACCCTAACCTTGATTATTACATAAACCTAAACCATTATCCTAACCATAACCCTATGCTTAACCATACAATTAAATGTGTTCCAAAGTCTAGCTCTAATTCTAGCCTTACCCCTAATCCCAATCCATGATAATATGTATGTTGTAATCCCTTATACTAACTATAATTGTAACATTTTCCTAATATTAACTCTAATCCTAACCCAAACATTAAAACCTAACACAAAACAAGATTATAGCCCAAACTCTAAACCTAATCTTAACCATAATTGTGACATAAAACTAAATCATTATCCTACCAATAACCCTAATTATGAATCTAGGTGAAATCCCTAACCTTCATCATAATTACAACCACAATATAAACTTTCAAGAGAACCATAATCATAATTTTAAACCCAAATCCAAATCCCACTAAGAATATGAACTATGATATAAATCTTAGCCCTAACCATAATAGTAACTATACTTCTAATCGTGGAGTCTAAAAAATAATTGTAATCTTAACTTGACAATAATCTTGATAAAAACTTTTGTTCTAACTATAATACCTAGGATCACATAATATTAATAAATAAACAAAATATTACATTATTTAAGTTAAATATAATAATAGAAATTTTGAATGAACTAAATTTAGAATTAAACAATATAACTAAATAGTCTATGTGCTATCTTATTAGTTTCACAATTTCATTAAAAACTAGACCATATATCTTTTAGACATATCTATAATACAAAATAAATAATGCTAACAAAATTAATTTCATTATTCTTGTTTTATATCAAATTAATTTTTTTAATTTAATATTTAAATTTTCATATATATTATATTATCTTCTGCTATATTAAATTTAATAATTAATAATATATAATTTGCACAAATAATAAATATATAATATTACCTTCAAAATATTTAAATCTAACTAGGGATTTTTTTAGTGGCTATTATTCGCCAATTGGCTAATATGTCCTAATTGGGCTATAGAAATTGGCTAAAAAAAATACCGTATACTAGTTGACCGATTCGCCCATATTTTATAAAATACTCATATAGTGGTTGGAACGTTTGCCACTATTATTACGCAATTTCAGTTTGGTAGTCTGGCTCTTCGCCCATTTTTCTCTTTATTGTTTACTCTTATTTGCCATGGAATTAATTGAGTGTCTCTTTCGACGAACATCATTCACCAAATTCCCATTTTCCTATGTGAATTTATTTTTTAATAAGTGACACTGTACTCCACAGACAACTTACCTTGATACATGTCAACATTTCGATGACTACCTCGATAATTCTTCTTCCTTCAAGAAATGTTCCCCAAAATTAAACCTCAGCCATTGATCTTGGATCATCAGACAGTCCGAGTTCTCAAATAATACATTTAACATAATTACATTTCAAAACATAATGCACCATCAATATTAATAATTTTATTAAAAACAAAAATTATAATCGCCATTATTTTATAAAAATTGTCTAAACTATTAAAAAATTCGCCAGCAAATATCCATTGATTGACACATAATTCGCCAACACTATTAATTTTTTTTCACCCAAATGACATGTGATTCGCCACAATTTTATAAATTTTGGGAGGGGGGGGGTTCCTTAAAGTTATCCCTGAATCTAACATTTTATATAAATTTTCTTTAAAAAAAAAAAATTACATGACACATTATAATTTATAAATTGTTTAGTTTTTCATAAAATAAAAATTAGTTTAGATCTAAAATATTAAGAAACCATTAAGTTCATTTTATAAGGTTATACTCTTAAAATATAATTTAATCAAATTTTCCAAAATAAAATCAAATAAAAATGTTAAGGAATAGAGGAGGTTAATTTAATTTGGCCGACATTTCAATTAATTTATTTGAACCGATCAATACAATCATAACCATATTATTATTATTACAACATCGCTACCTTAAAAATATTTATGATTCTGAGTAACCTTTTCCCAAGCAGGATACATCTTTAAATCAAGGGAATGGTACGATTTCAAATGCACACTTGACTCAATAACCCCAATCAAAATCATTTCTACCCAACTCATATCTTGACTCAATAACCCCAATAAAAATCATTCAAATTCCATTTGAAAAATTTAACAAATATCTTCCAAAATGTAAAACTTCAAAAAGGCTAATGTGATCAAACTCCTATTATTGGAATGAAGTCCTAGATATCAACTGACCTCCCCAAATCATAACTTGAATCGATGACTTCAATAAAAAATCATTTACACCCAATTTAAAAAATACAAAAGAAACTTCAAAACCCTAAATCCTCCTAAAGGCTAATGCGATCAAACTTAAATAACAATGCAATGGACAATAGCTCTTACCTTGTTCATGACTCCTCATTCTCTGAAGCCATGATCATCACAGGAATATCCTTGAGCGTTGATAACTCCTGTTACATGAAATTTTTTCTAGGGAGTGAAAAAGGAGAACCCATTTCATTTTGCATATTCCCAAATGAACTTGAAATTTCTCAAGTAGGCCAGATTGATCATGAACAAAAAGAGATATTAAATACCTTGACTCTCCTAAGATATATAAGATCTTTACATGTTCAAATATACATGATGTACATTATTTATGTTTATATATATTATAATAAGTTATGTTAAAGATTATAATTAACTTTTATTAATTAAACGTTGTAACATGTATTCTAAGTTAGGTCATACATGTGTTCTAAGTTATATGTTCTTATATATGTACATGTCTATGTTATATTCTTACCTATATGCAAATTAATCTAAGTCCATGTGTTACAGATTATCTAGGTCCATGATGTGGGATGTATGTTCAATTACATACATGTGTATAATTCTTAATTTTAAAAATAAAAAATTGTGTGTACAGTAGGCAGTTCAGTGAGCTTCATACATTTTTACAGATCTATGGCTTCACACAATTAGTTTGATGTGGCTCCTAGTGTGGCACCTGATGTAGTTCTTGTTGCGGCTCTTGTTGTAGCATAGGTTGGTGCGGTACCTGATGTAGTTCTTGCTGCGGCACCTGTTGTAGCTCCTCATGAAGCTCGTCATGTTGCTCATGGTGGGGCTCATGCTGCAGCTTGTGGTGTACCTCAACATAGGGCTCATCATGCAGATCATGTTTTGGCTCTTGGTGCGGCTCCAGGTGGGGGAGGTCCTGCCATAGCTCCTAGTGCGACTCCTATTCCAGGTTAGGCTGCACCTGTAGCTCCTACTGCACCACCTCCATGCATCAATATTGATGCTCTATTTTCATTTTCAGAGTAGGAGATTGCTAGATTACATCACTCTATATTGACCTCTAATGATGGTCTTTATAGAGACATATGTACTATGATATGTAGGAGCTTATAGGATTTGACAGCTAGGTTTCGAGCTCACCATTCATTTACTCCTACCATATTAGCTTCCATATCTAGCGAGCTTAGGGCTAAGGTTTCAGGAGATGCATCTTTCAATGATGTCAAGATGGTAGCCCCCAAAGATGTCATCAAGAGAGAGCTCTTTCTAGAGTATGAGGTTACATGGGGTAGGGTGAGAGGTTACAGAGTCACACGATGCAGAGACCCTATTATTGCTAGCATGATCTATCCACAATTTTTAGCAGCACATGGTTGTTATCCTAATAACAACCAGATACCCCTTTATTTTGCACAATAGTTGTACACTGAGCTCCATATAGGGCTCAACGTCAACTTCTTGGATATTCCTGATTATTGCGGACAGGGGCGTGGTCAGATCGCAGATTGTGACCAGTACCATAGTGCACATCGTCTACCACCTATAGATATTAGATAGTTTTTTGGACAGAGGATGCCTCATGTGACTCTTGTGCATGCTCCTATTGCAGATAGAGTCATCATTGCTTCCCAAAGGGGAGCAATTGACACTGTTGCGCACATTGCATATGCAGTAGCTAGTATCACATCAGATTCTATTGATTGTTATCTTCATAGTTGACGTTCTCATCCAATTGGTTGACCATCTTCACAGGCATCTAGTAGCACTTCAGGCGCCTCCTTTGATGATGCATATAGAGCTATTGGGCTACCATTGCCACGCGATATTCATGGTATTTCAAGATAGCAAAGACATATGGATGTGGCACTGCATTTTTTGGAGGATATGTTGCATATTGTCAGATATATTTTTGATACACAGGAAATTCTACTACATGCAGTGACGGATGTTGTTAGACAACATTAGAGCCCTAACATGGTTCCACAGACATAGGATGCCACACTAGTGCTAGATGATACACCTATGTGTAGCTCACAGCATTTAGCACCAGGCTCATGACACTCTACAGAGGACTTGGGCATATGAGTTGGAGATGTCCAAATCACAGCTGAGGGTCTTGATGAGTTTGGTGAGAAATTGCAATGCCTATCTGTAATTGATGCTAGTTTGAGCCTGGGTGTTTCATCATACATGGACCTATTGTTCGGACATGGCAGAACTGACTCTACACCATTACCCACCTAGTTACATAGTCCACTTCACTCAGATTTACCGGCATTTGGACATGGTGTTGAGGGAGGTTTAGTAGGTGTCAAAGTTTCAGGCTCAGGTGCATTGATAGATGATACGATGGAGTCTGCTGATCATCCTCCACCTCCGGAGACCCAGGTACATATATAATTTATTTTTAATTTTAAATATATATGAAATTAAAAAATATGTTCATTTATTAAAAAATTCAGTTAAGATAGATATCTAGAATATTTGATTTGACCTTTAACTTATAATAAATCATGCAGGCACAGGTCGCTGAGCACATGGTTACACATACTATTGGTTTAGGGCATCATGTACATGAGATATATGATTCTATTGAGGCACCCGGTAGTGCTCAGGTACTTAAATTTGAAATAGTTTGTTTAAAATTATTTAAATGTTTTGAAAACTAGATATATATATCTATATATATATATATATATATATATATATATATATATATATATATATATATATATATATATGCAAGTTCGTATTTAATTTGAATGTACATGTAAATGTGTGTATATATATATGCTTTAAAGATATAACTCTAACATGTACATGTATATATATTTGCAGGGCTTGGTTGATGTGCCTCGGCGAGAAGATGTATAGGAGACTCGATCAGAGGGTCATTCTATTCGTATGCATCTTGAGGGGTCCCTCCAGTAGTAGATGATATATATATATATATATATATATATATATATATATATATATATATATATATATATATATATATATATTTGATGCATTTATATATTGGAGACAGTTTACATGTACACATATGTGTATTTCAGTACCTTGATGGTCCATACATGTACTTTCACTATTTATTTGATTATTCAGTACTTCAATAGTTAGATACCATCACATGTCCATATATATGACTTTTTATATTTTTCCACGTACATGTATTTATTCAAGATTTATAGTTTGTATTTCAGTTACATAGAGATATATTAGATCTGTAGATGTTTATTCTATAATATTTATCATGTAACTCTAATTGATGTATAAAATTGTAATCATAATTTAATAATAACTTGTAAACTTGTACTATATAATTTTAATAAAAAATCACTTTCTTTAATCAATTTTTAATTCTTTTTAAAATTGTGTTCTTACTTTTTATATGCTAATCTTGTTAAACCATAACTATAAAACTAATTGAATTTCATTTTTAACAATGAGTAGAATTGAACCTAACCCTAAATCTAATTAAGTAAAAAAATAAATATAATTTATCACTTATGAAATTCAATCTACTTTGAAAAAAATTGATAAAAAAATTTAAATTATTAAATTCATCCATGGTACAATTAATTTAAATTATTAAATTATATAATTTTTTAATAAATTAATGAAAATCAAGAACTTATAATCATACAATTAATTTTAACACATTTAATTCAAGATGAAATTCAATAGTTTGAAAAGAAGTTGATATTTAAGAATTGTAACATAGATAATGAAATTGTGTATGTTCAAAATTGTAACATAGATAATGAAAGTGTTGAAGTATGAAAAATACATAGAGGGTATGCAAGACAAGCAAGCAATGTTTGAAGTATGTGATGCAGTCCCTAATTTGTGTCCCAAGGAACTAATTGGTTTTGGAGTTCTTGGGAAACCTATCGGCCAACGTTCAAAGGAAATCAATGCGTTCATGCAAGGGCCACCTTTTTTCTACTATGAGAATGATGCTTATGCATTGAAGGATATTTGGAAGACAATATCTGAACAATTTAATAGTGTTGAACCAGAGTTGGTGGATTCAATGTTCTTTTCATCTTCTAGAAGAGCAAGAGGGTATGTCCATAACCTTCCAATAGAAGAGCGATTTCAAGCAAAACCTCTCCCCCCCATGACTATTCAGGAAGCACTTCTGCAAATAAAAAAGTATTGGCCTTCATGGGATTAGAGGAAAAAATTGAATTCCATAGACTCAAGATGATGTGGCACTATCCTTATTGATCAACTGAGAGTTATGATTCAGAATTCATGAGGGCAACTGTAAGATAGTGCGCAGAAATATATACTTCAAAAGTGTGAAGAGTGGAATTTGGTATGGGTGGGACCAGGTGACCTCATCCCTCTAGAGCTTCATGAGATAGAGCTTATATTAGGATTTGATAGAGATCACACTCGTGGAACTTCTTGTCCGATTGATCGCTTGCATTGTTTGGGTAATTCATTCCAAATAGATACAATTGCATATCATTTATCAGTCTTGAAAGCATTATATCCTGATGGCGTTAGAGTACTTTCTCTATTTTTTGGTATTGGTGGAGCAGAAGTTGCTCTTCATCAACTTGGTATACGTTTAAATTGTGTTGTATCTGATTTTTATGAGTTTCCTCGCATTATGATGGAAGTGAGGGAAATAATGCACTCAAAAGCCTCAGCTAATAATTTTTCTTGATCAATGTGTAGGCTCATTTTTTTTGTAAATAGCTCAATGTTAATAGACTACTTGAAAAATGGAAAAGGATTTTAACTAGAATAGAATGTTCTCTACTAATTTTAAATTGTCAAATCAAAGGATTACATACCCTAACTAAGAATAGTAATTTTTTTCATTTTCAAACTAGTTTTATAAAGGTCTACAATCAGAAAATACTTTTTTCTTTTAATGAGAGTTCAATTTTCAGTCGTCCAACGAATTTCTTTGAATTGACTCTACAGTGGTTTGTCGTGGAAGCTTATCGTAATAATAATGTTTCTGATCTTCTTTAATGGATGGTTTTTAATTATAACTTATGGAGGACCTCCATGGGATTAGAAAGTATGCATTCTATTTTACAATGATACAAAATCACCATATTTATTGTTTGCAACTACTTGAATTTCCTTGGAACTTTTTAAGGTGGAGTATGGAGAATCATAGATGATTAAGGGAAACGCTTTTCTTAGCTCAAAATTTTTGTAGTGATGCTATTTTGGGTATCGGATTCCAAGCAATCTCACACAATTCTTTTTAAAAACAAGTTCTTACTTTTTATATGTTAATTTTGTTAAACCATAACTATAAAATTAATTGAATTTCATTCTTAACAATGAGTACAATGAACCTAACCCTAAATCTAATTAAGTAGAAAAATAAATTTAATTTATCACTTATGAAATTCAATCTATTTTGAAAAAAAGTTGATAAATAAATTTAAATTATTGAATTCATCCATGGTACAATTAATTTAAATTATTAAATCATCTATTTTTTTAATAAATTAATGAAAATTAAGAACTTATGATCATACAATTAATCTAAACACATTTAATTCAAGATGAAATTCAATTGTTTGAAAACAAGTTGATATTTAAGAATTGTAACATAGATAATGAAATTGTGTAAGTTCGAATTAACTTCTAGCCTATTTATATCAAGTTAAATTATTAAATTCATCCATAGTACAATTAATATTATAGTTTTTAAATAAACTAATGATAACTGAGACTCAGATATTTAGATTAAAAACATAATTTCACCAAAATTGATATTCACAATTTCACCATAGTACAATTGAAAACACATTTCACCAAAGTTGATAATATTTAGATTATTATAAAATAAATCTCAAAGGTCTAATCAACCATGATTTACACTTATAACATGCAATATTTTTTCGTGATCTTCACTTTCTAGTCTCCACTTGCGATGTACACGCTTAAGTTTGATTGGATGCAGACAAAGCCCTGTAGCAACGACCAAGTGGTTGTATTGTAAAACGTTGTTGTCAGGTTGATAATCAACAAAGTGTATTCCATGTTGGACTATTTTGTCTTGCTTCAAATATGTTTCCTCTATCACAATAGAACCTGTACCACAAATTTAAGTGTTTTAAAATTTGACAGCTATGAAGGTACCTAGATATATGTGTGTGTGTGTGTGTGTGTGTGTGTGTGTGTGTGCATGTACATGTATATGTATAATTTTCCTATGGGGAACAAAATTCCATCTCTTTCTTTAGGGTCATATAACTTTGTCCTCTCTATAGTACATCGCAATAAATAATAACTAACACCTTCATGATTTGTAGGCTCAATAATCACTGCAAAGACATTTCCTGCATAACAAGTATACACGAATGCATGTATACAATATATATATATATATATATATATATATATATATATATATAAGACAGTTGAAATTGATAATTAAATAAAAAGTTGAGATTAATTTTTATGATACTCACCCACTTTTACCAATCCAGAGATATGATTATAATGATTAGAAATCAATGGAATATCATCAAAATTTTCATCTTCTTTATCAAATGTATCGGTAACATCAAGTGGTACCAAAATCCATGCACCTATATATCCATGTATCTGATTAATGCATTCTTCATAGTTTTCATCAATGCAACTGTCACAAAAACATGAGTATTCTCTTGTCTTCAATGTCCAATTGCAATTATCTGTACTCATGACTGAATGTAAGGAACATGTCTTTTCTATCCTCTTGCAACCATGCATGTTTTTTCTATTAACACCTAAAAGTTCGTTAAATTGAAAATATAGAAAAATTAAATTTAAACTTCAATGAATTCAAAAATAAAACTTAACAATAAAATTTTATAATTTAATTGCATAAAACTTAAACAAACGTACACATCCACACTTGTTATCTCCCAGAAGACTCTATTTGGTGCTTGCTGACTCATCGTTGATGATGTCCTGACCTCATCTAATGCAAAATGAGTCTTACAACATTCGACAACATCATGTGCATCATTTACACAAACTCCCTAATAATTCATTTGATACTTTCACAAAGCACGTTTGATGCAAGCTCCAGCACCATCATGTTCACCTTTTCCATGGCCACTCTCAAAGAAATTCCATATGTGTTTTATATTCTCATTGCGATGATATCTACACAATGCATAAAATGGTCTAGATGATTTAAACTATGTGGCACATCCGTCAGACCAAACATAATGTTTATCAACATTTATGTTTCTTTCTTTCAAATAAAAAAAGAACGTATTGAAGCAATGTTCTACATAGTGAATGTCATGTTCTTTATCATCACTTATATAAAAATGATATTCCTTTATAATTAATCATGCTTGAACTGTACTCTGAACACCATCCAAATCTAACTGTGTATGTCTATAAAAAACATGTACCATAATAGTGACTTGCTTATTAAAGTAATAATTTGATTGAATTGCTTTCTGATGAACAAATGAATAGTTCTCTGCAAAATCAACAATTGATACAATTGTTCCAACTGGAAAATTATCTCGTAGAGTTTGAAACTGTTGTGCTTGCCACTTTGCAAAAAAATGCATGAAAAATATAAGGTTGAATTAATTTCTTAAATCTATCCATAAATGTTAGAATAGGCAACTCCTCTTCATCATATTCCAACCTTTTTGTTTCTTTCCCCAACTTTGTTTCATTCTTGACATACTTGTAACTTTTGCAATTCAATATTTTTGTTACATCAATATTTTCAGTTTTCAAAGGAAATAGAGCCAATTCACCACATGTTTCACATAATCCTTTGATGCAATTTATTTTACTAGTTGGATCATCTATGTTGTCACACAAAATGGATGATATAAACCCACTTCTCCTACTAGGAGGAGCAACACGAAAACCATATGTGTCTCCTATAAACTTTCGAAATACTTGATAGTGTAGATCAAACTCAATATGATGATGACAACAAAAAATTTCAAACACTTTGTTTGACCTCACAAAGTATGGCTTCAATTTTTCAAACAATGTTTGCCCAACTTTTACATTAGGATGTTCATTACAAAATGACACATATAACTCATGTTGTGTTGTGTCCAACCAATGTTTTGTATGATGTTCATATTGACCAGGTGCAATCTTATGCTTGATAACATCTCTAATATTTGATGAAGGACAAATGTTATCAATCCAAAATGATATGACTAATTTTTTTAATAACTCTTCAATTCTATCAGAACGAGGTGCTCTACACATGATTTCCTAGTTGCCCTCCATAGTACTGTCATCCACAGTTAATCTTCTCTTAACATATTGTCTCATTGTTTTCCTACTAAAACCCATTTCAGATGAAATTGAAAATATTTTTCCATTTTGAGACATATTTTTACTTACAACAGACATCAACATCACTTTTCTTGCCACATACTTATCTTTAGTTCGAGAGTGTTTTCCTATGTTTCTCAAACCTTGTTTAATATTTTCAATTAGATCCGTTTCACCTAACAATTTCAATGCCTCTTGCAACTTTTTTTGTGTAAGCAAAAGTGAAATAAATTGAGCTTGTTCAAGTGTTTTAGTGTTATCAAATTGAGTCGTAATTTCTCTTATCTTCTTCTTCATTGACCTTTTCTTAGACAAACTTAATGGTTGAACATTAGCTACAAGTTTTCTCAATTTATCTACATCCATTTTAAGTAAATGATCTAAATTCTTATGAGAAATACCATACTTTATAGATTGGACAATATTTAAGAGTTCATCCATACCAGTTCCTGCACTTGATCCTGACCCTTCTCTAATTTTTGTTACTGGAATTTCTATAGGGACCGATCTTGAGCCTTCTCCAACATCCATTGTTTGAGATTCAACAGGGAAAGATTCTGACCCTTCTATGACTTCTATTATTTGAACCTCTGTAGGGACTGATCTTGAACCTTCTTCAACATTGATTGTTTGAGATTCCCTAGGGAGTGTTACTGACCTCTCTCCCATATGCACTACTTCTACTTCTATTGAGCCTTCTTCAACATTTCCTTCACCTTGTTTAATTCGATGATAACGTGTCGTAGTCTTCTGAATATTTCTTGTTTTGCTTCATCAAATCTTTTCCTTGCATATTTGTTTTGCCTTCCTTTCTTGTTTCCCATTATAAAATAAAATAAAATAATAATTTATCCCTTGCCTCAAGATAAATTTTGCACAATAACCAAATAAAAAAATCACTGTACAGATTGTCTGTTTCTGTTGGTACTTTTAAATTGTTTGACAGAAATCAATAGAATGTAGTCATCTACAACAAAGCATAATATTCTTCATTATATGACTAAAATATGTGAGTTGCATTCTTTACAAGTGGAAAAGCACCAAATCCTTCTTAAGCCATCATTGAATCACAAACAAATAACATGGTATGAATACTAGAATGTTTCTCCTAAAAAATAAATTACTTTTCATTTTATGGAAAAATATCAGTCTATTTTTTCAATAATAAATTTCTACATAAAAGACAATGGTATCGGCTATCAAAAGAAGCAAACATAATGTTAGAAATCCCCTCTTTCGTTTGTAGCTCTCATGTCCTTTCTTCTCCAAATAATATAGCTCCAAATGATGTGAGTCCTAAAATCAAGTCTTAATGTCCTTTTGGCATATTTAGGAATTGGTGGTATCTTGTAAAACAAGGGATTAACATTGTTGTGTTCAAATGTACCTTGGAGGATTTTGATGGTTGATTCTTAATGAGACCTTATAGGTTCCATTATTGCATTTGACAACTCCAAAGGTTGTGTCCTAATGAGTGCTGGCATGATACCTCGGAATGCAAATGTAGTGGAGGGAAACCTAAACGAAATTTATGCCTCCCAAGTGCACACCTAGACTACCAACTGCGCACTTGAAGTGTGCAGTTGATAAAAAAGGGTTGCAGTTGGTAAAATAGGGTTGCAGGGTGCCTAAAATGCAAAATTTGAGTGTTTTGAGTGATTTAGAGTGTTTCCTAAGGTCTTGGGATGCAATGCAAGGTGTGGAAGTGTAGATTAGGGTTTTGGAACCTAGAATGAAACACCTAATTACCAAGTATTCCCTAAAACTACCAACTACACCCTGAAACTACTAACTGCGCCCATGAAGTGTGCAGTTTATAAAATAGGGTTGCAATTGGTAAAAGAGGTCAAAACTTGATAATTAAGATGTGGGTATGCAATATATGAGTGTTTTTGGGTTTTTTAAGTGTTTAGGGATGTTATGAAATGTCAAGAAATGCTAAATGACCTAGGGTTTTGATATGCAAAGTGCAAATGTCCTAGGGATGTTATGCAAGTGCAAATGCAAGGTGTCGTTTTGAAGGTATGCAAGATGAAGATTATGATATGCAAAATGAAGGTTAGGGTTATGTTTTGGACTTGGTAAGGATGCTAAAGTAAGGTTTATGCAAAGTGGACTATGCAAGGGATGGTTTCCTAGGGTGGATAATGACATTTAGGCTATGCAAAATGAGGATAGGTGATCAAGAAGACAGGTTGGTTGATGGACAATTTGATAGGGTTTGATAGTGAAAATGATGCTAGGGTTTGAAAAATGCAATATGAGGGGGATATACCACTAGGATAAGTCAAAAATGACATTTAGGAATATGATTATGGTAATGATAGAGGTATACATAAGGTTTTTTGAACTTAGGTGAAATCTTGACAAGGTTTTGACAATGTTTGATGTTTTGACAGGGTTTTGAAAGTTTCCAAGGTGTAAATTTGAATGTTGGATTTTATCTTGATTATGTTTTACACACATGCAAGACACATTAAGACAAGAATAGCTATTGTTAAAAGTGAACAATCACACCACAATCTAGGCTTTAGGACTGTATCCACTGAATTCCTACTTGAACCAAAGTTCAGCTGCGCTTATCCAGAGCGGACAACTTAGGACCTTGGCACCACAAGCTCCCCCTCATAGTGCACTTACTTCTTGGGGCTACCAAGATCCGTGTCTCAAGGGGCATGACTTCCCAAGGGACTGTTGTCTCTACTAAGGACTGTGAGAATGTAGGATGTCTTCACGAGCATGGGTGACCCCTTGAGCCAGTGGATAGAAAGGATTTTGGTCACTAAAACATGGTTTTTAGTAAGGGCATTCTATTCAGCAAGTGAGTGATAAACTTTCTCAGAAGGTCTCCCAACCCCAAGAACTGAGGTTTGACACACCATAAGGGTACTGGAGGAGAGCTATCACTCAGCAATACCATCGACATGACTTTCACCGTAATCAAGTTTTATATAGCAACTGGAATGTTGACCTGGCTTTTGGTCCATTATCGCTCTGAGGTCGTCCCCTGACATACCCAATATCAAGTATCTTGGTCCAAGTTAGGCCTCCTATAGAAGTTACATGGATTTCTCTTACACCCAAGATCCACGAATGGCGAGGGGAGAGGATACGTCCAATGCAACTCTTAGGGATTTAAACACTGTCGACATGCAAGACAAAAAATAAAAAGTTTATTTTAAGCACCAAACAAAGTGTTATTTAATCTAATAAATCCACACACATGGTTTTGACAAACACATAATGTTCTTCGAAAATGTCTTGCAAAGAAAGCATTAGTAGTTTGTTATGATCATGTCTTCATCCCACGATTGCCACATGCTGCAAGGAGACCATTAGTAACACAATAAGAATATACATTTCTTAACACCATTAATGTGTTACTAATTTTTAATTTAAATTCAATGCATCCATTAAACAACTTCACTAATGAAACAAATAAATAAATAATTTAGATGTACAATTTTTTTACCAAATTGATGCTTTCAATTTTGCGAACAAAATTCATGGCAAAGATAGACAATGCACTACTGGTTAGGTTGATGGCAAATAGCTTTACAAATGGCAACTTTTTCGAGTTTTTTAGACTGTTTGCACAAACACATTGACTATAAACGTGTTCGCCTGAACATATGCCTAAATTTTTTCGGTAGCCACAAAGTTTTGGAGGGTATGTTCGCGCGAACATGCAAAATTAGAAAAAAAATTAACCTTTTTTTCATTTATTTTTTTTTTTCTCTTTTGACTTCCATAATTACAAGAGAATGATATCCTAATATAAAATAAAAAATGTCAAAATGTACTACTCAGAGCAAGCTTTCCAACGACTATTATTGTAATACATAATTTAATCACTAAGACTTTCAAATATGAGTTTAACTCATTATAGGTTCATTACGGATTAAACATCAACCGACTTTAACACCTCGAGAAAATTAGTAAATTAGGTCAAATTTATTTTTAAAAATATGTAAGAAGTGGCTTATTGAGATACCTTTCTATTAAAAAAAAAAAAGGTTTATGATAAATTGACTTCAAATTATTTGTATCAAATAGAACATATGTCTGAATTACGGTTCATGTCACTTAAAAACTTCATAAACTATACAATATTCAACCAAAATAAATCAAACCAAATGCATCCTCTGGATATTGATGTTATGAATCTAACACCGAAAGAATTACTTCATTATCATTTCTAGAAAAAAAGTTATGTGTGTCAAACGGACTATCACTCTTTAAAATATTGAATTTTATTATGTACCACTTTTTGGAGGAGATAAAAAAAAATTGACATAAATAATTTTTTTTTTTTAGATTAAAAAATATGGTTACAAAGTAGGAACAAAGTACTCAAAATCACTAGTTTATTTCATCTTGAAATTATTTATAATTTTGGAGATATAGTCACTTGAACGTGATGTTTGTTGCAAAAATATTGATTTCAGTGTCAAAATTGGTCAAAAGGTGGAACCCATTATTGTGGGATCACCCAAATACATACATTTTTTCAAATAAGGAGAAAGGAAAGAAGAAGTTTAAAGACACACTATAATGATAGAGTATCAACTATGCTTTTGTGCAAGATCAATGAAGAGCCTTAAGTGCATTGATTCATAATAGATCAAACAATGAGAAAATGTCATTTGTTGTTTCAAAGTAAATTAAAGGCTTCCACACAAGGATCTAGATAGAAGGATATGCATATATGGAAATACTAAATATAAGGTCTTGGAAACCTTGGGTGGTAAAATAGCCTCAAAATCACCAACCTTATCTATTTACAAAGTCACAAAAACATAGAAATGGAGTAGAGGGACATGTTATATTTAGATATGTTGTTAAGTGTGAAGACAATATTTAATAAAAAACAACAATATCTTTCAGTTGGAATATAAAATATTCATAAAAAAAAAATTGTAACACCCCAAATATAGACTGTTTGAACAAAGATATATCTCAATAGGAACTTGTGGTGAGTAATAGATAGACAAAATAATTACATACACATGTTGAAATGGTTGTTGGATAATGGGCATGGATAATTTATTATATTTGTAATTTTTTTTTTCTGATTTCAAATATTGTTTATTGTACAACAAGATGCACCCTAAAATTTTTAGTATATTTTTTTAACAAATTTCAAATTGAAATTGCCACTACATGCTAATACATAGAAAGGAAACCCAAAAACAATAGTCATTAGCATAATATACTTTGTTCCAGTAACTATTTAATTTATTTATACCCTTTCCTTGGCCATGAACTTTTGATGTTAAAATTTGGGACCAACCCCCATTCAACCGCCACCCCCCTTGCCCCCCCACATCAAAAAAAGAAAGAAAGAAAGGATATTTCTTTCAAATCTCTTACTATCCAAAATTGGAGGCTTGGATATTATTTTCTTATACAATGGAAATGTACGCATTGTGTATGAATGCCAACATTACAAGCATGCTTTCATGTCATGAATTAATGCGTCAATTCCTTGTCTTTTGGTGTCAAAAGTTCACATTGATTTTGAGTGTATACTATAGTGAGTATCGTTAATTTTTGTTATGCATTTCTTTGACAATAATCAGGCACTACCTTAGATTTCTCTTTTTGGTGAAGATAATTTTATTAAATCTTTAGAACATTTTTTCCTCTTGTTCTTGACATATAGGGGAAGTGCATAAAGTTGTGGTAGCAAAAGGGGGGTATAAGTTTTGATCTCTAATCCTAAGTTGTCTATTAGTGTCTAAAACTTAGTCATTTCCAAGACATCACTAGTTAGTCATCACTAAAACCATATCATCTAGAGAAGGCTAAACCACAAAGGACTTATTTATATTCCATTACATGTCAAGCAAGTCAAAGGTTGTCGTGCACCCCAATACAGACTAAGCAAGCATATGTACTGAGTAAAATAGTGGAGACCAAGATAGTAGGAAGTTAATTGATTCAGAGTGAATCACTATATGATGAGCTGGGGGTAAAAGTACAAAGTTATGTCACCTTTCAAGCTAACTTATTAGAATGACTGAATTTGAGTAATCTAAAAATTAATTTTGTTCAAACATATGATCTAGATAAATTAATTCTAGCTAAGTTATATATGGTATCACACTTTTCCAATTGGAAATGTCCATTAAATGCATTTTTTATACTAGTTTGTCTCCAATTACTAAATAAATATTTTTTTTTTAGAAAAATGGTATTTCAATAACTCTTACTATTTTTTATGATTTTTTTAATTACATATAAACAACATTTTATAGAGCTCAAAGTCAAGAATATTCTCATATAGAGTTTATAGTGTTTTCATTAGATATAGTATATTGTAATTAAAAAAATTCTACAAGCATGTATTTTAACACTCAAAAAGATGTTAATTTTAAGAAAGAAAAAACCATTAAATCATATCAAAAAAATTTAAATTTTATAGGTCATTCTAGAGGAGAGAGTCCTCTTCTAGAATGTATAATTTTTGTTCTAGTAAGAGTAGATTTGTTTTGAAAAATGTGGTGGGAGATGAAAACTATCAATTTCAAGTAAATTGAAATTTGAATCACTATAAAAGAGAAAATATAGGTCTGAAACTGATTTTTTTAAAAATTTTTTTATTCTAGGTATATATGTTATCTATAACATAGTCTGGGATCAACTGAAGGTTTTTTTCAGTATGGGCACGGAGAGAGAGAGGGATGGAGCGGGCAAAAATTGCAATTCGAATCACGTTGTTTCAAATCTGGAGAAAGGCGGGAGACAGGAGACCATGTCTGTAGGAGGGCATGCAGCAAGCGCAGGGCAGGAAATGGAGGGGAAAGATGAGGATGCCTCAAAGGATGGGGACCCACGGGTTTTGATGCCCCATCCAGGTGAGAAGATTCCCCCTCCCCCCCATGTGGGCAGTGAGCCATCTGGGACAGGGGGACGCTGGTCGAATCTATTCGGGATAAAACCATCAGGTAAATCGTCTTTCCCAAAAGTCATTGACAAATCTGATAAGGAGAAAGGTATTTTTGCTCTGGAAATCCCTAGGTAAATTATTGACCACAATATCCTAAGCATGGCGAACACTCTGGTAGGAAAATTTGTAGGGCCAAGACCTAATATTGATGTAGTGAGGACATTTACCAGGAGAAAATGGGACCTTAAAGGGCATGTAGATGTGACTGCTATGGCCAAAGGCTTCATGTCTTTCGAGTTTTCTTGCTCGAAAGATTTTTCTCGTATACTATGCGCTGGGAACTGGTCTTTGGGCAGATCCAACCTAATATTGCAAAAATGGACATCCAACTTGGATTTGAACAATGATTTCCAATCTCAGGTTCCAGTTTGGTTAAGATTTCCAAAACTTCCTTTGGAATATTGGCATGAGGATGTCTTTGATGGCATAGCCAGGACCTTTGGAGAGCTCCTCTCCATTGACCCTGTCACAGCTGCTAAGAAAAGATTGAACTACACAAGAATCTATGTAGGAGTCATCGAAGGCCAGGACATGCCTCAAGTTTTAAAACTACAATCTTGTCTGGGAAACAGATCTCAAAAGATTGACTATGAAAGTGTGCCTTTCGCTTGTTTCCATTGTAAGAAGGCTGGCCACAAGGCTGGATCATGTCCACTTTTCAATGGGAAGAGTACGGTGGGAAAGGCTCGTCCACAAGGGGGGATAAAAGATTCTCTAGATCCCAAAAAAGAATGGAGGAAAAAAGCATCGCAAGTCAAGGCAAATGGAGAGGCAGAAGAAAAAACAAATTCTGCTCCTAATGCGCCCCAAGAGGAATTAGGGCCTCCTCGGGTGACTGGAAACTTAGGAGGGGGAGAAGAGGAAGGAGTGAAAGACAATTCAACACATCTCCCCAATGCGAAGGAATCTGAGAAGAAATCTGAGGAGATAGGTGAAAAAATGACTCTTCCCCCTCTGGATTCTCAGGAGGATGAATTGAAACTATCCTTTGTCCCGAACTCCATGGAAGAACCAAAGGAGGGGGAACCCATGTCCCAGGACCCTAACCCGGTGTGTTGTCCCCCCCCTTCAACAGTAAACATAATCATAGAGAGGCTGTCTGCATCGACAATGGAAGATTTGGCGAGAATTGATGCTTGGCTGGACAAAGGACTAGAGGGAGAAGAGAATCCCTGGACGGAAGTTAGGAGTAGAAAGAAGAAGAATAGCAGGGACCCTTCTCCGATATCTCCCCCTTCTACTAGAAGCATGGCCAAGGCTGATCTCAGCCACAAATCTAACCTAGTGGGAAGGAAAAACAAGAATGAAATTAGGAAAGAGGAAGCCAAAAGAAACATTAAGGATGGTACGTAGTGCACCATCCAGGAAGCATGTTCAGTAGTTAAATCATGAAGATCTTATCTTGGAATATTCATGGACTCAATGGAATCCACAAGCAAGAAGTTATTAGAAATATGATAAGGGACCAAAGGCCTGATGTGTTTCTAATCCAGGAAACTAAAATGAAGAAGGAAAGGATGGAAAATATTAAGTTCAACAATAGCATGAAGGGCATAGCCTCTAACTCTGAAGGAGCGTCTGGAGGACTGCTGTTACTTTTCAATGATAAGTATTTCAATATAGTAGCTGAGTATGATGAAGATAACATTCTTTTCTGCAGAGTTCAACATTTGCACACCAATGATTCCTGGTATTTAGTGAATATTTACGCCCCCAATAATAAGAGAGATAGAAAAAACTTCTGGACCAAAGTTGGTAATATGGTGCAAGATTGTGACATTAAGAAAGGTATAATCATGGGAGACTTTAACACACCGCTAGAAGATAAAGAGAAAAAGGGAGGTAAGCCCCCGGATTGGGAAAGTAAACAGGATCTTTCTAACTTCATAAATAATTTGGCCCTTATGGACATAGAGCTTAAGGGTGGATCCTTTACCTGGTCAAACAAGAGAAAAGGCCATGATTGCATTCAGGTTAGGCTGGATAGAGCTCTTATATCTTCAGACTGGCTTCAATCCTTCAGCTGCAGACTATCTCTGCTTCCCAGAATTGGTTCGGATCACTCTTCCATTTCTCTTGTTGTTTCCCCTCTGGTTCATAGGAGATACCACCCTTTCAGGTTTGAGAAAATGTGGACCTCTCACCCTAACCTCATGGATAATATCAAGCTATGGTGGGGGATAGAGGTGGAGGGCTCAGCCATGTTTAGAGTCACCAGAAAACTTAGCAATGTGAAGAGGATGATTAAAATTTGGAACAAGTCTGATTTTGGTCACATCTTCCATGAAAAGAAAGAGTTATTTGATAATCTAACTATTATCCAAGATTGCATTCAGAAGGAAGGTTACACTGAGACCAACAGGGTTTCGGAGCTCAAGACCCTGTCTGAAATTCATAACATTATTAATAAGGAAGAAAAATTTTGGAGGCAAAGATCGAGGATCACCTGGCTAAAGGAAGGAGATCGGAACACTAAGTTTTTTCACCTAACCACCCTCAAGCACCGTGCTAGTAACAGGATCTATGGTATCAGAAAGGGGCAGGAGCTGTTAACTGAAGAATCTGCCATCTCGGAAGAAGCTGTTTCCTTTTTCTCTAGCCTTCTCTCTGAGGACCCAATGCTTTCCAATTTGGACCAGGAGGATTTGTTACACTGTATCCCTCAGCTCATTCAACCTATCCATAATAAACAGCTCTGTGCTATTCCTAAGGCTTCGGAAGTTAGAGAGGCTCTCTTTTCTCTGCCTGCTGACAAGGCTCCAGGCCCGGACAGTTTTCCCACTTTTTTCTTCCAAAGGTTCTGGCCGGTGATCATGGGAGAGGTTGTTCAGGCTATCCAAGAATTCTTTGGAGCCAAATCTATTCTCAAGGAGCTAAACTTGACTTTTGTGGTTCTCATTCCTAAATCCCCTGGGGCGGACTCATTGGACAACTTCAGACCTATTAGTCTGTGCAACTCTCTCTACAAGATCATCTCTAAAGTTCTCACTTTAAGAATGCTCAAGATATTGCCCATGATAATCTCGCAGCATCAATCGGGTTTTGTTCCAGGGAGACAAATTTTGGATTCTGTCCAGATGGTGCACGAAGTCATCCACTCTCTTGAGGCATCCAAACGGGAAGGTATGCTTCTCAAACTGGATCTTTCTAAAGCTTATGACAGGGTGGACTGGTCTCTCCTTGGGAAGGTCCTCTCGACTTTTGGCTTTGACAGTAAAGTTTGCAAAATTATCTCTCAATTGGTCTCCACCTCCTCCTTGGCTATTCTGGTTAATGGAGTCCCTTCTAATTTTTTCAAACCTTCCAGAGGCCTTAGACAAGGAGACCCCCTTTCGCCCATTTTGTTCATCATTTTAGTTGAATGCTTAGGAAGGTTTATAGACTGTAGAAAGCGTGAGGCTTGTATCAAAGGGATCCTTCCCTCCTCTAATTGCATTCCCTTCACTCATCAGCAATTTGTTGACGATACTATCTTGGGGGGGGAAGCTTCTGTCAAAGAGGCCAGAGCCCTGAAGAAGATTCTTGATACTTACTCCAGTGGGACGGGTCAGCTGATTAATTGGAACAAAAGCTCGCTCTTTTTCAACAACACCTCTGAGTTTAGACAAAGTAAAATCGCCAGGATTCTGGGTTGTGGGGTAGGCTCTTTCCCCTCTACCTATCTTGGTCTTCCCTTGGGATCCTCACCCCCAGAGTCTTTTTGGAATGATATTTTGGACAGATTCAACAGGAAGATGGCTGGTTGGAAAGGGGTCTCTCTTAGTCAAGCGGGGAAATGCCTCTTAGTCAAATCTTCTCTTCAAAATCTGCCAATCTACGCCCTGAGCCTCTTTGGAATTTCGGGGAAAATAGCTGCAAGAATGGAGAAAATCTAGAGAGACTTCCTCTGGAATGGTAATGAAGGGAAGAAAAGATATCCTCTTGTTGCTTGGGAGAAGGTTTGCCTCCCTATGAGGTACGGAGGTCTGGGCATTAGAAAGATCACTCACCTCAATAAGGCTCTCCTAGCTAAACAAATATGACAGATTTTCAGTAGCACCGGTGAATGGAGGGACACCCTGGTAAACAAGTACCTTAGAAGACCCACTCTTCTTTTCACCCTTTTTAATGAAGATATCCCAAAAGGATCAAACATTTGGAATGGGATCATGAAAGCCAGGGACCTGGCTAAGGCCAGGATATCATGGAAATTGGGAAATGGGAAGGACATCCAGTTCTGGTCGGATAGATGGCTTTCCCAAGATCCACTTATCAATAACCCTATTTTTGAGAGATGGATGCAAGCTTGTACTGATCAAATTGGGTCCAAAGTTTGTGATTATTGGAATGGCCAGGAATGGAGTGACCTATCCCTCATCTCTGAGGACTTGACTCCTATAATGCTTATGCTCAATTCCATGATTCCTATCAATTTGGGGGATGAGCTGGTCTGGAGGGATAATCCCAATGGAAGATACTCTGTTGCCTCAGGCTATAATTCCCTTTGGAGCTTAAAAGAGAAGGCCCCTTGGGCGGAGGCTTAGATTTTGGGTCTCACTCCAAAGATCAACATTTTTTACTGGCTGGCTCTTCAGAACAAAATCCTTACTCATGACAATCTCATGAAGCGAGGACATGTTATGCCCAGTAGATGTCCCTTGTGTAAGAATCAGGTTGAGACCGGAAATCACATTTTCATCTTATGTGACTATGCCAGGGAGGTATGGAATGTCATCACACATGATAATGAAACCCTCTGGTGCAAATCGGATAATCTCATGTATTTTTTCCATCAGTGGAAAGGTCTTTGTAAGATTGCTGGTCGGCAGGATCACTCGGACTGGATTTTACCCCATTTTTGTTGGGGAATCTGGAAGGAAAGGAATAATAGAATATTTAGAGACAGAGAGGAGCTGGCTATAATCCTTGGCAGGAAGGTCTCGAAGAATATAAAGGAAAATCTCCAAGTGCTGAAGGAGGAAGAAGAAGAAGAAGGGGACAGAAAGATAGCAAAAGAAAAAGACAGGAACCTCAAAAGGCAGGATGCTAGCTGGCTTCTCCCCCCAAATGGTTGGTCAAAAGCCAACTTTGATGGGGCCTCCAAGGGTAACCCAGGCCCTTCAGGCTACGGTGGAATCATAAGAAATAGCTATGGGGAGGGAATAGCTACCTTTGCTTCCCCGCTGGGAATCCAGACTATTCATTTGGCTGAAGCTAGAGCTGCGAGTAAGGTGGTCAAGTTGGCTTTTGAAGCCGGGATTACTAAACTCTGGCTTGAGGGGGACTCCAAAAATATTATTAATACCATTAATGGTATTTCCCCTCCCTCGTGGACGATTGCGAACATAATTGCTGAGACTTGCGCCACTCTCACAAAGTTCGATAAGGTCCACGTCACTCATGTTTACAGAGAGGCAAACCCAATCGCTGATTGGTTTGCTAATAAAGGGGTTAATGCCACCAATAATCTGTCTTGGCATGCCGGAAAAGATTTTCCGGCGGAGGCAAAGTTGTTCATCGACCAAGATAATATCTTGGGAAGGACGGCTCAAATCCAATGCAATTATGGATAATAAAGATTGCTTAATAAATGGTAAGTGCCATTATTGGCATCGTGATTTGCACCAGCAAAAGGGGTTTCCTCTGACATTTCGACACGTTCGAAAGGACGATACCATTATTTTCAAAAAGGGGTTTATTCATGGGTATCATAAAAGAAACATCACCATTTTTTCGAATGCAAATAACTTGCACAGATCAGAGTTCATGAGAATTGTGGAAGTTGATCAGGTAAACATGACAGGTGAGAGGAGCAGAAGGGAGCCGGTGGGGGAAGTTCAGAAGTGGAAGAGCAAGGCCAAAGTTTGGAGAGAGCTGGAAAAGGGTGGGGTTACTAATTTCTTCGAGAAACTTCATGGCTCGGATCCTGAGATCACTAACAGTATGGTGAATTCATGGAATAATGGTAAGGTTAAGGTGAATGGGGTCTATTTTCAAATTACTGAGGATGTGGTTGCTGAAGTCACAGGGATTCTGATGGAGGGGCATAAATTTTTTAGAGACAAGAAGATGTCTTCTAATGCTATCAAGGATTTTGTGAAAAACACTGAAGAGCTAAACAAGCTGGGCAAGAAAGAGACATTTTTTGTAACGGATACTATAAAGAAGCTCTGGAGGTATGTTCTCTACACTGTCATTGAATATATAACCCTAGACCCCAGGTTTGATAGGGTTAGGACTCACCATTTTGTGATTCTGAATCATTTTCGGCATGGTAGTAAGATCTCCTTCCCGTATTATCTTTTTAACTCGATGAACAAGGCCATTTCTAGTTTTAAAAAGAAAGCTACCATCAACCCGGCACTGCATGAGGGTCTTCTGCTTCTGATTCATGAGCATTTCCACGCTCAAACCATTAGCAAAAACCCTATCTAGGGGGTGGATGTTGACAAGAGCAGCTCTAGTTTTTCCTCAGATTCTGATGATGTCGAGAGCATCAGCTCTGATGAGGTTTTTGAGCATTCAGGTAAGAAGACTAAAAGCCATAAGAAGGATTACCCCTCTATCAAATTACCCAACAGAAAGAGCCCTAGAGGTCATACCCCAGCTAAAATTGGCTCTGCTGAGGAGGAGGAGGAAATGGATACTGATGATTCTGACAAGGTTTCGAAGGAGGAGCTGGATGAGGAGAAACTGAGAAAAAGACAGAAGAGGGAAGGAGAGAGCATGGAGCGCTCCAACAGTCAGGGAAAGGATTCTCTGCCCATTCCCCTCTCCCCTATACATCCTCAGCCTCCTTTGGAGGAAAATGACAACTTTGGACAGATTGAGGGGGAAGTGCAAGTTAATAACAGAAGGAAGGCTTGGAAGAAATTCAATGTGAGAACAGCCACTATGGGAATTTACAGAGAGGCGATTAACCCCCAACTCCTGGTGGACGACCTCGATAAGCCTAGACTCAATGAGCTAATTGACCCGGCTATGGTGGCTATTTCTGATAATGCAAGAGAAACGGGTATGAATCTGTTGAACAATGCCCGCAATAGCATGATCAACAACTTCAGATCAATTAAATGGCTTTTCCATGAGCTTGAGGATGTCAGAGATAGGGTTTCCCAAATGGAAAAAATCAAGAGCAAGACAGGTGTTGAAAGCCAAGGCGACCGAAACAGCTGGGAGACTCTGATGGAGAGCAGAGTAAAAAATATTGAGAACTACAATCACAACCTGGCTAGTCAAATGATCTCCCTCCTCGCTTCGATCAATGACAACATCCTCTCTCTCTTGGATAATCTCAAAGACAGGAACCAGATGGAGGAAGATGATAAACAGAACAGAGACAAAGATAGGCTGGATGTGGATAAAGCCAAGGACAACACTATGGAGCAGGATTTGACGAACGCCCAGGATCATAAGGTAGAAGAGAAACAAGAGTGCGCCGAAGCTGCCCAGACCATGCTCGAGATGGAGAAGTAGTCTGCTAGGTTTGGTCTCTGTCCTTTGGTTTTTGTTTCTCCTGGCTTTGGCTTTTTGTCTGGTCTCCATTTTTTCTGGTTGGTTCTCTGGCCTTTTTAGTGGGCAGCTGTTTCGGGCTGGGCCTTTGGGCTTATTTTCAGCCGTAAGGATTATGATTTGGCTGGGCGATTTTTTGCTTATTTTCAGCCTTTCTTGTTGTTAAACTTATGGGTTTCAGGACCCCTTAAAACCTATTTACCTTATCAAAAACATAGTCTGGGATCAAAGGGAAATAAGTTTATTTCCATATAGTTTTGTGGTGGGAACTAGACCCCTGATTTTCAACATTTTTCAGCCGCTAAAAAATTATCTATAAAAATTAGGAAAATATATGAAATTTTATTCCAAATTATTATTAAAAATTATAATCCTAAACTTCATCCATTTATACACATTTCATTAGTTTACTTCATTTTCAAATTCAAAATAATAGTACAAGTTTTATATCATGGAAGGTGAATAGTTATACTTTTGTTAGCCTTTTCCTCTTCTAAAGGCTGACACAAGTGTGTGCTTTTACCTGAGCACAGAGAAGATAAGTGACAACATGATTATTAGCTATGACTAAGCATCAGAACATTCGAGTGCTGAGTAAACTAGTTTTGACATATGAGTTTGTAATGGCACAAACACTTATGCAAATAATTTTAGCTGACTTCTACATGAAATTAAAAGATTCTAGAGATGGTTAAGGAGTAGATTACACATTTTATCAGAAGACATTAATGCCAAGAAAAATAGATTAACCAATCAGAAAATTAGAAGGGTAAAATAGAAAAAGAATGAAATATGGATCATTGATTAACATCTAGAACTTTCTATAATTATCTATTTAAGAAGGGTTATAACCCTAAGATCAATGAGTAATAGAAGTGAGTGTGAAGGAATGAACATGTTTATAATAGAACAAGGAAGGCTAAGCCTAAAAGGAGATCAAATAAAGCAACCTAATAGTGAAAGATATAACAGATATATCAAATAAGGAGATCAATTTGAGATTTTTATGAGAGGAGATTCGTAAACATCTCTCAAAGCAAACTGAAGGATCAGGTACTAAATACATTTTGACAAATTGAGCCAGGGAAAATCTCTTAACAGAGTGGTTTTAACTGACCTATCTAAATCTCCTAAGAGAGTCCTTACTTTGTTGTAAGTGTAAAATCCTTTAATCAAGGTAAGACCTAACTATCTTGGAAGCTCTTATTAGAGAAGACCCCTCATAGGGTAGATCATCAGATATGATCAAACTGTAGCCCTAACATGTAAACTTTATTGTTGTAGTAGTAAAGATTTGTGGGTTTCATCCCCACCCAGTTTTACCTTCATCTTAAAGTGTTTATGGGTTACCAAATTTTTTTTGTTATGGTTTTATGTTTTCATTAATGTTATGCTTAGATATATTTCATTTCAGCATTACAAGTTTATATTTATATGGTGTGAAATCTAAGATATGAGATGGATTAGGTGAAAAGTTTTATTGATCCTGATTGACTCCCCTCCCCCCCTCTTAGTATCTTGTTTCCCAATAAGAATTTTTAAAAATTTTGTGACAATGGAGTGTTAAGAGATGAACATAAGATTGTTGTAGAGAAATGGCTTACCCATGTCATAGTTTTTTCAAAAGCTTTCAAGGTTGAGTGGATAAAAATTATGTTGAGCTGAGTAAACGACATGAAGATATGGTTAGAGGGTGGACCAATCAAGATTAACAAGGTTATCATACACCGAGATACTGGTTACCCTACTTTGGATAGACCAAAGATGATGAGATGTGCTACAAGGGACATTGTTGAATAACAAAAAAAAGGAAAATTGAATGGTCATGGTATGTCAATCGATGAGATTGAAGACCCAGTTGTTGAATCAACAATACATGTGATTGCACACAAATTCTATCAGTTGAGCCAACTGAATAGTATACCTTGTGTTGTAGTGGACCTTGATACAAAATTGTGAAGAAGAATCATAGTTATGATCTTGTCGAGCTACAATTGCAACCATTATCTACAAATATTCGAGAAATAAGGAAATCCAAGAATACTTTATATAAGTTTGGATCCTTACTTGTTTGTATATTTTTCTATGTACATAATTCATTTCCCACTATAATAGAAATAGTTTCATGGGGTAGAAGCATATTGGCAGTAAAATAGATAAGTGACCTAAACAGTCAATTGGGAGAAATTTTTAAGGCAATAATGGATAATTACTTTGAGGAATTCAAGAATAAGATAAAGAATAGAATGAGAATACCTAAATTAGTGGTAGATAATTATTTTGATGATATATACTTTATCATAGATACAAATTTTATATATGCACATGCAATAATGTCAAGGTTTGCATGGCAAAGGCCTATGCAATATGAAGTTACAACAACAATGACCACATTATTATCTAAAGAGATTGACAAGAATGCTAAGTCTTTCAATACATATGAGATAACCAATATTAAGATGTTAATGGAAACATAAGTGCCCAAAATGGATAAGAAAAGAAAGAAGATGATTAAATATCTTGAGGGAAAAATTGGTGAAGGTCAACTTTAGATAACTAAAGGAAAAGGAGAGGATGAGGAATATGAAGAACTATTTGAAACTAAGGAATCTAAAGGAAAAGAGCTAGTTGTTGTCAATTGTTGATCCAAAGGTGAAAGAAGATCTAAAGAAAGGTGTGAAGCAGGTTACAGTCACACCACCAGAGCTAGAGCCAAAGAAAAGGGTGATCACAAGATCAAAGGAAACTTAGTCCCCAACTACAAAAAAAAATGATAGTCCATCAAAGAGGAAGCCAATGAAAACACCAAAGAAAAGCTTACCTAAGAGGCTGAGGAGAAAGCTAGTCATGAGAACTAATGAGAAGGAGGAAGATGAATAAGAAATTGAGTCTCACAATTTGAGTAAACTTTAAATTGTTCAAAGATTTCCTCTATTTACTCAAGACCAGGTATACAAAGAGATTAAGAATTCAATAAGTTTTGCAAGTTTTAAGGATATTAAATATGATTCTTTAAATAAAGATTATCAAGAGAATCTTGAAAAAGCTATGATGGACATGATGATTAAATTTAGGTATACACTTATAGAGTTAGGTGAAGGCATTCACAAAGATTTATACAATAAAATAGATGCTAAGTGGAAGCGGGCATTATCCACTGAAAAAAAAATAAGGGGGACCACATTAGCATAGAAATTGATAGACTTGGGAAAGACACATATGTCTATAGCCCTAAAAGATTTTGTAAAGAAATCCATACCTAAGGAAAGATCTTACAAAATTTTGAAGAATAAGGCTCATGAAGTTGAGAAAGAAATAATTTATGTGAGGCCTCACCCCGACCCATCATACAATAGATTTTTTATTCAAATTTTGATACCTATGACTCGATGTTTTGACACACTTTTGAGAAGGTTGGATAGTGATTCATATTATCCAATTGCTTGTGATGTTTACATTTTTGTGGTTTTCACTTATGCTATGTACTAGGACCTATTTTATATGCTTTGATGATTTAATAGATATGATTTTAGTGTTATGATAGAAAATGAATCATGATGATATTCAAAATTTTAAATGTAATAGTGTTAAGTATGAACTAATGTTGTTATGCAGATTTTGGTATTTTGATGTTACGATTATTTAATATGATAATGTTTAGAAAGGAAGTTAAATTGTTCTAATTGATATGCATGTTTAATGTGAATGTAATGCTAATCATTTATACACATATATACATGGATCTTTATATGAGTTTTCATTAGACTATTGATGCTCAAGTTTAGTGTGCAGGAAATTGAACCATGGAATTTAATTGGGGAACCACGGCCCAAACTTATGTGAACATAGTAAAGCCAAGGTGAATTTGTTGGAAGATTCAAAACTTCTTTTTTATGTGTTTTATTTTGTAAATGTGAATAATATGTGTGCAATAGATTTAAATTCATGTGTAATTAGAGGCATGTCATTGTGATGTGTAATGTTCCTTAATGTATCACTTGCCACTTGTATTGTCCATTTGTGGATGACATGTCATTTAGGGTTTTGGGCATAAAGTCACTTAACCTAAATTTAATTCCCATTAGGTATTCAAGTTAAACCCACTTGGGAGAGTGTTAGGAGAGGTCATTATCATGTTGGTTTTCGAATTAAAGCTTGATAGAGACTTTATAGGACATAAAAGTGGTCCAAAATTGTCATTTTAGTGGAAATAAGTTACCCACATGATAGTATAACATGTTAGGGGTCTAAAATCCACCATTTTAATGCTTAGATAACTTTGGAGACCCTATATACAAGTCATTCCTTAACAAATTCTAAAATGGAGATAACCCATGACTTTTCCCTCACCCTCACACTTGGTCAAGGTTTTATTTTTAGAAGGGACAATAGTGTAATATAAAGTGGGATTTATATTTATTTTTCAAAATTGAGTTAGTGGGTGGGATAGTGAGTTTGAGGCCTTTTTAGAGGACTTGTGACAAACTAGTTGGGTGTTTAACCACTCTCTAACTTAGAGACAATTAGGTTTCTAAGGATTGGAAGCTAAGGGAGCTCTATGAAAACTTTCATTTCCATTTTCCTTGGACCAAGGTTGGTGCTCTATGCCTTGAGTTGTTATTCCATTGAAGCTTGGATGTTGGTGTTGAATTCATGTTCATATAGGAAATGTAAATGTGTACTGTGCATATTGTTGTGTTGGAAGAATATGGATGAATTGTTATATTTTGTGTCTTCTTGGTTATCTTTTGTTTTTGCATGGAATGTTGTTTTAGGGCATGAAGGATTCACTCACCTTTTGGAGGGAAGAGAAGCCTGGGTGAAGGGGTTAGTTGGACTCAACAATGTAGTTGAGAAACTCTTCTCTTGGGGAAGAGATAGATTCCATGGAGTATGGGAACCATAGAAGCCATAGTCATTGATATTGTGTTATGGGAGGAATAAGTGAAGCTATGTGAAGAGAAGTATGTTTTGAGAAAGCCTTGTTGAGGCATGTTGAGATTCAAAGTTATGTGATTTATATTGATATGGAATTCTCATCTTGGAGAGCCCACCTTCACCTAATGTTCATGATTCCACTTGTGAATCATTGTGAATACCTTGGTTGGGGTTATAAATTTTGTGCTCTGTGTTGTCCATGCATTAGTAAGCTTGTATGATTATCACCTTTTTGAGCCTTGGTTCTCCTAGCTCGATGGGTGGTCTCCATGAGGCCTAGGATGGGAGGTGAGCCTCCATGGTAATGAATTTGTAGGTTTTTGTGCTCAATGGTATCATAGGAGAAGCTTGGAGTGTTTATTGTGACAATATAACATGAAGGAGAAACTTTTCATTTGTACATTACATGTTAATGAAAAATCTCTGGCTTGTTTAAATTATCGTGATGCATAGTTTTATGATGGCAATATAGGATTTTGTGGAGATGTAAATGTATCATTGTTAGAATTGTGAATTCATATGTAATAAAATGATGAGTTGAATATCTTTGATGATATAGTTAGAATATTAGAGGAATCATTCTAAATGGATAGTTATTTTTAATCAATGTTCATAGGATTGATTAAGCATATGTTGAATCATGTTCATAGTTTTGAATCATGAAACAATACAAGGAAAGTTCCTTTCAATATGATTTCTCATGTAAAAGAGTTCCCACAATGTATTTAGTTTGATAAGAAATTTCATTTAAAGTTTCACTATTTAAGGATTGAACTAGTTGGTATCATAATTGTTCTTGTCCAAATGTAAGATATGAAATTGATGTAATAGAGAAAATGAAAAGTATAACCAAATTTTTAAGTTTCTAGTTTATATTCTATAATTTCACAATAGTTTTCAATGGAACTATCAATTTGATATATTTATTAGAATGTTAATGTTAATAGCTAATTAAATACCCAACCCAAATTCTAGTTAAGAAATTAAAACAAGTAGAGGTTACATTTTTAGCACACATATAACAACAAAAATCTAGAAATGGACCTTGTAGTCTCTAGATTATGTACGAAAAAAGGAAAATAAGTTGTCTCACTATCTAGACTAATATAGACCAATAAAATGTCATAATTGATCTTGTCAAGATGTATGATATGAAATTGATGTAGTATAGCAAGTGAATAATATGAACAAATTTCTAATTTCCAGTTTATATTCTATAATTTCACAATAGTTTGCAACAAGACTATCAATATGGTATATTCATTAGAATGTTAATGTTAATCGCTAATTAAATACTCAACCCAAAATCTTGTCACAATAAATTCTAGTTAAGAAATTAAATCATGTAGAGGTTACATTTTTAGCACACATATAACAAAAAAAATTTGGAAATGGACCTTGTAGTCTCTAGATTATGTATGAAAAATTGAAAAATAGGTTGTCTCCTTCTCTAGACTAATGAAAACCAATAAAATAATCAAGAGAAATATTCTTTAGAATCTTCTAAATAAGAACTCAATTAGAATAGCAATAGACATAACTTGTAATAAACAATAGTATTGCTAAAATTCAAAAGATTGAGACTCAATCATAAGAATCACATGACTAGGATGGGAGAAAAAGAGTCTCTTCAAAAAAAAAATTACTTTATATTTTACCCTACCCCATCCTAGGAAATAAACCCATTAAATAAATAGGGGGGAACTTTTAAAAATTTATATATTCTGACTTGGGTAGGCCTGACATGCCATGTATTGTCTCCATAATGCTTCCCACCTAGTACATAGCACCTAGCCATGGGAAATTGTCCTAGGGGCTTGTCAATGGGGTGAATGAATGAATGAATGATTTTTACTAACATCCTTGAGACTAGAGTAGTCTAAGGGGTTGAAACTACACTAGATAATTTTCAAATTCCTTTCCATTTCTAATATTTTGGTATGTATCTTAACCAAAAAAACTAGCATTCTACTTTATCTTATCCCCTTCAAATAAACTATGCATATTGTCCACCCTCAAGATGATATCATAGAGAGACCAGAAGTTGTTGTATGTTGTGCATTCTGAGAGAAAACTCCATTCCATTTCAATTGCTCTAGACCTACAAAATATGAAAATTCTCTACTCTCAAGTCTCTTTGATCCTCTTCCATCTTCTCATCTCACATCTGAGGTGATGAGATCCTATCCTCGATTGTGCCACTAATAACCTTACCTTTCCTTTAATAGAATCTCCAAGGTACAATTTTTTGCCAAGTTCCCTAGTTAGATTAAATTCTTTAATATAATAGTCTTTTTTTCTACTCACATTTTTGTTCGACATGGCATTGTGAAACTTCCCTCTAACAAACTTACCCATTTAATGTTTTTCTTCATCCATGTTTTCTTCCTTTGGTTAAGGGCCTCTCCTTTCACAATTTTCAGCAATGATGATCCTGCATGTTTTCAATTTTCTTTAAGTAACTAAGTAACTAAGTGAGGAGTTAGAATAAGGCATAGTGATAAGTATTGGTGCTTGGGGATATGGTAGGCATAGGCTTAGGGCCAAGTGAGTGGCATAGTATTAGGAAATAAGGGGTGTAGGATGGGGAATTATAAGATGTGTAGGTTAGGAATTAGTGTTTAGGAATTAGAGGAAAATGAAAGATGATAAGGAAACTTAGGTATAAGTTAGGGTTAGTTACTAGTGGCCACATGCTTTTAAAAGGGGGACACTTGTAGTAATTAAGGATAGAAGTTAGGATAGGGTATTAGTTAGTATGTATGTCATGAGTAAATAGTTTAATAAAGAATTTTATTAGTATGTTAGTTAGCACTATGAAATTTAATTTTAATTAGTAATATATATATATATATATATATATATATATATATATATAGAGAGAGAGAGAGAGAGAGAGAGAGAGAGAGAGAGAGAATTAGTAAAATTGTAGGTATACAATTCTAATTGTAGTTAGTTGTGTACTAGTGGGACCTATATATTATGGATTGAGGAAAATTAGTGGACTCTAGTTATGATTTTATTCTTAGAAAACATGTAAATTAGTATGTGGAGAGTATCATTTAATTAGTAAACTTGGTAATTGGTAAATGGTATAGTTGTAGCTCATAAATAAATAAATAATTAAACTAGAGATTGATAGAGTAATTGTGGTCACCTAGTGGTTAGGGTACAAATACTTAAGTATCTATATTTAATTGGCACTATAGTTTAATTTTCATCTAGAATATTCAACATTCAAACCATGATACTTATAATAATAATATGTATTATTTAGTGATTATCTTATAACTAGGATATCACATGTGAATGTTATGAAGATAATATATAGTATAAAAGGATATTATTAGATTTTAAAATTAACCAACTCAAAGGATTATTTTCAATTAGATGATTGAAGTATCCATCCCCAAATGAACATAGTAGTACCTTCCTGGGAATCATCATCTAGTCCTTATGATACAACTTGAATTTCAACCAATGCAAGCATTGTGGAATCTTATGAAAATACCAAATCTCCCTTGATTATTGGATACTAGAGTTTTTCAATCTGAGAACTATTATCTTTATTACTCCTTGCCAAATCAACCAACTTAAATGGTCTCTTTCAATTCAATGATAGAAGCATGTATCAATCTTGTGCACATAATTGCTATCCTAGAGTAGATGTATCCCAAACACCTATCCATTTGATAACCTTGTTGCAACATGCATAAGTCAATATGTGATTTCCTAAGTTTGTCTTTAAAAAATGAAAAAATTAGTTATGTTTTTTCTCTAAAATTTTGGGCATGAAAATTTGTATGTGGAAGTAAGCATTTGGATTGCTTGTTCCATCAACTAATAAAGAAGAAGAAGAAGGAGGTAGAGGCATAGTAGAGCTAAAAGAGAAAGATGAAGAAGAAGTTGCTAAGCTAGTAGAAGAAATAAGGCAATTGTAGAAGGTTGTGAACAACAAGATGTTGTCACAATTGAGGACATTCCTGATTCATCTCCACATAATCAGAATGTATTAACTAAGGAAGATATAAAAAATGCTACATCAAATACCTCTCTACCATGCACCAATCTAGTGTTATTACACGAGTGCAAAAAATGATGGTTTTCATGTTACATTAGTTACTTTTGACATGAGTGTTGAGAAATAGGGAAAGACAATAATTGTATTTCTACAATTTACTCATGTCATAGTGGTGAAAACAAACGAGAAAGTGAGAGAAAAGGAGAAAGAGATAGAAGAGATAGAGAAACCAAAAGAACAATAGGCTTTCTAAGCTCTTCTACAAGTTTCAAGTGACATGTCAATGGAGACATTAAATATTACACTGTTACAATAGGTTAGATCAACTCAATAGGAGTAGAGACAAATATCTGAATTGATTACAAAAGGAAAACAATTGCAAATTTTACTACCTAGTGATAACACCCCTTGATCATAGATAATGGCATAGAAAGATGAGACAATAGAGGAATCAATGAGTTTAGATGAGGTAATCACATTACCTATGTATGATTTAAATACCTTGACATTGGAACAAATGCAAGAATTGCAAACCTTGCTAAGTTGCAAGAATATTTAATAAGAGAACACAAAAAGAAATAGGTATTGTACAATATAAATGATATTTTTGTTGATGCATTTCAGATTTATGATGTTAATGAGAAAATCTGAATTTTGGATCAACTAGTGTATATAGTTGATAAAGCTCAAACGAAAGATCTAGAGACCAATGATAAATTGATGAGATGGTCTGAAAAGAAATTTAAGCACAAAATTTTGTAGAAAGTCTCAATAGAATTTGTAATTAGGTAGGTTGAGCTTTCTAATTAACCGTACAACTCAATTCTAAGGAATTTTGAAAGCCATTCACTCTTTGTATATGAAACTATGTGATGTCAAGTTCTTTACATTAGAGAATCAACATTGTATTGATTTGATACAAACATATATGAAGGTGTGTATAATTTCATTGGGAAAGAATGCAAGTTCAAGCTCACCTTCATACAATAATTTGACATTTGATCGTCAATGATTAGCTGAGTTAATGGCTAGAGACAATGGCATAAGGAGTAAATTGATTTCAATTCAATTTATTCTACCACCCCATTTGGAGATAATTCAAAGGGAATGATCTATGGCTCAAAATTTAACAATGAAAGATCCACATATTTCAACAACAGAGAGCCTAATTGGTCTAGCTACTTAGCTAGAGATTCACATTCAAGTCATAGAATCAAGAAGAGACAAATGGAATAAAGGACTTGAAGAACTTTTGGAAATTCATCAAACATTTTTGGATAAATACAAGCTAACCCCTAAAAACCCCAAGCCATAAGTGCAAAAAACAAGGGGGAAATCTACTCACGATAGATGCAAAGGGGGATAAGACACAAAGGGGGAGATAAAAAATTAGAAACAAAATTATTAGATGAGTCAACATCAAAGTTTAGAGACATGTATATATTGTATAATAGAAGACTAAATCACAGTCTTAGGTGGAGTACTATTTTGTATGGATTGCTAAGTCATGCCACCAATCTCAAAGAGGGAGATTATTTATCTCTAAGCCTATATTGTCTATTAGTGTCTAACACTTAGTCATTTCCAAGGCAATGTTGGTCATTCATCACTATGAATGAACCATCTAGAGAAGGTCAAACTACAAAGGACTTGTTTATATTTCATTACATGCCAAGAAATTCAAAGGTTGTTGTGCGCCCCAATAGAGACCGATCAAGCATACATGCTGAGTAAAATAGTGGAGACTAAGCTAATCAAAATTTAATTGATGCCAAATGAATCACTATATGTTGAGCATATAGGAGCTGAGTGAAAATATTAATGCTAGCTATGATCGAGCAACAAAACATTCAAGTGTCGAGTAAAATAGTTTTGGCATATGAGTTTGTAATGGCACAAACACTTATATAAATATTTTTAGCCAACTTCTACATGACATTTAAAGATTGCAGAGATAGTTAAGGAGAATATTACACATTTTGTAATAGACTCCTAATGTTACTGTAAGTGTAAAATCCTCTAATCAAGGTAAGACCTAATAGTCTTGAAAGCTTTTAATAGAGAAGACCCCTCACAGGGTAGATAATCATATATGATCAAATTGTAGCACTAATAGGAAAACTTTGTTGTTGCAGCATTAAAGATTTGTAGGTTTCATCCCCACCCCAATTTTACCTTCATCTTGAAGTGTTTCTGGGTTACCAAAATCTTTTGTGTTATGTGTTTATATTTTCATGGATGTTATGCTCAGATAGATTGTATTTCAGCATTACAAGTTTATGTTTATATGGTGTGAGATCTAAGATATGAGATGGACTAGGTGTGAATATAGTTAATTGTTTTATCAGTGAATTTTTTTATTGATCTTGATTCACCCCCTCTCTCAGTATGTTCCCAATAAGACTTCCAACAATAAGATACGAGTTTTTTCTAAAATCAAAAATTTCTTAACATTGACAAGAATTTGGTGGTAGTTACACTCAAAAGTTCAAGATATGACAAAAAAAAGTCACTGTTCTCTAAATCTCATTTCTAACCTACTAAATTTATTTTTTAAATGGTGGAGTTTAAGGCCATCTAAAAATAGGGCCACGCAAAGTTGTACTATTTTTTCAGCAAAAACATAACATAGTGTCAAGTGTGGTCCCCTTCAAATAGTAACTTTTAAAAAAAGTTCATTAATCTCTTTGGTCAAAAGTTACCTAATACCATTTAGTTATCCATATTTTTAAATTAATTTCTTAATGTGTGTGTGTGTGTGTGTGTATAACTTTTTAAAAAAGTTCATTAATCATTTTGGTCAAAAGTTACCTAATACCATTTAGTTATCCCATATTTTAAAAGTAATTTCTTAATGTATATATATATATTACAAATTTTATAAGCAGACACATCCCAAAAATGTGAAATGTCTATGTGCACCCCATAAAAATTATTAAAAACTAATAATAAATCAGAGCTTCTTGTTTTTAAGTGTGATGAATGGAGTCTAGTTTCTAAAAAACTAACTTGTTGCAAAATTCAACAAACAAGCTAAAATCTAACCCCCAAACACTACATGTTGCTTTTTGAGAGAATATGGACATACATTCAAAAGAAATTATAGTTGAAAGACTTAAAATAGTTTAAATTCAAAATAAATAATATCATTATATAGCTAGCATTGAGATCTACAATATCATGTAACCTAATTTTATCGATATTCAACCATGAAGAAACTTGATGGAGAGCACACATGAAAAGTTAACCATTTTTTGATATGCTTGCTAGAAAAGACATCTCAGACCTATTTGAAGACACCAAGCCTTTGGGTTTGATCTCAAAGGAAAATCTAAGCCTTGGGCTTCGTGAATCATTAAAAAGTGCAATTAAGCAATAGCGTTAGCAAGCTATAGTGTGAGTGCGCTATGAAAATATAGTAGTTTTAAAATAGCGATAACACACTATAGCATGAGTGTGCTATGAAAATATGGTATTTTAAATAATACACACATGTTGTAGAGGGAACACACTAAAGTGTTTACTCCCTATGCAACAATAAATGGAGACTAGAAAACCCTTTCAAATAGGGCACACTCAAGTCAATTTGAGCACTAGGATCATATACATAAAATTATAACATTTAAGTATACATAAAATATAAAATATACACTAAAATATAATATTTAAGGCATATTCATGCTGATTTGAGCAAATTCTCTCTCTCTCTTTCTCTCTTCTTGTTCTTAGACTCCTTGAGACACATATTATATGATGAAATTGGTCAAAAGGGATCATAAGATACCTTGTGACCCCTTTTGACCCATTTAGAGCATTATATGTGCTAAGGGTCCTTGGACCCCTTAAAACACACATTATTCAATTTAATGGGTCAAAAAGAGTCATAAGATAACCTATGATCACTTTTAACCCATTTGATCCATTACATGTTTGTTAAGGGGTTCCTTGGCCCCTCAAGACACATATTGTGTGATTGAATGGGTCAAAAAGGATCATAGAGTACCCTTGACCATTTTTGACCCATTTTAACATTTATATGTGTGTTAAGGTATCCTTAGACCCTTTTGAACACATGTTATGTAATAAAATGAGTCAAATGAGATCATAAGGTATCCTATGACCCCTTTTAATGTGTTTCAACCATTCTATATGTGTTAAGGGGTCCTTAGACCCCTTAGGACAAACATTATATGATCAAATAGATCAAAAGAGGTGATAGAGCACCCTAGGACCCCTTTTGACCCCATTGAAACCATTATATGTGTGCTAAGGAATCCTTATTCCCCTTAAGATACACATTATGCAATTGAAGGGGTCACAGGGGACCCTATGACTTAGTTTGACATTTTTTATCACATTATGTATGCTAAGGGGTCCTCAGATCCCATAAGACAAACATAATGTCATTGAATGAGTCAAAAGGGGTCATATGATCCATTTTGAGCCATTCAATCTTATTATATGTGCTAATGGGTCCTTGAACCCTTTCCAACACACATTATATAATCTAATGGGTCAAAAGGGACCATAGGGTACCTTATGACCCCTTTTGATCTATTTGAAATATTATATGATTATTAAAGTCTCTAATGGCCCCTTAAGCTACACTTTATGTAATTGAATGGGTGAAAATGGGTCATAGGGTATTCTATAACCTCTTTTGACCTATTCAAACCATTATATGTCTTATAAGGGGGTGCTTAGACCCCTTAAGAAACACACTATGCAATCAAATAGGTTAAAAGCGATCATAGGGTGCCCTATAACCCCATTTGAACCATTATATATGTGCTTAGGGCTCCTTAGGCCCTTAAGACACACATTATGCAATAAAATGGGTCATGGAGTACCCTATGACACATTTTGATCCATTTGAACCATTGTATGTGTGAGCTAAGGGATCATTAAATCTCTTAAGACATACATTATGTGATCAAATAAACCACAAGGGGTCAGGAGGTAACCTATGAGACCTTTTGACCCATTTAAAACCATTATATGTGTTCTAAGGGGTCCTCAAATCCCTTAAGATGTAAATTATATGATCAAATGAGTCAAAAGGGGTAATAGAGTACTCAAAGATAACATTTGACTCATTCAAACCATTATATGTGTGCTAAGGGAAACTTGGACCCCTTAAGACATAAATTATGTGATCAAATAGGTCATAGGGTACCTTATGACCCCTTTTAAACCTTTCAATCATATTATGTATGCTAAGGGGTCCATAGACCCCTTAAGACACACATTATATGATTGAATGAGTCAAAAGGGGTCATAGAAAACATTATGACCCCTTTTGACCCATCTAGTCATATTATAAGTGCTAAGGGGTCCTCAAATCACTTAAGAGACACATTATGTGATCTAATGGATCAAAATGTTCTGACCCATTCAAACAATTATATATGTATTAAGGGGTCTTTGGACACCTTAAGACATAGATTATTCTTTCAAATTAGTTAAAAGGGATCATAGGGTGCCAATTGATTCCTTTTGACCCATTCAAACTATTATATGTGTGCTAATGTATTATTAGACACTTTAAGACATGTTATACTATCAAGTGGGTCAAAATGGGTCATATGGTACCCTATGATTTCATTTGACCCATTAGATACATTATATATGTATTAAGGGATTTGAGGAACCCTTAAGAAGCATATTATGTGACCAAATGTGTCAAAAGAGGTGATAGGGTGCCTTAAGACACCCTTTGACCCATTCATTCACATTATGTGTACTAAGGGGTCCTCAAACCCCTTACGACACATATTATGTGATCTAATAGGTCAAAAGGGGTCCTAGGGTTCCCTATGTTTCCTTTTGACCAATTCAAACCATTATATATGTGCTAAAGGGTCCTCAGACCACTTAAGACATATATTATGTGATCAAATTAGTCAAAAGGGGGTCATATGGTACTTGTAAGAGTTTTCCTTAGGGAAGAATTCACCCAAGACCAAGGAATGCAAACACAAGCACAACAATAGACCAAAGAGAGTATGATCAAAATGATGATATATTCATTCAATATGCCATATGAAAGTACACTAGGAGTGCCTATATAAAGGGCTCTTGAGAGCTTCTAGAATGCATAAAAGTTAGAAACATGATAAGTCATACAGTCATGCACATGTCCACCAAATATGGGTTATCCTTCATTAAGAACGAGAATAAGTGCGATGATGAGAGGATAAGCCTAAAATGGTGTAGCATGCAAAATAATGTGGTAGAAAACATGTACTAAAATGGGAGTGTGAATAACTATGTTGTGTACATGACAACTCAGTGAATGATGCAAACTCCAGTGTTGTAGACATCATGTGTTGAATTAGAGTTGCATACTTCTGTGTTGTCAACATGACAACTCATGAGAGTACACAAAATCCTAAGTGTCTCACCTAAATAAATAATAAATTAATAATTTAACCTAAGTAAACTTAAGTAAAATGTAAATAGTAAATACTCATTTACACCAACACCCCTCCCTTAAGTGCAACTTAGGGGAATGCCCTTAAGTTCACAAGAACTAGGATGAGATGCATAACGGGTCCCAACTACTAGGCCATGTTAGGTACCCATGTACATAATGAAATGAAATCTCTCATAAAGTGGAGAAAGAGGAAAAACCTCATGGAAAAACCCTCCCCCAAAAAGAGAGATAAAAAAACTAGATGCATGGATGGAGCAATCAAGATCCCCCCATTACAACATACATCAAGTATATAGAAAGGAGAAAAAATGAAAAGAGGAAGAGAGATAGGATAGGCTCCCCCCCCCCACCCCCCAAAGAAGAATGCTGACTAGTGACTACTCTGATGTAGAAGTTGATCCAAGATTGTAGAATAGTGTTCCTCCCCTTTTGAAGAAATAATACCTTAGGTACAAATGAGATGCTTCCACTATGTGTAGAAAGATCCGCAATGATAACTAATGTATCTAAAACTTATTCAAATGTCCCTATGAAGGATGAATTTAGAGCATGTTCCAAAGAATTTACTATCTCCTCAACTAATAAATAAACCTCCTACAACTATTGTCCATAAGTATCCACAATCACATCAACCTATGCAGATCGATCATGTAGAGAATGGACATGAGGGTCAGAGTGAGCCCTAGCAACAACTATAGAAGGATTTTCTCTATCAAAAATAAGATGTATATCATCAATGATGTCCTCCAAATCCACTATGTGAGATTTCACAAACAAACCTGAAATGTCTTCTATGTAGTCATCCTCTACTGCTAGAGTTGGAAGACTGGGTGTACCCTACTATTCTGGACCTATCATTGTGGCAATATATGCATGTGGACTATACTGATGTCATGACCTCTCACTACATCTATCGATATAACCCCACGTATCTAAATCTATTGAAGCACTATCACTAGTTTCACTATCAGTATCCATAATGTATGATGTGTGGAGAGGATTATAGGATAAGCTGGGTAAACTTTCCTCAAATGTACATCCTTCTCCACAAAAATCTGATGTGTCTCTTGATCCATGAGTCTCTATGCCTTCACACCATCTTCATATCTAATGAAAGTACAAGGCCTAGGTAGTGGTGCCTTGCATCCCCTAGAAGATATGTTTTCCTATATAGGACAAATGAAGACTCTGAAGTGTGTTACAATTGGTTTTCTACCACACCATGTCTCAAAAGGAGTCTTTCCATGTAAGGCAAGATGTGAAGAACTATTAAGTATGTGATTGACACTACTGATTGCTTTGACTTCAAGTGATGGATCTAGAGACTTGGCTTGTATCATGCAACTTGCCATTGACTTAAGAAATCTAATCCTCATAGCTACAATATTTGTCTTGTGTGGACTAAATGCTGGCAGATTCCAAAGATCAATTCCCTCAAGTTTGCAAAATTCCTTAAGTCTTTTGTTCACATATCTTCTTTCATTGTCCATCCTTATAACTTTGATGGCTTTCCTTGATTTATGTTCAACATGAGTCTTGAAGGCTAGAAACTTATCCAATGCTTCATTCTTGTGATGAAGAAAGTAGACACAAGTGTACCATGAAAAGTCATCAATGAAAATATGTAGTGACCCTAGCTGATTGATGTCACTACAAAAGGACTTGCTAGTACCATGTGAACCAACTGAAGAACAACTAGTGCTATTGAAGACTTCCCTTTATGTAACTTCTCTAGATGCATATCCACTGAACCTGTTGAACATTCACTTGTGGAAAAGTTGATTATGGGTAGACCTTTGACCATTTTGTTTGAGAAAAGTTGCTAAAGATAGCGGAAGGCTAGATGACCAAAATTCTCATGCCATAATTGGATTTTTGAATTTGATTGTGTCAACAAGGCTTGTGAAGGAGACTTGAGCACAAGGAGGGAGAAAGAATACAACCTTTTGTCATGATTAACTTTCCTCACTACAACCAATGAGTCATCTTTTATACTGTGCACCTTTACTGAGTTAGGAAGGAACTCAACTCTATGACCATCTCTAAGGTGAGTGAATTGGTAAATCGAGAGGAGATTAGAACTTAGGTTTGGAACATAGAGAACATCTTTGAATTCTCCATTTTCCATCTCCACATTTCCTTTCCCTTCAACTTCCATTTTTTTATCATCTCCCACAAATATGTGCAGTACCTTGGATTGCTTCATTGAAGAAAAATCCTCCTTTGAAGAACCCATATTAAATGAGGCACCTTAGTCAAGAATCCATTCCTTTGAATAAGTTGAATTTTCCATGAGTGATTTCCCTTTGCCCTTTGAATCTGAAGAAGACCTATAAGCATTAGGCAATGGAACATTATGTTTCTTCATGATAGATGTCAACTCATCAATCTTTTTATAATAACACTCATGTTCTTCATGACCCAATTTCTTGCGATAAGCACACTTTTTCTTGTCCTTATTATTGTCCACCTTCTTATTTGAATTTGAGGAAGACTTGCCATGTTGATTTGATCATGGTGTTGTCTTTTTTGCATCCTCTAATTTATTGTGGTGTTTTCTTTTCTGCATCCTCTGATTTATTCTTCCACTTCTTATTCTTTCCCTTTCCTTTATTTGAAGATTGACTAGTTGAATTTTGAGAACCCTCATTATTGGCCACCAATGCCTTAGACTTAGATGAATTGAGAATCCCCATTGATTTCAACTTCTTTTCTTATTTATCCAATAGATCAACATAATCATCAAAAGGGAATTTCTGATAGGTAGACTCTAATGTAGTCTTTGATGGGTTATAAGTAGAAAGCAATGTGGAGTACTCTAATGGCAGCTTGTTATGAATGAGATAGATCAATCTGTCATCTTTTATAGGACTCCCACAATCATTAAGCTTCATCCTTAGTTCATTCACCTTAATGATGAAATCCATTATGGAATCAAATGACTTAGGATCTAAGGAGACAAGCTCATCTTCAATTTTGAAAATATCCTCTTTAGACACTTTACCATATAGGTTTTGGAGGGTATCCCAAGCTTCCTTGGATGTACAAGACTTTTGAATTTGATACATGATCTTGTCATCAACCCCCAAAGAGATATCTCCTAGGGATTTCCTATCCATTACTTGCCAATTAGTGAATTCACTAGTAGATACTTGATCACCTGTTGGTTTAGGAAGGGTACCATCTACATATTGAGAAACTCCTTTATGCACTAAATGACACCACATTTTAATGGATCATGTAGCATAGTTATGTGGAGTTAATTTTGGAAACTTAAAATGTCCCATGATGAAGAAAACGAAAGAAAACTGTAGAAAAAAGGAACACAACACCAAGAACACCCCCCCCCCCCCCCTCTTTTCACTCAATCAAGAAACCCCCCCAAAAAATATGCTTTGGGCACTTTATATGTAGTGTGATTACAATGGCCACTTGCCAATTTTAGCCTTCGTGGACTTTTGATTTTTCTTGTTTACAACCTCCTTATGGAGTTCAAAACTAGAACATTACAATGTATCTCAGATATACAAATTTTTTGAAGATATATCAAAGTATTTCAATGTAGAAAAGGAACTAATTCTAAAAGTGACACTTTTTTCAGCACAACCCTATAATCTGATTGTAGATCTAAAAAGCAGATGAAAAATAATGCATTTTCAAAAAAAATGGAACCTATTTTTGTGTCCAGATAAGCCTGTACAGAGCATTTGAAGTTGCACAATGCAAGATTGGATAGGTATAGTTGCCAAAAAATGCAATTTTTGACAAATCCATGCACCAAAACCAGAAAAGAGCCATACCACTAAATTTTTTAGAAAATTCTACCTAATTTCAAAAAAATTGCACCTGATTTGGAGTCCAGATGATTGTGATATGGCCTCCCAAAGTTAGACTGCAAAATTAAAAAACAATCCGGAGAGGAGTTGCATTAGTAAAAGATGGGGTTAAATTTCACAGTCACATGACCATCATAGTAGTTCAAATTTTCCCTAGAATGACAGTCAGATGGTTGTCAAATTTAGGCTTAGGAATTGATGATGTCAGTAGATGTCAGCCCTGTGATGACATCAACAATACAAAAAAGTATGATACAAACTGTATAGAAATGACATGTCCTTGTATGGCATACAGATTCACTAACCAAGCTATGCAGTTAGATGTTAACTTGGATGATAAGTTGGATTAAATGACATGTCATTGGTGATTTGGCATGACAGCTAGCAAGGTCTCTTGGCTAATATTTGTCTGCCACATGGATGCGTGTTGTAGTTGTCACATGGACGAGAATCTACATGGACCAGTGGTGGGTGCTAGTGACCTCGCATGGCATGACCATTGTATCCTATGCTATTTGCATGTGCGTGTGCATGGAAGCATCACATGTCACTAGGAATATTTGAAATGGTGGTCAGATTATTTTTTGCATGGCCATAAGCTTTTATTGTTGCCAGTGCCAAGATTCAAATTTTTGGGCACCAGAACAATCATTTTGTGGGCTAGGTTTCCCTTTCGCAGTGGCCAAGATCTGGTGGGATTAGTCCCATATTTGTGGGAGAATGTATGTGGGTGTGGAATAAAACACAAAGCCCTTGATAAGTATACCAAAGCTCAGTTTGCTGGGAATTGGAAAGGCGTGGGCCAATTGCCAAACTTTGAGTGCAGGTAGGTTTGTGAACTATGTGGCTAGATTTGGAATATTTTGGTGCCACTAGATTATAGTAGTTTTTCAATTTCTTTGTTAGCTAAAAAAGGGATGATTGATGCTTGTCAAATTGGAATATTCTCCCAAATTGTAGGGTCAGGGTGTGACTACTTAGTTATGCAAAAAAAATTCTCTACTAGCCCAACTGGGCAAAAAAATTTCTAAAATAAAAATTAAAAAAAGTAGAGAATTATCAGATCTGAAAAAACAATTAAATATATTTGAAAATGACAATAATCAGTTAGCAAATTGGTGCCTTTGGGTGCTGGTTTGCAAAAAAAAATTGCCTCATGATCAACTTTAGCCCAAGATAGGCAAATTTATAGTCGATCTTCACCAAATCGGTGTTCTAGATGCAATGGAGAGATTCAATTTGGCTCTAGATGCTCCCAATTTTTGTAGATTCTTCAAATTTAGGTCAAGGTGTTTAAGCATGAACAATCTCAAATAGCCGTGTGAAGAGAATTTCCTCAAGCTCTGATATCATGTAAGAATTTTCCTTAGGGTAGAATTCACACAAGACCAAGGAACTCAAACATAAGCACAACAATAGACCAAAAAGAGTATGATTAGAATGATGGTATATTCATTCAATATGCCATATGAAAGTACACTAGGAGTATCTGTATATAAAAAAGGCCTCTGGTGAGCTTCTAGAATGCATAGAAGTCAGTAACATGATAAGTCATACAACTAAGCACATGTCCACCAGATATGGGTTATCCTCCTTTAAGCATAGGAATAAGTGCAATGATGAGAGAATAAGCCTTCAATGGTGTAGCAAGAAAAATAATATGGTAGACAACATGTGCTAAAATGGAAGTACGAATAACTGTGTTGTCTACATGACAACCCAGTGAATGATGCAAACTCTAGTGTTGTAGACACCATGTGCTGAATTAGAGTTGCATACATTTGTGTTGTCAACATGATAGTTACTCATGAGAGTACACAAACTCCTAAGTGTCTCACCTAAAAAAATAAAAAAATAATGCAATATAATAAAATAATGCATTAACCTAAGTAAACTTAAGTAAAGTGTAAATAGTAAATACTTATTTACACCAACAATACCCTATGACCCATTTTGACCCAATCAAGTTGTTAAATGTGTGCTAAGGGGTCCACAAATTTCTTAAGAAAAAATAATGCAATAAAGTAGGCTGAAGGGGGTCATAGGGTTCCCCATGACCTCTTTTGACCCATCTAATCCATTATATTGTGATAAAGGGCTTGAGTACCCCTTAGGACATATATTTATGGTTGGATGTGTATAAAGAGGTCATAAGGCACCCTATGACCCATTTTAACTCTTTCAAACCATTATATGTGTGCTAGTGGATTCGTAGACCCCTTAAGACACATTTCCTATGACCCCTTTTGAGCCATTTTATCGTATTATGTGTGCTCATAGGTTCTCAAACTCCTTAACATACATATTTGTGATCAAATGGGTCAAAAAGGGTAATAGAATACCATATGACCCATTTTGACCCATTCAAACCATTACACATGTGTGCATAGGGGTCCTTACACCCCTTAAAACAAACATTATATGATCAAATGGGTCAAAAGGGGTTATAGGGTACTCTATGCCACTTTTGACAAATTTGATCCATTATATGTGTGCTAAGGGGTCTAAGGACCCCTTAAGACAAACATTATATAATTAAATGGGTCAAAAGGGATCATAGGATAATCTATAACCCATTTGACCCATTCAAACCATTATATGTGTGCTAAGGATTCCTTAGACCCCTTATAACACACATTACTTGAAAATCTAGAATATATTTTTTACATAGAAATATATAATGTTGGAAATTTACAAAGTGTGCTAGGACTATAGTGTGCATGCGCTAAAGTGTACTAGTGCTATAGCGCTCTAACACTATTTTCTAAATTTCACAAGCCTATTTTTCACACTATTTGAAACATAGTACAATCACAAAATATTGCAATCACACTTTTGTGTGATCACACTATGCTTCGGATTGGAAAAAGAAGAGAAAATGGCTTCTTTTTGGTACTAAAATTTTGTGCACTTACCCTACAGGTAATAGATATTGGAAAGAAAAATCATTCACTTTCACCAAATTTGAGAATTCAACTTTATGAAAATTGTACTAAAATGACAACTATCAAGTCTAATTTATTAAAGCTTAAATTCTCTAGATTTTAAGAAGCCAACTTTATGAAAAAAATGCACTAAGATGACAATTATCAATTATAATTTATAAAAATTGAAATTTTCTAGATTTTACCATAATTAAAATTTAATTTACCAAAAAATTGCACTAAGATGACAACAATTAGAAAATATAATTGATAAAAAATTCAAATTTACTATATTTTATTACAATTTTTTTTTTTTCAAATTTACACCACTCAAAATTTAGCCAATCAAATTTGAATAATCAGATCAAGTGCTAACAATAGACCCTAATTTATGCGTGAAATAATCATATACATACCCAATGAGATAAATTCTATAAGAAAAAGAATGTCAAGACTCAAAACTAGATACACTATAAAGCCAAATTTACAAGCTTAACTAAAAATAAATGATTAACTTGAAAATTCTCAGGTCTGGTTAAAAATTTAAATTTTTGGTTTACACTTCCATGTATATTATAGCCAAGTGAGAGTGTTCTCATTTACATTACTAGCATAGACACCTATGATTTCTCCAAAATTTAATTATGCATCTATGCCATTCACATAAGTAATTTAGTCAATGTTACATGAAATGAGAACTCAATGGAAGCATCAATTCCAATATTCATTCTTTACTCCTAAACAAAAATCTAGGCTCTTAAAATTCCCATGTGATTTGGGCCCCATATCTTCAAATAGGAATTGCTTCCACTTTGACTTGTGAAACAAGATGATCACTATAGTTAAGAGTGGGACATATATGGAGAATATGCCCTAGCAGCCAGGAATTATATGCCTACCATGATATCTACTATAACATTTAGTTTTACCTATTAGGGGACCTAAATTGTCAATGTTACATGAAATGAGAACTCAATGGAAGCATCAATTGCATTATTAATTCTTTTGTCATGGACAAAAAATCTAGGCTCTCAGAATTCTTATGTGATCCCCTCATATCTTCAAATAGGAATTGCTTCCACTTTGACCTACCAAACAAGAAAAGAAAACACCCATGAGAATTGTAGTTAAGAGTTGGACATATATGGAGAATAGGCCCCCAACAACAAAGGATTGCGTGCCCACCACTATATCTACTATAACATTTAGTTTTACCTATTAGGGGACCTAAATAGTACCTCAAACTAGCGATAAGTTGCAAACATCTCGTGGCTGTCATGAACTGAGTAAAATCATTTATAAAGAACCTTCAAAGATTCAAATGTACTTTATAAAAAATAAATTAAAAATGACAATATTTTATTAAATGTTGATGAAAACATGATTTGACATTTCTAGTTGAATGCCTTTTACAAAATTTAAAGGCATTTTAACAACTTGTGGGGCTCTAGATGGACCCGAAGATGCTGGTGAGATGACTAAAAGTATTACTCTTGAAATAGCTAAAATAAAGTTCTTAGGTAAAGTAGTTGAATCTATTCTAAAAGAAATATCCGATGCTCAATTTTTTCACATTTCACCTCCCATACCTGTCACATTGTTTCTATCAATACCCAATAATGAAACATGAGAAAAACATACATTGAAAGAAACCATAAAATATTTACTTGAGAATCTCTTTCTATTTCTTTTTTGGGATATCTTTAATATGCTCGTCCATGATTAGGATGTGGCTTATCATTGTACACACCATTTTTTATGTAGAAACAATAAAACCCTAGCCTACCTAACCAATAGCTTTACTTACATGTGGAGGTTTATAGTTGAACAAGAGAACATAAATATCCATGATGTTGAATGAAATTTATTGCTTGTCTTTTAAAAACACTATTCTATCAAATTCATAACTGCAGGTTTTCCTTACAATTCTCTTTTATGACACCTCATAATTTTTACTATCCTATATAATTATGTGTTCTCTTGCATTACAGCTCTAAATGTAAACCATTGACAATATTTAGCCACAAATATAGGCAATCATAGTGTAGAGAAAACTATGTTCAAGACATTGATTTTTCCCTTGTCCCTCTCTATATGGGGTTTCTCTTGCATAGAAATCTGGAAGCCCTCACTTCTCCCCCAAACAAAATATGTCAACATCTATCATGCACAAGAAACCATTAACAACCAATGAAATGAATTCTATAAGAAAAATAATGTCAAGACTCAAAACTAGATACACTATAAATCCAAATTTATAATCTTAACTAAAACTAAATGATTAAGTTGAAAATTTTCAAGTCTAGTTAAAAATTTCAATTTGTGGTTTACACTTCCATGTATATTGTAGCTAATGCTCAATTTATAACAATTGTCACTCAGAATATTTCTATGATATCCTGAAGTGAGAGAGTTTTCATTTATAATACTAGCACAAACCCTTATGATTTCCCCAAAATGTAATTCTGCATCTATGCCATTCACATAAATAATTTAATCAATCTTATATGAAATGAGAACTCAATGGAAGCATCAATTGCAATATTAATTCTTTTCTCTTGGACAAAAATCCAGGCTCTCATAATTCTCATGTGATCCCCCTAATATCTTCGAATAGGAATTGCTTCCACTTTGACTTGCAAAATAAACAAAGAAAACACCCATGAACATTGTAGTTAAGAGTGGAGCATATATGAAGAATAGGCCCCAATAACCAAGAATTGCATTCCCACTACTATATCTACTATAACATTTAGTTTTATCTATTAGGGGACCAAAATAGTACCTCAAACTAGAGATAACTAGAAAACCACTCATGGCTTCCATGAGATGAGTAAAATAATTTTATAAGGATCCTTGAAAGATTTAAATGTAATCTATAATCAAATAGTTAAAAATAACAATTGTTTTTAAAATGTTGATGCTGACAGGATTTGACATTTCTAATTGAATGCCTTTTACAAACTTAAATATATTTTGAGAGCTTCTGGGGATCTACATGCACCTAAAGACACTAGTGAGCTAACTAAAAATATTACTTTTCAAATAACTAAAACAAATTTCTTGGGTCAATTAAATGAATATATTCCAAAATAAACATTTTATGTAGAAATTTTTCACATTTTCACCCTACATGCCTATTACATTGTTTCTATCAAACATAATAAAGAAAAATGAGAAAAGCATACATTGAAAGAAACAATCAAATATTTAACTAAGAATCACCTCGTGTTTCTTTTTTTCTATATGGTTTATCATTATACACACCATTGTTTCTTGTAGGAACAATAAAACTCTAACCTGCCCAAGCAATAACTACCCTTACACATAGGGGTTTGTAGTTGAACATGAGAAAATAAACATCCACAATGTTGAATGACATTTCTTGCCTTTCTTTTAAAAACACCACTTTATCAAGTTCATAACTGTGGGTTTTCCTGACAATTTTCTTCCATGACACCTTATCATTATTAGTATCCTATATACTTGTGCATTCTCTTTCATTATAGTTCTAAATATGAAATGTTGACAATCTATAGCCACAAAGATAATGTTGGAATTCTTTAGAATAATCAAAAGGGGGTGAATCAGTTATGCAAGGTCTAAATGTACAAATAAAATTTTCAATGCTTAGTAGACCCATATTCATAAAACTTCAATATGCATGCATCGATTAGATCATACAATACTTAAAGTTTGTAGGTTATTGTCCTAGGTCAAAATAACTTTGTAAAAATGTAAACATGAAATACCGTAAGAACATTCACACAAATTACCAAAAGGATTTTATGTGGAAACCCAATTTGGGAAAAACCACTAGTAACATGCTACGAATTCTCACTCTTTTGAAGTGATGCCTCGTGAAAGGAAAACCCTATTAAAGGTTACAATACACATGATTAAATGTGACCTGATTAAAGGATTTTAATCACCTTGTTAGGAGTGAGCCTTGTTAGAGGACTTTAGACCATTCCATTATAATCTCATCTAATTAAATGATTTATAAATGATTGTTAGGTCAACCTTCATCCAAAGGATTTACCCTAGACTGATATAATGATTAGAAAGTAACAATAAGGCTTGATCTAATAATAAATTACAACTCACTTGAAGATTAGAGATCTCTATTTCAGTCCTCCATTCTACTTGGCATTCATACGTTAAATCTTTGATAACTTGTTCACCCTTCAAGAATTCATATTCTTAAGCCTTCTTGCTTTGCATGCCAACTATAGTCACCTCTATTTTGCCACTGAATGAAGTAATACCTAGACTCCTTGTCTTCCATAAGTTCTCACACATGACAACCTTTTCTTCTAACCAACTATCTCTATAAATAGAGAATTTAGATCTTTTGCTACTTAACCACAATCATCCATTTTAGGATTAGGTAGGATTAGGTAGGATTCAATGAATCTACCCACTTTTCCATTTGGTTCCTTTTGAAACTTCTTCTACAATCTTCCTTGAATTTGCCTCAAAATGGTTTACCTCAAATTATGGGCCACTAGCTCATCATAGTTATCTTCCACATGCTTCACATAATTAAAGAAAACAAAAAGTTAGCTTAGATTCTAGTAACTTTTTATTTAACATTATTTTCTATCACTCAACATCTATACTATTCTATCACTCGACCAACACTAGTTTACTCATCAAATACTAAAGTTTAATGATGCTCAACATCAACTAAAATTTACTTAGCATATACTAACAATCACTAAGTTTGCACTATTTTTCATCTTTGCTTGACACCTCTTGTTTTTAACTCAGCTTCTACTAATTTTTGCTTGGCTTTCACTGACTTCTCAACAAGGCTTGGTAGACACTTTTCTTACTTGATCTTCTTCCAGTCTTAACTTGAGTAATCTTTCATTTCAGACTTTAAGTAGATAAAAAATACACTATATTATCAATGTCTTACTTGGTCTTAGTGTTTTTTTTATATATCAAATAACTCAACCTTTATCTAGGTGTTATTGTTATCTCCTCTTTTCAAATCCTCTTTATCAATCAAATAAATGATATCTTTCAGACTAAAAAGAAATTGTCTCACCAGTAGGTAGAAGGTTTGACATAATTGAAAAAAAAATTATTGTTCCATTATAGGTTCTTCACTTCAAAACAATCTTATATCAATAGATAACCAATCATAGCTCAAATAAAACTATGCTCAAGACATTGATTTTCAACATGTCCCTCTGTATATGGACATTTTCTTGCATAGAAATTTGAAATCCCTCTCTTCTCCTCCAACCAAAATATGCTATCATCTATCATGTACAAGAAACTATTAAGAACCAATGAAATGAATTCTATAAGAAAAAGAATGATAAGACGTAAAAATAGATACACTATTAAGCCATATTCACAATCTTAACTAAAAATAATCAATTAAGTTGAAGATTTCTATGCCTAGTTAAATTTTTTAAATTTGTGATATACACTTCCATGTATATTGCATCTAATGCTCAATTTATAATAGTTTTCATTTGTGATATTTCTATGGTATCCTCAAGTGAGAGTGTTCTTATTTATAATATCAATACAGACACCTATGATTTCCCCATAATATAATTATGTGTCTATGCCATTCACCTAAGTAATTTATTCAATCTCACATGAAATAGAACTCAATGGAAGAATCAATTGCAATATTCACTTTTTTCTCCTAGACAAAAATCTAAGCTCTCAGAACTCTCATGTGATCCACCCATATCTTTGAATAGAAATTTCTTCCACTTTGACCTACAAAACACACAAAGAAAACACCCATGAGTATTTTATTTAAGAGTGGAACATATATGGAGAATAGGCCCCAATAGCCAAGAATTACATGCCCACCACTATATGTACTGTAACATTTAGTTTTACCTATTAGGAGACCTAAATAGTACCTCAAACTAGAGATAACTTGCAAGCCTCTTTGGCTTCCATGAACTAAGTAAAATCATTTTATAAGGACCCTTGAAAGCTTCAAATATAATTTATAAATAAATAATTAAAAATGACATTATTCTCTTAAATGTTGATGCATACAAGATTTGACATTTCTAGTTGAATTCCTTTTACAAACTTAAAGGAATTTTAATAGCTTATGGGGCTCTAGATGCATCTAAAGACACTAGTGGGCCAACTAAAATTATTACTCTTGAAACAAATAAAACAAAGTTATAGGGTTAATTAGATGAATATGTTCCAAAAGAAACATCTAATGCTAAAATTTTCCATATTTTTACCTTCCATACTTGTCACATCTTTATTATCAATACACAATAATGAAAAATAAGAACAACATACATTTAAAGAAATAATCAAATATTTACATGAGAATCTCCTCATATTTCTTGTTTGTGATATCCTTAATATGCTCATCCATGATTAGGATGTAGCTTATCATTGTACACACCAATTTTCCTATTGGAATTGCAACTAAAACAATTTTTATGTTGTCATTGACATCAAACCTTGCTAGTAAGACATTTGCTAACAATGTAGAGTGCCATATCATTTGATTTATGAAGAGGATTTGAAAAATAACAAGATGAACTAGTAAAGTGGTTGAGCAAAGTGGAATAAGTATGATGAAACTACAAAGGGAGCTTGATCATTTAGTATTCAACAAGATAATATTTTGTTTGATCATTGTATTAAGTGAAGAAGGAAGATGAGTTAAACTATAGAAGAGATGATTGATAGAAGTTAAGAAGTTAAGTAAAATACTAGTTTGACCAAGCAATATATTACTAGGTCAATGAAGAAGTTAAGTATTACTAAGAAGAAGATTAAGAAACTTACATATTAGCTGAGTGATAGTAATGACCAAAAAATATGAAGGAAAATTGAAGAGTGCCCAAGCATGGTGATGACCAAGCAATTCAATGAAAGTCAAGAGTGATAGATCAATAGTGACCAAGATACCTAGTGATGATCATGCTAAAAAACATAGTGATGACTGAGTGTGAGCACATGAACAATTTGAGAAAGAATCAAGATTTGAGGCTGAAAAAGTTGAATTTATAGAATAGTTAAAACATGTCAAAGATACCAATTGATGAGATGGAATATATAATATATGAATTAGGTTTGATAGATTCAATGAGAAGTTTCCATAAGTTTCAAGGAAAGAAGAAGATAAACTAAATCATGAATAGATTCAATGAATTTGATCAAACCCTAAGAGATATGGTTATGTTTAAGATAAAATAAATTAAAATTACCTATTTATGGAGGCATATGAGATGTTTTACAAGTTTTTTGGGGAATTTTTGAAGGATAAGTGGAAGAACAAGAGTTATAGAGGGAAAGTGAGAAGTTGGTGAAAGTGAGATTAATTGAGGTGTTGCCAAGCATATCAGAGATAAAAAAAATGTGATGAAGACCAATCAATAAACTAGGAATAAGTTGAATGGAGATCTAAAATATGAAAAGTGAGTTGTTCTTTATCAGATCAACCCACCTGTTACTTCCTAACCATTGTGGCAATAAAAATCCTTAATTAGGGTTGACCCAACAATCATGTTGTCAACCCTTTAATCTAGGTGACATTGTGATGGGATGTTTTTGAAGGCCTCTAATAAGGCCACTCCTAATAGGGTGATTAAAATCATTTAGTAGAGTCACACCTAATAGTGTGTTTTGTAATGTTTAACAAGGGTGGCTCTTTATTGAGCTCACTTCATAAGAGTGAAAAAAGTGGTAGCATATTACTTGGTAGTTTTTCCCAAATTAGGTTTCCATGTTAAATCCTAATGTCATACTTGAGTGAATGTTGTTTTCATGTGTTATGGTATTTACTGTTATGTGTTTCTATAACTTGTCTAATACTAAAATAGAGATCTAGGTGTTGATATGGATAAGTTGAATTACCAATGATTTTCTATATTGAATGAGTGGATTTATGATTTTGATTAAGTTATTTGAAGTTGTTAAAATTTTAATTCATACATCTAGACTTGAGGATAACTAATTCACTCACCTCTTAATTATTCTACTCATTCTAACAATTAGTATCAGATTTTTTGTTCTTACAAGGAAATTTTGAAGGGGCTTAAGCTAAAGATCAATATGTACAAAATAGAGGTACCCAAGATAAACAAAGAAAACTTCCCAACATGGTAATGTTTGATGAGATGGAAGCCATCTTGAGTTGGAGATTCTACACTATACTACTTAGACAATAAATATATAGAAGTACCTAGACACATAACAATTGAGAAAACAAAATAAAAGAAGGAGCACAATGAAATCATGATAGATCTGGCATCATCCCTAAGTTATGTTGATTTTGATGATGTGAAGGGTTCTATTGCTACAAAGAAAATGTGGGATAAGTTGAAACAAATTCATGGAGGAGAAAAAAAAATCTTAAGGATAAAGCTAAAAGTTTGAGAGGCAAGTTTGATGACATGAGAATGAAAGAAGAAGAAACTGTTGCTTAATATTGTGTCCGAATCAAAGAAGTGGAAAATGTAATTAGAGGTGCTAGAGGAGACATAATTGAAGATACTATGATCAATAAGGTATTAATAAAATTACTTCTTATTTATGCCATTAAAGTATCTACAATATAAACATGAGATGTACACATGGTAATGACCTAATTTTGGATAGTCTAGCTGGTAGACTCATTGCATTTGATTTGTCAAATTTTGATACTTATACACCTTCTAGTGTTAAATCTACTTTTAATTCTCAACTAAACCTAGTAGATTTAAAAGAATACAATGTTCAAAAAGTAAGCTTGTGGATAGTGATAGTGAATCATATAATGACCTTGAGGATCTAGAAGCATTAGTGGAAAGAAGGATACCAAGAAGAAAAGGAAAATATAAAGGTAAAATTCCTATAATATGTCTTACACATAATCAAGTTTGTCATATTTCTACAAGTTTTCCTAATAGAGATGAAAGGAGGAAATAAAAGACAACAAATACTGAGGAAGGAGAGACAAAAGAGACAACCAAGATAATAAAGACTACAAGGGAAAAAGTAAGAAATCTTGTTACATTGCTAAAGAAGATGGTTCTAAAAGTGATTCTGTTGAATATGATGAAGAAGTTGTTTATGTTGCAATGAAAGATGAATCTGATGAAGATAAAAAGTTTGAGGGAACTCCTCTTATATCACATGTTAGTAAGAATGAGAAATGGATAATTGATAGTGGTTTCTCACATCATATGATTAGTGATAAAAGTAAGTTTGAAAAACTAGAACACTATAATAGAAGTTGTGTTAAGTTTGGAAATGTTTCACCATGTTATGGGAAAGGTAAAGGATCTATTATATTGAATGACAAGATCAGATGTGAAAATGCATATTGGGTTGATGGGCTGAAATAAAGTCTTTTTAGTGTGGTGTAATTGAATAGTTTAGGCTATTGAGTTGAATTTCAAATTAAGTAGGAAAAAACCTATGATACTACTGGTGAACTGATTGGAAGTAGAGAGAAAACAAGAGGTAACTTGTTCTATCTAGACTTGTCTAAAAATACATGTTTATTTACACAATTTGAATATGATTGGTCATGACATAAGATGTTATGTCATGTGAACTTTGATAATTTGGTAAAAATTAGTAAGATTAAAAGAGTAAGAGGATTACCAAGATTGATAAAAATTGATAAAGTGAGGTGCAAGTAATTTCAAATGTAAAAACTAATAAAGTCTAGTTTCAAGAGAAAGATCTAATCTTCTGATGATATTTTGTAATTGTTTCACATTGATTAATGTGGTCCTATTGAAGTACAAAGTTATTATGGTGACAAGTTCTTTATCCTATTTTTTATGATGTCTCTAAAATGATGATTGAGATGTTTCTCAAAGAAAAATTTGATGCTTTTTAAATGTTTAAGTAGTATTTGGCTAGATTTGAAAAGGAAATAGGTAAAATTCTAAAATGTTTGAGATCAAATAGAAGAGGTGAATTCATATAAGAGGAGTTTAATGCATTCTGAAATGAAAAAGGAATCAAAAGACAAATGTCTACACCAAGGACTCCACCATAATATGGGATAGCTAATACAAGGAACAAATTAATCATGGATTGCGGAAGACTAATGATGGAAAAGAATGTTTCACAAAAGCATTGGAGATAAGTGTTATGTAGTACTATTTATAGACTTAACTAAGTTCAAGTCAAGGAAGATACAAAAAACCCCTTTGAATTGTTCTATTCCTATGCACCTAGTGTAAAATATTTCAAAGTATTTGGAAGCAACTGTTATTTATTGAAAGATTTAAGGAATGGAAAACTTGACACAAAGAGTGATGAAGGCATATCATTAGGATATTCTACTAAGATAAAGGAACACAAGAGTTTGAATACTAATAGTAACAAGATTGTTGAAACTGTAAATTTTAGAGTTGACGAATATGTATAAAATAATGAAGAAGAATGCAAGAAGAAATCTAAAGATTACAAAAATTTTGTATACAACTATGAAGAAGAACCAAGTACTTTACCTGAACAAGGGAAAGAGGGTGTTGATCATCAACAAACAAACGCTTATGAGTTACAATAGAGAAGCTCTACTAAGAATCGACAAGTTATTGAACATCAAGCTATAGAGGCCAAATCATAGACAAAGGAGACCAAACGTTAGAAAAAAGAAGTCAAGTTACAATAGGAAATATCTAGAGAAGATAAGAAAGTTGGACCAAGTGAACTAAAACAAGGAGAAAGAAGACATGAACTTGTTTTATGAAAATATGTGAGAAGACACCATACGCCTAATCAAATCATTGGAGATAAAGATTTACGAGTCCCAAAAAGAAAAAATTTAAAGAATGATACATGTCTACTATGTGAGTTTGAGTCAAGAACTATTGAAGATGCATTGGAGGATGTAGATTAGATTAGAGAAATGAATGAGGAGATTGATAAAATAGAGAAGAACAAAACATGGACATTGGTATCAAGGCCAAAGGATAAGAATGTGATTGGAACCAAGTGGGTATTCATAAATAGGTTGAATGATAAAGGTGAAGTCACACAAAACAAAGAAAGATTTGTTTACAAGGGATATGCATAAGAGGAATGAGTTGACTATGGAGAAATATTTCTCTAGTTGCGAGGTTGGAAGGAGTAAGAACATTACTTGTATATGCTTCCTACAAAGGATTCAAGGTATATCAAATGGATATCAAATCTACATTTTTTAATGGAATCTTAGAAGAAGTCTAGATTGAACAACCAGAAGTATTTGTTCAACCTAGCAAGAAGATCATGGTATGTAAGTTTCACAAAGCATGATATGGTTTGAAACAAGCCCCTAGAACATGGTACAAAAGATTACATGCATATTTGGTGAGAATTGGTATTGCAATAACTATATATTTGAAAAGTGAATCTAAGGTAAGATATTGTTAGTTGAAATATTTGTTGATGATATCATATTTGGAGGAAAATAGTTTATGTGCAAATCATTTTCTAACGAGATGAAGAAAAAAATTTGAGATGTCAATTCTTGGAGAGATAAATCTCTTTGATGGTTTGCAAGTCTATCAAATGAAAGAAGGTATATACATTACACAATCAAAGTATATCAAGGAGATATTGAAGACCTTTAGAATGGAAGATTCAAGCCTAGTTGGAACACCTATGACTACTAGACAGAATTCGAAAGAATGATGATTCCAGTGAACTAAATTAGACAATGTATATGTCAATGATTGGCAAATTACAATATGTTGTTCATAAAAGACTTGACATTACATTATTTATTGGAATTGTTGCAAGATTTTCTAATAATCCTAAGGAGAACCACCTAATGGATATGAGAAGGATATTGAGATATCTAAAAGGAATAGAGGACTATGGTTTATTATATAGGAAGAATGACAAGTTTGAGCTGAAAGTTTACATAGATGTTGATTGGGCTAGAAACATTAATGATAGAAAGAGTAAAAGTGGACAATCTTTTTTCCTTGGAAAGATATTGATTTTATGCATAAGTAAGAAATAAAATTGTATTTTACAATCCATAGTAGAAGCTGAATATGTTGTATTAGTAGTTAATTTCCCAAACATTGTGTAGATCAAGTAATTAATGAAAGGTGTGAAGGAAGAGACTACTATACCTATGGTGATAAATTATGATAAAAAGAGTACTTTAAACATATCCAAGAATCCTATGATGAACACAAAGAAAAAGTACATTGAAATCAAGTATCATTACTTAAGAGAAATATTTCAAGGAAAACAAGTAAGACTAGAATATGTGAATACAAAGGAGCAAACAATTGATAAATTCACTAAGGCATTACTCAAGGATTCATTTGTGTATCTAAGAGGTAAGTTAGGGGATGTTCCCTCATCTGAAGTCATCAAAGAAGGGATGCAACAATGCATCAATTTTTATTATTAGAAAATATTATAGATTGATGTAGGATATCATACTTTAGGAGCTTCCTAAAAATGCGAAAAGAAGGACAATAGGATGAGTTGATAAAAATACAAGTAGGCACATGGTGATATAGTCAAGAACAAAGATAAACAAAGAATGTGATGAAGAGGGAGAGATAATTCAAAGATCAGTTAGTATAGAGGATAAATAATTTTACATGAAGTCTTTGACATTTCTGTCAAAGAGGGAGATGTATGTCAAGGTATAATTCAATATCTAAAGAAGATGAGAAGCTACCAATGAAATGTGAGATACGTAAAAGAGGGAGACAATACAATTGGTATTAAAATTATAATTTCAATTGGTATCATAGAGGGAGAGGTGTAAAGAGGAAAAGAGGGTGCATATCATAATGAAGCTAAGGATATTAATGAATCTTTAATATAGACCATAGAGAGAGTTGATAGTGAAAATACAGAGAACACATTTTCCATTAAATGGAAACTAAAGGTGTTTCCGTCAATATCAAAGAGGGATATTGATGGAACTACAATTGGAATAATTATTATATAGTCATTAATGGAAAATATTACTAGTAAGACATTTTATAACAATGTAGAGTGCCATATCATTTGATTGATGAAGATGATTTTAAAAGATAGATGACAACATGAACTAGAAAAGTGCTTGAATAAAGAGGAATAAGTAAGATGGAACTATAAAGGGTACTTTATTAGTTATTATTTGAAAAAAAATATGTTGTTTGATCATTGTATTAAATCAAGAAGGAATATGAGATGAAGTGTAGAAGAGATGATTGATAGAAGTCAATATGTTAAGTAAAATACTAGTTTGACCAAGTAACAGATTACTAGATCAATGAAGAAGTTAAGTATTACCGAGCAAAAGATTAAGAAACTTAATATTAGCCAGGTCATGGTAATGAATGAGAAAGATGAAGGAAATATAAAGTAGTGATCAAGAATAGTGATGCCCAAACAAGTAAATGCTAGTTGGGTGTGACAGATCAATAGTGACTGAGCTACCTAGTGATGACTAAGTTGAAGAATGTAGTGATAATCGAGTGTCACCACATTAATAGTTTGAATAAGAATCAATATTTGAGGCTGACATAGTTGAATTTATGAAATAGCCAAACCATGTTAAAGATGAGGATTTATTGATTAGCTTTCATATTTAATGTATGAATTAGGTTTAATAAGTGATATAAGGAAAAGATTCAATGAGAAGTTTATAGAAATTACTTAGTAGGGCTGCCCTTCTATAACATGGCTTTGTTCAAGTATACCATCACCCAATATCCAACTTGAAATTTTAGTTCTCTTCTCCCCTCATCCTTCTTCTCCTTCAATTTTTTATTTTCCTCCATCAAGGTCTTCTTAACCTAATCATGCACTTATTTCATGGACTGAACAAAGTCATCAGCATGCCCACTAATGTTTTCCTATGCTGGTAGGTCCCTTAACTCCATTATTCCCCTTGGATGAGTGCCATAAACTACTTGAAAAGGGCTTAACCCCTTTGTTCTTTACTTACTATCATTGTAGGAAAATTCTTCCCGAGGGATGACTTGCTCCCAACTTTTCCCATACTCCTTGGTAAGACACCTTAATAGGTTGCCTAGGACCATGTTGATGACCTCTATCTACCCATCTATTTGGGCTGGATGGTAGGAAGAACTATGAGCTAGGTTTATTCCCACCCTCTTCCATAGTGTCTTTCAAAAGTTCCCCACAAATTTGACATCTCTAACAGGAACTATGCACCTTGGTAAACCATGTATTCTAACCACCTCCTTGAAGAATGCATTGGCTATATTGCTTGTATCATGTGTTGTATTACATGGGATGAAATGGCTCATCTTGTTGAACCTATATACTACCACAAACACACTATTTAACCCTTTCCTAGTCCTTGGCAATCCCATTATGAAGTCCATGATGATGCATTCCCAAGGCCTATTAGGAATGGGTAGAGGTTGGTAGAGTCCTACATTTGATGAAGTGTTCTTTGCCTTCTGACATATTCCACACTGTTCCACATACCTCATTACATCCCTTTGCATCTTGGGCTAGTAATAGAACCTTTCCACAAGGTCTAAGGTCTTGTTAAGGCCAAAATTCCTACTCATGATCCCATTGTGCTTCTCTTGTATGAGATTTTCTCTCATAGATCCCCTTGGGTTTCCCAATAGTTGACCCTTAAACAATAATCCATTTTGCAAGGTATATTCAAAAAATTTACTATGGAAATTATTCTCAAAGTTTATACATACCTTGTAGGTCTTTGAAAAATCAGTGTCCCCCTAATATACATCCTTGAATTCATCCAATCCTATGCTCTACAACTTGAACTCTAGTACTATCGACAACCTCTTTCTCAAGGCATCTACCACCTTATTGTTTGTTCTCTTTTTGTGCTTGATGGTGAAAGTGTAGGACTGCAAGAACTCCATCCATTTAATATGACTCAAACTTAGTTTCTCATATGAGTTGATAATGCTTAAGGCTTGGTTTTTTATGAAGACAACAAACTCCTTAGGCAATAGATAATTCCTCCACTTCTTTAGGGCTTGGACAAGTGCATAGAGATCTAGATGATACGTTGAATACCTTGTCTTAGCTTCATTAAGCCTTTTATTAAAAAATGCCACATGTCTATCCTCTTGGCTTAAAACTGCCCCAACTACTTTGTTACAAGCATCACATTCCACCACAAATGGCTTCTCAAAACTAGGTAAAATCAATTTTGGTTGAGTTTCCACTTCCTTCTTCAACCTCTCAAAACTTTCATTTGTGGCCTTGGTCCATGTGAACTTGGTCTTCATGCCTCCTTTGATGGTGTCATTCATAGGTGCACAAATTTCACTAAACCTCCTCAAAAACTTCCTATAGAAATGTGCTAGGCCATGAAAACTTCTTTCCTGAATAGAAGATCTAGGAGTAAGCCAACTCAAGATTGCCTCCACCTTGTCTTTGTCCATTTTTAGATTACCTTGGAATACTACAAACCCAAATACACTAGCTTCTCCTTCATGAACCCACTCTTCTCAAGATTTACTATCAAATTTTCCTCTTGAAGCTTCTTCAACACCATTTCTTGGTGCTTCATATGTTCCTCCTTTGTCTTGCTCAAGATGAGGATGTCATCTAGGTACACAACCACAAGTACTCCTATGTAGTCTTTCAAAAACTCATTCATGACTCTCATGAAGGTACTTGGTGCATTGGTAAGACCAAATTACATTACCAACCAATCATAGAGACCCTCAGTAGTCTTAAATGAAAAGAATTTCATTCATCACCCTCCTTCATCCTAATCTAATAATAGCCACTCTTGAATTTTTGAAAAGTACCTAGCCCCACCTAGATAGTCCATTAGATCCTCTATCCTAGGAATAGGAAATCTATATCTAATTGTAATTCTATTGATTTCCCTAGAATTGGTGCACATTCTCCACTTACCTCCCTTTTTAGGTGCTAAGACAACTAGTACTACACATGGATTGATGTTCTTCCTAATCAACCCTTGATCAAGAAATTCTTCAACTTGCCTTGCAATATGTTTATTTTGCTCTAGAGTCATCCTGTATGTAGCTTTGTTTGGTAGTAATGCTCCTGTATAAAGTCAATTTGATGACTTATGGATCTCTTTGGAGGTAATATTGGTGGTTCTCCATCACAAATTATATATTTTAATTGATCCAATAGGCTTTGTATCTCTACAGGTATAGGTGTTTGTGAAGATGGCTTCTCCTCCTTGGGTTTCACCATAATTTCATACCCTACTCCTTCACCTTCCTTCAAGTCCTTGAGGAACTCTTTCCAACTAGTAAACAATATCTTGGCAGTAGCCTTATCTACCTTATCTTCATCCACTATGGATTGTATCCTATAGGTGATCCCATCCTTCTTGAAAGAATACTTGTTTTCCTTCCCATGATGCACTGCCACCTTGTCATACTACCAAGGCCTTCCTAATAATAGATTGAAAGAATCCATGGGAAGCATGTTACATAGGATCTTGTCTTTATACTTACCAATAGTGATGTATGCCCATACTTGTTCATTCACTAGAATATTCTACCCCTTGTTCAACCAAGTCACCCTATAAGAACACACATGGGGAACCTTTTTCAAACCAAGATTTTTTACTACTTCCTCTAACAAGACTTTGTCAGTAGACCCCAAGTCTATGATCGCTTTGCCTACCTTACTTGATATATTGCAAGTAGTTTTCAACAATGCTCTTCTCTGCTCAGGTTCCTCTTTTACTAGCTCCTTAACCAATACTCTCCTCAACATGATATTTTCACCCTTCTCTAAGTCAAGGTCCACTTCTCTTTCTTTTTTATTATCTTCCTCTTGGATATAGGTGATCCTCTTCTCTCCATAGGAGGAGGATGCCTTATCTAGACATTTGTAGGTAGGGTACCCCAACTTGCCACAATTGTAACACTTCATATTTTTGAAGTGTGAGCCTCTATTTTTGTTCCCATATCTTCCTCTACCACCATTGTTGAATTCTCTTCCTCTACTAGATCCTCCCATTTAACTAGTCTCACTGGCCTAATCATTCCATTTGGAACCCCCATAGACTCTCTGCTGATTGGTCCTTTGACTAGAACCTCCTCTTGAGACACCTTTTAAGTCTTTACCTCTGCCTCTATTTTTGGAATTTGAGTCCCCTTTCTTCCTTAACTTATCTTCCACTTTCCTATCCATTTGAAAATAGCTATACAATGTGGTGAGACTAAACAAGCTCAATTCATCCCGAATAGACCACTTAAGCCATTTAAGTACCTTTCCACCTTGATTCTCTCCACCTCATGTACCTTTGATGTTAGAGCCAACTTTTTAAACTCCTCAATATAGGGAGCCACATCAAGATGCTTCTTCTTGAGATTCGACCTCTTCTTGTGAATCTTAATCTCATAGTCTTCTAGAAAATAGGTCTCTTTTATCTTTGTTACCATAGTGTTCCAATTGGCTTTTGGTTTCTTCTCTTCAATCTCTCTTTCCTCTTTCACAAACTTCCACCAATTCAATGCTTGACCTTTCAATCTAGATTTTGCAAATCTCACCTTTTGAGCCTCTATTTTCCCCTCACACTCAAAGTATTTTTTAGTTCTCTCAATCCATTCTAGGACCACCTCCCCATCCATCTTTCCATGGAATAGTGAGACATTTTCTAGGTTCTTTCCTCCAAAGGCCTTGAGGACTTTGAGGAATGGTCCTTGTTCACCAAGTGGAGGATCTGGTTTAGGTATTTCATCCTCCAAACTACCTTCTCTTTACCCCTTTTGAAGTGTTCATCTTCCTTAGCTTGGGCTGCATCGTCCATCTCCTTTAACTTATCTTTCATTTCCTCTATGGTCTCATCAAGAAGCATGGTTTTCTCATCTACCTCCTTTTCCAACTCTTCATTGGTAACCATCCTTGAATATCCACTTGACTTAGTGGAATACAACACACAACCACAAGCCACAATCTTATGGCTCTGATACCACTTTGATGGAGAGCCTCTTCACTTTAGAGATTTCTTGCTATACCAAGGCTACTCCTAGCCTAATTAGGGTTACTATTCCAAACCCAAACCTAGAGGACTCCTTCACAATCCCCTTTTACCAAGAAACTCTCCCAATAATTCATGTTTCCATCCTCTACCTTTAGTTCACCAACAATGTACTTTTTGACCTAGTATACCAAAACTCCACCAGATGTGCCTAAAGGGAAAAAATCAAGTTTAGACCATCCTTTCATGGTTCTGACCACATTTCATGAAATTATTCATCATTTATGTAAGTCTAACATACCCACAAATCCATATTTCTTTATTTTCCCTTGTAGCCCTAAGAGCCCATACCAGCCCTCCTAAAAACAAGGAACTAGCTATAACTCCTAAAAATCCTTAATGAGGCCACTTGGTCTCTTTAGGAATTTGATTCCTAATGACCTAAGATTGAATATTTTTTAGATCTTAGGTCTCTATTCTGACCATACAATATGGCTCTAGAAAACCGTTATTTCAAGAGTTTCAAATGCAATGACAATGAAACTTTTGCAAATTGCTCCACACTCCACATCTAGCCTCTTTCTTTGTGTTATGGACCCCTATTATTCTACTCCATTTTCTAAAGAAGAATGGCATGTGCCAATCCTCTTCTCTCACAAAAACCCCATTACAAACAAGCTTTCATTGCACCTTGCTTGCCTAGGGCACACTTGTAAAACTAGTTATTTGATTGCCACAAAATCCAAAACTAGTATTTACATAGTGTACAAATTATATTTCTTCATTACCAAAGGATATGTATTTTCAACCATGGGAAGTCAATCCTTAGCCATAATTATGTCCGATACACAAACTAGACAATAGGAATGTAAAACCCAATTAATTAAAAAAACCCTTTCAAATAAATGCTTGAGACCAAAAAAATTATGTAAAGAATCAACACATGATCCCAAGTCACTATTCCATCCAAAAAAGTAGGCTATTCAATCCAAATTCTCTACTCATCCTTCAAATCACATTTTTGATCAGAAAAATACTCCATATATAGGTGTTGTCTATATAGGCGTGTGTCCAACCCTTGGAAATGAGTTGGAAAATGTTTAAATAGGCTCCCTCTTCCATATTGGCCTTTGGTTAGAGCCATAACTACCCATGTAGTTCTTTTTTCAAAATTTTGCAAAAAGTTGCTATGCAATTTTATAAAGATAACAAAGTTGTCAATGAGCAACTTTATGACAACTTTTATAATTTTGTGTTGAGCCTTTAAACTTGACCAGTTTGTTATGAAACCTTATAAAATGAACCTAAAACACCTAAGGAGAATGTTTTAACAAATCTTTCCCTGTTTTAAGCCTTTTTCCATATTTTGCCTTATTGAGCAATTTTTTCCTATCAGGACCTAATTGACAATAATTGATTCACACTCCAAATCCTACCTATCCATGTCTTTTAAACTTATCTTGGGACTTTATTTATAGTTCTTATTTCTTTTTTTAGTGTATTTTATTTTTATTATTACACTTCACTTAAGTTTACTTAGGTTAATGCATTATTTTATTATTAATTAGGTTAGACACCTAGGACTCTGCATACTCATATGAGTTGTCTTGTTGACAATGCAGGAGATAACATCTCTAATTTAGCACATGATGTCTACAACACTAGAGTTTGCATAATCAACTAAGTTTTCATGTAGACAACACAGTTGTTCACACTCTAAATAGACACATGGTGTCTATAGCATAATTTTATGTGACACACCTATGTAAGCTTATTCTTTCATCATCACACTAACTTCTATCCTTAATGAAGGATAATTGACTCTCAGTGGGCATGTGCTTAGTTGTGAGTCTTATCACTTTTCTGACTCCTACTCAATCTAGAGGCCTTTATATATAGGCACTCTTAGTGTGTATGTACATCAATTCAATTTCATATTATTATTCTGATCATACTTTATTGGTCCATATTGTGCTTATTCTTGAGCTTCTTGATCTTGGGTGATTTTTCCATAAGGAAAATTCTTACATGGTATCAGAGTTGAGGGAGCTTCTCTTCATATATCCATTGGAGACCATTTTTGCTTCACCTCTTGAAAGACCTCAATTTAGATTTGGAGTACCTATAGTTATTGGGAGCATTTGTAGCCAAAGTGAACCTTAGCATTGCATCTAATGGATCAATTCAGATAATTTTGACTATAAATTTTCCTACCCTAGGCTATAGTCAAATCTAAGGCAATTTTTTTTTGCAAACTAGAACCCAAAGGCCCAATTTGTGAAATTGGTATGATCTTTCAGATATGAGTATTTAATTTTTATATCTAAATATTTTTGTGTCTTTGCATTTTTAATTTTTAGATTTGCATTTTTTTTTTGAAATTCTATGAAAAAATTGGCCTTTTAGGCTAGTAGGAGAGATTTTTTGTAGGACAAGATTGGAGCTTGTTGGTGCAAATCAGATATTGGCATCATAATTAGAAGGTCAAAAAACCCCCAAATCAACTTTTGTTTAACCAAAATTAGATATCTAGGGTGAAATTTAAAGTCATTTAATTTTTGGAGGTGCGACAATGGCGATTCAAGAAAAATAATTATAGAGGTGATTTTCAAACAACGATATCTCCCTCATACAAACTCCTTGTTTTGAACAACATTTTTTGCAACTTCCCAATTTTTGCAACTTCAAAGGCTTAGTTAAGGCTCATTTGGACACATTTCCAGGAGGTTGTAAATAGAAAAATCAAAAGCTCGCTTTTGTCCATTTTGACAAGGACCTATTGTAAACACACTACATGTCAAGTGCCAAAAACATCGTTTTGGGGGGGGGTGGTGGGGGGGTCTTTGATTGAGTGAATTGGGGGGTTGTGTCTTGTTTTCTTGTGTCTCTCTTTCTCTCTTATGTCTTTTTAATTCTTTACATCATGGGTTCACATAAAACTCTACTTCTAAATTCACACAATTATACTACATGGAAAGATATTATATGGAGTAGTCTAATGGAAAAAGGTTTAAATCTATATGTTGATGGTACAATTGCAAAAACCACTGATGTTGATGTACAAGTTGATTGGCAATTTAAAGACAATCAGGCTTTAGGAATTATTAGGAGTTGTGTTCATAGAGATCTCTTCTTCCACATTTCCAGCTTTAAGGATGCCAAGAGTGCTTGGGAGAAACTTGAAGGTTTGTATGGTAAGGTGGATGAGGAAAATAGATTCCAAATTGAGGATGATCTACTTCTATTGGATCCTAAGAATTTTGACACAATTCAAGATTATGTCAACAAAGCCAATGAAATGAGAGCACTACTTAAAGATTGTGGTAATCCCATGAAGGAAGATAAATTGATTCATTGCATCTTGAAGAGGCTACCTTTAGGGTATGCATCTTTTATTTTGAGTTACAACACTCACAAGTTGACCATGGTAAGTGCCTTCACTAAGCCTACATTTGATACATTTGCAAAAATGTTGATGTTGGAACAATCCAAGTTGATAGATATGGGAATCCTCAAGTCATCCAAATCTATAGAATTGGTGGCTAGTAATGAGAACCAATCAAATTAAGGTAGAAAAATTTCTACCAACAACAAGAAAAAGCAGTGGAAGCAAAAATCACAATTAGAGACACAATAATCTTCCTTCCCACAACAAATCAATTCTTCTTCCAACAAGAAGGATAAACTATTTTGTGCATATTGCAAGAAGCCAAATCATGATGAGAATCATTACAAGACCAAGAGAATAGATGAGTTCTAAAACTTACTTGGAAAGAACAAAATCAATGTGCCAAATGCTTCCAAGGATTCAAATCCATCCACTTCATAGGGAAAAGGGCAAGCATTTATGCCAAGTTCAAGTCCTTCAGGGGAATGGATTCTTGACTAGGGTGCCTCATATCATATGGGTTCTTTAAGAGGAAGATTTTCTTCATTGAAGTAGTCAAAGTTACCTCACATCTTTGTAGAGAATGATACACAAGTGGAAGTTGAAGGGAAAGGACAAGTTGAGATGGAAAATGGAGAGTTCAAAGATGTTCTCTACATCTCTAACCTTAGCACTAATCTCCTTTCAATTTATCAAATCACTCACTATGGAGGTGGCAATAAAGTTAAGTTCCTTCCTAATTTAGTAATGGTGTGAAATCTTAAGGATGATTCATTGGTTGCAATGGGTAAAGTCAATCATAACACAAGGCTTTATTCTTTTTCCCAATTTGTGCCTAAGTCTTCTTCACATGCCTTGTTGACACAATGTCAACCACAAATTAAATTATGGCATAAGTAGTATGGTCATCTTTCCTTTCACTATCTTTATCAACTTAGCTCAAAAAATATGGTCAAAGGTCTACCTACAATCAACTTTTCTATGGGTGAATGTTCAACTTGTTCAATGGAAATGCATCCAGAAGAAAATTATGACAAAGGGAAGTCTTGGAGAGCATCAGTTGTTCTTGAGTTAGCTCACATAGTTCTAGCATGCCCCTTTTCAATTACATCTTTTAGCAAGGGTCACTATATCCTCACTTTCATTGATGACTTTTCACATGACACATAGGTTTACTTTCTTACTCACAAGAATGAAGTGTTTGATAAGTTTCTAGCCTTCAAGAGTCATGTTGAAAAACAATCAAGAAAATCCATCAACGTTCTTTGTATGGACAATGAAAGTAGATATGTGAACTTAAGACTTAGAGACTTTTGTGAACTTGAGGGTATTGATCTTTAGAATCTAGTAGCATTTAGTCCCCGAAAGACAAGTGTTGCAACAATGAGGATTAGAACTCTTAACTCAATGGAAAGTTGCATGATTCAAGCTAAGTCTCTTGATCCATCACTTGAAGTCAAAGCTATAAGTAGTGCCAATCACATCCTTAATAGGTTTTCTCATAATTTCTTAGAAAGAATGACTCCTTTTGAGGTATGGTGCGAAAGAAAACTAGTTGTGAAACACTTCAAATTTTTTGGTTGTCCAGCATGGGCACACATATCTTCAAGGGAATGCAAGGCACTACCACCAAGGCCTTATAATTTCATTGGATATGATGAAAGTGTTAAGGAATTTTGACTTATGGATCTTAAGAGTCATAAGATATTCAGAGAGAGGAATGTTCACTTTGAGGAAAGTTCACCTAGCTTATCCTCTAATCCTCTCCATACTTCATACATTGTGGAAAATGATAGTGACAACAATGATAGTGATTCAACAGGTCTTGATTTGGGGGATCCTATTGATAGATGCAGAATGAGGTCACAACATCAGAAAATTCCACATGCATACATTGCTATAGTGATAGGTCCATGTAATTCAATATAGTTAGGTACACCTTGTCTTCTAGGTCTAGCATCAGGGGATGACTACATAACAGATATTTTAAGTTTGTTTGTTGAGTTCTACATAGTGGATCTGGGATATATAATAGATTATATACATCTTCTCTTTGATGAAGAAGATCCTTCTTCAGTTGTTGCGAGGGAGCACTTTGAACCTCTTATCCATTCTCTCCATGATCAATCTTACAAGGTTGATATGATTGTCGATCCTTATGCACAATAGTTGCAGGAGGTCTCTTTATCATTCAAGTAGACAATTGATTCTTTGGGATATGTTCTACATCCATCCTTGCTAGATCCAAACTTGTTCTTTTCAATAGTTTTGGAAGGGATGACCATCAGTATCAACACAAGGACAATTTAGTAGTTTTCAAAGACACCATTCATCTTCAAAATTCTTTCTACACATTGGGGAAGCATCTCATATGTACCTATGACATTGTTTCTTCCGAAAGGGAGGAAAATTATTCAACAGTCATGGATCATCTTCTACATTAATCTTGGAGTAGCTATCACTAATTGAAATTCTACATTTGAGGGAGGGGGGACTACCTTGTCTCCTTTCTTCTTCTTCTCTCTTAGGCAGGGTGGGGGGGGGGGGGGGGGGGGGGGACTTTTTCCTCTTATGGGGTTATGTCCCTATCATAGTTCTCTATAATATATATATATATGATGTAAGTTATAATGGGGGGGTCTTAATTACTCCATCCATCCATGCATATTTTTTTTTCATCTCTCTTTTTGGGGGAGGGTTTTGCCCATGAGGTTTTCCCTCTTTTTCCACTTTCAGAGAGATTGCATTGCATTTTTACATGGATAGCTAACATGGCCTAATAGCCAGGACCCACCATGTATTTTCATTATAGCTTTCGTAAGCTTAAGTGCATTCCCATAAGTTGCACTTAAGGGGGGGTGTTATTGTAAATAATTAATTATTATTACACTTTACTTAAGTTTACTTAGGTTAATGCATTCTTTTATTATTTATTAGGTTAGACACCTAAGAGTATGTGTACTCATATGAGTTGTCTTGTTGACAACATAGGAGTTAGCATCTCTAATTTAGCACATGGTTTCTACAACATAATTTAATTTGACACACCTATGTAAGCTTATCCTCTCATCATCACACTAAATTTTGTGCTCAATGGAGGATAATCCACTCTTAGTGGACATGTGCTTAGTTGTGAGTCTTATCACTTTGCTGACTCCTAGTTAGTCTAGAGGCCTTTATATACAAGTACTCATAGTGTGTATGTACATCAATTAAATTTCATATTTTTATTCTAATCATACTTTATTGGTCCATATTGTGCTTGTGCCTGAACTTCTTGATATTGGGTGATTTTTCCCTAAGGAAAATTCTTACATCTTTAATGGTTGGTTAGACCATTTATAAACCAAAAAATGAGTTAGGGTTTCACCTTTACCCCTAGGTGCTCCTACACTACATGGTTAGAATCCCTAGGGTGTTGCCTTCATGAAACAAGTATATGTGGGGGTTATTGTGAAATTTGAAGGGTTATAGAGGTTTCTTTGTGAAAATTGGTCCAAAGGCCTAAAAGATAGCCTAAAAACAAGGCCTTGAGATAGGCTTGAGAATGAACAAGGTTGCGGATTATTTGAGACTCTATAATTTGGGATTATAGAAGTTCTAGGTGATATATTATAGAATCATATAGTCTTCCATGGGGTTATGTGGAAGAAATTTGAGTACTTGATTAAAATAATGATACTAGACCTAATGCAATTAGGCTTGATTAGCCTTATTTGTGGATAGTGATAGTTTGATGATTATTAATGTGACCAAAGGCATAAATTAGATTAAGAAGGATATGGAATGCATCTACAACATTAGGAAGTTCCCAAGAATGAAGGGAGTAAGATCCTAAGCAAGGGTTTAGAATTATAAGGGAAGGAAGGGCTAGTAGGACTAGTTCCTTAAATGAGGAAGTCTAAGTTCTAAACATCATTCCAATTGCACCTAGGAGGAAAGTTTGGAAAGGGGTCTTGGAGGCCAAGATTGGTGGAAAGAACAAGGAAGAAAAGAATCATTGGATGTTTCAAGGATTAAACTATAACTAGAATTTGTTAAGTGCAAGAACCCTAGACCCTCTACATAAATTAGTCATCATTTGAGAAAGGGTAGATTTATGAGACAAAATTTTGTTGACTTGAACATAAATCATACTACTTTAGGTAGAATACTTCAAAGGAGAAAGAGAATTGATGACCCTTTTCAAAATAATACATAGGCATATAGTGGGAGACTTCCAAATTTTGATAAGAAGCTAACCAATCATGTCAAGCAAGATATTACACAATTTTGGAACTCTAGCTCAAGTGTATCACTAATTGTGAAGGATGTGTTAAAGTTGAGAATTGGCAATAAAGAGCACACCCTACTGCCAAAGAAATATTTCAAGGTAAGTCAAACAATGTTGTTCAAATAGTATTGTTAATCTCATCCATAAAATTTCATATATCACAAATGACTTTTGAATCAATGAAGCCATTTTATTGTGTGCTAAATAAGATTTGAAATATATGACATTGAGTTTTCTATATACCAAGAAGTATTATTCTCCATGTTGGAAATTTGTAGTGTTGGTCTTCTTCCAAAATCACCAAGAGAGTTACTAGATCAATTATTAAATCCTAGAAATGATGGTTGTTTCTTTTATAGAAAAAAATCTTATATGAGAAGTGTTATAAATGTGGCGATTTATCAAAATTTATGACATATTTCTATAAGAGATGCAAAAAAGGTATATGAAATTGTAAAATATACATTGAAGAGGGGAGGTGAAGGCTCTAGATGTGAGTTGACTACAAAATAAATGTGTTTTGCTGATTTTATTTTAGATATCAAGAAAAATAATTTGTACAAATATGCAAGGCATAGTCATAGGTCTCATTGGTTACAACACCTAAATGATATACAATCTCTATATTAAAACTCCATCTAGATTGCTATTTTGACCATATAACATATAGACATGCCCCCAATAGTGCAGAAGATAACCAAAAGATAATAAGAGAGTACTGGTTTTATATGAGCAAAGATAGATCTCACTGGTGATTTTTTCCAATATTGTTTTGATAATTATTTTGGGGTCTTACGAGAATATGATATTGATATGGATAGACATTTATTTTTTCAAGTAACCACACAAGTCAATTAAAAAATACTCACATGTTTTATTGGTTATGTATAATTCATGTAGAGAGGTGTGTGCCTCATATTTGGAGTTTTTGAGTCTAGGAATGGAAAAGGGGAGCATGATGGAGTGGGGGCATGTGTAAAGAGATCTCTAATCAAGGAGAAAGTGAATATTTTAGGAGAAAAACTTCTTGTTGCTCATACCATAGTTGATTGGTGTACATCTGCATTATCACAGGGGGGTCTAGATTTAGTAGTGTGTATATTATTTTGGTTGGTTGAGGAGGACTCCTTAGATGATAGATTGGATTGTACTATAGTGAGAGATTATTCAAAGATTAATTCATTCCATACCTCTAACTGTAGTACATGGACCATTTGGATATGATAGCTATCTTGATTTTATCCTAGTTATTTTTAGTGTGATTGGGATCACTATGAGTCAAGTGAGTTGGTGGATACATGGGATCCATATTATTTTGTTTTATTGTCTCTCATTCCCTCTATCAGAAATGATGCCATAGAAATTTTAGTTGAGTATGACCATCTATTAGATCTTCTTTAGCTAGGAAATGTCTTTGCATTGGTTGTACCATAAGGGAATGATGATAAATCAGATTATTCATTAGAACATTGTATAAGAGGTACAAAAAAAATCGTGCACAACTGATTATCAATGATGATGGATTTACATATCCTATTGGTTCATTTATTTTTGTTGTAACATGGGTGCAAACACACTTTCTTAGAAAGAAACAAATTCTTGCAATTGAAGGCTATGAGAAGAATAAAACCATTCTCATATATTCAAACCTTATTATAGTATAAAATATAAAGTTTTTGAAGCATAAAGAAAGGAAAAAATAATATTATTTTTTTACTATTAGTAATGTTGATAATGAAGCCCTATTGGAGACCCTCAAGCAAAGAGATGACCCTTCATGAACACTTCACTAGGTGTATTTACTAGTTTGTGCAATCAAGTTTCATATGTTCATAGGAATTTCCCTCTTATGATATTTTGTTCATTTAATTTTTATATTTATAATGATTAGATGAAACAATTAATATCTTTTTTTCCCAATTAACTTATCTTATTCTCATGCATTTTGAATGCATTTGTAAAAAAAATTCAACTAACCTACAACTATTCATTGTGGTATCAATTTGTTAGCATTCTTAGCTAGTTTGGATGGGAAAGTAAACCTTATTGTCACCCCTTTTTTGACCACACAAAAAATAGAACACTCATGAACACCATACATCAAAGTGTCCCTAAGGTGCCCCAAACATGATTGGGCAGTGATCTTCCTATCGGATACAATTGTGAATTGTGTATTGTCTTTGATGCTACACAAATGTCATATCAGTCATCAGATAAAGTCTACCAAACTCAGGTGATCTGCAAAGAAATTTATAGTGTCTACTAAACGTTCCTATACTTAACAAAGAAAATTTAATGTTTATCAAGCTCACTCGGGCATCAAAGGATTTTGTAACAAAAGTTAGTATTAACCGAGCTCCCAAGGTTAACAAAGAAAAGTTAATGTTTACCGAGCTCACTCAGGCATCAAAGGATTTTGTAGCAAAATTTAGTATTAATCGAGCTCCCAAGGTTAACAAAGAAAAGTTAATGTTTACTGAGCTCACTCGGGCATCAAAGGATTTTGTAGAAAAAGTTAGTATTAACCGAGCTCCCAAGGTTAACAAAGAAAAGTTAATGTTTACCAAGCTAACTCGGGAATCAAAAGATTTTGTAGCAAAAGTTAGTATTTACCGAGCTTGCAAGGTTAACAAAGGAAAGTTAATATCTACCGAGCTCCCAAGGTTAACAAAGGAAAGTCAATGTCTACCGAGCTCACATGGTCAGAAAAGGAAGGTCAGCACTAACTGAGCTTACCCGGTCTCCAAAAGGAGCAATGGTTACTGAGCTTGGTCGGCCAGCAAAGGATTTTACTAGTTTGATATTAAGTTTAATTGCTTCATATGGCTAACTGATGTAGTGTTTTTTCAATTATTGGAACTTATATTTAAGCTGACTTGATAATCTAAAAGGTATATATATAGATGTTCAAGTTGTGAATTAGTGTGTGAGAGTGAATATGAGTATATGGATAAGGATGGAATAAGTGAATTGAGTGAATTCTGATGAAGGATTAGATATCTTGGAGGAGATGCAAAGTTGTATTCGATTAGCTAGGATCTAGTAAAAGTAGAATAGAGATCTGTAATCAGCAAAAAGATAAGTTACATATCATTCAGGTCACTTCATTATTGCTTTCTAATCATTGTAACAGTGAATCTAGAATCTCTTAATATATTTTCTCTAACAACCATTTTATAAATCCTCTAACAAGGTGACAGTTCAGTTGAATTGTTCTCAAGACCTCTAATGAAGCCACTCTTAACAGGGTGATTAAATCCTCTAACAAGGTCACACCTAACAGTGTGTTTTGCAACCTTTAATAGGGTTGGATCCTAATAGGGCTCACTTGAAAAGAGTGAAAATTGGTGACTAGTTACTTGGTGGTTTTTCCCATATTGGGTTTCCACGTTAAATTTGGTGTCTCTTGTGTTCATTTATTTTAATCTTTGCAAGCATATTAATGACTATGAATGCTAGATAAACAGTAATTAATTAATCTATCGAGATACAATATTCATGCACTATTTACTGAGTATCAATAGTATGTAAAGACATCTAATGGATTTATTTTGGAATTGATTTTTGTGGTAACTGATTCACCCCTCCCCTCTCAATTACTTCATCTATATTTCCAACACTTCCAAGGGTCAAAACTTAGATATTGTGAGGGGTATTTGAAAATTATTACATGCTAAAATACCTTCATATTGATGTATACAATAAACTATCTCAAATCCAAGAGATTCTATTTTTAAAAAAATTGTCACAATGATCTTACTTAGTGCCAAAACTTGTAGTATTCCTTAGTTCATTGGTGCACCACTACATAACTTTCAACCACTCATCATGGGAACTATTTTTCAATGTTTTTAGCTTTGGATAGGTGAGTGTACTCTAGTGACACCATTGTTTCAACCATGAAGTTGCGAGAACATTCTTGACAACCATGCACCAAAGTGTCCCCAAGGTGAACTAAGTATGTTTAGGTAGCGATCTTTTGAGGCTCACAACTTAGAGCTTGTGAGGGGTATCAAAAAACTATTAGGTGCTACAAGATCATGATATTGATGTATATAATAATCTATCATATTTTTGGGAGATTCAATTTTGTTTGAATTTGGTACAATGATCTTGTTTGATGCCAAAACTCACGATTTTCCTTAGTCCATTGGTGCACCACTATGTAACTTTCAAACCATTAATCATGACATCAATTTGTTAGTACTGATAGCTCTAGATGGATGGATAACCCTAGTGACACCCCTATTTTTACTATAAAGTTTCTAGAACATTCACAACCACCATGCACTAAAGCATCCCCAAGATGCACTAAGAACATTTGGGTAGTGATCTTCCAAGGGTTGTAACTCAAATATCATGAGGGGTACTAGTGAGATTTTAGATGCTATAGGATCATGATATTTATGTCTACAATAAAAAAATTCATTTCTATGAGATTGTATTTCATTTGAATTTGGCATAGCAATCTTTCTTGATGCTAAAATTTTCATTATTTCTTAGTTCATTGGTTTGCCACTACATAGCTTTTGAACCATTCAATGTAGCATCAATTTTTTAGCAATGTTAGCTTTGGATGGGTAGGTAAACCCTAGGGACACTTTTTTTTAAACCATGGAATCACTAGAACATTCATGACCACTATGCACCAAAGTGTCCCCAAGGTGCACTAAGAACATTTGGGTAGTGATCTTCTAAGGGTCGTAACTTGGAGCTTGTGAGGGGTATCAAAAAATTGTTAGATGCTACAAGGCCATGATATTGATGTCTAAAATAATTTGTCTCAGTTTTGGGAGATTTTAGTTCATTTGAATTTTGTGTAGGGATCTTGCTTGATGCAAAAACTTGTAGTGTTCCTTAGTTCATTGGTGCACCACTGTGAAAATTTTGAACTATTCATCATGGAATCAACTTGTCAGTGTCATTAGCTCTAAATGGAAAGGTGAACTTGAGTGATATCCTTGTTTCCACTAGGGAGTCACTAGACCATTCATGACCACCACATACCAAAGTGTCCCTAAGGTGCACTAAGCATGTTTGGACAACAATATTTTGAGGGTCATTACTTGGATCTCTTGAGGGGTATTAGAAAATTGTTGAATGCTACAGGACCATGATATCAATGTCTATAATAACCTCTCTCAATTAAAGGAGATTTTATTTCTTTTAAATTTGGCACAACAATCTCACTTGATGCTAAAACTTATAGTGTTCTTTAGTTCATTAGTGCACCACTACATAGTTTTGAACCATTCATCATGACACCATTTCATCAACACTATTACCTCTGAATGGGAAGGTGAACCCTAATAACACCCACATTTTTACTACATAATTGAAGGAGTAGTCATGACCACCATACCCCAAAGCATTCCCAAGATGCATTAAGCATGTTTGAGTAGTGATCTTCTGAGGGTTGTAACTCAAAGCTTGTAAGAGGTATTAGTAAATTTCTAGATGTTATAGGACCATGATATTGATTTCTACAATAAACTATCTTAGTTTTGGAAGATTTTTTTTTAGAATTTGGCACTACAATCTCACTGGGTACTAAAACTTGTAGTGTTCCTTAGTTCATTGGTGCACCACTATGTAACTTTTGAACTATTCATTATGGAATTTATTAATTAGTGTTGTTAGCTCTAAATGGGTAGGTGAACCATAGTAACACCCCTATTTTGACCTAAAATACTCTAGAATGTTTATGACCATCATGCTTTAAAGAATTACCAAGCTACACCAAGTGTGATTTTTTAATGTTTTGTTGAGTTTTCGTCTCATTCAATGCTTAACAACAATAATCCTTTTGAATTCCTCCCTTGAAATTCTAATTCAAGGATCAACTCCAAGGTTTTGGGTGATCTTGCAACCTACCAAAATCTTCTTAGTTGAAGATAAATGTGAATGTTCATGAGGAGGCCTTTTCTGGTTCCAAAATGATTCAGATAAGATGTATGATATGCTTGTTGCTTCAAAAGAATAACCACACAAAATGGAGTATATTTTTTGTATTTTCTATTTTAAAGATGAATGCAATCTAACAATGCAACTATATGAATTCCTAATTTAACCAAGGTGTTAGTAAAGAAAATAATGAAGATAGGCTGATAAGAAACCTAAGCAAATAACATGAAAATAAATCCTAACAGACATAAGCTATGAAAATAACACATCTACGAGTTAAGCCTTTGAAAAGATCAATAGATAACCAATGAAAATAGGAGCAATGCTTTCTTAATTCCATTGATGCAATCATCGATGGCAATTAATTAACCATAAGATGTTTCACTTTTCATAAAATCATAAAGCCATAAAGAGTGTGCTCAGGCAAGATGAAAAGTAATGCAAGAAAAATATGATGATCTCTTCTCGAACTAAGTATGCCAACAAAATTTGTAAACACATAGAAAAAACTAGAATTAAAAGATTGCACAACTAGAAATAACACAATAAAATTTTGGCTCAATTACATTCTATGAACATACATCCACAAAATATAATACACTTAGGCAAGAATCACTACACTCCAAATGTGAGCACCAAAAGCATATGTTATTGCAAAATAATTATGACCTTGATTACATAATACAATCCTAAAATTATAAGAAATCATCTCATCAATTTGTGTTGAGAATGAGAGATATCCATTTGCAATCATATGCTTCTAAGCTAATAAAATAAATCTATTTATGTACAAACTATCTATCTGACGAGTGCTAAGTAGGACTCCATCCATTTTTATATCATTAATTAGATGCATAATCCTTTACATATCATAAAATAAATAAATTAGGGGAAAATAAGAAAGAGAAAGCCTTTAGTTGATGTAGGAGTGACTAGAAGTGGCAAAAATAGAAGCTCCATCTTCACTAGGCATCCACAGGAGTTAAACTATCGTTAGAATGCATTTCAGATGCATGGAAAGCTCTAATTTTAGAACTAGAAGTTAACTGTCAGCACAACCCTGAGTTATTCAAAATCTTCTAGAACACTACTGAAAAAATGCACCAGTGCACTTGGAACACCTACACACATAGTGCAACAATGCAATAGAACACCTCAAAAGAAGGCTCCAAAAATTGAAAAATTTCACTAATTGTCAAAATTAAAATTTTGGCATCTAGGTTTTGTTCCCCTTTATACCAGAGCTATGTCTAGATAATTTCCCTTAAATTTCTTTATTATCTCAGTCACTTGAGCTGCATTTTGAAAATCTAAGGTGTTATATTTATCTTTCACTTTCTACCTATAGTTGCTTACTTCTATACGAGTTTCTACAAAATCCTCGAGTTTTACATCAAGCTCTAATAAAGCTTTTTCCATTGTGAATGCCTACCTAATATCTTCATGATTAGAAGCTTCTTCAAAAGTCTTTCAAGATTTCTCAACTACTACCTCTAGTAGTACTAGCTTCTCTCATGTATCATCCTCAAAAATGTCTAGACATGCATCGCTATAATGTTTCTCAGCTTTAAAAACTTTCTCTTGAGCTTGTTCTTTGAGCCTATGAATCTTCACATGTAATGTCTCCATTAATTTATTTCCATCCACAATATTCTCTATCTAATCATCCATTTTGTCTAATTCCTTAACTATATATACATCCATCAACATCTAATACCTTTGGCCTTTAATTGCATGTAATAGCTTCAAATCCTTTCCCTAGGTATCTACCTCATCCATCAGACAAAAATCTTGATTCAAAATGGCTACTAGCCTATCTGCATTATCTTTCATGATGTGTAACAAATTCAAATTTCCTTGTATAATCACTACACCTTTCTCTTGAAAACTTTCTCTCCACTATTGACAAGCTCTCAAAAATGGATCCAATTGGGTTGTACCCCTGTCTCTTCTCTAAAATTTTTTATTCAAAGTCTCCTCCCAATGCTCAAGGTTCAAGGGACCAACAACTTCTCAGATATCCCTTTAGGATTTCATTTTTCCTTTGAAGTGTTATTAGTTCTGCCCTATTCTACTCCAAACTCATGAATACCTCCTTCATTCTTGTTGTAACCATTAGTTTTTTAGTATGCAAGGTAGGCTTTCCAAGCATGAGCTCACTAATCTAATAATCTCATGGAGTCAATTCTCTAAGATTTGAATGCGAAGGAGGGATGACCATATGAACAAACAAGTCCTAGTTTTGATCACTCATAATGAAGGCTAATGCATGTGCATCTTTTGGAGGTGAATAAGGCTTCCTCAGGACTTCAATAAATTCCATCCTATCTTCCTCCTTTATAGTGAATTTCTTCTTTTTATTTCTTATTAGCTACTTTCTCAGCCACCTTGGGATACATTCTAATGGAGATTTTCTTTTTGAGGATGGAGTTTGTTCTACAATGCCCTTTTCCTTATCTCCCCTTTTTGGAGTCCTCATCTTTTGCAAGAGATCTGCACTAGGAGTCTTTGTATCTGTGGATCCCATAGTTCTCACATCTGTGTCTTGGGAAGTTTGCTGAGGTTGTTCACTTATCTACCCTTCTTCAAAACTTCCTTCATGGATACTTGTTCTAGCTCTTCCTCTTTTCCCATTTGGACTTTCTCTTCTTCATTTTTTGGAGGAAGGGGAGTAGCCAATCCTTCATCAACACAAAATGTGACTTGCACTTGGGATAATGGTGCGAAATCGAGCCCTTGTGATTTAGGTGGCATCTGACTCAACTCCTCCTATTGAGGTTTATTGGTTGGAGTATCCCTAATTTTGTCTCTAACCAACTTAGTAACTATGGGCATAAAGTAAAAATCTAGACATCTGAAAGACATCAGTGCCCTCCACATCCTGTTCATCTATCCAGAATTGCATCTCATCTTCTAATGTGGGAGTCTAAATGGGTTTCTCATGGATAGATGACGGTGTGATCATGGAGCTTCTTCTCCATTCCTCCTCTGTAGCTCTAGTTAGTCAAGTCCTCTAATTCAAAGGTAAATTATCCTCTTCATCCTCATCATCCTCTTCTTCTACCTCTCTCACAAGAGGTTTGGGGATTGATGGGAAAGGAATTACTTTCTTGATCACCTTTTGCCTCCTCTTTCTTCTATTTTTGGGCATGGAAGGGGAGGTGTGTACCTATTGTTGAGGTATTCTTTGGACTTCTATTTCATCTCCTCCTTGTCCTTGTTTGTCTGGTGGCACTTGAGGATTATCTTGGGCCTCTATGGATTTAACATTTTTTGACTCTTGTACATTCTATTTCCTAGTTTGCATAGGTGCCTAAATTTCTCCCTCTTCTGGTTCAGCTTCTTGAGGATAATTCCTCTTCCGTTTACCTTTACCTTTACCCTTTTGAGCTTGATAATATCCAACCAGTCGATCAAGTTGGTGTACCATTTCTGGTCTTATTGGTGACTGGGCTGTAAACGTAGGCACTATGACCTTTGCTCCTCTACCTTTAGCTAGACAAGCTCGAGCATGGAACATCACTTTCTCCATAATTGGATCAATTTTTAAATTTTTTTTTATCTAATCATTCATCAATTTGATGATGTACCTTTCCCTATGGTTAATGTCTAAGTTCTCTTCTTTATCAATCTTGAAATTCATGATAGGCCGGTCACCAATCTTATCCCCTTTGAACAATGGATTAAGCAACTCCTTCATGTCTTGTTGCACAATCTCCAATGGAATCTTTATCTTCAAAGCCTTATTTTCCATACACAAATACATCCTACAATAATCCCTTATGCAAACATTGTAGTCATTTGTTGCATTCATCTAGTGATCTTCATGCTGAAATGTTTTACTAGCTAAGTTGTGTACTCCCAATGTTGTCAAAATATGGCTGAGGAGAATTATACTTGTCCAAACAATACTAATCCCATTTACACTCAAAAGAAGGAATATCTTGCCTTTGGTCCACCTAGAAAGGTCCTATAGTCATAGGCCACATCCAACATGTTTTTTTCTACTTGCCAACTCTATCATATGCAGACAAGAGTTTTCAGGAGATCTCTAGGAGAATAAGTCTATCACTGGGATATCTAGGGAGCTTGTTAGGGTTGATAGTTGTACTTGGTACCCTCAAATAAGTAAATGTTTAGAACTAGATATAATAAGCTCCAACTAGTGATATCTATGTAGATGCCTCTTCTAATATTCTCTTCGCATAATCCCCTTCTATGAATTGGATTATTACGAATATGAAATCATTATTTACGATCCTATATTCTTTTCTTCGCTTTGAAAGTCTCTTCTTTGCAAGCTGAGGATATACAATATAAAGTTATGCATTTGCATCTTGCATGCTACCCCTCTTATAGAGCCCCAAATAATCCATTGCCCTCATGGCTAACAAGTACACCAAGTATGATGTCATATAAAATTTCTTGTTCTTCTTCACTACCACCAACTGCTCACCCAAATTCTCACTAAGAGTAGAAGCCCAATCAAGTGGCATCTCTACTTTCTTTATTGTCTCAATAAAATGCACCATTAAAATATTCAGGTTTCCAACTACCACAAACCCATAACTCTACTCAATAGTATGATTGAATATCCAATATATTCTTTTATGTATCCTCTTGTCATGTCTTCTTTTCCTACTTTCCTTCCTAGAGGAGTCTTCTCTATAAGGTATAAAGACTAGATGATCTTAGAAGCTTCATCAATATGTTCCCTATAACATCTCTTTGCTTGCTCATAGGTTAATCTAATGAATTGATCCGCCCTTGGGAGATGGAACACTTTTTCAATGTTCTTGGGTTGAAGATCAAGAATTATCTCTCTCATAATTCTCTTTACTACCCTTTCTTCAAGAAAAAAATGCTCTTAGTGTCATGATTAATTTTTAGGTCTATACTAATGTTGAGTGTGATGCTTCACTGACAAGCCCTGATCAAATTAATGTGGATATCATCTAAGACCTCTCAATTGGTTTGTTCCACAATTTTAGGAACTCACCCATATTTGTGTGACCTAAACTTGTGTCTTGAATCTTTGAGTACTCATCCTGAAATAGTGATTTTGTAGGAACACCCTAGAACTTGAATACTATTGGTTTTGGTGCCATTTTCTCAGCAAGAGAGGATGATGAAGATGCCATTGTATCTAAACAAAAGCATGTCCATTAGTTTGAGATCAAAAAAATGAAATAATGACCCCCTAAAATTGAATCACAAAAAAAACCTAAAATTGGACTACTCAAAAACACAAAGAAACTTGATTTAGACCATTTAAAATGCAAAAACAAAAAATTGGCACACCAGGTGCACCTGATGCTCCTTTTTTAGTAGAAAATTTTATTATGTGTTGTGCATCAACACACATCTTGAGGTGTGTTGATGTGCAACTTGTACTTAGACTTAGGTGTGAAGGGTTTGGAGATTTTAAGATGCATTGATGCACACCTTCATTAGGTTTTTCTTGTTTATTTGCAAAGTTTCTTAAGGTTTTTTAGTTGTGTGAAGAAGATAAGGTGTACATCAACACACCTCATGAGGTGTGCTGATGTGCACTTATTTTGTTTTTTTTAACCTTATTTGTTGTTATGTGAATGTAGATGAAGGCAGAGTGGAGAGGAAGGAAGCAAAATACTACACTTGCTGAGGTGTGGTGGTGTGGCATGGTGCTCTATAGGAGGAAGAATGAAAAGAATATGGTGAGGAGGAAGAGTAGGGGGGCTTAATAGGCCCCAACACCCCTGGTGTTGCATAGCTGCACAAGTGCACAGTTTCTCATCACCAATGCATGATGCCCTCTCTTCAAGCTCTTTGGCACACTAGCACACCTAGGGTAGTGCAACCCTTTTATTTTGTAAACTAACTTATCTCATCTAATTTTTTTAATTTTTAAGGTCTAGGCTTTCGAGTTGGGACCCAGTCTTTGACCAGAAGAAGTAGATAAAAACCCTAAAAGACTCAGACTCTAGACTAGGGATCTAGAAAGCCAAAAACTATAGTTTGGTGTCCTCATTTCTAATTGAAATGGGGTGTGCATTATGGAACCACAAAAAATAGCCCTAATAAAAGGAAGAAATGAAAAAGGCATTTCTTCATCAGCAAACATTCCTCTAAGGTGTGTCAAACACTAATTGAATCCCAAATTCTCCAACCATATTTCAAGTCACTTTATAGTCAAGACCTCAGGATCCCAAATCTCCAAGTTCATTGTGTGTCTAGTGTATTTTTTTCATTTCAAATCTTAGAATGTAGTTGATTAAAAGCTTTCAACAACTTTAAAACAATCTTTCAACCTCTTATGGTCCATTCATCGAGAATCTTCATAAAAGTTGGTTATCAATCATTTATCTAACTAGATGAGAGAATCAGTTATCAACCTTTGTGCTATTGATAGTAGCATAAAATTATAAGAGGCTCCTAAATCAATTAGGAAATTATGAAGATTCTTCCCATATATCCTAATGTTGAGTAGAAATAGGGGCACCTCAACATTGTCTTTAAAAATAGTTGGCATTGCCTCTGGAGCATTGACTTGTTGAGATATTATCTTTTGAGAAACAATATTCATATTATGGGGTGCCTTTTTATGATCAAGAATCTTCATCAGTGCTTCTCATTGACAGGTATAGTTTTACAACATGTCAAACATGGACACGTTGGCTTTTGTATGTTTCAAATCTTCCACCACATTATACTTTTTAGTAGACCAAGCTAGGTTTTTCAAGATTGTCGGCACATTTCATTGATTCTGATCTTTTTTTCCTCCATAGGGTGGATTGATTGGTACCAAATTGTTAATTGCTCTTGGATTGGGAGGAGTTGGTTGTAATCCTAGTGGAATTCCATCTATCATAGGTTCTTTCTAACTTCAAAAATTGTATGTATTTTGATTATCATTGCAAAAGGTAAACATCTCTTCTAGCTAAATGTCTAGTTCCTAGCTGAATTAGAAAGAGAATTCTTCATTGGCTGGTTGCTCCACCTGTGTGTTATGTGTAGAATCATAAGAGTCTAGTAGCATAGTGTTAAATTGTATAGGAGAGACATTGTCATTTGCATGTGAATTCTGAGTTATGTCTTAATTTCCATTATAGTACAAACCATCATTATTGGATGAGTTTTGACCATCGTTGTATTGATTAATACCTTAAGTGAGTTAGCTCATTATTCATTTGAGACATGGTCTTCTTCATTTGACCAAACTTAGAGGAAAAGTTATTGTCTGCCTCAGCAAAAGCTACTACCTTTTATTCAAAGAAAACAACTTTTGGAGGTTCATATCTTGGCTATGTTAAAGCAAGGTTTTGTAGAGAAAGTTCCTGCTTAATGGGACTAGATTCATAGGTATGAATTGGCTAGGCATCATTGGTTCTTTGATAGGATATGTTGGCATCATAGTAATTGTTTGAGCTGGAAGTATCAATCCTCCTCCATTAGAATTGGCTTGCTTAGTGAAGCTAATTGCTTCTGCAAAGACTTTTTCCAATGTGTCAATATTTTTTGCAAGAAGTTTTCTTAGATAAATAGTTGTAAGATGGTCCATAGCATTCAAATAAATCTACATAGTAGCTTCAACTGGTATAGTATATGGAATTTCCAACTTGTAGTATGTGATGTGAAAATTATGGTTGAAGTGTGAAACCATCTCAGGTAGGTCCTTTTTTGATTGATATGAATTGTTGATGTATCACAATTGGATTGATGAATGTTTTGAATTGTTCCAAGAATAATTTTTTGAAAGTAGCCAAGTCTCCAATACATCTAGGTGGTAAATTAACATAACAATAAAAGGAAACTTCCCCAAAGAGTAAGGAAATAAGTGAAGAACTAGATTCTCATTAGCAATGTACTTTCAGTTGTAAATTTTCTTGAATACGTTGAGGTGATCTTCAACAATTTGTGTTTCTTTGTAGACGAACCTTGGGCAAAATATCTCAAGATTCTTAGGAATATCATTGAGTACACCTATTAAGTTAATTGGTGAGTCTACAACATTTTTAAAAATGGCCATTGGAGGATTTGGTGGAACATTTGGTGGTTTTTGTGGAGGTGGAATTGAACAAGATGACAAAATGTTGAATGGAAGTGGTAGAATTTAGGGGATTCCTTTGTCATTGCAAGGCTTGCAGAAATGGCTAAGCTTGAGGGGCTCATGTGTACTTGGTGAAGATCTTAAAGCTTGCTAAAATAGGGATGATGGATCAAAATCCTCCAATTTGTATCAATTTTGGAAAAAGTGAAACTCTATAGAAGTACACATTCTCACAAACAAGGCACATCTATGCACCTAGCACACCTACACAACTATAACCCTCCAAATCTCAAAAACTTGAAATTTTTTTTGAACTTCTAAAAAAGTGTAGAATTTTGAAGTTTGCAAATTTTTTATTCTATTCTGAAAGTCAAGAGGCCCTCCTTCTAGTGTCACTTATATTGGGCTTTCATTTTGCACAATGCTTAACGATAGGAATCCTTTTGATCTCCTCTCTTGAAAAGCTAATCTGAGGATCAACTCCAAGGTTCTAGGTGATCTTGTGACCTATTGGATTCCACTTAGTTGAAGATAAATGTGAATTTTCATAAGGAGGCCTTTGCTGGTTCTGAAATGATTTAGATAATATGTATGATTTGCTTGCTACTTTAAAAGAATAACCACACAAAATGGAGTATATTTTTTGTATTTTCTATTTTAAAGATGAATACAATCTAACAATGCAACTATATTAATTCCTAATTTAACCAAGGGTTTATTAAAGCAAATAACAAAGATAAGATGACAAGAAACCTAAGAAAATAACATGAAAATAAATCCTAATAGACATAAACTATGGAAACAACATGTCTATGAATTAATCTTTTGAAAAGATCGGTAGATAACTAATGAAAATAGGAGCAATGCTTCTTTAATTCCACTAATGAAATCATCAATGGGAATTCAATAACTATAAGATGTTTCACTTTTCATCAAATTACAAGGCCATGGAGAGTGCGGTCAGGTGAGATGAAAAGCTATGCAAGAACAATATGATGATCTCTTCTTGAACTAAGTATGTCAATAGAATTTGTAAACATGTAGCAAACACTAGAATTAAAAGATCACACAACCAAAAATAACACAATAAAATTTTGGCTCAATTACGTTCCATGAACATACATCCACAAAATATAACACACTTAGGCAAGAATCACTACACACCAAATGCAAGCACCAAAAGCATATATTCTTGCAAAATAATGGCAGCCTTGATTACATATTATAATCCTAAATTTATAAGAAATCATCTCCTCAATTTGTACTCAGATTTATAGATATCCATTTTCAATCATATGCTTCTAAGCTAATAAAATAAATCTATTTATGTACAAACTATATATGTAACTGGTGCTAAGTAGGACTCCATCCATTTTTATATCATTAATTCGATGCATGAGCCTTTACATGTCATAAAAAAAAGAAAGCATGAGAAAATAAGAAAGAGAAAGCCTTTAGTTGATGTAGGAGTGACTAGAAGTGGTAAAAATAGAAGCTCCATCTTCACTAGGCATCCTTAGGAGTTAAACTACCATTAGAGTGTGTTTCTGATGCATGGAAAGCTCTAATTTTAGAACTGGCAGTTAACTATTGGTGCACCTCTAGGTTTTTCAAAATATTCTAGAATACTACTTTAAAAAATTCACTTGCGCACTAGCACACCTGCACACCTAGCGTAGCAGTGCACCTCAGAAGTGGGCTCCAAAAATTGGAAAATTTCACTAAATGTCAAAATTGAAATTCTGGCATTTGGGTTTTGTTCCCCTTTTTACAGGAGCTATGTTAGGATATTTCCCTTGAATTTCTTAATTATCTCAATGACTTGAGCCATGTTTGGAAAATCTAAGGCATTATATTTAACTTTCATTTTCTGCCTATAGTTGCCCACTTATATATTAGTTTTTACAAAATCTCTAAGTTTTAAATCAATCTCTAATAAAGCTTCTTCCGTTCTAAATGCCTGCCTAATATCTTCATCATTAGAAGCTTCTTGAAAAGTATTTCAAAATTTATCAACTACTACCTCTACTAGTACTAGCTTCTCTCATGTATCATCCTCAAAAATGTCCAAATACGCATCACTGTAATGTTTCTCAACTTCAAACATTTTCTCTTGGGCTTGGTCCTTGAGCCTATGAATTTTCACATGTAATGTCTCTATTACTTTATTGCCATCCAAAATATTCTCTATCCAATCATTTATTTTCTCTAATTCCTCAGCTGTATATACATCTATCAACATCTGATAACTTTGGCCTTTAATTTCCTATAATGCCTACAAATCCTTGCCCCAGGTATGTACTTCATCCATCAGAACAAAATCTTGATTCAAAATGGCTACTAGCCTATCTACATTATCTTTAATGATGTGTAATAGCTTCATATTTCCTTGTATAATCCATACACCTTTCTCCTCAAAACTTTCTCTCCATTGTTGACAAGCTCTCAAAAATTGATCCAATTTGATTGTACCCCTACGTCTTCTATCAATTTTTGTATTCAAAGTCTCCTTTGGATGCTCATGGTCCAAGGGACCAACAAATTTTCTCAGATATCCCTTTAGGATTTCATTTTTCCTCCAAAGTGTTATTAGTTCTGCCCCATCCTACTCCAAGCTCCTAAATACCCCCTTCATTCTTATTGTAACCATTAGTTTTGCAGTATCCAAGGTAGGCTTTCCAAGCATGACCTCTCTGATCTAATAATCTAAAAATTCAATTCTTCAAAATTCGAATGTAGAGGAGGGATAGCCACATGAGAAAATAAGTCATGGTTTTGATCACTCACACTAAAGGCTAATGCATGTGCATCTTTTGGAGGTGAATTAGGCTTCCTCAAGACTTCAATCAATTCCATCCTATCTTCTTCCTCTATAGTGTATTGCTTCTTTTTATTTCTTATTAGCTATTTTCTCAGCCACCTTGGGATACGTTCTAATGGAGATATTCATTTTGAGGATGAAGGAGTCTATTCTACAATGCCCTTTCCCTTATCTCCCCTTTCTAGAGTCCTCTTCTTTTGCAAGAGATCTACACTGGGAGTCTCTATATCTATGGAGCCCATAGTTCTCACCTCTATTTATTGGGAATTTTGCTAAGGTTTTTCACTTATCTACCCTTCTTCTGACACTTCCTCAATGGATACTTGTTTTGGCTCTTTGTCTTGTCCCATTTGGACTTTCTGTTCTTCATTGTTTGGAAGAAGATGAGTAGCTGATTCCTTATCAACACAAAATGTGACTTGCACTTAGGATGATGTTGTTACCTTGGGCCCTTGTGATTCGGGCAGCATCTGACTTCAGTCCTCCTATTGAGTTTGATTGGTTAGAGTATCCCTAATTTTTTCTTTGACCAACTCATTACCCATGAGCATAAAGTCAAAATCTTACATCTGAAAGACATCAGTGTCCTCTATATCCTACTCATCTATCCACTGTTGCATCTCATCTTCTGATGTGGTAGTCTAGATGGGTTGCTCAGGGATAGATGGTGGTGTGATCATGGAGCTTCTTCTCCATTCCTCCTCTTGGGCTTGCTAATTCAAAGGTAAAATATCCTCTTCATTCTCATCATCCTCTTCTTCTACCTCTTCCAGAATAGGTTTGGAGATTTATGGGAAAGGAATTACTTTTTTTATCACCTTTTGCCTCCTCTTTATCAAAGTCTTAATCTTTCTTCTATTTTTGGGTGTGGAAGTGAAGGCTTGTACCTACTACTGAGGTATTTCTTGGAATTCCATTTCATCTCCTCCTTTTCCTTATTTAGCTGGTGGCACTTGAGTATTATCTTTGGCCTCTATGGCTTCAACATTTTCTAACTCTTGTACATTCTCTAGCATAGCTACCTGAATTTCTCCCTCTTCTAGTTTGAGGAGAATTCCTCTTGCTTTTTCTTTTACTTGTACCCTTTTGAGCCCAATAATATCCAACTAGTCTATCAATTTGGTGCACCATTTTTGGTCTTATTGGTGACTGGGTTGTAAACGTAGGCATTATGACCTTTGCTCCTCTACCTTTAGTTGGACAAGCTTGAGCATGGAAGATCACTGTCTCTACAATTGGATCAAGTTTGAAAGGCCTTTTTGATCCAATTATTCCTCAATTTGGTGACATGACTTTCCCTATGGTTAATTTTTGAGTTCTCTTCTTTGTTGATCTTGACATTCACGATAGGTTAGTCACCAATCTTATCCCTATTTAACAATAGATCAAGAAACTCCTCTATGTCTTGTTGCATAATCTTCAATGGAATCTTTATCTTCAAAGTTTTTTCTTCTAGATACAAATTCATTGTACAATAATCCCTTATGTAGACATCATAGTCATTTGTCTTATTCATCCAGTGATCTTCAAGGGCATCTTCATGCTGAAATGTTTTATCAGCTAACTATTGTACTCTTCCAATGTTTTCAAAATATGGCTGAGGAGAATTATACTCATCCAATGGATACTAACCCCATTCACACTCAAAAGAAGGAATATCTTGCCTTTGATCCACTTGGAAAGGTCCTATAGTCATATGCCACATCCAAAATGTTTTGTGCTACTTTCTAACTCTATCATATGCAAAAAATAGTTTTTGGGAGATCTCTAGGAGAATAAGTCTATCACTTGGATACCTAGGGAGCTTTTTAAGGTTAATAGTGGTACCCGCTACCCTCAAATATGTAAATGTTCAAAATTAGATATAATAAGCTTCAACTAGTGATATCCGTGCAACTTCCTCTTCTAATATTCTCTTCACATAATCTCCTTCTATGAACTGGATTACTATGAATATGAAAGCATCATTTACAATCCTATATTCTTTTCTTTTCTCTAAAAGCCTCTTCTTTACTAGTTGAGGATATACAATATAAGACCACGCATTTGCATCCTACATGCTACCCCTCTTATAGAGCCCTGGATGATGTATTGCCCTCATGGATAACAAGTACACCAAGTATGATGTCATGTAAAATTTCCTACTATTCTTCACCACCAACAGCTACTCACCCAAATTCTCACTAAGAGTAGAAGCCCAATCAAGTGGCATCTCTGCTTTATTTATTATCTCAATAAAATGAACTGTAAAAAATTTCAAGTGTCTAGCTGCCAACAAACCCATAATACTATTCAAGAGTATGATTGAATATCCAATATCTTCCTTCATGTATTCTCTTTTCATATCTACTTTTCCTACTTTCTTTCCTAGAGGAGTCTTCTCTATAAGGTATGAAGACTAGATGATCTAAGAAGCTTCATCAATATGTTCCCTATACCATCTATCTACTTGCTCATAGATTAATTTAATGAATTGATCCATCCTTGGGAGATGGAACACTTTTTCAATGTTCTTGGATCAAAGATTGAGAATGATCTCTCCCATAATGTTCTTGACTACCCTTTCTTTAGGAAAAAAATGCTTTGTGAGTGTCATGATTGATTCTGAGGACTGTACTAACACTGGGTGTATTGTTGCACTAACAAACCCTAATTAGATCAATATAGATATCATCTCAAAGCATTCAGTTGGTTTTTTGCATAGTTTAAGGAACTCTCCCAAATTTGTATGACCTAAATTTGTGTCTCGAATCTTTGAGTACTCATTCTAAAACTATGATTTTGTAGGAACACCCTAGAACTTGAATACTACTGGTTTTGGTGCCATTTTCTTAACAAGGGAGGATGATGAAGAAACCATTGTATCTACACAAAATCATGTCTATTAGTTCAAGATTGAAAAACAAATTAATGATCTCCTAAAACTAACTTGAACAAAAACCCTAAAATTGGATTGCTCAAAAACACAAAGAAACTTGATTTAAACCCTTTAAAATGCAAAAACAAAAAATTGGTCCACCAAGTGTGCTTGATGCACCTTTTTTTATATAAGAAAATTTTATTATGTGTTGTGCATTAGTGCACCTCATGAGGTGCGCTAATGTGCAACTCATACTTAGACTTAGGTGCAATGGGTCTAGAGTTTTTAAGGTGTGCATCAGTGCACCTAGTTAGGTGCACTAATGCGCACCTTAATTAGATTTTGTTTGCTCATATTTTAAGTTTCTTAAGTTTTTTTAGTTGTGTGAAGAAGATAAGGTGCACATCAATGTACCTCATAAGGTGTGTTGATGTGCACCTTATTTTGTGTTTTTTAACCTTATTTTTTCTTTTGTGAATGTAGGTGAAGGCGAAGTGGGGAGGAAGGAAGTGGAATACCACACCTACTAAGGTGTGATGGTGTAACACCGTGCTCTACAGGAGGAAGAATGAAAAGAAGATGGTGAGGAGAAAGGTAGGGGGGCTTTGTAGGCCCCAACACCCCTGGTGCTATGCAGGTGCACAGCTACGCATCATCGATGCATGATGCCCCTTCTTCAAGCACTTGGGCACACTATTGTACCTAAGGAGGTGCGATGGTGTGCCCCTTTTGTTTTGCAAACTGACTTATCTCTTCTAATATTTTTTTATTTTTGAGGTCTAGGCTTTTGAGTTGGGACCCAGTCTTTGACTAGAAGAAGTAGATAAAAACCCTAAAAGACTCAAACCCCAAACTAGGGATCTAGAAAGCCAAAGACTAAAGTAGGGGGTCCCCATTTCTAATCAAAATGGGGTGTGTGTTGTGGAACCACAACATGTTTCTACATTTAAATTAGGACCGGTGTTAGATGCATTTCGTGATAGTTTCTTTCTTATGATAAGGCATGTTTAATATCTATACATGGTTTAAATAGAAATTTCTATTAGCTTGTAGTTACCATTGAAAATATTTATAAGTAGGATGAGTTAAGGTTATCATTTATGACAACATATATCTCAAGATGAGATGGAAGAATGTATAGGTGAAGACCCTATAGTCAGAGATAGAAAATTGTCTAACTATTAAATAGTTTCACTAGCAATACAAAGACATATTTTGATAATGTATAGTTTATAGAGATATTTTGCATGTGCACACTTAATAACATGTAGTAAAAAAAATCCAAATGACATGGCTAAGTGTATAGTTTGATATAGTCGTTATAGCATCAAATATATTACATTTACTAGTAAAGGCAATGAACATAGAAAAATAGAGCACAACACTAAAAAATGAATAACAGGTTAAGGAATTATTTAGGGAAAAAAATCTATATATTAACCCTAAGTTAGCATGATTGAATTTTTTTATTTAGCCAAATGTGTGAAAGTATTAAGGCTGACTGGACAAAGTTTTGTAAAAAGGAAAGGTATATCTATGAAATCATAAGTTGTGAAGTAGTGTGAAAGTATGAAAACTATGTATATGATATGTGAACATATGTGAAGGCTATGTGATGTGAATTCTAATGAAAGATAAGAGATATGTAAAATACAATAGTCATCAGTAAAGAAGTTTTTATATTTATCTCTTTTGTATAAAGGCACTATATTGTATAATGCATGTTAGGATAGAGGGCTCTTCTTTCATTCTTTTTTAATTGTATTACAAAATCCTAATAGAGTTGAAGTAAATCCTAAAAGGGTTGAGGCTTTTAGCAAGGCCTAGTCCTCTAACAAGGACTAAGACACTATATGTATTTCATAGACTCCTAATAGGTCAATATCCTTGTAATACCCCAAAATTGGCTCATTGCCATGATACCAATTCTGGTCTATTCTGATCAATCCTAAGACCTATTCTAATAGGCAATCCTTATTCTACTACTCGCTACTTGGCTTAATTGTCAAATGCGGAAAACCCTAATCTACATTCATCATGCTCATTATTTATTCCCTATAGTACGCACTCATATTAGCTACATTAAACCTATTTGATTTCAATTTAATTTAATCTAAAGTATTTATACTTTAATTAAATTAAATTATCTCCTAAGGCTAACGTACTACAGAATTAAATTTAGTAAATTTAATAAATATGCCTATTTTAATTAATTAAAAAAATTATTTAATTAAATGGAGAAGCTACTTCTAAATTAATTAAAGAAAGTTATTTAATTAAATGGGAAGTTATTCCTAAATTAATTAAATGGAGTTATTTAATTAAATGAGAAAAGTGTCTCTAATTAATTAAATAGAATTAATTAATTAAGTAGAAAAAGGTAATTATGAGAGCATATCTTATTTTATTAAATTAAATATCTCTCCTAATATTTTCTTTGGTTCAAGAATGGAAATTCCTAGTTCACTACTGATCAAATTAGATGTGACCTAGATCACTTGCTCTCACACTGAAGTCTATCACTCAGATTTGAGCCAGTTAACTCCCTCTAATTTGGGAATCTTCCACCTTAACTGAACCTCATCTTCAATCTTGACCGTTGATTGAAATCGATCTCAACCGTTGGTGGATTCCAGGAAAGTCTTTTTAAGGAACTCCTAATTCCTCATTACAAAGAGGTTGAATTTTTATGCTATCAAAGCTCTACTGAATTACTCACTCACTTTGTTCAAGCTTTCATTGCATTCTAGCTTTCTTTAATATCATCTAGATTAATACTATGCATACATGTAGATTAAACATTATTTTCTAGTTTATAGATTAAACTGCATCTTCATATAGATTAAACTGCATTTCATCTTAATTGCATTTAAATCCTTCATTCTTAGAGGGTCTGGTTTCTTACACCTTGAATTTGAGGATATTTAATAAGTAAAAAACCCTTTAGATAGGAGGCAATAGGTCACACTATTGAGTTCTCTAGATGAAAAATTCAATGTTCATTCCAGGATGACTTCGTAGGTAATGACCACATTGAAGTTTCTGTGAGGTTCAGAGGCCCAAAATTCACAAGTACATTTCTGCGACCCACCCTAGGGCTAAGAAAATCAATTTCTTTGGCCTTAATCTACATTTTTAAAAATCATTTTCATGTTCTCTATCCATACAATTCTGTATAGGTTCTAAATCTTCGCGTGAGACTATTCATTTTCACATGAAGATTCTAAATCTTCGTCTGAAGATTCTCTGCATGTCACGCGAGAAAGTGCTTGAGCATGTGAAACTTTGCGTGGCACCTACTTTCTTCAGGTGGACCATAAAAGAATTTCACATGGAGCTAAAAATAATTTTGCACAGCTCTGTCTAAGATCTCACGCGAGATCTTGTAACAACAACTTTAATTTTTGAGCATTTTTTGATCTTTAGATTATCTGATTTTACTAACGTGCTTGTCTTAATTTGTTATTTGGTTTTTGCTGCAGCCTAACTATTATTTGTAGGACATTTTTTGAAGATTCCTTCTAAAACCCACTTAAACATGGATTAATAATTTGCTTGTAGGACGATTGTCGAAGATACGCTTGTCAAAGATCAAATTTGAAACCCACAAAACAGTGTGTTTGCTTTTCTTGTTTTTCAAACTAGTCTAATTTGAGGCTTCTAAAACTGTTAGGATGCAAGACGAAAGAATAGGGGAATATGCTCTTCACTTCTCAGAGGTCATGATCGAGAGTAAATCAAAAACCTAGATGCTTCTGAAAGATGACATTTCGAAGAAGGCAAGTAGCTTGGTGGTTCTCCAACGCTTGTTCTCTTCTATGATAAGACAATAATTTCCTTTAAGGGAATTAGAATCTTTAAGGAAGAATGAGTTTGGATTGATTAAGCCAAGTTGGTAATTAACTTGTTTTGCATGTTTAGGCAAGGAAATAAGGTAAAGGATTATGCTCTTTCCCCTTGAGGGAAATCAAAAACTCGAACCCTTAAATCTAGACCACAAGTCTATGTCAATCCTTTAGAGGGTCTATTGGAGTGATCCAACCTCTAGAAATGACCCAAGTGAGCACACTCCTTTCACCAAAAATTCCAACTCACTATAATCAAGATGCTTTGTAGAGAGAAAGACTCCAAGTCAGATTAATTTCTTCCCCTTCATTCTTGATATCACATATCGAGGAGATGTTTTGTCTGTGCACTGGTCGGCATCGGCCCATGGCTTGCTAAGAAAGTAGTGTACACTTTAAGATGTTGGTGTGGGCTATTGGTCTTAACTCTACTTGCAGAGCCATCAGGAATTAATACGAATGGAAGCCAATTAAAAACCTCTTAGTTAGAAGCCACCCAGTTCACCTCCAAAAGGAGGCATAATCTTTGTGCAAGGAGGGGGAAGAATCTCTCCTATAGAACTCACCATAGGCATGCTACTAGACATTTGAAGGTGGCATACATGCTCATTCCTTGCCACAAGGGTGCTTGTTTAGTGTATACTATTGAGTCCTTTGAATATACCAAAAACACGGGTGGCCTCTATGGAGTGACATATTTGTGTGAGGTAAACGCATGCGCATAAGATGTGGTAAAAAGGATTTGCCTTCTCTACCAATTTTTCTTTCTAGGGATAAATCGTGTTTGTTATCGAATCATCAACAAAGTCCAAACCATTTTACAACAAACAAAAGTCAAGACTCCCCTATCCTGTCGAGTTGCTTTGTCCTTGGAAGGACTACTTTCGACTACTGCTTGCTTCCCACTATCTTTTTTGAACACATTGCTTGAATTGAAAACTTGAAACATTGTCTAAACATCTTTCTAAGTCAACCTCACTATTTATCCAACTGAATTTTTTTGGTAAATCTGTCTTTTTTGTCCGAACAATCTGAAAATCTTGTCAAAATCAATCATTTTTGTAAAACTAGTTTGCCTTCGTGCGTGAGATCTTTTTAAGTCTTTGGTGAAATCATATGGTTCTATCACTATTTTTCACAACTCTATCCAAGTTCTTGCATGGCTTGTCAAAATTTCTCACACAAAATTAAACTATTGTTGTTGACTTTCACATGGCCTAGAGTATAATCTTGCATGGTCCAGAATACATCCTCGCACAGCCTGTAAAGTTTCTCGTGAAAGAATTTGTGTTAGCATTACCACTTTTGGTCTATTTTAGCTATCTATGGCCTACACATTGCCTTTTTCTACATTCCTTTATCACTCTCTATCTGTAAACAGTCCTGAAACAATGACACTTTGCTTAGCTGAAGACTTGTGTCTCATACTTTGACTAGTCTCGTCTCTTAAGTTATCTTTTGTCTTCATCCCTTAATGCTTGTCATACTTTGTGTCATGTTGGTCATAATATTTTGCTATTCTAGCCTTTAAATTAGACCATTTTTGTCTTGGTGGACAACATTCTTTCTATTATCTTGTCCTTTTTCAGACTCAATCTTAGTATATCCTTGTCCAGGTTCTAGCTTATTATCCTTATCTATGACTATCGCAACCAAAAGCGGCAACATATTTTATCCACTTAGACTTAGGCGAGGTCGTGCCAAGGGTTGTAATCACAATAGAGGTCACTTACCTTTCATTACACTATTTGTATCTAGTTCGGCTAGTGAGGCATCTTCATGATTCCCCTCACCTACCAGGTCACCACAAATTCAGCAAACATTTTCCATAAATTTGCAACAAATTAGGAATCATTTGTACCAAGAGGATACTAAGACAGGTAGAGGTCCTGCATTATCAAATATGATGTCTGATCCTTTTTTCAGAGGACCTTTTAAAATACAACACACTAAAACTAAACACATTCCTATAATGACTAATTGTGAACCTGAACATGGTAGTTATAGTCGACATCAAGAACCACCTAGGAACAACAAAGAGAAAGAGAAAGACCATGAAACTGATGAGGAACAAGAAGAAGTAGAAATACTCCCTGAACACATAGAAAAATGTTGAAGAGATGAAAACTTTCAAAAGGACATGGTAATCCTACTCAACAAAGAGAAAGAAAAGTACTTTCTCAAACTTGCCCAAGAGGGAGCAAAACTGGCCTCTCATTTCAATGTGGAAACCATTATCATGCTTGAAGAAGAAAATGAGACTTCCAAACTCCAAAAATAATTGAAAAGTATGCAAGACCAATTGGCTCAGATGATGCATGAGAAAGAGAAACCCACAAAGACATACACATTGGATGCTCTTTGTCCATTTCTATTTGACAAAAGTATAAACATGTCACCTTTCCCACGAGGTGTAGAGCTACCCAACTATGAAAATTACTTTGGTACTACTGATCCCCAAGATCAGTTGTGGGAATTTGGTGCTTTGTCTATGGAGTTTATACACGATCAAACATACCTCATGCATTTATTCCCTAGAAGCCTAGGTGGTGAGTCTTTGGAGTGGTTCTCACATTTACCTCCTAGTATCAAGACGTTTGACAAAATTGCTAATCTATTTTTTCAAAAATATTCTCATAACATACAACACCCTATCAATATTCGAGATCTATGCAACCTTAAACAAAAAGCTGGAGAACCTTTTCTCACATTCCTCCAACGGTGGAGACAACTATACACTAAGTATTCCCATAAAATTCTAGAAATGAAGAAGCTTGAAATTTTCACTGATAACCTCTTACTTGATTTCGGATATAGAGTCCAACTTCAAGGTCCATGTACCTTTGAAGACATGATTACACAGGCTATCTGTATCAAGGAATTTATGGTCAAGAAAGGTGAACTCACTCTTTAGAGGGACATAAAACAAGGTTCCACTTCCAACTGGGACAAAACCAAACATGTCAACAAGAACTGAGAAATTGTACATGATGGAGTCATTGACAATGTCACACCCAAACCTGCTAAAGTGTCATTTAATCTCATAGACGGCCTTAAAGAAGCCACAAATGCTGAGAAACCTCCCCTTGACAACAAAACATCTGGGAACAAACCAAGAAACTCATGGACAAAATGCCCCAAGCAAGAGTATACACCCTTGGGAGAACCTTTGGATGTGGTTTACAAAATATTGCTACAACATAAGCTTATTTCACCAATGGATAACCCTCGTCCCTATGATCCACAACCACATCCACCATGGTGGAATGAGACCTCATTCTGTGAGTATCACCAAAAAAAGGGACACAAAACTAGTAACTGTATAAACTTGCACCATAAAGTCTAGAACATGATTGATGTTGGTAATCTTGTGGTAGATGGACATAACAATAACTTGAATCGCAAGGCATTCAAAGAACCTTTCCCAGCTTATGAAAATGAAGAGACTTTGAAACTAGAACCCTACAACAAGGTCAACTATACATATTCCAATGATGACAATGTCATTCACATGGTTGAACTTGTGGATTTTGAATATTGCAACATTATTACCATTAAGGGAAAACAAGATAACAAAAAACCCAAGACGCCATTTTTCTTGAGGGGCCCTACTTCTAATGAAATGGATAATACTCCTTCGCAACACTTTACTAATGCTATCACTCATTCTTGCGCCAAGTTGGTGCTCAAAGGCCCTACACCTCCTACTTCAGATCTTGAACAACATAAAGACAAAGCCCTTGCTAGACCATCTGGAAAAGGTGCAAAACCTACAATTAACTTGACCACAACCAGTTATAGTGTTCTTGATCAATTGAAACAAACTAATGCTCAAATTTCCATCTTTGAGCTGCTTAAAATCTTGCCTACTCACAGGAAAATTCTGGACAAAGCCCTCGCTGAGGCAAATGTTCCTCAAGATCTTAATCTTGAGAGATTCCAATCCATGGTAGGTCACCTGACCTTGCCTCACCCTATGACCTTTTTTGAGGAAGATGACAACTTGCTGAGTCACCCACACAATCAACCTCTACACATCGAGGTTATGATCCATTAGACATGTGTTCGTGAGGTACTCATTGATAATGGTGCTGGCCTAAATATTGTTTCTGCTGCTCTGCTTAGACATTTGAATTATTCTAAGGACTCTATTGATCCTCAATGAAATATCACTATCAAAGCATATGACGAAGTGGAATGAAAGTCTCTAGGTCTTGTGGTTTTACCCATTCATGTTGATCCTGTAGAAAGGGATGTCACTTGTCAGGTGTTTGAAATTCCCTTGGCTTACAAAATTTTGGTAGGATGGCCATGGATACATGAGATGCATGCTATACCATCCACATACCACCAATGCATCAAGTTCCCATTTCATGGCTCTAAAGTTACTATTCCTGCCACTTCTAGCTACACTTGCGATATGCTTAAGGCTACTGAAACTTTTGTCCTTGCTAATCATGAATCCACTGATTATCATGACAATAAGCTGAAATAAATTGAATAGTCATTTAAACTGAAAGAAACTGACATGGGAGAGTACCACATTAAACCAGTGTTGTTATTAACATCTCTCCCAGAGTCTCTTTTGCATTATGGGAGACCCTTAGAGGCAAAGAAGCCACCAAGTACAATGGCACTTTTATCAAGGCTACAATTCCCTTAGAAGATGAAAGTGAAAACAAAGCCATTGTTGCATGGCTTTACAAAGAAGAGGCTCTAGTGGACCTAACAGAGCAAGCTTGAGAAATCACTCCTAAGAAATATGGGCCTAGTCTTAGGCTTATGAAGCATTTTGGTTATAAGGGAACTGGCCCTATTGGGTGCAATAAAAATGGCCTAATTGATCCTATCAAAACAAGAGCTCAAAAAAACCATGATACAACGAGCATAGGATTTAAGAAGGGTCCTTTTCATTTGGGATCAAATAAATTCATACCAACACGTAAGAGTTCATCTGAAAACAAGTCACAAGCTGAGTTAGATACTCAAGAGGAAGAATCTGATGATGAGGATTCCTATCCTCATCCTATTCCTTATAATCTCGCTAAATTATTTGCTGAGCTAGATGACTTTATGCCACGTTTTAGCACTATGCATGATACTAGTGACTCTTCTAAGGACAATATTGAACAACTCAAATATTATTACGAAAAGAGAGAATCTAGTCAGTCATTCCATATTGAGCATTTGTGTAAGAACTCAGAGGATGAAGGTGAGTATGTCCCTATCACTATTGGGGAGTTCTATAATCTCTCGCCATGTAGCACTGATTCTAAGGAATATGAGTTTGCCTCTCTTTCAGAAGTGACTACTAATAAAGACATTGACCAAGTGCATGTCTATGAAAACCAAATCAAAGTGGGTGAAACATCTAGGGTTAGGTTACATGGGTTAGATCCAACTAGTTTCCTAGAGTTGTCAATTACTAACGTTCGTACTCCGAGGTGTTTGAACACACCTGTGGATGAGGTCATCGTAGGTCTCAAATTTTTGGTCCAAGCACTTAATGACTATACTATGAATGCAATTGAACCAGCCACTACTCTCTCACTCACACATCCTGAGCTTATAGACTGGAACCCCAATGCATCTAGCGAAGTCCCCACATTCCAGAATGACTATGCTCTCACCTATAACCTAAACACTATTGAACCTGTAACATCTTCCACCAATGAGTAGAGTGTCAACATGACTAAGAATAACATCAAATATCTCATTCATATAATTAAAAAAGAAAAAATGCAAAAGGTCTGATGGTGAAAACCACATTGTGGTAGTGTCGAAACCCAAAAAAGTAAAAAAAAAAAAAAAAGACATATCCAAGGGTGAAAACCTCTCTTAGGCACCCGTGGAGGAAATATTTGATGTACTTCCCAGTCACTTTTAGGAGAGATCATCATTGTTGATAGAGCCAACATAGCCAATTAATTTGGGCACAGAAGAACATCCTCATTTGATACATCTGGCACAGTCATTGTCACCTAAAGAAAAGGAAGGATTCATTACCTTTTTCAAAGAAAAGAAAATAAATTTTTCTTGGACATACTCTAACATGCCAAGATTGGATCATGATCTTATCAAGCATCATTTTTCCATAGCACCAGGCATCAAACCAGTTAAACAGAAGCTTCAGAAAATGCACCCTCATGTTGCATTGCTCATCAAAGTAGAATTGGAGAAACTTCTAAAGGTTGGTTTCATCCATGCCATTGATTATGTTGAATGGATATCCAATATTGTTCCAGTTTCCAAGCATGATAAATCTATCAGGGTTTGTATAGACTTTTGTGATCTTAACTTGGCATGTCCTAAAGATGACTTTTTGCTCCCTAATATTGATATGATCATGGACAGGATGGCTGACTATGGGATGTACTCACTTATGGATTGTTTTTCTGGATACAATCAGATAAAAATTGCACCAGAAGACCATGAGAAAATAGCTTTCACATGTGCATGGGGAACCTTTTGTTAGAATGTGATGTCATTCAGCTTGAAGAATGCTGGTGCTACATATCAATGAGTTGTTACTACAATTTTCCATGACATGATGCATAGGACCATGGAGGACTACGTTGACAATACCTTGGTCAAAAGTGCTAAATGCAATACTCATCTACAAGATTTGGGTCCTATCCTAGATTGTATGGAAAAGTTCAGTCTTTGGCTCAATCCTAAGAAATGCACATTTAGTGTCACATCAAGAAAGTTGCTAGGATACATTATTTTTGCAAAAGGAATTGAAGTAAATCTGAAGAAAGTACAAGCAATAAGGGACATGCCACCACCTCAGAACATCAGTTAGATGAGAGCACTACATGGAAGGCTTCAATCTATTCGTAGGTTTATTTCACAATTAGCAGATAGATCACAACTCTTCACAAAGACCTTACATAAGGGTATGAAATTCAATTGGAGCCAGGATTGTGAGATAAGCTTAACATATATCAAACAATATCTTGTCAATCCACCAATCCTGATGCCTCCTATTCATGGGAAGCCTTTGCTTTTATACATTTCAGCCATTGAAACATCTCTAGGCATCCTATTGGCTCAAGAAGATAAGGACAACAAAGAAAGACCTATTTATTACTTGAGCTAGACATTGGTCTCTTATGAGAAGAACTATAGCATTATTGAGAAAGCTTGCTTGGCAATTGTCTTTGCTTCCTAGAAGTTGAGACACTACATGTTTGCCCACACTACATGGCTTGTGGGTAAAATAGATCTATTAAAGTACTTTCTCAGTAAGGCAACTCTCACAGGAAGATTGGCTAAATGGGTTATGATACTTAGTGAGTTTGACATCCAATACATTGAATGCAAGGCTATCAAGGGATAGGCAATTGTAGATCAACTGGCTAATGCACCCATACAGAGCCTTCTTCCAATGAATATTGATTTCCTAGATGACTCGATTCTGACACTCACGCACCGCACATGGGTTATGTTCTTTGATGGGTCCTTCACACAACAAGGATCAGGTGCTGGATTACTCTTAATTACACCATAGAGATATTCATTTCCCAAAGCATACAAGATTCTATTTCCTTGTACAAACAAAATTGTTGAATATGAGGCTTTGATCAATGGCATGAAAACTGTAGCTAAATGGAGAGTGGATTAGTTAGATATCTTTGGTGACTCTCAGCTTGTCATCAATTAGGTTAATAATGTGTACCAAACAAAGGATGAGAAACTAATTCCTTACAAGCACATGGTTGATGACTTAAAGAAGTATTTTACACACATCACCTTCCAACAAGTTTCACAAGAAAATAATAAAGTGGCTGATGCCATGGATACTCTAGCCTCCCTGCTACAAATGCCTGAAAATGATCTTTGACATGAGTTCTTGGTGGAAGCATTACGCTACCCAGCCTATGACACCCCTGATTCTAAGATGATCTATTCTATTATAGGACAAGAATCATCTCGCTACCATCACTTTTATTCCTACCTTCGTAATCAAACCATTTAGAAAGGTCTGACTTGGAATGAGAAATGTTATCTAATCTGTAATGCTTTGCATTATGTCATTATTGCTGATGATCTGTATAGGAGAGTTCTCGATGGAACACTCCTTAGGTGTTTAGAACCCGAAGAGTCCAAATGTGCACTAATTGATGTTCATGAGGGCATTTGTCGATCTCATTCCAATAGCCTGACACTAGCTCGCAAACTCCTTCATGTTGGTTACTACTAGCCCAAAATGGAGCAAGAAGCTATCAAGTATGCTAGGTCCTACAAGCAGTGTCAGTTACATGAGAATCTCATCCATGCTCCAGCTAGAGCGCTAATTCCTTCAACTACAACATGGCCATTTCAACAATGGGCCTTTGACTTGGTGGGGTAAATCCACCCAACCTCCTCTAATGGACATAAGTTCATTAACACAACTAGAAATGATTTCATGAAGTGGGTAGAGGCAATACCTCTCACAGTTGTTGATGGTAAAACCGTAGCACTTTTCATCACAAATTACATCATCTATAGATATGTTGTACCATCCTCAATCATTACTGACAATGGAGGAAAATTCAAGAACAAAGACGTCAAGGAACTGTGCAAGAAATTCAAAATCACACAACATTGGTCTTCCATTTATTACCCCCAAGCTAATGGCCAGGATGAGGCATCCAATAAGGCAATCCTATAAATTCTTCATTGCATAGTCAGCAAATTGGGGAGAGATTGGCATCTCTAGATCAATCCAGCTCTATGGGCATATAGGACAAGCATTAGAAATGCAACAGGCACAACTCCCTTTGCGTTGGTGTATGGGGCGGATTTTGTGCTTCCAATAGAGGTTGAGATTCCTACCTTGAGAATCTCTATGAAGGGCCTTATCATTGATGATGACTACAGGATAGCTTAGCTTCAAAAGATTGTGTTACTAGATGAAGGTAAACAAGTGGCATGTGACCATCTACAAGCATATCAACAATGAATGGAAAGAAGCTACAATCGAAGAGTCAAGCCACATGACTTCCAGCTGGGTGATCTCATCCTGAGAGAGAACCCTAAGAATCAACAACAATGAGTACAAAAAGGAAAGTTTGAACCAAACTAGCTCGGTCCCTACATCATTACTGCAGTATATGGATGTGGTTCCTATCAACTTTCCACAATCGAAGGAGAAGTGCTTAAAGAACCTGTCAACACTTTCCACTTGAAGCAATTTTATAGTTGATCTAATATCAACAAGCTCTTTGTACATATTTATATGTCCTGAAAAATCTAAAAATCAGAAAAATTCCTAAAAAAAAATTGTTACCTTGGAGAAAACCTAGCAATAGGCACCTTGGTAACACCAAAAAAAGTAAAAAATCTCAAAAATACAAAAAATTCAAAAAAAAGAAAAATACAAAAAAATTGAAAAAACAAGAAAAGTGCCATTGGTGAAAACCTGGAAACAGGCATCATGGTAGCAAAAAAAAAAAGAGAGTCCTGCCAAGAAGGTGAAAACCTAGTAAGCAAGTACCTCTTGTTCCTAATGCCCCATCTTACAATGCACCTTCAAGATTTTTGTACAGTTGCTTTCTGGTTTTCCTACTTTTCCTACTTTCTACTCATGTATCCATGGATTGAGTCTTGTCACAACTCAAGGGCATTCCCCTTCAGTGTCACTACTTTTGAGATTCTCCTCATAGAATCTCCTTCATGATAGTTAGCAGTGGTCCTCAGTCTGCCTACTATCACTAGTGTCATGACTTTCAAGATTCTCCTCATAGAATCTCCTTCGCAACAGTCACCAATGGTCCACTGTGTCTACCTACTATTGCTAGTGTCACCATTTTTGAGATTCTCCTCATAGATTCTCCTTTGTGACAGTCACCAGTGGTCCTCACTGCATCTTGCTACTATAGCCACTATACCTCATTTTCAAGATTCTCCTCATAGAATCTCTTTCACAATAGTCACCAATTGTTTTAGCTATGTCTGCCTACTATTTCTTGGGTCATGTCTCCAAATTCCTTTATGGAAGATCTCTCTTGCATCAGTCACCAATCATTTTGGCTATGTCTATCTACTGTCACTTAGTCCTCTTTAGGTTCTTCATTGTGAAGTTTCCTCTTTGACCTTAGTCATTAGTTGCTTTGACTACATCTACCTATTGTTGTCACCCTACTGAAGAGATTTCTTTCAAATATGTTCTGGGCATTAACACTTGACATCAATCCCAAAAATACTAAACTTAAAAATGATATACTTGTTTGGATATGCTGAGCATTTTCTTTATTTTCTTTGTTTTTCTTTCTCAAGCAACTCGATGATGTCATCTTTGACTAGAGAAGTAATGATTGGGGGCATGATAATTTCTTTTCTTTCTGTCTGTAGTTTAGTCCCAATAAGTTGATCTATTCCTATAAAAGGGATATCCACTATAAGATCCTCCATCTCGTATTGGATGGTCATGTGTACCTCAACTCCTTTTATATGAATATGTCAATAACATTGGTTCTTCTCCTTGTTTTTTGGAGTGAACTCTTCATGCTATAGTAAATACTGATACTTGTCTTGCTAAGTGAACATATGGGCCACTGCAAGAATATCTAGCACACTTCTGTCTAAGGTTATGAATGCAAGGGTCGTTGCAGATAGAATAAATACTAATTACTTAAGAATAAGATGGATCTCCTGTGTGTTTGGTGTGTCTATCATGTAAGCAACATTATGGTCATCCTGGCATTTATGCTTTGATGCTTATGTTAACTTGCTATATTAAAAGGGACAAATGTTCTGGTCATTCTGGCTTCTTGTGCCTCAAATGCTTACATTTAATCTCAAAAAAACTACAACATATGTTCTATTCATATTCCCATGATTGCAATGTCAGTGGGGATTGTATAACATAAAAGCTTTGTTCTATATCTAGTGATGATAAATTGTTGAGGCTTGGTAACCAGACCTAGGGTTGCATTTAACATAAGTCTTGCATTACATACTTCACTTGCATATCTAAGCAATTCAATTGTCATTCTATTTCTCTCCTATTTGATGAAGGATTGGGGGCATCTTCATACATATCAGGTTTCTCCATAGCTGCACAAGTGTTTGATTTGTCAATTTTTGCTCCTCAATGGAATACCTATCACTGTCAGGCAAAAACATGCAACACTACATGAGATGTCGGTCCATTTCTATATGCATTGCATCCATATACTCATAATATCTACTCTACATGCTCATAATCACATCGCATCACATCAAAATACATATGCATTCATATCAAAATACAACATGCATCTCATCATCATCATATCGACATCTCATGTACATCAAAGTGAAACAGAAATGGACAATGACATTAACACAGGAATACTCGACTCAAAAATCTCGTATGTATATCTCTCAAAAAAATAGGTCAGTACAAAAATGGGCACTACTCGAGTGCTATCAATCAAAATAATACAAAATGGTGCTAGCACACCAATCAATACATAGCTAGAGATCAAAAATCAAGAACTAGACACACAACATCTAACTCTACCCTGTGCTCTCATCTCTAGGAGGAGTAGGAGCAGGAGCCATAGGTAGAGGAGGAGGTGGTGGCATGTCAAGTCTACCAAGAGGTCGTGCACCTCCTGACTCTTGAGCATACTATGAAAATCACTGCACCTACAGAGCCTCATCAGGCACCACTATCGAATATGTAGCAAAGTAGTAAGTTGCCTGAGTTGACTAAAGGTAGATCTCCTCCTGTGCAATCTCCAATCTCTGCTTAGCAGTCTCAATGTGCTCTCTCCACCAATCAATCTCTCATTACTGCTCCACTAGCTATGAGTCCCAGATAACTATCTATATCTATAAATCTGCCAACTACTAGGAGCCCTGACAAATCCACTCTCGGTAGCACTGTACTGTGTCCTGCACCCTAGCTACAGGCTGATCTAGCATATACTCATCCAACATCTCAAGTGCCTGCCACTGTGGTGGTGCCTTCTACTATGGTGGCACTTGATGCTATGGAGCCTCCTGCTATGGGGTCTGCTCCTCTCTCCTCTGCCTTCATCGCTGACCATGTCCTGTCCCACTACCCCTAGCACTTGGGTCTGATCCCATCTACCATAGGGGAATCTGCATCTATTGTACCCACTATCAGATCTATGGTTGCACCTATGGCTATGGCTATGCCTACTACTACTGAGGCACCTGTCTCTCTACCTAACCTACCATCCCTAGTGGATCAATAAATCTTGAGAATGGATGGCTAATAAGATAAGCCTGATATGTAGGCGCCATCCCTGCAGCTGCTACCTTTGGAAGGTAGTACCACTGAACTGTAGCTAGGTTGCACACGTCTATCATGGATTGACCTAGATCCATGCATGGAGGCCACCCCCACCCTACATCTCACATAGGCACAGTACTCCTGAGAAATATTCTTTGGTCGGCTGTACTACCGCCACACCTGTAAAATTGCAAATCACTCTATGATCTGTGTCATCCTCCTCAACAGTGGTCGTGAACTAAACACCCAAGGAAACTATCTAGGGGCATCATCCTAGTCCTCAATCTCTCACCAAGGCTACCATATGATGGAGACCAGGTCATCGAGATGCGTCCAATGCTCTGTCTTACCCAGGAAGACCTAGGTAATGTGCCCTTGATATTGGTAGATGTAAGGCTCCATTAGCTCTTTGGCATCCTCAAAAATTAGCCTGCATATGAGAAGATGCTCCCTGGCCTAGATCTGCAACACATAAATATTGACAGTCATAGTCTTCTTCTCATGGAAGACTATCTCGTGCATCTCATGGTACAGGTGGGCTAGCTTGTATTGACCCCATCCAAAAATCTCAGGCACCTCTACCATTCGATGCAACATCACTTCCCACCCACACTCCAAACCATGCTATCCTCTATCAAGACACAAAAAGCAGCTCAAGAATATAGCTAGCACATATGCTAGCCTATGTGTCAGCCCATATGTATGCATTATCTCATCCCAGCTAATGGCTCGACCTCTCTATAGCTCCCTCTCAAACACAATAGAAAGTGCCTATGTTCCTGCTCGGGGCACTGTATCATACACCACTCTAGCTCTATGGAATGGGATCCACAGTATCCTCCAAATGTCATTTGAGGTGATCATCATCTCCTCCACTGGAAAATGAAAGGTGTTCATCTCCAAATGGAAATGCTCCACCAAAGCTGTGAGTAAGCCGTGATTCACCATCATGGCTGGGATCCGGCATAGCAAGGACAAACCTAGTTGAGTGATATGTGCCCAATCCACATCATCAAGACTTTACAATAACTCTCCATAGGGTGGATAATGCAATCTGAATGACACATCATCAAAGACCTCCTGCACAAACACAAACAAACAATGACAAGAAAATGATCAGTATCGGCATGAACTGGCAAAACAAAGCTAATAAAAATGCAAATTTCACGTACAAAAATGCAAATTTTAACCTCTACTATCACGGGTTCTCACATGAAGATCTCAAAATATCGTGCGAAGTTCTCCAGATCTCGTGCGAGGATTCCCTGTTTTGCACAAAGAATCTCCTTGTCACATGAGAAATGAAGTCCCTATGCGAGAAATGAAGTTCATGCACATGAAGAATCTTATTTTTTGTGCGAGAGGTGGGTATCTCCCACGCGAGAAACCTCACTGACGTACATGAAGAAACAACACGCACTATTTCTTCATGCAAAAAGAGAATATCTTCACGTGAAGAAAGGATAGTCTCGCATGAAGACCATTTTGGCAACACTAAAACATGCTAAAACATGCAATAAATGACCTCTTAAAGTTTGAAAATGAAAGTACAAAGATGGGAAATCGATGACTCACTGGTGGTCCATAGTTTGCTGGTCAACTATGTCATTTGCAGCACTCAAAATGATGATATCTCACATTCATTGCCATGTCTCCCTCAGAGCTCAATTCACTACAAGATAAAAAGCACAAATGAATTGAAAATGACCCCTTGGGCCCTTATATAGTCATTGACCTAATTTTTCAAAGTTCTCTGATTTATGCAAAAATCACCCCTGGCTAATTTGACCGTTCTAAATCCATTTTTGGGATCAAATTTGAAATCTAACACACCTAAGTGCTTCAAAAATGTGTTTTAAAATTTTGGAGACTGACACGATTGAACGCTTGTGCAACCCAAATCTTTTTGATACTTTGCAATTTTTGGAATCCTTTCAACTCTACATTCTTCATGTTTTTGAAAATCATTCTTGAAAAAGTCAACTCTTATCAACTATTGGTCAAACTTGGTCCTTTGGACCCCAAAATCACTTTGGATCGACTTCCAATATTCTTCAAGATCATTCTGATCTCTTCATATTTCTTCAGATCATTCTGATCTCTTCATATTTTCTTTTGATCATTCTAATACTTTCTACACTCTACTACATCTCATATTTCTTCTGTATCTCTTTGTATACTACTTTACATCATATTTCTGGTGTGTCATTTTTCGCTTTCGCTCTCGAGGGGGTAGGATGATTACATCATTGAACTTGCATTTCAAATCAATCCGAATCTTCATCGCTTGGGATAACTTGTTCTTATCTTATGTCCTCATCACTTGGGGCATCTCATCACTCGAGGCATCTTGCTCCCTCTTATCTGACATCTTTTCCATCTATCTTATCTTTTCATCAAATTGATCAACCTTATAATAGCTCTTCTCAGATTTTGATGGATAGGTATTGGGATAGTCTAAACCTCAACTCCTGAGGATCAAGTCTCATTTTGGAGATGATTCTATGACTCATGATTGGACCTTGTTATCTTTTATCAATCTTGGGTATCTAGGTGTTCTATTTGGATCTTTGAAGGTTGAGCTCCATTTTGGAGATAATCATCTAAATGCTTTCAATCTTGGGTATCTAGGTGTTCTATCTAGATCCTTGAAGGTTAAGCTCCATTCTAGAGATAATCTTCTAAATGCTTAAATCTCAGGTATCTAGGTGTTCTATCTAGATCCTTGAAGGTTAAGATCCATTCTAGAGATAATCTTCTAAATGCTTTAAATCTTGGGTATCTAGGTGTTCTATCTAGATCCTTGAAGGTTAAGCTCCATTCTGGAGATAATCTTCTAAATGCTTTCAATCTGAGGTATCTAGGTGTTCTATCTGGATCCTTAAAGGTCAAACTTTGTTCTGAAGAAACCTTTTAAATACTTATCAATCTCAAGTATCTAGGTGTTCTATCTGGATCCTTAAAGATTATGCTCTATTCTGGAGATAGTCTTTTAAATGCTTATCAATATTGGGTATCTAAGTATTCTGCTTGGATTCCTTTGGATTGAGCTCTATTCTAGAGATCCTTAAAAACTTATCAATTGGTCTTCGTATCATCAACTTTGGAACCAATCTTATTTCTTAATCCTCACATCATGCTTTCTAATTTTCTTTGAATTGAACGTACTGCTCAAACATTCATTCAAAGAGGGGCAAAAATGATAATTACATCATTGAACTTGCATTCAAATCAATTTGAATCTTCATCACTTGGGACATCTTGTTCTTATCTTATGTCCTCATCACTTGGGGCATCTCATCACTCAGGGCATCTTGCTTCCTCTTATCTGTCATCTTTTCCATCTATCTTATCTTTTCATCAAATTGATCAACCTTATAACAACTCTTCTCAGAATTTGATGGATAGGTATTGGGACAGTCTAAACCTCGACTCCTGAGGATCAAGCCTTGTTCTAGGGATGATTCTACAACTCATGATTGGACCTTGTTATCTTTTATCAATCTCGGGTATCTAGGTGTTCTATCTGGATCCTTGAAGGTTAAGCTCCATTTTGGAAATAATCTTCTAAATGCTTTCAATCTTGGGTATCTAGGTGTTCTATCTGGATCCTTGAAGGTTAAGCTCTGTTCTGGAGATAATCTTCTAAATGCTTTCAATCTTAGGTATCTAGGTGTTCTATCTAGATCCTTGAAGGTCAAACTTCATTTTGAAGAAACCTTTTAAATGCTTATCAATCTCAAGTATCTAGGTGTTCTATCTAGATCCTTAAAGATTATGCTCCATTCTAGAGATAGTCTTTTAAATGCTTATCAATATTGGGTATCTACGTATTCTGCTTGGATTCCTTGGGATTAAGCTCTGTTCTAGAGATGGTCCTTAAAAACTTATCAATTGGTCTTCGTATCATCAACTTCGGAACCAATCTTATTTCTTGATCCTTGCATCATGCTTTTTGATTTTCTTTGAATTGAATGTGTTGTTGGCACATTCATTCAAAGAGGGGCAAAATGTAATACCCCAAAATTGGCTCATTGCCATGATACCAATTCTGGTCTATTCTGATCAATCCTAAGACCTATTCTAATAGGCAATCCTTATTCTGCTACTTGCTACTTGGCTTAATTGTTAGATGCAGAAAACCATAATCTGCATTCATCATGCTCATTATTTATTCCCTATAGTATGCACTCATATTAGCCACATTAAACCTATTTGATTTTAATTTAATTTAATCTAAAGTATTTATACTTTAATTAAATTAAATTATCTCCTAAGGCTAATGTACTACGGAATTAAATTTATTAAATTTAATAAATATGCTTATTTTAATTAATTAAATAAAATTGTTTAATTAAATGGAGAAGCTACTTCTAAATTAATTAAATAAAGTTATTTAATTAAATGGGAAGTTATTCCTAAATTAATTAAATGGAGTTATTTAATTAAATAAGAAAAGTGTCTCTAATTAATTAAATAGAATTATTTAATTAAATAGAAAAAGGTAATTATGAGAGCATATTTTATTTTATTAAATTAAATATCTCTCCTAATTTTCTCTTTAGTTCAAGAATGGAAATTCCTAGTTCACTACTAATCAAATTAGAAGTGACCCAGATCACTTGCTCCCACACTGAAGTCTATCTGAGCCGACTGACTCTTACACTCAGATCTGAGCTAGTTAACTCCCTCTAATTTGGGAATATTCCACCTTAACTAAACCTCATCTTCAATCTTGACCATTTATTGAAATCGATCTCAATCGTTGATGGATTCTAGGAAAGTCTATTTAAGGAACTCATAATTCCTCATTAGAAAGAGGTTGAATTTTTACGCTATCGAATCTCTGCTGAATTCCTCACTCACTTTTTTCAAGCTTTCATTGCATTCTAACTTTCTTTAATATCATCTAGATTAATACTATGCATACATGTAGATTAAACATTATTTTATCATTTATAGATTAAATTGCATGTTCATATAGATTAAACTGCATTTCATCTTAATTGCATTTAAATCCTTCATTTTTAGAGGGTTTGGTTGCTTACACCTCGAATCTAAGGATATTTAATAAGAAAAAAACCCTTTAGATAGGAGGCAATGGGTCGCACTATTGAGTGCTCTAGATGAACAATTCAATGTTCATTCTAGGATGACTTCGCAGGTAATGACCACGTTGAAGTGTCTGTGAGGTTTAGAGGCCCACAATTCACAAGTACAATCCTTAACAATATTATTTTATTTAGTGGACCATTTTATGGGTACCATCCCCATTGGGGTTTTTCGTTGGCTAGGGTTTCTCTAGTTAACAAAATATGGTGTTATGAGTTCTCCTTGTGTATGGATTTATTTACTATTCAACATTGTTGGTTTACTTTCATATGCATGTTGTAAAGTAATTAACAATATTTAGTTGTGGAAAAAACTTTGTAGAATAATGATTCACCCTCCACCCCACCACTCCCCACCCCCCCACCCCCCTCCTCTTAGTATTATCTATTTCTAACAATTGGTATTAGAGTGGTATTAGAGCCTAGTTACTTAGAAGAGGCTTTTACAACTTGAGTAAGATCCCTATGAATATGGAATAGTTAAAATAAAATCTTAAAGAAGTCCTTGAGCATATTGATCTTCTTACTAATTAAATAGACAACCTAAAAGAAAGGTATCAAGATGCTAAAGATTACAATAGTAAGCTGAAAGATAAGATTGATTCATCTCAATTATAGAAAAGAGAAGACTAATGCTAGTGATGAGGTAGCAACCCTAAAGAAAAAAAAATTAAATTTCAAAACACGAGTTAAAGAGTGTTGAACTAACGTTGAGTTCTAAGAAAGATGATAGCAAGACTGAATTAGATCTAAATTATGATAATGTAGATCTAAGATCACATTTGACAAAAGTGACATCTGAACTAGATTCTATCAAAATAGAGCATGCAAAACTAGAGAATACAATAATAGTGTGAAAGTAGAATTGAACCAGGGTAAAAAAAAATTAGAGAAGTTATATTCGAGTGGTGAAAAAATTGATGAAAAACTATTCTATCAGAGATTTTCTTATGATAATACAGGTCTTGGATATCTTATTTGAGAAAAATCTACAAAAAATTGAAGCTAGAAAAGAACCAGATCCAATTGTTGAAACCACTAAACTTAAGGAGAATGATCAAAATAGCATTGATCCAAGAAAGTCTACAAAATTGCCTAAAGAAGTTGAGCAATTAAGTCAACTTGAAAAAAAATGATGAAACCCAAAAAAGTAAATCAAGTTGAACCACCTAAAGAAGTAAGACATGAATTCAAAGGTAGATGTTTTATATGTACTAAAGTTGGTCATATGAAAAGAAATTACTCAAGTCTTTGAAAGCTATTTCCAATTTCTATTGTTATAATTATCATGGTTTTGGACATAAAGTAGTCAATTATAGAAAACATAAGTTTGATAGTAATAATGGAAGTAGTAGAATGTTTAAGGACACTAGCCCTACAAGTAATGAAAGAAGAAGATCCTCAAGAAGTTCTAATGAATGATAAAGAGATAATGGGACAAGGATAAATATTGTGTGTTACAAGTGTAACAACTTTGGACACATTGTGAGGAATTGTAGAGCACTAGTTAATCAAAATGGACCTAATTAGAGAAAGACTACACCAATATGTCAGTTATGTAATAACTTTGGATACATAGAAAGATTTTTCAAAATGGATATGAGAAACATAAATAGGAACCAAAATATAGAAGGAACAATAATAGAAAAAATAGAAGGAATTATAGTAATAGTAGTAGTCAGAAAGAAGTGCTCAAAGAACATCTTGAAATCAAATGATCCATCAAATTTACATGTGGTTTTAGAAGAAAAATAATTTGATGCATTTGATGAGAGATTGAAGTTAGCCATTGTGTGTGATTCATCTTATTTGAAGTAGACACTTTTCTATTGAAGACAGAGTATCAAAAAGATGGAACAATAGTTAGAGATCGAGTTAGAATTTGTGAAGTTAATAGAATAAAAATAAGATTGCAAGGAATATTTGGTTAAGAGTGAAAATCATTTTGAGATCATATGAGGCCTCTAGAGTGAAAATAAGTTCATAGGTTATCAGGTAACAACTTTTACAAATTAGTTAGTTGCACAATCAATCCAAAGTTAAATTTGAAAACATTCAAAGGATAGGTAAAAGATTTTTAGTACCATTCAATTGTATAAAGGATTAAGAAGCAACTAAGAGTGATTTCATAGAAAAGTTAAGGTCAACTTGTGCATTTGCAAGTGTGAAGTAAGAAATCCCTACTCACACAAATTCTAGGTATTTTACGGATTTTTTCAGCTATGTTTTCTAAATCTTTGAATCAACTAAGATGGAAAATCCTATTATATATGATATAAGTGAGAGGCCAAGGTACAAGTTCAAGAAAAATCTATTTGTGTTAATGGAAGATGATCCTTTGGAAAAAAAATTGCAATTCTTGTTAACTGTATTGCATGTAGAGGTTTTAAGGGAATACATTCACTACAAGTTTGATATCATTGGTGACAGATATATTCACAAGGACTTAGATGTTGCATGCAACAATGAATTATCATTGAAACATGGTTTTTACAACTTGGAAGAACTGAATATTATTAGACAAATTTTCTACATAGAGTTTGATAATCATGAATGGAGAAGAATAATTTTGAGAAGAATCCATGAGGGAGTATTTTGGGTAGGAGACATCCTTGTCATGATTGACAATGACATGATCTACAAGATTACTAGATTAAGAAATGAAGACAACAATCTAGTGAATGAAAATAATGTTAAGAAATTGGTTGAGACCAATCTAAAGACCAAGTTAGATGGTAGAAATATGAAGATTGATCTTATTAAGGAAGATGATGTAAGAATCATCAAAAAAATTATAGGGTACAAGATGAACCATAGTTCAAGTTTGAACTCTATGCCTATTGGATTATCCATGTAGCTTATCTAATGATAGTGAAAAGAGAGAAGATCAACATGTGTGAAATTGTGAAGCAACAATTGCCTGACAACATTGAGAAGTTGAAAAGGACAAAAAGTATAGTTTTCAAATTTGAATCACTATTAACTCATATATTCTTCCAAGTTATTAGAAAGTTTCAAGGTGTGCCTAACCATGAATAGAATGGAAACAAGTGCACAATGAATTTGATTACTTATCACTATAGAAAACAAATAAAGGAAAGAATTATTGAAGATATAACCAAGATGATGAAAAATTTCCAATCTGAGATGAAGAAGAGATTCAAGATCCCTCCATCATTGGTGGAGAAGTACAAGGATGACATATGTTTCATGGTTGAAACTAATGTCACATGTATGGAAGTAGTTGAACCCAGTGTTAATTTCATAGACCCTATGGGCTATGAAATGAGTTAAGATCATGTTGAAGGCTATGTGAAGATCATCCTAGAATATAATAGGGATAAGGTATGCCCTAGATGGGGTACTTATGAGGAAAAGATGAAAGAAGTTCACAATGAACTTTATAGAAAAGATATTAAGAAAAAGGTAGATAAGAAGATAGAAGCTATCTTGAAGGAATTTGGCATGACTAGAAAGGAATTCAATGAATTTAAAGGGATTGACTTGGAAATTAAGGCAAGTGGTCAAACAAAGATATTGGCAACCACACCCCTTGTAGTGGAAGGACCTACAGAAGGAGTAACAATAATAGGATCTACTTCTCAAATACCTATTATTTCTTATAGCGTAGTAGTATAAGTATGACCCATTACTATACAACTAGCAAAGAAGATTGATGAAGAGGAAGTCACCATTACTAATGTTAAATTAGTTATTCCTCCAAGGAAATTAGAGAGACACACCAAGGAAAAATAAGAGGTTGATTCACTAGAAAGAAGAGGACCAAGCAATTGTCAAGTGGACGTAGAAAGAGAAGGAATACATTGTAGATGATTGAATCAAATAAGTTTGATGAGTCAAATGATGAAGAATAAATAGAGGATGGGTCTATAGAAAAGATAGTGGGAGAAACGAGGATATCCACTAGAAATAAAACCTAGAAGCTAAAGGTAGAGAACTTAAATGTTCAAATTATAATGATGACAATTTTGTTCAATTAAAGAAGTATTATAGTCTATATAGCAACATAGATAGACTACAACTAGAAAATACCATAGTTAGGAATATGGTTTTGAAAAATAGAAGGTTTGAAGATATTTAGAGGAAGATACTAGAAGTTCTATATAATAGATTAATTAATAGAAGAAGAAGAGTTATTGAAGAAGACAAGAAAATCAGAGAAAAACTAATAAAGAAACTCTGTAAAGTTAATAATGATGATGAAATGAATGAAATAATGAAGGGCATTGAGCCCCTATTGAGAAACAAAAGAAGAGCTATTCTCTTGATGGGAGACAATTATGAAGTAAACAAAGAGACAGAAGAAGCCATTGTCAAATACATTACTTTTGTACCCAAAATTGTAGAGAGTAGTGCAAAGTTAAGGGGAGCAATTCCTATGACTATCGAGTAGAGTACTCTAGTAGTAGTTGCAATAGAAGTTAAAGACACTTGAATGATATACTTATCTTTACATAGCTCCATTGGGACTGACACCATGCAAGTTGGTGCCACAAAGGTGACAGTAAACATTGTAGAAGATCTTTTTAAGGTTCCTGGTCTAAACATTGTTGGAAAGATCATTGATTACTCCAGCTCAGATGAGGAAGAGGAGAAGAGAAAGAATGAAGAAAAAGAGAAAAAGAGAAAAGAAGATGAGGAGAAAGAAGGAGAGAGGAAGAAAAAACAAAGAGAAAAAAATGCAAAGAAACATAAAGAAGATGAAAGAAAGAAAAAGAAAAAGGAGGAAGAAGAACAAAGCGAGAAGAAATGAAAAGAAGAGAAGAACAAGAAGGAGGATGAAAAGAAAAAGGAGGAAGTGGAGACAAAGAGGAAAGAAGAAGAAGATAAGAGAAATAAGGAAGAAGAAGAAGAAGAAAACAAGAGAAAAAAAGAAGAAGAGAAGAAGAAGAAAGAAGCCAAAGAAAATAAAAATAAGGAAGAAGAAGAGGAGAAGAGGAAAAAGGACAAAGAACTCAAAAATAAAGGAAGATGAGAAGAAAGAGAATGAGGAAAGGAGAACATAAGAAGAACAAAGGAAGAAGAAAGAAGATGAGGAGGAGAAGTAAAATGTACCCAACACTTCTCTTACCCTTGTAGCACTAATAGGTTTGGATGATGATGATCAAATAGAGTTGATATCATTCCTAAGAAAGATCATTAAAAAGAATAAGAAAGTAAAGATTTTGCAAAATAATCTTGTGGATGTAATTAAAAAGTTACAAGGAACATTGACATTGAAATCATTAGATCTTAATCCTAAGGATAGAGCCAAAGTTGTGATTCAAGAATTTGATGCTGAATTCAAAAATTTGTCATAGTTAGAAGATGCTTAGGCACAAGAAAATAATGATGCTCAAATGTTTGACACTATATGTCAGAACATCAAAGATGACTTTGTAGCTCTTGATGAATGCATCAAGGAGTTAAGAAGGTGAAAACTTGAAGGCAAGGCATTATATGCCAAATGTGCCATGTCCTTTAAATTCACCAATGACATTGATGAGGAATTGAAGAAAAAAAATGATGAAATGAAAGCATTGGTAGATTAGCTAAGCTAAATTAGTGTCAAAATTGAAGGAATTGAAACACGGGTCAGAAAGACTTATGATGGAAAAAGTCTACTAGAAGTCAATAAAAGAGAAGATCATCAAAATTTTATCACTTCTTAGAGAATGCTTATTAGTGAAGGTCAAAACAATTGAGAAATAGTTAGAGGATTGCCTAGCAACAAAGGCATCATTTGATAATTTTATTTACTCAAACCTAAATGTAGTTGAGATTGCATCCTATGGATTATGCACTCTTTGTGGCATTTCAGAAGGAGAAAAAGACACATGGGAAAAGAATATGAAGAGTCTAATAGTAATCTTTGAAGACTATATCTCTTGTTGAAAAACCTAGAATATAGGTAAAAACATAAATTTTTACATTTATATAAGTTTTGACACTTTCATCATTGATGTCAAAGGGGGAGAAGAGTGCAAGAAAATTGTATAGAATATAATGTAAGAGGAAATAATAGTTACATACTAAGGGGGAATAGTGTTACTTAGTATTGTATTAGGAGATATAAGGAAAGATGGTTATAAATATAATGATCCACAATTTTTGTAATTTTTGAAATTTTGTAAAGTTTTGAAGGCCAAATGTTGAAGAAGTTTTTGTATAACAGTTTTGGACTTAGCCAATTTTCCCATATGTTTCCATCAATTCCAAAGGGTGAGATTGTTGGAAACATGGCTAAGTAGGATGAGTTAGGGTTGTCATTTATGGAAACATATATCTTAGGATGAGATGATAGAATGTATAGGTGAAGACCCTATAGTCAGAGACAAAAAATTATCGAAATGTTAAACAAATTCATTGGCATTACAAAGACAATTTTTGATAATGCACACTTTACATAAATATTTGGCATGTGTCTAATTAAGGATAGGTAACTTATAGATAGTCTAGATGATGTGGATAAATGCATAGTACATAGAGTCAATATGCCATTAGATATATTAGATTTACTAGTAAAGGAAATGAATAGAGCATACTAGAGCACAACAGTAAAAGATGAATATCAGGTTAAGGAATTAATTTGATTAAAAAATAATTACCTAATTATTTAGGGATGGCATCCTATATATTAACCCTAAGTTAGCATGAGCTAATTTTTTATTTAGCCGAATGTGTGAAAGCATTAAGGCCAACTAGATAAGGTTTTGTAAAAGGAAAGGTATATGTAAGAAATCATAACTTGCAAAGTAGTGTGAAAGTATGTGAACTATGTATATGATATGTGAACTTATGTGAAGGCTATGTGATGAAAATTCTAATGAAAAATCAAAGATATGTAAAGTACAATAGTCAATAGTAAAGAGGTTTTTATATCTATCTCTTTTGTATACAAGTACTATATTGTATAATTGCATGTTACAGAAGTGGACTCTTCTTACATACTTTTGTAATAGTATTACCAACTCCTAATAGGGTTGAGGCTTTTAATAGGGCCTAGTCCTCTAACAAGGAATAAGATGTTATATTTATGACATAGACTCCTAACAAAGTCAATATCCTTAATATGATTCTTTTGTTTAGTGGATCATTTTGTGGGTACCATCGCCATCGGGGTTTTCCTTTGGCCAAAGTTTCCCTAGTTAAAAAAATATGGTGTTATGAGTTCTCTTTGTGTATGGATTTATTTACTATTTATCATTGTTGGTTTACTTTCATATGCATGTTGTAAAGTAATTAAGAATATTCAGCTATGGGAAGAAGTTTGTAGAATATTGATTTATACACAATATAATGTAAGAGGAAATAATAGTTACATACTAATGGGGAATATTGTTACTTAGTATTGTATTAGGATATATAAGGAAAGATGGTTATAAATATAAAGATCCAAAAATTTTGTAATTTTTGAAATTTTGTAAAGTTTTGAAGGCCAAATGTTAAAGAAGTTTTTGTATAATAGTTTTGGACTTAGCTAATTGTTCCATATGTTGCCATAAATGCCAAAGGGTGAGATTTCTAGAAATATGGCTAAGTAGGATGAGTTAGGGTTTTCATTTATGAAAACATATATCTCAGGATGAGATGATAGAATGCATAGGTGAAGACCCTATAGTCAGAGACAAAAAATTGTCTGAATGTTAAACAAATTCATTGGCATTACAAAGACAATTTTTGATAATGCACACTTTACATAGATATTTGGAATGTTTGTAATTAAGGATAGGTAGTATAGATAGTCTAAATGATGTGGATAAATGCATAGTACATACAGTTAATATGCCATTAGATATATTAGATTTACTAGTAAAGGAAACAAATAGAGCATAATAGAACACAACAGTAAAAGATGAATAACAGGTTAAGGAATTAATTTTGTTACAAAATAATTACTTAATAATTTAGGGATGACATCCTATATATTAACCCTAAGTTAGCATGAGCTAATTTTGTATTTAGCCGAATGTGTGAAAGCATTAAGGCCAACTAGATAGGGTTTTGTAAAAAGGAAAGGTATATGTAAGAATTGATAACTTGTAAAGTAGTGTGAAAGTATGTGAACTATGTATATGATATGTGAACTTATGTGAAGGCTATGTGATGAAAATTCTAATGAAAGATTAGAGATATGTAAAGTACAATAGTCAACAGTAAAGAGGTTTTATATCTATCTCTTTTGTATTAAGGTACTATATTTTATAATTGCATGTTACAGAAGTGGACTCTTCTTACATACTTTTGTAATTGTATTACCAACTCCTAATAAGGTTGAGGATTTTAATAGGGCCTAGTCCTCTAACAAGGAATAAGACACTATATGTATTACATAGACTCCTAACAAGGTCAATATCCTTAATATGATTCTTTTTTTTTGTGGATCATTTTGTGGGTACCATTGCCACAGGGGTTTTCCTTTGGATAAGGTTTCCCTAGTTAACAAAATATGGTGTTATGAGTTCTCTTTGTGTGAGAAGGATCTTTTGGGTTGTGATGATCAATGAGCACTACATTTCTCTTGGCACTTCTAACATCAAGAATTTCACTAACTAATGGATGATATTTCGATGTAGGATAAAATATTGATACTAAACATTGATAAAATGTTCTTCACAAATTAAAATAATTACATCAAAAATACTAAACATGATTAAAATTAATAATATTCCATAAACTTGGAAATTAAACATGCAAAATAAATTGAAAAAATTTATAATATATTAGAATGTATATCCATGTGCAAATATACAAGCATAAACTACATTATCAAAGATATATAAGTCTAACATCCTACTTCCATCACATTGTGGGGCCCATTTTCCATTGCACCAAAAGCCATGACTGCTAGTGAACATGGAACACCACATAATTAACCACCTGTGGGAAGGGGAGTGCATTGCATCACCCAACAATCTCCCCCTCAACGCGCATACTAGGTGCTTATGCAGGTCGGGAAGGCACCGGGGAGATTTGAACCATGACCAAGCCAAAACCAGGCTCTGATACCAATTGTTGGGCCCATTTACCATTGCACCAAAAGCCATGACTATTAGTGAACATGTAACACTACATAATTAACCACCTATGGGCAAGGGAGCGCATTGCATCACCCAACAATCTCCCCCTCGACGTGCATACCAGGTGCTTATGTGGGTCGGGAAGGCACCGAGGAGATTTGAACCCATGACCAGGCCAAAACCAGGCTCTGATACCAATTGTGGGGCCTATTTGCCGTTGCACCAAAAGCCATGACTGTTAGTGAACATGAAACACCACATAATTAACCACCTATGGGCAGGGGAGTGCATCACATCACCCAACAATGATACCACTTGTTAGGATAAACCACAGACAGAAATAAAAAAACTACATGCAAATATAACCAATAACAGAAAATAATAGATCACACAGAAATGAACACAAGGCACCAAGATTTAATGTGGTTCACCCAATCCGTGGGCTACATCCACCAAACAACAAGTCTAATCTTATTACAATCCAGTGATTATAACCTGATTACAATCTGTAATACCTTACAGCTCAATACCGCCGCAAGAACCAATTTTGCATCACAACATAATGAAAAAAATACCTAACCCTAAACCCTTTTATACAAGTATTTTATGTTGTTTTAGGGTTACAACATGTTAGCCATAACTTTAGTGGCAAATCTACGAATGGAGAATAGTACCAAAAAAAATTCTACGAATGGCGAATCGTACCAAAAATTTTTTTCACCATAATCTAACACACATTTGGTGTTTGCTATGAGCGTCAAAAGCATAATTGTTACTATCATGATAATAAATTTTCTAAAATTTTATGAAAATAAGGAAAAAAAAAAAAAAAATGATAAATATGCATACAGTGGGGCTCTGGTAATGCGTAGAAATTCTTGAGGGTCTAGACTATCAAATCTACCTAGACTAATCATCGATGGGCATGCTCTATACAATAAAGAATGTAATAAAATTTTGTTAATACACACAAGATAAAAGTATGCATCAATATTTAATCACTTTCAAACACCTAATTACCTTTCCTTTGTCAATGCATAATGGCTTACCCTTGAACTGCGCGCCCCCCCCCCCCCCCCCCCCCCCCAACAGGTGATACTTGCAAGAGAAAAGAAAGATGAGAAACTGTGTATAATCTAGTATCAAAAAGGAAAGACACTAGAACACAATGTCATAATCTATCATAGTTGTCTCAAGGCCAAATTATATAGCCAAGAGTGAGACGTCGTCCACTTATCTGAGTTCCTCCTTAGTCATTAGCTAAGCATAAATGAATCACATACATGTATAAGTACGTAGTTGTTAAAATTATTCTAATATAAAGATTTATTTTAAATCAACTATGATGTAACAAAAAAATGTATAAACTTATTGACACAGAAGGAGTCCATGGCTCTACATACCCCTCCTCTCTCACATCAGGGTCTATAATCTCTATAGCTACATGTTTTGTATCATTTTCTGCAAATACAAACTAATCATTAGAATCAACAAGGGGACCTAGATATAAATTATTACACATAATACAAGTATGGGGCACACAAACATGCTATCTTCTCATTAATTAACTTGCGCTAGCATCATCAACGTAAGGAGGTAGCACTAACCTAGACTGGGAGATCAATAGGATACTCAATCTATGGATGTCTTCAATCATTTGAGATCTAGCCTCTGCAATGATATTAGGATATTTCACTAGAAGAGGAGGGAGACATTAGTAGGGGGACATAAGTGCCAGCTTTCTTTCGATGAGAAAATGCTCTATTCTAGGGAGCACCTCCTCCTATGCCCATGTTGGGAATCATACTCCAATAGTTAATTTTGAGACCCTTCACAAATTTAAAATACAATTTTCTTAAAAAAAAAAATGGCACCTCCAAATTTTTGTGTGGTGGTTTTTCAAAAACTATCCACCAAAAATCCCAAAAGTTCACACACATTACCTGGTCTTTGCACCATTCAATTAATACTTTGGGTTTTTTGGGATCCACTTTTTATCATCTTTTGAGTTCATAAAAGGTCAACTATTTTTTCCTTGGTTATCTTAAGGGTTGCAATCTCATCATAATCCAACCCATCATCAAATTGGGCATGCATCTTGTTATGCCAATGAAGGGCAGCATTATGCTTCTTAGAAAGTGTCTAATAATTACCCATAATGGTGTTTAAAATGGATAGCGTGGGAGATAATATAGGTATATTATTATATGTGTTTTGTAAATTCCTTAGTTTGGTAAGATTTTTGTGTATCAAATCTTCAATTTGAGGATATTTTGAGGGGGTAGTGGATCATTTGGAACATGTTGAGGATTTTGAGGGGGTTGTGGATCATTTGGTGGAGGGTTTTCAAAAATATTGTTTTATGTCTTAGTGTTCTAAACTTTTTTGGGGTCAACCATGCCTATTAAATTCTAAATAAATCAAGAGTTACAAATTGAATTCATAATTTATAATGAAAATAGAAATGGAAAAAACATATATTTACATTATAAAACAAAAGTTTTAATAAAAAATCATGAAAATCAAACTTACCTTTGATAGAATGATGAAATTTTAGGGAAAATTGATCTTGTACCCAATTTTCAATTGAACACCCAAATCATTTGACAACAAAACATCAAACAAAAAATAAAAATAACATTTGGGTTTTATGGTTTTTATTTTCTATTATCAAAATTTCATTACCTACGAAATTTTGTTTTAACATGAGTCTATTATTTACCAATTGCATTCATTTGCCAATGTTCAGAAAAATGGAAAAAGTACATTGCATTGATAAAATGAGAAAATTCTTTATTTGTATTGAACAATGACAATTTTCAATTTGGAGTTTATACATTAAAGAATTAAAGAACATGTACTGAATGAAAAAGTGATCAAAATCTCTCACACAAGGCTGTGAGAGTAACCTGTTCATTATTCTTGTGCAAATAAGGAACATGTAGAAAATAGAATAAATGATACAAATGAACATGAAAGAGTATAAGAAAGGGAACCAACCATTTCCGGGGGGTATATGGCTGGTCTGAGCTTGCATTCCTGAGGTTGCATTGCTGAAATTCAATTTCCCTAGTTCCCTAAGCATCCAACTCCTACAAAAACATCAAAGAAAGGTACAAGTTAGATCCATATGGATCTAAGCAATGTCTGGTTTTGAAAAACATACATATACACTTGTACCATCTACCATAATCCTAATTTGAACAAGAAAAGTGAATTCAATTAATCATGGAGTAGCAATATCAAAGTCTGAAAATCAAAACAATGCATACAAGTGATTTTATTATTAACATGTTTGTGCTATGTGTAGAAAGTGGAGACATTAAAATGAACAATAACAATTTCAAATACTGATGAAGTTGTTTATAGGCTTCATTAGCCCATGCTTGAACCCTATAAGTCAACTAAATCAACACTTTTAATCCAGATGCAATTGAGCAAGTTAAATTAGAGCAAGGGAAAAATCCAGTTACAAAAAGTAATATATGCAACGTTTGTGATGTATCAGCATCATTAAATCTATAGTAAGAGAAATAAATATAAAAATAATGTTGGAAGCCAAATCCATTCATGGCGGCCCTAGAAACAAAAAATAACCAGCACAAAAATATACAAATGGAATGCTAGACAACAAGAGTGTAGAGTAATTTTGTCTAGAAAGACAAAAAAAAGAAAAAAGAAACAACAAAAAAATCTATCTGTTCAAATCCTGCAAATGTGTAGAATATGATTTTAAAAGTCTTGAATATTTGATATAAAATAGCGATAGTTGTCTTAAAATTATAATCCAAAAATCTAGGTGCAGATGAATCATTGGTTTGGCATTATAAATAAATCTTACCTTCAGCAATTCAATGCAAGTGTTTATGAATAGCAGTCACAGTTAGTATTTATGAAAGCTACATTTTCTCCAGCTATTCATTTAAAGACCAAGTATACAGGTAACGACAGAACAACGAATATGCTTGATGATCAAATTGTTAGTGACAGCAGAAGGCTACCTCTAGCAGACATCATTTATGGTGAAACTAATCTTGTTAAGGTTGGAAGACAGCAAGCTCATTGAAACAATTGGAATACCTGTTAATGAGGAGGGGGGCTATATCCATCTCACAGCATCTATTTCCTCACAAGTATGCTATCCTTTTTTTTGCATGTTTTGTGCTACTAGATAGGGGGGAAGTTCTCAAAATCTCAAGCCACAGGAGATTATTGAATAGGTTTTGATTGTAGAAGAACTTTTTAAGCATAGAGTGTCAAATGTTGTCTTTATGGAATGAGGGAGCTGATGTTGAAATTGAAAAGCTATTTTGAAAGCACATCGTGCACTGAATAAGAATATGGAAAATGAGGAATATTCATCCATAGCAATAGATGAAGAAATCTCACTACCATTTCCCAATGAATTAGGAGCATAGTGCCAAGATTCACCTTACCAAAATGCAAAATAGTTGAGCCAATTAGAAGAAACTCGGGATTCCACCAACATTGAACAAGTTCCTGATGTGTCTAGGAGGGTTGATGGTGATAATCAATTGAAAAATAAAAGACTTGCAAGGGGTTATCTTGAACCTATTTGGGCTATTTTTTGACTGTTAATGGTTATTAGACCATCATTGCATCTGTTGAAGAATATAATCAGTTTGGGTTCACTTAGAAGGAAGGACAATAGAGAAATAGAAAAGATTCCACCTAGTTGGCAAGAGCGGCTTGACACAGAACATAAAGAAAACTTGGAGCCAAATTTTCATCCTAAATCTTCATTGACTGAAAATCTCAACTTTCAAAAGATAATGATATTAGAGACTGAACTTGTAGAGACAAAAATGGTTCTAAATGCTATTATCGCCAAACAAGATGCACTCCAGAACAGTTTTGAACGATTGGAAAATACAACTTTTGTGAATATAGGCCATAAGTTTATCACAACAAGGAGTAAAGATGCTTCAAAATACCTCTTTATGGCAGCCTCGAATCATCAAACCTTCATCTTCTTCACCATTCAAAATTTTTAAAATGAGGAAATGAGAAGGTTTAGGTTTCTTTCATTATTTTATTTGCCCTTTATCATTTTGAAAGATCTTTTGAAGTCCACGAGGTATTTGATGGGGTTTTTATTTTTTTGAAAACTTTGTGTTTAATTTAAGAGAAGGGAAAGGCTTTATTCAATACCTTATGGGTAATTAATTAATTAATTTTCTCCTTTTTGCATATATATGTCACATTGTAAAGAAGATGTATTTGAATGACAATTTTTATAAGTCATTAAATATATATTCTTCTATTTTAAATGCAAAAAGAGAAGAATTGAATTAATTCCATATTTTATGGTCTTGATTGAAAAGGTTAAAGTTGGAAACATGAGGAACCTTTTTAGGAGGAAGTGTGGAGGTCGAATTTGACTTTGCCCTATTGCTTTGTGGCTCTTTATGACTTGTTAGAGCATTTTTTGGGTGGTTTTGATGAGTCATGGGGTGCAATTATGAGTTAATGAAGTCTTAGACATTATTGGACTTCATTTTGGAAGTTTCTACGCCCTATTTTGGAGGTTATCATTCTGCATACGACCCAAGGGGTTGGGTTTGGTACTTAATGAGTTTTAGAGCTCATTAGAAGGTAGTTCTAAGTTATGCAAAACAGTATTGAGTGAGTTTTTATCATGAGTATTGTTATGTGTTTTTCTGTAACTATTTTTGAAGAAATGTTGAAAATATGACAAGCATTTTACAGGTTCATTTTGAAAAATATTTTCAAGCCTCAATCTTTTTCTGTAGTACTGTGTAGTTTTTCTAATTTGATAGGTTAGTCTATGAATCCAAGGGTTCCTTGCTAAATCTGTCTCAGTTTTTACCTTGTCACTGAAGTGTATTTTGTCTGCAAGTCACCTTTTGTGTTTTGTTTAATTTTCATGTTATTAAGTTAAAAATTTATATTTTTCTTAATGAGTGAGAATCAAAACCTTAATGTGAAACACTGTTGTAGGCCAATATAAAGTTTGTGTGCTTATTTAGTGTTTTTCCTATACATTGATGGTGAAATGGTTGTTATTCATTGAAACCTTTCTTTAAACATATTTGGTGCATCACCTTTTAGGAAGTATTTTATTTCTTTTGTTTTGCAATCTTCCTTCCCCCTTTTCTCAGCAACAAAATAGTGTTAGAAGAATCAATCAGGTGATTTCCCATAAAGGAGTTGGCCTGGAATCTAGAGGTTCAACCATTGATAGGTTACCCATAGCCTTTGGCTGTCCCAATGTTGGCCTAAATTTTCAAATTTCTCTTGTAATTTCATAGGGTGCAAATTTAGGTGAAAACATTTTCTATGTGCAAGTTTTAGGTACCCAATACCATATTAGGTACTCAATATGATATGAGGTACCTAATAAGGAAAGGAATTACTTCTTTGGTTTCATATTAAGATGGGTGGGAAAAAAGTCAAAACGGATTTGAAACACTTTTAAACATTTCAAAACTACAACTTTTTTATATCACCATTTTTTTGCACACCATGACCCTACACATACCCCTAAATTCTCTCTCTTCCTCCAAATGCTTCTCCAACTTGGTCACCTTATTTTTGAGAGAGTGAACCTCATTTTAGATCTAGTTATCTATAACCAAAGAAATATCAACCTTGTCCTTTTCTTTTCTAATAAATTCTAGTGAGGTAGGAGCAGTCTTACCTTCAAGAGGCACAAAATTCTCCTTCTCATGCATAGAATGAACCTCCATAGAATCACTAGAAAGATAATCCCTAATGTTTATAATGGGAGATCATCCTTTTTTATTAGTCTCCTTTGTATTTCCCTCTTGATTACACTTTCCTTTGTCAATTTTCTTACTAGGGGAAAGAGAGTTGGTTGTATTATACAATTTAGGTGGATCCCTAGAATCCTCATTTGTTTGCATACCCTCAACCTTGTTGTCTCAAGTATCCTAAGTATCCATATCTTCCTGCAATTCATCAAAAATTTCTTTTGCCTTGTCCCCAATTTCCATCCCACTATCATCACTATCATGTTTCCCCTTTCCCTTCTTATTTGTGCTAATCTCAAAGCATTTCCTTTTAGATCTAATACTTGAAAATTTCCCTTCCTTCCTAATATGTTTCAATGTCATTTTGGGGGAATGAGCTATATAGTACTCTAAAAAAAGAAGGATGAGATGTTCATGAAGAATGGGAAAGGACTTCTTCTTATTCTTTAAAGAACTTATATTCAAAGAGTTCAAAATGTAGAAAGGAAACAAAATTTTATCCCCATAGTGAAAATAATTTAGAAAATAAAACTTAAAGGAGTGAACTCTCTATTTTATACCATGAAGAGTAAAATAAGCTCTAACATAGGTAAGGGAAATCTTCTAGATGGGTTTAATCATCTTTTTAGAAAAGTAATCACCAAACTTAACTAGAGCCTCCCTGCCTTTATCGTTCTTGGAGAATTTCTCCACTACTTCTTTGGTAGTCCTTCTTTCCTTGTAGAAATTCATACCTTCACATGATAGCCCAGTAATTTTAGTGATGAACTCAGTATTAAGAGGAAAACTAACACCATGAATGGTGACATCCTTCCCTTTCCATTTCTTGAAGAATTCCAAATTTACCACAGGATTTAAGACATGGAGATACTCAAGGTAAGTGGTGACTCTAGCCTTATCCAAATGATCCCAAATTCGCAGAATAGCTTGTCATTATTTACATGACCTTGACTCATGTCACTTAGGTTCAAACCCCATATCTTTGCAACTCCTATGAAAACTCTTCTCAAACATTTTAGAGCCAAAAAAACTCTTTTTCTAATACTAAAAATGAAAGAGTCAATGCCAAATAAACCCCAAAAAAGTGTCTATCATTAATGCTTTGTATGTCGAGATAGTTCTACCTTAACTTGTAATAATCAAGGTACTTATTTTTCATAATAATCATATTTGATAATTTACGTATGACACTATGTGGCATACCTTCCTTAATTCATTCCTTTAGCACAATATATTCATTAGAAAGATTATTCTGTCAAAACATCTCGTGCTTTGCCTATACCCCCAAGTTGTCAATACAATCCATCACCATATTGGCCTCATGGTAAGTATGTGAGATAATTACCTTTTCAAAGGAATTTAAAATAAATCTCTCTTATTTAAAAATGTTACCAATAGTCCAAGTGGAGGGGTATTTTCCATTTAGACAATTAATGTTGTTATTCAACTCACACTCCACCCACATAGACTAACAATTAAGTGACATGACTAGTTTAATGATATTAAGAATGCTCCTAACTTCAATCACATGGCTATATTGGATACCTAAGGGAAAATAAATTGCATCAATAAATATTTTATTTGATTCTCTAATGATTCCTCTATAACCCACTAGTGTCGTGTTGCCTTAAACAGCCCCATTAAAAATTTTCCTTAAACCAACCATACAGGGACACATCCAAACAAATTCATATCTTTGTTTCCTTTTGATACTTCTAACATTTAAAATAGCATAAAACTAGATCATCCTAGGAAAATCCTTCTTCTCTTGAATTTCCATTCTTTATGATGATTAGGAAGTTCTCCCTAATTGATCTGATGGCTTTTCTAGTAGTGACCCAATTCAAGGCCTCTATATCTCTATAGACACGATCATTCATTTCCTTATAGTTGTTCTAGCATAAATGGGTTTCTAAGAGAATTCATATGATTTCAATATTTTTGTTCAAACCTTGACACACCCCTTAGCAAAAAAAGTAGTTCATGTTTCTAGGTAAAACCCAGTGTAAATCCCATCCAACAATGGAGTAATTCCAAACCTCCTAGGCATAGGTGTGTAGGAATAACATGCAAAAATATGTTTCTCAATTCTCTTTATAGGATAAAAATTTGTTAACCAAATAGAATCCTCTCTTGTAAAGATTTTCTAAATAGATAATTTTATTTTAAACCATGGTACAATGAAAGATGCCCAACTTGGGGGTTATAAATTAATCTAGCAGGAAGCCCAAAATGGAGGATCCTTTGAAAAGTCTTGAAATGCTTGAAGAAATAGAGTAACAAAAATTTTGGTTGAAGGTTTTTATAATAGAATCAGATTTATCCACATTTAGTCTCTAAGCATTGATTTTTTTGGCATTTCCAAAGAATTTTGGTTGATAGATGAAAGAACAACACAATTGTCATTTATCTAGCAGTCTAAAATTATATTTCCATAGATATTTTTGCATTGATCCATTAATACATGATCCTTAATCACATTCTTCATTAGGGATTCCATCATCCAAGCATCATCCTAGAATCAAATTCTATTTCCATTTCCCAACTTATTTTGATAGCTATTTATTGCTGAAAACTACAACTGAAATAATTATTATGTTGTCATTGATGTCAAACCTATTGGTGAGACAATTTTCTATCTGATCTAAGTGTCATATATATTTTATTGATGGAGAGGATTTGAGAATCTTCTCATAGGAAAATAATGTTGAGGAAAGGTTGAGTTCTAAAAAAGAAACTACAAATGGACATATGATTAGTTAGACTCTGACAAGATAAATTGATTATTTAAATCATGTTACAAGAGGAGAAGATAGTAACTTTCAAGTCTTGAAAATGTGAGAAAAGATAGATGAAATTCATAGGCTTGATTAAGTAACATAGTATAAGATTATCTTTTTTTGAAGTACATGCCAAATGATACTAGTGTCAATCAAGCCATAATAAGTGTTGAGAAAAGTTAGTGTTGACCAAGTATTAGTATACACCGAGTGATAGTTTATATATGCTAAGAAAGAAGTTTAATAATGACTGAGTAACCTAGTGATGACTAAGTGTTAGAACTTTGTGTTGGTCGAGGAACAACATTTTAACTATTTGCGAGGAATCATAATTTCCAACTAACTAAGTTAATTTCTTGGGATATAGAAAGCATGTTGAAGATAAGGATCAATGAGTTGGATCATTTAATTCTAGGAGAGGATTACGTAAGTGAACTAAGAGATCGATTCCAAGAGAAGTTTCTAGAAAACAAAGAGATAATCAAAATGATGATCAGATTCATTTTATTTGATGGATCTAATCATAAACCCTAAGTTCTATAGTGGTGTTTAAGTGGAAAAAGATCAAAATTTCCTATTTAAGGAGTTACAAGGGAAAACTTTCTATATGGGTGAAGAGGTTATGTGCATATGAAGGATTTCTAGAGAATTGGAGTAGATGTTGATGTTATTGATTGGCAAATCTAAGAAGAAGGCTGAATTGAGTTGAGAAGAAGTGAAGGGTGATTTCCTAAAGGATTGCTAAGTAAATCAAAGCTGAGATGACAATGGAGGCTACAAATTAAATTAGTACATGAAAATATTAATAGAGATCTATACAAGAAAAGTGAGTTCTACTTAATATATCAAACCCTAGTGTTACTTTCTAACCATTGTAAATAATTTTTGAAATCCTTTAATCAAGGTTGGCCTAAAAGTCATAGTGACCTAATAGTAATATGTAAATCCTTTAAATTGGTGAGATTATAAAGGAATGTTCTAAATTCCTCTAATAAGGCCACTCCTAATAGGGTGATTAAATCCTTTAACAAGTTCACATTTAACGGTGTGTTTTGTAACCTTTAACATGGTTAGCTCTTAACAGAGCTCACATCAAAAGAGTTAAAATTAGTGACATGTTGCTGGTAGTTTTTTCCAAATTGGGTTTCCACATTAAATCCTAGTGTAAAACCTTTTTGGATGTTATTATGGTTTTGTATCGATTAACATTTACATTCTGCAAGTCTATTATATTTAGAACCATCGACATCTAGTTGATGTTGCTCATAGTTTATAGTAGAGATCGAGCAATGGAATGATAAGATCAAAAGTTAGTGTTTGTTTGTTCAATTTATACATCTAGACCTTGAATAACTAATTCACCTCCCCCCCCCCACCCCTCAGTTATTCTAAATATTCAAACAATTGGTATCAGAGCATTGGTGCTTGTAAAGAAAAGTTTGAACGCACTCAAAGCTAAAGATCATGGCATACAAAAGGGAGGTACCAAAGTTGAACAAAGAAATTTTTCCTGCATGAAAAATGTTGATGAGGCCACATATATCTTGTATTGGTGATTCTACATTAAATTTTCTAGATAATATATATGTGAATATTACAACAATCCCTTTGACTACTCAACAATCGAAAGACAAACAAGAACACAATTTGTCAATGTTGGAGATTGCTTCATCCCTAAGCTATGCCAAGTTTGATGGCATAAAAGGTTACAAGAATTCAAAATAAATGTGGGATAAATTGAACACCATCTATGGAGGAGATTATAATGTCTTAAGAGCCAAATTAGAAAGTTTGAGAGGCAAGTTTGATGAAATGAGAATGACAGAAGGTGAGAACATAGTTTAGTGCTATACAAGAATCAAAGAGGTTGTCAATGCTATTCGAGGTGCTAATGGAAATATTGAGGATGAAACAATAATAAGAAAGGTATTGAGAAAGATACTTCCTATATATGCAATTAGGGTTTCTGCAATACAAGAATTGAGATGTACATGAGGTAATGACCTAACTCTGGAAGGTTTAATTGGTAGGCTTACTAATTTTGATATGTTTAACTTTGAGAATTATACTCCCACTACTGTTGAATCTACTTTTAAATCATAATTGGTTCTTAGCAAGAAATGAAAAGGAAAACATGTGAAAAAAGGCAGTGATACTTCTGATGATGAACTTGAGGCACTGATTTCTATGAGATATGGAAGAGGCAAAAGAAAATACAAAGGTCAACTTTTGATAATCTATTTGTCATGCAACAATATTTCTACAAGGTTTCCTAACAAAGAAGGCATAGATGAAAAGAAGGAAAGAAAGTACAAAGGAAGAAGAGATTCATCTGAGGGTGAGCCCACAATAGTGGGTTGCACTTTTTTGCCTAAACTGACACTGAACTCTAAATTTTCAAGAAAACGTTCACTTTCAAATGCAAATTCTCATTTAATGGCTAGGAATTTGAAGATGAAGTAAACTAGAGTCTTTTAGGATTTTGTGTCTAGATTCTATATATATATATATATATAATTTATTAAATTATTTTTTCTCCTACGAAAATTGGTATGATATCAAAAACCTGATTTTTTAAAGAGTGACGTTGTTTTTGATACACAACTTTTTTTCTATAATAGATATCAATGTGATTCTTTCGAATTTAGTTTGTTAATATCCATACCTTAACCGTAGAGTTGGTCTTATATCTTTATCGTTAGTATTTCATATTTTATTGTAGTTTAAAGTTGGCATAACACTAATTTAGACATACGTGGCTTTTGACACATGTAACTTATTATATATTTACCCAATTTTTAAAAAGAAAAACTTAATTAAAAGGTGACTCAAATACGGAGACTGTACTTATCTTTCAAAAAATTTATTTTTATATTTACTATTTTTCCCTGAGCGGCGAATATCTCAGTTTATTTTTTATAATAAACCTATATTTAATTCATGTTAAAAAATATATACCTAAAAATTTTGAAAAGCACCAAATTCATAGTCATTAGAAAGTTAGTACAGAGTACTTCAATCATGTAAAATTTTAGGTCTTCAGTGCTCCATTTGAACCTGGTAATTTAGCTCTGAAGAAACGAAATCATTGAAAAAACTTCAAGCTATTCATGTGGGCTTCTATCTAGCTAGTTTCGATAGAAACTAAATGCCTTAGTTTCTATTGAAACTATCTACTATTTACACGAGCGGTTAGCAAACCACTTTCATAGTTTTGATCAAAACTTATTAATAGTTTTTGTATGCATGAATATGCAGCCTCTGCTAACACACACACTTCAACATGGTCTTTATTTGCAGATTCATCCCAGAATTAACATTGGATTATTCATCCAAAAATCAGCCAGCAAGGTGACCTGTTGCCTTCTATCTAAAGGGATTTTGCTTGTTAGATATCCTCAAATTTGAGGTGTTAAGTAACCAGACCCTCTAAGAATGAAGGATTTAAGAAATGAAATTAATCTATATGATTATGCAGATTAATCTAGAATGAGAAATGCATTCTAATCTAAGAACAAGTAAAGGAAACTAGATTAATCATATGCATATTATGCTAAATGAAATTAAGCTAAGGATGCAAATGTATGTAAAATATGAGCAAATGTGAGCAAATGTGAGTATGAATTCCAACAACAATTTGATGCAAATTCCAAATTTATCCTCTCTCAAAATGAAGAGATGAGAGTCTCTTAAATAGACTTTCCTGGAATCCATTAACAGTTGAGATTGATTTCAATCAACGGTCAGGATTGAAGATGAAGTTCAGTCATAAAGGAAGATTCCCAAATTAAAAGGAGTTAATTGATTTAATTTGAGTAGAATAAGGAGTTAACTGATTCAATTTGAGTAGAATAAGGAGTTAACTGATTTAATTCCTTTTTGATCAATAGTGAACTGGAAATTTCCTTTTTTTGAACTGAAGAGAGATTTTGGTGAGATATTTAATTTAATAAAATGAGATATGCTCTCATAATTACCTTTTCTCTTTAATTAAATAATTCTTTAATTAATTAGAGACACTTTTCTTATTTACTTAAATAACTTCATTTAATTAATTAGGAATGGCTTCCCATTTAATTAAATAACTTTGTTTAATTAATTAGAAGTAAGTACTCCATTTAATTAAATAATTTCATTTAATTAATTAAAATAGGCACATTTATTATATTAAATAAATTTAATTCCATAGTACATTAGCCTTAGGATATAATTTAATTTAATTAAAGTATAAATACTTGGTAATTAAATTAAATATTAATCAATAGGTTTAATATGAGTAATATAAGTAGATACTATAGGAATTAAATAATAAGCATGATGAATGCAGATTAGGGTTTTCTGCATCTGACAATTAAGTCAAGTAGCGAGTAGCTAAATAAGAATTTGCCTAATGGAATAGGTCTTTAGGATTGGTCAAAAATAGACCAGAATTGGTATCATGGCAATGACCCAATTTTGGGGTATTACATTTTGCCCCTCTTTGAATGAATGTGCGAGCAGCATGTTCAATTCAAAGAAAATCAGAAAGTATGATGCGCAGATGAGATTGGTTTTGAAGTTGATGACACAGAGACCAATTGATAAGCTTTTAAGGACTATCTCTAGAATGGAGCTTAATCCCAAGGAATCTAAGTAGAGCACCTAGATACCTAAGATTGGGAGCATTTAAAAGACTATCTCCATAACAGAGTGTAATCTTTAAGGATCCAAATAGAACATCTAGATACCTGAAATTGATAAGCATTTAAAAGGTTTCTTCAGAATGAAGTTTAACCTTTAAGGATCCAAATAGAACACATAGATACTCAAGAGTAATATCATTTAGAAGACTATCTCTAGAATAGAGCATAATCTTCAAGGATCCAGATAGAACACCTAGATATTCGAAACTGAAAGCATTTAGAAGATTATCTCTAGAATGGAGCTTAACCTTCAAGGATCTAGATAGAACACCTAGATACTCAAAACTGAAAGCATTTAAAAGATTATCTCCAGAATAGAGCTTAAAGTTCAAGGATCCAGATAGAACACCTAGATACTCGAGAGTAATAGCATTTAGAAGACTATCTCCAGAATAGAGTGTAATCTTCAAGGGTCTAGATAGAACACCTAGATACTCGAGAGTAATAAAAGATAACAAGGTCCCATCATGAATCATAGAATCATCCCCAGAATGAGGCTTGATCCTTAGGAGTCAAGGTTTAGACTATCCCAATACTTGTCCATCGAATTCTAAGAAGAATTGTTATAAGGTTAGTCAATTAATGAAAAGATATGATAGATAGCAAAGATGTCAGATAGAAGGAAACAAGATGCCTCGAGTGATGAGATGCCCCAAGCAATAAGTATTCAATGATGTAATCATCTTGCCCCCTTGGGAGTGAAATCGAAAGATGACACACTAGAAATATGATGTGAAGCAGTATATCATGAGATCTAGAAGAAATCTGAGATTCAACAGAATATAGAAGAGGTCAGAATGATCGAAAAAGATTCAGGGTTGATTTAAAATGATTGCAAAGTTGCAAAGACCAAGTTTGACCAAATGTTGACCAAATTTAGCCACATTTGACTTGAGTTGACTATTTTCAAAATGAATTTTGAAAATATGGAGAATGTAAAGTTGAAAGGATTCGAAGAATCACAAAGTATCAGAAAGATTTGGGCTGCACAAGTGTTCGATCGCGTTGGTCCCCAAAATTTTAAAATACATTTTTGAGGCTCTTAAGTGTGTCAGATTTTGAATTCAATCTCAAAAATAGATCCAGAATAGTCCAATTAGCTAGGGGTGTGATTTTTGTGCAAATTTGAGCACTTTGAAAATTTTGGGTCAACAGCTATATAAGGGCTTGAGGGGTCATTTTCAATTCATTTGTGCTTTTTGTCTTTTATTGATTTGAGCTTTGAGAGAGACAAGGTAGTTAGTGTGAGACATCATCGATTCGAGCGCTCTAGACATCATGGCTGCTCAGCAGACTACAGACCACTAGTGAGTCATCAAGTCCCTTCCTTCATACTTTTGTTTTCATGCATTTCGAGGTCATTTATTGCACATTTTAGCATGTTTTAGGATTGTCAATTTGGTCTTCGTGCAAGGCCTATCTCTTCTCGCGCAAAGATCTTTTTTCTTCACGCAAAGAAATAGGGTGCATTGTTTCTTCGCGCACGATTGGAGGATCTTCGCGCAAGACGCATTAGGTTTCGTGCGAAGATTTAGATTCTTCACATAAGGTGATTTGTTTCTCGTGCGAGAATTTCTTTTCTCGTACGAACAGCTCTTTTTTTCATGTGAGCAACTCTTTTTTCATGTGATGGCGAGATTCTTCGCATGAAGAAAGAATGGTTTCATGCAAAATTGGAGAGCTTCGCGCGAGATTTCACAAATCTCACGTGAAATTTTGTGACAGTTTTGTTTAAAAAATTGATTTTCATACTCAAAAATTTCTTTTTAATTAGTTTTGGTGCATTGTTTCGACTTGATACTGATTGTTTCATTTATTGTTTGTTGTTTGTTGTTTGCAAGAGTCTTTTGGTGACATTTAATTCAAGCCTCATTATCCAGCATATGGGGAGTTATTGCAAAGTCTTGATGATGTAGATTGAGCTCACTTTGCTCGATTGGGTTTTTCCTCTCTATGCCAGATTCCAGCTGTGATGATGAATCACAGCTTACTCATAGCTTTGGTGGAGCATTTCCATTCGGAGACGAACACCTTTCACTTGCCGATGGGCTAGATCACCATCACTCTAGAGGATTCTAAGGATTCCTTTTCACGAAACTTGGGTTATCTATGATATAGTGCCTTGAGCAGGGACAGAGGCATTATCTATGGTGTTCAGGAAAGAGCTACCGAGGGGCAGAGCCATCAGCTGGGATGAGCTGATGCATACCTATGGACTAACACACGGGCTGTCATCCATGTTGGGTATATTTCTGAGCTGCTTCTTTTGTCCTAATAGAGGACAGCATGGGTTGGACTACGGATGGGGTGCCATGCTTTGTAGGATGATGGAGTCATCAGAGATCTTTGAGTGGGGTCAGTGCATGTTGGCCCACCTTTTTCATGAGATGCATGAGGTTGTCTTCCATGAGAAAAAGTCCATGGTAGTGGGGGTATATGTATTATAGATTTGGGCCTAGGAACATCTTCCCGTATGTCGATCAATTTTTGAGGATGCCAGAGAGCCCATGGAGCCGTACATATGCAGATATCGAGGGCATATTACCTAGGCCCACCTGGATAAGACTGAGAACTGGTGAACACATCTTGATGACCTAGTGTCTGTTGTATGGTGACCCTAGAGAGAGACAGAGAACTAGGATGATGCCCCTAGAGAGCTACCATAGATGTTTAGTTTTTGACCTCTAGCGGGCAGAACAACGTCTATTATTGAGAGATTTGTTATTTCACAATTGTGGCAGCAGTATGGCCATCCCCAGGACATTTCACATGAGTACTGTACCTATGCCAGGGTGCAAAAGGATGTTGAGTAGGGATGGACACCACAAATGGATCTAGGGTGATCCATGATAGATATATGTAGTCTAGTTGTAGTTCAATGGGACTACTTGCCAGAGGTAGTAGATGCAGGGATGATGCCTGCATATTAGGAATTTTTGATTAGCCATCCATTCCCACACTTCACAAATCCACTAGGGATGGCAAGACAAGTATAGAGATAGGTGCCCTAGCAGTAGCAGGCATAGCCATAGCCACCAGGTCAACCAAAAATTCTTCCATAGGTCCAGCATCGGGTATAGCAGATGCCTATTCCCCCATGTCAGATGGGATCAGACCCAGGTGCCGAGGGTGGTGGGACAGGACACAATCAACAGAGGAGGCAAAGGAAAGAGGAGCAAGCCCCTAAGTAGGAGGCTCCATAGCAGTAGGTGCTACCACAGTCGCAAGCACCGCCACAGTGGTAACCACCTAAGATGTTAGATAAGGATATGTCAGATCAGCCAGCAGGTGGGGTGCAGGATGCAGTATAGAGGTATCGAGAGTGGGTTCATGCGGCCTCCTGACAGTTGGGAGAATTACAGATTGTAGTGGCAGTTAGGGATGCACAGCTGGTAGAGCGACAACAGGACATTGATCTTTGGAGAGAGTGCACCAAGACTATAGAGTGGAGATTAGAGCTGGTGCAAGATGAGATCTGCTTCTAGTAAGATCAGGCAGCGTATTACTATGCTGCATATACTAGCACTGTGCCAAATGAGACACTCTAGGTGCAACACTATTCTCAGTATGCATGAGAGTTTAGGGGTGCACGACCTCCTACCAGGCTAGATATGCCACTGCTGCCTCTGCCACCTACTACCCCTGCTCCTCTTGCTCCTCCTGGAGGTGAGGGTTTAGGACAGGGTTAGACACTCTATGCTTGATCTTTGATTTTGATCCCTAGCTATGTATCGATTGGTGTGCAAGCACCACATGTATCATTTTTTATCGATTGCACTCGAGTAGCACCCATTTTTGTACTGACCCATTCTTTTGATATATATATATATATATGAGATCTTGAGCCGAGTATTCCTGTGTACATGTCATTGTCTATTTTATTTTACTTTGATGTACATGAGATTTATGTTGTACTTAGATAGAATGCATATGTATGAACTGACATCTCACGTAGTCTTGCATGTTTTTGCTTGACAGTCATAGGTATTCCATTGAGGAGCATGAATCAACGAACCAAACACTTGTACAGATGTAGAGGAATCTAATGCATGTAGAGTATGAATAGAATGACCATCAAATTGTGTGCTTATGCAAATGAATTATGTAATGCAAGACTATTGAATGCAACCCTAGGTCTGGTTACCAAGCCTCGATATTTAATCATCACTGGATTTAAAATAAAGCTTGTATGTTATACAATTCCCACTGACATTGCAATCATGGAAATATGAATATAACATACGTTATTGGTTTGTCAAGATTAAATGTAAGCATTCGAGGCACAAGAAGCCAAACTGACCAGAACATTTTTTCCTTTTAATGTAGCAAGTTAACATAAGCATCAGAGCATTGTAATCACCTAAAAATGGTCATCTAGACTATTAGCCCCCTTCTCAGCATTTTGGCTAAATTAATTTAATCATTTACCTAGACCAAATTGCTAATAATCAATTTATTTGATTATAACCTATAGCTTGACTATGCTATCCTAAGTTCATTATTTGATTAAAAGAACATGTCCCCTTTTAATTAAATAAAAGACCCCATTCTTCTAACCCACTTAAAATGCACACATAAATTCCTTTTTCTATTTTACAATTAAAAGAAAAGGCTTGTGAGACTTTTTGTCTTATGTGACAAGTCAACTTATATTCTATTGGTTGACTTGTGTGTGCATATGGATCACTTCTATTTTTTAATTCAACTGTTGATCATCCACCATCTTCATCTTGATCTCCACCGTCCGTACATCTTTAAAAGGGAGAGAGCTTTCCCCCTCAAAGGATCCATCCTCATTTGAATATTGTTATGCTGCAGGTTTTCTAACAGGTTTCTTTGGAGCTTTGTGGAGAACTTCTCATTTCTTGTCTCATTCTCTCATTCCATCACATTAGCATAAGATCATATGGCATTCTTAGCATAGTCGCATTTTAGTTTAACTTTGATTTCTTGTAATAATCTCACATAGTTTAAATATTTGGTTTTGTAACAATCTCATACATGCTTAGTATAGCTGCATTTTTCCTTATCATCTTAGCTTAGTTTCCATACTTGCATTGCATTCTTGAGGGATTCCTTGAAGATATTTGCACTCTTGCTCTTGTCTCAAAGAACCTCCCATTGCATGGTTTACTAGCAAGAAGTACATTTCTAAGACTTGGCTGAGAGCCTTCATGCTGAAATACTAACTCCTTGCACTCCGTGGATAGGGAGCTCTAAGCTGGCATCCAAGCATTCCAACTCATGGACTCATTTGGATAGAATGGTTTAAAGTGTGACACAAATCAAGTGTACATTTTTGGCACCCACCGTGGGGTAGGACTGTACGTTTCGCCCTACTTTCTCTTGTTTTTGCTCACGTTTTCTGTACTGCTCTGTATTTTTTTTTTTTTTTACAGTCACAGTATTGGGCGACATTTTTCTAGTATCGCGCGACAATTCACAGTACTGTCGTGCGACACTTTTTTGGAAATAGAGTCATGCTTGTAGCCTGTATATTGTTGCCCTATGTGCAGAATTATGTCGCACGGATATGTAAATACTATCGCCTAGACAAAAATTGTCTCCCTCTTATACTGTGAAGTATCGCGCGACTTTTGTTCAGCAAAAAGTATCGCCTGACATTTTTTTGCTCGTTCCTTGAGGAATTTGATCAAATTTCTTCGTAGCTGGCTTGCTGTCATCTTTAAAAAGATTTCTAAACTGTTTTACAGAGGTTTAATTCATGGTTTTTATGATTATTTTGTGCTAACTTATGGGCTAACGAGTTGTGATTGCAGGTTGCTTTTCCTTTTGTGAAGAAAATATCGAAACCTTGCATACAAAAAGAATGCATGTCAAAGCTTCAAATGCACAAGGGCTACTAATGTTGTTTGCAGGGCTGCCCAAAGCATAAAAACCCAAACTTGCTTTATTTTTTTGTTTCCATGTGCGGCATTGAATAAATTGTTCATCTTTTATAGGCACATAAAACTTGTGATTGGAGTCTTTTGGTAATAGGAGAGTATGCTCTTCACCCTTGAGGTGAATCAGAAATCTTGACTTGCCATTTGGTTTCAAAAGCAAGGGGTAACTAAATCTTCTTGGTGTGTTTGGGAGAAAACAATTGGAATAGGAGAGTATGCTCTTCACCCTTGCGGTGAATCAGAAATCTTGACTTTCGAAAGTTGATCCACTTTGTATAGCTAAGATCCTTTAGAGGGCCTGCTCTCGGACAACCTGAGAGGGATGACCCAAGTGGGGACAAGCTGATTACCTAGCTCTTCCAACCCACTATAAACTCAAGGCTACCAAGGACACAAAACTTTGGTAGACGTAGTGTTTGTCTTCACCTAGTGTGATCGCTTATGGGATTTTGACCATAGGGAGATCACTAGGCAAGAATGCTTAAGGTACTCTTGTGATCACGAGATCGATTACTCATTGCAAGGTGAGGTGTCCCATAATTGGGAGCAAGAGGAACACTATGAACGGAAGCCCGATCTAAAAACTCTAAGTTAGTAACTACCCTTTTAGCCGCTCAACTTCTTGGTGCAAGAATCGATCCTAGTGGACTACCCAGATCACCCCAAGATTTACACTCACCATATGTGTTCCCTTGGTTGTGCTTATGGCACTTCCATGACAAAGCCAATATCTCTTGTGGGAAACCACTTGGTGTGAGGCGAAGGAGCATCAAGCGTGGGCTAAGTTGTTGAGTAATGAATCATGACTCTAAGGTAGATTGCTTGGCTATTGTTTTTGATGTTTTGACCAGTGTTAACGTTCTTGCAACATAAACATTCTAATAAAGAGTTGTTAGAAAGGCTGTTCTAATATCCCAAGTGCGTATTGACAAGGTTTTTTTTACCCTTGATCAATTGTTTTGAAGACATGTTACAACACTTACTGTTTGCAAACTTTGTTGTTTACTGATACAAGCTGAGAAAAAATGCTATCTGATTGAAACGATTGTCTGATTGACAAATTGAAACGAACTCCAAACCAAAAAATTGACTTTTTTTACACAAAACTAGCACTCTGTCGCACGCTTTGATGAGAAATATCGCGCGACATTTTTTTCAAAAATTCTGTCACACGTCAGTGGTAAATTATGTCGCACTGTGTCTAATATTCTGTCGCACTTGGTATAAATATCTATTGCCTGAACAAAAAGTATCGCACTGTTGCTAAAATTTTGTCGCACGACATTATTTGCTGAACTTATGTCACCCTCCTTTTGAAAAAGTATCGCCCAGAGTCATTTTGGGTCAAAAACAGAGTTTGTCGTCGGATTTGTTTGGTCTAAGGAGCATCACGCTAGTCACCCTTGATCCTGGTCACGTATCAGTGTGTGAAGAATTCATCCTAAGTTGAAAAGATGGGTTTAGTCCGTCAAATGTAAGTCTTGAAATGTCTTGATAAATCACTTGTCAAAATTCAGCTATTATCTTTCTAGCTATCCACTATTGAGCTTCTCGCTCATCTGCTCGGCTCGAGTCACCCGTGCTGTAAGATCTTGAGCACTGTTTGACAAGCCATCTAATCACGTTTTGACAAGTGACTAGTCCTGATCGTAAAAGCTTCAAATTTGGCTCACTTTTCTTGTCCTACTAAACAAAGACAACTCTTTACATGCCGGTCACAACTAGATATCAAGGTGGTAAAAATAGCCACACGCCTTTCATTTTCAAAAAATTTGAAACACCACCCAAACGTCCTCGCAAGCAACTTTGTGATAAGAACCTCGAATTTGATCAAACACAAACAGCTAACATTCGGCACAACCCACTTTATAGTTTCAAAAATCCATTTGGTACACCCTTTGAGACACCCGAGGGTATGAGTGGTATAGTCACTATGGTGCATCCTGATGAAATTAAACGTCGCTTAGAAGAACAAGCACATGAAATCCAAAAGACTTTGGAGGCTATATATGCTACGGAGAGAGAAAATTAACAAGCTGAAACTAACAATCAGGCACGCTACGAAGGATATAAAGGAACTTGTCCTCGAAATCCCTTTGAAAATAATGATGGTAATCACATGCCTCCAAGGACTCCTAGAGCTGCCACCGGCGCATGTCCTTCACCTAAACCATCTCATCATGATAGTGATGAAGAAGTAACTAGCGAAGATGTGATCAAATTTCAACAAGATGGCTTCGCCCAAAAACTAATGCTCAGAGCTTTAGAGGAAAATGGAGACCAATACTTCCGATACATGGCAGCTAGGGGATGGAAACTCCCTCAAGGTTTTAATGTTGAACATATTATCCCAAAATGAGAGCCCACTGAGGCTGAAATCTTAAGGGAAGAAATACAAGAACTAAGAAAACAATTTACACAACCGCAAACTTCAAAAGAGCCACCTAAGACATCATTTATTGAATCAATTTGCGCTCTTCCATTTGATAGGGGTCTATACATGCTACCATTTCCTAAGGATATAGAGGTTCCTAAGTATGACAAATACGATGGAAATGGTGACCCTCACGACCATGTGAGACATTTCTATGCTATTAGCATGGACTTTATGCATGAAGACACCTTTCTTATGCATTTGTTCCCTAGAAGTCTAAGAGGACAAGCTATGGAGTGGTTCACAAAATTGAGTCCTCCTCTTAAAACATTTGATGAACTTGCGCAATGTTTCATCCAGCAATATTCATACAACATTCAACATCCTGTGATAGTGCTAGACTTATGCAACATCAAACAAAGACCAAGAGAGTCTTTTGCAATATACCTTCAACGATGGAGATCTTTATACTCTCGGTATCCTCAGCAAGTGCCCGAGGCTGAAAAAATTGACATCTTTGTCAACACGCTTGTACCTGAATTATACTTTGATCTAAGAAAATAGTTATTCACATCCTTCAATGCCATGGTAGAAAGTGCATATCGCATTGAGGATGTTGCTATCAAAAAAGGTGATATTACCATAAACAAGGATAGAATTAACAATGGGAACAGTAAAGACAAAGGCAAACCTTGGAACAAAAACAAGTATGTTGTCAATGACAGAGTAGTGGACACCCCTAAGACTAAGGAACCTACATTTAACCTTTCCAATGCCATCTATGCAGCAAAGCAACAAGAAGGTTCGAAACCACAAACCTTTGACAAAGGCTCTAAATTTGCAAAGAAGTGACATGTTTACACACCTATGGTCGAACCTTATGAAGTGGTTTTAAAAACCTTAATTGCAAACAAATTGGTCACCTTGCCAGACAACTCACATCCTTATGATCCACCCGTTAGACCTCCATGGTGGAGACAAGATCATACTTGCAGCTATCACCGAAGTAAGGGACATAACACAGAGAATTGCTTCAAACTCAAAGATGTAATTCAAGACCTCATCAAAGTTGGCAAAGTTGTTACAGATGGCCTTGTTAAGAATACTGATCATAAAGCTTTCCAAGAACCATTACCTGAATATGAAAAGGGTGAGACCTCAAGGGTAACTGCCAAAAAGAATCATGACGCCAAAATCAGTTATGCTTACACTGACACTGATAATGTTGTAAGCATGCTTGAGCCCATTGAATACGTATGTATGACAAGCTCCAACAATGACAACTGGCCAAATTATGATGCTGAAGATGAACGGCCAAAAGTGGTCTTAAGGACATGATCCACTCCTCAAAATCATACTAATACTAGACCCAAGGTGGTACTCTGGGTGGCTGAGTCTTCATCTTCTCAAGGTGAACCACTCAACGCTGTCACTAGGGGGCAATCTAAGGTTGTCCTAAAAGTTGCTAATGATCCTAAAAATGCTTCATCGTCTAAACAACCAATTACTTCCAAAATCTCCAACTATGATCTTGTTAGCCAACTGCAATGTACGCAAGCACAAATCTCCATTTTCGAATTGCTAGAATTATCTCCTTTACATAGGGATATCCTTGAGAAAGCTTTACATACTGCCAATGTTCCCACAGATATTGATGCGGAATAGTTCCAAGCTATGGTTAACCACATCTCCTCGCCTCACTATCTCACCTTTTCTGAAGAAGATGATCGAGCTCTCAATCATCCCCATAACATTGCTCTTCATATCGAAGTTCAAATCTTTCGTACCCGCGTCTGTCGAGTCCTGATAGACAATGGTGCAGGGTTAAATATCATTTTGTTCAATGTAATCCAACAATTGGGCATGTCTGAATTTGCCATCGATCCTAAGTGCAAGATCACTATAAAGGCCTATGATGAGGTTGAAAGGCCTTCTAAAGGTCTAATTGTACTACCAATCAGAGTTGGTCCAGTTGAGAAGAATTTCATTTTCCAAGTCTTAGACATACCACTTGCATACAACTTGTTGTTGGGATGACCATGGATTCACGATATGCAAGCAGTACCCTCTACATACCATCAATGCATTAAGTTTCCTTTTAATGGTACTGAAGTAGTTGTCCCCGGTGACAACTCCATGTCTATCAACACATTATCTGCTGCCGAAATGCTAGTCCCGCACAATCGCTCTTCTCATGAGCTAGCACCATCTTTCACAGAATGTGAACAAAAACTGAAAATGATGAGCCTTGGTATGGGTGAGTATACTTTGGATTCTATTGCTGCCTTACCAATTTCCCCTTGGTCTTATGGAAAACCAATTGTTGCAAAGAAGTCTTATGCTTCTGCTATGACACTTTTTGGCACTTTTGTGCAATCTTCCATACCACTGGAAGCAGAGAAGGAAGAACAAGCCATTAGGGACTGGATCTACAAAGAAGAAGAAGACGAGGAGGTTACAATGACTACCCCTATTTCTCCCAAAAAATATGGAAAAGGTTATAAATTTCTGACAAAAATGGGCTACCAGGGCCACGGGTCCTTAACTAGTTGTAAAAATGCTCTAGTTGAACCTTTAAGTCACACTCAAGGTCATGATGCTCGAGACACCACTGGTCTAGGCTTTGGGCTAGACAATAATACACCAAACTATAGTCAAAGATTACTCATGTCTAGTGAATCGGAGGATGATGACTCTCCCGTAATTGCTACTACTACACAAGACGAAGACTATGTTCCTCTCACTTCCCTCCTTTGGGGAGAAGACATAGTTACTGCTAATAACGAAGAAGCTTCTACCTCCCAACAACAGGAACAAGAAGGGTCTACTTCTAAGGACATAAATAGAGGACGAATTAGGCAGAATATTGCTCATCTCATAAATAGGGGTCAAAGTACAAATTCTCATGAGTATGAATGGGAAAGCCTCTCTGATGCATCTTGTGAGCTAGGGGTGGATGTCATTCATGCCTATGCAACCCAACCCGATGTAGTCGAATGGTCTAGTATGAGGTCAGATGAGTTTGACTCACAACATGTCTCAATGGATCATGCTAGTTCCTCTAGGACTATTCCTGAGCTGGACTCTTTTGCAACATTTTCTATAGGCTCAACTTCACAGGTCACCAGAGATGACTCCTTCCATATCAATCACATTGAAACTTCTCCCTCACTCTCGCTAATTTACCCAGAGCTCATAGATTGGTCTATCCAAAATCAAAAACCTAAAATATGGTCTTTCCAAAATGACTATGAGATCGCTTGTTATCTAAACGCAATTGAACCTGTCATTTCTTCCACCAGCAAACCCGCGGTTAACATGATAGAATCAGATATCAAGTACCTCAATCAAAAAATTAAAAGAAAAAATAAGCGATCAGACAGCGAAAACCACATTGTGGCGGTGTCTGACCCTCAAAAAAGTAAAAATAAAGACGTATCTAATGGTGAAAACCTCTCTGAGGCACCTGCGGATGAGGTACTTAGTAGTCTGCCAAACTATTTCCAGGATAGATCTTCGGTTCTAGTTGAACCTACACAACCTATCAACTTGGGAACAGAAGAATGTCCTCAGATTATCCATGTAGCTCAATCTTTGTCAGACAAAGAAAAGACAGTTTTCTCAGTTCTTTCAAGACAAGAAGGTCAACTTCGCATGGACATACTCTGACATGCCAGGACTTGATACAGATCTCATCATGCATCACTTATCAATCTCACCAGATGTCAAGCCTGTCAAACAAAAGTTAAGAAAAATGCATCCACATGTGGCTCTACTGGTCAAGACAGAGTTAGAAAAACTATTGAATGCAAACTTCATTAGGGCCATTGATTATGCTGAGTGGATTTCCAACATTGTACCTGTCTCCAAGCATGAAAAATCCATACGAGTCTGTACTGATTTTAGAGACCTCAATAAAGCATGCCCCAAGGATGACTTTCCACTACCAAACATCGATATGATAGTGGACATGACTGCGGGTTATGAGATGTATTCGCTCATGGATGGATTTTTTGGGTACAACCAAATAAAGATAGCTCCAGCAGACCAAGAAAAGACAGCCTTTAAAGAGCAATGACAATCATCTTTCATGATATGATGCATAAAAACATGGAATACTATGTTGATGACACACTGGCGAAATCAAAGAAATGAGACACACATCTCAAAGACCTTAGTTTGATATTGGACCATATGGAACAATTCCAACTTAGGTTGAATCCAAAAAAATGTGCCTTTGGTGTCACTTCTGGAAAATTGCTAGGTTATATCATCTCAGCAAAAGGCATTGAGGTTGACCCTGAAAAAGTCCAAGCTATCATGGATATGCCTCCATCAAAGACTATCAGTCAGCTTAGAGGTTTGCAAGGACGGCTACAATCCATAAGAAGATTTATCTCTCAATTAGCTGATAAGGCTCAACCTTTCAATAAAAATCTGCATAAAGGATCTACCCATATTTGGAATAGTGACTGTCAACAAAGCTTAGACCAAATCAAAGGCTACTTGGCAAAACTGCCAATTTTGATGCCACCCATTCTGGGAAAACCTTTGATTCTGTACATTTCAGCTATGGATTCTTCTCTAGGAGCACTCTTAGCCCAAAGTGATGAGATGAGTAAAGAAAGAGCCATATACTATATTAGTCGAACTTTGGTGGCTTATGAACTAAATTATACAAGTATAGAGAAGGCATGCCTTGCTGTAGTTTTTGCCTCCCAAAAACTTCGGCATTATATGTTGGCCCATACAGTTCACTTGATTGCCAAGATAGACCCTTTGAAATATTTATTAAGTAAACCTGCACTTACTGGTCGCCTTGCTAAATGGATGATGATTCTTTCCAAATTTGACATTCAGTATGTTGAATGTAAGGAAATCAAAGGACAAGCCATAGCTAACTAGTTGGCTGACTTCCCACTTGAAGATGTAGCACCTCTACAAATTGAGTTTCCAGATGCCTCAATCATGAACATTACTGACAGAACATGGAAAATGTTTTTTGATGGATCCCATACACAGAATGGAGCAGGAGCAGGGGTGTTGTTTGTTTCCCCTCATGGTTATACGATCCCAAAATCCTACAAATTATTTTTCCCATGTACAAACAATATTGCAGAGTATGAAGCATTAACAAATGGGATCAAAATGGCCCTTGAATGGTGAATAACTGAGCTACACATCTATGGGGATTCTCAACTAGTTGTGAACCAAGTGAATAATGAATATCAAACAAAGGATGATAAATTGATCCCTTATAAAAAGTTGATAGATGCTCTAAGGAACTATTTTACCTTTGTAACATTCCAACAAATTCCTAGAGTAGAAAACAAGGCTGTTGATGCTATGGCCACCTTAGCATCTATCCTCCAATTACAAGAACATGAATCACGATTTGAGTTCCTGGTGGAAGAATTGCATCATCCAGCCTATGATTCTTTAGATAACTAGGTGATCTACACTGTTGTGGGTCACGATTCCTCCCACTCTGTGGCTATTTTCTCCTACCTACATGATCAGGTTATTCCCGAAACCCTCACGCGCAACCAAAAATGCCAACTCCTTCGTAATGCCTCACACTACACTTTGGTCTTTGGTGACTTGTATAGGAGGGGTCTAGACGGAACGTTGCTTAGGTGTTTAGAACTAGAAGAGTCCAAGAAGGCACTTGCCGAAGTCCACGATGACATTTGTGGGATGCATTATAATGGCCTTGCACTTGCCTAAAAACTACTTAGGACGGGTTATTACTGGCCCACCATGCAAGCTGATGCTGTGCGCTATGCAAAGTCCTGTCAGAAATGTCAGCTCCATGGTAACTTGATACATGCTCCTGGGTGAGAGTTAATCCCTTCTATCACACATTGGCCATTTCAGCAATGGGCCTTTGACTTGGTAGGAAAGATCCATCCAAGCTCATCCAGCGGTCATAAATTCATCATCACAGCAACGGAGTATTTCACTAAATGGGTTGAAGTTGTACCATTATCTACTACTACAGGCAAACATGTTGCCCTGTTTATACTAAATCACATCATTTGTTGATATGGTATCCCATCCTCTATTGTTACAGATAATGGAGGACAGTTCAAAAATAAAGACTTAAAACAGCTGTGCAAAAAGTTTCAAATTAAGCAACACTGGTCTTCCATTTACTATCCCCAAGGGAATGACCAAGCTGAGGCCTCTAATAAAATGCTGCTGAAAATCCTACACCGCACAGTTCACAAGTCTGGGAAAGATTGGCACTTGCAAATAAATCTGGCACTTTGGGCCTATAGAACCTCTATTCGTACTCCTATAGGGGCTACACCCTTTTCTCTAGTCTATGGATCTGAGGCTATTCTCCCATTAGAAGTCAAAATACCTTCTTTGCGCGTCTCCTTACATGGGTTAATAACTAATGAAGACCATAGAGCTATGAGAGTACAGGAATTAGAGACTCTGGATGAACGGCGCAAGGCTGCTTTTGATCACATGAGAGCTTATCAGAAGCACATGTCTACACAATATAACAAAAAGGTTCACCCTCGTGAGTTCCAAGTTGGTGAACTCGTGCTTAGAGAGAATCCCAAAAATCAGCAAAATCGAGAACAGAAAGGGAAATTTGAACCTAACTAGTTAGGTCCTTACATTATCACAACATCATTTGGGTCTGGTGCTTACCAGTTGTCTACTTCAGAGGGTGAAGAACTTGCAGAACCTATCAACATCCTACAGTTGAAGAAGTTCTATACTTAGAGGCTTGCTACTTAGCTATCTTGTATATATCTATGAGCCTGAAAAAATCTTAAAAATCAGAAAATGTCCTGAAAAAAAAGATCTTCTTAGTGAAAACCTAGGAATAGGCACTTTGATGTATCACCAAAAAAATCAAAAATACAAAAATACAAAAATTGAAAAAAGTCTTGAAAAAATCTGTCAAGTGGTGAAAACCTGGAAACAGGTGCTACTTGAGACCCTTGCATGTCTGTTTATCAGTCTCAATCACCTATTTTGCTACATGTTTCCTAGCTTGGAATTGTTTCTTGTCCCCATCTTGGGGGCATAGCTACTTAGCCTATTGAGGTATTCTTGTGCATTAGGGTTTCTTTGACAACTCAATAAATAGTGTTTCTCAACACTTCCCCCACCTTGACATCTAGTGTTTTTCAACACTTTTTAGATAGTTTACCTACGGTCTCTGATGTCACGATATTTCTCACTATCAAAATCAAGTCTGGAAGAAATGGCCAAGTGACTTACACACATGCACTTTAACACTTAAACGACTGAGCTATGCTAACATTTATCTACTATGTGTGCTGTCTATGATGATTTCTTTGCCATGTGTTCCCTCCCTAATAGTCTTTCGAGGATGTCATTGACTAGAAGACTGGGGGCATGGGGCATGTCTTCTTGATTTCTACTTGTCGGTATACTTTGTTTATCTATAGTGTTGTAAGCATTTATGCTGGTCCTATTCAACGCGTTGGCTTACAAATGTATCATCCTTGACTGTTTTGCAAGACCGCACTCAGGGTTTATCCTGGCGCTTATGCCTTGATACAAGTGTTATCTTGCTAAATTAAATTTAGGGAATCTAATCGTGTAGTTATCTTGACTTACATGTCTCTGATGCTTAGATTGGATTTCCACATACCTATCTAATATCGATCATATTAATATCCTCATAGTTATACTAGTGATGGTTGTATGATCTCATGATGTCCCTAATAAATGCTCAATGATGAAATTAAGAGTCTAAATGTTATGCGCTTCTTGCTGGTAAACTACTTTGCATATTAGCTTGCATTTTAGGTTCATTTTCTAGCTTAGTCTTACATTCTTGCATATGGGGAGAGCTCTCTCTTCATCTTTTTGTGGACATATCGGCTAACTCCTTTCATATATTTCTTTACTTTCTTCTTGTTCATGTCTTTTCACCTTCTTAATCTTTCGCTTCATCTCTTTTCTATCTTGTCATCACATTATATAAATTTTTGACCTCTTAAATAATTTTGACGTCCTAGATTCATTTTCGGGATCGAAATCCAAATTCAAGTTCATCTTGATGGTCAAAATTGTCTTTTAAAATTCTACTTTCTTCTGAGCAGTTAGCTGACCATTTGAGGTCTAATCTTTAAATCATCACTGGGGCATCTTCAATTCTTCATGTCTTCATCATTTCCATACTTCATATCTACTTCTATTCACTTTTTCACATCTAAATCCTCTTTCTACTCGATTTGACCTAATTTTTATGCTATATCCTTCAAGGTCAACTCTAGTCAAACTGGGGCATTTTATCAATTTCTTATAGTCATTCTTGGGTTCTAATCATTTATCTGTCATCTTGGACATTGCTTTATTCTATTTTTCTCATGTCTAGCAAGTTTTTGCATCCCCTTACCTCATTTCAATTTCTATCTCGAGGGGGCAGAAATACTCTGTAGCTGATTGTTACAGCTATCTATTTCTTAGGAGCATTTGTTTGACCTTATCACTTGCTCTCAACCTATTCGCTTTGGTAGGTGTCAAAAAATATTTTGGATCTTAACATCATCTTCCTAATATTCAATACTATCGCTATCAGGCTGTGCATTTAGGACTTGCTATCTATTTCTGCATTTCATTTTTGGAATCAGATATCTATATCTATCATCGCCTACTTGGCTTTGATTTTCTTTGACATAATGTGTTCCCAGATTGATCACACATTAGTCAAAGAGGGGCAAATGTAATCACCTAAAAATGGTCATCTAGACTATTAGCCCCCTTCTCAGCATTTTGGCTAAATTAATTTAATCATTTACCTACACCAAATTGCTAATAATCAATTTATTTGATTATAACCTATAGTTTGACTATGCTATCCTAAGTTCATTATTTGATTAAAAGAGCATTGCCCCTTTTAATTAAATAAAAGACCCCATTCTTCTAACCCACTAAAAATGCACACATAAAGTCCTTTTTCTATTTTACAATTAAAAGAAAAGGCTTGTGAGACTTTTTGTCTTATGTGACAAGTCAACTTATATTCTATTGGTTGACTTGTGTGTGCACATGGATCACTCCTATTTTTGAATTCAACCGTTGATAATCCACCATCTTCATCTTGATCTCCACCATCCGTACATCTTTAAAAGGGAGAGAGCTTTCCCCCTCAAATTATCCATCCTCATTTGAATATTGTTATGCTGCAGGTTTTCTAACAGGTTTCTTTGGAGCTTTGTGGAGAACTTCTCATTTCTTGTCTTATTCTCTCATTCCATCACATTAGCATAAGATCATATGGCATTCTTAGCATAGTTGCATTTTAGTTTAACTTTGATTTCTTGCAATAATCTCACATATTTTAAATATTTGGTTTTGTAACAATCTCATACATGCTTAGTATAGCTGCATTTTGCCTTATCATCTTAGCTTAGTTTCCATACTTGCATTGCATTCTTGAGGGATTCCTTGAAGATATTTGCACTCTTGCTCTTGTCTCAAAGAACCTCCCGTTGCATGGTTTACTAGCAAGAAGTACATTTCTAAGACTTGGCTGAGAGCCTTCGTGCTGAAATACTAACTCCTTGCGCTCCGTGGATAGGGAGCTCTAAGCCGGCATCCAAGCATTCCAACTCATGGAATCGTTTGGATAGAATGGTTTAGAGTGTGACACAAATCAAGTGTACAAGCATAAATGCTAGGATGACCTGAATGTTACTTGCATGACAGGCACACCAAACACAAGGGAGATCCCTCTTATGCTAAGTACTCAGTATTTATACTGTCTGCAATGACCCTTGCATTCGTAACTTGAGACAAAAGTGTGCTAGATATACTCACAGTGATCTGTATGTTCATTTAATAGGATGAGTATCAATATGTACTATAGCATAAGGAGTTCAATCCAACAAACAAGGAGAAGAACCAATGTCATTGATGTATCTATATAAAAGGAGTCGAGTTAAACACGGCCATCCAATAAGAGATGGAGGCTCTTATAGTGGACACCCCTTTTATAGGAACGTATCAACTTGTTGGAACTAAACCATAGATAGAAAGCCAAGAAAAGATCATGCCCCAAGTCATTACTTCTCTAGTCGAAGATGACATCATCGAGTTGCTCGAGGAGATATGATAAAGCAAAAACAAATCAAAAAAAGAAAAAGCTCAGCATATCCAAACAAATTTATCATTTTTGAGTTCAATGTTTTGGGATTGATGTCAAGTATCAGTGTCTAGAACATTTTTGAAAGAAATCTCTTCAGTAGGGTGATGATAGTAGGTAGACATAGCTAGAATGACTGGTGACTGAGGTCAAAGAGGAATCTTCACAATGAAGAACCTAAGAAGGACTAAGCGACAGTAGACAGACACAGCCAGAATGACTGGTTACTAATGCAAGAGATTTTCCAAAAAGAAACTTGGAGACATGACCTTAGCAATAGTAGGCAAACACAGTTGAAATAATTGGTGATTGTTGCGAAAGAGATTCTATGAGGAGAATCTTGAAAAGAGTGACACTAGCAACAGTAGGCAGATGTAGTGAGAACCACTGGTGACTATTGTGAAGAAGATTCTATGAGTAGAATCTCAAAAATAGTGACACTAGCGATAGTAGGCAGACACAATGAGAACCAGTGGTGACTATCCCGAAGGAGATTCTATGAAGAGAATCTCAAAAATAGTGACACTAGCGATAGTAGATAGACGTAGTGAGAACCATTGGTGACTGTCGCGAAGGAGATTATATGAGGAGAATCTCAAAAATAGTGACACTAGTGACAATAGGCAGACACAATGAGAACCACTAGTGACTATCACGAAGGAGATTCTATGAGGAGAATCTCAAAAATAGTGACACTAGCGATAGTAGGCAGACATAGTGAGAACCACTGGTGACTGTCCCAAAGGAGATTCTATGAGGAGAATCTCAAAAATAGTGACACAAAGGGGGAATGCCCTCGAGTTGCGACAAGACTCAATCCATGGATACATGAGTAGGAAAAGCAAGAAAGTGAAAGCATGAAAATGACTGTATAGAATAGCCAGAAGATGCAGTGCAAGATGGAGCAATAGGAGCAAGAGGCGCCTATTTACCAAGTTTTCACCTTCTTGGCAAGATTTTTATTTTTTTTTGTATTTTTCTCTTTTTGATTTTTTTGATTTTTTTAGATTTTAAATTTTTTTTTTTTTTGGTGTTACTAAGGTGCCTATTGCTAGATTTCCACCAAGGTAACAATTTTTTTAGGACTTTTTCTGATTTTTAGATTTTTTTCAGGACATATAGATATGTACAAAGAGCTTGCTGAGATTAAATCAACTGTAAAATCGCTTCAGGTGGAGAGTGTTGACAGGCTCTTTAAGCACTTCTCCTTCGGTTTTAGAAAGCTAATAAGTGCCAAATCCATATACTATAGTGACGATGTATGGACCTAGCCAGTTTGGTTCAAACTTTCCCTTTTGCATTCATTGTTGTTGATTCTTAGGGTTCTCTCTCAGGAAGAGGTCACTGAGCTAGAAGTCATGTGGCCTGATCCTCTGATTGTAGCTTTGTGCCATTCTTTGTTGATATTCTCATAGATTATCACATGCCAATTATCGTCATTCATCCAGTAACACAAGCTCTTGAAGCTGAGCTATCTTGTAGTCATCATCAGTGATAAGGCCTTTCATAGAGATTCTCAAGGTAGGAATCTCAACCTCTATTGGAAGCACAACATCTGCCCCATACACCAACGCAAAAGGAGTCATGCCCATTAGAGTTCTAATGCTTGTCCTATATTCCCACAGGGTTGGGTTAATCTGGAGATGCCAGTCTCTCCCTAACTTACTGACTATGTGATGAAGAATTTTGAGGATTTCCTTATTGGATGCCTCAACTTGGCCATTACCCTGGGGGTAATAAATTGAAGACCAATGTTGTGTTAACTTGAATTTCTTGCACAATTCCTTAAGGTCTTTATTCTTGAACTGTCCTCCATTGTCAGTAATGATTGAGGATGGTACACCATATCTACAGATGATGTAGTTTGTGATGAAAAGTGCTATAGTTTTTCCATCAGCAACTGTGAGAGGGACTGCCTCTAACCATTTCATAAAATAATCTATAGCTCTGATAATGAACTTATGTCCATTGGAAGAGGTTGGGTGAATCTGCCCCACCAAGTCAAAGGCCCATTGTTGAAATGGCCATGTTGTAGTAGAGAGAATCAGCTCTTTGGCTGGAGCGTGAATGAGATTCTCGTGTAACTAACACTGCTTGCAGGACCTTGCATACTTAACAACTTCTTGCTCCATTTTAGGCCAGTAGTAACCAACACAAAGGAGTTTTCGAGCTAGTGTCAGGCCATTGGAATGAGATTCTCAAATGCCTTTGTGAACGTCAATTAGTGCACATTTGGACTCATCAGGTTCTAAACACCTAAGGAGTGTTCCATTCAGACCTCTCCTATAGATCGTTAGTAATAATGACATAATGTGAAGCATTACGGATTAGGTAACATTTCTCATTTCGGGTCAGACCTTCTAGAATGGTTTGATTACAAAGGTAGGAATAGATGTGATGGTAGCGGGATGATTCTTGTCCTATAATAGAATAGATCATCTTGGAATCAAGTGTGTCATGGGCTGGGTAGTGTAACGCTTCCACCAGGAACTCATGTCAGAGATCATTTTCTGGCATTTGTAGCAGGGAGGCCAAAGTAGCCATGGCATCAGCCGCTTTATTATCTACATGTGAAAATTTTTGGAAGGTGATGTGTGAAAAATACTTCGTCAAGTCATCAACCATGCATTTTTAAGGAATTAGTTTCTCATCCTTTGTTTGATGCACATCATTTACTTGGTTGATAACAAGCTAAGAGTCACCAAAGATATCCAACTGATCTACTCTCCATTTAGCTGAAATTTTCATACCATTGATCAAAGCTTCATATTCAGCAATGTTACTTGTACAAAGAAATATAATCTTGTACAATTTGGGCAATGAGTATCTCTATGGTGTAATGAAGAGTAATCCAACACCTTATCCTTGTTGTGTCAAGGACCCATCGAAGAACATAACCCATGTATGGTGAGTGAGTTTCAGAATTGACTCATCTGGGAAATCAATATTTATTGGTAGAAGACTCTGTATGGGTGCCTCGGCTAGCTGGTCTACAATTTCTTGTCCCTTTATAGCCTTGCGTTCAACATATTGGATGTCAAACTCACTAAGTATCATGACCCATTTAGCCAATCTTCCTGTGAAAGCTGCCTTACTGAGCAAGTACTTTAGTGGATCTATTTTAGCCACAAGCCATGTAGTGTGAGCAAGCATGTAGTGTCTCAACTTCTGACAACTTCTGAGAAGAAAAGACAACTACCAAGCAAGCTTTCTCAATAATGTTGTAGTTCTTCTCATAAAAGACCAATGTTTGGCTCAAGTAATAAATAGCTCTTTCTTTGTTGTCATTGTCTTCCTGAGCCAACAGGATTCCCAAAGATGTTTCAGTGGCTGAAATGCATAAAATCAAAGGCTTCCCATGCATAGGAGGCATCAGGATTGGTGGCTTGACAAGATATTGTTTGATCTGTGTTAAGCTTTGCTCACAATCTTGGCTCCAATTAAATTTCACACCCTTATGTAAGGTCTTTGTGAAGGGTTGTGATCTATCTGCCAATTGTGAAATAAACCTACAAATAGATTGAAGCCTTCCCTATAGTCCTCTCATTTGACTGATGTTTTGAGGTGGTGACATGTCCATTATTGCTTGTCTTTTTTTGGATCTACTTCAATTCCCTTTGCAGAAACAATATATCCCAACAATTTCCCTGATGTAACACCAAATGCACATTTCTTAGGATTGAGCCAAAGATTCAATTTTTTCATACAATCTAGGATGGGACCCAAAATTTTGACCAAGATATCATCAACGTAGTCCTCCATAGTTCTACGCATCATGTAATGGAAAATTGTAGTAACAGCCCATTGATATGTAGCACTAGCATTCTTTAAACCAAATGGCATCACATTCCAACAAAAGGTTCCCCATGCACATGTGAAATCCATTTTCTCCTGGTCTTCTAGCATAATTTTTATCTAATTGTATCCAAAAAAAACCATCTATAAGTGAGTACATCTCATATCTAGTCGTCATGTCAATGATCATATCAATATTAGGGAGTGGAAAGTCATCTTTAGGACATGCCAAGTTAAGATCACGGAAGTCTGTACAAACTCTGATAGATTTATCATGCTTGGAAATAGGAACAATATTGGATATCCATTCAGCATAATCAATTGCACGGATGAAACCAGCCTTTAGAAGTTTCTCCAATTTGGCTTTGATGAGCAATGCAACATGAGGGTGCATTTTCTGAAGCTTCTATTTAACCGATTTGATGTCTAGTGCTATGGACAAGTGATGCATGATAAGATCAAGATCCAATCTTGGCATGTCAAAATATGTCCAAGAAAAAATTATTTTCTTTTCCTTGAAAAACCAATGAATTGTTCGTTCTCTTCAGGTGACAATGACTATGCCAGATGTATCGCATGAGGATGTTGTTCTATGCCCAGGTTAATTGGTTGTGTCAACTCTATTAACACTAATGATCTCTCTTCAAAGTGACTGGGAAGGACATCAAATATCTCATCCATAGGTGCCTCGGAGAGGTTTTCACCCTTGGATACATCTTTTATTTTTACTTTTTTGGGATCTGACACAGCTACAATGTGGTTTTCACCATCGGACCTCTTGCATTTTTTCTTTTTAATTATGTGACTGAGATATTTGATGTCGGCTTTAGTCATGTTGATACTTTTCTCATTGTTGGAAGATGTTATAGGTTCACTAGTGTTTAGGTAACAGGAGAGAGCGTAGTCATTCTAGAATGTGGGGACTTCATTAGATGCATTGGGGTTCTAGTCTATAAGCTCGAGATGTGGGAGTGAGAGAGTAGTGGCTGGTTCAATTGCATTCACAATATAGTCATTAAGTTCATGGACCAGCAATTTGAGACCTAGGATGACCTCATCCACAGGTGTATTCAAATGCCTCAAAATACTAATGTCAGGAATTGATGACTCTAGGACACTAGTCGGATCAAACCCCCGTGACCTAACCCTAGACATTTCACCCACTTTGATTCAATTTTCATAGACATGCACTTGGTCAATGTCTTTATCAGTAGTAGCTTCTGAAAGATTGTCAAACTCATATTCATGAGAATCGGTGCTACATGGTGAGAGACTATAGAACTCCCCAATAATGATAGGGACATACTCTCCTTCAGCCTTTGGATTCTTACACAAATACTCAATACGGCATGACTGACTAGATTCTCCCTTTTCTAAATGATATTTGAGTTTCTCAGTAGTGTCCTCAGAAGAATCACTAGTATCATCCACATTGCTAACACGTGGCACAAAGTCATCTGGCTCAGCAAAGAATTTAGCGAGATCATAAGGAATAGGATGAGGGTAGGAATCCTGATCATCAGATTCTTCCTCTTGAGTATCTAACTCAGCTTGTGATTCATTTTCAGATGAACTCTCAGGTTTGTGGATGAATTGATTTGATCCCAGATGGAAAGGGACCTTCTTAAAGCTTAGGCCAGTTGTATCACTATTGCTTTGAGCTTTTTCTTTGATAGGATCAATTAGGCCATTGTTATTTTACCCAATAGGGCCAGTTCCCTTGTAACCAAAATGCTTCATAAGCCTAAGACCAAGTCCATATTTCTTAGGAGTGATTTCTCGAGCTTGTTCTGTTAGGTCTACTAGAGCCTCTTCTTTGTAAAGCCATACAACAATGGCTCTATTTTCACTTTCATCTTCTAAGGGAACTGTAGCCTTAAAAAAAGTGCCATTATACTTGGTCTGAGGTGTCAGCACGAACAACTTCTTTGCCTCTGAGGGTCTCCCAAAATGTCGAGGGGACTCTAGGAGAGACGTTAATGATAGCACTAGTTCAATGTGGTACTCTCCCATACTAGTTTCTTTCAATTTGAATGACTGTTCAATTTGTTTCATCTTATTGTCATGACAATCGATAGACTCATGGTTAGTAGGGATGAAAGTTTCAGTAGTTTTGAGCATATTGCAGGTGTAGCTAGTAGTGGCAGGAATAGTGACTTTGAAACCATGAAATGGGAATTTGATGCATTGGTGGTATGTGGATGGCACAGCATGCATCTCATGTATCCATGGCCATCTCAACAAAATGTTGTAGGCTAAGGGAATGTTAAGCACCTGACAGGTGACATCCCTTTCAATAGGGCTTATGCAAATTGGTAAAACCACAAGACCTAGTGACTTTCATTCCACTTCATCGTATGCTTTAATAGTGATCTTTCATCGAGGATCAACAGAGTCCTCAGAATAATCCAATTTTTTAAGCAGAGGAGAAGAGACAATATTTAGGCCAGTACCATTCTCAATGAGTACCCGATGAACATGTGTCTAGTGGATCATAACCTCAATGTGTAGAGGCTGATTGTGTGGGTGATTCAGTGAGTTATCATCTTCCTTGGAGAAGGTCATAAGATAAGGTGAGGTCTGGTGACCTACCATGGATTAAAATCGCTCAAGATCAAGATCTTAAGGGACGTTTGCCTCAGTGAGGGCTTTGTCTAGAATTTGCCTGTGAGCAGGTGAGATTTTAAGCAGCTCAAAGATGGAAATCTGAGCATTAGTTTATTTCAACTGATCGAGAACACTATAACTGGTTGCAGTCAAGTTCGTTGTATGTTTTGCACCTTTACCAAATGGACCAGCAAGGGCTTTTTCTTTGTGTTGTTCAAGATTTGAAGTAGGAGGTGTAGGGCCTTTGAGCACCAACTTCACATGAGAGCAAGTAATAACATTAGTATAGTGTTACGAAGACACATTATCCATCTTATTGGAAGTAGGGCCTCTCAAGACAAATGGTGTCTTGGGTTTGTCATTATCTTGCTTGCCCTTTATGTTAATAATGTCATAGTATTTAGAATCTACAGGTTCAACCATGTGAATGACATTGTCATCATTGGAATATGTATAGTTGACCTTATTGTAGGGTTCTAGTTTCAAAGTCTCTCCTTTTTCATAAGATGGGAAAGGCTCTTTGAATGCCTTGTGGTCCGAGTTTTTGTTATGTCCATCTACAACAAGATCACTAGCATCAATCATGTCCTGGACTTTATGACACAAGTTTATACAGTTGCTATTTTTGTGTCCCTTGTTTTGGTGATACTCACAAAATGAGGTCTCATTCCACCATGCTGGATGTGGTTGTGGATCATAGGGATGAGGGTTATCCATTGGTGAGATAAGCTTGTGTTGTAGCAATGTTTTGTAAACCACATCCAAAGGTTCTCCCAAATGTGTATACTCTCGCTTGGGTCGTGTTGTCCATGAGTTTCTTGGTTTGTTCCTAGATGTCTTATTGTTAAGGGGAGGCTTCTCAACATTTTTGGCCACTTTGAGGCAGTCTATGAGATTAAATGTCATTTTATCAGGTTTGGGTGTGACATTGTCAATAACCCCATCATGTACAATTTCTCGATTCTTGTTGACATGTTTGGTTTTATCCCTATTGGAAGTGGAACCTTGTTTTGTGTCTCTCTAAAGAGTGAGCTCACCTTTCTTGACCATAAATTCTTCGATATGGATAGCCTGTGTAATCATGTCTTCAAAGGTACATGGACCTTGTAGTTGGACTCTATACCCAAATTCAGGTAAGGGGTTATCAGTGAAAATGTCAAGCTTCTCTGTTTCTAGGATTTCACAAGAATACTTAGTGTATAGTTGTCTCCATCGTTGGAGGAAAGTGAGAAAAGGCTCACCAACCTTCTGTTTAAGGTTGAATAGATCTTGAATATTTACAGGATGTTGAATGTTATGAGAATATTGCTGAACAAATGAATTGGCAATTTTGTCAAATGTCTTGATACAAGGAGGTAAATGTGAGAACCACTCCAAAGCCTGACCACCTAGGCTTCTAGGGAATAAACACATGAGGTACATTTAATTGTGTATAAACTCCATAAATAAAGCACCAAATTCTCGCAAGTGATCTTGGGGATTAGTAGTACCAAAGTACTTGTCATATTTGGGTAGTTCTACTCCTTGTGGGAAAGGCAACATGTTTATGCTTTTGTCAAATGGAAATGAACAAAGAGCATCCAATGTGTATGTCTTTGTGGGTTTCTCTGAGCCAACTGGTCTTGTATAATTTTCAATTATTTTTGGAGTTTGGAGCTCTCAGTTTCTTCTTCATTTTTGACAATGGTTTCTACATTGAAATGAGAAGGTAACTTTGCTCCCTCTTGGGCAAGTTTGAGAAAGTATTTTTCTTTCTCTTTGTTGATTAGGATTCCCATGACCTTCTGAAATTTTTTGTCTCTTTGACATTTTATTATGTGTTTAGGGAGGATTTCCACCTCTTCCTATTCCTCATCAATGTCATATTCTTTCTCTTTCTCTTTGTCATCCCTAAGTGGTTCTTGATATTGACTATAACTACCATGTTCAGGTTCATGATTAGTCATTATAGGAATGTGTTCAATTTTCGTATGTTGTGTTTCAAAAGGGTCTCTAGAGAAAGGATCATACATTGTGTTTGGGAATGCAAGACCTTTACCTGTCTCAATATCCTCTTGGTAAAAAGGATTCCTAATTTTTTGCAAATTGGAAAATATTCATTGAACTTGAGATGACCTAGTAGGTGAGGAAGACTGTAAAGATGCCTCACTAGCCAAACTGGATACAAATTGCATAACGAAAGGTAAGCGACATCTGTCATGATTACGACCCCTAGAATGACCATGTCTAAGGTTATCGGGATAAAACATGTTGTCGCTTCTGGTTGTGACAGTCATAGACAAGGACAAGAAGCTAGAACCTGGACAAGGACTACACTAAGACTGAGCCTCAAAAAGGACAAGATAATAGTAATAATGTTGTTCACTAAGGCACAAATGGTCTGATTTAAAGGCTAGAACAGCCAGAGATTATGACCAATGTGACACAAAGTATGAAAATCATTAAGACAAAGACCAAAAAATTTACTTACGAGACGAGACTAGTCAAGGTGCAAGACACAAGTCTTCAGCTAAGTGAAGTGTCGCTATTTCAAGACTATTTGAAGATAGAGAACGATAAACGAACGTAGAAAAAGATAGCGTGTAGGTCGCAGATAGCTAAAATAGACCCAAATTGGTAATGCTGACACAAGATCTTGTGTGAAAAACCTTTACGGGTTGCGCGAAGAAGTTTTATAGGCCGCGCGAAAAAATTTTCTGTCTCTTGCGCGAAGGTCAGTGATAGTAGTTTAATTTCACGTGAAGAAGTTCACAAGGCCGTGTAAAGACTCATAACAGCAATTTAATTTCATGTGAGAGAAAAATGATTTCACGTGAGGACTAGATGATTTCATGTGAGAAGGCAGACCAATTTTACAACAGCAACTAATTTTGACAAATTTTGATCATTTCAGTAACCAAGTAGATAAACAGGCATGTAGAACAGCAAGTAGGTGATTTCAACCACATCTGAAAACAATGAGCAAGGGCAAAAGCAACCTTGCGCATGAAAAATCAAGTGACTTAGTTTGTGTTAATCCCTAGGAAAGCTATTTGTGTATGTTTTCAAAGAGTTTTGCAATCATTGCACACATTCTTAGAAAATGAAAAGTTTGGCCTCTCTAAGGTTTTTAGCAATGTTTTGACTCCGCAACTTTTATGACTCATAGGGGTGACCTCCAATCCTAGTGCACTAAGGTTTTAACATAGTTCGAGAACTTAATCTTCAAGAGCTGCTGGGGAGATCTGACAACCCACAATAAACCACACTCATAGAGATTTCTTCCACAAGGACATTTATATAGCGGTTGTCACTACCACATCAAAAATGGATATTACCGCTTGAGGTTTCGTCAACACAGTTTTCCCCGTAGAGGGATTGTCTGCTACAGTTAACACTCTCTAAAGATGACCGACTCACAATAGTGTATGATAAGGGGACTTAGCTTCTAGATTCAAGGTTTTGACACCTTTTCACTTTTAGCCCAATCAAACCAAATAGATTAATCTGACATGCTAAACTAAGAGTATCTCTTAAAGATCTATGATATCAACTCCCAGTGATCTATCAACCTCTTTGAAGAAAGGATGCCTCAATCAACAAGTTGAAGATTCATTTATCTGTGAGGTGCTCAAAGTATCCTCCCCACCTACAAGGAATCTATTGTAGAGAGGAGTTTCACTAGAAACCCACTCTCTCAAGATCCACGAATAGTGTTCGTGGGGTTCTAATCACTATGTGTGTACAGATGTTAATTCTCAAAAGAAAATCTATCCAAAAGTAGTCAAAGAGAAAAAGGTGGTACACTTAACGCTTTAACTAATGTGAGGTGAGTCCAAAGATGTGGAACATTTAACCCCTCACACAAGCCAAAATGAGTCCACAACTCAAAAACTAGTGAGTTCTAGAAAGCATAAAAGGGTTGCCTAGTGGAGCATTTAACACTTCTTTCCTATAGACCCCTCCCCTTTAACGTGGTGCTAATCTTGCAACCACAGGGTGAAACGAGGGGCTGACAAATTAGTGAGTCCAATAACCCAAGATAGCTAATTAGATCTATCACTAGTAACTAAGCCTTCTAGATGAAACTAATAGAGATCACAACCTAGTATCAAATTATGCATGTGTTGTAAAATGAGAACATGGAAGGAAATACACACAAGCTTGACATGAGAGATGTTCATTTTAGCTCCAAATAAAGTGTTATCAGTCAAAGAGAATTACTTGGTAATCCTTGCGACACACTTAGTAGATGTTTTACCTATTTTTAGAAACTTTATCATGCTTTTCCAATTATCTCACAAACTATTGTTATGCTATTCCAAAAAATTAGAAAACATAAAAAAACTAGAAACAATGAGCAGTTCGTAGAAAAACCTATAAAGCATGAAAATCAATGCAAAAAAAGCATCTGTCAGCAGAGTCTCACGCAAAATTCTTGATAGTCTACATGAAGAATTTTTACAACCCATGCAAAATTATATTTAGCTTGCGTGAAGAAATAGGTGTCGCACGAAGTTTTGCGCACTCGGGTGATTTCTCGTGCGATACGAAAAGAATCTTCACATGAAGATTATGGATCCTTGCATGAAAATGAATAGTTTTAAGCGAAGATTCCCGAATCTATATGGAACAATATGGACAGAGAACAAAAAAATGATTTAAAAAATGCAGAAAGAGGCCAAAAATTTTGATTTTCCCTGCCCAACGGTGGGCGCCAGAAATGTATGCGTGAATATGCGGCCTTTGCTAACACACACACTTTAACATGGTCTTTATTTGTGGATTCATCCCAGAATGAACATTGGATTGTTCATCCAAAAATTAGTTGGCAAGGCAACCTGTTGCCTTCTATCTAAATGGATTTTGCTTGTTAGATATCCTCAAATTTGAGGTGTCAAGCAACCAAACCGTCTAAGAATTAAGGATTTTAAGAAATGAAATTAATCTATATGATTATGCAGATTAATCTAGAATGAGAAATGCATTCTAATCTAAGACCAAGTAAAGGAAACTAGATTAATCATATGCATATTATGCTAAATGAAATTAAGCTAAGGATGTAAATGTATGTAAAATATGAGAAAATGTGAGTATGAATTCTAGCAACAATTTGATGTAAATTCCAAATTTATCCTCTCTCAAAATGAAGAGATGAGGGTCTCTTAAATAGACTTTCTTAGAATCCATCAACGGTTGAGATTGATTTCAATCAACGGTCAAGATTGAAGATGAAGTTCAGTCATAAAGGAAGATTCCCTAATTAAAGGGAGTTAATTGATTTAATTTGAGTAGAATAAGGAGTTAACTGATTCAATTTGAGTAGAGTAAGAAGTTAACTAATTTAATTCTTTTTTGATCAATAGTACATACAAATATGAGTAAATACTATAGGAATTAAATAATAAGCATGATGAATACAAATTAGGGTTTTCTGCATCTGACAATTAAGTCAAGTAGCAAGTAGCCAAATAAGAATTTGCCTAATGGAATAGGTCTTTAGGAATGGTCAAAAATAGACCAGAATTGGTATCATGGCAATGAGCCAATTTTGGGGTATTACATTTTCGATTGAAACTATCAAGGTAGTTTCGATCGAAACTATGAAAGTGGGATCATGCCTACTTCGCCCTTAGGGGTGTTTCTCTAGTTGGCTCCTTAGGGTTTTTCCCTAATCGACTAATAAGGAGGTTTTTTTTTTTTAATGTTGTATATAAATATGAGTTTCATTTTTTTACAATTTGCATTTATGTGAAATCAAGTTATTGGTTTTTGAATTGGGAAGAAAGAAATATTTGACAAACTTCAACCTATTTTCAAATTTTGGAGGAAGAATGTATGACATGGGAAATAAAGATAAAAGAGCAAGTAAATATGCATGAAGAAGAACTAAGGAACAAGAAGATGAAAATCGTCAAAAAATGCTAGCAAGATACTATCTTAGATTAGGTACACATGCACAATCTTTTTTCCAATGTATTTAATTAGTTTATTTAGTTAGGATTAGGGTTTAAATCCAATTAGGAATATGATATTTATCTTAAATTAGCATTACTAGATTAACTTAATATTAAGAGTTTATTTGAAATTATGTTCATATTTAGGCCATTAGGGTTTATTCAATTATGCCCATATTTAGTCCTTAGGGTAAATATTACATTATGAATAAATTTAAATTATGAATTTATTTAGCATGGGAATTACCTTGTTTATTCAATTATGTTAATAATTTATAGTCCATTAAGGTTTATTAGATTATGATTAAATTTAAATAAATGAATTTATTTAGGACGTAGTCAACCAAGACAACTTACTGACATTGGAGAAGGTTCATCCCAAGTTCAAATAGGTACATGTGCATCTCTTGCAAGTATATAATATAGATCTCTCTAGATTTCTAGGTCTCTATCAAACTTTATATCTTTAATTTTTAAATTTAGTGAGCGATATTTCCCCTTATAAACTTACTTGATTTTATTTGTTATATCATGCATGTGCAACTCTAGAAGATGATGAAAATGTTGGATATGAGGATATTGAAGATGAAGCAATGGATATTAAAGAAGGACAATCTAAAGGTTAGATAATTTAATCAAGTACATAATATTTCACTCAAGTTAAACATGTATATATGTATACATATATTTCCCCTAAAGAGATTGTATCTTAAGACTTTGTTTCATTTTTTCTTGTGCAGCCCGAGATCAAACAACAAACGAGAATGTTAATTTAGCTCAAAGATTGAAGAGAAAAATTAATCATAGAAACATAGATCATTTAATTGAAATGGATGTGAAAAAATTGAGAGAATATGCTAATCAACCTACACATACTACAAAGAGGAAATTGAATAAAAAGTCTAAAGACATAATTGCACAATTTGAGAATCTATGAACAGTGGAGAAAACTCAACTATTATCAATTTCACTTCTTAAAGATGAATTAAAAGAGCCACTGAGACTATTGGGTATAGATACAAGTATAAAAAAGAGGAGGAATTCTAAACTAGAAAAAGATATTGTTGAAAGTGTTAAGGAAGGGTTACATTCCATTGGGAAAAAAACTAGATCTGCAAATAAATCCATTGCATGAAGAGTGATACTGACATCTATTTTAAATAAGAAAACATCCCAAAATAGACAGATCTCTTCATTATCATCTCATTTCGGGTATAGTAGAAAGACAGTACTACATTATCTGAAAAGGAGAAACAATTCGAATGATAGTACATTAGAAGGCAATTGGGCACTAATGTGTAGAGCTCCTCAATTTGACATGACTGGGGAAACAGTTAAGAACTTAGTTATTCAATTTTGGATTGATAATACTCATCCTTCACCAAGTAGAAGAGATATCATCAAGCAGAGGATTGAGCCTAATGAATATATTAAACACGCAAAACATTGGTTGGATGTCACTCAACATGAATTGTATCTCTCATTTTGTAATTTAAATCCTAACATAAAGATTGGACAAACAATGTTTGAAAGATTGAAGCCCTATTTTGTGAAGATACATAAATCTCTTGAAACATGTTGTTGTCGATATCATGTTGAATTTGATCTATACTATGAAGGGTTTCGAAAGATGATGGAAGAAAGTGGTGGAACTTCAAAAAATACTTTTCCTAAATGACCGAGTCAATTCATAACATCAATCTTATGTGACAAACCAAATGATTGTGGAATAGTAAAATAGATTGCATAAGAGGAACTTCTGAAACATGTGGTAACTTGACTAAATTTTCTTTGAGAGAAGAAGATACTAATATGATAAGGATGGTAAAATGTAAGAGATATAAGTACATAAAGTCAAAAACAAAAGCTGGAAAAGAATCAACAAGGTTAGAATATGTGGAGGATGAGATATCGACTGGAGAATTTATGTCAAATTTTCATAAATTGATTCAACCATATATATGCCATGCATTTTTTGCTAAGTCACAAGCAAAACAATTTCAAACACTAAGAGAAACTTTCCCAATCGGAACAATTCTATCTGTTGTTGACTTTGCAGAGAATTACTCTTTCGTATCTCAAAAACAACTTCAAGTAGAATACTACTATACAGAGCAGGTTACTATTATGGTTCAAGTGTCTTATTGACATGCACAAATTGATCTAGATGGTGTGGAAAGTATAGATCAATCATGAGTCATTAAAAAAGAGTATCACTTTTATATTAGTGATGACAAAGAACATGACACACATTTTGTGGAACATTGTTTTAAGACATTTTTTGAATATTTGAAAAACAAAAACATTAAAATAGAAAAACATTGTGTATGGTCAAATGGATGTGCAGCACAATTTAAATCAACTAGACCATTTTATGTATTATGTAGATATCATCGATACCTTAATATACCACACGTTTGGAGTTATTTTAAGAGTGGACATGGAAAGGGTGAGCATGATGGTGCAAGAGCTTGTATCAAATGTGCTTTAAGAAAGTATCAAATGGTCTATAAAGGATATCACATTAATAATGCTCATGATGTGGTTAATTGGTGCAAAACACATTTTTTGGTGCCAACAAATATAGATAACACATCATCACAAGCGGATCGAGTCATACCATTTAGAGTGTTTTGGGAGGTATCAGGTATATATAAATTAATTTGTTCATATTTTTAAATTGAATCTTAAATTTATATTTAATATGTTACCTTAGATGATCTCTAACTAAATTATGGACCTTGTGTACATTCAGGTGTTGATAGAAGATCAATGCATGCATGCAAGAGGGTAGAGAAGACATGATCTTTGCATTCAGTTATGAGTACAAATAGTAATGTGTGGTCATTGTACACAAGAGAATACTCATGTTTTTGTCCTAATTTTATTGATGAAGACCATGGTGGTTGCATTAATCAAGAACGTGGATATTTGGGTGAATGGACTTTGGTGCCACTAGATGTTATTAATATGAATGAGTTTGAGGACAAAAACTATGATGATATTCCATTGATTTCTAGTGATTATAACCATATTTCAGGATTGATTAGAGTTGGTATATATGAACTATATATATACTTGGATCATGTACATCTATACATTTTTCATAATTTTGGTTAATTTTTATTATATATATGTACTTATGTACATGACATGTATCCAGAATTTTGACATATATAAGTTTGTATATAGGAAATGTTTTTGTAGTCATGGCAGAATTAGAAAATGTAGAAGGTGCTAGCTATTATTTATTATGTTGCACCATGGAAAGAGAGAAGCTAACAAAGACTGAAATAAGTGATGAAATTATTTTTCCCACAGGTTAGTTTATAGTTGAATTATGTATATATGTATGTCAAGTATCTATGTTTTTAGTGAATTCAAATTCTTTGACTTAAATTCAAGATTGATGTAGTTTTTAAATGTGTACATGTGTAGGTTTTGTTGTTGTACAAGGAACATATTTGAAGCAAATAAAATTACTTAAAATGGGATTCATTTCATCGATTATCAACCTAACAATAAGGTATATCAATATAGTAACCATGTAATTGCCACTGGTCTAACTCTCCATCCAGTCAAAGGACCTGGAATACGTAAATGGAGGCTCCATATTGATGATCATGAGAAAATATTAAATGTTATCTAAGAATGAGCTAATCCACTTGATATGAGATAGAAACAACTCCTAATTTGAAATGTAACTCAAGAACAATTTGAAATTTGGTTCAAACTATTTGAAATTTGGTTGAACAATCATTTGATCAATTTGAAATTTGGTGGAATACCTAATTTTCTAAATTGAACTTTTACTCTTTCATTTTTAACTTGATGTCTTGAATTCAAATTGTCATAAAGTTACTAATTATATAAATTATGAACTTATATGTATGTGTGTACACTAATTACCTGACATGTGCACCTTGAGGGAAAGAAATTTGAACACCATTTGTCTTAAGGGGATGAAATTAGGAGTCTGTAAAATTAATTATATTGAACTTTCTATTTCACTTAACTTGTCAATTTTAGGACACATGTATGCTTTAAATTTAACTAATTAGGACATGTGCTTTCAATTTCAGGACATGTGAGCTTTCAATTTAACTAATTACCTGACATGTGAGCTTTCAAGTTCAAATTGCGATTTGTTTAACTAAATTTTGAACATGTACATGTTTTAAGTTGGACTTGAATTAGAACATTGGGCTTAAGGGCCCGATAAAATTCTAGAATATGTGTACAAATTAAAATTTCACTATGATTAAAATTTGAAATGTAACTCAAGAACAATTTGAAATTTGGTTCAAACTATTTTGAATTTGGTTGAACAATTATTTGATCAATTTGAAATTTGGTGTCCAATAACTAATTTTCTAAATTGAACTTTTACTCTTTCATTTTTAACTCAATGTCTTGAATTCATTTAACTTTCTATTAAATTGAAATTTCTATTTCATTTAACTTGTCAATTTTAGAGCACATGTACACTTTCAATTTAACTAATTAGGACATGTGCTTTCAATTTTAGGACATGTGAGCTTTCGATTTAACTAATTGCTTGACATGTGAGCTTTCAAGTTCAAATTGCAATTTGTTTAGACTAAATTTTGAACATGTACACGTTTTAAGTTGGACTTGAATTTTAGAACATTGGGCTTAAGGGGATTAAATTCTAGGATATGTGTACAAATAAAAGGGATGAGTTCTATAGATTTACTCAATTTAGGAATTATGTACAACTAATTACCTGATACTTGAACATTTAATACATGATATATTACCAAAAATTTAAATTACATGAACTATTTATATATATATATCTAAATTTAATCAATATATTAAACATGTGTACATATCTAAATAAATTACTTACATATCTTAGATAGAAACAATTTATAATATACTAGATCTAGATCTATAATGTACATTAGATTCCACAACATAATCTAACATGTATCAATCATCTCGAGAACAAATAACAAAAACATGTATCTATCTAGAGATCTATCAGAAGATAATATCAAATACAAATAGTGTGCACACATGTAGACATGTAGATCTAGGTACATCTATATCAAATCAAATATAAATATAACATACATCATGTGTGTGTATAAAGTGTCTATCTAATATATGAATGTCTCTCTGGATGAAAGTCTAGAACAAATCATCTAGATATAAAAAACTATAAGTGATCAGGTGTAGGACTATCATTGCCACGCCTCCTCACAACACGGTTTGAAGACTGACTAGTATCAAGGTGCTCACTAGGATGTGCTGACCCCTATATATAAATTCAAGAGAATGTGATATCAATACATACATACATTTAATCAAGAGAAAGTGATATTGAAATACATGTACACATAATCAAAACATAAATAAACATTACCTGTCCACTACTGACATCATCCAATGAGTCTTGACGACATACATGATCTGGCACCAAAGCTGGAGTAAAAAGAGGCATGTCCCCCCTACATTGTACATGTGCACATGCAACACATCAAATTAAAATTTCTCTACATGATTACATTTGAATCTACATGCATGATATACATACATGTGCACACATGCACATTTCTAAATTAAATTAGTTTCAAAGGATTGAAATTTTAACATGAACAAAAAAAAATTTACTTGTGTAGATGGTGGCATCTGATAATACTCAGACTGCCTAGCATCTATCATGTCCACTAATGCATCCATATTTTTCTGCATTGCATCAAGGTCAATCTCTACATCTACATGGGCCCCGTGACTGGTGATTGGCACATGTCCTAATAATGATGAGCCAAGTCGACTATGTAGATGAGATGGCATAGAAGTAGAATCATCATGTGTCAATAAGTCCATCCATCCTATGGTTGACAAGCTCAAATCAACATCATTAAGGCCCACATCTGAACTCTAAGCCTACACTGTAACATTGGCTGAAAGGTTTGTGGTATGTATATGTCTAGAGTCTAGAGAAAAAGAGTGTTCAGTAGGTGGATCATCATGTGCACTACCACCATGACCACTACCTGATCGATGAGAGGAATATGGTTAAGGATGTGTCCTAGTACTACCATGGACACGACCTCAAACATTTGATACAAATCTATATGTATCTAATAGATCCTTAGCAAGAACAATCATAGTATCTCATGCCAACACTCCAGTGAGACCCTCTAAGCTAGCCACTAAAGGGATGCTTGCTGCACTGTACAAGTCTCTTGAAGATGAAGCATAGGATGATGATCTAGAATGCCAATGAGACATCAAATACTAACCAACCTCATCACTCAAAATAGATTTGATAGCTGTTGCAATCTCTCCAACTCCCTGAATGACCCCACGTAACTGAGTGCTACACATGGCCTCATGAACTGATGGACCTAACACAGGGGAAATAGTAGGTGCCCTCTCTTCGACAATCAATCTATCTGCCAGTGGGGGATGACCTAGCTGCCTATCAGCCATTCTACAATGCCCCTTTCCTAAATGTCTTGGTAAATCTGTGTAGTTCACTGCCATGCATAAGTGAACCTCTACATAAAGTTGTTAGGAAAAATAGAGTGGAATTTGGTCATTATTTGGATAACGACCATGGGCAGCAAGGAAGTGTGGGTATATCAATGCAACCATCTGTGGATCTATACACTTAAGGGGAGAATACCCCTTCACATACTTCTATGAAAGATAATGAGGGAAACATTCCATCTTCAAGACATCTTTGGGCACCAAGCCCTACACCTCCTAAAGTGAAAGACTAGAGGAGACCTCTTGTTTCTTACTATCAAGGATAGTCTGTATAGTATGTGCAGAATATGGGGCAATGCCATGAATCTCATCTCAAATAAATGTCAGGCTACGTAAGATACTCTAGCATGTACCACTATAAACAGTAGAGCATGTGCCACTACTCAGGGATTCCTGAAGTCTGTGAATCTTCAGGTTAGTGTGATCATAGAGCTCCTGAGGTGGGATAGGTAGCTGATCACAGGGGACATGATGCTACTTAGGGGGGATAGGCTACTACTCAGGGCCTGGGATAGGTTGCTCGGGCTTGGGTATAGGCTAATGCTCAGGGCTTGGGATAGGTTTCTCGGGCCCGAGTATAGGCTACTCCAGGGGGATAGGCTGCTCGGGGGGGATAGAAGGCTATTGATCAGCCATGTCAATGTATGTAGGTGTGTGTATAATGTGTAAACCTAAAAATTAAAATTAAAATGTATCACATTTAATAAACTTGAAATTTATATTAACATATGGATGTACAATTTGACAAAATTAAAAAAATTGTATCTAAATTGTTTTAATAAAATTAAATATGCACGTACATGTGTACATATATATAGAAGTCCTAAAACATAAATGAACATATACCTTAAGAAAACTAAATTTTAAAACACACATGTTGTTATATATAATGTTTGTAACTCAAGGACCTTTTAAGAACTACATGTGTGCAAGTTATATTTCTGTCTAAGTTAGATTGAATGTTCAAAGGTTTTAGACATATGTGTGCACATAAACTTGTCAAGTGTAATTTAGATCCATGAAGTAAATATGTGCATATATATGTATATATAGATATATGCGTATATGTACATGATACGTATATTTGCACATATATCTATCATGTGTGTGTGTATATGTGCATATGTGTGCATATATATACACACACGTGCACATGATATGTGCAAATATACATATCATGACACATATGCATATATAGATCTTTATATGTACATATATATATAGATATGTACATATATATATATATATATATATATATATATATATATATATATATGTATATGTATATGTATATGTATGTACACATATATATATATATGTATGTACATATATATATATATATATATATATGTATGTACATACATATATATATATGTACATACATATATCTATATATATATATGTACATATATACATATATATATATATATATATATATGTACATATATATCTATATATGTACATACATATATATCTATATATGTACATACATATATATCTATATATGTACATCTATATATATATATATATATATATATATATATATATATATATATATATATATATATATATACACTCTAGGATAAAGTTTAAGTTTAGGTTTTGCATTGAGGTTAAATGGTGTGGTTGTTTAAATCATGGTTAGCAAATTAGAGTTAAAAGTTAGAATAAAAATATAGTTAGGTTTGGGGATGGCTAGCGTAAGTGTTACTACTAATATTAAGCTTTATATATATATATATATATATATATATATATATTGGTGTGGTTGTTTAAATCATGGTTAGCAAATTAGAGTTAAAAGTTAGAATAAAAATATAGTTAGGTTTGGGGATGGCTAGCATAAGTGTTACTACTAATATTAAGCTTTAGGGTCAAGGTCAGGTTTAACATCATGATTAAGGTTTGGGTTAGGTTAAATTGTATTAGTGATATAGTTAGGTTTAGAATTATTCTTAGGTTAGAGAAATACTTTTCTTAGGATTATTGTTAGCGTAACTTTGGTTATTATTAAGATTGTAGTTAAGGTCATGGTTTATGGTTAAGGCTAGAATAAAGGCCAGTGTTAGGATTCATATAATGCACCATGTAGGGTTAGAGTTATGGCTTTGATTAGGGATAGGGTTATGATTAGTGTTTATATTATCTCTTAGTTAGGGAGAGAATTAGAATTTGGTTGGGTTGAGGTTTAGATATAGTTTGAAAATATTATTTGAGGTTAAGGTTAGGGTTTACATCATGGTTGGTCACGAATAGGGTTTGGGTTAAAATGACATACCTAGGTTTTATGTTTGGGTTATGGCTAGAGTGAACATTAGGCTTTATAGTTGAAGTTTTACATCACATGAGGGTTTGGATTAGTGATATATAGTTAATTTTAGCATCATCTTAGGTTAGAGAAATAATTATAGCGGGGTTTTAAAAGATTAGGGTTAGCATTTTAGTTATGATTAAAATTGGAGTAAAGCTTATATTTGAAGTTAGAATTAATGTTAGAGATTTTTTAAAGGTCATGGAACTATGGCTAGTTTTAAAGTTTATATTAGGTAAAATAGTTAGAGTGTACTTAAATAATCTTTAAATTAAAAGATAATATTATATATTTAGATCTAATATGGATGAAAAATTATCTTTACAAAATATCTTATTTGTGCATTAAGAGATCCACAATGACATTAGAGGCTTAAGCATGAACAGTAAAATAAAATATACAAAGAAACATATATGTAAATACTAAAAACATATAAATTTTGACTAAAACAACATAGGAAGGGAAAAAACAAGTGTTTCATACCTTTTTCGGATGGTTGATGAGGCAAATGCCAGTCTCTCTCTAACTTTTGATCAAAATAATGAGAAGACAACCAGCTGTGCCCCTATTTATTCTAGCAAATTAGGGTTTCGATCAAAACTATGGTCAAGTTTCAATCAAAACTTTGAAACTCATGCAAAAACCCACATACCCAAGTTTTGATCAAAACTTGACCATAGTTTTGATCGAAACTATTGTACTAAGTGGGTTTCGATCGAAACTAACATTCGATTGAAAGTCGAGTTTTTTGATCAAAACTTTTAAAATTAGTTTCGATCGAAACTTCTCGGATGATTTTTGGTCTCTGCGCTTTTTGGGAGGAATTTCTTCCTCCGAAAAAGTGTAACCCACTATTGTGGGTTCACCCATGACTAAGATTTCAAGAAGACTAAGGAATACAAGGACAAAGGTAAGATATCTTGTTATATTTCTGAAGAAGAAACAAATACTAAATTTGAAGGTAATGATGAAGAAGTTATCTATGTTGCTATGAAAGAAGATTATGATGAAGATGAGAAAAATGCATTAATTTCTTGTGTAAAAAAAAATGATAGATAGATAATTAATAGTGGCTCTTCAAATTATACGACTGGTGATAAAAGGGAATATGAGGATATAGGACCATACAAGGGTAGCTATGTTAAATTTGGTAATGATGTTCCATGTCTTGTGAAGGGCAAAGGATAAATACAGCTATCTGATAAGATCAAATGTGACAATATTTATTAGGTTGAAGGACTTAACTATAATCTATTAAGTGTTTCACTTTAAAAAATTAGGGTATAAATTTGAACTCCATTATATAAAGGCCAAAATATTTGATGATGATGGTAAATTTATTGGAAGTGGTGTTCAAACAAGAGGCAACTTGTTCTGTCTAGATTTATCTGATGAGAAATGTTTGTTTGCACAACAGGAATATATTTGGTTATGTAACAAGAGGTTATAACATGTAAAATTTGAAAATTTGGCTAGCATTAGTAAAATAATAAAAGCAAGAGGTTATCTAGAACTAAATAAACCTAACAATGCCATGTGTAAACAATGTCAATTGGGAAAAATGACAAATTCTAGCTTCAAGAGAAAAACATACTCATCAAATAATATTTTGGAATTGGTTCATACTGACTTAAGTGGACCTATTGGTGTTCAAATATATTATGGAGACACATATTTCATTTTATTTGATGATGAATATTATAGAATGATGACTATGATGTTTCTTAAAGAAAAATCTGATGTTTTTGAGTTATTTAAGTAGCATTTGACTAGAGTAGAAAATGTTGAAAATAGATTAATACAAGTATGACAATGTGTTTCAACCATTGTTTTTTCACTGATGTCAAACTTGCTACTTGTTGGTAAGATAATAGCTTAGTTGATTTTGAGTACTATCATTTGTTTGACTGATGGAGAGGATTCGATCAAAACAGATAACAAAAGAACCTAGAGAAAAGGTTGAGTTATGGTATGAAAAAGGAGTACAAAGATCAACTAAGACATTAATGTTACAATGCATTGATTATCTACTTAATATTGCAAAGGTTGGATACATTGACTAAGTCTAGAAGAACAAGTAAGAAGAATTGAGTCTGCCAAGCTTGACCAAATGGACAGTAGGTGTCGAGAAAATTTAGTGCCAACTGAGTAGAAAATCCGTTAGAGCCTAGAAAAGTCAAATTTTAGTGTATGCGAAGTGATACAATGTAAGCTGAGTAATTTTTTAGTTGACGTCGAGTACCAACAAAATTTAGTGTTTGTTGAGTGATCTAGTTGATGATGAGTCAAAGAATAGTATGGAAGTCGAGTGACAACATGTTGATGGCAAGTGCTTGTATTCATGTTAAATCATGGATTTGATAAATCTGAGCTAACTATTTTATTTTCTTGAATTTGTGAAGCATGTGGAAGATAACTATGATGAGTTGGTGGCATAGAATTCATGGTAAACCATTTTGAGGTGAATTCAAAGAGGATTGAAGGAGAAGTTTCCAGAAGGGACTAAAATAAAAAGATGGGTAGATTCATTGAATCCTACCTAATCCTACCTAACTCTAAAATGGATGATAGAGTATGAATGGAAAAATATCTTAATTTTTTATTTATAGAGATAGCTGGTCAAAAGCAAGGTTGATGAATGTTGGAAAACCTAAGTATGACAAGAGGTCTAAGGTGTTGCTTCATTTAGAGACCAAATAGAAGAGACATATATTGGCAAGAAAATCAAGAAGGCTTAAGGGTATGGATGCTTTAAGGGTGACCTCACTATCAGAGTTGAAGTGTGTGAAAGCCAAGAAAAATGAGTGACTAAAATAGAGATCTGTAATCTGCAAGTGAGTTGTAAGTTGTTATCAGATCAAGCCTTATTGTTACTTTGTAACTATTGTACTAGTCTAGGGTAAATCCTTCTGATTAAGGTTGACCTAGTAGTCATTTGTAAATATTTTAATTGGGTGAGATTCCAAGTGATTGATCTAAAGTCCTCTAACAAGGCTCACTCCTAATAGGGTGATTGAAATCCTCTAACCAAGACATATTTAACAGTGTGCATTGTAACCTTTAATAGGGTTGGCCTTTCATAGGGCATCACTTCAGAAGAGTGAGAATGAGTAGCATATTACTGCTAGATATTCCCAAATTGGGTTTCCACACAAAATTATTGTGTCAAATATGTCATTAAATCTATTATGTTTCATGCTTACATTTATGAAAAGTTGATTTAACAATAACCTACAAGTTTAAGTGAATGTATGATCTAATGGATGCATGCATGTTGAATATTTTTTATGGATATGGGTTCACTAAGATGTGAAAATTTTTATTTGTACATTTGGACCTTGGATAACTAATTCACCCCCCTCTCAATTATTCTAAAGAATTCCAACAATTGGTATCAAAGTCATCTCCTTAAGAGGACTAGTTCGAGGGTACTAGAAGCAAAAGATCAAGATATCAAAAAGAGAGGTACCCAAGCTTAATAGAGATAACTTTCCTGCATGGAAGAGTCTGATGAAGCTATACCTAGGAGGTCTTGGAGATCATGTAGAATCTACCATTGCTACTAAGCATGTTGATCTTGTTAGAGCCCTAACTGTTGAAGATCTGAAAAAGAAGAAAGAACACAATTAGGAAATGTTAGAGATTTCCTCTGCCCTAAGTTATGATGAGTTTGATGACATCAAGGGTTGTGATAGTGCAAATAAAATGTACGATGCTATCCACACCATCTATGTAGGTGATGAAAATGTTTTAAGAGAAAAATTTGAAAGTCTTAGAGGTAAGTTAAATGGTATGAGAATGCAAGAAGGTGAGAATGTTGCTTAATATTGCTCTAGAATAAAATATGTTTTTAATGATATAAGACGATTAACTACTAAGATAGATGATACAACTCTATTAAAAAATAAATTAAGAACACTGATGCCCATATATGTTATTAGAGTTTCTAAAATACAAGAATTGAGATGCATACTAGGTTCTAATCTTACTCTTGAAGGTTTGGTAGGTAGGATCGTTCCTTTTGAGCTATCTAATTTTGACAACTTCAAATTTAACAATGTTGAATCTACTTTACAAGCTAATTTGTCATTGAAGGAAGCTAATGAGAAGAAGAAGAAGAATAAAAAGGTAAAATATGTTTCTAGTGATAATGATATAGTTGAGGAGGATGTAGAACAACTTGAAGCACTACTAACAAGGATATTTCACAAATGTAAAGGAAAATTCAAAGGTAAGTTACCTATCATGTTTTTTAATTGCAATGAGGTTGGTCATATTGTTGCTAGATGTCCAAAAAGGAAGAACTACAGAGGTGGAGAAAAATACAAGAATTGAAGATATGAAGACAACAAAGATTACAAAGAAAAAATCAAGAAATCTTTATACATTGCAAAAGAGAAAACCAAAGATGGATCTAACTATCATGATGATGAAGTGGTGTATGTTGCAATGAAAGATGATTTTGATTAGGATGAGGAAACTGCACTAATGTCTTGTGTGAATAAGAATGATAGCTAGATAATTGATACTAGGTGTCCACATCACATGACTAGAGATAAAAGTAAGTTCATTACCTTGAATTATTATGATAGAAATAGTGTAAGGTTTGGTAATGATGCACCATCTCTAATAAAAGGAAAAGGTTTTATCAAACTCACATAAAAGATTTTATGTGATAATGGTCATTATGTTGAAGGACTTAATTATAATTTGTTGAGTTTGTCACAATTGAATATTTCATGTTGTAAGGTTGAGTTTGAGAACAAGATTGGTAAGATATATGATATTGATCAAAAAATAATGGGAAAAGGTGATCAAACTAGAGGTAGTCTATTCTATCTTGACATGGATAATGCCTTGTCTAGTTGTAGAATTTGATGATGTGTGGTTATGGAATAATAGGTTATGTCATGTTAATTTTGATAACTTGGGTAGTATCAGTAACATGAGAAGAGTTAGAGGTTTTCCTAAGTTGAAGAAACCTAACAACATATTTTGCAAACAATGTCAGTTAGGAAAAATGACAAAGTCTAGTTTTAAGAGTAAGACTCATACCTCTAAAGGAATTTTGGAAATTGTTCATACTAACTTGTGTGGACCAATTGATGTGAAAAGATACAAAGGTGATAAGTACATTATGCTATTTTTTGATGGTTATTCTAGGATGATGATGGTTATGTTTCTGAAATAGAAATCTGATGCTTTTGAAATGTTAAGTGGTACTTAGCAAGAGCTAAGAAGGAAACATGTAAAAGTCTGAAATGTTTGAGATCTAACGGAGGAGGAGAATTTGCATCAAATGAGTTTGAGATGTTTTCTAATGATAGAGGAATCAAAAGACAAACATTTTCCCCTAGAACCCCTCTACAAAATGGAATTGTTTAAAGGAGGAACAAATCTGTAATGTACTATGCTAGGACACTCATGATGGAGAAAAATGTTCCTTTGAAATACTAGAGAGAGGCTATAGGTACAATTTTCTATACCTTGAATCATGTGCAAGTCAAGAAAGGTACTCATTCAACACCTTTTGAACTATGGTATGGATACTCACCCAATGTAAAATATTTTAAGGTATTTGGAAGAAAGTGCTACATTCTAAAGATTGTAGGAATAATAAATTAGATGCTAAAAGTGAAGAAGGTATATTCCTTGGCTATTCCACAAGAAGTAAATCTTATAAGTGTTTAAATACTAACACTAACAAAGTTGTGGAATGTGCAACTATGGAATTTGATGAATATGCAAAAGTACATGAGGCTGAACCTATGAAGGAATCATAGGAATACAAATCATTTGTATACTTTTATGAAGGTATACTTATTGATAAAGATTATGTAAATCAGGCTACAAATTGGCAACAAGTTTTAGTGACTATTATGTCACATACTATGAATGTCACGTTACATTAAGGAACTAAGCTACAATAAGGTGTCGAGTTACAGAATGAAGGTGAGGCACATTCTAATTTTGAGATTAGTGTACATGAAAGAGATGTTGAATTACCTAATAGAGAAGTACACAGTGATTCAAAATTTCAAAGACCAAATGAGGAAAATAGAGCAAAACTAAGATTATCAAAGTATGTCAAAAGACATCACCCTACTGCACAAATATTGGAGCTAAAAATGTAAAACCAATAGCAATGAATAGGTTGAGAAATGATAGAATTTTTCTTAGCATGCATGAAAGTAAAATAGTGAAAGATGGATTAGAAGATGTGGACTAGAGTAAGGCCATGAAAGAAGAGATTGAACAAATTTAAAAGAATAAGACATAGACTTTAGTTCCTAGACCAGAAGATAAAAATGTGATTAGAACCAAGTGGGCATACAGAAAAAGTTAGATGAAAATGGTGAAGTCACAAGGAATAAGGAAAGATAAGTTTGCAAGCGGTATGCACAAGAAGAAGGGATAGACTATGGAGAAGCATTCACTCCTATTGCAAGATTGGAAGGAGTAAGAACTCTGTTTGCTTACTCTGCATACAAAAGTTTCAAAGTTTATCAAATGGATGTTAAACCTACATTTTTGAATGGCATATTTGAAGAAAAGTTTTATATAGAACAACTAGAAGGATTTTTTTATGCTAACAAAAAAAACATGGTATGTAGACTACACAAAGCTTTATATGGTTTAAAACAAGCACCAAGAGCATGATATGAAAGGCTTCACAATTATCTTTTGAAAATTGGATTTGAGAGGACTGATGATAATAGAAATCTGTACTTGACGATAGAGAAAGGCAAAGGTATTTTACTATTTGAAATTTTTGTTGATGATATCATATTTGGAGGTCAAGATACTTTATGTAAAGCTTTTGCAAATGAAATGAAGAAATCATTTTAGATGTCTATGTTTAGAGAGATCAAGATCTTTGTGGGTTTGCAAGTACATTAGATGAAATAGGGTATATACATCACTTAGTCAAAATTTGTAAAGGAGATACTGAAAACTTTTGGATTTGAAGATTCCAAGCTGGTAAGCACACCTATGGTGACAAGACATAAATTGTCAAAGAATGATGATTCAACTAAGGTGAATCAAACATTATACAAGTCTATTATTGGTAAATTGCAATATGTAGTACATAACAAAGCTGATATTGCATTATCTTTTGGGATAGTTGGAAGATTCTTTGCTAATCCTAAGGAGAATCATTTGATGGTTGTAGTGCCTCTTATGTTTGTAGTCTGAACCTTATTATATTTTGATTTGAGAGATACTTGTACTCTTATTATTTTTACTTTGAGATGACCTGAGCGTCAGATGTTATACTTTGATTTCAGTACCATAGATGTTATACTACATTGGTATTCAGTTTATCATATCTACATGTTGATGCTATTTTAAGATGATAGTAGGTTTATGATGATATCTAGTTATCTAGTATTTTGGGTATATATCTTATTCTATTATGTAATGGATTTTATGCTATGGTGATTTACTTCATTCTTGTTTCATTATTCTTCGTATGAACGTGAGTGATGTAAATAGATTATTTAGGTATAATTGAATAAATGGTTAAATTAGGCATTTAATGCATTTATTCCTTTAAAAATGATATTATATGCAATTGCACTTGATCATGTATTTTTGTGTGTAGGATTTATATCCCTGGTAATAGCACCTAGAGATACTGATTCAACTATTTATATTTTACCAATGTCATCCATGTATGGTCAAATTATCCTTATTTAATTATTTGATTAAACCTTTTGGTGATTATCAAATATGAACTCGTTTGCATTATGTGACTAGACCAGTGAGCATGCTTGTGCATTTAGAGGCATTGTCGCGAAAGTTTTTAAGGAAATTTATGTGATTTTGGGTTTTTGGGCTTTAATTTTTTTTTAATTTAATTTTTGGAAACTTTCCCATAGATGAACTCCTATTTCTTGGAGCATTTTGTTTTCATTTGAGTCAATTTGGAGTTTAGCTAGTCTAACTAGCTATTTTCCCTAATCGATTATTCACTTGAAAAGTGAATAAGTATGGAATGAGGAATTTTATTCCTCTCTTTTCGCTTTTGCAATTTTGGTATTTGAGAGATTTTTTCTAAAGGATTGGTTTTCTATTCGTTGTGAGAGCTATGGGTGTGGGATCTTTGAGAGGACATACTCATTAGATCCAGCTCAGGGAGACCTTTCTTTGCTATCAATTTTGGTTGTATCAGTGGGTTATTTATCTTACCTAGTTGTTTTCCATTTTAGCCCCTTTGGTTGTCAAGTAGGGCTTTCTCATTTTCTTGTTTTAGCTTAGATTTTGTATCCATTTTTGGTAGTTATTGATCTGGAGGCTAAGAACTAGTGTTCCCCTCTATTTCTATTTGCTGGTTCTTCCCAGTTGGTTGGGTATGAACATTTTCTCAGTTTTTGGGATGAGGGTTTAGGGTTTCGCACCATTATAGTAGTATTTTTTACATATGGTGTCTGAACCCAAATTTTATTACATTTTCAAGGCTTTTCTACTCTAAGACCAAATGGGTTTTAATTTTGAAGTTTTCCAATTTTGGCGGTTTTTACCTCATTTGTGTGCCACCCAATTTTCTCAGGTTATCTTGGCATGTTTTGATCATGGACTTGGATCATTTGTAGGATGTCAATCAGATCATTTTTGCACTTTTGTGTTGCATTGGGATGTGTGCAAAATCCATCCTCATGAGTTGTGATTCAATTGAGTGTGATTTCTTCTTGTGTTCTCATCCAACCCTTGTGTTTTATCTTCATGATAGTGATGCACCACACATGAGCACATATGCATGTATTTGTCAGGTGAGTTGCAAGGCCTGATCTCCCATTTGTATTTTGGTGGAGCTAAGTTCATTTTGGGTTGGGTTGGAAATATGCATACCTACAAGAACTCATCATGTGATGAGTATGGGTATGTAGGGTAAGGTCAGTAGAGAGGCTTCTAACACATCCATGGTGTCCTAGTCTAGGTTGGCATTAGGAAGTTTCTAATTAAGTGATAACTAAAGAAAATTTAGTACAGAATTAAACAAGATAAAACTACTAAAGTTGGCCTCTTGAGAATGGTGCTGAGGGGAATGGTCAGTGATACATAGTTCATGTGGTTAAATCATGAACAAAGCATGCCAACCTCCTGAGGGAATACCGAAGGAAATAGTTTGCTAGCATGTTAGCAACTCTCCACAAAGAGTCTCTACATAGTTACCCATATAGCATCTAACTAGGACCTATTGCATTTGCATTATTGAATGGTCTTCGTTTTAGTCATCATTACTATGTAACATGAGTGATAGCCATGGATGTTTTCTTTGGTGTGTTTTTGGTTTGATCATTATCTCCATTAGCATGGTGAGAGTGGACCTACGCATTCCACATGGTTGGGAGGTGTAGCTACCTCCACCACTGCTAGGGACCAGTGTATAGAGATAGTTCTTTAATACAATATGATTGTTTCTTGTGTTTCTCTTTGTACTTTAGATTCCAAAGTATATTATCTTGTGATTTATGCTTTCATTGGAATGCTTGGATATCATGTTAGATGATGATACTTTAATTGATGAATTATCATAGTATGATATATAGCATATGTTAGATGATGAGTCTGATTTGTAGGATTATATTATGCTTTACTTTTAACATGTTAGATTTCCTTATTCTTATGTTGTAGTACATTTTAGTAGTGACATCTTAATAAGATAGCTCCAATGATCTGGTTGGTAGTTTGGGATGCTATGTGTGGGGGATGGATAGGACCTTCAAGGTTCCATGATGCTATTACGGATGAGAGAAACCGCGTACTTAGTTTGGTTGTTTTAGTTTATTGCCATGTTTTTTCAATGCATTGTGATGTTGCTTTCAATTATTTTCCTTCACTGCTATGTTAGATGGTTAGATGTAGTTCTGTCTAGTAATTATTGATTTGAGTGTCTACACCTCAACTGTGGATCTGGTACTCCCTACTATGGAGGTTTTCTCTCCTATTTTATCCCTTTTTTTGACCTCAGAGTATTTCTTTCTCTTCCTAGGAAACCATGCATTAGCATTGGGTGATACTTTAAAGTATCACACACCCAAAGAAGAAGAATCGTACAATACTAGAAAGTATTTCCTATCCATTGAAACTCTATCGTGCAACACTTTAATGTATTGCATGCCCTTTAGAGAGAAGTCATACAATACTTCTGAAGTATCATATGCCTTCTTGAGAAGTGTCACTCAAATCCTGAATCTATCACACTCCTTCATTAGAAAGGTCGTATGATACTGGAAAATATCGCATAGTTTTGAATTAAAGTATCACCTAGGTTTTGGAAAAACCTATTTGGGCAGATAGTAGGTACTTTTCAATTTGACTAGAAGCTTTTCTAAGGTGTTTTAGACACCCTTTGTGGTGTTATCAAATATCTTGGAATTGCATTTTGAATTTCATATGTTTTTAGATTTGTAATTGATTATGTCCTTCTGTGGTTAGTCATTTCAGTCAGTAGTGGCATTTGGAGATCTGTTGGTGTTTGGATGTTCATTTAGTCTTCTATTATGATCTTTTTGATCCCCATATGTTGTATTTTGTGTGCATCTATAATTATTTTTTAAAACAAATTATCTTGGCTTATATTTATCCTTGTTCCAAGGATCTCTAGGTGGGTCATTACAATAGTTGTTAAGAGAATAATGAGATATTTGAAAGATACAAAAGACTATAGTCTATACTAAAAGAAAAATAAAAAGTTTAAGTTGAGAGCCTACAATGATACTGATTGAGCTAAAAATATTGATGACAAAAAGAGAACTAGTGGAGGGGCATTTTTCTTAGGAAAAAGGCTGGTTACATGGACTAGCAAGAAACAAAACTGCATATCTCAATCTATTGTTGAAGTTGAATATGTTGCTACTGCAGTAAACTATACAAACATTGTATGGATCAAAAAATTACTCAAAGGTATGAAGGAGGAGATCACTGAACCTGTGATACTTTATTGTGATAATACAAGTGCTATAAATATATCAAAGAACTCTATGATGCATACAAAGACTAAGAACATTGCAATCAAGTATCATTACTTGAGAGAGTTAGTTCAAGACAAAGAGGTGAAGATGGAATATGTGAATCCTAAAGAGAAAATAGATGATATCTTCACAAAAGCATTACCTAAGGATGCTTATGACTATCTAAGAGGAAAACTAGGGGTGATACCCTATCCAAGGCTATTTAAGAAGCATGAGAAGTGTCCTACATCAACTGAGATTATTGACATATGTTACACATTGATGCAGTGGATCTTACTTTAGGAGCTTCCTAAAGTAATCAAAGAGATGGAGTTGCAAATCAGTCACAAGCTAGATAATAGAGAGAGAAACGATAAATGTTCATATCTACATGATAAGATGGCAAGCTTTAGTATTGTTGTCAAAGAGGGAGATATAGTAAAATGATAGAATACAAAAAGAAATATCTACTCAGAGGGAGATAGTGTACTTTATGATTAAAAGGCATACATCTCCCCAGTAAGAGGGAGATAGTACTGAGGGAGTCATAAGGATGAGTTGATTGTCTATTGATCATAACAAAATTTTGTAATCTATACAAGAGACAAAAATTGCTGATAGAGGGAGAGATTTCATTACAAGGAATTATTTTCTTTTTGGTATTATTTTTGGTTGTATTGGCAAAGAAGGAGATTGTTGAAAAAATAATTATACAAGTATGACAATGTATTTCAATAATTATTTTGTCAGTGATGTCAAACTTGCTACTTTTTGGTAAGACAATGAATTAGTTGATTTTGAGTACTATCATTTGTTTGATTGATGAAGAGGATTTAATCAAATGAGATAACAAAAGCATCTAGAGAAAAGGTTAAGTTATGGTATGAAAAAGGAGTACAAAGATCAGTTAAGAAAGTGATGTTACAATGCATTGATTATCTACTTAAGATTGCAAAGGTTGGATACACTGACTAAGTCTAGAAGAACAAGAAGAATTGAGTCTACCAAGCTTGACTGAGTGGACAATAGGTGCTGAGAAAAGTTAGTGTGAGACAAGCAAAAAATTAGTTGGATTTGATAGAAGTCAAATTTCAATGTATGTTGTGATATAGTGTAAACTGAGTACAATTTAGTTGATGTCGAGCACCAATAAACTTTAGTGTTTGCTAAGTGATCTAGTTGATGATGAGTGGAAGAATAGTATGGAAGTCGAGTGATAGCATATTGATGTTGAGTGCCAGTATTCATGTCAAATCATGGATATGATGAATCTGAGCCAACTATTTTATTTTTTTAAATTTTGCGAAGTGTGTGGAAGATAACTATGATGAGTTGGTGTCACAAAAATCATGGTAAACCATTTTGAGGTGAATTCAAAGAGGATTGAAGGAGAAGTTTCTAGAAGGGACTAAAACAAAAAGATGGGTAGATTCATTGAATCCTACCTAATCCTAAAATGGATGATAGAGGATGAATGACAAAAGATCTTAATTTTCTATTTATAGAGATAGTTGGTCAGAAGTAAGGTTGATCATTGTTGGAGAACCTAAGTATCACAAGAGGTCTAAGGTATTGCTTCATTCAAAGATTGGACAGAAGAGACTACTATTAACAAGAAAAGAAAGAAGGCTTAAGGGTATGGATGCTTGAAGGGTGAACAAACTATCAGAGTTGAAGTGTGTGAAATCCATATAGAGTGGAGGATTGAAATAGAGATCTGCAATCTACAAGTGAGTTGTAATTTGTTATTAGATCAATCCTTATTGTTACTTTCTAATCATTGTACTAGTCTAGGATAAATCCTTTGGATTAAGGTTGACCTAATAGTCATTTGTAAATCTTTTAACTGGGTGACATTCTAAGTGAATGATCTAAAGACCTCTAATAAGGCTCACTCTTAATAGGGTGATTGAAATCGTCTAATCAAGTCACATTTAACAGTGTGCATTGTAACCTTTAACAAGGTTGGCCTTTCATAGGGCATCACTTTAGAAGAGTGAGAATGAGTAGCATGTTACTAGTGGTTTTTACGTAATTGGGTTTCCACATGAAATAATTTTGTCAAATGTGTTATTGAATCTATTATGTTTCATGGTTACATTTTTGCAAAGTGGATTTGATAGTAACCTACATGTTTAAGTGAATGTATGATCTAATGGATGCATGCATGTTGAATATTTTTTTATGGATATGGGTTAGCTAAGCTGTGAAAAGTTTTATTTGTACATATGGACCTTGGATAGTTGATTCACCCCCTCTTAGTTATTCTAGAGAATTCTAATAGAAAAGGAGACAAGAAAGAGTTTGAAGTTCTTGAGATCTAACAAAGGTGGTGAACTCATTTCCAATGAGTTTAGAATATTCTACAATGAAAAAGGAATCAAAAGATAAATCTCTACAGTTAGGACCCCTCCTCAAAATATAATATCTGAAAGAAGGAATAGATCAATCATGGATTGCACTAGAACATTGATTATGGAGAAAAATATGTCATAAAAATACTAGAGAGAAGCTGTAAGTACAACTATTTATACTCTAAATAGAGTGCAAGTCAAGAAAGGTACAAATGCTACACCTTTTGAACTTTGGTATGGATATACACCTAGTGTGAAGTATTACAAAGTTTTCAAAATAAAATATTACATACTTAAAGACAATAGAAATGGAAAACTTGATGCTAAAAGTGATGAAGGCATATTCCTAGGATATTGCACTAAGAGAAAAGCTTATAAGTATTTGAACTCTAACACTAAAAAATTTGTGGAAAGTGAGAATGTGAAAATTGATGAATATAAAAAGAAAAATGAAGTTGAATGTAAGATAGAACTTGAAGACTACAGTTCATCCATATATGTGAATAACGGTGGTCCAAGCACTCCACTTGAACAAGAAAACAAAGCTACAAATCCTTAGCAAAATAGGAATACCAAGATGCAATATTTAGTTGTTGAGCAACTGACAATGGGTGTCGAGAAATAGGAAAATAATGTTGAGTCATAGAAAAAGGAAGTTGAACATGAGGAAGGCAATTTTGAGCTTGTAAAACATGAATTAGAACCTTAACAAGAGAGAAATAATGATCTTGAAATCATTTTTCAAGATGAACCTGTAGTAGCACAAAGAAGAAAAGAACATGTATTAGCAAAATATGTAAGAAGACATCATGCACATGAAAAAATTATTGGAGATAAATAATCTAGTGTTATGACAGGGAAAAGATGCAAAAGTGATTCATGCTTACTTTGTGACTTAGATCTAAAATCTGTGAAAGATGCTTTGGAGAATGAGGATTAGATTCAAGCCATGAATGAAGAAATTGAGAAGATTGAAAAGAATACAACATGGACCCTAGTATCCAAACCTAAAGACAAAAATGTTTTTGGAACAAAGTGGATATTTGAGAATAAGCTGAATGAAAAAGGCGAGGTCACAAGGAAGAAGGCTAGATTGGTATGCAAAGCATATACACAAGTGGAAGGTGTTGACTATGGGGGAAAATTTTCCCCTATAGCAAGACTCGAAGGAGTTAGAACATTGCTAGCATATATCACTTATAAAGGATTTATGGTATATCAAATGGATGTCTAAACTACATTTTTGCATGGGATACTTGAAGAAGAAGTATATATAGAACAACCTGAAGGATTTGTGGATCCAAGAAAGAAATATATGGTGTGCAAGCTACATTAAGATTTATATGGTTTGAAACAAGCCCATAGAGCATGATATGAAAGATTGCATAACTATTTAGTGAAGATGGTTTAGCAAGATCAAATAATAACAAAAATCTATATTTGAAGACTAGAAAGAACAATAAGGTATTGTTATCTGAAATTTTTGTTGATATCATATTTGGAGGCAACAAAGAATTATGAAAATATTTTCTAATGAAATGAAGAAGGAATTTGAAATGTCAATGTTTGGTGAGATAAATTTGAAGACAAATAGAATGATGGATCAATCATACAAGATGATAAATGAAGAATTTATAACAGACATGAAGATATCAACATGATCAAGATGCAAGAGTTGAAGGGAGAAATTATCTTAAAGGTGTCTTTGGCATTTTTTTCAAAGAGGGAGAGAATATCTAAGACACAAGGATGGAGAGATTATTAGAGAGTTACAATGAAAGAGAGAGATAGTGAAATTTGGCAGAGATACCTAAGTAAGAGGGAGTGTCTACTTAGAGGGAGTTCATAAGATTTATTTGAACTATTGGCAGAGATATGAATTAGAATGAAACTAAGGATATTAATGACGATTTGATACATTGAGGGTGTTTCTCGAGAATGTAAAAGTTTTGGATTGTATGATAAACACAATTATTCTAAGAGTTTCTAAATTTTTTCCATCAATGCCAAAGACAGAGGTTTTAAAAAAATATAATTGAAACAATTGTTATGTTGTCATTAATGTCAAACCTATTGGTAAGGTAGTTTTCTATCTAATCTAAGTGTCATATCTATTTGATTGATGAAGAGGATTTGAGAAGCTACTCATAACAAAAGCACCTAGAGGAAAGGTTGAGGAATGAAAAAGAAACTACAAATGGACATTTGGTTAGCTAGAATTTGATAAGATAAATAGATTGTTTAAATCATGTTACAAGGGAAAGACAATAATGTTCAAGTCTTGAAAATGTGAGAAATGGTAGATCAAATGCATAGGCTTGACAGAGTAACATAGTAGAGGACTAGATAATTTTGAAGTACATGCCAAGTGATGCTAGTGTCAGCCAAGCCATAGCAAGTGTTAAGAAAAGTCAATGTCGACCTAGCATCAATATAGACTAAGTGATAATATATGTTTTGAACAAGAGGTTAATAGTGACCTTGTAACCTAGTGATGATTGAGTGTCAAAACTTCATGTGGCCGAAGAACAACATTTTAACTGTTGTGAGGAATTGTAATTTCCAACTGACTAATTTGATTTCTTGGGATATGGAAAGCGTTTTGAAGATAAGGATTGATAAGTTGGATCATTTAATTCTAGGGGAGGATTAGGTAAGTGACATAAGAGATGGATTCCAAGATAAATTCTAGAAAATGAAGAGATAAACAAAATAGAAATCAGATTCATAGCATTTTATGGATCTAATCATAAACCCTAAGATCTACAATGGTCTTTAAGCATAAAAAGATCAGAATTACCTATCTAAGGAGTTGGAAGGGAAAACTTTCTATATGGGTAGAGAGGTTATGCACATATGAATGAGTTCTAGAGAGTTGGAGAAGATGTCTATGTTATTGATTAGAGAATCTAAGCAGAAGATTGAATTGAGTTGAGAAGAAGTGAAGGGTGATTTCTTGAAGGGTTGCTAAGAAAATCAAAGATGAGATGAAAATGGAAGCCAAATAGTGAATTAGTACATGAAAATATGAACAAAGATCTATACATGAAAAGTGAGTTGTACTTAACAAAGAAAACCTTACAATTACTTTCGAACCATTATAAACAATATTTGAAATCCTTTAATCAAGGTTGACCTAGCAGTCATATACAAATCCTTTAACCAAGAGATACTCTAATAAAAATTTCTAAAGTCCTCTAAAAAGGAAACTCCTAATAGGGCGATTAAATCCTTTAACAAGGTCACATTTAACAATGTATTTTGTAACCTTTAAAAGGGTTGGATCCTAATAGATCTCACATCAGAAGAGTAAAAATAAGTGACATGTTGCTAGTGGTTTTTCCCAAATTAGGTTTCCACATCAAATTCCAATGTAAAACTTGTGTGGATGTTATTATGGTGTTTTACTAATTAATGTTTACATTCTGCAATTCTAATATATTTAGAACAATGGACAACTAGTTGATGTTGCTAATAGTTTACAATAAAGATTTAGCTATGGAATGATAAGATCTGAAGTTATTGGTACATCTAGACCTTGAATAACTAATTCACCCCCATCTCAGTTATTCTAAATATTTTAATATTTACAATCCTACATAGAGCCCCATATTAAAATTGGGTTGATATGTTATTTTCCACATTGTATTGATTTCGTCTCAATTGAAGGAGTTTTATCATTGTTATGTCACATCTTTGATATGAAATACATCACCCCCCTTACATTTGCAGTAAGCATGGAGAAAAGTGTACCTTCGAATGGGAAATCCCACAACCAAATAAGATGAAAAATTTTCCATGCACGATCCACAAACCACTAGCATTAATTGAAAAAGTGAAAGTGATTCAATAATATGATTCACATTCTACCTACATTCAAGAAAGTTAGATTTGAAAGGTAATGCCAAATCAAACAAAGGTGGGGCTTAGATTAATGGCTTTTTTTATTCCATTATCTATGGTGGAATTAAAATGCATTTAGAAGTAGTGTAAATATAATGTTATTTAATTGAAATATTCTAAAAAAATTATTTTAAGTTGTACCTTAGTGATATCCTTTTTAATCCAAATCTTGATTATTTCATTTATATAATTTGATGGTTTAAGAAAGATCTATTCGTGATAATATTTTTCCTTAAGTTGAGAGGGAAAAGGGAGTTGAGTTTGTATAATAAAGAACATTAGAACACTAGTATTACAAAAAAGGTGTAGCATAACAAAAGGCCATTACAACTTGAAGTCACTAATCAACAAGTTCCAAAATTATCAAAACCCCCATAGAACAAGAAGTAGAATAAACTAACTTCCATCAATACCTATCAATTGAAAAGAAAACTAACTTCCTTTACTAAAGTATGAAAGTTGAAAGTATTACTATCATCCTAAATATTTAATTTCTTGATCAACTAAAGGAAAGTTCCCTTATTTTATTAATATCATAATTATTTACACAATTCTCATTCAAGTGTAGGCACTAGTGGAAAAAGAACAAGGTAAAAAAACACCTAGTGTAGCCTAGGAATGAAATCTATAAATGTAATGTTATAATGATTTAGAATAACTAAGAGGGTGAATGAATCAATTATCCTCATGACCAGATGTACCAATTCAACTTTTAAACTCTTCAAACAACTTAATGAAACTCAAATATCCACTCAGTCTCTATAGAATATCATTAGTAATTTAACATTTCATGTAATATCTAAAGTTTTTGTCTCTATATGTGTCAAGTGCAAGTAAATTAACTATTGTAAAATATAGCATGAAAAATAATAACATCCACAAAAAATAATAACACTTTTGATACTAGGATTTAATGTGGAAACCCATTTTGGGAAAAACTACCATGTAACATGCTACTAATTTTCACTCTTTTGAAGTGAGCTTGGTTAAGAGCCAACTTTATTAAAGGTTATACAACACACTATTAAATGTAACCCTATTAAAGGATTTAAGCACCTTGTTAGGAGTGGCTTTGTTAGATGACTTTAGAACATTCCATTAGAATGCCACCTTAATTAAAGGATTTATGAAATGACAATTAGGTCAACCTTGATTAAAGGATTTTGGACTGATACAAAGGTTAAATGTAATATTAGGTTTGATTTGTAAAGTAAAATCACTTTGAAAATTAAGATATCTATTCCCTCATTTGGTGGTTCATTGATTAAACTTAATTGATAGCTCCATTTCTACTCTGCTTGGTACCTCCTCAACCAATCAAAGTTCACAAAGTCTTCACACTTCACCTTTGTTGTTCACCTCTTTACAACTTCTCCTTAAGATTACCAATCAACAATGAACCAACCTTGTTACTCATTCCTTATGCCTTCTTAAATAGATAATTTTGATCTTTTTCCTCTTTATTACTATCAATCTTAGGGTTAGGTTAGATTCATTGAATCCTTCCATTTTTTTCTCCTCCTAGAAATTTCAGATCAAATCCTTGCCTTTGATTGTGTCAAAAACTCTCCTCTTGCATTAATTATAGAAACTCATCAAGATTTTTTTGGAAATATTATGTAAGGCTAAGTTACTAAGAGGAGAGGGATGAATCAGTAACCAATAAAACTTAATCCTTAATTAGTAATTAATCTTTCATGTATATTTTGATCTAATTGCATGCATGAGAAACTAAACACATTAAAACATACATAACAATTTTGACACACAATTTTGGTGACACATAAACTTTCCAAATTGAAAGTAAAACTAGGGTGGGGATGATAGCCACAAGCTATAGTATTGTAGTATAAAGTTGGCCTGTTAAGGCTTACAATGATCACTTCTGATGATTTTCCCTATTAGGAGCAATAAGGACTGCTAGGTCCACCTTGCAAAAGGATTTACAAACATACAATTTAGTATGCACTCAGTAAAGAGATTTACACAAGACTATTAGGTCTACCTTGTTAAAGGATTTGACTAATCCACCTATTAGGATGAAGCAATAGTTGATCTCTAATCTGCAACTTGGTTTGTTGAATGAGATTCCTCTGAGTGTACAAATACCTTGTTGTGATAGATAAATCTTTACTGCTCCTTATATTGTTGTAGCCTTTGTAATTTGCTCTTCTTCTCTTCTTTGATTATTGCATTACTTCAATTTTTTACTTTGGATGTGATACAATACATTACATATATACCAATCCAATCAAAAAATTACAAAGTCAGCCACAATACAAGTTTACAAAAATATTACAAAGTCGGCCAAAGTGTAGAAACTCAGGTTCTAAAGACTGACTCGGTGAGGTTCTGATACTTGGCATCCACTGTCAATGCTCGACATTGTCATGATCTCAATAGATGTAGAAGCTCAGTCCATATTAATCACTTCTAAGTAGTCTTGAACTTGGTTTGCACTCGTAACTCAATGAATACTATGAAACTCAACATATAAACTAAATCACTCGATTCACACTATATAGCTCAGTCAATGCTATCACTATGAGCTCAGTGTAAATTGAGTCACTTGGTTAACACTGAGTAGCTCAGTTAATAGTAGACTCGCATCACATCAACTGCAAACTTGGTAAGCACTGCACAACTTGGTTTGCACTAGTAAACTCAACATACACTGAGATGCTCAATTTATGTTTTTGATCATCACCATAGTAGTAACTACTTGGTGCAAACTAAAATCTATCTAAAGGATTCGGTAGCAACTACAGAACTTGGTAACAACTGAAATGCTTGGTTAACACTATCAACTGTACAATATAATCGATCTATACTTACAATCTGAATAAGTGTATGTCACTAATAAAAAATATGATTGGAATTTCAACAATCTCCCCCTTTGGCATTAGTGATAAAAACACTTATCAGTCAAAATTGAATTCAAGAATGTTCAAGAACATCTTAATCCATCACCTTATGTCTCCAACTCAGTAGAGTATACTATTTTTGAGATTTTTCAAAATTGGTTTTATAAGAGATATATTTATGTACATGGTAAAGCTCCCCCATACATAATATATAGTATAATTTACATACAATATACATCTAAATACATCTTCTTCAATTTTTCAGTCTTCTTTCAATTTTCTTCCCCTTTCTCTTTACGTCTTCTCCCTTTTTCTCTCTACATCTTCTCCAATCTTCTCCCCCTTATATCTTCTTATAGCTCCTCCCCCTTTTTGACATTAATGCCAAAGATTTGTGCTATATATTTATTTATATAGTAATGCCAAAATGTGACAAGAAATCTAAATGTACCTTTAGGATAAGCACCAAAGTTTTGTCCCAATTCTCTTACAAGACCTTGTATGTGTGCAATGCAACCTACACTTCTGTTGACAATTCAATCATGTGGTCTACAATGGAGAAGTTATTGTCATGGATGAGCATTTTTGAATGTGCAGCATGCTTCTATAGTGCATCCATGTTTGAGAGAATCATATTCTGAATATCTATCAATGTTGATCTAATTCTTGCCTCTTCCTTCAACAATTTTGCCTACATATTGTATATGAGCAATGTTAGTATGCTAATAGAAACCAAATTTAAATAAAGCTTCTACAAACTAAACAAAATTCATAAACTTCAAGATAGACTAAGATGAGCTCTCAATTGACAATATGAGCCATTAATGGGCTCTCTCAATGAGAAGCTCTCTTGTTGAGTAGCTTTGTCTAAAAAGATAGGATGTATGCTCAATATGCTTCCAAAGGCTTCAATGGATGATTGTGGATTTTTGGTGTGGATAGATGGCTTTAGTATGGATTTGGATCTCAAAATAGCATTATAACTTTACTTCATGGATTGTGTTAAAATGGCTTGGGAGAGGATTCCTTAAATAGGCAAAGGGCTTGAGGGATCAAGGGCTAGGATGCAAGGATGGGAAAAAGCTCATGGAGAGCTTAGATTGCATGAGAGGAGAGCACATGGATTGTGCTTCCTTACAACCACTCAAGGAGTGACACATGTCACATGGTGAGAGGATGGAGGAAAGGGCAAGGATGAGTCAACAAAGGAGGCTCAAGAGATAAAATCTTCATAAAGACCCTCATAATGACTTGTAAGAGCAATAAAAGGGCTTGTAAGAGTCATTTATGACCTAGTGGACTTCATAAAGTTTTATGGTTGAGATATTTTGAGGGTGATGAGAGCAAATTCGACTTGGACTTGATTAGGAAGGTTTTAAGCTTGCTTAGGCTTGTGCAAATGATTAGAGGATGGATTAGGATGGTTTAGGATTAGCTTAGGGAAGAGTCTAGATTTTGGATGAGGATAAAGACTTTCTAGAATAGTCTAGAATTTCCTAGGATGAGGACGGAGACTTTCTAGAAGAGTCTAGAACTTCTTAGGATGAGGATAAATTAGATTTTTAGGAAATAAATAAAGTTTTATTTATTTCAAGGGTTTGGGTTGAGGAGATATTTATTAAAACTTTTTTAATAAACATGAGGATTAATATTTAATTTTAATTAAATATTTTGAGTTGGGATTAGGGGTAGGAAATGATGGGATTAGCCTTTAATCAAAATTAAAGAAGGATTAGAAGATTTTGGAAGAGGTTATTGGTCATAAGGAAATTGGCCAACTTTTGGGAAAAAAATAAATTTTTTATTTATTTTAGGATTTTTGGTCAATTTATTAATTAAATAATTAATAAATAAGGAAATAATGTTTAAATAAGATTTAAACATTTTTGGGAGGGATTCCTTAATTAAATATTTTTAATTAAGATAAAAGGATTTAATGGCATAAAAATTAATTAATTAATTAATTAAATAATTAATTAATTAATAAATGATGATGTCATCGGGAATTTTTCAGAAAATAAAAATACTTTATTTTCTAAAGGATTTTTAGGTGTCTACATTTTGCCCCTCTTTGATGTGATGCCGCAAGTGGCATGACATCAAAGATAAGAAAATAAGATGCCCAAGGCTAGAGCAGAAGAGGAGAGAATGGACTATGAGATGCCCCCTCAAGAAGGCAGCGGGGAGAGAAAGCGAGGCTTGGTGGCTTCTTGAAAAATACAAGAATCTGGGATGAGCAAGGAGACTCAAATTGGATTAAGAGAAGAGGTTGAATTAGCTCAAACTCTCACTATGGGAGAATGATAAAGGAGAATCAGATGCACAAGAGGAAGCAAGCTTAAGACCTTAGGGAAGGTGGAGGATGAAGGAGCAGAGTGCTATAAAAAGGAATCCAAGATAGGGAGATGGATGAGGGGATTAAAAAGCTGATGCAACAGGATTTCAAAGAGTCAGATTGGCGAAAGATGGGTTTTGGAGATCCCTAGGACTAGGATTGTGGATCTCAAAAGATGAGGCTTGGTGGGTTGATTTGGATTGGTGGATCCCTAAGACTAGGATTGTGGATCCCTAAAGCTAAGAGTGATGAGTGATTCAAAGAGATATTGATGCATCAGCTGGAGTAGGAGAGATGGATGCTGGATATGGATGGGGGATAATGGAGATGAAGGAAACCCATTGAATTTTTTTGAGCGGGGGGATACTTCAAAGAGAAGTACCACCATGTAGTTGAGCACTAGATTTTCTATAGGACTATTGGTTAATTGCCAAGGTTACCAAGAACATCAAGGCCTTTTCACCAACTATCCAGAGGACTGACAAACTGACTCGAAACAAACACGCAAGGGTTGCTCGAGCATCACACATGAATCCCAGAGGAAGCAGTGCGAAACCGACACTGGAGAACCCACAAGCAGAAAAGAAAAACAAACGAAAGACCTGATCAAGACCTTACGCTCTAATTGCCCCATTCGCAGCATACCATGATATGGAACATCGTGGCAACCTTGAGGAGGGAACAAGGAGATTGTTTGGAAAAGATACTTCAAGACCCAACAGAGAAGAGTCCAAATCAAAAGAAAGCGAAAATCCAAAAGAGAACTGTTTGCCAACGAGATGGGTAGGATGAGGTACTAACAGACCAAGATCAGACATGAGGAAAGCTATATCCTACAAGGATCTATCGGAGAGCACCTAAGCTGGTGGATCTGGATGAGTGATGCGTCTAGCAAGCTGAACTAAGAAGGATAACACTTTGGTGATAGGAGATCTAGCTAAAGGATGCATTGGAATAGCTAACCAAGATGTGCGATCTGTGCAAGATGCTGATCAAGGAGGAACTGACACAAAAGCTAGATAGATACAATGGTACTAAGCTAAAGAGGATGTACAAGCTGACAGACCAAGATATTTACAATTGGGCTAAAGCTCAGGATGATAGGATAGTGGAATGGTTCGATGTTGTGCAAGATGCGAAAGCTAAGGGTGGGGTGATAGCGAAAGATATGGATTTGGCAGGATGCATCCAATGATGATGAGAGATTTTGTGATGAAGGATAGCTAGAGGAGCAGGATGAGATGGCTAGATAGGATGGTAGATAGCTAGGATTATGATGGATATAAAGAGATGATATTGGGTTTGCATGAGGATAGCCTAGAGCTAGATACCAATGACAAGGGAGGATGGACAAGACAAGATCTCCAAGGAATATAGTGCCCCCAATCAGAAGATAACATGCAGAAGGAGGTCTTATGATGGATGTGATAGGATTGAAGCTAGGATGGAAAAAGCTGAAGGGGCTAGGGAGATGGATGATAGCTGGGATGGTTGGCTGAACCTATAAGAGATAAGTGGATGGTGTGAGATGGAAGATGGAGGGTGGAGGATAGGTGGATAGATTGGAAGATGGAGTTGGATGTCAAGAGATGACCAAAAGCATGAGGGTGATAGGCTAAGCTGGGGATGGCGGGATTACGCATGACGCTTGTTTGCCAAGTTTTCATCATGGTACTTGTCCAAGGCGCTTGAATTGCCAAGTTTTCACCAGTGGACGCTTTATTTTTCTTTTCTTTTTTGAATTTTTGATTTTTTGACTTTGGACTTAGCTGGAATGATTTTGGCTTTCTTCAGCTTTTTTGGCTTTTTTGGGATTTTTCACTAGCTGTTGGAATGTTCAATTTTGTTGCTAGTTGTTGGTACACCGGATGTGTGATTTATGCAATAGATTGGATTAGATGGGATTGATGGTAAGAGATGGAGGGATGAAAAGGTTGGAAAGGAGCATGAGATGGGGATGCTTGCAAGAGCAACATTGGCACATGTTGGGACGGGTGTGAAAAGAGCATATGGGGGATAGATGGTAGATGCGGGCGTGATGGAGGATTTGTGAAAGCGTGCTTGGGGATATAGGCACCCAAGATGGAGTTAGGAGATGGGGGACATGAGTCACTAGATGGGGGATTAGCAATGGTGGATGCCATTATGCATTGGGTTTCAACTTTTTTCTTGGGGATCCACATGGTTTTGGATTTTCTTTTCATAGGCTTTTGCATTGTTTTGCATTCTTTGATTGGATTTTGCCTTTTTGGAGTATATCTTTTAGAATAGACATATGATTGCCTAGGATGTGGATTTTTAGCTTTATGCATTTTGAAGTTGGCATTCACATTGTTGTGGTAAGCTTTGGGAAGATGGTTAGGAGAAGCTTTGTGAGATGGAGAGGATATGAAAGAGCATGTAGGGGGATGATGATGGATGATGTGCCCTAATATGTGCCTTTGTTGATCTTGCATAGAAATGGATGGAATAGGATTTTTATGATGGTTGATAGGAGGATGGAGGATGGTAGATTTTGGGACATAGGGACCCAAAATGGATTTAGCGGATGAAGGGGGGATATGGTAGGTTGTTTTGGGTTGCAAAGATGGTGGAGGGGGGATGACATAAGATTTATTGAAGGAGTGATGGGAGGTTGGCATGGTGGGCTTGGAGATAGGCTTGGTTTGGGGGTGTGGTGTACCAACACCTTTAGATGGTGAGCCTTTGGATACATATCCAAGATCATGAAATCCTAAATTTTTTTGTGCAATAATAGGCTCTTTGATTCCTTGCTCTTGTGGTCCTAAACCTTGACCTTGATAATGCCATCGATTGAGCATTTGAACAAGCTGAGGAAACTTTTTGCTTGCAAAAAATGGTAGAAGTGATTTATTAGGTGTATTGCAATGGGGAGATATTGTTCTTAATTCTTCTGTTGAGAGAGGGCCACCGTGGATGAATGTAAGTGAACCAAGAGGGTAGATTATAGATGGTGGAATAGCTTGGATAGGTGGTAAGATGGAAGCATGGAGTGGGGGAGATGGAAGGATAGGATCTTGATGTAGCTGGTGGGATGACAAGATATCTTGTAGTGGAGGAGATATGGCTCGAGGTTTTGGAGATGGAGGAGATGGTGACTGCACTATGGATGGAAGACATGGTACGATGATATCTTCATTTATGCTTTGGGGGATGTCAACATGCTTTTGGGCAGGATCTTGATAGGATTGGTTTGGAGTGGATGGTGCGATAGGAGGTGAAGGGATGGATTCTTCAAAGGCAGCAGATGGATAGATGGGAGATTCAGTAGTGGAGATGGGTGAGTAGAAGATGGATGCATAAGGGTCATTACAAGAGATTTGGGAAATTCTTGGAGGCGATGTGCATAGGATTTGGAGGGATTTGATAGGTGGTGGGATTTTGATGCTTGCGGGAAGTGGAAGGATTTTAAGCAATTTGATGGATGGTATGGGGATGATAGCTATGGGAGATGGAGGTGATATTATAGATGGGGAAGCTTCATCACTGACTACTTCACATGGTTGGATTAGATGACATGGCTTATCGACTGTTGGAGGCAACTTTTCTTGTATTTCCTCTAGGAGATTCCTTGGAGACTCATGTGTCGAAGGTGGAGGTGGATTGACAGGAATAGCTAGTGTGATGGGGGTGGAAGATTGGAAGCTTGGTTGATGGGGTGATGGAGGGGAAGCTGGAATATCAGATGGCATGACTAGATAGTTTGGAATAACTCTTGGATTTTGGGTGATGCTTGGGAGAATGTTTCTAAGGCTTTCAATATACCCGTCATAGTCAACAAGATTTTCATCATCATTGGAATAGGAGGTGGCAGGAGCAAGGACAATGCGACCAAACACATCATGATAGGATTGGTACTTCTTGCTTTGATGATGAGTTTGATGGGGATGGGGTCTTGCGTATGGATGAACACGGAAGCTCATGGTTGGATTTGGATTAAGCATAGATTTTGGATTGGCTGATGAAAGATTTCCTAGGGAGAGTCAAAGCTGTATGACAGACCTAAGGAGGATTGGCTGGAGATTTTTGGCTTTCTTGTGGGTGGAAGACTTCAAGGGTATGCTATCAAAAAGTGAGAGTTTTTCTTTCCTATGTGCAGGATTCGTGGTGATTTTGTCAACTTAAGGATAGACTAGTGATCCTATGGCATGACACGAGATTGACCACTTGTGGATCCCAACCTTTAGCTCAAGGTGATGAGGGATACAAGTGACAAAGCTGGATTACCCTAGACAATGCTCTGTCAAAGGGATAACCTTGGTGAGACTGGTGGATTGGTCGGATTGATTGGATAGCAAATTCCAACAGAATGACAACAACTCTCTAAAGGCTTGGGTGTGATTTTGGATTGGGCTACTAGCTGGCTGGGGGGGGGGATGATTTGGATGGACTTTGGATTTGGGATTGTTCTAAGGCAAAGAACTAGATAGATTCGGTTGCATCGGGGGAGCTTGGATGATTTTCTGATAAGGCAGTGACTACGCTAAGTATGCCTTGAGTTGGGAGATTTCTGCTTTTCTGGGATTTCGGCCAAAATTGGCAAACATTCATTCAAAAGCTATGAACAAACAAGTAGAAAAAAGTGTTCAGCAAGCACGTCAAACACACCAACATCCTAGGAAGCTTTCTACAAGGATGAAATTTGGTTTAGCTAGGGAGTCCTCGATATACACAAGGTACTTGAGGCCCAAATCCGTAGATGAAACCAAAAAGATGTCACACAGCCGAGAGGAGCGGTGACCCACTTCTCCTCTTTCACTTCTCAAGGGTATAAAGTTCCTTGAGGCTTAGCCTGAGTGACAAAAATTTGATCCCAAGAGAGGTGTCTTTGGATTCACCTCCCAATTTTTATACTCCGCCGGAATGCTGGAGTTGAGGTCGTCCCAAGGAGTGATGAAATCCCCAAGCAGGCCTCCTAAAAAGTGTAAAACAAGACCACATACATGATCTTGGGCTTTAAAAGACACGCATTCATTCCAATTGATGATTTAGATTTTGTAAGCTATGATTGAAGACACTTGTGATTATGGCATACAATGTTCATTCCAATTTGACAGCGTCGTCAGCATAATGAAAGTCGAGAGATCGTCAACATAAGAAATGCGAGCGTCATTGAAAATGCATCCAAACCATGCAATGTTCATTGATTGTTAGGCATTCAAGATTGAGATTTGTTGTTTTAATCATGCATTCAAGAAAAATTTGATTTTAATCCATGGCATTCAAGAGTGATTTTAGCAACATGCATTCAAAGACAAGTGATTAAACATTCAAGTTTTTTTCCTTTGAGCATTCAAGATTGAGATTTTGTGTGTTGTTTTAAGAACTTTGAAGTGCTTTGTTTTAACCTTAGATCATTCAAGATTGTTTTTGGACTCAAAAGTGAAAATGACTCTTTGGACTTTGGTTTTCATTCAAAATTTTGTGTTCTAGTTTGCATATTTTAAGCCCAAAAAAGATATTCCTAGATTGCTTTGATGCATGAAAACCTAAGAAACATTCAAGATTTTGCAACAAGACATTTGTTTGGAACAAATAACAAAGCTTTTAGGACAATTTTTGGCAACCATTTAGGACTCTTAGTTTTCATGAGATTTTTTTTAAAAGAACTTTAGTGTGCACTTAGTGTTGATTTTGAACCTTTTGAAATGGAAACTTGAAGTTCTTTTTAAATTCTCAAAAATGAAGTGTTCCTAACTTTGCATGAATGCATCTAAAACCTTGATGTTGCAAGGATGCAAATGATTAGATTGGTTTAGTTTCACTTGTTAAAAGATTTTTTCTTTTTTGCAAATTTTTAATTTTTTAATGGATTTAAGTATGATTTGGGGGTTCATTTTAAGCACTAAAAAGAAGTGTGTATGATTTTTCTTCCTTAAAAAAATAAAAATGGCCAAGATCTCCCACAAGAAGAAGAAGAAGTAGATGGAATAAGAAGAATATAGACAAGAAGAGGAAGAATAATTTCAAGTTCTTTGTCCACCTATAAGCTTGAAAAATCTGCAAACACTATGAGATATACTATGAGTTCCTTTGTCTTCTTCATGCTCATGTGGACCTACAAAACCAATTTATACAATCCTACCAATCACAAAAACAAGAAAAATTAGCCAAAATCAGCAAATGACATACAAAACTTGACTAAAAAAGCTAATGAAGATGACCCATGCGGGGTCCCACCGGGCGTGCCAAAATGTATATGAGCAATGTTAGTATGCTAATAGAAACCAAATTTAAATAAAGCTTCTACAAACTAAACAAAATTCATAAACTTCAAGATAGACTAAGATGAGCTCTCAATTGACAATATGAGCCATTAATGGGCTCTCTCAATGAGAAGCTCTCTTGTTGAGTAGCTTTGTCTAAAAAGATAGGATGTATGCTCAATATGCTTCCAAAGGCTTCAATGGATGATTGTGGATTTTTGGTGTGGATAGATGGCTTTAGTATGGATTTGGATCTCAAAATAGCATTATAACTTTACTTCATGGATTGTGTTAAAATGGCTTGGGAGAGGATTCTTTAAATAGGCAAAGGGCTTGAGGGATCAAGGGCTAGGATGCAAGGATGGGAAAAAGCTCATGGAGAGCTTAGATTGCATGAGAGGAGAGCACATGGATTGTGCTTCCTTACAACCACTCAAGGAGTGACACATGTCACATGGTGAGAGGATGGAGGAAAGGGCAAGGATGAGTCAACAAAGGAGGCTCAAGAGATAAAATCTTCATAAAGACCCTCATAATGACTTGTAAGAGCAATAAAAGAGCTTGTAAGAGTCATTTATGACCTAGTGGACTTCATAAAGTTTTATGGTTGAGATATTTTGAGGGTGATGAGAGCAAATTCGACTTGGACTTGATTATGAAGGTTTTAAGCTTGCTTAGGCTTGTGCAAATGATTAGAGGATGGATTAGGATGGTTTAGGATTAGCTTAGGGAAGAGTCTAGATTTTGGATGAGGATAAAGACTTTCTAGAATAGTCTAGAATTTCCTAGGATGAGGATGGAGACTTTCTAGAAGAGTCTAGAACTTCTTAGGATGAGGATAAATTAGATTTTTAGGAAATAAATAAAGTTTTATTTATTTCAAGGGTTTGGGTTGAGGAGATATTTATTAAAACTTTTTTAATAAACATGAGGATTAATATTTAATTTTAATTAAATATTTTGAGTTGGGATTAGGGGTAGGAAATGATGGGATTAGCCTTTAATCAAAATTAAAGAAGGATTAGAAGATTTTGGAAGAGGTTATTGGTCATAAGGAAATTGGCCAACTTTTGGGAAAAAAATAAATTTTTTATTTATTTTAGGATTTTTGGTCAATTTATTAATTAAATAATTAATAAATAAGGAAATAATGTTTAAATAAGATTTAAACATTTTTGGGAGGGATTCCTTAATTAAATATTTTTAATTAAGATAAAAGGATTTAATGGCATAAAAATTAATTAATTAATTAATTAAATAATTAATTAATTAATAAATGATGATGTCATCGGGAATTTTTCAGAAAATAAAAATACTTTATTTTCTAAAGGATTTTTAGGTGTCTACACATATTTGTCAAAAATATGATCTTATTGAAGTGGGTAGAGTTAGAACTTAGGTCAAGCTACAATTTTTGTGCACTTGTCTTTAGATCCTCATCAATTTTTGACAATTTATCTCTTATTTCTTTTGTGAAAATTGATGTATCACATAGCTTACCAAAAATTAAAGATACATTAATGCAAGAGATCTCTAGAGAGCCTAAAATAGTAGATAGTTCTACTTGATGAATGGGAATTTGTTGAGCAGCAATTTCTAAAACTTTATTCTCAAAGTTTTTCTTGGCTTTCTACAATAATTTGTCCTATCCATCCAAATCTTCATTATATTTGTGGACTACATCTACCAACTAATACAAAATTGGTTGTGAAGTATCACCCTCTATGCCTAGAGCCTTTGCTAAATATTCTTAGCATCCTCAATGATTTTGAATTCATTATTTCTCTCCTCTCTAAGCCTTTGTTGCTTGAGTTTCTTTTGAAGAAGTTCTCCAAAAGTTTGTATCTAGTCTAGATTTAGATTTGAGATGTCTCATTTAAGAATGACAATCTCCTCATCAAGATCTATATCCTCTTCCTTCTCTTTTCCTTTTCCCAAAAATTTTGTGCTCGATTGAGTCTTGGTCTCAATTGTCTTTGCACTTATTACTTGCATAGTAAGAAGGGAAACAATTGCAGATATGGTAGAACTTGCCGAAAAAGTGAAAACTGCACTTATCAAAATACTAGTGGAAATACCTGATGTAGCCAAAATTGATGTAGAGGGAAGAACTTTATACTCAGTAGATGAAGTTCTTGGCACTCCTATCAATGAAGTAGTGAGTTGGATCAGTGCAAAAATTTATTGAGTGTTTGTGCTTTCAGTTCTGGTCACAATCAATCCTGTTGAACTTGTCTCTGAGCTTGGTGTTTTCAATGTTTTGTTGGGAGAGTGAGGAAGTGAGGCTATGACCACTGCAACAATATTTACTAGGTCAGTCTCCTCAACATCTTGGGTACGTGTAGGATCATGGTGTACCAAACTATGGCCTTAAGTGGCAGTGAAAAATTAGCAAATCAAGTTTATGTCAGCTTGACACATAATTTTGAAGTGGTTATGGACTTGATATCAAAAAGTTGTAAGAAAATAATCTGTAAGAAATTGAATGTAGTTTCTAAACTACTAGGCCTTATCAGGAGAAAAAAATAATTAATTGGTCAAAAGTTTGAATTTTAATGTAGTACTAAGAAAATTTTAAGGCGAAAATAAAAAGTAGGTGTATGTCTGACCACCTTAATCAAAATCAAATCATAATATTTTTTTAATATAATTATAGATATGAAAAGTAGACTCATGCTCGGATGTAACGCATATTTTTCAGTATTTTTATTCCAAATAAATAATTAAATATGAATTTTCTACCAAAAAATTTTCAGAAAAAAAAAGTCTCGTGTCTGACCACCCTAACTAATAGAAAATTTTACCAAATATAAATTTTTTTTTCTTTCTTATACTAGCCAAAGTATAGAATATGACTCAACTTTTAGATTTAAAAATTGTTATACCATTTGAAAGTTATAACTATTTTTCAATCAGTATGTTAATCAGCACTTTACAATTATCTTCATTGATAATTAACTAATAAATACTTATCGAACTCAAAATTTGACAAAAATTATATTGATGGAATCTAAAGAGTGATATTAAAAAACCCTTTTTGTTTTATTCAATTTCGATCAAAATAACATTGTCAGACGGCTACCCGAAGTCTGAGTATCACTAAAACTCTCTTCAAACACGTCTTTTGGGTTGACCGAGTAGGCTTGGTAAATACCAAACCTAATTGGATATCCGATTCCAAATCAGATATCCGATTGTAAATCCGATATCCGATATGTTGCAGGTGGCAAATTTAAAATCCTAACCCATTTTGGAGGAAAAATTGGGATTAAACGTCATAGCTTATTATTTATAAATTATTTCACTTATATTACTATGTAAAGACATATTTTAATTTATATTATATATAATAACATAATGTAAAGATATAAAATATAATCTAGCAATATATAATAATATATTATGTTAATCTTATTACAATCTATAAATATAATTTATATTATTATTATTTTTACTAAATATAATAACATAATTTATATATATATATAATATGTATTATATATTATTATATTAATATGTATAATAATATTATATATATATATAATAATAACGTAATATATTAAATATAATAAAGTAATATATATATATATATATGTTATTAATATATATAATAACATAATATTTTTATTAAATATAATAACGTAATATATATATGTTATTAATAGATATGTATATTATTAATAAATATGAGTCAAAGGGGGTCATAGGTCAACCATTGACCCCCTTTGACGCATTAAATGATGACATATGTCTTTAGGGGTCCTAGGAGCCCTAGAGACATATTACAATGGTTAATATGGGTCAAAGGGGGTCATAGGGTGAACTATGACCCCTTTTGACCCATTAAATGATGATATATGTCCCTACGAGTCCTAAGACCCCGAGGGACATATTTGAATCATTCATATGGGTCAAAGGGGGTCATAGGGTGACCTATGACCCCATTTGACCTATTAAATGACGACATATGTCTTTAGGGGTCCTAGGACCCCTAGGGACATATTCGAATGGGTAATATGGGTCAAAGGGGGTCATAGGTCCCTTTGACCCATTAAATGGTGACATATGTTCCTAGGGGTCCTATGACCCCTAAGGACATATTCGAATGGATAAAATGGGTCAAAGGGGGTCATAGGGTGACCTATGACTCTCTTTGACCCATTAAACGACAACATATGTCTCTAGGGGTCCTAGAACCTCTAGGGACATATTTGAATGGGTAATATGGGTCAAAGGGGTTCATAGGGTGACCTATGACCCTCTTTAACCCATTAAACGATGACATATGTCGCTAGGGGTTGTTGAACCCCTAGGAACATATTTGAATGGGTAATATGGGTCAAAGGGGGTCATAGGTCCCTTTGACCCATTAAATGACGACATATGTCCCTAGGGGTCTTAGGACCCCTAGGGACATATTCGAATGGGTAATATGGGTCAAAGGGGGTCATAGGGTGACCTATGACTCTCTTTGACCCATTAAACAACAACATATGTCTCTAGGGGTCCTAGAACCCCTAGGGACATATTCGAATGGGTAATATAGGTCAAAAGGGTTCATAGGGTGACTTATGACCCTCTTTGACCCATTAAACGACGACATATGTCGCTAGGGGTTCTTGAACCCCTAGGAACATATTCGAATGGGTCATATGGGTCAAACCCTTTGATCCATATGAACGATTTGAATATGTCTCCAGGGGTCCTAAGACCCCTAAGGACATATTTGAATCGTTCATATGGGTCAAGGGGTTCATAGGTGACCTATGACCCCCTTTAACCCATTAAATGACAACATATGTCTCTAGGGGTCTTAGAACCTCTAGCGACATTTCGAATTGTTTATATGGGTCAAAGGGGGTCATAGGGTGACCTATGACTGCCTCTAACCCATTAAACGATGACATATGTCTCTGGGGGTCCTATGACCCCTAAGGACATATTCAAATCATTCATATGGGTGAAAGGGGGTCATAGGGGGTCATAAGGTGACCTATGACACCTATTGACCCATTAAGCAATAACATATGTCCCTAAGGGTCCTAGGACTCATAGGGACATATTCGAATCGTTCATATGGGTCAAAAAAGACCCATTAAGCAACGACATATGTCCCTAGGGGTCATGGGAACCCTAAAGACATATTCGAATAGTTCATACGAGTCAAAGGTGGTCATAAGGTGACCTATCACCCCCTTTGACTCATTAAATGACAACATATGTCTCCAGGAGTCCTAGGACCCCTAGGAACATATTTGAATGGGCCATATGGATCAAAGGAGGTCATAAGGTGACCTATGACCCCCTTTGACCGATTAAATGATGACACATGTCCCTAGAAGTCTTAGGACTCCTAAGGACATATTCGAATCGTTCATATGGGTCAAAGGGGGTCATAGGGTGCCTTATGACCCCCTTTGATCCATTAAAAAATGACATATGTCCCTAGGGGTCGTAGGACCCATAGGAACATATTTGAATCGTTCATATGGGTTAAAAGGGGTCATAGGGTGACCTATGACCCCTTTGAGCCATTAAACGACGACATATGTCCCTAGGGGTCCTAGGACCCCTACAGACATATTCGAATCATTCATATGGGTCAAAGGGGGTCATAGGGTGACCTATGACCCCCTTTGACCTATTAAATGAAGACATATCTCTAGGGATCCTAAGACCCCTAGGGACATATTCGAATGGGTAATATGAATCAAAGGGGGTCATAGGTCCGTTTGACCCATTAAATGATGACATATGTCCCTATGGGCCCTAGGACCCTTAGGGACATATTCGAATGGGTAATATGAGTCAAAGGGGCTCATAAGGTGACCTATGACTCTCTTTGACCCATTAAACGATGACATATGTCTCTAAGGGTCCTAGAACCCTTAGGGACATATTCGAATGGGTAATATGGGTCCTCTTTGACCCATTAAACAATAACATATGTCGCTAGGAGTCCTCAGACCCCTACAAACATATTCGAATGGGTCATATGTGTCAAAGGGGGTGACCTATGACCTCTTTTGACCCATATGAATGATTTGAATGTCTCTAGGGGTCCTAGGACCCTTAGAGACATATTCAAATCGTTCATATGGGTCAAAGTTGACCCATTAAATGACGACATATGTCTCTAGGGGTCTTAGAACCCCTACGGACATATTCAAATTGTTCATATAGGTCAAAGGACCCTATGACCCCCTTTCACCCATTAAATGACGACATATGTCTCTGGGGGTCCTATAACCCCTAGGGACATATTTGAATCGTTCATATGGGTCAAAGGGGGTCATAGGGTGACCTATGACCCCCTTTGACCCATTAAACGATGTCTTATGTCCCTAGGGGTCCTGGGACCCTTAAGGACATATTTGAATCATTCATATGGATCAAACAGGGTCATAGGTTGCTCTGTGACCCCATTTGACCCATTAAACGATGACATATGTCTCTAGGGGTCTTAGGGACATATTCGAATGGCCCATTTGGGTCAAAGGGGGTCATAGGTACCCCCTTTGACCCATTAAATGATGACATATGTCCCTACGGGTCCTAGGACCCCCAAGGACATATTTGAATCATTCATATGGGTCAAAGGGGGTCATAGGGTGCCTTATGACACTCTTTGACCCATTAAATGATGACATATGTCCCTAGGGGTCCTAGGACCCATAGGGACATATTTGAATCGTTCATATGAGTTAAAGGGGGTCATAGGGTAACCTATGACCCCCTTTGACAAAATTTAATGACGACATATGTTGCTAGAGGTCATATTTGAATCGTTCATATGGGTTAAAGGGGGTCATAGATCACTTTGATCCATTAAAATACGACATATGTCCCTAGGGGTCCTAGGACCCCTAGAAACATATTCGAATGGGCCATATGGATCATAGGAGGTCATAGGGTGACTTATGACCCCCTTTGACCCATTAAATGATGACATATGTTCCTAGGGGTTCTAGTACCCCTAAGGACATATTTGAATCGTTCATATGGGTCAAAGGGGGTTATAGCATCACCTATGACCACCTTTGACCCATTAAACGATCACATATATCCCTAGGGGTCCTAAGACACCTAAAGACACATTTGAATCGTTCTTATGGGTCAAAGGGGGTCATAGGGTGACCTATGACCCCCTTTGACCCATTAAACGATGACATATGTCTCTAGGGTTCATAGGACCCCTATGGACATATTCGAATCGTTCATATTGGTCAAAGGGGGTCATAGGGTGACTTAAGAGCCCCTTTGACCCATTAAATGACATGTCCCTAGGGGTCCTAAGACCCATAGGGACATATTTGAATCATGCATATGGGTCAAAAGGGGTCATAGGGTGAACTATGACCCTTTTTGACCCATTAAACGATGACATATGTCTCTAGGGGTCCTATAACCCCTAGGGACATATTCGAATGGGTAATATGGGTCAAAGGGGATCGTAGGTCACCTTACAACCCTCTTTGATCCATTAAACGATGACATATGTCGCTAGGTGTCCTCAGACCCCTAAGAACATATTCGAATAGGTCATATGGGTCAAACGGGGTCATAGATCATAGGGTGACCTATGACCCCCTTTGACCCATTAAACGACGACATATGTCTCTGGGGGTCCTAGAACCCCTGTGGACATATTGGAATTGTTCATATGGGTCAAAAGGGGTCACAGGGTGACCTATGACCCCCTTTGACCCATTAAACGATGACATATGTCTCTAAGGGTCCTAGGACCCCTAGGAACATATTCAAATGGGTAATATGGGTCAAAGGGGATTATAGGGTAACCTATGACACCCTTTGACCCATTAAATGATAACATATGTCCTTAGGGGTCCTAGGACCCCTAGGGACATATTCAAATCGTTCATATGCGTCAAAGGGGGTCATAGGTTATGCTATGAGCCTCTTTGACCCATATGAACGATAGGGACATATTCGAATCGTTCATATGGGTCTAAGGGGGTCATAGCGTGACCTATGACCCCCTTTGATCCATATGAACAATTAGAATATGTCCTTAGGGGTCTTAGGACCCCTAACGACATGTGTCATCATTTAATGGGTCAAAGGGTGTCATAGGTCACCCTATGATCCCTTTTGACCCATATTACCCATTCGAATATGTACCTAGGGGTCCTAGGACCCTCACCTTATGACCCTCTTTGACCCATTAAATGACGACATATGTCCCTAGGGGTCCTGGGACCCCTAAGGACATATTCAAATTGTTCATATGGGTCAAAGGGGATCATAGGGTGCAATATAACCTCTTTTGACCCATTAAACGATGACATATGTAAGACCCCTAAGGGCATATTTGAATCGTTCATATGGGTCAAAGGGGGTCATAGGATACCTTATAACCCATTAAACGATGACATATGTCCCTAGGGGTCCTACGACCCATAGGGACATATTTAAATCATTCATATGGGTCAAAGGGGGTTGTAGCGTGACCTATGACACCCTTGACCCATATGAAAGATTCAAATGTGTCCCTAGGGGTCCTAGGACTCATAGGGACATATTTGAATTATTCATATGGGTCAAAGAGGGTCATAGGGTGACCTATGACACCCTTTGACCCATTAAACGACAACATATGTCCCTAGGGGTCTTAGAACCCTTCGGGACATATTCAAATCATTCATATGGGTCAAAGGGAGTCATAGGTCACATTAAATGACGACATATGTTCTTAGGGGTCCTGGGACCCCTAAGAACATATTTGAATCGTTCATATGGGTTAAAGGGGGTCATAGGGTGCCCTATGACCCCCTTTGACCTATTAAATGACAACATATGTTCCTAGGGGTCATAGGACCCCTAGGGACATATTTGAATCATTCATATGCATCAAAGGGGGTCATAGGGTGCATTATGACACTTTTTAACCTATTAAACAATGACATATGTCCCTAGGGGTCCGAGGACCCATAAAAACATATTTGAATCGTTCATATGGGTCAAAGGGGGTCATAGGGTGATCTATAACCCCTTTTATTTTGATCCATTAAACGATGACATATGTCCTTAGGGGTCTTAAGACCCCTATGGACATATTCGAATCGTTCATATGGGTCAAAGGGGGTCATAGGGTGCCTTATGACACCCTTTGACTTATTAAACGACGACATATGTCCCTAGGGGTCCTAACACCCATAAGGACATATTTGAATCATTCACATGGGTCAAAGGAGGTCATAGGGTGACTTATGACCCCCTTTGACCCATTAAATGATGACATATGTCCCTAGGGGTCCTTGGACCCCTAGGGACATATTTGAATCGTTCATGTGGGTCAAAGGGGGTCATAGTTCACTTTGACCCATTAAATGACGACATATGTCCCTAGGGGTCCTAGGACCCTTAGGGACATATTCGAATGGGCCATATGGGTCAAAGGGTGTCATAAGGTGACTTATGACCCCCTTTGACCCATTGAACGACGACATATATCGCTAAGGGTTCTAGTACCCTTAAAGACATATTCAAATCATTCATATAGGTCAAAGGCCCTATGACCCCCTTTGATCCATTAAACGATGACATATGTCTCTAGGGGTCTTAGGACACCTAGGGACATATTCGAATTGTTCTTATGGGTCAAAGGGGGTCATAGGGTGACCTATGACTCCTTTTGACCCATTAAAAGATGACATATGTCCCTAGGGGTCATAGGACCCCTAAGGACATATTTGAAACGTTCATATTTGTCAAAAGGGGTCATAGGGTCACTTATGACCCTCTTTGACCCATTAAATGATGACATATGTCCCTAAGGGTCTTAGAACCCATAGAGACATATTAAAATTGTGCATATGGATTAAAAGGGGTCATAAGGTGACCTATGACCCCCTTTGACCCATTAAACGACGATATATGTCTCTAGGGGTCCTAGAACCCCTAAGGACATATTCAAATGGATAATATGGGTCAAAGGGGGTCATAGGGTGACCTACAACCCTCTTTGACCCATTAAATGACAACATATGTCGCTAGGAGTCCTCAGACCCATAGAAACATATTCGAATGGGTCATATGGGTCAAAGCCCTTTGACCCACATGAACAATTCGAATATGTCTCTAGGGATCCTATGACCCGTAGGAACATATTTGAATCATTCATATGAGTCAAGGGGGTCATAAGTGACATATGACCCCCTTTGACCCATTAAATGATGACATATGTCTTTAGAGGTTCCAGAACCTCTAGAAACATATTTGAATTGTTCATATGGGTCAAAGGGGGTCATAGGTCACCCTATGACCCCATTTGACCTATTAAACGAAAGCATATGTCTCTAGGGGTCCTAGGACCCCTAGGGACATATTCAAATGGGTAATATGGGTCAAAGGGGATCATAGGGTGACCTATGACACCCTTTCACCCATTAAACAATGACATATGTCCCTAGGGGTCCTATGACCCCTAGGGACATATTCGAATCATTCATATGGGTCAAAAGGGGTCATAGGGTGACCTATGACCCCTTTTGACCCATTAAACAATAACATATGTCCCTAAGGGTCCTAGGACCCCTAAATAGATATTTGAATCGTTCATATGAGTCAAAGGGGGTTCATAGGGTGCCTTATGACCTCCTTTGACCCATTAAATGATGTCATATATCCCTAGAGGTCCTAGGAGCCCTAGGGACATATTCGAATCGTTCATATGGATCAAAGGGGGTTATAGGGTGCCTTATAACACCCTTTGACCCATTAAAAAATGACATATGTCCCTAGGGGTCCTAGGACCCATAGGGACATATTCAAATCGTTCATATGGGTCAAAGGGGGTCATAGGGTGATCTATGACACCCTTTGACCCATTAAACAACAACATATATAGGACCCCTAAGGACATATTTGAAATGTTTATATGGGTCAAAGGGGTTCATAGGTCACCCTATGACCCCCTTTGACTCATTAAATGATGACATATGTCCCTAAGGGTCTTAGGACCCCTAGGGACATATTCGAATCGTTCATATGGGTCAAATGGGATCATAGGGTGACCTATGACCCCTTTTGATCCATTAAACGATGATATATATCCCTAGGAGTCTTGGGACTCCTAAGGACATATTCGAATCGTTCATATGGGTCAAAAAAGTTCATAGGGTGCCCTATGACCCTTTTTGATCCATTAAATGACAACATATGTCGCTAGGGGTCCTAGGACCCTTAGAGACATATTCGAATCATTCATATTGATCAAAAGGGGTCATAAGGTGCCTTATGACACCCTTTGACCCATTAAATGATGACATATGTCCCTAGGGGTCCAAAGACCCATAGGGACATATTTGAATCATTCATATGGGTCAAAGGGGGTCATAAGGTGACCTATGACCCTCTTTGACCCATTAAACAATGACATATGTCCCTAGGGGTCCTAGGACCCATAGGGACATATTCGAATCATTCATATGGTTCAAAGTGGGTCATATGGTGCCTTATGACACCCTTTGACCCATTAAACGATGACATATGTCCCTAGTGGTCATAGGACCCCTAGGAACATATTTCAATCATTCATATGGGTCAAAGGGGGTCATAGGGTGACCTATGACCTCCTTTGACCCATTAAACGATGTCATATGTCCCTAAGGGTCCTAGGACCCCTAGGGATATATTTGAATCGTTCATATGAGTCAAAGAGGGTCATAGGTCACTTTGACCCATTAAACGATGACATATGTCCCTAGGGGTCCTAAGAACCCTAGGGACATATTCGAATGGGCCATATGGGTCAAAGGGGGTCATATGGTGACTTATGACCCCCTTTGGCCTATTAAACGATGACATATGTCTCTAAGGGTTCTAGTACCCCTAAGGACATATTCGAATCGTTCATATGGGTTAAAGGGGGTAATAGACCTTTGAACCATTAAACGACGACATATGTCTCTAGGGGTCCTAGGACACCTAGGGACATATTCAAATTGTTCCTATGGGTCAAAGGGGGTCATAGGGTGACCTATGACTCTCTTTGACCCATTAAACAATGACATATGTCCCTAGGGGTCATAGGATCCCTAAGGACATATTCGAATCATTCATATTGGTCAAAGGGGGTCATAGGGTGACTTATGATCCCCTTTGACCCATTAAATGATGACATATGTCCCTAGGGGTCCTAAGACCCATAGGGACATGTTCGAATCGTGCATATGAGTCAAAGAAGGTCATAGGGTGACCTATGACCTCCTTTGATCCATTAAAGTACGACATATGTCTCTAGGGGTCCTAGAACCCCTAGGGATATATTCGAATGGGTAATATGGGTCAAAGGGGGTCATAGGGTGACTTACGAGCCTATTTGAACCATTAAATGATGACATATGTCGCTAGGGGTCTTCGGACCCCTGGAAACATATTCGAATGGGTCATATGGGTCAAAGGGGGTCATAGGTCATAGGGTGACCTATGACCCCCTTTGACCCATATGAACGATTCGAATATGTCTCTAGGGGTCCTAGGACCCTTAGGAACATTTTTGAATCGTTCATATGGGTCAAGGGGGTCATAGGTGATCTATCACCCCCTTTGACCCATTAAACGACGACATATGTCTCTAGGGGTTGTAGAACCCCTAGGGATATATTTGAATTATTCTTATGGGTCAAAGGGGGTCATAGGGTGACCTATGACCCCCTTTGACCCATTCAATGTTGACATATGTCTCCAGGGTTCCTAGGACCCTTAGGGACATATTCGAATGGGTAATATGGGTCAAAGGGGATCATAGGGTGACCTATGACACCCTTTGACCCATTAAACGAGGACATATGTCCTTAGGGGTCCTAGGACCCCTAGGGACATATTTGAATCATTCATATGGGTCAAAGGGGGTCATAGGGTGACCTATGACACCCTTTGACCCATTAAACAACGACATTTGTCCCTAGGGGTCCTAAGACCCCTAGGGACATATTCGAATCATTCATATGGGTCAAAGGGTGTCATAGGTGACCTATGACCCCCTTTGACCCATTAAATGATGGCATATGTCTATGGGGGTCCTATAAGCCCTAGGGACATATTCAAATCATTCATATGGGTCAAAGGGGGTCATAGGGTGCCCTATGACCCCCTTTGACCCATTAAACAACGACATATGTCCGTAGGGGTCCTAGGACCCCTAGGGACATATTCGAATCATTTGTATGTATATGGGTTAAAAAATGAAAGGATATATATATATATATATATATATATATACTATTTATACTATTTTATGATAATAATAATAATATAAATAAACATTAAATATTAATATTATTATATCTATAGTAATAATAATAATACTATTATAGCTACTATAATAATATATATATTAATACTATTATATATCAATACTATTGATACTTTATATTAATACTATTATATATTAATACTACTATACTATTAGCTTAGTAATAAACCAAAGTTGGTTTCCCTCCAATGATTTTCATAATATTAATATAATTATGGCAAAGGAGGGAAATTATAACAAGTTCTCCCCCCCCAAAATTCACTTTACAAAATTGGATATCCGATTTCAAATCGGATATCCAATTTTACTGGCACCAATTCTCAATAATTCCTTGTCCCTACAGACCCAACAACATCACTTTTTCACTTCTTTTTTTATGGGTTTTAAAAAAAGTCATGTTTTGGGGCCCAACTAATAAAAAAAAATTCAAAAATATAACCTTAGGTGTTCAAATTTTTCATCTGAATGGGGAGCAGTAGTCATCGAAAGGATAAATGCAAAAGGAAAATATCTGATGAAGACATTGCGGCATATAGGGAAAAGGACAAAATGGAACATCGAAGAAAAAGACAAAGTATGCTAAATATCAGTCAAGTTGACGATGAATTAATCGAAGGTGAAATCATAGAGTCAGATAATGAATATGTATAGTTGGAGAATGAAAATGTACCTATTGAAAATGATAATGCTGAAATTGAAAATTTGGAGAATGAAAATTTTGAAGAAGAAATGCCACCAAGTCATAATCCAAATTGCATAATTGACAATGTCGAAGATGACAATGCACAGGAACCTAATCCACAAGAACCTTACATATCTCCTAATTATAATCGACATGAAGGTTCTAAAACACCAAAATGGATAATTAAAATTGATGAAACGATTATTACTAGTTTGGAAGGAAAAAAATTAAAAAGAACCATTCGGTTATGAGCTTCAAGACTATATCATTTTTTTGGCAACAAGACAGTGGTAGAGCAATGTCAGCTTTTCATGCACTTATTAAAGATGCAAAAGATGAGACCTATGCTTTCCAAATTGAAGATTCGTGTCAATAAAAAGTTGGAAAGAAATGCCATTATCGTGAAGAATCTTTTCATTGCTCTCAATAGCATTGGGAAAAATAGTAGAGAGAAGGATAATAGAGTTGCTCGAAGGGTCATTACAACCTCTTTGGTAAGTCATCATTTGAGAAAGGGTAGATATATGAGACAAATTTGTATTGATTTGAATCTAAATTGTACTACTTTGAGAAGAGCACTTAGTCGACAAGAGAAAATTGATGATCCTCTTCAAAATGAAACTGTTAGTGTAGTTTTTTATTTTTCCTATTTTCATAGGTTTTTCCTACACTTTTAATAATCTCGCTTAGGTTAATAAAGCATGTCTTATTAGGTGAATGGTTGTGAAGTGTCACCTTCCTACATATGAGCATCCATTAGCTATCTTAGGAAGATACTTTGCTATCTTTAGTCCAATAGATGGTTGCTCCTCATTGGTTGGCGTTGCAACCTCCTCCCTCTTCCTAGCCTATATAAGCATCCTACCTGGCTTGTATTTGCATCTCTTGTTTTTGCATCCTCTTAATGTTATTTTGCTTCTAGCATTTGCATTACTCTCTTGGAGACTAACTCTATGATTCTATTTTGATTTTGTATCATTTGCATTCATATTTTAGATATTTACTCTTTGCACTAGTTTTCTGGGTTATTAATCTTTTCAAATTCTAACATGGTATCAGAGCTTTTCTATGTGCAAGAGTAGATTTTAGTTTCCTTATTTGAGAGATTCGGGGGGGGCTAGTAAAATTTATTATAATTTTTTGAAAAATGAAGTATGTTCTTCTCTTGCATCTTTGGATGATCCTGAGAATCAGAAAAGTTTTGACAAAAATGATTTTTCTCTGGGGTTTCAATCTCAAATCTGACAACCAACTTGCATATTTGGAGTTTTCAATCAGTATTGCAGGTTCCAGCATGCCATTGATGGACTTAAGAAGCTGATCCAGCATTTGCATGTCATATTTTGGTTGCTGGGGTCATTTTTTGACTTTTGGAGCCATTTTTTACTATTAAAGGCGTCTAATTTACACTACAGCAACATCTTTTGTACATCAACAAGAAAAATGCTTTCTAGGTTTTGTTTGCAGCCTCGAAAAACCATCTAGGTATCTTTTAGATTTTGCATGCAAGCTATATATTTTGCAAAATCAAGCTTGAAAAGCTACAGCCATACCCCTCTCCATTGGCAGTCACAGATTTGAATGCAGTTTTCAAATATCTCATTCTTGCTCATATGGACTCCGATTTTGATGATTCTTGTTATGAACTTGGCTATTTTTTTGTGCTCTATCCACTAGTGGAGTTGTTTTTTTATTTTCATGCATGAATTCTTCAGAAAATGAAGATTCTCAGCCGTGACTATGCACAGTTCTCATTTTGGAAACTTCAGAGGATCATAACTTTCTCTTACGACCTTGTATCGAGGCGATTCTTTTTTTAAAAGTGCATAATTTTTTGAGTAGATCGCAATGGTGCTATTTGTTTCCTTGATTATTGTGCCCAAGTTTCACTTTTAGCATATGCTCTTCATGAGGGTTTGTAATGTATTGAAATCAAGATCACTAATTATTTCTTTCTAGTGGTAGTTGTAAATGCACTAAAATAAAGTTCCAAATCATATTTCTTTGGGGGGGTTCTTTGATTGAGTAAAGAGAGGGGGGCATTGTCGTGGCTGGGTTCTCTTCTTTCTAGCATTTCTTCTCTGCATTTCTTCATCATGGATCAAACAAATATGCCCATCCTAACTCCATACAATTACTTTGAGTGGAAATCATGCATGACAATTCACTTAAGGAAAGTTGGATTGAATAGGATAACTATGGGACTTGAAACTGAACCTGTTAAAGATGAAGATAAGCCTAAGTGGTTTAACAAATGTGATGAGGCATTTGGAACATTGTGTTTGTCTATTTCTCTTGACTTGCTATTTCACATTGAGTCTTTGGATACACCAAATGAAGTATGGACAAAGCTAGAAACACTATTTGGCACACAAGATTCAATGAGGGGTCATATGTTGGAAAATGAATTAATTAGTTTGAGCCCAGGATATTTCAACACAATCCAAGATTTCTTCACCAAATTGAAATCACTAAGGCTATAGTTAAAACAATGTGAAATTGAAAAGAAAGATGAACAAATGATTCTCAATATTCTCTCTAAGCTAAGTTTTGAATATTCGGTGTTTGTCTCTACCTTCTATGCTACTAAGGGTGCACTTGGTACTCGATTCACCATGCCATCTCTAGATGATTTTGCTGTCAATCTCACTCAAGAACAAGACAAGCTAATCCAGATGGGCATTCTTAAGTCCTCTAAGTCACATGCCTTGGCTGCCAATCAAGGCACAAAAGAACAACAAGGACAAAGTAGTAACAACATAGTAAGGACAAGAAACAAAAGAATAGCAAGGAGAAGAAGGATCAGATGCTGGTTTCTTCAAAAGCAACTATTGATACACCATCTTCCAAGGGTGATAAGCCTAAGAAAGAAAAGGTCAAATGTGCCTATTGTAAAAGACCTGGTCATGATGAACATAAATGTTTGCAGAAATAACTTGATCACTTAACATACATTCTTGAGAAGAATAATATCAGTGTTCCCGAGTCTATCAAACAAATTTCTAAGGGTCTAACAAAGAAAAAGAAAATAGCAAGGGGAAAGGAAGGGGAAAGGAAAGGGCAAGGCCCTTTTTGCAGTTGCTTCCTCACCATCCACTTGGGTTCTTGATTCGGTTGCTTCACACCACATGGCTTCATCTAAGGAAGAACTTGCATCCTTGGAGCCATGTACTATGCCTTCTATTTTGATGGGTGATAACACTCTTGTTGAGGTGTGTGGGAGAGGGTTTGTTGATGTGGGGGATGGCACATTCCATGATGTTCCTTATGTACCCTCATTGTCAACTAATCTCCTATCGGTACACCAAATCACTCACACAGGTTTAGGCAAGCGGGTTGAGTTCACTCCTGATTCAATGGAGATACGTGAGTTGCACAATGATTCTACAGTTGCAGTTGGGAGAGCAGATCATCAGTCACGACTCTATATGTTTTCTCACTTTGTTCCTGATCCTCCTTTGACTATTTTTCTCACTCACTTTAATGATGTGAGCAAATTATGGCATGAGTAGTTTGGCCATCTTAACTTTCACTACTTGCATTAGCTTAACCAGTAGAGCATGGTCACAGGGTTGCCTTCTACTTTGACATTAGAGTCACTTGGAATACATAATAGATCTGTAGTGCCTGCCCCTAGTTCGCATTTCTGTTATCATTGTCAATTTTCTTTAGGTTGATTTTATGCTTTGATTAGTTTTAGAGATACTGGATTTACAATATTATGATATTATTTCATGTCTTGAATTACAAATATATTGATTATAATTGTTTAGTTGATTTCATTCCACATGACGTTAATGATGTTTTTATGATTCCTAGTTAGTAAATGTGGTTTCTTTCATAAAAATGTTAACATGATGTCTTTAATGATGATTATGTTGTATTGATAGAGATGCATTATTATATGTACGAATTTGATCTTAGACTTATGATTTTTACGATACTTACCCCATACTTGCATGTGTATGGTGTGCGTGTTTATTTTATCTTTCTGTCTGACGTGTTTCATGTGGCTAAGGGAGGGAGTCATAGTCACCTGCTAGTTGGCATCTACACGATGAACCACTCCCCGCCATTGTCTATTTAGTTTATATATATTATATACATGTACATGCTCATCTTTTATGTAGGATGCAGGTACCGGGCATCGACTTCCCTGAATTGCTAGGATGAGCGTGCTCTATTACAAATACTCAAATGGTGAGAATGGGAAGATAATGATCAGGTCCAATCCTAGCCATAAGCCTATAATACTTGTCCTGCAAGGAGGACTCGTAACAGACTATCTATCCTTTTTAAACTTGTGATTATTTTGTGCGTATGTTGTTTTGTGAGTCTTTGATGAATTTTTGTTAATTAAGTCTAATTAAAAGATTAAATTAATAAATTAATTTAATGAAAATTATTATGACATTTTATTATTTAATGATATTTAATTAATTGAGAAATTAATTAAGTAAAAAGAACTAAATTTGAAGATAAAAGTTTTAAGAATAAATTTAGAACGTGATAATATTTATTTAATTTAATAATAATATATTTAGAGTTCATTTTTAAATAAATGCTAAATATTATTGTTATTTAAGTTAATAAATATTTATCAAATTAAACGTTCAAAAATTAATTTAAAAGTGAAAAGATATTAATTTATGAAAAAGATCTAAGTTCAAATGAATGAGTTTAAAATATAGAAAATTAATTAAAAGATAAAAAATGTGAACTTAATAAGGATATTTTATAGTGCGCATGAGATTTTAAAAGTTAATAAATTAATTTTAAGCAAAGTCAAGTGGAATTGAAATAAAGTAATTTAATAATTCACTTAAAGTGCATGAAAGGAATAATAAAAGAATATCTTAATTAAAATGAAAATTAATTATGCATGAATGAATTAATTAAATAAAATAATTATAATTTTAGACTAGTGGTGATAGAAACCCTAAAAGGTAATTAGATTCTATATTAGGGGTTTTCGGGTCATTATTGCACACACAGGTTTTCAGGGCACACACAGGTTTATGGAGGGCAACTTGAATGGTTTGGAAAGAAAAGAATTGTACATGGCTTGAAAGGTTTTGCTTGTGTAGGAATTTTCATCTAGCTATCAAAGTTTAGCATCAGTGCGAGGTAGGGTTTGAAATCCCATGAATGCACTTTCAATTGAAAAATATCTATTTGCTCTGTGTTTGTTTAGGTGTTTGAAATTCTATTTGTCGTCTTAATTGTTTTTTTTCAAATCTGATTGATTGAAATTAGTTTCTCATCATTTCTTTTTACAGAAGAAAATTGTAGAGAAGATTAATTTAAATCCCATAGAGTTTGAAAGAAAAAGGAAATTTTAATATAGCAAAATTTGGTCATTGCCCATAATCGTCCCATCAGGTTAAGATGACAATTGTTTATTTTTAAAAATAAAATAAAATAATTATTTTTCAAATATATTATAAAACATTGGGTTGTTTAGTTTTATTTAATTATGGAATTAATAAAAAAATAAATTAGTATTGAAAGAAAAGAAAAACGTTTTACAAATATTATATATAAAAAAAGAAAATTTATATTTAATTGGGGAGAGGCGGTTAAACCAACCCCAACCCCCTTACCTGTACAATGCAAGTGACTGCTGTACGCAATCATACCTACAACTGCAGTCGCAGGGCCAACTGCGATAGCAGTCATGCACTGCAACTCTTTAATGAGAGCAGACAACGATTAATAATCGCTTTGTTGTATGTTTTTAAAAAAAAAAACAAAATTTTGCTATATGTATTTTTTTAGATTCGATTTTTCATATGTAAATTAATAATATTTATAATAAGATTTTAGTATGAGATTTTAATATTATTTAAGTATAGTTATTAATAGATTTTAATATATTTATTAATTTAAATTATAATGCATTTTAGAATATAGTTAGTAATTAATGAAATTATTCTATTTATAATTGGAGATTAGTGAGAGATTAATCTAGGTATTTATGTAATTATTGATTAATTAATTCAATTGTAATTAAGTTAATTAATAATTGAAGTTACTCAATGAAATTTTAGTTTATCGATAATATTGATTTAATAAATTGTGAATCATTTTAGTTTAAATCAATATAATTATTCCTCTAGTTATTCTTTTTGGAAAATTGATTTAATATGATGAGAGGATAATTTTTATATTTTATTCAAAGGGATGAATAGGTTAATAAGGGTAAACTTTTAAACTTATTATTTGGAACGTGTTTTAAATGGGAAACTGAAACTTTAATTGTAACTCTATTGTGTATTTTCACATCAAATGCAAACCATGAAACAATACTATTTACTTGTACTGTCTATGCTTTTGGATTTTGGGGTTGACCTAGTTTGACCAATCTAGGATGTACACCAGAGGCTTTGTTAGATTTCTTTTATACCATTTATGTGGCTGGATGTCATGATGTGTTTTGTGATTCATATTGGAGATTACATTTATGAGGTTTATCTTGTGGAGCCTTTATGTGCTCTTGGATGGGAGAACCGTCTTATTAATAGGTTGCCTGTTAAGGAACCGAGTTTGTTCTTTATGAGTGTTGTGGTATGGGACACAACTGTGGATTTATGTGATTAGGAGAGGTTTTCTAGGTACATGACTTGGGAGTGGCTTGCATAGGGGTCCGAGACCCAAAGTGGTCAGTGCCAGGGTAACCTAATGCAAGTTATGTAATAAGTGATAATCTAGTAATTAAAACTTTTGGGGGGAAAACACACTAAAAAGATAAGTTAGAGATTTTTGATCTACCCATGCCTTTAGTGCTTGTAGAGACTAAGGATGGGAATGAGATGAGTGCCTCGTCTTCTTGAGAGGGCTTTCTAGTTTTTCATATGTGTGATGTTGAGGGTCCGGGGTTCAGAGTAACCAGTCCAGGGTAACTCAACGCTTGAGGGTCCGGGATATATTAAGAGATCAGTCCAGGGTAACTCAAGCAGCCATGTGATGACACTCCCTAGTATGTAGCCTGAGTCTCCTCTGTAGATTTTGTGTATCTCTGGTGGTGTACTTATTATTTGTGGTGTATCTATTGTCGGATGTGTTTATTATGGTTATTTACTTTCATTGATGATGATTGGTGATTCATGGATGATGTACTTTTGACATGTGGTTTTTGACTTGAGGTGATTGTCTTTTGTTGACTTTATCTTGTGATCTTGGTATTTGGTTTATACTTGGTTTGTGAATGATTTTTGGTTATGAGGTGTTGATATTGGATTGAGTGTTCTTACTTTTGGATTATTTTATCTTCTTGAGTAGCATGTGTTACCTTTGAGGTAGTTTTGGCTATTAGGGGTACCTTCCCTAGGAATGTTTTATGTTTGATTAGTCGTATGTGGATCGTTCATTATCTTCCCTGCACGCTGGGAGTGGAAGCCTGACTAGGTAACCATGCGGTCGGGAGGTAGTGTCTTCTTACCATTTGGGTCCCCCTTCACATTGCTAGCTGTGGATGTTCATTGTAGAAAATGTACCTTTATCATTCTTATTTCATATCTTAGAGACTTCTTTTCAAATGATGTATATATGTTATCATGTATTCTGATGTATTGTATCTATTTTCACATACCCTGCGACATGTGCAGTGGATGTTATTAATTGGATTTACTTTCATTGTATTAGTTATACTTATGCATTTGCTTATGCGATCTTGTATTAGTTATTTCTTTATGGTCTTGAGACATTGTACTTGTAACTTAAACTAATTAATTTAAAATTATTAAATGTGACTCAACGCAAAGCAACCTTTGAGGAATTGAAACTATATCTGTAATTGATTATGTGTGTATGTTCATATTGCTTCCGCATTAATGTTATCTTGATGTTGTTTTAAAAAAAAAAAAAAAAAAGTTCAGTAAACATTGTAACATGTTAGGTTTATTTCTCTTGGGTTCCCGAGCGGGGCATTACAAGATCTTCTGATGGGTCAGATTCACTTGAGCAGTCTTCTACGTCCACTTTTGATGCAGAAAGTGATTCAGAGGACTCACCTCCTTCCTCTCCTAGTCATCATTCATAGGTTGATGATTCTCCTCTAGATTCTCCATCTTCTGGTCCACTTTGGGCTAGACAAACCTTGTAGTTTGCAAGTGATTGGATTGGGGATCCATCAGACACCAAGCAGACTCGTTTACATTTCCAAGATGCTCTACATATCTTCATTGCTACTGCCTCAAATCCACAGTCCTTTCATGAGGCTTCTAGCATTTCTGAGTGGGATATAGCTATGCAGGAAGAGTATAGTTCCTTGATGAGGAACCACAATTGGGATCTTGTCCCTTTTCCTAAGGGAATAAAATTTTTTCGATGTAAGTGGATCAACCGGACAAAATTTGCAAGCTTTGCTGGAGGTGCAAGATGCTTCATCTTTTGGGGGGGCCTCTTCCTCTCACTTAGAGTCCTAATTTTCTTTGGGGAGTCTCTTTTCTCTCTCTTTTGGAGGAATTTTATGTACATGGGTACCTCATCAGTCTTGACTTGCCGGGACCCATTTCTACATCCACCTAAGCTTCACTTATGGGGGGGTGTTAGTGTAGTTTTTTATTTTTCCTATTTTGATAGGTTTTTCCTACACTATTAATAATCTCGCTTAGGTTAATAAAGCATGTCTTATTAGGTGAATGGTTGTGAGGTGTCACCTTCCTACATGTGAGCATCCATTAGCTATCTTAGGAAGATACTTTGCTATCTTTAGTCCAATAGGGTGTTGCTCCTCATTGGTTGGTGTTGCCACCTCCTCACTCTTCCTAGCCTATATAAGCATGCTACCTGGCTTGTATTTGCATCTCCTGGTTTTGCATCCTCTTAATGTTATTTTGCTTCTAGCATTTGCATTACTCTCTTGGAGACTAACTCTATGATGCTATTTTGATTTTGTATCATTTGCATTCATAGTTTAGATATTTACTCTTTGCACTAGTTTTCTGGATTATTAATCTTTTCAGATTCTAACAAAAACATGGGAATTTGGTGGGAGACTTTCACATTTTTATAAGAAGCTATCCGACAATGTGAAGGAAGAAATTACACAATTTTGACACTCTAACTCACAAGTATCACCCAATGCTAAAGATGTCTTAAAGTTGAGAATTGGCATTAGAGACCGCACACCACATCCTAAACACCATCTAGAGGTAAGTCAAACTATGTTGTTCAAACAATTTAGAGAGAGTCATCCAAGTCTTCATATATCACAAAGGGATTTTGAATCTTTGAAGCCATTTTATTGTGTGGCACTCAAAATTTGGAATACATGTTGTTGCAAATATCATGTTGAGTTTTCTATGCACCATGAACTATTATGCTCCATCCGTTCTACTTTGCATAGTAAAGAAATGTTGGAGGATTGTGGGGCTAGTGGGCTTCCAAAATCATCAAGAGACTTGCTAGATCAACTCTTATGTCGTAGAGTTGATGGTTGTTCCTTTTATAAAAATGCTTGCTTAAATGAGAAGTGTTCAGAATGTGGTGGCTTATCCAAGTTTGACACATGTTTCCATGAGGGGTGCGAACAAGATCTTGGAAAGACAATACTAAAAAAAAGGGTATATAAAATGGTGAAATACACATTGAAGAGTGGGAGTGAGAGCTCTAGATGTGAATTGGTTGGAAAAGATATCAGTGTGGCTAATTTTATTTCAAATTTTAAGGCAAATCTTTTTTACAAGTATGCAAGACATAGTCATAGGTCTTAGTGGTTGGATCAACAATTTAGAATGTATAAGGAGACTTTTCCCATTGGCAATATTATATTAGTTGTTGATTTTGCTAAGAACTACACATTGCAACCTCAAAATGAGACATAATCTCAGTATTACAACTCCATTTAGATTGCAATTTTTGTTCACATAACATATAGACATGCTCCTGAAAGTGTGGAAGATAATCGAAAGATTATTAGAGAGTATCATTTTTTTATGAGTGATGATAGATCTCACTCTCACGAGTTTGTGCAACATTGTTTTGAGAAATTTTTTGATTTCTTACATGAGCATGCAATTGCTATGGATAGACATATCATTTGGTCAGATAACTGTACAGGTCAATTCAAGAATGCTCGCATGTTTTATTGGTTGTGTAGGATGCATGTAGAGAGAGGGCTGCCTCATATTTGGAATTTTTTTGAGTCTGGCCATGGAAAAGGGGAACATGATGGAGCAGGGGCATGTGTGAAGAGAGCTCTAGTTAAGGAGCAACTGAAGATTTCAACAATAGAGCTTCTTGATGCTCGTAGCATTGTTGATTGGTGTAGTTTAGCATTATCACAAGGGGGGACTCTTGATTCAGTGGTACGCAGGTTCTTTTGGTTGGTTGAGGAAGGGTCCATAGGTGATAGATCAAATTGTGCTATAGTGAGAGACTCATAAAAAATGCATTCATTTCAGAGCTCTGATTCCAGTACATGGACCATTTGAACACGACAACTAGCTTGTTTTTGTCGTACTTGTTTTCAGTGTGATTGGGATCACTATGAGTCAAGTGATTGGGTGGACACATGGGCTCCACATTATCTTACTCCATTTTCTATCATACCCTCTATCAAAAATGATGACATGGAAAGTTCACTTGAGCATAACCATCTCTCAAATATACTTCAGCCAGGACATGTCTTTGCATTGGTTGCACCATAGGGGAATGATGAGAAATCCAATTATTGGTGAGCACGTTGTGTAAGAGGCAAACAAAAACTTGCACAACCAATCACAGATGATGATGGATTCACATATCCTACTGGTTCAGTGGTTGTTGCTGGAACATGGCTGCGGACAAACATGCTTAGAAGGAACGAAATTCCTGCATTCGAAGACTATCAGAAGCACAAAGTAATTCTCATATATTCGCATCTTATTATAGCAACAAATGAAAATTTATTGAAGTATCAAGGAAGACCAAAAGCAAAAGAACTTTTTACTTTTGCTAATGCTGATCATGAAGCCCTATTGGAGACCCTAAAACAGAGAGAGGACCCTATTGGAATACTCGACTAGGTATATATACTTCTTATGTTTCTTCATAATGATTTAATGAATTGATGATTATCTTATTTAATACAATAAGTTACTAATTTTTTTATGATATTGGAATGTAGGTACATCATGAAGAGTTGGAGGGGGGTGGTATTCGGGAGAATTTCTAAAATTTATCATGTATTATGATGTAAAATGTGTACTTTTTTTGTATATGGTTTTTGTATTTTGGTAGGTTCTTTGTAAGGAATTATAAGAGGAAGATATTGAACAAGTTCTTGCAAATCATATTTGCATGTGTACAAGGCTATAAGGACAATTTTAAGAGCATTTATAACTATATGAAAGATAATTTCATGCGGATATCTTATTACAAATTTGGTTTTTTCCTTATTTGACATAAAGCTGACATTATAATTATTAAAACTATTTTTATCAAACTAATCAAATAAGAAAAATATAGAAAGTACGGATGAACAATTAGAATACTTGATTTCTTCCATTTTGCAACCAATCATAGCATTTGAAATCATAAAGAGTCATAATATTGTATAATGTTTTGAAAGACTTTCATATTGAAAAGTTGTATGAAGCACATTTGGGATAAGCCATGAAATCCATGAAAGAAGATAGCATGTAGGATAAGAAATTAAAGTCAATAAGCAAGATAGCACATGCATAATGACATGATATGAAGCTAGATATGAAGGCTATGAGTGAATGAGAAAGTAAAATAGGGAATCTCATCGATAAGATAATGGTTTTCACCAAGGCACATTTTTTATCTTCTTTTCTATTTTTTTAAAAAAATTTATAAATAGGTCAACTATTTTCAAGTTAGATAGTGTTCCTAAAGGAAAGATAAGTTATGATAAACCAATACCATAGATAAGTATGCTCAATGATGTTGATAGGGTGAAGGAAGTGAGATGATAGTAGGATAAGAGTTCATTCCTTGGAAGGATTGTATGAGTATGGATAGTAGGTAAGTGTAGCTCTGAAAACATTGCATAAGGGTAGGTGAAAAAGTGGGGAAGATCAACATTTACACACACCTTGGAGGGTTTCTAAATGATGGAGGAATCATGGAGGAAATGGACCAAGGTTTAGATGTATGAGCTAGTAGGAAAATGATAGAAGAAGATTGAGTGGAATATTTGTAAGCTTTTGAGAAAGATGTTTGGAAGAAAATGGAGTGGAAGCCTTTGGAATATTGAATGTCAACTTAGATTTATGTTCAATATTAAAGTCTTTCAACAGAGACTTTGGAGAGCTAGAAGTAGAAAGTGTAGGAGAAGGTTTGAAGACTTTAGATTAGATGGATAAGGACCAAGGATAGAATTACAAAATGTAAAGGGATAGTGACTAGAGATTTCAACATCTTTAGAGTGAGTAGCATGACCAAAGTCATCAATAGACTCATGAGTACCTTTTATAGGAGAAAGACCTTTGATAGGAGTGTTTGAATCTTGAGCATAGTTTTGAAGTGGATATGGAGAAGTAGAACATGAGGGGACACTTTGATCTTGACATCTTTCTTCATATAGCATAGAAAGATCACTTTTCCCATAAGTTTTAGTAAGCTTAATGGAGGTAGTGGAAATGGTATCCTCATCATACGTAGGAGGTGGGTAACACACAGGATATAGAAAGGTGAAATTTTGGATGAGATGAAAAGGTGTTTGATCTTGATCTTTATTTATATATTTTTCTTTTTGAGAGTCATCTTGATATGGAGCACCTTCTAAGGACAAGGGAAAATGTGAGGTGTGCATGATAGAATCTTAAAGAAATAATTCAGGATTAGCTAAAGTGGGCATAGTAATCATAGTATTGCATGAATGTTGAGGATCTTTAGTCTTAGTAGCATGGAAAAGGTTTGCAGACAAGTGAAGGTTAGCTTGATTTTATTTTAGTTGTAGCCCTTGAGGGTACGCATGGTCTACATGGAAAGAATTAGGTTCTTTGTTTGGTGGAGGCATTTTTGAAAGCTTTGACACTTTAGGAGGTTCATTAGTGTTATAAGAAGTGAAGGTGTCAAGGAAATCATCACTTGACATAGGTTCATCAGCATGATCTTGTGACACATGAGTCTTTAGAGGTATCAACAATCCCATCATAAATGAGATCTTCGATTTTATGTTTCAACACTATGGAATCTTTAGTTTTATGAAATTTTCTTCCATGGAAGTGGAAATAATGATAATTTCTCCACCATGGAGGTTTGATTTTGGGTTCATAAGGTATAGAGTTGTCTAGTAATGTGATGGATTCATTATCAAGAACTGTTTGCAAGATCTTATCATGAGAATCTTCCAATGGAGTAAAAGTTCTCTCAAAAATTTCTGCATGATAATTTTGTTGTTTCTTAAGTGAATAGAATGCATCCATGTCTTCATCACTATCTTGGTCAAAGATAGGTCCATAATGAAAGTTTGGCATAGGCTCAAAGGAGGTATCACTTGCTTGTTCTCTAAAGAGGTCTTTAGATCTAGAAGATGAAGATATTCGATGTCTTGGTGTAGAATATGTAGGACTTGAAGAAGATGACCTGTGTGTATGTAAAGGTCTTAAGGGAGATTAATTTAAGAATGCAATATTCTCCTCTAACCTTTTTTAAAGTTTAGAATTGATTTCTATCATGTGCTTAGAGAGATGAAGGTAAGAAATATTATTTGTCTCTTCTAGCTCTTTGTATTGAACATATAGATCTTGAAACTCTTTAGTGGCATGGAGGATATCATGATCATCTAGGTTTGGTTGAGGTTTGGTACCACAAGGTTTGAATACCATAGTGGTAGATAGATAATAAAGCATGAAGGAGACTAGAGGAAGCTAATAAGGTGACACAAGATAACTTGATGTCCAAACTAGAGAGGTAGAGTGTTCACATGTCAAAGAGAGTTAGAAATGAATGAGTGACTTGTCAAACAAATTGTCCAAGCAGGTTACAACACTAGTGACTCAAGTCAAGATCTATGAAAAAATCCCAAATAGCAATGTAGATAAAGAAAGAGAGATGACAAGTGAACAAATTTAAGTGTAGTCAATAGATCAAGGAAACCATTTAGTGAAAGAAATTCTTAGTATGCATATCATAGACCATGAAGTTAGAAAATACCAATAGCTCTAAGACCAAAGAGCCATTTTAAGCATGTTCAAGCAATAGAGACATAGAAAATCAAAGTCAATTTATGAAACTCCCCTTAGCAAAAAATGCAAACAAATATTTGCACTTGAAGTTTTGACTTGGTTGAAAAAGTTTGACAATAATTGATAATATTGCAAGCTTGATGTTCAAAAGCAATTTTTTTTCCAAGAAAGATAGTGATAGATGGAGTAGTCTTCAAACAATCAAGCAAGGCATAAAGCAACCTTTCATGATACAAGTCAAAGGGGTCAACCTTTCTTGACAACTTTTCAAAATCTAACTCCTAATGGCTACAAGTCAGTGCCATTATCTCTGAGTGTGTGGGTGAACCATAATGACACCCTTGTTCCAACCACGAAGACCCTCTATCATCTGTGGCCACCTCGTATTGAGGAGTCCCCAAGGTTCTCTAAGTGCATTTTGATGTCGATCTTCTGAGGGTCATAACTCGGAGCTCGTGAGGGCTATCGATAAACTATCGAATGCTACAAGACGCTGATGTTGAGGCCTAAAATAACCTATCTCATTTTTGAGAGATCACATTCTATTTGAATTCAGCACATAATGTAAAAAGTAAATGTAATAGTATAGTAATTATAGTAATTAAAATAGTAAATGTAAAAGCATGGCAATGTAGCTAGATTAGTTAGTAGTTGATGAGCTAGATAGTTAGTAATTATCTTTTGTTAGAGTGAGTTTAATTTATGTATTGAAATAGTAATTTTTGTGTTTAGGAAACTGTAGTGAGTGCTAGTTTGGTGAGGAAGCAATGTTGATAGAATGCATAAGGATGACTAAATAGAGTAAAGAGGGAGAAAATGACTCAGTATTAGTCCAATCTTCAAGAGGACCTATAACCAGTAAGATATGGATGCAAGCACATGATACACGTTTGGCACATAAAACAAATTGTTTATTCCATAAGTTGTGTAACTAATGTGTTGAATGATGGATACTAGCAATGCAAGTGGCCCCTTATCCATCATGTAGACTTTGAAGCTACCTTTGGGGCATATCTTTTCTAATTTCTAATGGTTAGATCCGATATAGTGTGGTAGATAAGTGCACATTTTCTTATTTGACTAAGAGTGCTCATGTGATGAGTACTAAATCTAAATTCTCTAGATACATATGTTTAATCGATTAAGATATACTACACTTCCACACCATATAGTAATTTTCACATTAATATATATTGTAATGATTAATGAATGTGTGTACATTGGTAATGAGGATAATAAGTAATTCTGATCCCCTTCCCTTACATGCTAGAATCACGACCTAGTCCATATGATACAATCGACAGACCCTAATAGAATATTAGTATCAGAGGCTTGTTAGGATATGAATTACCTCACTAATTTATGAGTGTTGTATCTTGAACTTGCTCGTTTGACTTGTGACGCTAACTTGAACTAGACTGTCATCCAATCTATTTGAAAACCACCTATGACTAAAATGTTACAACCGGATGACATTATCCACATGAGTCGAACTCCTATTCAATGGTAACCTTGTTTTACAATATGTAATTTATTATGCGACTTCATAAGCTACAAAAAAAATAAAAAATTGTTGTTTTTTTATTAGTAAAATTTAGGGCATGACACATGATCCACGATAAATTGAACAATACTAGATACTAAATTAATATGTATATCATTGTGCACATAAATGAAAAAAATATATATCAAAATACATGTATCCATAGACAAAATTTTACACAATTATATTTCAAATATCATTTATTATAGACAAAGTACTCAAATATATATCAAAATACATAGATCCATATACAAAATGTGGCTGATCATTCCATCAAAATGTGTATAATATCAATGTTTCTGTATACAATGTGGCATATGCCATCTCAAAATGTCTCATGATGCATCCTACGAAAACTATACTATCCTAGGGTGCTGGTGGATGATAAAAATGCAGCCTCTTCGCTGTACTAGGTGGATCAGATGCCTCCTACATAAACAAAAAAGGAAAATCCAAAGTTAGACTACTAAATTTATATGATTCTATGTATCTAACATTGAATTACTCAAATGCATAATGATCTTTTCCGTAATGGAGATTAATACTATAAAAATTTCATAATAAATACCTCTCTCGTAGACCTCCTGTGCCGATCAGGAGTCCTCTCATATGCCGTCGGCAATGCTGGTACCTCTCTGATTGTGGGCTGTATATGTTCAAATACCTTTGTCAGATGAATCTACAATTTAAAATATAACATTATAATTCATAGCATGCTAAATTTATAACATATTTAATCATGAATTAAAACTAGAACTTACTATTGTAGGCTCCTCCTTAGGAGTGAGTGGCTGCATCATCAAATCTACATAATTGTCCCGTCAGACCTCATGTGCACTAGGAGTCTCCTATGAGATACAAAATAGTAGTTGTTAATATCACAGAAATTAGTTTTGAATTTATTTATGAAGATAAGTGATGTAGGAGCATCCCATGCTCATCAGGGGAACATTGAAGATCCAAGGCATTACAGAGGTCATGGAGCATCTCTTGAAGTCAATTGAGCAATCCTTACACTAATTATGGCTCATGGAAGCATACAAAGTTATAATGTTGGACTTATATGTGGAAAAAAGTTGTAATTGGGAATGAGATAGGATTTTAGGATTTCATATGGTAGATGAGTCATTTGATAGGTTAATTTAGGTTTTCATGATCATATCTTGTCATTAGACAAGTTAAAACATTCAATAAGCCCATTAAAAGCATAGTTTAATAGTTAGAAATTTGAATAGTAACGGTTATGTGTTTTATGGAGGGAAACTCCATAATTTAATATTTATGAAGAGTTAACAAATGAAACCAATTGGAGGTGGTTGAGGTGGTTACTAATCATCCCTTGAAACTTATAAATTGTGATTGTACAGCCTGGAGGGTCAGATTTGTACGAACTGTCTCAGAAAATTGAATGAAAGTGTTTGGTTATCAAGAGCAACTTGAAGAATCCTTTGTTTTTTAAGTGCTTTCTGATATTGGAATGAGTGGTAATATCATCTTAGATATGTAAATTCATAGTGAATTCTGAAGGAGAAGTTCTAGAATTGAGTTTTGGAGTTTGAACAAGCAGGCCCTGGTTTTTAAGCCATTTTAAGCAGGGTTTTGAAGTTTGGGTGTTTAGGAGTGTGACCAAGACCTATAATCTTGAAAATCCTTTGATTTAGATCATTAATAGAGACTATGAAAAAGTATTAAGTCAGATTGCAAGTTTGAAGGGTACTTGCTTTGTAAAAGTGGTCTAATTAGGCCTAATTTTGAGACAAACTGCCCTGTTCTGTACAATCTTTCAAAAGGAGTGATATCTAATCTTTGGATATGTTATAAAACTCAAGAAAGGGTATCTAAAAAGATAGTTTATTTTCTTGGTGTTTTGTAAAGTTTGGGAGAAAAATTAAGAAAATAGGGTCTACTGATCCAAAGAAGGGAATAGCCTAGTAAAGGGCAAAATTGGTCTCTTTTGTATCTACTAAAGATTTGTGGGTTTGGAAACCTTAGAAACATTTTAGTTGAAGTTTTTTAAGGTGTGTAGAGGTGGAGGGAACACTTGGTGAATGTAAATCCAAGTTTGGAGTCTTTGGTGGCATTGTATGCATTTGGGAACACCATTGAAACATAGGGGTTGGGTCCATATTGTGCTTGAATTTGCAAGTTTGTGGTTAGATCCTTTATCCCCTACATCAAATGGTATTAGAGCATCAACAAGGTTTTTTGGGAGTAGATAAGTTGTAGGTTTCGTCATCATAGGAGTCTTTGTCATCCTTAGTGTGCTGGTCCCTTTGTTGAAGCCTTGGCGTATCTAATTCCTCCTTGTGTGTCCCAGAGTTGAAAGGTACATAAGTGGTGTCCAGAGATTTCTTGGTGAGGAAAGAAAGAGAATCAATGAGTTGGCCCTTGGGAAGGAAGAAAACTTGTTGTGAAAATGCCTCCTAAAAATCAAATGGCTAGAGAACTTGAAGAATTGAGAGAAGAGTTGGCAAGAGAGAAAAGAGAGAGGAGAGAACTTGAAGCATCTAGAGTGAGGGAAGAAAGACAGATGAGAAGAGAGAGGCTGAAGCTTATTGCAAGGATAGAATCCTTAGAAAAGGAAAGGCAAGAACCTAGACGAGAGAGGTTAGAGGAAGAAATCATGGAGAGAACCATGAAGAAGAAGAGGTTGGTAATGCAAGGCAAGAGCATGAGACAATAGATGATCTTGAAGAAAGGAGATTTATGAGAATAATTAAGGTAGTACAAGGTAATGGTGGGAAGAACCATATTTATTTGCCAATATACCAGGGTAAAATGGATAGTGAAGAAGTGCTAGGGTGGATAGAGGCCCTTGAGAACTACTTTGATCTTGAAGACATAGAGACAGATAAGAAGGTAAAAGTAGAAAAAGAAAGACTAAGAGGAACAACACTCACTTGGTGGACTAGTGTTTAGAATGAGAGAGAGGAAAGGTGGTGCAGGGCACCTAACCTATGTGGCAGGGGCGAACAAGTATCTATATTGTCGGACACCTTGCCACTCCATGAAAGCGAGGATTCAAGTAGATTAGGAAGTTGGAATAAATGTTTGGTCCATATTTTACAAGTTGGTCTATGTTTTGTAATAAAGGCACATGTAAGGCCCACAAGCATTTTGGTGTGGTTATAAACCAAGTGACTCCATGGGACCACAAGGCCTTAGAATAGGGTATTTAGAGTCTAAACAATATTAGCAAAAAGTGGTTGTTTGTTTGTTTTATGGTTGGGAACGCCTATATGGTTGTTCCAATGGTCATGAAGACCTTTATGTATGTCATATGTGATCTCAGTTGAAAGGGGGAGATTAGAGTGTACGGTGGTTTGGAGAAAAAATAATAAAAACTTCAATTTTCTAGAAATTTACTAGTAATCGCTCGACTATTATGCTAGTACAGATCCGTATGGAACTTTTATGAGTGCTAAGTGTATGAAATAGTTGTAGGGGTGAGTTAGGAAACTTTTGGTTTTGGTTTAACTCAAAAAGGAGTTGGGGTTTAAAAGTTGTCTGCATTTTAGTAGAAGGTGGTCTGAAAAGCCTTGTTTCCTAGACCCTTCCACAAATGCATCCCTAACTTGCATTCCCACCAGTGGCACCCTCTAAAACTGAGGGATATGCAAGTTAGGAGACTAGGCAACATAATGCCAGAGGTTGGAGGCCTAGAGAGAAGGGCAACTATTTTTCCAAGTCAGCCCTAGGTAGAGCAAGCCCATGTGCTTGATCGATTTTTGCAAGGTAATTGGTGACAGTCATGGTTGCAGGCACTTCTGATCAGTTTGAGTACTGGAGTTGGATGCATTGACTGTGTTGGAGATTTCATTAAGTGTTTTGGGTCTTGGGAACCCACCTTGCCCATTCTTCCTTGAAGCCCTAGCCTAACTTGATCAACTAGGCCTAGGTACCAAGAAGCAGTTTGGAGGGTGCTGGAGCAAGATCAGCCCAAAAGATTTTGGATTCTCAGTAGGTACCAAGAAGGGTGTTTGGACCTATGTAGAAGTCCCTATGCTATTAAGGGATACTGGGAGAAAAATGCAAAGAAGCTAATTGGAAGGCTACAAGGTTTGTAGGCCTAGAAGTGCAAAGGTGTGTTGAGAGTTCGATGGAACCAAACAAATTGATGATTTTGGGTTGGAACAGTATGTCCATGATTGTCTCCATTTATAGTGAGAGTTGGTGAGGCTTTTGAAGTGGGATTTCCTTGTTTGGCTTGGAGGTTGAGTATACTCGGAGTGGGTAAGAGGACTTGTGAGAAGTCCTAGAATTCTAAGTTGGATTGTGACAGCCATTTATTGGCTTGTGGAAGGTAGTTGTTGCAGACTCTACATCAAAAGGGGATTGAATAAGATTTCAAATTGGGAGAGAATGAAGAAGATGGTGAGAAATCAATTCTTGTCATTTGATTTAGCAATCCAAATAAAGATAAGAAGGAACAATTTGAAACAGAGGGATATGGATGTCATGTCCTATACTGAGCAATTCCATACCCTGAGTATTAGGGGAGGACTGGAAGATGAAGATGAGAAGGTGGCTAGATACATTAATGGCCTCAAGTACAATATTCAAGATGAAATAGGATTGAATGTACCAAGGACACTTGGAGAATGTTTTCAGTTGGCAATCCGAGTAGAGGAGAAGTTGAAAAGAAAGAAAGAGAGACAAGCAAATCAGAGAGGAGGTGGAACAATGAGAGGAAGAGGTGTAAGAAGTCAGTTTGACACTTCAAACAATCAAGACAAAGATAAAGGAAAAGAGATTACATCTGAGACAAGAGGAAGTTTTAGGGGAGGAAGATTTGGAAGTGGAAGAGGTAATAGTGTTTTCACAGGTAAATGCTTCATGTGTGGAGGAGTAGGCAATCAATCCTACAAGTGCCCTGAGAAAGGTGTGGATTTCAGGAAGGAGGAGAGGAGAGTCACCTTGACCCAAGGAGAAGAGAAAGAAAAGAAGTACAATAATGCAGACCCTGAACTTGAAGGAGAATCTTTGATGGTGAGAAGAGGACCACAAATGTAGCAGCAAAAAGAGACTAGACCATCCATTTTCAGGACAAATTGTATGAGCCATGGTAACATTTGTAAGATGATAATAGACTCTGGTTCCCTTGATGATTTAGTGTCTTATGAAATGGTAAATAAACTAGGATTGAAGAAGTATCCTATTGATAGACCATATAGGGCATCTTAGGTCAGTGATGCACAAAATATTGTTGTAAGGGAGCAAGCAATAGTGGATTTCTCTATAGGAGAATATAAAGATCAAGTTATATGTGATGTCATTCTAATGACATGCTGCCATGTAAATCCTTGGAAGGCCTTGGCAAGCCTCAAGGAACACTATTCATTTTGGGTCATCAACTATTTATATAGTACACAAAGATGGTGTGAATTTTAAGCTAAATCCTTTCACTAGTCATGATGAGGAAAGAGTTATTTGTTTTGCCAAGAAAGAGTTTGTGGACTTGCAGGAGCAGAGGGAGAGTAAACATGATATGATAGATCTGCCACTAAAGAAATCTCTTTTGGTCATTAAGGATGAGATTGTTCAAGACAAAACTCAAAATTCTGCTTACAAGCAGACAGTGATAGCAAAAGGAGTGATGATAGGAATAGTATCGTGTCCTTTGGTGATGAGAGTGAACAAAGAAGTGAACATATCCATGGAGGATAAGAGACAGTGTCAGCATGACCTCAGAAAACAAGTTATTCAGCCTTTGTCAAGGATAAAACATGACTGTTCACAATCAGCAGGCAGTAAGGTTACCATGACTGGTAACAAGGATCCAATTCTTTTTGTTTCTAATGATTTGTATGTAGGTGTGCAAGGCAATACATTGCAGGTGCAAAGTTGCAAACATCCCTCTAGAAGGATGGGAGGAAAGAAGATAGTACCCCTTAATTCTTGGGACAAGAGTTGCTTTGAAGGTGGGGTGTTTGGTGCAGGGGCACCTATTAAATCATCTAAGAGAGCCTTGGTACCAGATGAAGATAGAGGATCAAGACATCATGGATTGTTAACTGGGATATATTAAAACCAATAATGGAATTATGTAATAAACAATGTACTTTGAAAGACAAAAGTCATAAAAGTCCTAGTAAGGACCTAAGGGCAACATGATGTAAAATGGCCAAAAGAGCCATATGGGGTAGTCTTAAGATAGTTTCATACTTAGTTGCATTTAATAAATCCATATGACCAATTTTGAGTCAATGGAATAGTTTAGAAAGTTAGGGAATGCATAAAAACTATAGTTTGAAATTTGAATTTCAAATTCAAACGGTCATATTAGTTTTGGAGGGGAAGTAGTAATTTGGTATTTGTTTGATTAAATAAACCTTTGTAACCAACTTTGTCGATTGGACAAGTGCATATAAGCCTATTTAAGTTGTAATGAACATATGCAAGACATGAATCATTATTGGTATGGAAAAAATCATAGAAATTGTATGGAACAAAAATCATACTTTCCTCTGCATCAATAAGAAAAATAAAAAATAAATGATACTTATACATACAATGGGGCTCTCTGTGCAAATCGAAATCCCTGATGATCTAGGACGCTGAATCTGTATAGGCTCATTGCCAATAGCCACACCCTATATACAATAAAGAATGTAATTAAATGAGATTACCACAAACATTTTACACAAATGCATCGATATTTAATCAATTAGAAAACATCTAATTACCTTTCCTTTGTCGGTGCATGCTGGCTCACCCCCCGCACTTTGTCCCCCCGGGGCAGGTGGTATCTACAAGATAAAAGAAAGATTAGCAACCATATATGCTACAATATCTAATAGAAAAAAAATGTGAACACAACATAATGTACCGTAGATGTCTCAAGGCCAAATGAAATGGCCGAGAGTGTAGCATCGTCTATCTGTCTGAGCTTCTCCTCGGTCATCAACTAAACATGAATGAAGATCATATACATGTAAAAGTTAGTATGGCTTAAAAATTAGAATTACTCTATTATAAAAATTAACTTTAAATCGCATATTTCATAACAAAAGAATGTATACATGTACTGACACCAAAGGAGTCCATGCCTTTGCATTCCCCTTCTCTCTCGCATCAGGGTCTGTAGCCTCTACACGTGCATCTAGTGTATCCTCATCTAATACAAAATGATACTCAAGAAGATCACCTATGGGACCCAACAAAATATTCTTGCATGTAATGCAAGTGTGAGGCACACAAACATGTGATGAGCTAGCCGATGATGAACTGGCACCAACATCATCAACATGAGGAGGTAGGAGTGACCTAGCCTGAGATATCATTAGGCTACTCAACCTATGAATGGCTCTGATGGCCTGAGAGCTAGCCTTTGCCATAATATCTAGATGTTGCACTCAAGGAGGGGGGGAGATATCAGGGGGGAGGACAAAAGTGCCAAGTTTCTTCCACTGGGAAGAGGGTCTATCCTGAGGAGCTCCTAGTCCTAAGCCCATGTTGGGCTTCATGCTCCAATAGTTCACTTTAAGTTTCAACACAAATTCTGCATATGATTTTCTAAGGAAATAAAATGGTATATCTAAATTTCCATGTGGAGGGATATCAAAGACCATCCACCAACGATCCCAAAAATTTGCACGTATGGCGTCATTTGTGCACCATTTAACCGATAGTTTGGTTTTTTTTGGGTCAACTGGTATACCCGTTTTTGGGTTAGCAAAAAGGCTAGCCAAATTGTCTTTGGTTATGTTGAGGGCCACGACCTCATCCTAATCCAAACCATCATCACACATCTAGTGCATTTCATCATGCCAACAAAGAACGACATTTTGTTGGTTCGTAAGGGTTTCAATGTTATCCACTATGGTGTTTAATGTGGATAACATAGGAGCTAGTGCAGGTACATTATTATATGTTCTATGCAAACCTCTCAACTCAGTGAAATTTTCATTTATCAAATCCTTGATTCAAGGAGGGTTTTGAGGAGGTAGAGGATCATTTGGTGGACGGTTTTGTGGGGATACTGGATCGTTCGGTGGTGGGTTACGAGTAATATTATCCCCTGCCTCAGTGTCATCATTTTGATCAACCTTTCCTATTGAATTGCAAAACGTAATATATATTTAAAAAAAATCTAAATTTTAACCATTTTTGTCAAAAAAACCCTAGATTCAACTAAAACAAACAAAATCATCCTAAAATCTATTAAATTTAGGTTAAAAATCAGTTGGGGAAAAAAAAAAACCTAAATATCTGATATCTGATCGACAGTGGTAATACTGGCCCCAAATTCGCATAAAATGAGGGCCCGCAGGTCTGTGATTTTATTAATCCAATGCGCAGGTATCGGATATTCGATATAACATCAGATATTCGATATGGCCCAATAAACATATAATGAGTATAATATATATAATATAACATATAACATATAATATATATTACATTATATTACATTTTATATATTTTAATATTATATTAATTTACTATATATTATAATATAAAATATTATATTATATAATAATAATATTATTATATTATATTATTATAATTTATAATATATTATACTTTTTTATTATATATTATATTATAAGATATTACTTTTTATTATTATATTATATCTTATATATATTATATTACATTACTATATATTATAATATATTAAATATTATATTATATTATTATAATATAATATATTATAATAATATAATATATTATTATAATATAATACATTATAATATTATTATTATATCTTATTATTATTTAATAATAATATTATATTAAATAATAATAATATCATGTAGTAAATATTAATATTAAATAATATATCATACTATTATATGATAATAATAATAATTATTATAATAATATTTAATAATAATAATAGTGGTATAATATTATTACTCTAATTATCAGATATCCAGTCACATGTTGGATATTCGATTTAAAATCGGATATCCGATGTCAAATCAGATATCCGATATCATATCGGATATCCAATAAGGCTCGGCCTTACCTTCCAAGTTTGGTTCTTGGATAGGTTAAAAAAGGTCAGAGTGGATTTTGAAGCGCTTTTAGGCATCTTCAAACTCTTTTTTTTTCACATCGCCACTTTTTGGCACACCATGATCCGCACATACCCTCTTGTGCATCTTCCTTGGTAACTTACTGCCCCTATTCCTCTTCATCATCTTCATTATCAAAATGAGTCACCTCTTCATCTTTCTCTTTATCTTTCTCCTAATCATCATCATCATCCTTATCACTTATACTAACTACAAAATCACTCTGTTTATGAAGAAGATAGACATTCTTCCATGTGTTTATATCACTCTTCACAACATGCTCAATATCTTTCAATAACACAAGACAAGTGTTGAATCTTAAGGTCAACTTTTCTTCATTTTTCTTCAAAGATTCTTTCACCTCCTTGTCGTCCAAATTTGGCATTAGTTACCTTAGGGTTTTCTCATATATGCCTAATGTAGTTTTCATGGCATGCTCCCATCTTGGCTTAATCTTGTCCATCAAAGCACTAGGAATCTGCTGAGTAAGCTGATCAGGTGAGTACTTCCACTTACCCATCTTGGATATCAACATATCATCTATTTGCTTTTTCTCCTCTATATATCTGATCTCATATTTTAGTGCCTTGAATTTGTAATGCCAAATCCCGATTCTAAATCTTTCATTCTTTCCTCAAAGGTGGGTCGAGACCTCTTGAAGATTATGTCTCCTCCTTCTTTGTCTACTTTCTTCCTTGATGATCTCCTTATGAACCCATCAACGGGTTTGGTAATGATTACCTTACCTTTCTTTTTCAATGGCTCTTCTTCCTCTAATTTTTCCTCATCTTCTACTTCTTCATCTTCACCTTTTCCTTTAGTTAATAGAAGAGTGGAACTAGTTTTCAGTTTAGCAATCCTTTTTCTTGCCCTTGTTAACTGCTTGAGGGAGTTTGATTTCTAGTTCAATCCTAGCCTTTTCCTTAGGATAGGTACCAAAGTAAGCTTCTTTAGGGTCAACAGGATCATTTATCAATGCCTCGATTATGTCTTTGGTTAAATCAATGTTTACCTCATATCCTAGAGGATTTACAGATACTATTATTGGCCTAACTACCTGAATGTACACCTTGTCACTATCTACCATGAAACAAACATCATCTTTGTAATCTTCAACTAACTTATTTGGAATCTAGAATCTATTATTCATCTTTTCCTTAAATGTATCAAAGTAGTTATCCATAATAATTGCATAATTCTCTCCCATTTCAGCAATATACTCATTAATCTGATAAAGGACTAATACATCTTTTCTCCAAACAACAATACCTTTTGATGGGAAGAATTTCTTAACATAGAAAAATAAACATGTCAAGAGTGAATTGAACTTACATGGATTGTTTTTGGAAGTTATAATGCTCTACATTTTTTTGTTGAACTAGTTCAACAATAACTCGACAAGGTCAAGAGAAAGGTTATACTTGACCACCTTGTACGCTAAATCATCTACTTCACAAGATGCACTATTCAACCTGCTCAAACTATAGATTTTGTGGGTGATAACATGAAATGCAAACTTCAATTCCATGTTAGTGACACAACTTATCTTCATTCCCCTTCCATCCCACTCGGCGAGGGCTTTCTTTTCCAGTTCAAAACCAACCTAGAGTTTTAGTCATTTTCACCTTAGCCAACATTGGAAGACCAGTGATCTTATAGATCATCTTCTTGGTTATCAGAATTGGTTGCACCAACCACAGCTAACCACTGTGCACATGACTGAAGATAAACCTTATCCATTTCACTTGGAAATCTCATGGCATGTGAGGAATGTGAGTTAAACCTTTTGCCTCGAGATGTTGATGTTCAAGGTTCAACACACCATCAACACATAACTCCTTCAAACATTCATCCATCTCTAGTCTTCCTATATCTTGTATAGAATATTTGAAATACAAATGGATATCATTAATCAATAGTACCTTGGGAGGGATTTGTCACTGCACTCCACTCAGATTTAGGGTTTTCACAACTACAGGAGTCAACTTGAAATCCAGTGCCTTCCATTTTACAGAATGAACCAACATGTCTGAACCTCTTTTCACTTTTCTACTAGTGGATGCCATCTTTTCTCGGTAGGGTTTGAGAGAATATGGAACGTTTCAGTAAAAATTCACTCAAATCACTTGAATTCTTTGAAGATCAGTCTGCACAAATGCTCTTAAAAATTCACAGTGAGAAATGACTTCAATTTCACCCTTTTTTATCAAATTTTACCATAAATTCCTAGTATGATTGTTTGCTCAAATGATAGAATGTCATCCACTTCACTTGCATTGAATACTCAATAGAATCTTCCATGATTTGGTAACCACATAAAATTTAGTTACTCCTGACCTTTCTTGATAGAGTTTGCAACCCAACCTCACTTGATAAGGATATTAGCTCGGTAGTGACTGCCATCTCTTACTTGGTGATCCCTTTGCATCTTGAATGCTGATATGGATCTTTCATCTTGATAGCTAGAACTAATGTTAGATATTTTCTTCCATATCCAAGTTCCAATTCTCCTATGATAAATCAAGTGGAAATGGTGGAGTCACCCAATTCTTGAGTGACTTGATCATCGTTGCTCAAACTTGCATTCTTAGAAGATTTTTTAACCCATTGCTATCTCATCTATTTTCTGATGTTACAGCTTTTACATTCTTTTCATCTTCAATTCTTCCAATATTCATATAGTTCTTGGCAAGATAATCAAGTTCTATACAAATGAAACATCTTTTGGTAGTATCTTTTTTCCTCATGTGAGGTTTCTCATAATTTATTCCAATGTGTCCAAATTCTCCATAGTAATGACATCTACACCAAGTTTTGTAGTCCCAACCAAATATAGCTTTTACAATCTGTTCTACTAGATTCAATATATTTTTTTTGCATTCTGATGACTTGTGTCCATGCTTCTTACATTTGTGACATTTACCTTCAAATTTTGGTTTCTCTTTGAATTCATTTTCTCTATGACCATGTTGATTACAATTATAGAATTTTCCATTGAATTTTTCTTTCCCATTGCTCCAACATTTGTTTGATGTATGACCTATCTTACCATAGTGACTGCAAGTAGGTTTTTTATTCCTTTGAGCTCCTTGCTTAGATGATTCACCTTCTTTTGTATATCTAATTCCCACTTTTCCTTTTTGTCTATAATGACTTTTCTCATTCAACTGATTCATGTCTACTTGAGATTTCATCATTATTTCATTGGTTTTCCTTTCAATGTTTAGATCATTCTGAAATCTTTCATTTTATAATCTTAGATTCATGATTTCTTCATTTGCATTGGTGAGTTGATTAATGAAGTTTGTTTGTTGAAGGGATAGGAGGTAAATTTCATTTTTCTTTCCTTCTATCTCTTCTCTTATCTTATTTTTCTCTTCAATGACTTCACACAATCTTACTAACTGAATTTCTTGCTCTCTTCCTAGTTTTCTTACTTCTTCTTGAAGAGTACTATTCTTTTCCAATAGCTCTTTTATTGCTTCATCAACTTCATCTGAATTTCTTGAGTGGATGTCTTCAATTACTTCTTCAATGTAGAGTGGATCATTCATCTAGATTGCAAGATCTTTTCTTCTTTTCAGGGATTGAGAGAGTTGCTCTTTTTCTTTCTTGAGTTGTCTAATAGCCAATTCCAAATCTAGCTTCTCATTGTTAATAGCCTTGTCAAGTTTGAATACCTCTATTGCCTTTGATTTTTTCTCAAGCTATTAAACTTTTCTCTAAGAACCACAAAGCTCTGATACCAATTTTTGGAAATATTATGAAAGGCTAAGTTACTAAGAGGGAAGGGTTGAATCAGTAACCAATAAAATTTAATCCTTAATTACCAATTAATCCTTCATGTATATTCTAATTTAATTGCATGCATGAGAAACTGAAATCATTAAAGCATACATAATACATTTGACACACAATTTTGGTGACCCACAAACCTTCCAAATAGAAAGTAAAACTGGGGAGGGGATGGTATCCACAAGCTTTAGTACTGCAATATAAAGTTGGCATGTTAAGGCTTACAATAATCACTTCTGATGATTTGCCTAGTTAGGAGCAATAAGGATTGGTGAGGTCCACCTTGCAAAAGGATTTACAAACATAAAATGAAGTATGCACTCAGTAAAGAGATTTACAGAAGATTGTTAGGTCTACCTTGTTAAAGGATTTGACTGATCCACCTAGTAGGATGAAGTAGTAGCTAATCTCTAATCTACAACTTGATTTTTTGAATGAGATTCCTATGAGTGTACAAATCACCTTGCTATGATAGTTAAATCTTTTCTGCTCTTTATACTGTTGTAGCCTTTGTAATTTTATCTTCTACTTTTCTTTGATTATTACATTACTTCAATTTGTTGCTTTGGATGTGATACAGTACATTACATATATACTAATCCAATTACCAAATTACAAAGTTGACCATAATACAAGTTTACAAAAATATTACAAAGCTGGCCAAAGTGTAGAAACTTGAGTTCTGAAGAATGACTCGATGAGGTTCTGATACTCGACATCATCATGTACTTGGTAGATGTAAAATCTTGGTCAATACTGATCACTTCCAAGTAGTCTTGAACTCAGTCTACATTGGTGACTTGGTGAATACTGTGAAACTCCGTGAATAAATTCAATCATTCAATTCACAATGTATAGCTCAGTCAATGTTATCACTATGAACTCGATATAAACTGAGTCACTTGGTTAACATTGAGTAGCTCAGTTAACACTACACTTGTATCACATCAACTATGAACTCGATAAGAACTACACAACTCAGTTTGTACTAGTAAACTTAGCATACATTGAGATGCTCGGTTTACACTATTGATCATCACCATAGTAGTAACTACTTAGCACAAACTAAAATCTGTCCAAAGGACTTGGTAACAATTGTAGAACTTGGTAATAACTAAAATGCTTGGTTAACACTATTAACTGTACAATATGATTGATCTATACTTACAATCTAAATAAGTGTATGTCACTAATAAAAAACATGACTAGAATGTCAACATCTTTATCTTCCATGTTCTTTGATTAATTAAAAATTCCAACTTTTTCATTCTCAAAATCAAATCTTTCTCAAACTGTAACATTTGTTGTCACTCGACAATAATTCTATTCTTCATCTTGGTCAACACTATCTAACTTGATACACACTATACTTTCTCACTCGACATCAACATGCTTGCTCAATATTTACTATGCTCAATCAAAACTACACTTTTTCATACATTTTATTGACAATAACTATCTACTCAGCTTGAATTGTTTCTCTTGACTTCTACTTAAGTTCCTTAATCTTTTACTTCAGTTCCTTCATTGATTGTACAACACTGATACTCGGTCAAGCTTATCCTTGTGACTTGTTTCAACTCTTAGCTTCATCCAATTGTCTTCTATATTTCATTTATTTATTGAACAACACATTATCTTATCAAGGACTAACTTATCAAGTGCCCATTGTATTTCCATGATACTTAACACATCTCAACTCAACATTTCACTAGGTCATCTCATCACCTCTTCTTTTCAAATCTTTTTCATCAATCAAATGATATGACACTCTACACTATTAGTAAATATCTCTTCAATAAATTTGACACTCAGTCTTACCAATAGTTTTGACATCAATGACAACATAATAATTGCTCCAATTGTAGTTTTCAACAATCTCCCTCTTTGGAATTGATGGCAACACCTATATCTCATATACTTCACTTACAGTACTAGTTACCATACAATCCAAAATGATGCAACACTATATTATCTTCTCACTCTATGTCTAACTTCTCTCATTCTTACTTTCATTTTGATTCTCATTTAGTCAATTGTAGGAAACTCCCTCTATCAATTAAGTACATACTCTTCTCTGTAGCAACATTAACATACATTTTGTCTCCCTTACTATATACCTGTAGGGTAACTTAAATGCTTTCATCTCCCTATTTGACAATAATGCCAAAGTCATACTATACACACACATCATCTTCATGTCACTTCTCTAACTGATACAGTAATATCATTTCTTCATAAACTCTGTGTAGCTTCTTCTACTCATAGTTGAGTGTCTTCCATTCCACACCTTTAGGAAGCTCCTAAAGTGTGACCTCCTTCCATCAATATTCATGATATTATGATTCTTACATATCAATGCAATGCAAAATCTCTACTTAGTTTTCTCTAGGTAGGGGAATGATCCCTAACTTTCCTCTTAGATGCTCAAAATAATCTTTAGGTAGTGATTTAGTGAATATGTTAGCTAATTGTTCCTTTGTGTTCACATATTCTAGTATCACTGCTTTCTCTTGAACCATCTCTCTCAAGTAATGATATTTAATCTCATTATTATTAGTCTTTGTATGTATCACATGGTTCTTTGATATGTTTATAGCACTTGTATGATCACAATAAATCACAATAGGTTTAGTGATCTCTTCCTTCATGTCTTTCAACAATTATTTATTCCATATAATGTTTGAAAACTTCACTATTGCAGCAACATATTCAACCTCTTCTTTGGATTGTGAAATATAGTCTTCTTATTTCTTTTCCATGAAATGAATCTTCTACCAAAGAAGAAATTTCCTCCACTTGTGCTCTTTCTATCATCAACTTTTCCAACCCAATCGGCATCTGTATACACTTTCAATTCAAATTTGTCACTCCTATGTTACCAATTGTTATAATGATTTAGAAACTAAGAGGGGGGTGAATCAGTTATCCTTAGATCTACATATATCAATTTAACTTTTAAACACTTCAAATAAATTAATCAGACTCATACATCAACTCAATCTTTATAGCATATGATCAACAATTTAACATTTCATGCAATATCTTAAGTTTTTGTCTCTATATCTATTGACTACTAGTAAATAAACTACTATAAAATATAAAATGCAAAATAATAAATTCCACACATGATAATAACACTTTTGATGTACCAAGATTTAACAAGGAAACCCAATTTTGGAAAAACCACCAAGTAACATACTATCGATTTTCACTCTTCTAAAGTGAGCTCGGTTAAGAGCCAACTCTGTTAAAGGTTATACAAAACATTGTTAGATGTGACCTTGTTAAAGGATTTAATCACCTTGTTAGAAGTGGCCTTGTTAGAGAACTTTAGAACATTCCATTAGAATTTCATCTTGATTAAAGGATTTACAAAATGATTTTTAGGTCAGCCTTGATTAAAGGATTTTGGACTAATACAATGGTTAGAATGTAACGATAAGTTTGATCTATAAAGTACAACTCACTTTACAAATTCAGATCTCCATTTTCTTGTCTATTAGTTCATTGATTGGCCTTTATTGATATCTCCATTTCTACTCTAATTGGCACCTTCTAAAGAAATCATACTACAACTCTATTGTTCACATCTTCACAATTTCTCCTTAAGATCACAAATCAACAATGAAGCAACCTTTTCACTCATTCCTTATGCCTTCTTAAATAGGTAATTTTGTTCTTTTGTCACTTCAACATCACCATCGATCTTAGAGTTAGGTCCAATTCATCAAAGCCTTCCATCATTTTTCTCCTTCTTATTTTAGAAACCTTCAATCAAATCCTTGCCTTTGATCAAGTAAAAAACTCTCCTCTCACATTAAATATACCAACTCATGAATCTTTATCTTCCACCTTCTTTGACTTATTCAAAATTCCAACTATGTCAACCTCAAAATTAAATATTTTTCAAACTGTAACTTTTATTGTCACTCAGCAATCATCGTTTTCTTTATCTACGTCAACACTATGTAACTGAGCACATATTATACTTTCTCACTTGAAATTAACATACTCACTTGGACTTTACTATGCTTAGTCGCAACTACACTTGCTCATACATTTTTTCATAAATAATGATCTACTTAGTTTGAACTATTTCACTCGGCTTCTACTTAAGTTCCTTAATCTTTTGCTATAGTTCTTTCATTGAGCATGCACCATTAATACTCGGTCAAGCTTATCCTTGTGACTTGTTTCAACTCTTAGCTTCATCCAATTGTCTTCTAAATTTCATGCATTGATTGAATAACACATTATCTTGTCATGGACTAATTTATCAAGTTCTCATTGAATTTCCATGATCTACTTAACACATCTCAACTCAACCTTTCACTAGGCCATCTCATCATCTGTTCTTTTCAAATCCTCTTCATTAATCAAATGATATGGCACTCTACACTATTATTAAATGTCTTTGTAGTATATTTGACACTCTATTATACCAATAAGTTTGACATCAATGACAACATAAAAATTACTGCAATTGTAGTTTCCAACACATACATGTTCCCTAAAAGGGATTTGAAGAAGGCATACCTTTTTTTATTCAGAATATAATGCCTTAAATTTTCAAATATTAATCTTTATAGATTTTAATTTATATAATTGGGCCTTGATATATGTGGGTACATTACAATTAGAAAGTATTACTTTATCTTTTGAAGAAGAGAACCATTTTAGCTCAACCTTTGGATAAAACTAAGAAATTGAGATGATGCAATATGTCACCCCAAAGAGATTGTCATTTCCCTACAAAAGATAGCCAAAGAAACCAAAACTATCCAACATCCACATCTTTTCAAAATATTAGTACTCCGAAACCAATTCAGAGAACCATATATAACATTATCAAAACACAACTACAAATAACACGTTGATTTACTATGGGCTCTAATAGTGCAAGAGAATCTCCATTTGTTTGTTAGGATTAACTAGAGACATAAATAAAAATTACATGAAAATATAACCAATATCATAAAATATTAAATCACATAGAAGAGAACACAGAACACAAATCTTTGGGCTATGTCCACGAACACCAAGTCCAATATTAGTATTATCCAATAATCACAATCTAGAATCCTTTGCAGCTCAATACCACCATAAGAAGCTACAATCTCATCATACATTAAGAATTTTCTAACCCTAAGCCTTTTTATAAAAGTTTTTTCTACATACAAAATTAGGGCTAGAATAAGTTGTTTAATAGAAAAATGATAGTTGATGCCTTTTACAATAGTAAATTCATTTTTGGCTTCAGGGCGCTACCCCCGAAAATCCCTGCGGGGGTGTTGTCCCTCAACCACACCCTCTATTGAAATAGTGAGTGCAACTGGGGCTCTGCCCCATAACCTTTCCAGGGGCACTTCCCCTTGACCCTATCTTGGGGGTGCTTCCCCCAAACCCCTATAGTAATAATCTAGGGGGAAACTACACTAAATAAAATGAGAGAATTTAACCTCCAGGTCTAATTAGGCTCAACATCACAACAATCTCCCACTTGGAGACTTATCATAGCATTTCTAAACCTATAGCTCCCACTTGAATATCAAACCATTCTAGACTCTATTGTTCTCTTATTTTGTTCAATCTAGAAGACCAATCGGAGCTGAAGAGGAGTTCAACTTCTCCTTTTTCACTTCTTTGGTAAAAATATCTAGTAGATTATCATCTGTATGTATCTTCTCCATCTTTAATTTTACATCATCCAAAACTAAGTGAATTAAATGGTACCACAACTGTATGTGTTTTTTCTTTGAATGTAGAGAAGAATTCTTTGCAAGATGAATGACACTCTAGCTATATGTAAACAAATAATCATCCCTTTGTGGGTGGCCCAATTCTTCCATGAAGAACTAAATCCATATACTCTTCTTGGTTGTCTCTATAGTAGAAACATACTCTTTCTCTATAGTGGATAATGCATTGACTTTTGTAATTGAAAAATCCAACTTATTATTTTCCTACCAACAATAAACTCATAACCTATAGTACTTCGACTAGTATCAAGATCTCATGCCAAATATGAGTCAACACATCCTTGTAAATCAATAGTAGAGCCCTCAAAATGTAAACACTTACTAGATGTTCCATATAATTTCATCTTCATCTTTCTTTCCATCAAAAGCGTTAATTCCTATAACAATCTCTAATATTCTACCAAAGTAACTTCTTACGGATTCATCTCTCATCATTTTAGCTCCTTGAAATAAACATATCCAATTTTGCAATCTAACCTTTCTAGCACTCTTATCACCTTCAAATGTAGATTCCAAAGCTTTCCAAATTTTATGAGTTGGATTTAAAGACTTTACCTGACCATACTCATTTTCTAGAAGAGGTGTCAAAAGTGATTCTCTAACATGCATATTACACATGAATAGATCTCTCTAACCTTCAATACAAGATTCAAGCTTATCTTCATCAATCATGTCCTTCTTTATATTAGTGATCAACTAATATCCTAAAACCATGCATAGAAAAAATGTCTCCATCTTCTCCTTCCAAATTTCATAGCAACTCCATTAAACTTTAGACTTTCTTGAACCTAAAATGATTACTTGACATAGATCTCCTTAAGTTGTTAAGATTTTCCTTCAAGGGCCTGATGTTTTGATACAAATTATTAGAAAGAAAAGTCCACCAAGATAATTGATGAGAGGGGGTGTGAATTAGTTATCAGGGAAATCCTTGATCAGAGATAAAATCCTAGTGGGATGGTAGCCACAAAATTATGTATAAATATATAAGTTCTTTTTAAGAGGATAGACCTTGTTAAGAGCCAATGAAATACATTTAGTAAATTCCAATCCCTATTAAGAGGCTTTGAATCCCTATTAGGAGATTCTAAGAAACTTGTTAGGAGCTGTGGAGGACAAAAGGACCCATTATCCAAATAGCTTCAAGGTAAGACCACTCAACTCACTGCCCAACTACTAGCCCTAGTATTATCCTTCTCATAATAATACATGTAAATAACTATCCACAATAACTTCTTTGCCAAATACAATCTCTCTATCAGCTCACTATACCTCAAATGCACCAAATGCTTCTTTGATTAAAATATATTTAATATCAAGTTCATTGGATCTCACATATAAGTTTGCATACTCACATTACAAAAATATTCACACTAGATTATTACAACTAAGGAAATCATCCTTCCTTTATACCAAACTTCCTAAAACAAATTATTGAGTCAGCCTTGAGTCTTTTTCAATTTACAATAATAATATTGGACCAACTTAAGATATTACATTTACACGTTACATTGAAATATTACATCTTTTTCACAATTATAACTAGGTTGTCAGCTCACAATTTTCATAACTCTTCACACATGTAACGTTTGACTTTTCTTACTTAACCATGTCATCTTCAACTTGTCTTCTACCTCTATACAACCTCTCTTACCTAGGTTTTATAGTGAAAACATCAACAACTACTACACAAGAACTCTGTCTAAATGTTGTCTTCTATAAATATCAAATAACTGTCCATTGTCTTCACATTTCCACATGCACACTTAACCACCTAATTCTAGGATACTCTATAGAATACATCCTTAACTACGCATATCCTCATCTTCAATCCTCAAACCAAGCAACCTTAATCTTTGTCTACTTCTCTACCACCCTTACAAAATAACATGTATGTTGGCATCAGTGACAAACACTGTCATGAATGAAACATATAACCACTGTATCATCTCTCCAACATTGTTAGGGTAACCCCCCACAATAGTAATATCATCATCATTCATGCTAACATCATTTTTATCATGACTCATACCATGGTTGGAGGCCCTTCCATTGTTAGTTGAAGAATGATCCCTCTTAGGAGGAAACCCACAAAGGGCCTCCTTAAGAGTGGCAAGGGGGATCTGCAAGGCTATCTCTTGAGGCTACTAAGGCTTTGAACTTCTCTAGGTTACAATACTCTATAACACAACTTGTACTTGGCTGAGAATAATTGATATTTTCTATCATGGGTAGAAAGTTGCTATTATTTGAGGGTTTGGGAGAGTCATGTGGATCCACATCAACCTCCTTATGGGTCAAGACATGACCACCTTCTTCTTTATTAGAACATAAAGGAGTATACAGGTAATTAACGTCCTAAGGGGGATCACTACTAGAAATGACAAAACCTCCCCCATGGGGATTAAAGGAGATGTTAATGTTCGATATAGGAGAGAGAACTTAAGAAGGTTCATTGCCTATGAGAAGGTCTTTCACTATTTCCCCATCTTCAATAAGGGATTCCTAGGGGGATTAGGGGTCTTGAGGATACCAAGACTAATAGAAGAAGCATAGTCTCCCCTAGAGACACAAAGCCCCCAAATAGATCAATACAAATAAATTATTCTCCCTAATTGCAGGAGTTGGAAATGGGAGGGTCCCAGAGAGAATTACCCCCAAATTGTTTCGGGTAGATTTTTGGGTGCAAATAATATATAGATTAATTTATTATAATCCTTAAGCATTTTAAATTATTCTCCAATACCTTCATATCAACTAGAATTTTAACATCGACCAACAATAAAATGTTTTCTTTGATTACTCTGGAAACCCTGAGAGAATCCCCAATTTGTCATAAGATTTTACTTTGCAAGAGTTCGATACCAAAATCCTTGAATAAGATCCATTTTAATAATTTGATATCATTAAATGAATCATCTTTAAAATTAGGAATCCAACTAATAAACTTAGTTTTTTGGGTTTTCAAAAAAAAATGGGATGACCATGTAACAACCTTTCTCTAAGTTCTACGGATTAATAGTCTAAAAAAAGAACATTATTATTTAAGGTAGACATAATTACCTAGTTACCTAGTGTTTCTTGCATCCAAGTTTTCAAATTAATGTTCATAGGGTTCCTTATGCATGTTTTAGCAAAAAGACCTTTGGTTTTGCAATGCTCCCACATCTCATCTGTCACATTGTTTCTCGGGATTAGAGTATGGGGATCCGAGGTCAGTAGTCTAAGATTCCTAGAGTTAACCCTCTTGCCTAGATTAACCCCAATTTGTAGGACATTTTTTCTAAAGATCTCTTGTGATGGCACTAGAGCGAGAGCCATTGGAAGAGGACGATAAGATGCAGCCTCAAAGCGGCCCAAAGGAATCGCATTTGCTCCTGTTGCTAGAGAGGAGACCTTGGCAGGAAAAATCCATAATTTAGTCCTTTGGGGATACTCCCATGAGGGTTTAATCTACTCTGATGCAAAACAAATGGCCTCCTATCCTAGCTTTCTCCATGCACTAATCTTCTCCTCGTGGGATAACACCCAACATCCGAAGATTCCAAATGGCATTTAGGCATATGGCTCTGAACACCCACAAAATCCTTCATTGAAGCAGGGAAATCCTCCATCAGAGAAACAAAATAATTTCTGGTGGGAATTTCCTTGAATGTAGCCTCATATTTATCCATTGAAATCTGGTATGGAACTAAAAATCCTAAGAAGTAAAAGGATTCTGGGAGCCAAAGCAAGGACGGTTACACCAAAAATGAGCAAAGCGAGACTGAAATTTTACCATTAATCCTAGCTCACACATACCATCATCCTCAATATTATTACTACTGGTAGAATTTATTATGTTCTGATTGGCAAAAGAGGAAATCCAAACAAAAAAGATTATCATCAGAAATATCATACACTAGAGTATAAAAATAGACCAGAGTAAATAAACAAAAGAGAGAGTAAGCCAATCACTCTTCAAAATCTTCTTCCACTAATCTGCACCATTTTCTTCCTCATCTAAGTCTTCCAAATTTAACTTGTTTATGATTTAGTTATTAAGATATAACTATTTATGTTTTGAGTCAAATTCATTGACCCATGTTTTATTAGTAGTTGTTACAAGAACTCATCTCTTATGAGAATGAATAGAATATTTACCACTCATTGCATCCAAGTGGTGTTTAGATGTGGAACACGAGATTTCTCAAATCCATCCCATTACTACTCCAATTATAATTTCATTAAAGTCACTACATGAAGAAAAAAAATTGAAGTTATCAAGACCAATTTAAAGAGAGATAAGCATTCAAAAGATATGCTCCCATCAAAATAACTTATTAAAATAAAATGTTCAAGATAGATATACACCGTATTGATTAGAACTTTATCTTTAAATAACACCACAAATCAAATTTTCATGAATACCTATTTGAATGAACTATCTTCTCCTATTATAAAACTAGAATAACATAAAAAATTGTTAAACTAAAATTTTGAACTATAGAAAGAAAAACTAGATAATAATTTTTAAAACCCACAATAAATATGATTCAATATCTCGCCCATAGAAATATTTAGGAAGCAAACAAAAGGTGTGATAAAATGTACCCAAAGTAAATTCATTGTATATTAGTTCTCAAGCTCTAGTATTTGAAGTTTTTAAAGCTAACATGAATTGGATGATAAAAGTTACTAAAAAGCTAACAATTGGATAATAAAAACTTTAGTTTGCAGAACTTCTTTGCATTGTTACTTTCAGGTGGTCCATAGACGCAGATAAACACAGGGAGTAACTCTCAAATGTCTGTTTCAGAGACCGCCTTATTCTTTGTCATGAAAAAGTTGAACGTTCAAACTGTTTGCATCTCTAAGACGTCGTCATATAATTTGGCAGGGCATACGTCATCGCCCTCATTTCTTAGCGCGTGGGAATATTTACGCGGGCGGTCAAATTATATATGACTGCGGTGATTGTTCAATTTCAAGTTTTCAATGTATTTCTTGGACGTTTATGTTTGTCGGTATTAGTTTTTCTTTCCATAGGAGAATAAGCTTCTAAAGTCGTCCATGCTAATTTGGCACTTAGAACCTTCAAGTTGTACGATGGATTTTATAGAAAAAAATTTATAAATGTTTCAAAGTAGTTGTATATAAAGTAGTATTGGTCCATTATCAATTTTAAAAGTTAAAAAATATAGACTATAAGTAGAGTATAGAATATTAGTACATTTGTTTTCATTTTGTTTGGAGCTCTTTTAAAAATGGTAATTGAGTGATTAAACCTAATAAAATATAGTGAATATAACAAATTTTGATCTAAAATAATATAGTGAATATAACAAATTTTGATCTCAAATGTTAAGAGAATCATTAAGTTTGATATAAAATAGAATATAGAATTTGATCTTAGATTTGTAAAAACTACTAATATTGAAGTTCAAATTTTCAAATAGTATAACTACTAATTTTAAGACTTTAATAGTGATATCAGTGATACTAATAGTGATATTTTAAGACTTTGATCATTGTTACAAGAACTCAATATCTTAAAATAAGAACTTCAAATTTTCAATATTTTAAAAAAGTTATACTATTATTTTATTGATTTGTGTATATTCTCAATTTAATTGTTTGATTCAGTTCATGTAGACTTTAATTATTATTTATCTGCTTTCTATTTAATTTTAAAATATTTTAAGTTATTTATGTCATAATTTCTTTTGTTTATTCTTTTATTATTAGTTATAAATATAAATATATAGCAATTTAAAAATAATAATTAAAGTACAATTTAGAATAAAATGTTGGTTTTAAAAAAATATTTTCAAAATATAGTTTTAGTCTTTAATTGAGAGGTGGTAAAATTTCATTATGTTTTATAATTAACTTTGAACAAATAAATCTACCTAAAAATTTGATTCATATAAACTAATCACACATTTTCAAAAAATGAATAAATGATTTATCTTGTATAAAGAATAACGTGTGACATGGTTTTTGCATGCATAAATCAACAAAATTATAGGTTTGTTAGATTATTCTATGTTACTTTTCATCTATAGGTGAGGTGAGTTACCTTAGTCTAATTAAAACAAAGGTGGCCTTGACTACATAGACATGACACCTACATCAGTTAAGAATTAATGAGGTAATGGGAGCATTTGTGCGTCTTAAGAGTTATGACTACTTAGTAGTAGTAATTATATATTGAAGATATTTCAACTTATCATATTGATTCTCATGATTAAATAAAGTGAGAAAAGGCTTGAACTCAAAACAAAAAATAAAACTAAGTCCAGTAGACAGAAAGTTCGGGGTTCACAAGAAGTGGACCCTACAAAAAATGAGCAATAGAACCAGAACAAAAACTAAACTAAGACTAGAACCAAATAGAACTTAATCAAAAAACTAAATAGATAGACTAGTAGAGATGAACCAACAGAGAAACCAACACCCAATGCGAACCAAAAAACTTACAGCACCACAACCACACCCCAACACAAGATCACTGCTTGCTCAATTCATTGAGCTTCAATAGGAAGAAAGGCTTATTTCAAGGACAAGAAGAAGCCACATCCCTTGAGCTATCCTCCTACTTAGTAACAATTTGAAGAACCTCCTCTTTATTGTGGGTTTCTCCCTCCTTTTCCCTTTTTGTTTCCAAGTTCCTCCAACTCGCCTTGAATCCCACCAATGGCCTTTTTCATTCAATAATGGGAAAATATCTTCTCAGTAGCTAGTTCCTTGATTTGATCCCCTAGAGCCAAAACTGGAACTCCTTCATAGACTTTAAGAAAATGAGGATCTCACTCTTCTCCTCCTTAGAAGGCATAAGGGCATGAGATTCTAAAATCTTCTCCTCTACCATTTCTTGATTGTACATTTTTTCCCAAAGTCTCTACCCACTTCCTATGTTGCCTCATCCCTCTTTCCTTTGGTCCAATCCTCCACCTTTCTTTCATCTTTTGCAAGAGCCTCCAATTTTTTAAATCTTTTTTTCTTGTAATTTATAGTTGATAGATCAACCACTTGATAAAAAATTTGGGTATGTTATGGAAAATGTATAGATAATAGATGACATCTTAGGAAGCGGATTAGGAGATGCAAACTAAGGAATACAAGATCCTTTGGGTAACTGAGATGAGTCCTTGGAGAGGGAGAGAAAAGGAGGTGGAAGGCATGTTGGGCATAGAATGAGGGGAAAAATTATCTGGGGTCCAAGTCGACTCTACAGACTAGGAAGAGCCAAAGGTTGAATCATCTAAAATTACCATGGTGTCATCTTGTTGCTCCTATTAAGTGAAATTATTGTTCTTGGATTTATAATCTAAATTAATTTTCATAGCAAAAAATAAAGAAATATTTTTGGGGCAGGGGGGGCGGGGGGGGGGGGTCGAGGAGTCTGTGACTGCTTAGCTGAGGAAGAAAGGGGGGTAAAAAATAAACTGTTGAGCTCAATAGACAAAGTAGGGGTAGGAAAAACTTGAGGGATCAGAATAGGATGAAACTCATAAAACCTAAAAAAAGAAAGCTTTGCTAAAGAGGGGGTACACCTGTAGCCTTATAATTCTCAATAGAAAGCAAAAAATATGAGAAAATCCAATAGGAGAAACAAAAATTCACATTTCTTCTAAAAAATATTAAGCATAGGAAAAGGATGGGAATGGAAGCACATATACCCTCCTTCAAGAGTGACAAAGATGATGAAAATTTTGGCCTTCCCTTTGCTCACCTTGTAGATGCTCTTGGTTGAAATCACTCTACAATTATTAAATTTTCTCTCCAGGTTCAAGAATAGTCAAAACTCTGTAGGATTTGAGCAAATATTCCAATCAAATCTGCGAAGCCCAAGAATAACTGCATGCAGAAAACCTATCATGGAGAAGAAAAAGATAAGAAGAGGCAAGGGTTTGATCTGAAAAATATGCAAATTGTATTATGATGAAGAAAATATTATTCAAGAAATTAATAATTACAAAGAGATAAATTCTTATAAAAGGAGATCGAAACCTGAAAAGGGTAACCTAAAGCCTAAAAAACTAGGTGGCACATTATAATTAATATAAAATATTAATTATATGCACCTAAGAGATAGCTTAAGAAAACTAGAGTAATAGGCAACTTATTTAATTAAATCAAAGTGATTTAATTAATAAGTGTAAAAAAATAATTACTCTAACACCCCCCTTAAGTGAAGCTTAGGAGGTAAGCTAACCTAGTACAACTATGAAAGCAGAAAAATGGGTCCCAGCAATAAGGCCTAATGAGGTACCCAATCACAAAAAAATCTCTATGAAATGGAGAAATAGAGAAAACCACATGGGGAAAACCCTACTCCAAAAAGAGATAGCAAAGAATGTTCTAGAAGATGGGAACAAAGAGTGATCATGAAGAGAACCACTAAAGCATGAAGAAGCCCCAAACTCTATAAAAAAGAAATTGCTAATCTAAAGAACCTCCACAAAAATAGAAGGCTATGAACCAAGAGTGTCTATATGGTAGATGATCCATCTCATCAAAATGCATAGGTAGCTATCCACTACAATTGCCTAGTATATAGGATAAAAAATTGAATACATAGATCACACTATCCAACCATCAAACCAAGGAAGTATTAGAAACAACAGAAGAACCCCTCCTTAATGCAGACAAGGGTGAGGTGATAGATAGCTAAGAAAATGGGCCAAAAAACTCCTACAACATAGGAAGAACCAGGCACATTGAGAGTTAGGTACAGATACCTATAAAGGCACATGCCATCGACACATCATGGGGCTAATGTCATGGAAGGGACACTCACTTGAAAAAGGAAGAGGGCACTACATGGAAATCAACTATCCCCCCATGGCACTTTATAATATAGTGCAAGTACAATAAATCACAATGATGAAAAGGATCCCAAAATGCATGGAGTGACACTTTATCTTAGTGCATTTGCATAAAAATGCTTACAAATGATATCTAAATAGACCAAAAGAGACATAAAACTAATACAAAAGATAGTACAAGCCATGACGAATCATCTGAAGCAACAAAATTGATCCCTAGCCCTGAAACAACTAGGATATCTACCAAATGTAAAAAAGTAGAAGACTAAACAGAATGTGCCTAGAGAAAAATTTGGAACAACTAGCATCACTAGAAAGAGTGTGGAAATAACTTTCCAATGATATAAAGAAGTCCCAAATCGGAGATCAGATGCTCAAGATATGCCTCCTGGAGTGCAAAATAGAACATCCAACTTTGACTACCACAACACACAACCAAACTGCATCAAAACCCAAAAAAACCTACACCAATGTCTTCCTCTTAGAACCAACTTTCTGGTTCATTTTTTGGATCAAAAAAATATGTTCGTATGCTCAAGTTATGGAAAAAAACAATAGGGACCCTAGAAATGCACAAAAAATTATTATTTTTAAATTAAAATAATAATCATAAAATTTAAAGAAAAACACTGCCACCACCGATGGAGCGGTAGCCAAGCAGAGTGAGGCAGATGTAGTGGCGAGAGGCCAGTGGTCCGCTACGACTGAGTCGGCATGAAACCACGAGTGAAGCCACTAAGTGGGCCGCCAATGATGACCACTACGGTAACTACAGCGAAGATGCTAGTGGTTTTCTAACCATAGTGGCATAAAAAATACCAATTTTGATTTTTTTGTGATTTTTTAATTTTCCACCTCAAACTATGTGCTAGAGGCTGCATAGCCCTACCGGGCAAAAAAATTTGCCTCTTGGATCAACATTATCCAAAATGGACTAACTTTATATGGAAATGGGGGTTTTGATGCCTTCTAGATCCATTTGTGATGTCCATTTGGCCTCAAGAAGCTCCAAAAAATAGAAACCCCCCTATTTTCTTAGAAAATACCCAAAAATATACAAGATCTAATCCACCAAACCCTTGTTCTCTCTGTTTTCCTAAATACTGAACAAGCTACAACAGATCTAGTTCTGATAATGTAAGATTTGAGAAAATATGTCAATCAAATCCATGACTCCCAAGAATAATTACATGCAAAAAACCTATCACAGAGAAGAAAAAGACAAGAAGAGGCAAGGGTTTGATTAGACAAACATGCAAATTGCATTTAGATGAAGAAAAGATTATTCAATAGATTAATAATGACAAAGAGATTGATCCTTATAAAAGGAGATCGAAATCCAAAAAGGGTAACCTAAAGCTTAAAAAGCTAGGTTATACATTATAAGTAATAACAAAATTAATTATATGCACCTAAGAGATAGCTTAAGAAAATTAGAGTAATAGGCAACTTATTTAATTAAATCAAAGTGATTTAATTAATAAGTGTAAAAAAATAATTACTCTAACAAACTATTCTTTGAAGGACACTTTATTTTTGGAGGGAATTTTAGAACCCTCCATACTCAACTTTGAATGAATAACTTTAAATAATATTAGTTTATGCAAGGTCACACTTAGAGTAAAGCTTTTCTAATGAATAAATATGACATCAAAAATATTAAATTACATAGTTTCTCCATTATTTTGAGAAATTATTTTCCATTATAGTTTTTTATCTATTCTTTATCAAACATTACATTTCTCTAACAATGAGTACCAAGTAGTTGAACAAGAATGATGTTATTCGCCTATGATAAATTTTAAATATATTTGAAAATAAAACTTTATAATATATTGAAGGTTTAATATTTGTAAAGAAAACTCTGCAAAGTATCAAAGAATTGAATCCTATATAAAAGAAAATATATTAAATATTTTAATTTTATATTATTGGATAAATATTAATTTAGCAAATGTATATCAAATTAGTACACATTTATCCTAGTTTTGAGAAAAAATAGAATAAACTACTTAGTATATGTTTGTGTAATATTTACTTACAGTATGAATTCTAGATATTAATAAATATCTATTTCCATGATGATTATAAGGTTGAAAACTTATGTAACTATTATTTATTACCATTTTATTTCTACCATTGTAGAAATACATGTATTTGTAGTGAACACAAAACCATATCAAGAAAAGAAGTACCCTAAGGCACTACTCACGACATGTAATAGATTTCAAAAAGATTTCTTAAATCAATAAAGTTGAAATTATATTTATTTATTAGGATATGTATGACTATTCAATTTATTTCTTTTTACAAATCTATACACACAACCCATTCATTTAATTGGAGTATATCAATATAAGACAATTTATCTATCATGAAGATCTATCATGTTGTGTTACTATTAAGTATAGTATTAATATTAATACTATACTTTTTTCTTTTAAATCAATCAAAAAAAAGAGTATAGTATTAATATTTACTAAAAAGATTTAGAGAATATCATCAAATATGTTTCCATTCTAAGTTGTAATCATGATAAAATTCTGTACCATCTTCTTTAAAATATGAATTTCCACAAAGATATGATAAATTGAGAAGAATATAATAAATTTAGAAGAATTTCCACAAAGATATGATAAAAAATAAATTTAACTTAGACTTCTTATTCAAGGATTAATATCAAAAAATAAATAAAGATCAAATTCCAATAACAGTAAGGTAGGTAATGGTGTAGGCAAGGAGAAGTATGAAGCCTTGATTTATATAAGGCTTCATCAAATTAAACTTTGATGAAACATAGTAAATATCCTTGTGCTATTTTCATATGGGAAAACTCCAGGGCCATAATCTGGCAACGTATGCTTCAGAGTCAAGTCTAGTTTGTGGAAATTCATTATACATTCATCACATGCTTACAAGTATTGATTTTTCTCATCAAGCTGAATCATTTTCACAGTAAATGGGCATTGATGTAACTTGTACAAAACTACTTACCAAGCTTCAAACAAAGGGAATTGCAGAGATAAAGAAAAAGAGAGTTAGAAATTCTAACCCACGACCACCATGTCTAGAAATGTAAACTGGAAATTATCATTTGCATGAGGACCAGCAACAAGTACATCAGATTTGCAAAGAAGGTTAATCTACTCTTCTGCAGTAGCCTCAACATTCAGATCAAAATTCTCCACACTCATATTCTGATCACTCTTAATACAAGGCTCTTCACACACCACCGAAGTGTTTGTGTTGTTTGAACAATCATTAGAACTACAACCTTTCTTACCTAAGCCAGAAAAATCTTCCCATTGGAAAGAGGGCTTCCATGGAGGTTTACATTTGATAACACTACCACCATCATTCTGAGATTTAGATTTACCTACAGAAGGGGCATTTATTAGCTTCTGTTTACAAAGCTTGTGCATTGCATGAATTCTGTCAATTACCGCAAAAAATTCTTGGACTTCATCTTCATTCTCATCTTCGGCTGGACGTTTCCTGCACTTATCTCTAAATTCTTGTTCATTGCATTCCATGATAACAAGTCCACCTACAAACCAAGAAATATGATATGAAATATAGTTTTAGAAAAACTCAAACAAAGAGACTTTTTACTGATAAGGATTTTTCTTTGATTCATTGATGGAAGGCAGCCCACCTCAGATCCTCATACGGGAAATAGTATTGCATGCAGCTTTACCAGATTCGAACCCATGACTGATATCTTCTCTAATAAAAGACAGAAGACGGATGTAGAGGAAAACTGAATCGATACCTTCATTTGAGCCGAAGGACTTTTATCATTGGGGTATTACATCATTGATATGAAATACCGCGTCATCACCTGACAATGGCAAGGAGCGTAGCATTGATTAGGGCATCAGCCAACCAAGAGAGATGAACCATTTTCCACGCGGGTTCCACAGCCTGCCCACATGAATAGAAAAAGCGAAAACAATTCCACGCGTTGTCCATAAGCCTTGGAAATATTATTGTCTCTTTATGGGAAATGTCTATGGAGACATGTAAAGGAAAGTGTTTGATTGGACATTTTAAGAATTAAATAATTAAATGACAAATTTAAATATTAGGAATATATATATAACACTTGAATTGTGGTGGGTTCATTTGGAATTGTTTAGCTTTAAATGGACCATGGGCCCATTCAAGATCTTTATTTTTTATTAAAGGTGAACTGTGAAAAAGTAAAATGCCTAGATACATTTCCCTATTTTTCTATATAGAATATATGTTTACTAGTAGTAGTTGTGACACTCATAATATGTTGAATAAATTAATATGCAATTGTCTAGCACATTTTTATTGAATGTAATGTAATGTAATATAATAAACTTTTACATCATGGTTAGGGCTAGAGTTAGTGTTTAGGACAATAGTTAGCAATATATTTGGAATCACGATTAGGGTTCTATGGTGGACATCATCGTTGTGAATAAGGTTTGGGATATGGTTCAGGAAAGACTTAGAATTATGATTAGGGTTAAGATTTAGGTTAGAAGTACAATCAAGGTTAGGGGTTTTGTTAAACTTGGGATTAGGTTTGGGATTTGGATTATGTCTAAGGTTTAGATTTTGAGTTAGAGTTAGGATGGTTAGCTCTAGGGTTTATGATTAGGATTGGGGTGAGGATTAAGGTTTAGGATTAGAGTTAGGATTAGGGTTAGGGTATTGGGTTTAAGGTTAGGGTTATGATTAGGGTAATGGTCTATAACATGGATAATATTATGGTCAAGTTAGGGTTTTGATTATGGAAAGGGTATAAGGTTAGGCCTAGGTTTATGATTATGATTAGTGAGGGCTTACATCATATTTAGTGCTATGATTAGAATTGGAGTTTTTATTAGGATTATGGCTTAAAGCTTTGGAATATTGCTAGGGTTAAAGTTTACATCATGGTTAGTGTTGTGGTTTGAGCTAGTATATTGATTGATGTTAGAAGGATAAATGCTTAATTTCATGTCATTTTCAGGATTAGGGTTAGGGTTGTATTTATGGTTAAGATTGTTTTATGGTCTACAAATTAAGCTTAATATTAGAGATAAGAGTATTTAGGATTAGGACTCGGCTCATTTAAGATTAAGGTTTCGCATTTAGGATAAGGATTTACCATTCAGGATTATGATTTAGCCCAAGAATTAGGGTTTAGGGTGTAACATTTGGGTTTGGCATTAGCATTTAGCACTTAGTGGTATGGTTGCAATTTAGATGGGATTAGGTCATTGGTGCATCATGGTTAGTACTATGGTTAGGTTTAGGATTAGTTACTATACAATTACATAACAAATTTTTATTAAAGAAATTTAATATAATCAAGGTTTACATCACAATTAATTATAGAGTAAGTCTTCAAGTTTGTGATTACATGAATTTCTTGGGTATACATCATGGTTATGGTTTTGGTCTGACTTATGGTTAGGGAAAGGCTTATAATTTTTATTAGGGTTAGGATTTAGGTTAGATGTATGATTAGGCTTAAGGATAGAATTGAATTTAGACTTGGAATTATGTTTAGACTTTGGATTATGGTTTGGGTTACTATTATCTTTAAAGTTATTTTTTAGTGTTTGAGTTCAAATTATGATTAGACTAGGAATTAGAATTATAATTACGGTTAAGGTTAGGATTAGGGTTTCAGAGTTAGGCTTAGGGTTTAGGATTTTAGATTAGGGTATAAGATTTAAGATTATGATTATGGTTAGTGTAAAAGCTTAAATTATTGATAGTATTATTGTTAGATTAAGGTTATGGTATATGTTTAGAGCTAGAGTTAATTTTAAGTGTAGGTTTAGCATTGTGGTTAGAGTGAGGGTTGAGATCATGACCTTAGTATTATGGTTAGGGTTGGAGTTTTAATTAGGATTAAGATTAGGACTTAGGATAGAAATTATCATTTGGGTTAAAGGGTTTACATGATGGTTAGTAATAAAATTATGGTTAGGAGAAAGGTTTGCGTTCATGATATGGTTAGGGTTGTATTTAATGTTTATGTTGAGATTACTATTTAGCATTTAGGTATGGGGATTGGCATTTAGGATGAGAGTTTGTACCATTTAGTTTAATGTTTAAGCTTAAGATTTAGGACTTAGGGTTTAACATTTAGAATTTGAAAGTTGATGCTTCCACTCCAGTGAAAATATTAGATGAAGGGATTGTTCAGCCTGAATGTTTAGAAGTATCAAATTCACCAATAGGAGTGGTTGTTGTACTTGAGAAAAATCTTGCTTCATAGAGAGTTACATGGAGAAATTTTAAGAGGATACCTCCTACTAAGGTGGAAGATAAAAGGCAAGAGGAAGCCAAGATTATTGAAGTCACAGAGAGACTTGCTAGTACTCTTAGACCCAAAGCTATGGCTAAGGGGCTAGAACCCAAGAAGAGAAAAGTGATTGAATCACCTACTAAGTAACCTATAGTAAACAAGACTAGGATAAAGGAGAAAGAAGTGGTAGAAAACATAAGCTAGAAACAATATATGAAGAAGATAGTAGACATGATTAAAAATCAAAGATTGATCAATCAATTAAACAAGTATTATGACATGTATAATCTTGATGAGAAAAAATATTTGGAAGACTTTGTTATTACATATGTTTTGAATGTCAAAAGGAACCTTATAGAGATTTAGGGTACTTACTAGATAATTTATTTGATAAACAAGTAATGTGAGAAGGGAATGATCATTAGAGGAAGATGAAAGAACAAGAGAAAAGACATTGCGTGATTTTTGTAATTTGATTGAATCTAAGGAAATTAATAGAATTCTCAAGAAGGATAAGGATAAAATTAGATCCCAGGTGAGGATCGTCAAGATGATGATATATAAGTATGAGGAGATTGGAGAGGAAATTGAGAATGTCATTTATCAAATTTATGGAAATTTATTTTAAGGGTACAATTGCACAATAGGCAAAGGGGATAACCATCAAAGATTAGCTAGAGAATCCTACTTAGCCCAAGCATAATCAGCAAGATGAAGATAAAAATGTTGATGTTAATTGGTTCTTTAGTACTATTAAACAACCTAAATTATTCATGTCAAAAGTACCAATTAGATTAGATGCATAAAAGGAAGAGAAAGAGAAAGACACATTCATTGGAAACTTCATTTCTAGTTAAGAAATTATAGAAATAATGTTGGAATCTAAGGAAATAATTCAAAAATATGATGAATAAGGAAAGGAAAAAGGAGACAAAAGATGAAACTATAACTGAAGTAGAGATAATGAAAATGATTAATTAATTTAAACCTTCAATGACCACTCTTGATCAGATACTTGAGTAAACTTATACCAAGATGGTGTGTGAAAAAGTGTCCACGTATTAAAAAATTCTTTTGAAAATGTGATCGAGTTATTCCAATTTTGAAAAAACTGGGGTTGGAAAAGGTGAGCCTTTGTCAAGCCACAAAAATAATAATAAAACCCAACACTTCTTCAAAATATAATTGGATTTTAAAAAGAAATTTGTTTTTGCAAAACATGATCAAATTTTGATTAAATTTTTTTTTATTTTTTAAAACCTATATTTTGGGTATTATTTTACATGCCAAAAATTGAGTTTTAAGGAGAGAAAAGGAGTAAAAATCCCCAAAACTCATGCATGTTCCTTATGTTATTGGATTTTTTTCCCATTTTCATCATTTTACAAGCATATCACACTATCAAGCATGTAAGAATTTATATTTTATTATTATTTTCATTTAAATTCTAATTGAATAAGGTTGCTTGAAGAATTTTAAGTTATTTTAAATTAAATTGATGTTATTATTAGAAAATTATCCTTGACCATGACAACAAAGACCTCTTTAAACATAAGATAATGTTGATAATATCAATTTAATGAACAAGAAAATAACCCTCAAAATGTGGCCTCATAAAAATGAAACCCTTAGTGAAACCTAAATCCATCATCAAAGCCAAATCTATACCCTTTGTGTCCTCCAATAGGTTGTGTTGATGCAAGAAAAGAAGACCTAATTAATCTCCTTGAACAAAATACTATCCAAATATCCATATTGATTAGTATGTGGAGGTTCTCTAGTCTTGCTAATCACTCATCCCTCATCACTACCCTAGAAAAAATTTCCAATAGTGTGAATGAGGTGTCTAGGGAGATTATTAGATGGGGTTCATGGAAGGATAGATGCCATGAAGATTATTTTGGTGGGTTATCATATGATCAAGTGAAAAAGGGGTTATATAAAGATGACATGTGTGCTCTTTTTACCAACCATATTAATAGTAACACCCTAGAAGTAATTGTGAATTGGTTTCTCATATAGTGGTGTATTCATAATAGGATGAGAGCTACATCTTTGGATAAGTAGCATATGATCTTTGACCAACCACCTTGTAATAATTGGGCAGTGTCTTTATTTGTTTGAGAAAATTATATTGTGATTTTATCCTTGGTGAGAAGAAAAATTAATTTGGCATTCAGTAGTTCTAGGTTAGAGGGAGAGGCTCTATAGATAATAGAGTTGGGTCCCACAGACTAGTAGAGCCAAAGATAGGAGGCATCTAGAAAAAAAAAAGTGTACTTCATTTTGTAATCTCAATAAAAATGGAGTATATGGATTTAAAGACCCTTCAAGAAAATAAATCATTGATTTATGTCATTATTACACATGGTACACAATTAGTTAAGGATGAGTATTTATCAACACCTATACCACTTGCGTCATCATTAGATGCTTCATTTGGCTTATCTCAACCCATTGAGAATATGTGTCCCAACTATCAAGGTATGTTTTTTAGGGTAGATACCATGAGCACATGGTATCTAAGTCAAAGTTTAAGTTTATGAGCACATGCAGCACACATCTAAACCATGTGCATATGTGCAAGGTTCTTTACCTCATTTGAGTGCAACTGCAAAGGAGCGAAGTTTTCAAAGTTGCACAACTAGAAGGGTGCAAAGGTGTACAGATCAAGAGCTAGTAGATGATAGTACGCACTAAAAGGGGGGGGTCCCTAATTAATAGGCAAGGTGCCCCAAGTTAATTCACCTTGCACACCTTGTCAAGGTACACACATTTGTAAGGTGTGCAAGTGCACCACTTAGCAAGGTGTGAGGAAGGATGAAAAGATTAAGGCTAGGCACCTATGAAAGTGCACACGTGCACTAGGTGTGCAAGTGTGCACCCTTTTTCCCTATAGCAAAAAGTGATTTTCTGGATGCTAGACTTTGAACGAGGTGGACTAATCAAAACCATAAACCTAACCTGAATCAACCCTTATCCCCAATGTGTCTTGGGAGATGCCTTGTCCTAGAGAATATGTACCCCTATTCTAAAAAGCGTAGAGGGGGTCCCAATTTTCAACTTGAAAATTGGGCACGTATTGTGAAGCTACTATAGGTTTTTTCATTTTATAGGGCTATTTGAAAATGGATTCCTCTAAAGATGTAATAACATTGAATTGGCCCCCCACAAAATTACTAGAAAATGTGAGAAGTTTACATGGTCTTGCTACCTTCTATAGGAAGTTTATCAAAGGATTCAACCACATTCGTGCTCCTATATTGAACACCATAAAGGGTGTAATAAAGTGTAGATTTTCTTGGACACCTAAGGAAGATGAAAGTTTATAGTTGTTAAAGAGAAAGGGTGCAAATTTTCCTATACTAGTCCTTCTTAATTTCAATAATATTTTTAAACCATGGAGTGTAATGCAAGTAAAAATGTTGTAGGAGAAGTTCTTAGTTAAGAAGGTTATCCCATTGCTTTCTTCTTTGAGAAATTGAACGATGCAAAGAATAGGGGTACTCAACTATGACCAAGAGCTTTATGCTATGGTTAAAGCCCCAATCCATATTCTATATTGATAAGCATACCACCAAGCTTCCTAAAGGGTTTAGACAAACTCAATAAAAGGAAGATAAAGTGATTTGAACACTTGCAAGCTTACACTTTCACAATAAAGCATAAGAAGGGGGCTAGAAACAAGGTTAAAAATGCCTTAAGAAGAAGCATTCTTACTATTCAGGAGATAAAACTATAGATCATGGGAGTATATGTACTAAAAGAGATGTATAAGGACACTGATTTCCAAAATACTTATCATATTTGTAAAAAAAATTCTAATGCTTTCCATATAGTTTTTTTATGATTATGTGGTGGGGGTGGAATTTTGGTCAAGGGGAATAAGTTATGTGTTACAACATGTTCCATGGGAGAGAGATTTTTTAGAGAGAAGCACAATGGAGCCCTAGGAGGACTCCTTGGATTCGATAAGACATTAGAATGAGTTAATAAGCACTACACTAGCCTAAATTTTAGGTGGATTTCATAAATTTTGTTGCAAGTTCTTAAATTTATTAGAAATAAAAGGGAGTGTCTTCTAATGCATGGTTGTATCAACCATTGTCTATATTTTCTAAGAAATAAAAGAGTGTGAGCATGGATTTTGTGCTTGGCCTTCCAATTAGGACTCCAAGGGATTTGATAGTGATTTTTTTGTTCTTGATAGATTTACCAAAATGACCCATTTTGTCCTTGTAAATTTACTAATGATGCATCTCTTGTAGTATGTTTATTATTCAAGGAGGTTGTTAAAATACATGGTTTTCCTTTGTCCGTTGTTACTAATAGGGGTTCTAAACTTGTTGGCCAATTTTGGCATACATTATGGAGAAATATTAACCACAACTATCTTTCTCATTTTCCTACCATCCTAAAATAGATGGTTAGGTATAGAAGGTTAACAAATTCTTATATAATTTATTGAGATGCCTAACCAAGGAGTATGGCATGACTTGGGCCTTGGTCATCAATCAAGAAAAATTTGCATTCAGTAATTTTGTCAACATGCGCATAGATAATTTGAGTCCATTTGAAATATTCTATGGATATCACCCTAGAGGAATTTTGGAACTCAAGTATTTACAATAAATGGAGAAGAGAAGTGCCAAAGAAGAATACTTTTCTACTTCTATCAGAAATTTCAAGCACAATTTTTATTTAGTGACCCTCAACATGAGCATAGGGGTGAGTCCATTTGAACTATTATATGGCTATCACCATAGGGGAGTTTTGGGACTAAAAAATTTACAAGAAATGGAGAAGAGAAGTTCCCAAGGAGAAGACTTATCTACTTCCATCAATGAAGTGTATAAACAATTGAAGAAAACTTTAGAGGAGAATACTTTGAAATATAAGAATAGGTTGATCAAAGGACAAGGGATGTACAATTCAAAGAAGGAGATTTAGTCATTGTATTCCTCAAGAAGGAGAGGTTACTCAAGGGACAACCCACTAAGTTGTTAATGAAGAAGATAGGGACTTGCAAGGTGATTCATAAATTTGGGGCCAATTCCTATGAAATTGAACTACCCATAGTTTTGGAAATTTCCACCAAATTCAATGTTGCAAGTTTGTTTCCTTACTAGCTAGATTAGTTGGAGAAGATGGAAGATGATGTTGAATCGATGAAGGACCTTCCACCCACCAAACCAATACAATTGGAAAGCATACATGACAATAAGGTCATCAAAAAAACTAGGAGGGGTACTTCTAAAGAATACTTAGAAAAATGAGAAGGATTTATAGAGTCTAACGTAGTTTGGATGAATGAAGAAACTATCATCAAACATGGTACTACTTTGTCTATAACAACTAGAAACTCAAGGGAATTGATTTTTCTTTTTACTAGGGAATATGGTGCAAATGCACACTCCTACATCATTATTGACACTCATACATCATTATTGATCACATATTAATCCATTTTTATGTTCTTTGTGTTGTAACAAGATAATTTACCCAACTTTGTAACTTGGTTGTGACCCATTTCTTGTAATGGACCCATTTTGCCTAATTGAGCAATAGTGGTCAATTATAGTCATACCATGATTAAAAGGGCTCTAGGATGTTAGGAAGTCATTTTATGTTGATATGTAATGTTTTAAATTGAACAGGAAATTAAGTTTCACAAATAAACTTAAAATGCAAAAAATGTTACCATTTTGTTGCAAAGTTGTTAAAGTGCAACTTTGACAACTTTTGTAAATTATTCCATTAGGAAAGTTTCAATGGTCAATTGACTCAAAAAAAGGTTGAAACATTTTATTGATGGATACTTTAAGGATTTTGATCAATGAATTATGTAACTTGAAGTTTGTTGGAAATTGGAAGGAGTGTTTGGTGTTGATCAATAAGAAATTTATTTCTTTTGATATCTCTTATTATGTTGGTGTAGAATAATATGCATTAGATCCATTGATTGAATACCATGATTAGATATTTCTACGAATTAGCTTCTCATTAAATTTGGTTTGAACACATTTGATCAACAACTGAGGAATTTTGTAGGAATTTTGCACGAACTAGTTTGGAAGAGTACAAATAGAAATGAGTTCATAAACAAATGAGTTTTCTTGACATTCTCTTATAGAAATCTCATGATTCTTGGGGGAATTTTAGGTTACTTAGTGCACTATTGAATGGTATTTTTTTGGGTCAACATCTGCAAAACATGAATTTGGCATGATGCCCTAGGCTTGACATTCATGTGTGACAAGCCGAATTTGAGGAAACATTGATGTTACAAAACCATAGAAGGTGTGTGGGTGCCAAGTTAATGTTGGATTGATGTTTTTTAGATATGGAAGGAATTAATCAAATGTCTCTTTGTGTTGACCAATTTCTTTGGTAGGTGATCTATCAAATCCTCATTGCCCAAGGGTTTATAAGTCATTTTAGCCCAAATTGAGTTAGCCAAGTAAATGATAGAACCCAAATCCAAAATTGTGAATTTTCTTAGACCATAAAAAGGACTATTTGAATATTGAATTTTTTTAGGGAATTGTTAAGGTGGTTTTGGAGTAAAATTAAAATTATCTTATTTAAAGTGTTAAATATATTAGGTGTGTTTATGCCTAATTGCACTAAGACATTGGATGTACTTTTGTGTATGTTTTCAAATGGACTAAAATAGGAAGAATGGTTCATGAAAGATATAGGGGGAACTCACACACCCTAGATGCTTGCTAAAAAAATCCTAGATTGCAAGTGAGAAGGAATTTCTTGAGAAGGTCTTAGGGGGGAAAGGGTTTGTTGTAGGAGGTTTGAAACCAAGCTGTAAACTAGATTTCTCTAGTGAAGAGAGGGCCTTAGATAGGTGTTTAGGAGAAAGGTTGAAGAGAAGAATCAATCTTGGAAGTGTTGGAGTGAGTGGGACCAAGTTTGGTGCACAGAACACAAACCTAAGAACTATACCATACTCTTGTACTATGCATCAAGATAATTACTTACTATAATTTGTAGAGCTCTAAGTGATTGTTTCCAATTGTCTTAGTGTGAAAAATTGCAAAGGTATGATAATTCATACATATTAAGTGTGAGGAGGAATTTGGAAAAATGGTTTATTCTCAAACCCATCTGTAGAGCTTGATATTTAGTCCTACACACTTAAGCCTATAAATATTTAAGACCATCTAATCAAAATATAAGAGTATAAATATTTTCTATATATTAAAAAAATACATATGTGGTTCCAAGTAACATAGTTCACAATTTTATTCTTTACAACCTTAAAAAAATTTCATAGAATCATTTATCATAACCTTAAAAATTGTGATATCAACATCAATCATAGAAGGAGAAATGATAAATATAGAATTTTAACAATAGGGAGTTTTCATATAATATCAAAACATATAATCATATCACTATGAGAAGTAAGAGTAAGAATAATTTGGTGCAAAAGAGAAGGAACTATTTCCTTAGTAGATAGACCAAATATGCATATGTGTTATCTACAATCAGAATAGAGAATAAGGATCCCCTAATTTCTCAACTAGTTGAAGATACAATATGGACAATTGTAAAATCACATATAACCATTGGAGGTGGAAAAAAGGATGGAGAAGATCTAAATGGATTTTTTCAACTTGTAAATTAAATATTCATTGCCTTATTTTAACAAAATCACCATTTAAAAATGCACTTTTAACATCTATTTAATGAGTAGGTCAATTCATTTTAGAAGATAAAGAAATAAAAAGATTAATAATAGGAATTTTAGAAATAGGAGAAATGATCTTGTTATAATATAAGCCTTAAATTGAGAGAAAATTGTAGCAACTAATCTAGACTTAAACTTAATTTTGTTATTGGCATTCAATTTAGCTTTATATAACCATTTCCATAAAGCCAATTTTTACCTTGAGGGAGAGGAACGAACTCTCTAGTTTGATTAGCAAGAAAACGATCATAGCCTTCTTCAATTGTTTTTTGCCAATGAGGTTGATTTTTAGCATTCTCAAAGGAAATAAGATAATTTGCATAATTGAACAAACCAACTCTTTTAGGTTTAAGTTCAGCCAATTTAGATAAATAATCATTTCCTTGAGAAAAATTCTTAAATCATTTAGGATTTCTATTAGAAGTTATTAAATCACCACTAGAAGGGTATGTGCACGATTGTGGTGTGCCAAAAAGTGGTGATGTGAAAAAGGTGGTGTTTGAAAACATCTAAAAGCATTTCAAAATCTGCTCTAACTTTTTTCCACTCATTTTGATACCAAGGCTAAAAAGTTAGGACCAAGCCTTTTCGAGTATTTGATCGGTAATTGGGTATCTGATTTCATATTAGATACCCAATATTATCTCAGGTATCTAATATGAAATCAGATACCGAAACTTGTAACATAGATCTTTTTTAAAAAAAACCCAAGAGCTCTTTTTACTTTGCATTTTTTTGTTTGATTGTTGACCTCCATTCGGGTATTGGATTTTTGAACAAATATCAAATAATGGTAATTTTTTTTTAAAAATGTTTTGAATGAATATTATTATAAATTAGTTATTTTAAATTGAATTTGTTAAAAATTAGGTTTTTTTAATAGAAATTATTAAAATTTAGGTTGTTTCTAATAGAAATTATATTTTGCAAATTAATAGGTATGGCTGACCCAAATGATGATACTAAGGCAGGAAACAATGTTCCTTGTAACCCTCCACTAAATGATCCAGTACCTCCTCAAAGCCATCCATCAAAAAATCCCCTACCCCCTCAAAACCCTCCTCAAATTAAAGATTTGATATTTAAAAATCTCATCCAACTAAGTGTTTTATGAACCACATATAACACTATACCCACATTGGCTCCCATGTTATCCACATTAAACACCGTAGAGGATAATATTGAAACACTTACCAATGAACAAAATGTTGCTCTTCACTAGCATGACCAAATGCATGCCATGTTTGATGATGGGTTGGACTATGATGAGGTTGCAGCCCTAAATATAACTAAATATGATATAGTTAGCCTTTTTGTGGACCCAAAAATTGGTAAACATGTAGAACACAGAAAGCCCAAACTATCAATTAAATGGTACACAAATGAGGCAATACATGCAAACTTTTGGAATCATTGGTGGATGGTTTTTGACATCCCTCCACACTACAATTTAGAGGTGTCATTTTATTTCATTAAAAAATTGTATGCCAAATTTGTGTTGCACCTCAAGGTGAACTATTGGAGCATGAGGCCCAACATGGGTGTAGGAGGAGGAGCTCCTTAGAATAGATCATTTTCCCAGTGGGAGAAAGCTGGCACTTTTGTCCCCCCTACTAATGTCTCTCCCCCCCCTCTAATGCAACATCATGATATCATTGCAGAGGCTAGCTCTTAGGCTATTAGAGCCATCCATAGATTGAGTAGCCTATTGATATCTTAGGCTAGGCCGGTGTTGCCTCCCCATGTTGATGATGCTAGCATGAGCTCATCATCAGCGAGCTCATCACATGTTTGTGTGCCCCATACTTGCATAACATGCAAAAATATTTGTTTAGGTCCCATAGGTGATCTCTCTAAGTATCGGTTTGTATTTGAGGAGGATACACCAGATGCATGTACAAAGGCTACACACCCTAATGTGAGAGAGGAGGAGCATGCAAAGGCATGGAATCCTTCTGTTTCAGTATGTGTATACATTTTTTTGTTACGATATATGTGATTTAAAGTTAATCTTTATAATAGAGTAATTTTAATTTTTAACCCATACTAAATTATACATGTATGTGATCTTCATTTATGTTTAGTTGATGATTGAGGAGGAGCTCATATAGTTTGATAATGTCACGCTCTTGGCTATTTCATTTGGCCTTGAGACATCAACGATACATTATGTTGTGTTATTACTATTATTTCTATTTGATATTGGAGCATATATGGCTTCTAATCTTTCTTTTCTCTTGCATGTATCACCTATTAATGGAGGGCAGAGTGTATGGGATGAGGCACAACTCATTGACAAGGGAAAGATAAGTAGGTTCTTTTTAAGCGATTAAATATCAATGCATTCTTGTAAATTTTTTGTGGAAATCAAATTTAATTACATTCTTTATTGTATAGGGTGTGGCTACTAGTGATGAGTCTTGAAAGATTCCACATTGCAGACCCTCTAGCATTTCCATTTGCAATGAGAGCCCCTTCGTATGTATAAGTATCATTTATTTTTTATTTTCCTTATTTTCATAAATAAATTCAAAACTAATTTTTGTGATATTAATAGCTAGTGTTTTGTATCTCATAGGAAACACCTAGTGCATACGAGGTTGGACACTAGAGTTTTGTATCTTTGCTGACACAACCATTATACCCAGAGGAAGAGTTGACAGAGGTAAGTTTTAGTTTGAATTATTGATTATATGTTATAAATTTAGCATGCTATGAATTATAACGTTATAGTTTAAGTTGTAGATTCATTTGACAAACATACTCGAACATACACAAGCCACAATCAATGAGGTTCAAGCATTGTTGAGGACATATGAGAGGACTCTTGATCAGTGCAGGAGGTTGACAAGAGACATATTTATGATGAAATTTTAATGCTATAAATCTTCATTAAAAAAAGGATCATTATGCATTTGAGTAATTCAATGTTAGGTACAATAGAATCATATAAATTTAGTAGTATAACTTTGGGTTTTCCTTTTTTGTTTATGTAGGAGGCTTTCAATCCACCTAGTGCAATGAAGAGGCATCATTTTGATCATCCACTAGAAACATAGGATAGTATAGTTGTCATAGGATGCATCATGAGAAATTTTGAGATGGCATATGCCACATTGTATACAGAAACATTGATATTATACATATTCTGATGGCATGATCAACCATGTTTTGTATATGGATCCATGTATTTTGATATATATTTGCATAATTTGTCTATGGATACATAAACTTTGATATATATTTGTATAATTTGTCTATGGATACATAAACTTTGATATATATTTGTATAATTTGTCTATGGATACATATTTTTTGATATATATTTTTGTCATTTATGTGCACAATGATATACATATTAATTTAGTATAGTATTGTTCAATTTATCATGGATCATGTGTATTGTTCATGTTTATGGAATATCATTCATTTTGATCATGTTTGTTACATTTGATTCAAATGCAATAATTTTTGAATAAAATTTTAACAACCTTTATTATCAATTTTTGATGCAATGTTTAATTTGAAATGCTATCATATATGTTTAATTTGAAATAATCTCTACAATCCCTTAAGATGTCACTATGGTTCACCTGCCCAAATGCACTTAGATCACCTTGGAAATGAGATAAGTTATTGTAGGCCTTGGCATGACCATCCTATAGCATTCAACATTTCATCAATAGCCCCCACGAGCTTCGAGTTACAACCCTTAGAAGATCGACCTCGAAACACACTTAGAGCACCTTGGAGACTCTTTGGTATGGGGTGGTTGCGAATGATAGAAGCTCTTTGCAGCCAAAAAAAGGGTGTCACTAGGGTTCACCCATCTATCTAGAGCTAATGATGCTGGCAATTCAATGCCAACATCAGTGGTTCAAACTTACGATGTGATGCACTTATGAACTAAGGCACACTATGAGTTTTGGCATCAAGTGAGATTGTTGTGCCAAAATCCAAACAGAATGTGATCTCTCAAAAATGAGATAGGTTATTTTAGGCCTCAACATGACCATCCTATAGCATTCTATGTTTCATCAATAGCCCCCACGAGCTCTGAGTTATGACCCTTGGAAGATCCGCCTCAAAACACACTTTGAGCACCTTGGAGACTCTTTAGTACAGGGTGGCCGCGAACAATGGAGGCTCTTTGTAGCCAAAATAAGGGTGTTACTAGGGTTCACCCACCCATCTAGAGCTAATGGCATTGATGATTCAATGCCAAGATCAATGGTTTCAAAGTTACATTGTGATGCACTTATGAACGAAGGCACACTATGAGTTTTTTCATTGAGTGAGATTGTTGTGCCGAATCCAAACAAAATGTGATCTCTCAAAAATGAGATAGGTTATTTTTGGCTTCTGCATGACTATCCTATATCATTTGATATTTCATTGATATCCACCACAAGCTCCAAGTTACAAGCCTCAAAAGATCGACCTCTAAATGCACTTAAAGCACCTTGGAGACTCTTCAATGTGGGATGGTCATGAACGATGGAGGCTCTCTATGGCTAGAACAATGGTGTCACTGGGGTTCACTTGCCCATCCAAATCTAATGACACTAATGATTCAATTTCAAGATCAATGGTTTCAAAGTTATGTTGTGATGCACTTATGAACTAAGGCACATTGCAAGTTTTGGCATCGAGCAAGACCATTGTGCCAAATCCAAAATGATGTGATCTCTCAATAATTAGATAGGTTATTTTAGGCCTCGACATAAATATCCTATAGCATTTGATGTTTAATTGATATCCCCCACAAGCTCCAAGTTATGACCCTCAAAAGATTGACCTCAAAACACACTTAGAGCACCTTGTAGACACTTTAGTATAGGGTGGCTGTGAATGATGGAGGCTCCCTGTAGCTAGAAGAAGGGTGTCACTAGAGCTCACCCACCCATTTGGAGCTAATGGTGCTAATAATTCAATGCTAAGATTAGTGGTTTCAAAGTTACGCTATGATGCACCTATGAACTGAGACACACTATGAGTTTTGGCATTGAGCAAGATCACTGTGCCAAATCCAAATGGAATATGATCTCTCAAAAATGAGATAGGCTATTTTAGGCCTCAGCATAACTATCCTATAGCATTCAATGTTTCATCAATAGCCCCTAGGATCTCTAAGTTATGACCCTTAAAAGATTGACCTTGAAACACACTTAGAGCACCTTGGATACTCTTTGATATGGGGTGGCCGCAAATGATGGAGGCTCTCCATGGATGGAACAAGGGTATCAATAGGGTTCATCTGCCTATCTATAGCTATTGGCATTGATGATTCGATACCAAGATTAGTGGTTTCAAAATTACACTATGATGCACCTATGAACTAAGGCACACTATGAGTTTTGGCATCAAGCGAGATTGTTGTGCCAAATCCAAATGGAATGTAATCTCTCAAAATGTGATAGATTATTTTATGCCTTGACATGACCGTCTTGTAGCATTTGACATGTCATTGATAGCCCCCACAAGCTCTGAGTTATGACCCTCAAAAGATGGACCTTAAAACGTACTTAGAGCATCTTGGAGACTCTTCGGTACAGGGTGGCCGTAAATGATGGAGGTTCTTTGTAGCTAGAAAAAGGGTCTCACTAGGGTTAATATTAAGTAAAAACATTATTTTTTACCTCTCTCAAGTTTTTGGCATTGGGCATAATGCAAGTTTGGTGTTAGTATGTATTAAAATCATCATTTTTAGGTCCCTCCACATAAATTGCATTAAGTAAAATCATCTTTGTTTCTTACATTAAATCAACAAGTTTAGATATACAATATCTCAAGTGTTTTATCATTATTACATAAATACACAACTATCAAAAATTGCAATGTCAAAAATAGTAGCGTTAAAAATCATAGTGTCAAAAATAGAATAGATTTTTTTTCATTCTGCTCCTTATTTACTTTTTTATCTTCATGCATTACCTACATTCCAATATCATAAAAATATTAGTAATGTATTTTATTAATCAAGATAGTCATCAGTTCACCAAATCATTATGAACAAAATAACATAAGAAGTAAATATACCTAGTCAAGTGTTTTAGTAGGGTCCTCTCTCTATTTTAGGGTCTCCAATAGGGCTTCATGATCAACATTAGTAATAGTAAAAAGTTATTTTACTTTTGGTCTTCCTTGATGCTTCAAAAACTTCAAATTTTTTGCTATAATAAGATGTGAATATATGAGAATTGTTTTGTGCTTTTGATAGTTTTTGAATGTAGGAATTCAATTCCTTTTAAGCATGTATGTCTGTAGCCATGTTCTAGCAAAAACCATTGAACTAGTAGGATATGTGAATTCTTCATCATCTATGATTAGTTGTGCAAGCTTTTGTTTACCTCTTACACAATGTGCTAACTAATAATCTGATTTATCATCATTCCCCTATGGTACAACCAATGCAAAGACATGTCCTAGTTGAAGAAGATCTGATAGATGGTTATGCTCAAGTGAACTTTCCATGTCATCATTTCTGATAGAGGGTCTGATAGATAATGGAGTAAGATAATTTGGAGCCCATGTTTCCACCCAATCACTTGACTCAAAGTGATTCCAATTACATTGAAAACAACTAGGACAAAAGCAAGCTAGTTGTCGTGTCCAAATGGTCCATGCACTAGAATCAGAGCTCCAAAATTAATGCAATTTTTATGAGTCTCTCACTATGGCACAATCTAATTTGTCACCTATGGATCCTTCCTCAACCAACCAAAAGAACTTGTCTACTACTAAATCAAGAGTCCCCCCCTATGATAATGTTGAACTACACCAATCAACAATACTACGAGCATCAGGAAGCTCTACTCCTAAAATATTCGGTTGCTCTTTAACTAGAGCTCTCTTCACACATGCCCCTGCTCCATCATGTCCCCCTTTCCCAAGGCTAGACTCAAAGAAACTCCAAATATGAGGCACCTCTCCATCTACATGCATTCTATGCAACTAATAAAACATGTGAGAATTATTGAATTGGCCTGTGCAATTATCTAACCAAATGATATGGCTATCCATAGCAATGTCATGCTCCTATAAGAAATCAAAATAATTCTTGAAACAATGTTGTACAAACTCATGAGAGTGAGATCTATCATCACTCATATAAAAATGGTACTCTCTAATAATATTTTGATTATCTTCCACACTATTAGGGGCATGTCTCTATATTTTGTGGACAAAAATAGCAATATGAATGGCATTGTAATAGTAAGATTATGTCTCATTTTGAGGCTACAATGTGTAGTTCTTAGCAAAGTCAACAACTGATATAATAGTGCCAATGGGAAAAGTCTCCTTGCACATTCTAAATTGTTGATCCAACCACTGAGACCCATGACTATGTCTTGCATACTTGTAGAAAATGTTTGTCTTGAAATCTAAAACAAAACTAGCCACATTGATTTCTTTTGCAACTAATTCACATCTAGAGCCCTCACCCCCACTCTTCAATGTGTATTTCACCATTTCATATACCATTTTTTTTACTATTGTCTTCCCAAGATCTTGTTTGTACCCCTCATAGAAACATGTGTCAAACTTGGATAAGACACCACATTCTGAACACTTCTCATTTAAGCAAAAATTTCTATAAAAAGAAACAACCATCAACTCTACAGCATAAAAATTGATCTAGCAAGTCTCTTGATGATTTTGGAAGCCCACTAGCACCACAATTCTCCAACATTTATTTACTATGAAAAGTAGAATGGATGTAGCATAATAGTTCATGGTGCATAGAAAACTCAATATGTTGTTTGCAACAACATGTATTTCAAATTTTAAGTGGGACACAATAAAATGACTTCAAGGATTCAAAAACCCTTTGTGATATATGTAATCTTGGATGACTCTCTCTAAGTTCTTTGAACAACATAGTTTGACTTACCTCCAAATTATGTTTAAGATGTGGTGTGTGGTCTCTGGTGCCAATTCTCAACTTCAACACGTCTTTAGCATTGGGTGATGCTCTTGAGCTAGAGTGCCAAAACTATGTAATTTCTTCCTTCACATCATCGGATAGCTTCTTATCAAAATGTGGAAGTCTCCCACCAAAAACCCATGTTTCATTTTGAAGAGGATCATCAATGCTCTCTCATCTACTAAGTGCTCTTCTCAAAGTAGTATGATTTAGGTTCAAGTCAATACAAGTTTGTCTCATATATCTACCCTTTCTCAAATGATGACTTGCCAAAGAAGTTGTAATAACCCTTCAAGTAGCTCTCTTATCCTTCTCCCTGCTATTTTTTCCAATGCTATTGAGAGCACTAAAAAGATTTTTCACAATAATGACATTTCTTTCCAATCTTTTATTGACATTAATCTTCAATTTAGAAAGCATAGGTCACATCTTTTGCATCTTTAATAAGTGCATAAAAAATTGGCATTGCTCCACCACTATCTTGTTGTCAAAAAATATGTTATATAGTCTGTAAGCCCATAACCAAATGGTTCTTTGTGATTTTTTCCTTTCCAAATTGGTAATAATCATTTCATCAATTTCAATTATCTATTTTGGTGTTCTAGATCCTTCATGTTGATTATAATTAGTAGATATGTAATATTCTTGTGCATTGTCATTTTCAACACGGTCAATCATGCAATTTACATTATGAATTGGTAAAACTTCATTGTCCAAATTTTCATTCTCTAAATTTTCAATCCTAGCATTATCATTATCAATTGGTACATTTTCATTCCCCAACTATACATATTCCTTATCTAACTATATGATTTCACCTTCGATCAATACATCGTCAACTTGACTCACATTTAACATACCTTGTCTCTTCCTTCGGTGGTTTACCTTGTTCCTTTCTGTCATGTCCCCACTCTAGCTCAATCTAACAGAGACATGTGAGTCAACTTATTATGGGGTCTTGTAGGCTGACAGAGTTGCATAGAGACCCAGTATGGTTATTCAGTGTTGGGGACTTGGTTTTTTGGTGGGTATTGATCAGTTGGGTGACGTTCCTTATTTTTAGGAGGCAGTTCCTACATTTATGGGGTTCATTCCTACTTTTTAGGAGGTATGATCATGCATAGGGCTGGGTTTCCATGAGATGACCCTTTGGGTTCAGTTTCAGAGGGATAGGGCTTGTTTCCTAAATTTTAAGAGCATCACTAGATTTTAGGGATGAGACTGTCAGTGGATCCTTGATTTCTGACTTCAGTCACAGACAGGTTACAGGATGATTTTATGGTTTGTGATGTCAATTGGGTAGTTTGTGGCTATTTGGGTTATATTTTTAATGTTTCCTAAGCTAGCGTTTAATATTTAAATAAGGCTAAGTTAATAGCCATTTTGGAGTAATAAGGGAATTTTGGCCTCATCTAGATGTGTATCCCATGTTATGATAGGTCATTCGAAAGGTCTTGAAATTCTTTAAATCTTCCTCTTTGGTCTCAGGGCAATTCAGTGAACAGATTTATTACTATGGTGGAAAAGGTCATTTTCTAGTGACATGGTCACTTTAAAATAAGATTTAATTCATTTTTTTTATAGCCAATGCCAATTGGGGGTCACTTTAGGGTTTGAATTTCTTTGCAAGGGGTTATAAGGAGATGGGCGCCATTTCTCATGATTATGCATATTTTTTAAACACTTCTTTTCAGATTTGCTCTGCTTGAGCGATTTGCATTCTGGGATGCAAACCCCAGGGTAATTTCTGGCTGGGACGTAACTGTCAATAGCATTGGGTATTGGTTTGTCAGTAGTTTCAATAGTATTCAGGAGGAAGGTAGATGCCACTTCAGCTTGGGCCTACAGTTTGTTTTGTTGGGCATGTTCTTTGGCATATGGGAGGTGAATTCTAGCAGTCGTACACTATCATTTCTTGTAGTCATACTTGCAGCTATACTCTGTCATTTGTAGCACTTGGATACATAGAAAAATTGATTACTCAGTGGAAAATTCTTACATCTTATCAGCCCATTTTCATTAGCTAGTTGTGGCATCATTGTTAGAGGAAATGTACTGGATCTTTTATTTGGCTCTATAATTCAAAGATTTTCCTAGTACGATTTGTATCAACTCTGACTTTACTGCATATTATTATTTATTTTCAGAATCTTTTCTTGCCATTTGCTACTTCTCATTTCTATGTGGAATAATCATCAAAAACACAAAAACAAACAAACTCTTCTACATTTCCGTCTAGTTCTACAAGAAAACATTAATAAATAGGAAAAAATAAAAATAAAATAAATCTACAATAGATTTGCAGTAGAGATCCATCAGGGATATTTCAGTGGTATCAAAGCTTACATCTCGCTAGCCTGTAGGGTTTGTGAGAAATTGTCACAACAGATTTTGGCATCTGGGTATTGGATAAAAGTTTTTGTTAAATCATTTCAGCATCTGGGTAGTCACTAGTTGGTGGATTGAATACAAATCTATGCATCCTAGTGGAGAAATACATAGATTCTACGAGCGCAGGAGAAACCAGTGGCAAGAAGAGGCCTCTAGAGATGCACAGATACCAGCTATGGGTGAGGCATAGGGTGCTACTGGTGACGACATGCCTACAGAGGTAGAAGAAAGAGAGATGGTGCAGACCCTATTCACTACTCAGCCTAGGATCGCTCAGGCTCTAGACAGGTTACAGGATACCTTGGAGTGTTTGGAGATGGGTGGACACAAAGGTAGGCAAAGTAGATCAGTTTCAGTGGCTGGTAGTCAGCGCAGCCATCAGTCCCATTCTTCAGTTGGGAGCTCCCTTCATTCCAGTAGGAGGCATCGCCATCGTACACCTACTACGAATAGGCCATTGCTTCCCCAATTCATACCAAGTGAACGACCAATGCAGGTGGAACCACTAGAAGTGGGGTTTCAGGAGTCAATTTTGGTGGCCACAACTGAGTGGAGAGCTCTACCTCCTGAGGTTAGGGACGTCTTCCCTCTTCCCCAGTATTGTGTAAAGCGTAGAGATTCAACCAGGTTCAGGGGAGATCATGGTAATAGACTACCACAATAGCAGCATAATTATGACCTCAATAGAGCTACTGGGAAGATTACATTGGCCCTATATAATGGCTCAGGAGACACTAGTGCACGAGCTTGGGTCCACAAGCTGGACATGTACCTTTCATTGAGGCCCATGCCTGAGCATGAGGCTATTCAATTTGTTGTGTTGCATTTAGAGGGGATTGCCTATTATTGGTGGCACCATGGATTGGTCACCCAGGATCACACCTTAGTTCACTCCTATGCTGAGTTCACCGAGTGACTCATTGTATGATTTGACCGTAAGGATACAGAACTTTATTATAGGGAGTTAGCTCAACTTAAACAAACTGGTCATGCAGAAGCCTATATTAATGAGTTCTAGCATATTGCAATTATGGTACTGAATATGCCCCAAAAATGTAGTGTGATGTTGTTCATTGAGGGTTTGCAGGATAGACTAAAAGGATTGGTACATGCTTTCCAACTAGCTACTCTTAAGGAGGCTATTGATGTGACATTGAGATTGGATACTATTCCCACTTCTTATCAGGCAGATAAGAAACCATTTAGAGATTCACAGCTTGCACAGAAGGCCAATACGACACAGAACAAACGAGGGACCTCATCTAAAACTCCTTGGATGAATCAGGAGATGAGGAATGAATTGAGGAGGAAAAAGTTGTGTTTTTCCTGCAAAGAACCATGGGAACCAGGACATCGTTGCATGGGTAAAGGAAAGGTTCATTTGATTGAGGTGACTTCTGAGTTAGGGGATGAGGAGGTTCCTGATACTAATATTGAGGATAATACAGAGGATGTTGAGCAGTTTTTGACATAGTTGGAGTTAGACACCACTGAGCCTGTGGCATTAGCTAAAGTAGCTATGGCTACCCTCTCCGATTATCCTAAGTTTCATGCCTTCCCGTTGAAAGGTACACTTAAGGGTAAATGGATCACTAGTTTGGTAGACACAAGTGCTACGCATAAGTTTATTGATCAAAAATTAGTTGAGAGGCGTGGCTTACAGTATGAGGAGTTTGGTGGTTTTGGAGTGAAGGTGGCTGATGGTGCCATTTTGGGTTGTACCAAGCAGATTCCAAAGCTTAGTATTCAGATGGGAGATTATACTTTGACTGATGACTTCTATGTGCTTCCCATAGAAGATTATGATGTGGTTTTGGGCATGCAGTGGTTACAAGGTATTGGACGTTACATTATTGATCACCACCGTATGTAGTTAGAGTTTTTTTTCTGGCAGGCAGAAGGTGATTTTGAGGGCAGCGTCAGATGGTGGACCCAGGGAGGTGACTTCTCACAGGATGGAGACCATCCTTAGGCATAATGATGTGCTTTGAGCTACACATTGTTTGGTTAAATCCAAAACACCCATATCTCAAGATGGTCATCTATTTCATGTGGACATTCAATCAGTGATGGATCATCACAGTAGAGTGTTTGGTGATATACCTCTTGGAGTGCCACCAAATAGAGGGTTTGAGCATAGTATAGAGTTGGAGGATGGAGCGAAGCCAGAGATTACTACCCCATACCATCATCCTAGAGCCTATAAGGATGAAATTGAGAAGACTATTCATGAGCTATTGGACATGAGTTTCATTTGACCTAGTTCCAGCCCCTTTGCTTCTTCTATAGTGCTTGTTAAGAAGAAGGATGGGACTCTACGAATGTGTGTAGACTATAGAGCTTTGAACAAGAAGACAATAAAAAATAGATATCCCATTCTGCGCATTGATGAGTTGTTAGATGAGTTACATGGGGTTGTCTACTTCTCTAAGATTGATCTTCATTTAGGTTATCATCAGATAAGTGTACGAGCAGAGGATGTACAAAAGATCACCTTTCGTTGTCACTATGGGCACTATGAGTTTCTGGTAATGCCTTTTGGCCTTACCAATGCACCAGCTACTTTCCAGGCTTGTATGAATCATATCTTCAACAAGCAGTTGAGGAAATCGGTTCTAGTGTTTTTTGATGACATATTGATTTATAGTAGTACTTGGGAGGACCATCTCAGACATCTCGAGGAGGTACTCAGCATAATGGAGAGTCAGTCTCTATTTGCTAAGCTTTCCAAATGTGAGTTTGGATTGGGGGAGGTGTTATATTTGGGTCATGTGATCAGTGCTGAGGGGGTGAAGGTGCATGAAGAGAAGATTCAGATGACTCAGAATTGGCCTATTCTTCAGAACATTACTGAGTTACGAGGGTTCCTTGGATTGTGTGCTTATTATAGAAGATTTGTGAAGGGTTTCTCACAGCTGGCAGCACCTTTGACAGATCTCACAAAGAAAGGATCATTCAGATGGACAGAACAAGCACAGGGGGTCTTTGATAGACTCAAGGAGGTTATGAGTACTTGCCCCATTTTGGCACTACCTAATTTCTAGCAGCACCTTTGACAGATCTCACAAAGAAAGGATCATTCAGATGGACAGAACAAGCACAGGGGGTCTTTGATAGACTCAAGGAGGTTATGAGTACTTGCCCCATTTTGGCACTACCTAATTTCTCGTAGCCTTTTTTCCTAGAGTGTGATGCATCGAGCTTGGGTATAGGAGCGGTGTTGATGCAGAATAGACACCCCATTGCCTATGAGAGCAGGAAGTTGCAAAACAATGAAAAGTTGTACTCTACCTATGATAAGGAAATGTTGGCTATTATGCATGCATTAGCCAAGTTCAAACAATATCTTGTTGGCAGTAAATTTGTGGTGAGAACAGACCATAATAGTCTGAAGTATTTCCTAAATCAAACAAAGCTCAATGATTGACAACAAAAATGGGTTAGAAAAATTCAAGCTTATGACTTTGATATCAAATTTATAAAGGGGAAGAATAATGCTATGGCTGATGCACTCTCTAGGAAACCTTCATTGGCTGCCCTATGTTCATTGAGCGAGATTTTAGCAGATTGGAAGGCTCAAATTTTAGTTGAATATTCCAAAGATCAGCATGCTTGTGAGATTATGGAGGGATTGATAGTGGATGATAGATACAGTGTGGTAGATGATATTATCTACTATAAAGACTGGGTTTACCTTGTTTCGGGTTCTCAGTTGAAGGAACAAATTTTGCATGCTCTCCATGATATTCCTACAGCCGGACACCTAGGATATGGTAAGACTTATAGGGTGGTATGTGAGAGATTCTCTTGGAAGGGTCTCAAAGATGATGTTTTACACCATGTCTGTGAGTGTATGACTTGTTAGCAGAACAAGTCGGAGCATACCTACCCAGCGGGATTATTGCAGCCCTTGTCTATACCGGAACATAAGTGGACAGAGATCTCCATGGATTTCATTACAAGTCTTCCACGGGTTCAGGGGAAAGATTGCATCTATGTTGTTGTGGATAGGCTAACGAAGTATGCCCACTTCTTTTCCATTGCATTAGATTTTACAGCATCGTAGGTGGCTGAGTTGTTCTTCAGGGAGGTGTTTAGACTTCATGGTCTTCCCAAGACCATTGTGAGTGATAGGGACAACAGATTCATGAGTTCCTTCTGGCAAGAACTTTTTACGCTAGTTGGTACTTTGTTAACACCTAGTACTAGTTACCACCCTCAAATGGATGGGCAGACAAAAATAGTTAACAAATGGGTTGAGGGATATTTGCGTAACTATGTGTCAGGGTAGCAAAAAGCATGGGTGTGTTGGTTGCATTTGGGTGAGTATTGTTATAATACTACACATCATATGTCCATTGGCATGATACCTTTTAGAGCTCTCTATGGATATGAGGCATTATCTTTCACTGATTTGACATTTGGTGACAGTAGAGTTCCCTTGGCTCAGGATTGGTTACAAGAGAACCAGGATGTCATGAGATCTCTTAGGGAGAATTTGCAGCAGGCCCAAAATCAGCAAAAGATGTATACTGACAGGCACAAGATTGAGAGGGCATTTGAGGTGGATGATATGGTCTTTCTGTGTTTACAACCATATTGACAGAGCACCCTAAAAAGGGGGGGAGCTGAGAAGCTCAAACCATGTTTTTATGGTCCATACAGGATACTCAGGTGAGTGGGAGAGGTTGCATATGAGGTTGAGTTACCACATGGCAGAAAATTTCATAATGTATTTCATGTATCTTTCTTGAAAAAGGCCTTTGGACAGCATATTATAATTTCACCCGAATTACCTTTCACCTGAATTACCTCCTATGGATGAGGACGGTAAATTGATTTTGGTCCCTGATGAGATTCTTGACATGAGGGAATGGCAGCTGAGAAGCCGGGTGATTCGAGAGTATTTGGTTCGATGGAAAGATCTTCCCATAGAGGATGCCACGTGGGAGGGTGAGAGCATTTTACATCATCCTGCATTATAGTTTCTTGTGGGCAAGCATCTCCGAGAGGGGAGGATTGTCATGTCCCCACTCTAGCTCAGTCTAACAGAGACATGTGAGTCAACATATTATGGGGTCTTATAGGCTGACAGGGTTGGATAGAGACCCAGTATGGTTATTCAGTGTTGGGGACTTGGTTTTTTGGTGGATATTGATCAGTTGGGTGACGTTCCTTGTTTTTAGGAGGCAGTTCCTACATTTATGGGGTTCATTTCTACTTTTTAGGAGGTATGATCATGCCCAGGGTTGGGTTTCCATGAGATGACCCTTTGGGTTCAGTTTCAGAGGGATAGGGCTTGTTTCCTAAATTTTAGGAGCATCCCTAGATTTTAGGGATGAGACTGTCAGTGGATCCTTGATTTTTGACTTCAGTCATAGACAGGTGACAGGATGATTTTATGGTTTGTGATGTCAGTTGGGCAGTTTGTGGCTATTTGGGTTATATTTTTATTATTTCCTAAGTTAGCATTTAATATTTAAATAAGGCTAAGTTAATAGCCATTTTGGAGTAATAAGGGAATTTTGGCCTCATCTAGATGCGTATCCCATGTTATGATAGCTCGTTGGAAAGGTCTTGAAATTCTCTAAATCTTCCTCTTTGGTCTCAGGGCAATTCAATGAACGGATTTATTACTATGGTGGAAAAGGTCATTTTCTAGTGACATGGTCACTTTAAAATAAGATTTAATTCTTTTTTTATAGCCAATGCCAATTGGGGGTCACTTTAGGGTTCGAATTTCTTTGCAAGGGGTTATAAGGAGATGGGCGCCATTTCTCATGATTATGCATATTTTTTAAACACTTCTTTTCAGATTTGCTCTGCTTGAGCGATTTGCATTCTGGGATGCAAACCCCAGGGTAATTGCTGGCTGGGACGTAACTGTCAATAGCATTGGGTATTGGTTTGTCAGTAGTTTCAGTAGTATTCAGGAGGAAGGTAGACGCCACTTCAACTTGGGCCTACAGTTTGTTTTGTTGGGCATGTTCTTTGGCGTATGGGAGGTGAATTCTAGCAGTCGTACACTGCCATTTCTTGTAGTCATACTCTGTCATTTGCAACACTTGGATACATAGAAAAATCAATTACTCAGTAGCAGATTCTTGCATCTTATCAGCCCGTTTTCATCAGCCAATTGTGGCGTCATTGTTAGAGGAAATGTACTGGATCTTTTATTTGGCTCTATAATTCAGAGATCTGCCTGGTATGATTTTTATCAACTCTGATTTTACTGCATATTGTTATTTATTTTCAGACTCTTTTCTTGCCATTTTCTACTTCTCATTTCTATGTGGAATAATCATCAAAAACACAAAAAAAAACAAACTCTTCTGCATTTTCATCTAGTTCTACAAGAAAACATTAATAAACAGGAAAAAATAAAAATAAAATAAATCTATAGCAGATTTGCAGTAGAGATCCATCAGGGATCTTTCACTTTCCCTATATGTTGTAATGTCTTCATTCAATACCTTCCTTTTGCATTTAGCCTTTCGATGACTACTGCTCCCCATTCAAAAAATAATATTGGACACCTAATCATACATTATAGAACCTTTTTTGATTGTATGGCCCCAAGAAATCATCTTTCTCCAAATCTGTGAAAATGACCCTCAAAAAATGTGATTGTTGGGTCTACAATGACAGAGAATATTTTGGAAAAAGTATATCAGTATTTTGGGTACCCAATCTCATATCAGGTATCTGATCCCAAATTGGATATCCGATATGATATCGGGTACCCAAAATGGATTCCCAAATTTTGGAGAGAAGTCAAAATTTGGAAAGTGTGGGCAATGTGAATAAATTGTACATTATTATATATTAGTATGTTATTAAATATAATATTTGTATATAATTATTATTATGATTATTATTATTAAATATAACATAGTAATATATTATTATTATAATATTTAATAAGATATTATATATGATTATTATATTATATTATTATGATTTTTACTATTATTATTAAATATAATATAGTAATATATATATATATATATATATTATTATTATTATTATCAATATTATTATGACCTATAAATATTATATATCAATATATATATATATATATGATTATTATTATTATATTTAACAAGATATTATATATGATTCAATCGAATGCATTGAAAGGGGTCATACGTTATCCTATGACCCCTTTCAATGTATTTGATGACAACATATGTCCCTAGGGGCCCTAGAACCCATAGGGACCTATTTGTTTGGTTTGAATTCATTGAAAGTGATCATAGGATAACCTATGACCACTTTCAACGCATTTCATGACAACATATGTCCATAGGGGCCCTAGGACCCCTAGGGATCTATTTGGTCGATTCAAATGCATCAAAAGGGGTGACCCATTCCATGACAACATATGCCCCTAGGGGCCCTAGGAACCCATTTGGTTGGTTCGAATACGTCAAAAGGGGTCATGGGTTATGTATCTCATGATAATATATGTCCCTAGGGGCCCTAGGATCCCTAAGAACCCATTTGGTTGGTTTGAATGCATCAAAAGGGGTCATAGGATAACCTATGACCCCTTTCGATGCATTTCATGATAGCATATGTCCCTGGGGGCCCTAGGACACATAGGGACCTATTTGGTTGGTTCGAATGTGTCGAAAGGGGTCATAGGTTATTTTATCACATTTCATGACAACATATGTCCACCCTAGGGCCCTATTTGGTTGGTTTGAATGCATCGAAATGGGTCATAGGATAATCTATGACCCCTTTCAATACATTTCATGACAATATATGTCCCTAGGGGCCCTAGGACCCCTAGAGAATTTGGTTGGTTCAAATGCATCAAAAGAAACATTTCATGACAACATATGTCCCTAGGGGCCCTAGGACCCCTAGGGACCCATTTAGTTGGTTTGAATGCATCGAAAGGCACCATAGGTTATCCTATGACCCCTTTCAATGCATTTCATGACAACATAAGTCCCTAGGGGCCCTAGGACCCCTAGGGACCCATTTGGTTGGTTTGAATGTGTCAAAAGGGGTCATAGGATAACCTCTAACCCCTTTTGACTCATTTCATGAAAACATATGTCCCTAGGGGCCCTAGGACCCCTAGGGACCTATTTGGTTGGTTTAAATGCATTGGGAGAGGTCATAAGATAAGCTATGACCTCTTTTGATGCATTTCATGACAACATATGTCCGTATGGGCCCTAAGGCACCTAGGAACCTATTTGGTTGATTCAAATGTGTTGAAAGCGGTCATAGGGATTGGTTCGACACATTTCAAGACAACATATGTCCCTAGGGGCCCCAGGACCCCTAAGGACCTATTTGGTTGATTTGAATGCATTGAAAGGGGTCATAGGATAACCTATGACCCCTTTTGATGTATTTCATGACAATATATGTCCCTAAGGGCCCTAGGACACCTAAGAACATATTTGGTTGGTTCAAATTCATCAAAAGGGGTCATAGGTTTCATTGCATTTCATGACAACATATGTCCCTAGGAGCTGTAGGAGCCCTAGGGACCTATTTGGTTGGTTCAAATGCATTAAAAGGGGTCATAAGATAACCTATGACCCATTTTGATGCATTTCATGACAACATATGTCCCTAGGGGCCCTAGGACCCCTAGGGACCTATTTGGTTGGTTTGAATGTGTCCAAAGGGGTCATAGAATAACTTATTAGCCCTTTTGATGCATTTAATGTCAACATATGTCCCTAAGGGCCCTAGGACCCCTAGGGACCTATTTGGTTGGTTCAATTGTGTCAAAAGGGGTCATAGGATAACTTATGACCCCTTCTAATGCATTTCATGACAACATATGTCCTAGGGGCCCTAGGACCCCTAGGGACCCATTTGTTTGGTTTGGATGTGTCAAAATTGGTCATAGGTTATCTTATGACCCCTTTCGACACATTTCATGACAACATATGCCCCTAGGGCCCCTATGACCCCTAGGGACCCATTTGGTTGGTTCGAATGGATCAAAAGGGGTCATAGGTTATCTTATGACCCCTTTCAACGTATTTCATGACAATATATGTCCCTAGGGGCCATAGGACCCCTAGGGACCTATTTGGTTAATTTGAATGCATTGAAAGGAGCCATAAGATAACCTATGACCTGTTTTGATGCATTTCATGACAACATATGTCCCTAGAGTCCCTAGGACCCCTAGTGACCTATTTGGTTGGTTTAAATATGTTGAAAGGGGTCATAGGATAACCTATGACCCCTTTTGATGTATTTCATGACAATAAATTTCCCTAGGGGCCTTAGGACCCCTAAGGACTTATTTGGTTGGTTCGAATGCATCAAAAGGGGTCATAGGATAACCTATGACCCATTTTTACCCATTTCATGACAACATATGTTCGTAGGGGCCTTAGGACTCCTAAGGACCTATTTGGTTGGTTCGAATGTGTTAAAAGGGGCCATAGGATAACCCATGACCCCTTTTGATGCATTTCATAACAACATATGTCCCTAGGGGCCCTAGGACTCATAGGGACCTATTTCGTTGGTTTGAATGTGTCGTAACCTATGACCCCTTTCAATGCATTTCGTGACAATATTATATTTAATAATAATAATCATAATAATCACATATATATATATATATATATATATATATATATATATATATATATATATATATATATCACTATATAATAATAATATAATATTACTATATATAATAACAATAATCATAATCATATATAATAATAATAGTTTTGATAATAATGCCCACACTTCCCAAATTTTGGTTTCACTCCAAAATTTGGGTTATGCTCTAAATGTTTAAAAGAACTTTGGCCGCCACTTTTTGGGTACCCAATTTCATATCAGGTACCCGATTAGGCTTGGTATTTACCAAACCTGTTTGATCAACTCACAAAATGTGTTTGAGAAAGGTTCCGGGGACATTCAAACTTTGAGTAGATATCTGACAATATTATTTTCATTGAAATTCAATGAAATGAAAAGGGTTAATTTATAATTCTCAAGATTCCATTGATATAATTGCTGTCAAATTCTAAGTTTGATAAGTATTTATTAGTTAATTTTTAATGAATATGTATGTAAAGTGCTAATTGACATACTGATTGAAAAATAGCTATAACTTTCAAACAATATAACATTTTTGAAATCTAAAAGTTGTCACATTCTATGCTTCGCCTAGTATAAGGAAAAAAAATTGGTAAAGTTTTCAATTAGTTAAGGTGGTCAGACACAGGAGTTTTTTATTCTAGAAAAGTTATTGTAGAAAATTCATATTTAATTATTTATTTGGAATAAAAATACCCAAAAAATACGTGTCACACAGCCATGAGTCTACTTTTGTATTGTCTATAATTATACCAAAAAATATTATCATTTGATTTTGATTAAGGTGGTCAAACATATGCCTACTTTTTATTTTTGCCTTGAAATTTTTGTAGTACTACATTAAAATCCAAAATTTTGACAAATCAAATTATTTTTTCTCCAGATAAGGCCTAGTAGTTTAGAAATTAAATTCAATTTCCTATAGATTCTTTTCTCACAAAATTTTGATATAAAGCCCATAACTACACTAAAATTATGTGTCAAGTTAACATAACCCTAATTTGCTGATTTTTTTTTGCCACTTAAGGCCATAGTTTTGTTGACCATGATCCTACACATACCTAGAAGAAGAATCATGAGGAGTACGTTAATTATTATAATAACAACTATCACTAGAAGGAATAGAAAGAGATGGACTAGGAGTAGGGTTTAGAGATGGAGGTCCATCATCCACAACCACAACTTGAGTTCTACTAAATCTAGAATATTCATTACTAGAAAGATCATGTACTTCTTTTTTTTGTAATAAAAATATCTCTTGTTGTAATGTCCCCTTTCTAGAGTGAAATCTAATGATAATAAGAATTAAACATAGGATAATATAATTAAACAATGAGAAAATATATGCAATTATAATTAAATTGTATTGATTAGATTTAATAAACAATAATGTATAATAATATTATTAATAATGTAAATGAATAAATAATATTATAATCTATAATTAACCAACTCAATAAATGGTTGATGACACTTTAATGTATATACTACTGATAATCTAATAATAGTTATAAAATATCAACAATATCAATAATAATATATGCCCACTCAAGGGATCAAAAGTATCAATGCAATCAAATTAATATAAACTTTTAGCAATGAGTATCAACACCCACAAAGTAGAATCCAATGGAAGCAATATACATATCATTAGCCACTACAAATCAAAAGAAGGTTATGATAAAATAATATAATTGATATTTATAATTAATAGTGATTGTAGTTGTTCCAATCAATAATAATAATAAATATATGAATTGATGAATTTAAAAGATATAATCATATAGCATATTATCAATTTAATAAAAATATAAAAATGAATACAATCAATTAGTACATTAAAATAATTAACTTCTTATATTTAAAAGATACTTTAATGTCACATGTAAATAATTATTTTTAAAAAGCCTTAGGGTCGAAACCACTTTCATTATCTGTCATATAAAATGAAGTAGGCAAACATGATCAAAAGAGGGAAGCAAAATTACTTGAGAAAGGTCTCATAGAGATTGAAAGAGCTTGACTACAATGCCAAATCATATAATTTTTTAAAGTCTTAAGACAACCAATTAATAGATGACTTCCAATATAGACTGTCAACTATAGAAACAACAATGAATCAATCATGTTTTGACTTAAGAAAAGAGTATAGCATCGATAACTATGGGAGAAAATAATGAGAAGTTTAATGTTCAGTAGATGTATTTCATTGTTGTTTAAATATCAAATATCTTACCCTAATCTTTAAGGTGAAAATTAAATATTTACTTTCTTGGATTTTTGTTTTACTTTCAAAATGATAGTTACTTAGAAATTAAATAAACATATATCCTTGCAAAATATTTAGCATATTGACAAATGTTCATTCTTTGTTAAATGGTGAATCAAGTAGACTTAATAATCTAGTATAATTAGTAAACTTAGTAAACAATTTTTATTAACTTTTAGTCTATTACATCACACAAGAAAAAAACATAAAGACAACAGAGGTAGTGGAAAATATAACCCATAATACCAATGAAATAAACACTTTGAATCCTATAGTTAACCACTAAGTTGAATGGAACAACCAATCATTAGATAGAGTTTGAGAGAGAATAAACTAAGGGGAGATATACACCCACGATGGTTGTAGGGTAAAGCATATTATTGTCCAAACTGATAAACATTTTTTTAAAGATTAGCAATAAACATATGGAGGAGATAGAAATGCTAGGATATCATAGGAATCAATTCCAAGGAATTTTATGTGCAATTGAGAATCACATAAATGGTTTGACTATTCCATCAAAGATTATAATTCCATAAAGAGTTTAAGATCAAGCAACACTTGGAATAGCACTAACAAAAAATAATTAGAAAGCAACCCTCCTCTGATCAAATACTCTCTTAATACACAACTAATATTACATATGATATTATAGTAACGTCACACATCCAATTTCTCGCAAGTGACATTGAGATTGCTCATTTAACATATTTACTTTATTTGATCAAATTTACAAGTTTATATTGTTATAAGTATGGAATCTCTTGATAAAGATAAAAATAAATAAATTTATTGTCCCTTGATTCCAAGACATACTAACAAGGGGTAGTCCAGTGGTGTTAGAGCATGATCCTTCCATCCAATAGGAAAACTTCACAACATGGAGTCACAAAGGCTTCTTTGAAATCAAAGTGTTGATATATGATATTACTAGTCTACATCAAGAGTGTGACACAAGATCATTGCTCATATTGATAACATGGTATTAATAAAAAAACACAAGTTAGAGATAAAGATACTAATAATAAAGATGTCAATGTTACCTACTAAATTTATAGTATGGTCACTATATTGAGGATACACTGCCATATGATGACTTTATATTGGAATCAATAAACATACTGATATTTCTATGGGGTGGGAAGCTAATAGAATTGTAAAGATGTTTGACTATAGCTACAACAACCACCTAAGCATTCAATAATGTATAAATTTATTTTGATTATTATTAAGACATTTAAAGATATAAAATAAGGGAAAGAGTGGCAATTGAAGGAGAACAGTGATGACACCCTATCACAATGAAATTAAAGGAAACAGTTATGTTAATAGGGCATCCTCATGCATTGTAATTCAAGTAGATTACTAAGGGTGCCCCATTGTTAGCACCTTCCTAGGGTTGTAATTAAGGAAAAATTGCTTAAGGCACCTTATTGTAGTAGCATGTTAGGGAGAACCACTTAAAGGGCACCCTACTACTTTGTGATTAAGGAAAAAATGCTAGGAAAACCTAGTATAGAAGAGATCTAGGATGCATTTAAGGGAGAATTGTGAGGGGTACCCCATTATAGAGACAATTAAGGGAGAATACTATAAAGGCACCCTATTGTACAGTAAATGAGGGAGAACTATTAAGGGAACCCTATTACAGAAGTAGTTGAGGGAGCACCTCCAAGAGCACCCTATTGCACTAGTAGTTAGGAGAGAATTGCTAATAGGGTACCCTACTACACTATGATTACAAGAAAACTACTAGGATACCTGAGTACAAGACCATGTATACATTTAAAGGCCTAGGAGAGGTAAACCTATGTTCTAGGAATGATGGATATGTTAAATTTTCAATATCCTTAATGCCTTGGAAGGAGTTATTCGTAAAGAGATGGTGACATAGCTAAGGTTCATTCTAGAATGTCCATATAAGGAAAAACTAGAGCACTAGGAGGTCCTCCCTAGAGAGTTTGGAGCTTGATTATGAACACTCAAGGATTATTCAACAAGGCTCATCATGAAATATGCAATTGCAAAAACTCTACTAAATTAAGAAATTGACATCTTTACAAATAATCATAAAATTAATTATGTATTTTATTTTAACTAAATAATTTTAAATTTTTTATTCAAACATGAGAACCACCCATCCCTATACTCATGAACACGTTCATAAAATACAAATCATTTAGTTGAAACAACCAAATGTTATAAAATTAAATAATAGGGCCCTTGGGAGGTCGCCCATTGTAAATTAATTAGTTACACTAACCACTTGTATGTCCATGCACTTAGATATTATATGAGCTTTGGAATTGAATTATATCCAAGTGGTCAAATAACATTGTGCGAATGGAAAAGGATCATTTTATAGTCTATGGTAGCAAACAATCTATTTGAAGATCTATTCATAACTTAAATGGAACTATCCATACACCATGAGGTTACATCTTCTATGTTACAAATAAGGTGTACATACCTTATCCCTTGCAAAATATGAATTTGTGACCTCTCTTTCAAAAATGAAAGTTCTCCACCATTAGACCAACCCAATTGCACTCATTATTGTATTGAGAGAATAAAGTTTTCTTTAATGTGTGATACTAATAAAAAAATTTATAGAAGAGCAGTAATATGTTAGTGGTTGTTAAATTCACATAGAGTCTTGTAGATGTCATAATCCTGAGATTAAAACTTTGCAAGAATAGAGCTACAGACATGAAGGGTCATTTTAAAATTCATGTGGCAATGTGAATGAAGATTACTATTTATTAATTTAATTTTTTTTAAACTTCATTCATGTTGAGAATGTTAGCATCATAGTAAATTGAAGAAAATCCTAAGTATATAAAATATGTGCTAATGTTGATGAGAATCCAAATATTGAAGTTTGATTTAATATGTACTCTCATATATATATATATATATATATATATATATATATATATATATGCATTTTGTTTATATTATCATCAACTTATATTTACATATTATCAAATGCCAATATATCGATAATCTAATATATATATATCGGTTTTTTTCAAAATACTCATCAAATAATGTATCAGTTATAAATCAAATATTGATCACATTAATTGTGTATTGGTTATGTTATTTCACAAATCGATGTTTGCTATATTAGTATTTTGTATCAAGACAATTGTTATTGACACAATATGAGTTTAGAGACATGACTAGTTAGAATGTTCAAAATGGGAAGATTACTTCTGAGAGGTGTGGGGGGGGGGGGGGGGGGGGGTGAATCAGAAGTAACTAGTTTTTACCCTTTCAAATCCTTTTCAACACATAACTGAAAGTAAATTGCATACATATAAACATTTAAACAAGCATTAAATAAAAGTATGCATCAACACATGACACCAGGAATTCAGTAACCCAGAAACCCTCCAGGAATAAGAAGGTAAAACTAGGGTGGGGATGATACCCACAAAATCACTACAGTAATAATTGTTTGACCACTTCTAATGGTCTGCCCTATTAAAGGCTTTACACTATGTCAATAGTGACCTGTTAAAGGATTTACAAACACTTTACAAGAAGTGTCACCCTATTAAAGGATTTATAATAGGCTATTAAACCCACCTAATTCAATAGGATTTTCAATCACCTTCTCCAGAGGTTCTCCCACCTAGCTAATAAGCTAAACTACAATATAGGATTTCCAACATCTAATACAATGGCAAGAACATATTAGAATAATTAACCTAACAGTATGCAATCTTTAATTACTGGATTCAAGCACTTGATCTACTCTCTCTAATGTGACCCTTGCTTGATCTGATCTCTATTCTTATCCCTTGTCCTATTTTAATCAACTGAATGTGTAACTGCTACTCAATTCTCTAAGTCTATGATGCCCCTACTATTTGCTCGGTTCTGCAATTTGTTATCTGCTTAGCAACTTCCTTCTAACTTCTCTTCAACAACACAAAATCATGGGATCTAAGCCTCCTTATAAAGACTTCATAGACTTAGGGTTAGGTATAGATCTACGATCCATATTGAATCTTGAATTCCTGCTCATTCCTTGCATTTTTCTCATTGGCTACATGCCTTCTCCATTTTTTTGATTGGTTGCATGCTGATTGCATAGGAAATATAAAAGATTCATTCTTATCCTTTTTATCCTTCAAAATCTTTCCATGTCAGCTCGAAAAATAGTTTAGATCTGAGTTTGTGAGGGTACAAATTCATATGTTGATTTTGTGTTACTCAAGACATACTAGACTACTAGTGCTTGGCACATATACTATCTTGGTTTGCTTGGCACCTATTACATCCTGTCTTCCTCAGCACATGTATGCTTTTGGCTCACTCAGCATATGAAGCATTCTAACTTACTCAGCGTCAACTATGACTGGACACCTATATATCACTCAACATCTATTGCTTACTCAACACTTGAAGTCACTTAGCACCTGTTGAAATTTTGGCTTGGCACATACTATAGCTCAACATACATAGTGTACTTGGCATGTATAGTGAAATTGGTTAAGTGTGTTGACACTCGAATGTCAAAACCATTTCAAGACCAATATGACCACATAGGGTCATGACTCTACGTAGCATGAGCCACGTAGGTCATGTCCCTACATGGCCATGTCTCAATAAATATTTACATATTCTCATTCATAACTATGGAGATGTATCAATAAAACATGGTAATATAAATCTCAGTTAGAAATTACAAAACTACATATATGTGTGTGTGTGTGTGTGTGTGTGTGTGTGTAAAGATATATATATATATATCTTTATATATATACACACATATATATATACATATATCTATATATACATATATGTATATAGACATATGTATATATACATATTTATATATACATATATGTATATGTACATAGCCTAGGTTGACTCACCAAGTCATGAGTTATGGCCTTTGGAAGTTGGGCTACCGAAATTTCTAAAATAATTATATATATACATATACATATGTATAAATACATAGCCTAGGTTTACTCGCCAAGTCAGCTCATCAAGTCATGAGTTATGGCCTTCGAAAGTTGGGCTACTAAAATTTCTAAAATAATTTGTGAAAGATGTATTTGGTTGACTCTATGTGTATTGTCAAGGTTTCCCAGCCCTGGGTATTAAGTCTAAGCATCTAGAACCTTCCCGGCCGGCATACAACTACCTATTTAATACAAGCTCGAACATTTTCTAAGATGGCTCTAGGTGATAGCTAGCAGCTTGTCTTGCAGATTATTGCAGTGAAGGCGCCCGTGTGGGTTAGCATATTATGTATATATGTATATATACATATGTATATGTATATATATGTAGATATATGTATATATACATATACGTACATATATGTATATGTACATATATGTATATATACATATATGTACATATATGGATATATGCATATATATATGTGTGTGTGTTTGTATCAAGTTCAATTTTCCTCAGCATAGTTGAAGGAAGATCGACACATATCAAACAAAGTAATTGTTCATTAGATAAAGGAATATATATATATGTATATTTATATTTATATTTATATTTATATAAGAAATAAAGTAATCTCGTATAAGAGATCAGAAATAAAGTTGAATATTGTTTAGATCATTATTCTAAAAATACAATTTAGTCAGTCTCCACCAATAATGATCCTATTGAATCAACATGGTATCAGAGCCTGGTTGGTAGATAGATTGCTAAATTACTTAAATCAATTTTTTTCAAATCATAAATAAAGGCAACATTATGCCAAGAAATGTTAGAGTCGAGGATATAATTGAAGGAGCAAACAAATTTCTTCTCATGGAAAATTTGAATCACAACAATCCTTGAAGAATTAGAACTAGAATCATTCATTGAAAAAGACACTTCAATACCTAAAGATGAGGCACAAAAATCCACTTGGAAAAGGCAAAATAATAAAGCCAAAACTCATTGTTGATTCAATAAAAGATCATATTCTCCCTTCCATATCAAATCTCAAGAAAGAATTCAAAGTATTTTTAAAAACTAAGAATACATTTGAGATCAACAACTCAAGTAGACTACTTACATGAAAAAATCAACTTTTCAATATAAAATTGAATAAAGAAGATTTGATCTCATCCTACTTTGGAAGAATTTTTGAAATAAAGAATAAACTATCTTCTATTGGAAACAAAGTAAAAGATCAAGAATTATCCATAATAGCACTTAGAGGGATACCTATATCTTGGGTAGCAATCATTCAAGTTGTTAGCAATCCTTCAATACCATTCTTTGATCAACTTAAAAATGATTGCACCTCAAATGAATCAAGACTAATTTCTAGAGGGATCATTTCAAATCAAGAGGGAGAAAATCAAGCACTTTTCTCATTCTCTAATAATAGAGGGAACAAGAGGAAATTTAAAAGGGAGTAAAATGATCAAGGAAAAGGAAATAATAATCACAATAGAAAATAATTCTCCAAAGTTCAATGTTACAAGAGTGAGAAATTTGGACATACATTCAGATTTTGTCCAGAAAGGGAAGAAGTTCTAGCCTCCTTAGCTAAAACAAAAAAGGAAGGAAATCTATTATTCTACTCAACCCTATCAAGTTAGATGAAATCCAATGAAAATGTGTGGGTAATAGATAGTGATGCATCCCATCACATAACAGGATTCAAATATAAGTTTGAAACTTTTGGAAATTATCTCACTAAAGGAGTCGCCATTGGAGATAACTCCACCTATCTAGTAAAAGGAATTGGGACTTTCTCTATACAACTAAGAACAAGGATCACCTTAAAATTGAAAGATGATCTTTTTGTACCTTGCATAAAAAGGAATCTAGTATCCATCTCTAGACATGCAAATGAAGGGTATTATGTTAACTTTAGTGAAGACAAAGTATTATACTAGCCAAAAAATTTAAACTTCAAGAATGCTATTACCACTGGCTCTAGAGATGGAAATCTATATAAACTATGTAACATCCAAAATCAAGCCCTAAATCATGAAGTATCAAACACTAATGAGATATGGTATAGAAGGCTCAACCATATTGGTTTTAATACACCACCAAATATAGAAAAATTACCACTGTTACATCTAACTTAAATTCAAATCACATAGGCATTTCTAAAGGATGCGCTCTAAGAAAGAATGTAAAAAAGATCTTTTCCCCAAAGTGAACAATAATCTAAATTAGTTGTGGAACTAGTTCACACTGATTTGTGTGAACCTATGCCAATTCTTTCTAGGAGGATATGCATACTACATAATCTTTATTGATGACTTTTCTAGGAAACCTTTGATTTACTTCCTAAAGTTCAAGGAATCAAATGAAGTTCTATCAAAATTTAAAGAGTTTAAAGCAATTATGGAAAATCAAATATCAAAAAGTATAAAAACCTTAAGATCAGACAATGGGGTTCAATACACCTCTACAATTTTTGAAGACTTTTGTCTAGCTCTATTGGGATTAAGAGGGATTATATTTTACCTTATAATCCTCAATAGAACGGGGTTGCAAAAAGGAAAAACATAACCATTGTTGAAGCAGTAAAATTCATGCTACATAATCAAAATTTACACTCTCATTTTGGGCTAAGCCTACTAATATTTTTTTTATATATTCAAAGAAAATGCCCACACTCAATCCTAGAAAACATAACCCTTGAAGAAGCCTTTATGGGAATGAAAGTTGACCTAAGTCATCTAAGAATATTTGGCTGCCCCATTTACATTCACATACCTAAAAAAATGAACCAAGTTGGAACCATGTGGGAAGAAAGGAATATTTTTGGGGTCACTAGTAAAATTTGACCCATTTTTCAATGAGAATTGGTCAAAATTTTGACCCATGTTGGTTGAATTTGTGACCAAGTGGTGTGTCACAATTTTATCGTCAAATTTTTTATGAACCCCCCAATTGATTGGAATTTTGAACAAATACTTGGTCAAAATAGTTTTCCTTTGGTACGAGCATTATTCATGGTCATTGGTTGGAATTTTGACCAAACTTCGCCAAAATGGCCACCAAAGTGTGGTCCAAAGTTTGACCAATTCTAGTCTATCAATGACAAGGAATCCATATTCACAACCAAAGAATTGGTCAATATTTTGACCAATATTAGTCAAAATGGACACCAAACTATGGTCAAAAGTTTGATAGATTCTAGTCTATCAATGAACAAAATTCCATACTCACGACCAAAGAATTAGTCAAAATTTCAACCAATACTTGGTGGAAATGTTGACCAAGATTGGTCAAAATTTTGACCAATTTGATTTGTTGAAAAATAACTATAGTAGAGGTGAAATTCAAGTTGGAAAAGTAAAATACAATCCAAGATGAACATAGAATTAGGGATGGACGAAGAAAATTCCTATTTGATGCTAAATTCACATGAACATTTACCATCTTAAACGTGTAGAATTTTGTTATTAAGACAACTACTAAACCAAAAAGAGAAAATAGCATCCATTATGAGCTTGCTAAGAGTAACAAATCATATTACATAGTTCCTTTTCAAAAAAGAAAGAATTTTCATTACATTGATAACATGGAAAATGTTGATGTGGATCTAGCATCAGAAAAGACATGAGCTTAAGGTATGTAATATATTTTGGAAGCTTGGGTTTGGTGTGGAGTACTACAAAAGAAATTATCAATAGTGAGACTACTACAAAGCATGCTTCTCTAAATATGGGGTAGCTACTATAGAAAAAATAGAATGTTTTCAGTGGAGAGGTACAACACTTTCATAATTCATACATTTAGGGTCATAGCATGGTAATTTAGTATCAAGAAAAGTTTTTCTGACTTGACATGATAGCAAGAGAGAGAGAGCAAGTTATACTTTTGAAAAGAAATGACTAAATAATGCAATAGTTGAGTATTTCATGAATAATGTGAACAATCAACATGTGAAAGAAGCAATCTAATCTATAAATGGACAAGGATTACCAGTTTTGATTCAAGAAATTCACATGTGCTACAGTTATTAAAATGCTAATAAAATTTTCATAAATATCTAAGTAAATTAATGCCATCTGCAATATTAGTTTCTTAAGTCTTGCATGAAATCTAGGCATAGATATAAGTATCAAACTTGAGAAAAATCAACATGAAGATATGAATAATTTTTAGTTTTTAAATGAAGGGTCCCACTTGTGTTAAAATTACAACATAGACATCTACTATAGGAACTAAATAATGCAGTTTGTTGTTCAAAAATATCCATAGTTCTGAGTGAAAAGGATTCAATATGATCAAGCATTATGTAGTTTTGGCTACTTGTCAAACAATCTGCAACCAAAATGTAAGTAAATACTCAATCTTTCACAATTAAACAATCAAACCAAATGCATCATCATTTCTAGAGCACCAAATTATAAGTAAATAGTCAATATTTCATAATCAAACCAAATGTATCGATGCATTAGCACCAATTTCATTTTATTCAATACTAAATAATGTAAGTGTAGCTATATAACTAGTTTTTCAAAATCAAACCAAATGCATCAGCAAGATAATCTTTCACTCAACAATATGCAAAAGATGGATGGTAGTGTAGCTAAATCTCCAGTTTTTAGAATCATTAGCATCGAGTTTCATTTAATTCAACATTGTCAACAACAAGTATCAATCCAAATTGTGAAAGAGACCAATTTAACAAATTGTGAAAGATACAAAGAGACCAATTTAATAAATTGTGAAAGATACAAAGAGACAAATTTAACAAATATAAGATACTAAGAGATTATCGTCTTCATTTCAATTTAAGATACTAAGAGACTATCATCTTCATTTCAATTTAAGATACTAAGAGACTATCATCTTCATTCCAATTTAAGATACTAAGAGACTAACATCTTTATTCTATTAAAATCCTAATTTACCAATTTGTCTTCACAAATATAAGATACAAAGAGACCAATTTAACAAAAAAAAGATATAAAGAAACCAATTTAAGATACTAAGAGACTATCATCTTCATTTTGTTGAAATCTTGGATCCTAGCTTCTAGCGAAGTTCAATCCTCATGTTTTACCAGTTTGTGTATTTAAAATATAAGATACATTTCTCTTTGGAATTTCCATTCCACATTACCAATTTATAATATACATAGACTATAATTTTCATTCTATTGAAATCCTAGTTTGACAAAATTCCAAAAGTATTTAGGAAGGTTGATCTTCACACATCACCAATTTGTGTATAAAAAACACACATTACATATTTTTAAAAATATATAAGATACATTTTTCTCTTTGGAATTTCCATTTTAGTATTTCTCATATTATTTACCTACTCTAGTCGAAAGACAAAAACTCTTATTGATCAAGCTTGCAAATATGGCATTTGATCAAGCTTTCAAATCTAGCAATATAAAGACTGATATCTTACCACTTGATATAGGAATGTGCACAAGGAATTTCATTTTAGTATGTCTTAACTTTTATTATTTATATATGAATATGTGGTAAGAAGTTGAATAGTCTCAAACTTTATATTGTAGTTGGCCTTACAAGAATGGAGAGCATCAACATACACTACACAATATACAAACAACTAGTAAGAAACAAATACTTCAATACTTCTTACCACAAGGAGTGTTGATACATATATAGTAAAGGATTCAAAACCAAGGGTTCAATTTTAAACAATGAGAGAATGCTAACTGAGTTGCAACTAAACACATTGTGCAACTCAACACATTCTAGTCTTCCATTCTCTAGCCATAGCAATTGATGTAACATCCTACATGAAAAATTAGGGTTTTAATAGAAACAATGGATAAATGGGTAAAAAGATAATAGCCCTTTTCTTCACAAACCAACCTTTGAAAGGTTGTTTTAAATTATAGATGAATTTAAGTGTGCACATAATGAAAAAGTTTGAACATATTGATTGTCTCACCATATTTGATATGGAGGTTGTTATATTCGAAGATGTTTATCATTCATGGAAGGGATTTGAAAAATACACCTAAAAGATAGTTAAATGTGTGAAAATATAAATTTATTTTTGTTAAAAAAATGTTATTTACTATTGTACAATGTAGGTCTACAAAGCTTCATCAAAAATATTGTACATCACCTATCAACATAAACAATAGTGCAACTATCATTGTTAGCTTACCCCTTGTACCTTCAAACATTCAAGTGCTAGTCCACAACACAAAAGAGAAAACTCTTTCTTAATTAACAATTTCCTTCCAACTCATGGTAAGGCATTTGACATGAAGATCTTCATCTATTTTTATTAAACATTTTATTTATCATTTCCCCATAATTGTAACTAACTTCTACATGGATTGTCCTAAAACTCTACAGTATATTGTCCAACGCCTCAAGTATTTTAATCACTACAGGATAAAATTTATATTTTGGTAGATATGCTTGTCTCCTATAGATGGGGCAATTATTTCCCCTATTAAACCATTGTTCAATGCAAATTTTGTGAAATATGTGATCTTCATTGCAATACAAATGACATAGCTCTTGTGCAACTTTAGGACTAGATAAAGAAATGGCACATATAGAATCTTCACTTAAATGATTCTCAATAATATTTACTACTGGGAGACCTTTCACCACTTGATTTACCTCTCTATCAATCATTCCCTCTATTTGATCTATCATTTCTTCTAACCAACATGCCCAAATAAGATCTAATATCTCAATGAAAACATGATTGACACTTTCAAGTAGATCACAATATCCTTTTCATTCAGGGCTAAGACTTTTGCATATACACTTATCAATGGTTTCTTCCAATGAGGAAAACTTATCCTTTAATAACTCCACAACACCCACAAACACGTTAACTTGAAAAGATAAGTTACCATGTTTATTATCATCTGGGTCTCTTCCATAGGTTGTGTTTTCTCTAATAATTTTTCTTCTCAACTCACATGCATCATTGTTTATGTTAGCAATCATTTTGAACCATTGTTTCATGAAACTCATGTGAAACATGTGGGCTCTATTGCAAAGCAAATGGCATGGCTCTAATGGAAAGTCATAAACATGAGTTAAACAAATATTGCATTTAACATTTTGGTAGGGATGATTCTCAGTAAATATCTATGGTAGGTAGAGCTTCTACCACTTGGACTACCTTTCTCATCATGGAGTGCCTCTTTCCTCTTTCTTTTAGTGTGTTTATCCAGCTATCCAAAATCAACTATTGTAGATCCATAAAAAGACTAACCTCAGGATTTGTAAGTGAATTAATGTATTGACTAGAGCATCTAGGGACAACACTGTCACATATAAAATAGTTGTGGACTTTCAACTTAAAAGTGAAAAACTCTTCGTCTAATGAATATTGGATTCTTTGGCAGGTTTTAAGGTGGCATACAAATTTATCTACTTCATTATCAGGATTTTCTTCGTATAAATTTTTATGTCAAATAATTTCACTTTTCATTTGAGAAGCTCTATCATTTAAGGAGGAGAAACAGTGTGTGAGAGCATCTCTTCCACTTGAGCATCTGATAGCCTAATTATTAATGATCTCAATGGCTACTCCTTGCTCTATCATTTTCTTGAATACTTTATGATTTTGTAGCTTGGAATTTAAATAAGAAACTTTGGATGGATCTCATGCTCCTTTATATATGTTACAAATAAATCAAGAGATGTGAATGAATAGATAGAGATGATAAGAGAAGGTGGGCTATGTTGGCTATTTATAAAGCCCTACAACTTGCATAGTTTTATTATCACATTTTATTATATTTCTCTCTAATTTGTTATGACTTTTCAATTCTCATGAGTTTCACTATCATATTATATTCTATAAGATGAAGTGACATGATGTAAAGATTCAAATTCAAGTTAATAAGAGATTCCTCTCATGTAAAGACTAGATTTTCTATAATAATGTCATATAAGAAAACACCACAAAATGAGGAAAGAGTCATTTGAAAATTCAAAGTCCATATGCACAAAGTGTCGAAAACAATGATTTTTCTATTAAATTAGTGATATAATAAGCATGTAATTCAACCACTTGTGGAAACAACTTAGTCTAAAGTAGTGATGCTCAATGTAGAAATATAAGCATGTACACCATAATTAACATGTGCTTGATACAACTAGAAGTCGACCGAATTTCCAAACTTCAATAATATCCATACATCATGATACATAATTGTCTAAGATTATACATTAGATGTCAATCTTTACATCATACATCTATAATACATAAATAGATACAATCTTACAACATGAATGAAAATGAAAAATTGGCATACTTATAAACAAAGCATGTGGTTTAAATTTGTTGTAGGAATAAATACCTTGTATGGTGCTTTTCTTGTGCTCACTACATCATTTTTATTGAAAATTGGAACTATGTGCAACTCTAGCAAAGAACCTACAATTTCACTCAATTATTTTTTGAACTTTGAATCCTTGAATTCATTATTAGTTATAAGAAGTTCAGATGATGCAACATCCATCTAGATGATAGCAAAACATGCTTTAATTTGTGTAATGTATTGAAACAAATCATCTTTCCCATTTATCTCCTAAGAAAGTATATTGAGCATTAAAAATATGGCAATCATAAATAAGATTAAGGCTATTGTAAACCTAACTAAACAAACTATCATATAGATCCATGAGACCATTTTGTCCAACAATAGCACATGGTTTTCCATCAAGTTCCACCTGCAGTTTCTAGAGATCTACAAAACTATTCAATATTGTAGACATCAATGTCAATATAATATAGTATTATCAAGTCATGGATAACAAGGATGCCAACACAACCACGTTAAATATAAATATGAGAATTCTACAAGAAAGCAAAGGATGTTGAACAAGGTCAACCATGCTTTTCAACACACATTCAAACATTTTTCTGAACATGTAAGAAGAGTTAGTGCACTATTGATCGAAACATTGTTTCAACCAAGTAAATACACTTTGATGTATGTCAAAAACAATATTACTCTCTCTTGATAAGTTATCTAATCTTATTTGAAATAAATCTAACCAAGATTTGGTTTTAAATTATATGCACTATATTTTTGAGGTGATTGTAGAGCATTATAAAAAAGTATCTTTGTAGGACATTTCTCTCCTCTTTCCTTAGCGATGTATTGAACATCCAACAGACACTTACGACACTGCTCATAGAGATCACTACAATAGTTGTTACTATTAGGTAGTGTCATTAGCCCACTCACTATAGTACTCAAATGATTGGTATTTTGGAGGAGTGACACATGATCATTGCTCAAATTTAGGTTCAACATATAGTTATTCTGTGAAATAATCATAGTGTCATCTCCATTAGGTTCTTCCACTGATAGAATCGTATCAACAACCCAACTAAGTTATCATCATATGATCTAATAGACCCTTATAATCCATATATAGTCCTTCTCTTCACCAAATATAGAAAGAACCAATAAATCAAAGAATACATTTCACATAGAAACGATGAATCTTAGAAGCTATTGAATCTTTCCCCCTTCACCACTAATCATTTTTCATGTCACATATGTATCAGATTTAATTACTAAAGTGTATCAGATTTGTACAATCTATACTAGATAATTATTTTCTCTTCTTGAATAGATTGTGAGATAATTTTTAGTATCAATATTGATCATAGTATAGAAGGTTGGTGTAATCATGTGTTGGACATGATTTTATTTTTTAACAAAAATATTACAATTTTTAAATTTAATGTTATAATGAATTCATATTTGTATTATAGGTGGTGAATTCAATGATATAATGAATCCTAGAGAAAAAATAATGGAGAATCACTAAAGAATCTCAATAACAATTGATTTCAATATATTGTCTCGGACCATATCCTCCCTCATTATATTTCAAACCACTTTGCAATTTAGTTGAATATCATTGATGATTCACTCCCAAAAAAATGTCCTTTCAAGTTTGAAAAATGTGGGCAAGGGATGAAAACCTAATGAATACAATAGAATAGTAGCTGAAGGAAGCAAAGGTATCAAGATCAAAAATACATTTCTTGGTAATTAAGCTAAAGATGATCAGGAAATTGAGGAACCAAAAGGGTAGTGATTGATAAAGGAATGGACATGAAACTCTATCTCAAAGAAAAGAAACTATTAACTGGTTAAGAAGATATCCTTGGTATGTTAATTTGAGCTTCACTTGGTTTTGAGAATACTTTAATATTCTCTACTTAACAAGGCCAACCACATGAAGGTGGAAGCTCATCTAGCCTCACCCCCTCCCCCTAACATCAATTTAAATTCTCCATTATCATCTAACTACATACTTCATTCATTCATTCATCCATTTATGAACTATGACAACCAATCAATACAATCACATAACATTCATTAATATGATATAAAATTCATTAATACACAATACTAATCAAGACTACATTAACACATAACAATATTCATTAACATGAAATAAAATTCAATATTAATCCACAACATTCATAGATAATTACTTTAAAAAATGTTGTTTCATTATCCAACAAAGTTTATCAAACAAGGTTTATGAAAGAGCATTTTTTAAAAATCATTTCTTCTTTTTGTTTTTCTTAGCTCTCTTAAGAAAAGGTTGATAGGAGCATCAACATCCTCCTCATTCTCCTCGTCTTGTGGTACATGTAATGTCAAATTATGATGTCTCCTTTTGTTTTGAGGAGCAGGAGGTTGTTGCATTAAAGGGGCTCTATTGCAAGAATAAGTAAATGGGTTAAATTAGAAATACCCTTTTTCTTTTTTTAATTGTTACAAGTATTTAATTAACCAGTACAACATAACATGCATTTTTCTTACCTGACAATGCCACATCATGTACATTAACATTTTGATATGCCACCACGTCAACATGTTGAACACTTGAAACGTGCTCCACTCCTTTACCATGATGTTCACCATGCTCTAAAATATTCAAAAAAAGGTTACACATCAAATTGCAAATGAAGATGTTAAATTGTATTCATAATTGCATAATTAATTTCCAATGGAAAATTAATACCTCCACCACTATGATGCACATCATGGCCTTCATCATGTCCAGTTTCTGTGATAGGATATGAAGGTTGCAGTGAAATGTTATGCGCATTGTTATGCAGTCAATTTATGTTCAAAACTAACACCAAAAAAGAAATTTCTCAACTATTGAATCTGATTTATTTTTCATTTTACCAATTTATCTATGTCTCATTTAGTGCACCGGATTCTTTGGTATGGCTTTCAAATTCTTGGAATAGTTGTGCATCAACAAATTTATAGCCTTCCTTCAAGGCAATTTTTTTATCTTCATCTATGAGCTCTACATTGAATTTTGTGCCCTATATTTTTTTCCTTAATATTGTCAGTTTTGTATGTTTGATTTGATTAAACATAATTGTTTGAAATATTATATTAAAAAATTATATGAAATTTCATTGTTGGTACTTACAAGTCGAGATTAAAGATTCATATAGCCACCAAAGCCAAGTTTGTGCTAGCCAACTTTTTCTAGTCTCCCTTTTGTAGCCAATGATGTGTCCTATAGTCTATGAATAGTTTGAAGCATGTTAGATTATATATTTGCAAAGATCACTAATTAGTGCATAATTACATTCTACTTAATACTATCATGACATACCTTATTTTCCCCTATTCTAGTTCATTTCCTTTATTATCATGTATCCTTTTCTCTTTTGCATCTTCTATTATTTCATTCCACTCCATTGGTGGAATCATAGGAGGATAGTTGTACTTTGGGTTCTCCTTTAAATCCCTTCTATATTGGTCCCTTATAGTCTTTATATGTTTTGATGCTCTTTTAAGAAGTAGGACAATGTCAAAAATATTTTTTCCAAAAAGGTCCTCAAAAGAAGTAATGATCTAATTTTTTAATTCAAGACCCTAGTCATTCCACCTTTTTTCTTAAATAAAATTGTTAGATCAATAACTTTAATATAGTACAATAAATGGAAGAAAAGAAAAATATTGTAGCAATGATATGAAACTACATACCTGTTACATATGGTGGGTCCAAATAGCTTCAATGTCATATCAAAAAGATAATCAAAGAAAACATTACTTCCTACAAAAACATCATGGAAATATCAGTCCAAAATGAGTTATGTATAAGTAAACTACAAGTACATTGTAAATAATAAAAATTTTAAAGCACTTGGAAGCTTTCATAATTTTAATAGAAACATAGTTTTCTTGTTCAACAACAATGTCCCAACCAACACTAGTCACATGGACTTCTCCAGGAAATGGATCAACTTCAATAGTACTGGTCTCTATTTCTCTATCAATTGGAGGTTTATCTATTAGTGCACAAAATAGGTACATGAGTATAAAATCCACCCAACAATAAAAGCAATGCATGATCAACACATTACAAAATATAGCAAAACAAGGTTTTATCAATTGTACTTGGCATAGTTGAGGATGTTTGTATGCTCCTTGTTGATGACAATATTGCACTCGACAATATCATAGCGATGATCGAAGGAGGCATCTACACTTCATCACAAGCTAAAGAATACAATAGTGTTAGCAAAGACATTTGCAATGGATAAAGATCAAATGAGATACTAGCTAGAAGCATCTAAAAATAAAAGTTAATTGTTATAATGTTGATGAAAAAATAATGTTGCATCAATTTCACTTTCAACATTACATGTCATCTTTCAAAATTGAGTAGGACATGCTAAAAAATAAACAAATATGCCCATAATAGTCATAAGTTTACTAACACAAACACAAGGACCAGGTTAGGTAAGATGGATCAATTTGTTTTCCACTACATTTAAAATGGTCCACCTATTGATGCCAACACACATAATCAACCTTTCTCATGTACCTAACTTTCAAAACACATTAGTGCATTAAATAACTTTTTTTTGGTATTAATATATTGTTGGTACCTACCTCTAATGTTACTTTTATATTAGAATTTTAAACTTTTGTGAGACATCTTATACCTCTAATATTACTTCTATATTAGAATTACAAACTTTTATGAGACATCTTAAACCTTGATTTCTTTACTTATGGTCACTTACGATATTGCTGAAAGTATATTAGATATAATCAAATTCTAAGGAATTCAAATTTAGGTCACTTGTTTGACTCTATTAATTTTAACTCTAAATGTATTATTTTATTAAAATTAATAGAATAGGTGAAGTGGTATTTTTCAAAAAAAAAAAAAAAACATTGATTGTTCTTGCAACAACAATCTAGATGTATCTAGAATTGGTTAAGATGTGTACATTATTCATGTAACTTTTGAAAAATATTCTAAAGAGGGTTGAAAGAAGATAATATGTGATATGATATGAATTTCACTAGTCTGACATTTGTTTTGAAATAGTGGGAGTTTTCATTCAGTGAATTCTAAATTAAGTTAATTATATTCTTTAGAAAAAGGAGGATTCAGATAGTGATGCTTTGATCCTCTTTTTATCCCATGCGAATCTTGTGTTGCCACATTTTAAGAAATCAAACATACCATGAATCAGTAGCCATGAATGTCTAATTAAATACCAGACTTTATTGAGGAACTAGAATGTGCAAGGCATATTACAATATCTGGAAACCCTATGTCTAATTTAGTAGATTACCATTGATTTAACTAGCATAATATTGTTGTTACATGGATCTATTAACAGTAAATAAGTTCTTAGTTGAACTTGGTGGTCATAACACTCTCACCTTTCATAGTCAAGCACAACCTAAACTAGTTCAAACAGAGACCCAAGTATGAAATAACACTCAGTCATAATTGAATCTACCTTAAATAAACTTAATGGTGTAATAATACTATAATTTTTAGTAATGTTGTAAAGAGAAAGTGTTACTTACGCCAAGGTTGTGCTCTAAAACCTTCACCATCTTCACCACATGATCGCATAGGTATCACAAATTGCTATAGAAGAACACATAATATTTTAGATCATGATGCATAAGATACTATAAAATATAAAAATCTATTGAACTTCTATAATTGCTTGAGATTAATTACTGCTCACCTTCAAAGATTTGACTCTTTGGACCAATTCTTCTTTCAATGCCTATGTCTCCTTGATTATGTCATTCTTGATGATAATGTTAAGAATTTCATCATTGTATCTTTGTATGAGTTGTTTGGCCATGAACATGGGGTCAACACTAAGGGTGATATCATTTAGAAATGATGCCTGTGTTTCAGATCGCATTTGATCTATTGTCATTTTAGCTTTTCCCTATCAATAAGTATTAAGTTGTGACATCAATATCAGTAAAATTCCATCAAAATAACTCCAAAGCCATAAAGAAAATAGCATAATAATATGACATTTGTTTCTATATAATTTATACTATTACAATTTTTAAGGTTTGCTTTCACTCAAGAAGGTGTGTGGGATGGTGCATCTTGCTTGTGGGTAGTGGTCTATCCATGTCACCCTATGAAAGAGATTAGTAATTCTTAGCAATCACTAGTGAAATGAAAGTAATCGACTTACAAAAAAAATTAATAATAAAAAAGTGCATTGTATATTGGAGTCAATATTAATTGGAGGCAATTGGATTAAATTTTATACTTACCAGTCCCATGATAGGGGATTTTTCGTATCTACATGATTCAAATTGTAATCTATCAAAAGCTCTTCCCCTGCTCTTATTAATTTTATCGCACATAAAAAAAACATGATTTCCCTCACTTGCCTCAAATATACAATTTGACCACTTATTAGTTGACATAGGTCAAGAACTATTTATAAATCTTGCAATATTCCCTATTTCTTTTGGCCTTCAATCAATATACATATCGAACCTTTTACTTTGATTATTTTCTTTGCATTGTATACAATTTGGTGATAATGCCTACCCACGCATACTTTTTTTATATTGCACAATCCGTGTCCAATTGTTGTAATTGTAGCAAGGTCCTACATACTCCATTAATTCAACAACATTATTGTAATAGGCCTTTTATGCCATCCATGGAAAATAGGCCCAAACCATTTCATGAAGATGGAGCTATGTGATATATCCTTTCATTAACAAAAAAATTAGTGTTAACTAGAGGTAGTTCCTTGGGCACCCATTCTTTCTAAAGATGTTTTTACTTAATGGAACCTTCCTATTGACTTCACTCTCATTAACATAAGAACATGACCCCCCCCCCCCCCCCCATTCTTCTAGTCTTTTGACCTCTAGTTGATCTCTCTATTTTAAACCTACTAGATGTCTCACTTTTGTCTTCTATTCTTGCATTTTCCTCACTCGAGGAAGACAAATCAGACAAATACCTATTTAGTGATACTTGCAATCCATAAAATGAGAGACATACCAAGACTAAAGTTGATGTTGATGGTAAAGAGAAGATATGGAAATTAAAAACTATATCTATAGGGTCTATTGACTTATACCTATCAATCCATGTGATTGTGCAAGATCTTAGTCAAAGGCATTGAATAGCTTGTATATGTGAATCATTTATCTAAAGTTAGCCAAAAATTTGGTCTAATTAATGTGTATATCTATAAAAGTATTGGATATATTTTGTATTTAATGTTTATATCTACACATATGGTTTTGAAAGAAAAACTTAGTCACCTCATTCATCAAATTCACCCATTTTATAATGAATAAAAATTTGTCTGCTTACAATGCTCTGTATACTACAAATTATGTAGAAGACAAAAATTACATGATACATTCATCAAAATCATTGTATATTTTATAATTCCTTACCTCTAATTTATGTGTGGTATCTATGCAATATCATTGTATATACTCCATGGAAATAGATTTCAACACATAATAAGTTAATTATAAAAACATACAAGTCAATCAAATTTATATAAATAAATCATGACCCCATCATACATGACATTGATTGTACCTCAACAGGCATTTTATTGATCATCATCTTCATCCATATCACCATCATCATCACCATCATCATACTTGTCACTGTGATCATCATTGTTTCCACCACCATCTTCATCTCCATCATCATCATCTTCATCACTATTATCATGACCATTATCACCTTGATCATCGTCGTCTTCATCAACATGATCATGATCGTCATCATCATCATCATTATCTCCATCATCATCAACATCACCAGAATCATCATCTTCTTCTTCATCATCATCATCATTGTGTAATAGTCATTTGTGATCATCATTTACTTCATCTTCTAATTCTTCAGTATCTTCTTCTTCCGTCACATTATACTTTACCAGCCTTCCTCTTGGATCATGTCTAGTAAAAAATGACCAACCTGATTTGTGTGAATACTAAAGTAAAACACTTGCTCGCATTGACTTGGAAGAACATAGGGTTCATCTCCAACTAGCTCAAATAAACTTATATTAATCATTGTAAATTCATTATCATGTTCAATAACAATCCTATCAGGATCATTTTGATTTAGTCACATCTTATACTATTTGACAATAAATAGAACTAATTTGAATAGATTAAAATTGCACTCAAGTATATCATGCAACATGCCATAGTATCAATTTTTAGATTGTTCAGAATGTATGTCATTTCTAGATGAAACATTAGTGACTGCAAAGAATGGACTTATCCCATAATCACAAGTTTTCTTCATTTTTTTTGACTTTTTTATGCAAAATTTATGGCCATGGCAGTACATAGCTTTGTGGTGTTTGATTTATAATTATTCAAATATGTTAAAATTATTTGCATCGGTCTATGAGTTGATATTAAACTTATAGGTCATGATTAGTAATCTATTTCTTACATTTCTATCTCTTAAGCCATATGCTAAATCAAGTACCATTGGTATAACATTGGGATCTCCATTACAATGAGTTTCTTTAACCAATAATGCAGCACCATCCCATGTTAATGAGTCACTATTTCCTTGAGACTATTAAATCCATACCATCATCCAATTAATATTGTTTGCAATATACAAATATAGTGCATCCCACTCACAAAAAACTATAAAGAAAATAGCTAGACTAGTTAGAAACAACTTATATTGATGATGGATAAGAATTAATTAACTACAAAAAATAACTTATAATTACCTCTCACTCTCCTCAATCTACCTTTCCCTGTTAGAGACTCCCTTTCAAATTTGTTAATAGAGTTGAGATCCCAAATGCAATCTACATAGATATTTGCTACAAACTTTAGAAGATATTCACTAATGTACATCACGGTATGGTGTACCATAGAACCCTCAAAATGTGCTCTTTTTTGAACCAAGCCCTTCATAAATTTCAAGTGCCTCTCAACCATCCACATTGACCTAATTTGTATAGGTCCACACAATTCAATCTCCTCAACTTAATGTATGAGGCAATGTTTTTGAACATTGAAAAAAGTTGAAGGTAGACACTTTTGCATTTCACACATAAGCTATGGAATTTTTCTCTTCTAATATTTTATATTTTTTTAATAAATTTCTCTAGTTGATAACCACCTAAAAGAGATTCAACACACAAGAACATATAAATGAGATTTTAGATAGAATTATACAATAGATTACATGAAAAGTAAAGTAAGTCATAAATATAATATATGTGCAACAAATATATGAAATAACACTTCTAACCTCATATATTTTCTAAGATTATATATAACTTGTTTAATATTGTTATCAAATTGGTGTGGGAGGGATAGAGGTAGGACGTACTACAATCATTAAAAAAAATTTATTTTAATATATTATGAAATAATACAATAAGTAATACATGTAATTTTATAAATATATTGTAAATAGCGAATATGACTTACCTTAATGAAGATATTTCAATCATGTGTTTTCAACCCTAGCCCAAAATCACCTTTCTTTTATACAAGAGTGCTTATATTTGCAGCAAATCATGTACGAATTTTTTTTTCTTTATGACTTCTTTTAGTGCATCACTTTGTTGCTCCATTAATAACTAAAGAAGGGCACTCATATTTATGTGATCTCCATTGCTATTTGATTTAATGAAATCTTTCAGTGCATGATTGGATTCATAAATGTCAATACAAATTTTGACAATTTTGTCTCTATCATGTCTTCCATCCAATATTTTTCATATTGTCTATGTTACATTCCTTCCAATATGCATAGCATCAAACAAATGCATGATTGGAAGATTTTTGTAGTATGATAACCTACTAAATTGAGTAGAATAATTTTTTATTTCTTTAGGAAGTTGGTCATTGACGCCTTGACAACTTTTACAAGCATCAATTACATCATTACTAAATAAAAGGCAATATTAAAATATAAATTTCAAACTTTAGATCACAAACTAGACATTACCTCGACGATTTAGTCAATCATATTCCAACTTCCATAGATGAGATATCATTCTTTGTGGTCTTGATGTTGTCTCTTCTTTCCCACTAAAAATATGTTTTTCAATAATTTGGTACTGTAGATGCTTAAAATCGTCCCTAAAGACAATATTAATTAATTTTAATATCACCCGTGACATTGTAATTAATTATTAATTAATTATATTGTTCACATTCCTCTACTTATTTAATTAAATTATTTTAATTAATAAGTTCATTCTTCGAAGTATTTAAATTTAATTTAAATGCTTCTAGCCTTAATGTGTTAAAATTAATTTAACACATGATCTCCACATTCCTCTTTTTAAATAAATTTTACTTATTTAAATTCTCCACATCCTATTAATTCATCTAAACCCATGATTAAATTAAATCTCATTTAATTTAATCATAAACCTCACTAGCCTACCTTACCCACCTTGCTAAACCTACCCACTTCCTTAATCATGCTTGCTTTGCATAATCATCCTAGTTAAATCTCCTCTTAATCCTAAGTGTGTTCTCACACATGTGTGAGGAATCCTCACACATGTGTGAGAGATGTTCACACTTTTCTCATCTCTCATTTCTTGCATGCCTCTTGCACACTTGTCCTCTTGCATGAGAGTCAAGGTGTCTCACACATGTGTGAGAAGCCATGCCCTCTTACACCTCTTACACATTTGTCCTCCATTTTCTCCCCCAAGGTTGCTCACACATGTGTGAGCACACTTTGAGTCTCTCAATCATTAAAGACTCTTTTTGACTTTTGCATGGCTTGTCCTCTAGCCCATGTGTCTCCCTTGTGGCACCTATGTGGATGCCACATGGATGCCACCTCACCAAGCCCTCTCTCGAGCCTATAAATAGAGGGCTTGTCTCAAGCATTTGCATCTCTCATTATTTTGCATTGTTATCATGTTGGTTTGAGATTTGAGTTTGCATTCATAGTTTGAGCTTTCATGGTAGTTTGAGCTTGCATTGATAGGGTCTCATAGTAATTATGTAGGTCCATTATAATAATTTGGTAGTGGATTTGATTTACATTATGCATTTTTAATCTAGTTTCTACATGCATTTATAGCTTCATTTTAGCTTGCATTTTTATCATAGTTTGCATATTTAGTTAGCTCTTTCATTACATATCATCTCCATCATTGAATGCCTTCAAGAATGGCTCTCTCCATAGCCATTTCTTGAGGTGTTCTTCATCTCATTTAGTCTAGATTCATACTTTACTTGCATACACATTTGCACTCACTCACTCAAGAGATTCACTTATTGTTGTGTTTGGGAGAGCACATCAAATACCCCCCCATCTTAACACACCAACAAGGCCTCTCATGGGTGTCCTTGTTGAGCTATAGAGGTGGCTGGAAGGTTGGATTTGCTGGTTGTTTAGAGTTGCAAAACCCAAGCAAGCATTAGTTGGTATTTTGTTCTTTTCATTTTGATAAGTCTTTGATGCAATTTTAAGATTTTAAATTAGTGTTTGTTTGTTAACCCATGCTTCTTGCAGGTCACATTTTCTAGCACACATTTTGGCATGCCCGGTGGGACCCACGTCCCTAGTTTCATTTCAAAAATTTGCAAACAATCTTGGTTCAGTCGTAAAACATCGCATTTTTTTCTTTGAAAGCCGCAGCGTCATCTCCGATTGTCATCTACGCATACTTGCGTCTGCGCAGACTAGCGTCTTCGCCTTCTAGCATCTCTGTAGTTTCTTGCTTTCTCACCTACATCATTCTGTTGTCTCTGTTTCTGTTCTGTCATCTCTGATTCCAATCTGTCATCTGCGTTTCTAGTATGTCGTCTCTGAGTTTTACTTTGTCGTCTACATTCTAGTTCTGTCAACTTTGTCTTTAGTTCTGTTGTCTGTGAAGTTAATCTGTCATCTGCGTTGTGGGCTGTAACTATTTTGTCATCTTTGAGTTTTGGCATCTCCGCTTTTCACATTATTGTCTATGTCTAAAATTGCTTCCTGTCGTTTGTGAGTTTCAGCATCTTCATAGTTTGGCGTCTCCGAGTTTCGTCGTCTGCGTATTTTGGCATCTACGTATTTTAGCGTCTCTGAGTTTCGTCGTCTGTGTATTTTGGCATCTGTGCCTGTATTCTAGCGTCTCCACATTTTGACAGAATTGCCTAATTTTCAACAATAATTTTAGCTAACTGATTGACTTTCAGGTTTTAACTAACAGTTGTCATGCAGAGAAGTAACCTTAAAAACCTAAAAAGAAAAATCAATAGTGATTTTCATCACTAAAGGAGATTTGTAGTGATTTTTATCACTTAAACCTTAAGGCTAATGAACTTGAATGGATTAAACACTTTCATTTGAATGCATGAATGTCTAGATTAGCCAACATTTGAACTTTGGTGCTTAAAATTGACATGAATGTGTAGAGTAGCAAACATTTGGACTTTGGTGCTTAAAAGGGACATGAATGTGTAGGGTAGAAGACACCTTTGGATTTGGTGCTTAAAAAGAATTCACACCATCTTAAATGCTCTAAAGGACAATGGACATGTATGCTTAGGCTAGACAATATTTGGAATTGGTGCTTAAAATGGACATGTATGCCTAGGCTAGATCACATTTGGGTTTGGTGCTTAAAATAAAGTCATACACTCTTGAATGCTTTAAGGTAAATTGACTTTATTTCTTGCATTTTTCTTTTCAGCATTTTACTTTCACGTGCTCGCTTTACTTTTTTGTTGACGAACCCACGTTTTCATTTACGTTGGTGCTATTTCAAGTTGGAAAGAACCTTGCATGTTTTAATCACGAGTGTCTTCAAGTAGATAGAAAATTTAAAGCTTCATTGGGAAAGAACAAGTGTCTTTTAAACTCCAAGACCACTTACATATTCTCTCCCCTCGCACCTTTGGGAGATCTTGGGTGCACAAGAAATAAGTGGTTTTATTTTTATTTTTTTAGGAGGCCTGCTTGGGGATTTCATCACCCCTTGGGACGACCTCAACTCTAGTTTTCTGGCAGAGTATAAGAATCGGGGGGTGAATCGAAAGACACCTCTCTTGGAAGTGGAATATTGTCACTCTTGGCTAAGCCCCAAAGAACTTTATACCTTTGGGAAGTGAAGGAGGAGATTTGAGTTACCATCTCCCCCTGGCTGTGTGGTAGTATTTCTTTTCATCTACAAATTTTGACCTCACGTACCTTGTGTATATCGAGGACTCTCTCTAGATAAGCCTTGTTCATCCTAGAGATAGCTTTATTAAGGTTGTTGGCATGTTCAACGTGCTTATTCAAACATTCAAAAAAAACCAAAAGCCAAAAACATCAAACGAGTTCTAAAACGAGTGAAATTGTGAGGTAACCTTTCATTGAGTGAGATAGGTTAAGTGAGGTCTTCTTGACTCATGGTTACTTTTGGTCATTTGTATTTGGTTGAGTCTAGTCACATCTTATTGCAAAGTTCTTGGGTACTTGAAATTTGAGTCTTGTTTTATTCCTGCCATGACCGATAAAGTCAACCAAGTCAAACATAAGAAAGTGAAGTTGTCCAAATCACCTGTCTACAAGGAAAGGAAGAACCTAGCATATGGTGACAAACAATTTTGATACACTATCAAAGAGATTCAAAAAGAAGAAGCTACACAAGATCGTTATGATAGAATTGAATACAATGCAAAACTTTGAAACTGGTCTATTTTCCTAGGAGTGAACCCAAGGTTTTTATTTCTAGTAAACGATGATTGAGATAGCCGCATTCGTGACCACAAACATATCTACCTCCATCTTTCCAAACTTCTAGTCTTCCATTTTCAAATTTTCTTCTAGGGAGCTCAAACCTTAAAACATCTTTTGATAATTCAACACTAGACCTTTCATCTATAAGCAAACATTTATCCTAATCACACTTACTTATTTGGGATCACAAGTCCATCTCCAAATAGTGAGTAATCAATTTGGTGTCCTATCTTGCCTACAAGATCACTTGGCTATCTTTGGTCGGAGAAAGATACTACTATCCTCTAATCAATCTTTGTTTTCTAAACCAAGGTCTTTTGTTCAAACTTCGGTAGTTGACCCTTTAATAACATAAGGTTAATAGCTCTCATCCTCATTTTCTTTTTCTTCCACAATCTTCCACCCTTTTGTTTGGTTACTCTTGTATGGTGCACACATGATCAGGAAGGTTCACGTTTAATCCCATGTCACATTTGTGGGAATCATTGAGGCAACCAGAGATGGAGAATCCTTTTCCTCCACTCACGACTTCATTAGGGAACACAATTCCCTCTAGTTCAAACCTTGGTAGGCCTAACTCAACATCCACATGAGAACCAGAAGATCCCTTCCATAGCACAACTTTGGGGGATAATGACGATGAAGTATACCAATATGAAGATCCTATTGACCCTAACGATGTACCTAATGATGTTAGGACATTCCTTGCAGACCCCTACAATGTGGAAATGATGGAAAAATCCATTAGGGTAAACAAAACTGAGATATTCCTAAATTTGGTCAAGGATGGTGTTAATGTTCCCCCAAGCTTTGATGAGAATACTTTGTTTAGACAAATTACAAAAGGTGGTGCACCCGCGTTGCCCACTTCAAATGCAGCTCCAACTTCTAGCAAAGGGAAAGAAACCATGATGATAACTATTGCTATGCCTACATCTAGCACTTCAACACAACCTACATTTCAATTGAGTGCAGAACATATTCAACAAATCATTAGTGCCATGCCTAATGTTACCACACATGCTAGTATTCCACAATCTACCTTGACAACTTCAACTGTGGGATGCTTAGGCATTGGACAAGTGCCTACTCAACCAATGGCAATTCCGACACAACCAATGCACTCTTCTTATTTAAAAGTGCCAACCACTATGGTAAAGACATCCGTGCCAATTCCAACAACTGCGTATCAATACATTGGCCAAAGTGGAGTGCCTCCACCACCTCCCACTACATTTGGAATTCCCCACAATTTAGGAGGTGGATTTGTGAACACCCAACAATCACAAGTGCAACCTAATCAAGATTTGGCTCAACAATTACAAGAATTGTGAAATTTGGTCCTTAACATGAACAACAAAGGGGTGAAGGATGTCTCTTTTGAGGAAATTTGTCCTTTTCCATTTGATAAATCCATTAATATGGTGCCATTTCCAACCAGTTTTGAAATACCTAAATTTGACAAGTATACGGGAGAGACATGCCCCGTCACCCATCTTAAAGAATTTTCCATTTTGTGCCAAGAGGTAGCCTACAGTGATGACTATCTTAAGAGGCTCTTTGCACGAAGTCTTGGAGGCCCCGCACTTGAGTGGTTAATGAATTTACCTAAGGGCTCCTTTACTTCGTTCAATGATTTGATAAGTAAGTTTATAGCACAATACTCTTACAACATTGAACATCATGCATCATTGAGTGACTTGTGCAACACAAAACAATGAAACGGAGAAACTTTTGCCAACTTCCTACAAAGGTGGAGAAATCTTGCTAATTGTATGCCATATAAAATTGAAGATTCCCATCTTGTGGATATATTTATCAAGAACTTGATACCCGAAATGTCCTTCCACATGAAAATGGCTAGCCCCGAAGACTTTTCCACTTTAGTCAAAAAGGGCAAGAATATTGAAAATGGACTTTTGGAAAAAGGCACCATAAAACATTATAATTCATCATCCTCCAACAATGAGTCAAACAACAATAGCAAACCCAAATTCTAGTATAAGAATAAGGGTGTTACACATGATGGTGTTACTGATGTCAAAAACCTTCAAGGAGGGAACAACAACAACAACTACTGCAATCGAAACAACAACAATTCAAATCATGACAACCAAAGCAACCAACAAGCTAGAAATCAAACACAATTCTTTCCACGCAACAACTACAATCATGAGTATGATCGAAATAGAAATTTCACTAACTTTCGTGAACCTTTGGAGACCATCTTTCAAAAATTAGTGGATCACAACTTGATGGTATTTCCTAACACACGTCCTTTTGATGAAAATCAACATAAGTCAAAGTGGTATAGGGAAAATGAATACTGTAAATACCACCGTATCAAGGGACATGACACCAATAAATGTATCAAGCTCAAATTTTTTATCCAAAATCTTGTTGATGATGGGGAAATTGAGGTGGAAGGAGGTCCAACCTCTAAAAATGCTAAATTGAAGATATTTCAAAAACCATTTCGTGATCACAACAATGATAACAACAATACCAACAATACCAACAATGTAAATCAAGCCTCCACATCAAATGCATTACCTTATGATTATTCCACTAACCACATATCAGGGTTTGACTCCTTGTGTGGTCACATTGAAGAAGTAGACACTCATGTGAATACCCTTGTTTTACAAGCGGCTGATTGTGATGCCACCACTCGACGAGGAAGAATTACTTTGCAAGCTACCACTCCCAATAACACTAATCCCCCAATGCCACATGCACCCGTTATGCCATCCACCTCACAAAGGTCCGCTTCTCGCTATGATGTGTTGTCCCAACTAGGTAAGACCCCTGCACAAATCTCCATTCTTGAGATTCTCTCCACATCACCCATCCACAAAGAGATCTTGGAGAAGGCTCTTTTAGAGTCTCATGTTCCTGAGAACATTAATGCTTCCCAATTCACTGCCATAATTGGAAACCTTGCCACTCAACAACACCTTGTCTTCAAAGATAAAGATTTCCAAGGTCCTGATCCCCACCATAATTTGTCGCTCCATATTGAAGTCCTTATACAACGACATAAGATCAAAAGAGTCCTTATAGACAATGGATCTGGTTTGAACCTTTGTACATTGAAAATGATTCATTTCTTGGGACTTCCAGAAGACCTCCTAGATGTCAATAAAAGGATCACAATAAAAGCATATGATGAGAGGGAAAGAGAATCAAAAAGAGTTATCATGTTGCCTCTAAAAGTTGGACCAGCCATCATAAATACTGAATGCCATGTCTTAGACTTGGATTTGCCATATAACATCTTTCTTGGTAGACCATGGATACATACACTAAAGGCAGTCCCATCCACTTATCATCAATGCTTGAAATTTCCCCACCAAGGAAGAGAGATCACAATCCTAGGGGATCCCACCGCTTTTGAATTTTGTTAAAGACTGGAAGGTGCGCCAATGAATTTTTGTCCAATAAGTGAGTTTTCCAAAATTGTACCTAAATCTCTCACCATAACAGAACCATCTTCCACAACAGTACCAGAATTAGTTAACAAGGGAAAAGAGAAGGTTGGAGATACTAAAGTAAACACCACAGGAAAGAAGGTCACTTTTGCTGATTTAGGAATGGGAGAGTATAAGTTTGAAAATGCCTTGTGTGTGGGAAAACTACCACTCTCCCCTTGTTCCTTTGGAAAACCTTCTCAATTTTCACCTTCTACTAGTAAGGAAACCATGCAAGTTAGCAAGACAATATTTGAGCATTGGGGTTCACTTAGTGATGAGCACATGGAAGATAATATCTTAGATTGGCTATATTATGATGGAAAAGATGAACCTGTAGAGTTTCCTAAGGATAAATATGTCAAGGCACCTCCCATTATTGAAAACATGGGATATCATGGTACCGGCCTTGGACCAAAAGAAGATGGAATTAGACAACCCTTAGAAGCTAATAGCTATCCTAAAGGACGTGGATTGGGCTCCATTAAACCTAAGGTATCCTTTGCTGACAACTATTGTACAGTTGAACCTGATTCTGAGACTGGAGAGGAGAAATTCTTTGAAGTACCTTTCCAATACATTGAAGATGATCTAGATAATTATGTCCATGCCATTACCATAGATGACCTTTCATCCATTAACCTACCTCTCACCAACCCCGACATGATAGACTGGGACCTTCAAGATACGCCACCAGCTCTCGATATCTGTAAGTCTGATGAAGCAGTGATGGCACTTTTTGGCCTCAAGAATCTCTGAGATTACGAACATGAGATCTAGTACAATGAAAAAGCCTACTTTGGTAGCCAAGTCAACTCTCTTAGTCGCAAAAGTGAAAAAGAAAATACAAATGGAAAAATAAAAGAAATATCCTCTAGTGAAAACTCTTATAGGGCACTTTTGGATGAAGAAAAAGATAAAATAAAGGACGCATCTTCTGGTGAAAACCTATTAGAGGCGCCAGAAGAGGGAGAGCTTGACTTGCCATTCAGATCCTTGCCACCAAAAAAATCACCTATCTTGAATGAAGACACAATTTCAATAAACTTGGGAACAAAGGATAGTCCACAAATCACCTACATTGCTACTACCTTAAGTCTTGAGGAACAAAAAGCCATGACTGAATTCTTAAAAAAAGGAAAAATAAATTTTGCATGGACATACAAAGACATGCCTGGCCTAGATACAGATTTGGTTGTGCATCATTTGATAGTTGATCCCAAGATTAAACCAGTAAAGCAAAAGTTGTGCAAAATGCACCCTAAAGTAGCACTCCTAGTCAAAGCAGAGTTGCAGAAAATGTTAGAGGCAAAGTTCATCCATCCTATTGACTATTCTAAGTGGGTCTCCAACATTGTTCCTATATGAAAAGCATCTGGGGGCATCCGTGTTTGTTCAGATTTTTGAGATTTAAATCTTGCATGTCCTAAGGATGATTTTCCACTTCCTAACATAGACATCATACTAGATTTGACTGCTGGACATGAGATGTTGTCTTTGATGGATGGATTTTTCGGTTATAACCAAATCAGAATTGTAGAAGAGGATCAACATAAAATGGAATTCACAACCCCATGGGAAACCTTTTGTTATCAAGTCATGCCTTTTGGCTTGAAAAATGCCGGCACCACTTATCAACGCGCAATGACTACCATATTCCATGATCTTCTACATGTCATAATGGAGGACTATGTTGATGATATACTAGGAAAATCCAAGACAAGAGAATCCCACATTGATGTCCTTACCACTATTTTTAATAGATTGGAAAAATATAAAGTGCGTCTTAATCCTAAGAAGTGTGTATTTGGGCTCAAATCAGGAAAATTGTTAGGCTACATTGTGTCAAGAAGAGGTATTGAGGTAGATCCAGCAAAAGTGAAGGCCATCATGGATATGCCTCCACCTACCACATTGAAACAACTCTGCAATTTTCAAGGAAAGTTACAATCTATTAGGAGATTTGTGTCACAACTAGCAGATAAAGTCCATCCACTTCAGCATTTGCTTCGCAAGGGAAACAAGTTTCAATGGGATTGCCTATGCCAAAAAGCATTTGAGCAAATTAAGACATATTTGGCTAATCCTCCAGTTTTAGCACCTCCAGTTGCAGGACGACCATTGATTCTATACATTTCAGCTACTTCAGTTGCCTTAGGAGCAGTTTTGGCACAATTAGATGATAAAGGGAATGAGCAAGCCATATATTACCTCATTCGAACACTAGTTGGCTATGAGTTAAACTACACTGTTATTGAGAGATCATGTTTGGCTGTAGTCTTTTGTACGCAAAAACTACATCATTATATGCTTAATAATACTACATATCTCATTGCCAAAATAGATCCACTCAAGTATTTGCTATCAAAAGCCGCCCTCACTGGTCAAGCAAAAAAATGGGTCTTAATTTTAAGTGAGTTTGACATTGTTTATAAGGATCGTAAGGCCATTAAAGGACAAGTAATTGCAGATCAGCTTGCTGAAGCTCCTCTTCAAGGTGACCATCCCATTGTAGCTAATTTTCCAGATGACACAATTATGACCCTAGCCCCAACTGCATCATGGAAATTATTTTTTGATGGATCCTTTACACAAAAGGGATCGGGGGCAGGAATTTTGTTTGTAACACCACAAGGGGATCTCATTCCTAAGTCTTATAAAATCTCATTCCCTTACACAAACAATGTAGCTGAGTATGAGGGTTTAGTCACAGGACTACATCAAGCTATCAGATGGAATATCAAAAACCTTCTTGTCTTCGGAGACTCACAATTGGTCATTAAACAAGTCACAGATGCATACCACACCAAGGATGAGAAATTGTTGCCCTACCGCAGAATAGTCGAGGATCTTAAGCAGCATTTTACAGAGATTGTTTTTCAGCAGATTCCAAGTGCTAATAATAAAGCAGCAAATTTCATGGCTACTATTGCCTCTATGATTGCCATGCCAGAATATAGTCCTAAATGTGAGTTTCTCATTGAGAATCTTTTTACTCCTGCTTATGAGCAAACTGATTCAGAGTTGGTGTGTGAGATTGTTGGTCTTCAGTCTCCATGGTACGCTGACATCTTTGCCTATTTACGTCACAAAACCATTCCCATAACCCTCACCCCAAATCAAAGCAAAACCTTCATCTGCCAAACCGCCCGCTATACCATCCTAGGTGATACACTTTTTCGAAAACACTTTGATGGAACCCTCCTTCGATGTCTCAGTTCAGATGAAGCCCGAACGCCGTTAGAAGAGGTTCACCAAGGGATTTGTGGCACCCACTCTAGCAGCCTTACATTAGAAAAAAAGATTCTTAGGATAGGTTACTATTGGCCCACTATGAAAGCAGATGCATATCAGTTTGTGAAAAGATGTGTTCCATGTCAGCAGCATGGTGATTTGATACACGCTCCCGCCCAAGACCTTCAACCCACCATCACTCCATGGCCCTTTTCCACAGGGGATTCGATCTTGTTGGTCAAGTATACCTAAATTCCTCAAATGGCCACAAGTACATTATTACCACCACTGAGTACTTCACAAAGTGGGTCGAGGCTATTCCATTAACCTACATCAATGGAAAATAGATTTCAAAGTTTATCCTGAATTACATTATTTTTTGTTTCGGTATACCTCAAGATATCATGACTGATAATATAACCCCTTTCAAAAATCAAGAGGTTACCACACTATGTAGAAAATTCGAAATCACCCAGCATTTTTCCACCAGATACTATCCCCAAGGCAATGGTCAAGCTAAAGCTACCAATAAAACCATTTTGAAAATCCTAAAGAAAATCATTGATGCAGCTGGTCGTGATTGGCACATCCAACTTGCTCTCGCCCTTTGGGCCTATCGTACCTACATCTACACCCTCACAGGAGCCACCCCATTCTCCCTTGTTTATGGTTTCAAAGCCGTCTTGCCCATCGAAATTGAGCTCCCTTCCCTCAGAATCTCTCTCAAGAACCTCATATCCGAAGAAGAATACCGAGTTGCTCGCTTGCAAGAGCTGGCACTCCTTGATGAGAGACGACTCAATGCCCTAAACCACCTCCACGTGTATCAAAATTGCCTTCAACTTCAGTATCATAAGAAAGTCAAGCCACAAGAATTTGAAGTGGGTGACTTAGTTTTGCAGCATAACATGAAGAATCTCCAGAACCGTGAAAAGAAAGGAAAGTTTGAGGCAAATTGGCTAGGACCGTTTATCATTACAGCCAAATATGGTTCTGGGGCCTATCAGATTGCTACTCCAGAGGGAGATTCGCTCCCTGAGCCTATAAATATCCAACATCTCAAGCAATTCTATGCTTGAGCCTTTGTAGTTCCTGTACAGTGTTTATAGTCCCGAAAAAATCCAAAAAAAAAAAGAAAAATCAGAAAATCCAAAAAAAATCATAAAATGTTCTTGAAAAAAGCCCTAAAAAGCAGAAAAATGTTCCTGAAAAAAGTATGAATTCATCCATTGTCTATAAGTCTCATTTTGCTTCATTCCATTCCACTTCCCTTAGGCAAAGTCTTATCTAGCCTTTTGCATTTCATGCATCTAATACACGACCTCTTGTCCACGAGGCTACATTTCACTTCCATCTTTTCAAAGACCTCTAGTTTGCGAAGCATTTTCTGTCGAGTGATTGTCATCCCATTACGCTGAGCTTTTTTTCACAACAGTGACCACACTTGGACTTACACAAAATCACCATTTGAGACTTAATGCTTCAGGAAACTTGTTCGCTTCACAGCCCTTGCCAAAAACAAACAATTTTATGATCATTTGACATTTCAACTTGACACACTTTCATAGGATGCATCCTTCCTATAGGTGACATTATGACATTCACTTCTAGACCTAAGGTTCTTGGCAGGAACTATGGACTGAATGACTACTTGGTCACGAGGTTCTTCTTTGGTTGATTTAATTGTGTGTTAGTGATAGCCTTTTATGGTGCACCTTGATCTTCCATATTTTGGTCGTACCAAAATAGCTGTCATTAACTACACATGTTTTTGTGGTATGATTTGTTTTTGAGACTTTACTTCATGTGTGTCAATTTCAGGTTACGTTAATGCATTGCGTAATGAGGACAACGGGTTAGCACACGTCCCACCAAAGATCCCTAAAAGACTTTGGGTCTGCCTAGACCTCTCTATTATGTATATGACATTTGATCCATCATGACTATGCAAACTACACCTATTGTCCTAAATTCTCTATGCTTTTGTATGTCTAGTCCATGCAAAAGAGTCATGTCATATATGCTTCTATAGCATATAATGCATAAACTCATTTGCAAAATCAACTTAAGGTGTGCTCTCCATATGAACACAACAGAATCTCTTGATATCATGTAGTTAGGATGCATGTAGTCTAGGGTTTCATCCGAGTCATGCCTGAGACAAGGTCCTATTTATTCCCCCCCTCCTATGCTATGCTACTAGGTTTCTATGTGTGACAGTTATTACAGATATTCATTCATTAGTTCATTTTCGTTAGGTTGCATTAGCTTCCCACTTTTGCATTCCTTCATTGCATTAGTATTCATTTGATTCATTTCATTTCATGTTCATTAGACATTTTTAGTTCATTAGATTGCATTAGTTCATACATTCATTTTAGTAATCACATCTAGGGGCATATACATCGTAATCACATCTAACATATATATATATATATATATATATATATATATATATATATATATATATATATCATGCATCCATAAAACAATGCATACATCTCATAATTGCCCACTAATCTGCATCACACACATGTTAGGCATCATGTACATATGCATACATCATAGGAAATATCACATAGCATCACATTCTGCATCACAAGTGTTAGTATCCATATCATGAATCCATACATATGCATCCATACACACAAAATCATCAACTCATCTCATGTATATATCTCAAAAAATAATGTCTGTACAATCCATATACAAATCATATAGAATCATATAATACAAATGCCTCATCAACAATCGATGCATCTGCACATATTTGTCAAAACACTGATCATTATATGTAATCATGTAGCTGGCTGTGAGGGCCCTCCCCCCCATATCCCCCCCTCGAGGAGGTCTCTGTTGTCCTACGGACTGCTCTGATCTGGCTCTGCCCCTTGAAATCCATGAGCTGGCTCCCCTCTCAAAATCTGGTTGTTGCTGGTCAGCAGGCACAGCCTCCCTGTAAAGCGACCTATAATAGGTTGCCTCTCGTATGGCCCGTGTCTCTGGTCGGCTAGCTGTGAGGGCCTCCTGTAGCACTGTGATGGCTGCCCTTGGCTATACCATCTGCATAGCTATGTCCTGCTACCTACGGTATCAGTCCAGCTGCGCCTGATGGGTGGCCTGCTCAGCCTGTAGGGCAGCTACCTCCGCTCAAAACCTCTCTGCTTAGAGACTCTCTACCTCTGCTCGATCCTCCACCCCTGTCTGGGTGCCCATCCTTGCAAACTCTCCAGCATCCACCCGTGCTTGTAAGGTTGCTAAAGCCTCTTGTACACTATCCCCCCTGACCCTCTGCACCTGCAGCTCTGCCTGTATGGCCCCCATGGCCTGCTCTAAGCTTTCTACTCGTGCCTACTGCACCTGTGCTACCCCCTGTAGACGGGCTACCTCTATTCGCAGGCTATCCCTCTCGGCCCTGACCATGTCTGGGTCCTCCCTCTGTCCCTGCGAAGGTGCCTGCGGTGGTACCTGTAGTGGTGCCTGTGGTGGTGCCTGTGCCTGTACCTGTGCCTGTGTTTGTGCCTCTACCTGTACCTATACCTGAGGTGCTATCTATAGTGGCCCCTGTGCTAGTACTGGCCCTAGCCCTCTCCGCGCTCAGACTCTGCGCCCATGCGGTCCCTCTTGTGCCCCCTAAGCTGGTGGTGGCATCATGGTTGCCTGCCCACCATCCCCTGCTCCATCCCCCTCTCCCTGTACCTGCTTTGCTGGCGGTGGTGCCCCTAGCACTGTCAGCCTGACCCGCTGGTGGGCTGCCCACCACTATGTGTACGTCGGTGTCATACCTATGTCTCCTTGTGCTGGCCGTGCACCCATGCCACTACTACCATCCCCATCCAAGACGCTCAGGCTAATCATACTATGGTCCCGTGTCCCCATATCCAGCCATACTCGCATGACACTACAAGATATAAAAATCTATCTGGCACTCTATCTTGTACCCTGCCAAGCTGTCATCGCACTCGAGAGGGCATGTAGTGCATGATCACATGCATGAATCGGCCAATGATCCAGCAGTCAATCTTTGTATATGGGAGGTACATCTGATCCTTCGTGTCATCCTCACCACCCACTGCTAGTGTCTGCCCCCACCGCTCTACTCTGTCATACAGAGTCCACTCGAACATGATGATCTCATCTAGGCATTGACACCAGAACCCCATAGACTTCGTCGATGTATACTGGATAGGAGGTCGATATCTGCAGGCATATGGCTCCCCAGGCTACCTGGTCTCTCACCGAGTGATCGACCGTGTGACTCCGATGTGCTCCCATGACCAGACCATCAGTAGTGTCAGTCCTGGTCCTACCGTGCGCTGGGTCCGATATGCACACATATGCAAATCGTGATACAACTCAGCTAGGATAGTCTGTCCCCAGCAGTAGACTGCTCCATCCTCTTGTAGCAGAGTGCTCAGCACTTGCGCCCACCCGATTGGGCACCCGTGTCCTGCATGATCTGGCAGCATCTGCCATATCAATGAGGCTAGGTATACTGCCAGCCTTGGTAACCTCTGCTCCAATGCACCCCTCCATGACAACCATGATCGCTAGATGGGTAATCTCTATCGTCGTCAACCAAAACACTCTCTCAAGAATGGATCTGAACCCTCCAATACATACTCTGGGTAAGCACCTCTGATCGGTACCCGCAGGATCTGCCACACATCTAGGAGTGTGATTGAGGTTTCCCCTGTCGGTAGCTGGAAGCTCCCAGTAGGGGTGTGCCAACGCTCTATGAGAGCCGATAGCTGCACTGAATGGCCCCTCAAATCCGGCCACTCGTGAACGTGCTCTAGCCCGCATAGCCGCACGTGCCCCCAGTCTGCATCTGTTAGCCTCTCCTATATCGTCATGGTCGGAGGATAGTGCTCCTTTGACCTAAACACCACCGTATCCTCCTGCAGCATAGACATGCAGAGCGTTAGTTTTGCTCGCCTGTGATGTCCCTACACTGGGGCATCTCCCATTGCCTCCCCCTAGTTTACCCTATTTGGCGTAATCGCTTTTCGGCGCAGACGCTGATCTGCACAGACATCGATCAACGAAGACGCAGTTTTGCATTTTTTCATCTTCAAAGACGACAAGGCATCCTTCGTCGTCTCTGCTTGCCTTTGCCGTCCGCGTAGACAACAAACTAAACCCTGCCGTCTCCGTAAACTTTTTCGCCCTTTTGGCGTTTGCATAGATGACAAGATGTACCCTGTCGTCTCCGCGGACGTCGAAGTCGCCCAACTGTCGTCTACGTAGATGACAGTGTAGAGACTGTCGTCTCTGCCTGGACTCTTTTTTCGTGCATTTATGGCCTAATAAATGCACCTTGTTTAGTCTAAGTCTACCAAAACATGAAGAGGATCAGATGACTTATCGGTGGGCCCATCTCGACTGCTCGCTGGTACTCTCGCACGCGCTCACTAAGCTGCAATCGATCAATGGGGTCCATGTTCGCTCTGGATGCTTTGCTCGCAATGTGACAATGACCTTCTTTGGGCCCCTCAAAGGCTTATATAGGGCCCCTACAGACCCCGTTTGAGCCCATGTCTTCCCTGAGCCGTGCCCATCCCCTTTTTACCTGCAAGCCATGCAAATGTTATCATTTATTTTCATTTTTTATTCTTTTCTTTAAGACCTTTTTCACAAAAATTGCCAAAAATTTATTTTTTGTGCAATTTTTGCGAGGGGGCACCCTCCTCCTTTGTTGTCGCCATAAGACTCCTGCCTTCTCTAGGGCAACCTATATTTTCTTTTCTTTGATATGATGTTGTCCCAACATCACATCAAAGAGGAGCAAAATGTAGACGCTTAAAATTGTCCCTAAAGACTATATTAATTAATTTTAATATCGCCCGTGACATTGTAATTAATTATTAATTAATTATATTGTTCACGTTCCTCTACTTATTTAATTAAATTATTTTAATTAATAAGTTCATTCTTTTAAGTATTTAAATTTAATTTAAATGCTTCTAGCTTTAATGTGTTAAAATTAATTTAACACATGATCCTCCACATTCTTCTTTTTAAATAAATTTTACTTATTTAAATTCTCCACATCCTATTAATTCATCTAAACCCATGATTAAATTAAATCTCATTTAATTTAATCATAAACCTCACTAGCCTACCTAACCCACCTTGCTAAACCTACCCACTTCCTTAATCATGCTTGCTTTGCATAATCATCTTAGTTAAATTTTCTCTTAATCCTAAGTGTGTTCTCACACATGTGTGAGGAATCTTCACACATGTGTGAGAGATGTTCACACTTTTCTCATCTCTCATGTCTTGCATGCCTCTTGCACACTTGTCCTCTTGCATGAGAGTCAAGGTGTCTCACACATGTGTGAGAAGCCATGCCCTCTTACACCTCTTACACATTTGTCCCCCACTTTCTCCCCCAAGGTTGCTCACACATGTGTGAGCACACCTTGAGCCTCTCAATCATTAAAGACTCTTTTTGACTTTTGCATGGCTTGTCCTCTAGCCCATGTGTCTCCCTTGTGGCACCTATGTGGATGCCACATGGATGCCACCTCACCAAGCCCTCCCTCAAGCTTATAAATAGAGGGGTTGTCTCAAGCATTTGCATCTTCCATTATTTTGCATTGTTATCATGTTGGTTTGAGATTTGAGTTTGCATTCATAGTTTGAGCTTTCATGGTAGTTTGAGCTTGCATTGATAGGGTCTCATAGTAATTGTGTAGGTCCATACTAACAATTTGGTAGTGGATTTGATTTACATTATGCATTGTTAATCTAGTTTCTACATACATTTATAGCTTCATTTTAGCTTACATTTTTATCATAGTTTGCATATTTAGTTAGCTCTTTCGTTACATATGATCTCCATCGTTGAATGCCTTCAAGAATGACTCTCTCCATAGCCATTTCTTGAGGTGTTCTTCATCTCATTTAGTCTAGATTCATACTTTACTTGCATACACATTTGCACTCACTCACTCAAGAGATTCACTTATTGTTGTGTTTGGGAGAGCACATCAGACACCCCCCCATCTTAACACACCAATAAGGCCTGTCATGGGTGTCCTTGTTGAGCTGTAGAGGTGGTTGGAAGGTTAGATTTACTGGTTGCTTAGAGTTGCAAAATCCAAGCAAGCATTAGTTGGTATTTTGTTCTTTTCATTTTGATAAGTCTTTGATGCAATTTCAAGATTTTAAATTAGTGTTTATTTGTTAAACAATGCTTCTTGCAGGTCACATTTTCTAGCACACAGGTACTTATGATAATTGTGGAGAAAATGTCTAAACTCATCGAACACCTACTTTCCTAAACTTCTTGAATGACGAGATTTCATCTTCGAACCACAAACTAGACATGCAAATTTTTCTTTTGTCGGAAGACCTAAAAGATCATATACAATTAGATCATGTACAATTATCATGCACAACTTAAGCATATAACAATAATGTGTAAGTACTATAACAGACGAAAAATATGTGACCTTAACAATATAAAATACTACGAAAATGAGTTAGCCCATGGGCATCATGTATTGTCCATACAAGTATTGCATAAATTTGAAATTGTCTTTTTCCTATTAGTCTAAAGATGTCATACATAGTGACCACATTTCATAACTTCAACAACTCATCAATAAAGGACTCAATATACATGTTCATATCTTTAACTTGGTACGTACCTAGTAATTGAATGAATAGAAATATTACATAATTATTATGGCCATTTTCATGCATTGTTTATAAATTAATTTAGATAACTATTAAATAAAAAAATATTTGGTACAATTATTGACAACATTATGTGCTCCCTCTTCATGAACATCCAAAAAGGAATGTTATTGTTAATAACAAAAATAGGTCACACTGAGTAAATAAATCTCATATCTCCAAATGGATTAACATCGTCCGCTACCAATGAATTCTTGAGATTATGAGGTTCTTCTTTAAAGTTTGATCATGTTTATTCTATCTCTTTAAATGCAGAAAAATCTATAAGCATTCACATAATGTCATCTTGACTTCTATTGCGTGCATGGTAATCCATAAATTGTGCCAAGCTAGTGCACCTAAATAATCATTGAAGATGTGGAATAATAAAAATCTATCGAAGAACCTTGTGAGACACCTTTTTTGTTATTTGATCTAATCAATATCTACTAATATGACAATCAAGGTATTCTATTACAAATTTATTTTGTTTATAATATAGAATGTGATCATTGGGACATGCATATTTTGTTTGATACTTCATTTCAATTTGATTCATAATGGTAGATAATTCTCGATACGAATGAGGTAGAATGTTTGATGGTGGTAACAAAAACTCACCAATCAACCTACAACAACTATGAATTGTTAATATAATGAATAGTAATGGTATGCTAACATTGAAGATAACAAAAATGGCATACCTTAGCATATGTGACATTGCTACATTGGATAAATCATTCATAACCTTCAAGTTCACCAACAACACTATAGCAAAGAGAAGAGTTGTTTGGGAGCTTTCGTATAAGGGCTCATGTGCATTCTCAATTATAGGTATATCAAGACCATCTTCATCATCATTATTAGATGCACTAGTACCATCATCTTGAGCATCTTCATCATTTGCACCAATTCCAACTTCTTCAATCATGTCCTTTGGCACATTATCATCTTATTCCAAGGGAGTGTTATCCTCAACTTTGATATTCACACCTACATGTTCCTCTAGTAGGAAATTCACATTTAGCAATTGACAAAAATCCTGGCCCCCTTCAATGTGACCATGTTGCCTATAATGACTCTGAGCTGTTGTGATTAGCATTCTTTGATTCTTTAAGCCCTTATACTTTTTGCAAGGAAAATTACATTTATCAACTTTTCTTTGAAACTCAGACCACAATCTAGAAATTCTCTTATTATTTTGTTCCGGGTTCATATTGTCAAGTGTGGTCTTTCTTCACAGGAAAATATATATCTACAAAATTATTGGACATGTTGTATTTAATAGTTATATTTTCACTTATGGTTTTGAAAGAAAAATTTGGTGTAATTAATGTGTATATATGCAAAAAAAAAAATGAACATGTTTTACTTAATGTTTATATCTACACATGTGGTTTTGAAAGAAAAAGTTGATCTAATTAATTTGTATATCTACAAAAATATTTGACATGTTGTACTTAATGTTTATATCAGCACATATGGTTTTGAAAGAATAATTTGGTCACCTTGCTCAAATTCACCCATATTATAATATCAAAAACTTTCATTGACATAAATTCAACAACTTTTGTTGAGCCTTTCCATTACTCATTGTTTGTCGTGAGTTGGGGTTGTTTGATAGGGCAAGTTTGTATTTAGTCTAGAGTATGAATATATCAAAGTTGTGACTATTTGTTTTACTAGTTCAATATGATTCATGTTGGAAGTTGTTTGGCTTTCCTTGTGTACATGTATTGTTTTGTGTTCAAGCACATATAGTTAGATATTAACCCAAACATATTACTATTCTATTGATCAAATGTGTTGGTATTAATTTTTTCATAAAATATGGACAAATTAGTTTTTTCCCCCCATGTTCCAGATAGTGTCTATCATGAAATGCATAAATGTTGTGGTGGTAATTTTGGGACAATAAACAACTCCACCTTGCATTAACCTATTGCTTAGAAATTGAAGCAATAGGAGTAAAGATTAGAGCTCTTAAGGAAAGCCTTGTCACAAAAGAATTTTATAGTGTGCATGGAAGATATGACCTTCAAAACAATAAAAGGAACATCGTCAATGTCCAAGGTTGTAAATATGATGTGCAATAGGATTGTGCCCTTTAGAGGATTAATGATAAGAGATATTGACATCAAATTAGTCATGACTTCCCACACAAAGTCAGAATGCATTAATCCTTTTTACATGGCTTCCATAGATGTCTATCATATTTTCCAAATTGGATTTGGGAGCTCAAACTACTTATCATACAATAGATGTATATTTTACCCAAGGGATTGTTCCTAGATGTACTAGGCATAACTGTGAAGATTTCTAAAATCTTCAAAATAAATTTCTCACAAAAGAAGCATTAAATGTATGTTTATAATCATTTTATGGAGCACATTTTGATAGATATATTCTCCAAAGGCTTAGGTATTCCTTACCATTTTTTAAGTTGGGTGCATAGACCAATGTCTTTGTGGCAATTCTAGCCATTATTGTATGACCAGGGAAAATTACATTTTCTAACTAGGTAATAGTTGATAATGATTGTGAGTCTTATCTTCAACATCTCTTAAATCCTTAAACAATTACACATAATAGTTCTCATTAGTTTAGCAAGATGCTTGATGTCCACTTGTTTGCTAGATATCTCTCTTTTTGTTTAAATGTTATGATGGAGAGATTATTTTACCATTTTAGCACAATGTCATAGACCACATTTTGTAATTGATTTTGTTCAAACTTCTATTATTTCTTCATTTTCCAAAATTTTCCTTATCAGAATTGATACTAGAAGACACCTTAATTTTTATCAATCTAATGGTGTTTCTCACTTCAAGGAGAAAATAGAGATTGAGTTTTAGTTGTTTCATAGATTAACTATTCAAATTTTAGATGTTTGAATTTGAAGATACTCAAACAATAGTAGTTTGCAGGTTTGTGGATTTGCAGATCTAAAAGAAATTCACAAGTCCTCATATGGCTATAACTTCCTTATCCAATTCAGATTCCATCATAAAGCACCTTTTCCCTAATTTAGTTGTGTCATCCCCTATTTGGTTTGTTAATACAAAGACATAGATTGTGGGAGACATAAATTGTATGAAAAAATAACTTATTTACTATTATTTTATTCTTTTTCATATACACATCAAATATCTACTCACTACTACAAACTACCCAACCAAAAATGATACAGAGACTTGAAGACTAGTTTTCAAAGGCAATTGAAATAGAGGGAAATTGACTTCTATAATATGTTTCTCTATCTTAAACTTATAAGGAATCTTAAATAAAATATTTCATTTTCAAAACAAGGAAAAAAATCGAGAACCTATAATACAGTGACTATAGGTTGATGAAGGAGTGATCAACAAATAAGTCTAGAGTTAGTACACCCCCACCTTGTCCAACTTCCTCTAAACTTTATACATACAATGGGAAGCCATACCTACAAGTAACAAGACCATAAGATTGAATAATCATGGTACTATTTAGCTTAGCTATAAAAAGAAAGCTAAGCATATCATTGATGAAATTGAAATAATTATGAAGTGATCATTCTTGGTAAGTTGGACAAAAGAACTAATGGTATAAGGCTTTTATGTAGAATATACAAAATAAAATACAACAATAGAATATAGTGGATTCAAAATTATCATAAACAAGATTCATTAGTCATTTAAGTAAGAAAAATAACATAGGTTTTCTTTCTTCTAATTCTTTAATGAGAATAGATTCATTAATTAAACAACACCATGACATGACAAGCATAAACCAGACACTCGTATCAAACAATGACACTTAAAAAGTGATCCATGAGCACTCTCCAATTATTGCAAAATATTATTATGTACTATGAATGGTAACTACTAATTCATTTTGTCTTATATGGGCATAATAGAACCATGTCTCGGTTAAATTATTGCTTCTTACATTCATTGTAAATAGGAAGAATAGCTATAACAGAGTTTCTCAATGCATTAGGCAACACCCAACAATTTCTTGAAATCTTCCTACAAACATAGGGTTACATATATTAGCCATTATTCCTATAAGATGTGTCATCAAAAAAATAAAACTAGTTTGAAAAGATTGTAACCATAATTTTCATAGAACAAATTGACAAAATAACAAAATATGATTTTAAAGTACCTCAATCTTCAATAAAGATGTTGTGGGTGCATATCTATCAACTACATTTCCATCATTGTCCACCAAAAACTTAGCGAACTTCCACCTTAAGCTATCACCAAAAAATCTACCTTTGATTGATTTCAAGAACTTGTAAACAGGGGTTCCATTACTACCATTGACCTCAACCTACATCATCAAAGTGCAATACAAACACAAAAGATAAAATGTAATGACCTTGTTTACTAGTTAAATGAAACTTGAAAAAAAAAATCAATTATTTTACAATAACATTGCCTCTGAAATATCTAGTAAAGATATCTAATAAGCAATCAAAATATAGCTAATGCTAACCTTGCCAAAAATAGGAAAATCTACTATAAAGCGAGTACATGCCATGTCAAAGCTACAAAAAAGGGGAGCTATTCAAAAAGTAATCCCCAAATCACTGCCTAATACCTGGCCTACATAATGTAATATACTTGTTGATTACATAATGCAATATACATGCTAATCTAGTTTTTCAAAGTTTCAAAACAAATTATATAAAATACAATCAATTATGACATTTAAAAATATACAGAATCAAATTTAGTGATATCTTGCTGAATGTAATTTAAAACATTACCAAAGTCCAGACATTTTCTCTAGAATTTTTTCAATGACATCCCATAGAAATTGTTTTGAAAATTTAAAATTGAGAGATGTTTGGTCGATCTTTTGGCCAAAGATCTAGTCTTGTCCACTTAGCATGCCATCTTTGGTAAGCTTACAAATGAGTTTTTAAATGCAATATTTTTCATTGACTATCTCTTAGCACATGATCTTCCAATTCAATTTTTGTTTCAAGTTAATTTGGCTTGATAGAACCTCCTAATATATTTTGTCTAAATACTTTTACCTGTCATCAAGAAACTGCAAAAAATCTCTGAGCATAGTAAAAATATCTCAACAGAAATGATTAGCCAAAAGAAGTTCCATGATGACATGTAAATTAGACTTGTATATGAATTTCCTCCATGGCTTCTAATGTCAAATAGGATATTGTTCTTAGCACTTAGAAAAGTAGTGCAACTAAGTATGTGTGATTTTAACATGCACATGTTACATCAAGGAAGATGATTGTTTGAGAATTTCTGAATTCAAGGAGGATTTTTTAACCTTTCTGAGACCAAATAAATTTAGGACAAGGGACTTTATCTTTTAGTCCTAGCTTTTTGTGGTTTGGTTTAATTTTTAATTTCTATCATCTAATTTGTTAATGTATGATATGGTTTACAAGAAAAATATTGCATTGGTGGAAAATTTGTATCATGGAGGTGCTTTTAGGTCTTGGGAGAATTTGTTTTTGTTTTTAATATTTATCTTTCATTAAAGTGCTTGTTTTACCTGGACTAAAAACTATTATTTATACATATGGCTGATCTTATTTTCATTGGTTTTCAAGTTTTATTTGCATTAAGATGTAGATATTAGAGTTTTGGATGCACAATAGTTAAACCAATATGCATTTATGCAAGTTTGGAATTTTACTATCGAAATATCAAGCATTTTTTAACCTTTGCATTGTGATGGTTCAAATGAAGATTGTTTAGTGTTTTGTATTGAGTCATTTGTTTCAATTTCAATCTATATTTTTCTTGCATACTACCATGTCTAGTTTAGGTATATTTTGGGGATTGCTACATCTAAAATAGCTATTTTTCATGTACAAAGTTTGAATATTCATGTTTTTGTGGTGTCACACTACATGTTATAATTATTTTAAAATAATTAGTTATAGTACTCTAAAGTAATTCTTAGGTTTTTTTTTTATGAATTACCAAGTATCCACCTTAGATGGCGATGAAATTGTTGGATACAATTGTCTAATTGTGTGTTATCTTTGATGTTATACAAATGTCATATTAAATGGCATTTAGTGCTTACTGAGCTCACTTAGTAAGGCAATTTTCCTTGTCTATTGAGCATTCTTGGAGATTACTCTGTGAAGACAGTGTCTACTAAGCTCACTCAAGCATCAAAGAAAATTGTGGCAAAAAGAAGTGTTAACCGAGCTCTCATGGTTAACAAAGGAAAGTCAGTGTTCAACGAGTTCACTAAATCACCAAAGGATTTTGAAAAGTTTGTAGTGTTAACCAAGTTTCTATTGGTTAACATAGGAAATCATTTTAGGATTAGTGTTTATCGAGCAGGGCCAGCCAATGAAGGATTTTGTTAACTTGAATAATGAAGTTTAATTGTTTCAAGTATCGATTTTAGTGACTATGGTAATGATTATTGGTAATTGTAAGTTGTAAATGAGTTGACTTGATAATCTAAGTGGTATAAATAAAAGATCAAGTTGAGATTCCAAAGTATGAGAAAGTATGCAAGTGTGGTGATTGTTTGGAGAGGAAAGTGTGAATGAATTTGAAGGATGATCAGATATCCTTGAGGAGCAGCAAAGTTATATTTGATCAGGAAGGATCTAGCATGAAGTAGAATAGAGATCTGTAATCAACAAATTTAGTTGCATCTCATTCAGGTCATTTCATTGTTACTTTCTTACCATTGTAGTAGTGATTCCAAAATCTCTTAGTAGAGTTGGTTTAATAGCCAGTTGTAAATCCTCTAACAAGGTGACAGTTCCATTGAATTGTTCTATAGACTTCTTGCAAGGCCACTCTTAACATGGTGATTAAATCCTCTAATGAGGTCACACCTAACAATGTGTTTTGTAACCTTTAACTAGGTTGGCTCCTAATAGGGCTCACTTCAAAAGAGTGAAAATCAGTAGCTAGTTACTTGGTGATTTTTTCCATTTTGAATTTCCATGTTAAATCTAGTGTCTCATGTGTTCATGTTATTTCTTTTATGCTTGCATGTTAATCACTGTGAATGTTTAAGATCTGATAAAGTATAACATACATTGCATCTACCAAGTTACAACAATTTCTATATGTTTACCAAGTGACAACAGTAATTAGTTTTATCAGACATCTAAGGGATCTGTGAAAATATTTTTGTAATAACTGATTCACTCCCCCCCTCCTCAATTACTCCATCTATATTTCCAACAATTGGTATCAAAGCTTTTGGTGCTTACAGGAAAGGTTTCAAAGACCTAAGCTAAAGATCAAGATGTCTTACAAGAGAGAAATTCCAAGGCTTAACAGAGATAACTTTTCAGCATGGCAGGGTCTCATGAGGCTTCATCTAGCTTCCATTGGTGATTCAGGATTGAAATACCTTGATGAAGACTACACAACTCATTTTAGTACATTATCTATTGGTGACATTGCTGAGAAAAAGACTCATAACACCATCATGATAGACATTGCATCTATTCTAAGCTATGAGGAAATTGATGATATCAAGGATTACAAAACTTCCTTTGAAATGTGGAACAAGCTAAAATATATCTACGATGGTGATGACAATGTCAGGAGAGCCAAAGCAGAAAGCCTTAGAGGACAATTTGATTAGATGAGAATGAGAGAAGATGAAAACATTGTGAAATATGTTGAAAGGATCAAAGAAAGTGTCAGTGCAATAAAAGTTTCTGGAGGAGAGATCAAGGAAGAAACAGTTGTAAGAAAGTTCTTAGAACATTGCTTCTCATTTATGCAATTAAAGTATCTACAATTCAAGAAAGAAGATGTGAGAAAAATCATAACTTTGGATACCTTGGTAGGAAGATTGAAAGACTTTGAGCAAGATAACTATAATAATTATGTTCCAGCTTCCAAAAATATTGAATCTGCATTTGAGGCCAAGCTTTCACTTAAGGAAAAAGGTTAGAAAAAAAAAAGGACACTCAGTCAAAAAGTGAAGAAGAATTAGAGGAAAGCTCTAATAGTGATCTTGAAGTTGTTGAAGCTCTACTTGCAAGGAAATATTCTAGAGGCAAAGGAAAATACAAAGGTAAAGTTTCCCTAATCTATTTTTCATGTGAAGAAATTGATCATATTGTAGCCAGGTGCCCAAACAAAGGAAGCAAGGATGAGAAAAATGGTCACAAGTGCAATGGCAAGAAGGATTTCAAAACATTCAAGGACAAAGGTAAGAAAATATATTTTATGGCTAAGGATTTTGATAATAGTGAAAATGTAATAGTTTACATTGTTGTGAAAGATGAATTTGATGATGATGAAGAAAATAAGATGGCACTTATCTTTCATGTGTGCAAAAATGATACATGGATCATAGAAAGTGGATGTTCACATCATATGACTGGTGACAAAACAAAGTTTGAACATATTGAAGCCTATGATGGTGGTAGTGTAAGGTTTGGAAACAATGAACCTTGTTGCATAAAATGGAGAGGTCAAATCTCATTAACCAAAGAACTTGTATGTGATAATGCCTATTGGGTTGAAGGACTAAAACATAATCTGTTGAGTGTGGCACAACTAATCAACATTGGATTCAAGGTGGAATTCATGCATGGTAAGGCAAGCTACCAGATGACAAAGGAAAACTGATTGGATCAGGCAAACAAACAAAAGGTAACTTGTTTTATCTTGATCTTGGTGAGTGCTCATGTTTTATTGCTCAAGTTGAAGAAATTTGTTTATGGCACAGAAGGTTATGTCATGTAAATTTTGATAACATGGTGAAAATAAGAAAATTTAGGAAGGTAAGAGCCATTCCTAGTTTGAAGAAACCTAATGTTAGTCTATGCAAGAATTGTCAGATTGGAAAAATGGAAAAGAGTAGTTTTAAAAGCAAAAGCTATCAGTCTGAAGATATCTTGGAAATTGTGCACACTGATTTGTGTGGACCTATTGGAATTGAGAGCTATAGTGGAGAAAAGTTCTTCATTCTTTTTGTTGATAACTACTCTAGAATGATGACTGTTATGTATTTAAGAGAGAAGTCAGAAGCATTTGATAAATTCAAATGGTATTTGGCAAGAATAGAGAAGGAAACATGGAAAAGATTGAGATGCTTGAGATCAGATAGAGGTGGTGAATTCATCTCTAATTAATTCAATAACTTTTGCATTGAAAGAGCAATCAAAAGACAAGTATGAGCCCCTGGAACTCCTGAACAAAATAGAATAGCTGGAAGAAGAAACAGATCTATCATGGATTGTGCAAGGACTCTAATGATTGAAAAGAACATTTCTATCAAATACTAGAAGGAAGCTATCAACACTATAATTCATACCTTAAACTGAGTACAGTTGAAGAAGGACTCATTTAAAACTCCCTATGAGTTAGGGTATGGCTATAAACCCAATGTAAGTTACCTGAAAGTATTTGGAAGTAAATGTTATATCTTGAAAGAATATAGAAAAGAAAAATTTGATGTGAAAGGTGATGGAGGTATATTCTTAGGTTATTCTTGCAAGAGTAAAGCATATAGATGTTTGAATTTGTCTACTTATAAAATCATAGAAAGTGCACATGTGAGAATTGATGAGTTTGCAGAAAAGATTGAAGAAGAAAGCAAAAAAGAACCAGAGGATTACAGGAGATTTTTTTACATTGAACCATACACATTGCCAAAAACATCTGTCAATCAAGAGACTTCTACTCTCGAGTCTTCCTCAGTCACCAAGTTGTAAGAAATTCAAATCGAGTCACAAGGACCCAAGTCACATTCTAAAGCTATCGAGCAAATGCCTACCGAGTCTGAGCAACCAGAACCTGAAGTTGAAGTTCAAGAGGATGACAATGCAATTCATTCAAGAGGCAAGGAACCTATATCGGCCAAGCATGTCAGAAGGCATCATGCACCAGATCAGATTATTGGACATAAATAAGAAGGTACTATGACAAGAAGTAAGCTAAAAGGTACATGTTTACTTACTGATTTTGAACCTAGAAATGTTAAAGATGCATTGGAAAATGAAAGTTGGATTGAGGCTATGAATGAGGAAATAGAGCAAATAGAGAAGAACAAAACCTGGACTCTTCTACCTAGGCCTAAAGACAAAAATATGATTGGAACAAAATGGGTATTTAGGAATAAGTTGAATGAAGATGGTAAAGTATCAAGAAAAAAATCTAGATTGATGTGTAAAAGATATTCTCAAGAAGAAGGAAGTGATTATGGTGAAACTTTTGCTCCTGTTGCAAGATTGGAAGGTGTCAGGACCTTACTTGCATATGCAACACATAAAGGATTTAATGTATATCAGATGGATGTTAAATCTATATTTCTTAATGGTATTCTTGATAAAGAAGTCTACATTGAACAACCTGAAGGTTTTGTTGATCCAAACAAAAGGGACATGGTTTGAAAATTACACAAAGCATTGTATGGTCTAAAACAAGCTCCTAGAGCATGGTATGAGAGATTGCATAACTACCTTATTCATATTGGTTTCCAAAGAACTAATGATAATAGTAGTTTGTACATCAAGGAAGGATCGGATAACAAGATTGTTTTGGCAAAAATATTTGTGGATGACACTTTGTTTGTAGGGAATGATGATCTATGCAAAGAATTTTCAGAGCAAATGAACAAAGAATTTGAAATGTCTATGTTTGGTGAGATTAAGTTCTTTGTTGGTCTTTAGATTTAGTAGATCAAGAATGGTATCTACATCACTCAATCTACATATATCAAAGAGATACTCAAGAAGTTTGGTATGGAAGAGGCCTGATATTGCTCTTGTAGTTGCTATAGTGGTGAGATTCTTGAGAAAACCTAGAGAAAATCATATGATGGCAATCAAAAGAATTTTGAGATACTTGAAAGGTACTGAAGATTATGGCTTATGGTATAAACTTGGAGGAAACCTAGACTTAAAAGTGTTTACTGATGTTGATTGGACAAGAAACATTGATAACATAAAGAGTACAAGTGGTGGAGCATTTTTTCTTGGAAAAAGAATCGTATCTTGGACAAGTAAAAAGTAAAATTGCACATCCCAATCTACAGCTGAAGTAGAATATATTGCACCAACAGTAAATTGTTCTAATATTGTTTGATTTAAATAGTTGTTGAAAGGCATGAAGATTGAGATCAAAGAATCAATTGTCATGTTTTGTGATAATACAAGTGCAATTAACATATCAAAGGATCCAGTGATGGACTCTAAAACTAAGCACATTGCTATAAAATAACACTTTATCAGAGAATTGGTGTAGGATAAAGAAATAAAATTATAATATGTCCATACAAAAGAACAAATTGCAAACATATTTACCAAGCCATTACCTAAGAATGCATTCTTGTATCTAAGAGGTAAGTTAGGGGTCATTCCCCTATCTAAACCTCACTAAAATAAAGTTTTAGTGATGCATCAACGAGAACCAAGATGAAGATTTATCAGTTGATGCAGCATAGTCAAGAGATCATGCATATGAATTAGTGCTCAAGGTACATTAATACTCATTTGGTATGTGTTGTCTTTGGTATGTGTTGTCAAAGAGGGAGAGTTTACAATCATATCTTTCTGAAATTTGTTTGAGGGGGAGTTTACTATCTTTCTGAAATTTGTTTTGAGGAAGAAGCTATGTAATTCTTTCACAGAGGGAGATTATTGCATTAAAAAAGTTTGTGGCATAAAATCTAAGAGGGAGAAAATTTCTATCAGAGAAAGACTTGTTTTCAAATTTCATTATGCTATGACATGTTGTGTTGCCATCAATTCCAAATAGGGAGATTGTTGGATACAATTGTCGAATTGTGTGTTGTCTTTGATGTTACAAAAATGTCATATTAGCTAGTAGTTAGTGCTTACCGAGCTCACTTGGTCAACAAGGCAATTTTCCTTGTCTACCGAGCATTCCTGGAGATTACTCTGTGAAGACAGTGTCTACCGAGCTCACTCTGGTGTTGAAGGAAATTGTGGCAGAAAGCAGTGTTAACCGAGCTCCCATGGTTAATGAAGGAAAGTCACTGTTCACCGAGTTCACTCAGTCGCCAAAGGATTTTGCAAAGTTCGTAGTGTTAACTAAACATCTGTTGGTTAACATAGGAAATCATTTCAGGATCAGTGCTTACCGACCAGGGTCTGCCAATGAAGGATTTTGTTAAATTGAATAGTGAAGTTTAATTGTTTTAAGTATTGATTTTAGCTAATTGTGGTAATGATTATTGGTAATTGTAAGTTGTAAATGAGCCGACTTGATAATCTAAGTGGTATAAATAAAAGGTCAAGTTGAGATTCCAAAGTATGAGAGATTATGCAAGTGTAGTGATTGTTTGGAGAGGAAAGTGTGAATGAATTTGAAGGATGGTCAGATATCCTTGAGGAGTAAAAAAGTTATATTTGATCAGGAAGGTTCTAGTGTAAAGCAGGATAGAGATCTGTAATCAACAAATTCAGTTGCATCTCATTTAGGTCATTTCATTGTTACTTTATTACCATTGTAGTAGTGATTCCAAAATCTCTTAGCGGAGTTGGTTTAACAGCCAGTTGTAAATCCTCTAACAAGGTGACAGTTCCATTGAATTGTTCTAAAGACCTCTTGCAAGGCCACTCCTTACAGGGTGATTAAATCCTCTAAAAAGGTCACACCTAATAGTGTGTTTTGTAACCTTTAACCAAGTTGGCTCCTAACAAGGCTCATTTCAGAAGAGTGAAAATCAATAGCTAGTTACCTAGTGGTTTTTCCCATATTGGGTTTCCACGTAAAATCTGGTGTCTCATGTGTTCATGTTATTTCTTTTATGCTTGCATGTTAATCACTATGAATGTTTAAGATCTAATAAAGTATAACATACACTGCATCTACTAAGTTACAACAATTTTTATATGTTTACCAAGTGATAACAATAATTAGTTTTATTAGACATCTAAGGGATCTATGGAAATATTTTTGTGATAACTGATTCCCCCACCCCCCCTCTCTCTCAGTTACTCCATCTATATTTCCAATAGAAATTACTCTGAATACACTTTTCTTTTACAGATGAAATGGAAATGCTTTAGGCACAGTACTTGAGTTATTCTTTGCTTTTGATTTTTTTGTTGTTTCAATTATAATAAGTTATCAATTTAAAAGTAGCCTCTTAGACAGTGATGAAATTACTTTGAAAATCATTCTATTTTACAAATGAAATTGAACTGCAATGCATTCCTGACACATTTGAGTCCACAGAGGAGTATGTACATATATTTGAACTTGTGTTGTTTGAGGAGTGTCATGCCCAATTATACATCACTTGGGAGGAGCTCTGTGAAACTACTTCTTAGGATGCAAACATAGTGGTTTGTATCAAGAGTGTCGATAGATGAGAAAGAGGTAAATTCTCTCTTGAATAATTGTGAACATTCATTTCATCAAGTAAATTTGACCCGTTAGCTGTCATATTTGGATGAACTATAAACTTTTTTTTGTGGGTGCCTTAAAACATCCTACTCATAGTCAAGTCATTTTAGAGTGTGTATGCATTTTGATGTTTAATGTTTCTAGCTATTGCTTATTTTGCAAGGTAGTAATATATTTTCTGAAGTCTGCCAAACTTTTAGCTCTTTTCAATTGAATGGATGCTTATTTCATAAGGCTCTAGAAAGTTGGAAAACCTTTTTTTTTTTTTTAAATTTGGATGTATATATGTGCTTTGATTTAAATTAGAGATCACTAGTACTTCAAATTTTCTTGAAAAACAATTTGGTTGATTGGATTGCATGGGTTTACATTGTACCCTAATCAATCAATATACTAGAAGCAACAAATATGACTAATACAAACTTGGCATTCAAATAATATGTAGGTCCTTGATAGGAGGCAGTGATCTTGTTGGTTTCATCAATAGGCTCACTACCACATTTCTTAAGCTTCTCTTTCTGGTACAAAACACTTGTCGCTTACTAAATGATCTAATCATTTCATTGTAGATATTGATTCATTACCATTAAATTGTATAACTCTAAATTGTTTACAGATTGGTAGTTCACTTTGGTTAGTTAGCTTACTTGGAGTAGTAGCTGTAGACACCTTGTATTAAGTTGCATTGTACTTATATTCTTCTTAGTTGGTGGCCTTTAGTCTTCTTATTGGTAACTACTGTGTCCCAAAATCTTTAAATTAGTATTAGGTTATGGATTTTGTTGATCATTTTTTATAACATGGCACAAATGACCTAATTTTTCTTATTTGATATTCTCTGCACGTGCTAGGTAGATGCAATAAATATGAAAGCAAACTAGCATGTATAATTTACCATAGTGACACGTTCAATGACCATAAATATAATAAAAATGACCTACCATCATTAGCTTATGGTGTCTATGTTAAATCCTTGTGGTAATTTGTGTACTTGAGAAACTTGTCAACTGATAGCATTTATGAAATGCTTTCCAATTATTTCATGAACATGACATCTATGAATTAATGATGATCCCATTCCCCTTAAGACTATGTGTCATCTTATTTAAACGTTGTAGCATATGCTATTGGGATAATGAGGATTATTGTCTCACATCTTGCATAAAAGCTGATCATGTGCAGTTGTTGGAGAGCCACCACTTCATTATGAATGAAGCTTCTAGAAATGATTATGGGAGGCTTTTTGTAATGTCCAGGCACTAGTAAGAAAGAGATAAGTGAACTATACCATTTGGATTAGTAGTGGGAAGGCAAGGATCAATTTGGACATTAGGGAACCACATAAGTATTGATATTTACAAAGTTCTGAAGGGACATCACTGACTGCCTATGTAAAGTTGTATGGCTCTCTCTCTCTCTCTCCCCCAAAAGAGTTGTGTTCCACATTGAAAGATATGAATTAACCCCCAATGGGGTGTGGTTGGGATTATAGTTCCCCAAACTCCCTAGATACAAAGTGGTTGAGTATATAAGAACAAACGAGCTTGGAAACATAAACTTAGCTTCAATCAAGGCTAAAGCCAACCAAAAATGGAAATAGCAACATGAAGGGTTTGAATGGCACTCATACCTCAAAATGTAAATTCTATAAGCCATTGATGAGCATCCACGACTATTGGCGAGAAAGGAAGGAAGGCCCAACTTGTTGGGTGATAGAAAGGGAATTTCCTTCGATGAATGCCACATACCAGATGCTTCAATAGTACATGGAAACAAAATGAGAGTAACAAGTAACAAACAAACATTTGCATTTTGTTATTTGAACCCGAGTTGGTCGAAATTTCAACCAACTTGGGCATAAAACCAAAAAAAAAGGTTGGTCAAAAATTTAGGTTGAAATTTGACCTATAATGTCCTAGTGGGTATAGTGAAAACACTAAAGGGTATAGAGTATATATACCTAGATAGAGATCAGTAGAAATCAACAAAGATGTCAAATTCGAAGAAAATACTACTCTTAAACTATCCACGAGTACAAAAGATGAACTCACCACAGAATTAGATGAAAACCAACAAACTAAAAATTAGAGGGCAAACATATCAGAAGAGAATGAACTATTACAAGATAGTGAAGATAGGGACACCTCCAATATCAAGAAAAGGCCATTATGGGCAAGGAAAATGATTGAAGAAAATAATGTTGAACCAAATGAAATCTCTAGAGAGAGTAAGAAAACCAGAAATAAATCATGTTACATTGCACTAGGAACTAAGCTTACAAAATCTGAACCATCAACTATTGCAGAAGCCCTATCATGTCAAGCATGGAAAGATGACATGGCCAAAGAATATTAATCTATATTACAAAATGATGTTTGGGACATTGTACCTATTCCAAAAGACAAATCAGTTGTTTCATCGAAGTGGTTATACAAAATCAAGTATGCTTCAAATGGTAGTATTGAAAAAGATAAAGCAAGATTTTTTGCACAAGGTTTCTTTCAAAAGGCAAGTATTAATTATGAAGAAACATTTTCTCCAGTTGCTCAATATACTTATGTAAGGACAATTATTGCAATTGCAACATCCAAAGGATGGAAGATACATCAACTGGATGTGAAAACCACATTTCTAAATGGTGTCATTAATGAAGAAGTACATATCAAACAACTTAAAGGTTTTACTATAAAAGACAAAAACCTATATGTATGTAAACTTTAAAAAAAGCTCTTTATGGCCTTAAACAAACACCATGAGCTTTGTATGAAAGGATAGATTGCTATCTCTCCAGACTAGGATACTCCAAAAATGAAGTTGATCCTAACATATATTTCAAAATATCTAATGGTGACATGTTAATTCTTGGTCTCTATGTTGATGACTTATTAATAATAGGTGAAGATCATCTGATTGAAATATGCAAACAAGATCTTGTTGCTAAATTTGAAATGAAGAATCAAGGACTACTACACTATTTTTTGGGCCTAGAAGTATGTCAAAAGAAAGATCATATTTTTCTAAATCAAGGGAAGTACACTCATGACATCTTGACTAGATTTGGTATGATGGACTATAAGCCCCTAGCAACTCCAATGGAAAAAAATCTATACAAGCTAAAAGAAGCAGTGAATTTAGAGTCTATTGATCCCACTCTCTACAAATAGATCATTGGATCTCTTATGTATTTAGTAAACACTAGGCTTGATATTTACTATGCCACAAATGTTTTAAATCATTCCATGTGTGAACCAAAGAAGATTCATTTGATTGCTGTTAAACATATCTTAAGATATCTATGAGGCACTATTGGTTTTGGTTTAAAGTACAAAAATGTTGAGATCAAACTTAAAGGATATATTGATTCTGATTGGGCTGGTTGTTCCATAAACTACAAGTATATTATAGTGTGTTTCTTTAGTCTTGGATCAAGAATGATATCTTGGTTCAATAAAAAACAACCCATAGTTTCCTTGAGTTCCACCAAAGCTGAATATATGGCAACCTCCATGAGAGGTCATAAAGTAGTATGGCTAAAAAAGTTATTATCTGGACTCTTTGGAAAAAAACTAAGTCCCATGGTGATTCATTGCGACAACCAAAGCTATATCAAACTTTCTGTTAATCCTATTTTTCACAATCAATCAAAGCATATGGAGACTCCATATCATTACATAAGAGACATGGTTGATAGAAATGTTATCAAATTGATTTATATCAGCATTGATTAGCAAAATGTTGATATCTTCACCAAGCCTCTTGCAAAGTTGAATATAGAATATGTCAAAGGTAAACTTGGCATGACAAGTTTATACATTTGTAAATTAAAATTTCAAAAATTAATTGAAAATTGAATTTGTGCATTTATGTGTTATGAAAGGTGACGACCTTTCTTCATGTGTGTAAGGTCACTATTGTAAGGTGACGATCTTATCAATAGTTTTTGACCTATCTCCTAGATATGTTACATTAACCTAAAGCACCAAATATGTTGAATATCTAGGAGCAAGTGTTATCATGGTTCTTTGGACCGGATTTTGTCGGACACCATGATAACCAACTCCTCATGGTTCTTTGGGCTAGATTTTGCCAGACACCATGATAAACAAATTGTTATGGTTCTTTGGGCTAGTTTTTGCCAGACATCATAATATTGTATAAATCATAGACCTTACTTAAGGTGATGATTTTAAATTTATGAAAATTGCTTCAATTCCCTCCTTGCTAAAGAGGGTGTGTTGAGAATGTTAGCATCATAGTAAACTAAAGAAAATCCTAAGTATATACAATGTGTTGATGAGAATCCAAATATTGAAGTTTGATTTAATATGTACTCTCATGTGTGTGTGTGTGTGTGTGTGGGCATGCACGCACACACACACACACACACAAATATATATCATCAACTTATATGCCAAAATATCGATCATCTAATATATATATTGAGTGTAATCAAAATACTGATCAAATAATGTATCAGTTACAAATCAAATACCAATCACATTAATTGTGTATTGGTTACGTTATTTCACCGATCAGTCTTTGCTATCAGTATTTTCTATCGGGTAGATTGTTATCGATATGATATGAGTTTAGAGGCATGACCACATAGGGTCATGACTCATGTGGCATGAGCCACATAGGGTCATGACCCTACGTGGCATGTCTCAATGAATATTTATATAAGCTCATTCATAACTGCAGAGATATATCAATAAAACATATATAGATTTCAGTTAGATATATATTGGTACCAAGTTCAAACTACCTTGGCATAGTTGAAGAAAGATTTGCACATATCAAACAAAGTAATTGTTCATCAAAAAAAGGGATATATATATATATATATATATATATATATATATATATATATATATATATATATATATATATATATATAAGAAATAAAGTAAACTCATATAAGAGATCAAAAACAAAGTTGAATACTGTTCAGATCATTATTCTGAAAATACAATTTAGTCAGTTTCCACCAATAATGGTCCTATTAAATCAACAATTCAAAAGTACATTTTCAATGAAACTCACATGCTCACTACCTATTACGTTTCAGCTTTATTTACCTTTATTGAGATGGAAGACATCATTACTAAAAGTATATTTCAGTCCATTAAAATGGACAAAAGCACATGCATGAGTTTCCCAATATGCCTAATTTAAACTTAAGGCACCAAGCAGATTTAACCACTTGCATTATTGGTTTACTATACATGTCACTATTAGTTTTAGTTATGAAAAAGAGAATGCATTTAAGCAAATGCTATAAAGCAAACACAAACTAATGTAGAAAGTATCAAGTAACATGATCTTCTTTAAGGTTGGTGAGCCATATCATTCATAGAATCATATGCCCTTTTTGGTTATTTTTTAAGACCTTTTGAAACAATATTGATTAATTAAACTTCCATGAAATTGAATCAAGATTTGTACATATGTATTTTGTGAAGAGCTTTGAATACCATAACAATTAACATATACTAATATTGCAAGCTTAAACGGAACTTCAAATGGCAACCAATTTTTAAGGGCAATGCATGTCTATTCTTAAATTTCTAGAAGGATGCTAGAAACCTGTTTTTCATCTTTCTTTATGGATTCTATAGTAGTTACATCTATTGATGATTGCCAATTTTGGAATCGTTTTATTGAACTTTACCATTTGTTTAGAATAGTACCATGAATGGGATGCCAACTGTGCCATCAAAAAAATAAGGAAGAACAAGTGAATGGAAGATTCTTGCAATAATGACTTCGGATCCAGACTGACACATGAACCAAAAGGGCACATACTGCTGGTAAGTAGACCAGGAATCTCAATGCCTAAAAAATCCAACCATGCCAACCATCTGTCATGCTATTGAGTATTAGAAAAAAGCTCTGAAAATACAGAGAAATATAATGATGATAAATTCCTATCATTAATGATATCAGATTTCCACTACCCATAATATGATTGTCATTGCTACTAGATTAGATTGTGTGTGAGTTCTTCAATCAACATATTGGATCACACTTCTTGATCCATCATCAGGATCAAGGATGGAAAACTCGCCGAGTACTCAGCGAGTTTTAAACACTTGCCGAGTTTTTCAGCTCGAAGAGTTTTTAACCAATTAACTCGCCAATTAAAAACTTGGCTGACTCTCAAAAACTTGTCGAATAGTCGGCAATTACCCTGCAAAAACTCAATGAGTTTTTTATAAAAACTCGCGGTTTACTGGCCCGCAGCCTGTGATGGGTTAAAAGGGCAGAAAGTGTTTTTTTTCCTCATTCTTTCTTGTATTTGCATTGTCTAGAGCCTTGAGGTGTGGAGAGAAGAAGGTTTGGGGGCATTCTTGGCTGATTGCAAGTGATTCAAGGTGGATTTGAGTGGATTTTAGAGGATTCTAACCGGTTTTAGAAGACAAATTTCTTTCTAGGTATGTTCATTTTATTATAGTTTGAAAACTTTTTAAATTTTTATAGTTTTATAACAAATGTTCTTTTGTTTTTGTTGTTGTTTGTAAATGTTTTCAAATCATTTAAAATCATTTTAACTTTTAAGTTTAACTCTATGTTTGAAGTTTGAAATTTGAATCATTTGAAACCCTAGCTTCTAAGTTCTAACTTTTTTTATTCATTTTTGTATACATTTATGTGTAGGGCAGTGGTCAACCATTAAAAAAAATGACAAACCCGCAAGAAGAGTGGCCACAAACACCATGCCCATCTAGATATATAGGTGCTCGGCCTAAAAATGCAAGAGATAAGGCATGGCGGTATGCCCATGAAGCTCCAAATGATGTTGGGAAGGTGATATGCATTCCATGTGACAATTATTTCTGGAGGCATAAATCGTCTCAAATACCACCTTGCAGGCATAAAAAAACATGAATCAAATCCTTGTCTCAAGGTGACTGATGAAGAAAAAAGATTCATCAATGCCCTACTTGCAGCTGCTGAAGAGAAAAAATTGAATAGGGAGAGGGCAAAATTAGCTATGAGGGCAGCCATAGCTGAATCTGAAGGAGCTCCTTTTGATATGCAAGAAGAAGAAGAAGCACTTGAGAACATACCAGGATCTCTTCGTGGCCCACGGATCCGCAAACAAAATATCTCTTTTACCGGTTCCACTTCTACATCTCCTACTTCTTCATCACCAACCTCATCAAGAATAGGGGGTTATTTTGTGCCCAGGATCACACCTGGAGCACAACTATCATTAGAGGGTAATGCATGGTTCAAGGAGGTGCATGAGCAAACTGATATTGTAGCATTTGATTTTTGGTTTTTCAACAATGTCCCAATGAATGTAGCTGATAGTCCCTATTGGGTCAATATGGTGAATGCAATGACAATATCGGGCAAAGGATACAAACTGCCTAATCGAAAGGATATGAGTGGAAGGTTAGTATTTTACTATTTAGTTATTGTAAATAATTGTGATTCACTTTAGTTCATTGTTATATTTTAAATCTTAATTGTTATAACTTATTTCTTATTTTTTACTAACACTTTATTTAATATTACACCTAAATTTTGTAGGTTGCTTGACAAAACGGTTGGTAGGGCAACAGTATTGATAGAAGACCAAAAGAAAGAGTGGAAGAAGTATGGCTACACCATTTTATTTGATGGGTGGACAGATGGAAGAAGTAGAACCATCATTAATTTCTTGGTTGCTTGCAAAGATGATGTGGTGTTTTGGAAATCTGTTGACGCCTCCAACAAAGTGAAAAATGCAGCCACATTGGCTTTAATGTTGGAGAATGTTGTCATGGAGATGGGAATAGAGAATGTGGTGCAAATAATCACAGATAATGCAGCAGCATATGTGGCAGCAGGTAAATTTAATTTTTTATGTTCAAATCAATATGAATCATGAATGTAATGCTATGGTATTATTCAATTTAGATTTGATGTAATTTGTAAATACTAAATATGAAAAGTTTGTAACTAATTATTTATTTTTTGCTAATCTTATAGGTAGAATCCTCCAAGAGAGGCATCCCACACTTTTTTGGTCACTTTGTGCAACACATGCCCTTGACCTTCTTTTGGAGGACATAGGAAAACTTGATTGGGTGAGTCCAATTGTGGAAGATGCTAGGCGAGTCGCGAAATATATATATAATCACCCATGGGTTCTCAGTTTGATGAGAAAGGCCACTAAAGGCAAAGATTTGATGAGACCTGCTATGACAAGGTTTGCAACGTTCTTCTTGACGTTGCAAAGTATTCTTGACCACATATTGGCTTTGAAACAAATGTTTGTGTGTGTTGATTGGGTTGCTTCTTCTTACTCAAAGAAGTCCAAAGGAGAGGGTGTGGCACGAATAGTCTTTGATGATAGTTTTTTCGCAAAGGCTAAGGAGATTGTGGAGGTAACTTCAAAATCAAAACATTATATTTATAGTCTAAAACATAAGGATCACAAAGAGTCAAGTAAAATGTGATCAAAAAATTCAGAGTCTAATCGAGAAGCAGCGGCAACTCTTACCTTATTTTTCAATTATGAATAGTCCTACTCCAAACATGAAATCAAATATCATTTTCAATTGAGACAAATTATATGCAAGCTGGTCAACATTGCTTTTCTCAATTCAAATGTTTACGCCATCAAGTGTTATGTCATCTTAATCAAGAAGCATGTATTAACTTTGAAAAGAACCTATCTATGTTTTCATAACAATTGTACAATGCCATAATGACCAAGAAAACTTCTAGACAATAAATGAATAGAAATGAAGACAATTAATATTTCTTCATTGAAGAGGGCTGCCATGCTCACTGTGGATGGATATTTGGCAACTGATGCGGAGGAGCATGAAAAAATCACAATCTATAACTACTGTCAAAATCAGAGGCGGCATTTCAAAATCACATGCTCTTCCCAATGAAGTCATTAATATTTAACTTCAGTCATATTACAAATCCAGCCAGAGAAACCATTATCCCAATCAGTCTCATGCACAGTAGTAATATTCATGATATCACCAATGTTCATCTTGAAGGCTATCTGATAGCCCATACTCATAAACATGGCTTGAGATCTTTGTAATCGAAAAACAAATTGGAATTCAAAACCTGATAGAATAGCAAATCAAACCATGACATTATTGAGTACTGTCAGATTCAGCCTTTAACCCAAAGGAACCCATTAACAATTTCTGATCTTCAAAACTATGGAAGAGTCCATGCAACAATGACTTTCAAATCATATTGAAATTTCACCTCATTTCACTAGAGAAACCCATTACATAAGTCAAAAATATTAATGATAAATTGCATTTCATATTAAAATGAAGCTTGAGCATTTCGGGCATGTAAAGAATCGGTTTCATAGCCCAATAATGAGCATTTCAGGCATGGCAAGAATCAGTTTCATAGCTCAATAAACTCTATCACATTTTGTTACTTACCAACCATTGTATTTTTTACCAATTCTTGAATCAGCCTTTGGTTTGTTCTTAATAAGACATGTCGCTGCTATGTAATGCAAATAAGATGGATTGGAAACTTTTCCGTTTAATCAATCAATCCCTCCAAAAACTGATACAGGCAACTCGGAAATTATTCAATCCAATTGTTACTTGTTTCAAACTGATTCCATGCCCTTAAACCAGAGCTTTGACTTTAAGTTCAACTTGGACTCCCAAACTTGCAATGTAATCCCATTAGAATCGATCGGAAAAACCACTATTAAAATCTGAATTTGCTGCTCTAAATCTGATTTAAGTTTCTCATGCAAACCATTTCCATAAAACCAAAAACCATTTAAAGTTACGGTAAAACCCAAATCTGCATTCACAAGGAATTGGGAATAGAGAATCAATTCCATCAAATCAGAATTTAAATATTAAAAAAAAAAATCTGGTCTAAAAAAATTGATACCATACTTGCTAAGGTCATGGCAAAGCTGGAATTTGTATGAAGCCATTAAACCCAGATTTTTTTTTTTCAAACACAAACTCTGCAGACAAGTAACAAACATAACCGATTCTTAAATCAGTGTGGGATTTCAATAATAAAGAAATCAAGAATATTATCTTGAGGCCATAACTGATTCTATTCTCTATGCCATACTATCAAATAGCTTCTGGAAACGATATTATTCCAACATGAAATTCAATTTGAAACTTTGAATAACTGATTAGGAATCAGTTTTGTTATCCACACAAAACAGAGCCACTGTCAAAACTGAAAACAAATTGTGATATTGCTATCAGGATTTAACTGTGTGATTTTGAGTCAAACTCATTGACCCATGTTTCATGAGTAGTGATTCAACATGAATCCATCTCTCATGAGAATAAATGGAACACTTAGCACTCATTGGATGTAGGTGATACTCACAGGGGTGAAGCACTGGGACTTCTTGGGAGGTGACCCATCCCAGTACTACTCCAGCCTGAGCACGCTTAACTACGGAGTTTCCTCCATGGTTAAACCCAAAGCTTGCAACCCCATTTGCATTCCCAAGACTAATTGATGACATAAAAACCATGAATTGAATCGGTTTTATCAAGTTGACACACAGAACCAAGTCTGCTACAAAATGCATTCAGGAAATACAGAACCGATGTTATTCCAACATGTAATTCAATTTGAAACTTAGAAATGGTTAGGAATCAGTTTTGATATCCACACAAAACAGAGCCATTGTCAAAACTGAAAACAAATTCCCAAGACAATAATTGATGACATAAAAACCATGAATGGAATCGGTTTTATCAAGTTGACATACAGAATCAAGTCTGCTACAAAATGCATTCAGGAATATTAATCGTCAAACCCAATAACCACATACTTTAAGGGATTATCATTAAACCATTGATAGAATCACATTAATTGCATGCAATAAAATATGCCACAACCAGAGGGCAGTTACATTTATGCCATTACAAAAAATCTTCATATTCTTTCTGACTTTGCAAATGTTGTGTTTCTTACATAATGATTTATATGATGCATTGATCATTAATACACAATATTGAACTTATACTCAAGTTGGATTATATAACTCATAGTCATAACTGAATGTTGACAAGGTGCTCGTGCACCAGCAACACAACTTATTTCTATTGTATCGAGAAGCCGCTTCCTTTTGACATCATTTGTTGTATGGTGTAATGTCATGGCAATGTCCATGAGAAACCTCCAGTTATCTGAAACTTAATTGTCAAAAGAAAACAAAAATATTAACATTTCCTATTGAACACTAGTAAGAACCAACAAAAATTTAATGCATAGAATATGCTATCCCAATAACTAATACAGAACTAAAGACTCCCATGCAAAAATGTGTACCAGCCATTTGATTTCTCATTCAAAAGATATGATCGAACTTTTGCTAGCTCCAAGAGTGACATGACATTATTGACAACAAGCCTGGCTTTAGCAAAATATACTTTCTTTATTGCAACTATTTATATCTCTCTTTAGAATCCTTTGCTTCAATCTACGTACATCAAAAACCATTAATGAATGTGCATGGCTCCATCTAGGTAAAATTCCATTAAGAAATGATACCTGGAAAATCTCTACAAGCTATTCCAAGGTTGCACGGGTACGGGTACGGGAACGGGTACGGGTACGCATATTTTTCAAAATAGGGGACGGGGGTACGTGTGTATGCCTATTTTTTCTATACAATTAATATTTTATAGAAAATATAAAAATCAAAATATATGTCATGAGTCGTTACATTGAGCATTCAAAACAAGAAATTTGAAATATATATATATATATGCTATTGCTGAATGTTTAATGTTTAAAGTATTTTTCATAATAGGGGACGGAGGTACTTGGGTATGTCAAACTTATTTAAAAATTATACCTTTATATTTATAAAACATCTGAAATTATGAGTCATGACAATGGTTTTTCAAAACAAGAACAGTGATAAAGTTTGCAAATGTAATGTATTGTTTTCAGTTTCAGATTTGCCATATGTTTGAAATAATAATACATGATAAATGCTTAGATGCATAACAAAGAAGGCAGACTTTAAACATGAACAAAAGGATCCTAAATCATATAACAATGACATATTGCAAATGATAAACTTATGACTTGAACAGTGATAAAGTTTATTGTTAATGAGTATCAAAGTTTCAAACGGATTTGGTATTGAATTATGTTTGATAAACAACAAGCTAATACAAAAATAAAAAACCAAAAAAAAAATCAGAATCTTAATCAAGGTCCTTAGCTATGATGCTCTCCACCGAGTACCTGGTATGTGGGTACTCGGTGGGTACGAGTACCCATGCAACCTTGAGCCATTCCTTTGGAGCATCCATGAAGTACTTAATAGCCAGTCACCACTCCTCTTCAGCATTTAAAAGAATAATGTTTCTCATTTCAGAAAAATTTAATGGCACTGAAGGCAACAACTGAAACTTCAATAATGGAAGGGTAAGATCTGTTAGACATTGATTAGGGCTCTTCCAGAAGGTTATTTTCAAAGAACTTTTTAATTTATTGTCAATCTCTGTGTCGTAGTCTAGGACATCCAAAATAAACTGCCTACTGAAGAAGTCGATAATATCACTAAAAAGCTTTTGCATTCTTGTCTGGTAGGAAATTCTTATCATATCTACCATATGAAGTAACAAGAGACATTGCAAATAATGTTCAAGCAATTTCAGCCTTGAGATCTCACAAAGCACATTAAGGAAGTTCAACAAAGAAGAAATGTGATCTGCATGCACAAATGAAATTTGAATGCATTCTTCTCGCACTTCTGATGTGTGCAATAATTGCTTGTGAGGAAGAAGAGATAACTGGTTGGCTAAAACCTGATCCTTGTATCGCATGAGACATCTAATAGGACCACCCCAGTCTAGTGATGGTAGCTGAGGAGCTTTCCCAAGCATCACAAGACTGACACAATTGTATTAGGAGGTCTAATAGAACCAGCTTGTCAACACATTGAAAGTAACACAAAAATCAAAAGAAAATGAAAAATATCAGCATATACCTCCTCATTTGTTCTATTTAAAAAACTAAGCTTGCCAAACTCGGAAGAATTCTAAAGAAGACGGGCATTGAATACGTTAAGAAAACATATAAAGCTTGTAAATACTATGGCAATTAATGAACAAAAAAATTGCCACAGTTCTGATTGTACTATCTAATATAAAGTTGATGCCAGCTATCAATAATAACATATTCAATCATTGATAGTATATATAGCTTTTACTAATACACACGGAATTCTAAATTCAGTCACCACACATTCACAGAAACTTATGTTCTAAACTGACAAAAGACCATTGATAAGTAGCAGATATTTTTCCACAAGTCACATTGTGATATTGCTATTAGGATTTAAACTGTAATTTTTGAGTCAAACTCATCAAATCATGTTTCATGAGTAGTGAGTCACACGAATCCATCTCTCATGACAATAAACGGAACACTTAGCACTCATTAGATCTAGGTGATGCTCACAAAGGTGAAGCAGCAGGACTTCCCAAAAGGTTACCCATCCCAGTACTACTCCAGCTCAAGCGCGCTTAGCTACGGAGTTTCCTCTATGGTTAAACCCACTCTACTTACAACCCCATTTGCAAGACAAAAGACCAATTTAATATTATCTCCAACATGCTAGGGTCTCCATAGAAACCAGTACTCAGTTATGAAGTTTAATTTCTTGTAACAATCCAAGGACATTGAAATGAACCATACCATTTAGATCTTTATATAGAACTTTTTAATAACATAATATGACATGACAATTCTTTCGCAAAATAAAAGTACATAGAATTTCATTAAACTGCCCACGCACATGAAGAATGGAATTTGTATAGTTCCATACCAAAAGGAGGAATTCCCAATACAACATCTATTAGGAATTTTAATAGAAAACTGAAAATCATAAATACCACAACTTGGGAGCAAAAATAGAAATTTGATCCTTAGCCTCACAAAAAAATTGAACTTCAGGGATGCATATTGTGCCATGAGATACCTTACAAGTTACAAAGTACAAACACTAGAAAAAATACAAGACAACTAGTATTGGGTTTCAATGACAGTTGAGCACACATTACCCAACTCACAGAAAGATAGTGCTAAGGCCATCGTTGTAAGACATCCCTAATTTAGAACCCCTAAAACAGATCTGTTTTCTTTCTTTAGTCTGAATGATGGCATCAAATATCACCTAAGCAATTCCATAATAACATTCAATATACAATGTAGTTCAAATACTAGAGCTAGTCCATTTCAGACAAAGGACATAGAACATGTAATGTACTAGTTTAAGGTGTACGGTGTGAGGATTGGCCAAACGACCTATCGCTGAGCGGAGCAAGGAAAATAGTTGATCAAGTGGTAAGGGAGGCTGATATGGCATACAGTGGAGCTGACTAGCTGTACGGCATGGGACTCAATGCTGATGTATGGTGTGAGTGAGGAAATTGTGTTACATCCCAAATTTTGCTACATTGAAAATAATTTTCTAGCTGTTGGAAATTCATGTGAAGTTATTTGTTCAGTAAATTTGTTGAAATAACTATTCATGTTAAATTGATCTAATGATTAACTTGTTGAGATATTTTGATTCTTGTCAAATGGAATTTCCATTGTTGTTTACCACATAGGTTAATTAAGAATTGCACACAGACAATGAACACGAACACCAATAGCAGAACTCTTCTTATTATTATTCGCATATGCCAGAACATTACATTATGCTTCAATGATAAGATCTGATGAATACAATGGTTTCCGAAGGGGTTATAAATACTTTCCGAGGAACCTTCCCGAAGGTATCCGTCGGCCAGATACATTATGCCCGCTACAAACTATTTACTTGTCGGCTACATAACAAGAACTTTCCCAAAGGGACCCGTCGGCTGATACAAAAAACTTTTTCGAAGGGTCCTGTCGGCTGATACACAATTTCTATCGACGACATCATCCCCCCCAAAAAGAAAAGTCGTCTCCTGACGACTAGCAAAATTAGGAAACGACCCACAATAATAAAAGAAATACTAGAGAGGAGGTGTCCCAGAAGCGTGCTATTGACGACGTAACTCATACACCTGGTCAGTCCGGATGCGCAGATCTGTCTGAATCTGTGAATTCACATCTACGGCCTCCTTCAGTAGAAGCACAACATCCATAGCCTGTCTCTTGGCCAACTGCAACTCATGCTCTGCCGCATCTTTATCCCGGATAGCCGCGTCCTTCTCCTGTACCATTGCTGCCATATCCTTCAATAGTGCTGCCCGCTCAACTGCCCATGCTGCCTGCTGGTCGACCAAGTCAGAGGCTAACTTTTCTCTTGCCTCTTTCTCAACCGCTAGAGATCTCTGAGCTGCAACACTGTCTGCTGCCCTATCCGCCTCCACATGCTGCCAAGCATAGTAAACCTCTTTGTACAATCTCACGATCTCATGTGCTAGCTTCATCATCGGAGTGTCACTTGGTCCCAACTCTGGCTCAGTGGCCCAATCTGCCAACGTCTCTGGTGTCTCAACTGCCGGCCAACCTCTATCCACAAAACAAGTCTGAAATCGCTTAGGACAAATCCCATGAATATACGCTCGGATCAAATGTCACTCCCTTCGCTGAGTGAGAGCCTGAATTGCCACATCATGCCCCTTCTTCAATGCAGACTTCATAGTCCTAAGGTAGTCCCTGCACCTATCCTCATTCGACCCGTAATCCTCCTTGGCGAAGTCCTCCAATGACCATTCTGCATCACTATTGTCTTCCTCATCAGCGGGAGCCATGCCCACATCCGATGCCGCCTCCTCTGCTGTCGGCACAATCACGGCATGTGGCATTCCCTCCTCCTGAGACTGAGGCTCTGGTACAAGTGCTACTCCGGAATAGCTGGGAGACTGAATTAAGAATTCCACACAGACAATGAACACGAACAGCAGAACTCTTCTTCGTATTATTCGCATATGTTAGAACATTACATTATGCTTCCATCATAAGATCTGATGAATACAATGCTTTCTGAAGGGGTTATAAATACTTTTCGAGGAACCTTCCCGAAGGTATCTGTCGGCCAGATACATTATGTCCGCTACAAACTATTTACCCGTCGGCTACATAACAAGAACTTTCCCGAAGGGACTCGTCGGCTAATACAAAAAACTTTTCTGAAGGGTCCTATCGGCTGATACACAAATTTCTACCGACGACAATTGTTAGTTATTGCTTTCATGTGACATGCTAGTTAGCTGTTATGATGAGAATTGAAAAATGAATATCATAGAAATTTGAAAATGATTATGTGACATTTTGTTTCAAATTATGGAAACATGTTATTTACCGGAACCATTTCCATTCTGCAGGAGCACGATGAAAGGGGCACGTGTTGACAAAATGGGAATTAGAAAGGGGACATACGAATCCACTGTTAACCATCAGGTATGTAATCTAAACACCTAGACCAAGGATGAAACGGCTAGACAAGCACGAAAGTACAAAGGATAACCATGAGCTAACCAATTAAATTAAAAATATTATAAAACTCAAATAAGAAATATTACCTTCATTTTTATAAATAAGTCTCAATGTATTTTGATTTGCGATCACATCTTAGTATAATAATATCGTGTCTATACTCATACCTGTGTGGGTATAAAATGTGTATGTACACACACACACACATATATATGTATGCAAATCTCAAAATTTGGCATATATATATACACATACATATCAAGACTACTCAAACAAGCATGAATATAAAAGGGGTGATATTAATATACTAAGGCATGATCGATAATATATATATACATACATATTAAGACTACTCAAACAAGCATGAATATAAAAGGGGCGACATTAATATACTAAGGCATGATAGATAACGTTGGTGCCACCCTTTCTCTTTTACTCCGAACTTTGGCTATGATTTCTCTTAAATATTTAATTGCCTCGAGCGGCGACCCTTTTATTTTCTTGTTACCTATATGGCATCGTCTATAGTCCTTCCTTTTATTAAAATATGCATTTGAAAGGATGTGCAGACGTTTCCTTGCTACCTCAATCTTTGTGTAATTGAGCATGCATATGGCTGAGCAGTTTGTTGATTTATATATTCTCTACTTTCACCCACTCGGGCATTGATATCTCTCTACATTTCGCAACACAGAATCCTTCTTTGTTCAAGCCAATTTGTCTCTGCTCGAACCCAATTAAGAGGGTGATTATAATTGGTGGTTGTGTTCTACCTATTGCCAAAGCTCTGAATTAATTCAGTATTCCTTTTTGGATGCCATTGGAAGCTTGGTAGCATAGGTGGGTGCTCTATTCTCATTCTCTCAAATTGTACCTTCTGAACCAGGTCATGCTCTTCGTTTACATACAGTTCATCATGTTTATGTTTTTAACTCTGAACTGTCATTTTCCAATTAGAGTTGGCTTTTATATATTTGTTTGAAAGTCTCAAATCGGATGTGCTATTGTTGAAGCATTCTTTGATTGCCAAAATGCTTGCTTGTGATAAGCTTATTGAGTTCGAAAGAGATATGATTTGTTATGAGTGCTAATGTAATGATCCCATCTTTTAGCAGTTGACCAAGTGTGTGTGCGTTAGCCTTGTTCTACATGGTCTCGAGGGCTAACGAAGGGTTTAATGGCATCCTGGAGTGTTTTGGCCTAGTCATTTCCAGTTTGGGCCAAAACGAAGTTGATTTACAAAGTTTCAGGTATACTTACTATTGTTAGTAAGTCGGCAGGACACAGTGCAGGTCAATTTTGGTGATTGGATTCGATACTCCTCGGTGAGAGCTTTCCGATGAGCTATCACTCGCATTATTCGGAGTCCGATTGCTAATACATTTTAATGCCTTAAGTTTTATTAAAGTAACGTCTAATTTAATTGTAAAATATTAAAGTGTTACTTTAATATTTATTTTATGGTGATGTGTACCCAAGGGAGACATAAGGGATATTTTAATATATGTTTTATATATTACACATCTTTTATCCCACATTGCCCATATGAGTTGAGCGGACCCTTGGAAATAGAATAAAAGGAAGCATTTGTGGCTTCATTAGACAAGGTTGAATATGAGAAGAAATTGGTGTGTGAGTTGCAGCTCCGTTCTTGGCATTTGAGGACGTCTATCCTCTCTTGTAACATTCTAGACGTCATTCCCTTGGGGTTTGGCCTTTGGAATTCTTTGTTATTGGCTTCATTATCAGGCAGTTTAGTTGCATTTCCGGCTACAGGCAGATTTGGTATTTTGCTCATATCTTCTTCACTACTTGTTTGACGCTTATGCCGCTTTGAGGGAATGGTATTATGAAGGTAGTGGATTGATTGAAGGACAAAGTATTGTAGCAGCAAGTTCGAAAGCATGGGCTGGAGTATTATGTCAATATTGCTGAAGTAATTAGTGAGTTGATAAATCTGCCATGTATTTGATTTTATGAATTCTAAAAATAACATTTTATTAGCAGCAGTTCATTTCCACTTTGCATATCATTGTAGTTTCTTTCTTGTTTATGTTGTATGATACCAATTCCATGCACGAAACACAACAAACAAATAAACGTTTGATTTCTGGAGTTATAAGGGGTTTTAAGAAGTTGAATGCAAACTGTTTGACATAATTCCTTTCAGCAATTTGGTTTAGTTTTTTGGGACATCCAAGGGTGTCCATTACAGTGGTATCAGAGCTATAAGTCCTGCCATCCTGTGGAGGTTTTATAGGGAATTTGGAACAGCCGGATAGAAGGAAAAGTGTTTGATGAAATGTCAAAACACTAAAATCAGAAATAAATAAAAAATACAGGCTAAGCATTTATGTTTGAGCATGCAACAGGGGCCTTATAATTTTCGCGATACCAGAGCAAGACAAAATAGGATTTCAGATTTGCAAAGCAAACAGTCTAGTACATCTGTGCAGGGGGACATTGAATCCAGCCATACAGACACGGAGGAGATATTCTTTGATCAGGACAACAATATGGGTGATCGAGATGACAGGAATACAGGATTAGGAGGAGGCGGGAATGCTGGTCCAGATCAGGGGGAGGTACTGTTCAGAGAGTTATTGGGTACATTAGAGAAGGGGCAACGTATGCAACAGGAGCAGAATAGGCAAATGGATATGATGTTGCAGCTTATGGCTAGACAGATGGGCATCAACATTGATGATTTGTATGCTGCTCCAGAGCAGAAGGTAGTTGATTCCTCAGGTGGGATCGAGACACATATAGAGCCAGCCAGTTATGATGTTGGTGATGTGGGCATTTCGACAGAGTCAGTAGAGACATGCGTGCAAAGTCAGGAGACCACATATGAAGCCTTGTCAGGGGATGATGATGTAGCAATAGTGGAATTAGGAGAATGCAAGGGAACTGTCATATCAACAACCACTTCTATGTCAGTTGAACCATCCAATGAGGAGTTTGGTAATAAGCATGCGGTTGTAGATGTGTGCTCTAATGATAGTACACTTGTTATTGCTAATGAGGTGAGCAATATAGTGACAGAGTCATATTATACTATCGATCAACAAAGTGTTAATGTTCACTCTTGGGATAGTACTATGTTCAACATGGATGCAACATTGTCTTATGACAATCTGATGTTTGAGGCTGATGTTAATCATTCACCTGAGTGGAGTTGGGCTCGGTTTTCACTATCTACAAAGATTCAGTTTTGTGTTGCAGCAGTTGGGAGGAAGAGGTTTCATAGATCTTCTATGGAGCCACCTTCTGGTGACATCCAGATTTATACTTCATCAGCACAAGTTTTGGGAGCTAACTTGCAGGACATGTGGTTGGTCCTAATGATGTTCATTTGCAGTTTGTTTAATGTCTATATGGATATCACACATTACTTCAATTGGGATCCAGGTGGAGGTTGGAGTTCATTATGTTACTTAATTGCTTGAGGACAAGCAATTTCAAGGAGGGCGGATTTGTAATGATCCCATCTTTTAGCAGTTGACCAAGTGTGTGTGCGTTAGCCTTGTTCTACATGGTCCCGAGGGCTAATGAAGGGTTTAATGGGATCCTGGAGTGTTTTGGCCTAGTCATTTCCAGTTTGGGCCAAAACGAAGTTGATTTACAAAGTTTCAGGTATACTTACTATTTTTAGTAAGTCGGCAGGACACAGTGCAGGTCAATTTTGGTGATTGGATTCGATACTCCTCGGTGAGAGCTTTCCGATGAGCTATCACTCGCATTATTCGGAGTCCAATTGCTAATACATTTTAATGCCTTAAGTTTTATTAAAGTAACGTCTAATTTAATTGTAAAATATTAAAGTGTTACTTTAATATTTATTTTATGGTGATGTGTACCCAAGGGAGACATAAGGGATATTTTAATATATGTTTTATATATTACACATCTTTTATCCCACATTGCCCATATGAGTTGAGCGGACCCTTGGAAATAGAATAAAAGGAAGCATTTGTGGCTTCATTAGACAAGGTTGAATATGAGAAGAAATTGGTGTGTGAGTTGCAGCTCCGTTCTTGGCATTTGAGGACGTCTATCCTCTCTTGTAACATTCTAGACGTCATTCCCTTGGGGTTTGGCCTTTGGAATTCTTTGTTATTGGCTTCATTATCAGGCAGTTTAGTTGCATTTCCGGCTACGGGCAGATTTGGTATTTTGCTTATATCTTTTTCACTACTTGTCTGACGCTTATGCCGCTTTGAGGGAATGGTATTATGAAGGTAGTGGACTGATTGAAGGACAAAGTATTGTAGCAGCAAGTTCGAAAGCATGGGCTGGAGTATTATGTCAATACTGCCGAAGTAATTAGTGAGTTGATAAATCTGCCATGTATTTGATTTTATGAATTCTAAAAATAACATTTTATTAGCAGCAGTTCATTTCCACTTTGCATATCATTGTAGTTTCTTTCTTGTTTATGTTGTATGATACCAATTCCATGCACGAAACACAACAAACAAATAAACGTTTGATTTCCGGAGTTATAAGGGGTTTTAAGAAGTTGAATGCAAACTGTTTGACATAATTCCTTTCAGCAATTTGGTTTAGTTTTTTGGGACATCCAAGGGTGTCCATTACAGCTAACCCATACAAAGATATGTTTAATATATCTCTAAGATGGGATAGTGCCCTATATCACAAAATAACTAACAAAATGAAGGCTTAATTCACTTATAATGCCATAGGCTAGAACTAGCTTGAAAGATGGAAAATGTATAAGTACTCTTGAATCAGATACCATATAATGAATCTCTGTAGTAAAGAGGACTAGCACGGTCAAGAAGAAGGGAGAGAGAATGGGAATAACCTTGCAAAGGAAGAGATTATAAAATCAGTAATAACATTTAAATATAGTATCTAAGTTAGGTCATGGAAATCCTTTGTAGAAATTCTTGTTGTCAAGTGGAACAGTGGGTGATCCGACATTTAAGTTGCCCATCCGAAATTCTTGGCCAAGGTAGCTAATGACATGATTGTCACCATGATCACTAGAGGTCAGAGTGCTAGAAATTGTGAGATAGGCTGATTTGAAAGTGTCTATAGCCTCATCAACTAACTAATTGACACTCTAACACCAAGATGTTCACTGACTGGATAAGGGTGTCCCAAGCCAACTCACAGGGTAGGCAGGGCCTTTCTCATTGGAGATTGTGTGGGGATACTAAGGGTCCATGGTTGGGAGGTTAAGCCCATGACAATGCTTCTCCTCTCTTCTAGATGCCAAGGCTTGCACAACACAGAGTCATCAATCACTTATTCTTTGGTAACCTTTTCATGTTATTTACATTTCATTTGATAAATATGATGCTTCCATGTATTTGAATATTTTCCTAAAGCCGAGAAATTAGTTTAGGAAATGCAAGTGCAATAGCAATTATTAAATGAATTTCATGTGAATCTGGTAGTTAAGTGGTTGTTAGTTTCAAATTGCTTAGAAATGTAAATTACAATTATCTCGTAGTTTCCTTTCATATGAAAGAGTAGAATAATTGATTTAATTGTATCTCTTTTCTTTTGGTTAAGATAGATGCCTTTTCCTTTGAGATAATCGTTTATGTAGACTTTAGATTTTTAGCATGTTACATATGGTATCAGAGCCCTAGGCTCAACTTTGAACCCTAGGCTCATCACACTTTTTAGTCACACTAGGAAAAAAAAACTGAAAGTATAAAATGGATGTTGAACAACATGTATACCGATATGACACCTTGCAAGAAACCCTAACACCCCATATTTTTCTACCTGATTAAGAACATACCAAAATATGACTTATCCTATTGTTCCATACCCAAGGATAATGAAACCTTAGTGCAAGCATTGCAGCAAAACAAGAAAGAGAGTCAAGAGGACTTCAGATAGGAAGGCAATACTGAGAAACAAACTTATTGAGCCATGGAATACTAGGAAAACTAATCCTCTAATGATTTATCATAAACCATGTATGGGGTAGGACAAGCCCAGAGATGTAAATGAATAGGATGTATACTCATATGACACCTCACAAGAAACCTTGACAGCCCATATTTTTCTACCTAATTAAGAACATGCCAAAACATGACTATTCTTATTGTTCCATACCCAAGGATAATGAAACCTTAATGCAAGCATTGCGGAAAATCGAGAAAGAGAGAGTCAAGTGGACTTCGACCAGGAAGGCAATAGTGATAAACAAACTTATTGAGGCATGGATGCTAGGAAAACTAATCCTCTGATGATTTATCATAACCATGTATGGGGAAGGACAAGCCTAGAGATGGGAATGGACAGAATACCCAGGAATAGGGTGTCCAGTTTATTGTTCAGTAATTCTTTTGATGTGTCCTCAGGAGATGAAATTTTTGTAATGAATGTAGTTGCAGTTGCAACAATCAAATTTAGTTAAAGCAATAAAATGAGCAATTGGCATTTTGTTTATCTCTTTTGTTGTAAATAATCTTTTTAAGTAATTATAAACTTATTCTAAACAAATGTGAGCATCATATTGATTTAAGAAACAATTGTATACAAAAAGAAAAATTCAATCTTAAAACATGGTCACCAATGGAAACACAATAAAGAATGAGGTAACCAGTGGGGCCAAACCCCAGAACTCCTCAGATCAGTTGATCCAGATTTTACAAGATACATAAACAAAACTACAAAATATGGAAAAATGAATAAATGAAATGTCAACCTAGATTGGACAAGGTCAGGGAGGAGACTCACACCTCACTTCCTCCTAAGAATTGAAACTAAAAACTCTAGCCATAGCAATAAAAGAAAAACAAGCTTCAATAACACCTTATGAAAAATAGAAGAAGCATGAAATAGTTTGTGACCCATCCAACAATATTAAGAAGATTAAACCTCCTAGGTTCTCAAGCTCTCAGCTTGGAGAAGACACTGAGGCATGGTTAACTGAGATGGAGCAATACTTTGAAATCCAGAGTTTTTCTAAAACATCTAAAGCAGTATGGGGGATATACCATCTCTCTGGAGAAGCAGCTACTTGGTGAGGAAACAGCAAAATAGAGCTTAACATTAAAACCACTGAGATCACATTAGACAGGTTTGCCTCCATTTTCAAAAACCGATGGCTTCCCCAAACTTTCTATGACTAGAAATTGCTAGATTTCCAAAACCTCAAGTAGGGAGATTTGACTATGCATAAGTACTAGGAAAAGTTCATCTGTTTACAAAAATACGTCCCCCCTTATCAGCAAGATAAAAATTTGAAAGTGAGGAAGTTTATTATGGGCTTAAACAATAGGATTGGAGTGTCATCGGTAGAAACTGTGTAGCCAACAGGCTCATGTTGTCGGTAAAGATTTTGTAGCCGACGGGTAGATTAGGATTGTTATGTAGCTGAACCTTCCCTTAAGGGGTCTGTCGGCTACATAACGAAGTGGTCCGTCGGCTACATAACAATCCTAATCTACCTATCGGCTACAAAATCTTTACCGACAACATGAGCCTGCTGGCTACACAGTTTCTACCAACGACATCGAGGAGCTTTAGATGTCCTCACTCCACGAATTATGGAGGAAGCTCTCTCGAGAGCCATTTGACAAGAGCACAAAATTAAAAGGGATGACTTTATCCGAGATAACAAGAGGAAGATCAGTTGGAATGCTGATAATTCAGATTCAGCAACCCATAAAAATAGTTTTAAGAGTTTCAAACCCAACAAAACAAAATTCAAGGGAAACAATGGATAGGAGGTTAACGGTAACTTCAATAACAATGGTACCAATAAAGGAAATCAAAAGAAGGGGCCACCCAAAGGATGTTTTACATGCCCCAATCAATGTCCCAACAAGTTCAACACCAACCAGCAATCACGATCCCCACTACCTCCTCAACAAGTTGTCTATCAGTAGAGGATCCATGCAGCATTAGACAATTGGCAAGTTGAAGATCAATTGGTCCCTGTAGAAACTCCAGGTAAGATTTATGGTAATGCCATCTTTATATTAATTGACACAGAAGTAACAAAATTCTTTATTTCCCCACATTTGTTGAGTAGGTTTCCTAAGAGAATTGGATTTATGGAAAAACCATGGAATGTTGAGTATGCAAACAAGACAAGGGCTAGGGTCGAGCAGTGTCTATTTGAGGGCCAAGTAGATTTCCTGAACTTCTCTATTGAAGAAAATCTATATGTGACACCTTTAGAGTCCTATGATATCATCATGGGAATGAATTGGCTCAATGGGCACAGAGTCAAAGTAGATTGTCTTGCCATGTCAGTGGAGTGTTTGAAAGATTAGGGAAAACTCATAAGCATTCAACAGATAATGCATGAGGTAAAACCTCACTTCATATCAGCCATGCAGCTAAAAGGATGCAAAAAGAAAGGGTGTGAAATCTTTGTTGTAAAGATAAAAGACTTGATAGAACCCCAAAAACCCAATTATCAAGATGACTACATCTTTGAAGACGGGGAAATCAAAGAAAAACTAAAGGAATACTTTTGAAGAAAAGTATCCGTACCATAAAAACTTTTAGGATGTATTTCTAGAAGAACTTCCTGATCTACTCCCATCCAAAGTGTTTGATTTCACTATAGATTTGGTGATCGAGGAAAAACCCATATCAAGAGTGCCCTATTGAATGACCACAATTGAATTGATGGAACTACAAAAGTAATTGCAAGACCTACTGGATAAGAAACTCATTCAACCTAGTGTTTTGCCTAGGGGAGCCCCAATATTATTTTTGCCAAGAAGAGATACATAACTATGAGACTATGCATAGATTACATGATGCTTAATAAGGTCACTGTTAGTAAACAGTTTTTCTCATAAGTGTTCATATGTAAAAAACAGAGAAAAAAAATGTAAACTAACAAATGAATTCCTATAGAAGAGGCTAAGGAATTCTCTGCTTAAAGTTTCTTCAATGAAAACAGGCGCAGTTACCTTTATTACAATGAGAATTTTTTGATGTAAAGATTCAACAGAATGACCTTTTCACAAAACAATCAACTGAAAGTGTTGAATCAACTTATTTTATCTCATCAATACAAAACAAAATTTTATGCAAAAGAACCACTCGATTTTAATTATCAAGATTATCCACATAGTTGAAAATTAAACCATCGAGTAGGCAAATTTGACAAAGTTAACTTCTCACAGCATCCCAAGTTCTAAATTGACAATCTCAAAACCAATAACAAATACAGCCAAAAGCTTAAATAGTATCTTCAGAAATACTGATTTAAATAGGCAAATAATAGTATCTACTTACAAAGCCTTTAACCACAAATCAAACTGTAGAGTTTCATTGTATCTACAGAATTCTGAAATGCTACTTCTAAACTTGGAATAAAACCACGAACAAAAATAGTTTTGTCTATCAATCTGCTGAAGAATTCTAACCCCCATACCATACTAATTATTACATATATATAGGCATGGGGCTGGACTACTGCCAAAATTACCCCACCAGGAGTTAATTGTCTTTAGTTAAAATAACTGCTAACTTGAAATGCAAGAAAAGAAAAATGGCAAAAGAAAATACAACTAAGCGATTAAATGTAACTGCTTGTCTTAATCAGGTAGCGTTGTCTCCACTGGCCACGTCTTTCGCCATTTTCCACATTTCATAGGCAGTTGAAAAGGCCGAAATAACGGATTGATATGGCAAACCAATATAGGTGAACCTTTTCTTCCAGATTTCTTTCATCTTCTTTAGTTCAGCAACTTTTTCTTCATGCATTTCTAAGTGCTTTAGATTGATGATTAACATAGCCTCAGTATGCGCCACGTTAGAAAAGTCTTTCTTAGCTAGAGCCTTCTTGTCTTGCCATTCTTGAAACTTCTTCTGAACCTCTTTGATTATCTCATCTGATCGGGCAATAGAGTCATCTTCCTTTCCCATGAACTGTTTGGCAAACCATTTAAGGTCATTTTGAATAATCTGGTGTATAAGCTTAAGTTCTTGCAATGCCTCTTTAATTTCAGTTACTCCTTGTGTCAGTTCTTTATTCCTCCATTCGATGCAGTCTTTGATGATATACAGGGCCTTTTCATCCAGACCAGCTACAGGGCATTCAGCCTAGAACTTCTGTAAATCGAGTTCTTGCACATCCTCTAACCACATTACCACCTTTGCCCAATTATTCTTCTCCTTTTCATATCCTTCGTTGCTTGCCTCCACCTTTTTAGCAATATTCGATATTTTCTTCGAGGCATGGTCCAAGTGACCTATGTGTTTTACAGTGTCATGTAGAACATCCTGAACCCATTCACCTGCTATTTTTGCTACCGCTTTGCACTTATGCAGATTCTCCAATGATTGTTGACCAGTCACAGAGGACATATCAATGATTGCTAACATTTCACTAATTGGCCTTGCTTCAGGGTGAAGGATAGCATTAATATATTGTGCCATGTTTTTTATTGTTTCCTTCATTTCCTGCTTATCCTGTCCATCTTTCCATACTCTGTGCGATCTTTTTATTAGATGCTTCAAAGAATTCCATGTCTACTTCACGATTCCCTTTTCCCAGGTCAACCTTTGTTATCTGGTAGTCTTGAGGAACCACGGAATCACGTGAGCTTCCATCTGGTGGTGTAGCTATCTCTGCTGCCCAACATCCTGAATTCTTATCAAAATTAATCCTTGCCTCGGTTCTTGCTTTCTTTACTTTAGGTGTCTTACCAAGACACTTACTAACCAAATCATCAATTGGCATCGATATTGGGACTATGCTCCTTTTCTTCTCCATTGATGTCTCTAACCATTTAGGCATAGCCTGATCTTTTTCTGTAGTAGGGGAGCATTGACCAAGGTGAGGTTACTCTCCTACCCTTCGGTAGTCACTGACAAGTTCTGGGATTCAAGTACATTATTCGCCATAGGTGGGTCTTCTGCTACCTCCAGGTCAACGGTTATGGTGTTCTTACTTCTGATGATTGATGCCTTCTTTGTGCTTGAACGGGTTACCCTCTTGCTCTTTGGAGTTGCCTCTTGAACTTGAAGTTGAAGTGGTTCAAGAATTGCTTCAACTTCAACTTCAACCGGACTTGCAACAGGATCAGGAACATCTCAATTAGTTTGCTTTTTGGGAGTCTTTTTATCTTTGCTTTTCGAAAACTTCCCAGAAAGGTTTGGAGTAGCAACTGCCTTTAATTTTATCCATTTAGCAGTTCTAGCTATTACATCTTTAGTACAAGCATAGACATCATTTTCTTCCCTTTTTCCCCAGTCAATTTCAGGAATGGGCATGCATTCAATCTAGTCAATATAAAATTGATCAAGCACTTCTTCGGAATCTTCATCTTTTAATTCATAAGTATCCAACTCCACATTAAACATAATGATCTGCTTAATGGTTAGGCGTGACCACAGTCTTTTCCTTACTTCAAATTCATTTAGGCAATTTGCCTAAAAATCTTCTAATTGTGGGGAGTGAACCAGGGATATTGCATTCTTGACATTATTTCTGACAAAGCCAATATAGTCAAAATCAAACCGAGAAATGAAAGGCTTAAAGCATAAGCGGGTTAATGATTTTGTTGCCAATATAGCTTATTTCAGACTGGGGCATCTATAGTGTCCAATCTCAATAGGGAAGAATACTGAAGAAGATCTTTTTGACATCTGAAAGGACTCAACCACAGAAACAAATTGCCTACATATCTCAGATAACACTACAGAGTCTGAACAATAACATGGTAACTTTAAAGGTTCATCAAAAAAACCACCCACTCTGATATATGTAAATTTGGGGAATTGGATGTAAAAGCAACCATAGATTTGCACAACCTGCATAGCTTCTTCTCACATCCTATCATTCTCCCAACCTTGGAGTTCAAATACCAATTTCCCTAGAAAGACATCATTTACCTTTTTAAACTTTTTGCATAATGTACTTTCCTGAAGATCACTGTAATACTGGTAGATAGGCATGTTATCAACCCAAGGTGTATGTGGAAGATTCTCCCATTCCTTAGATGCCGCTAGGATGTAAATTAGATAAGAAGACAAGAAAAATGGACCACAATTGTTAACAGCTATTAAACCCCTATGCAGGTTTTTTGCTATCAGGTCAAACCAATCAATGAACTTAATTCCTTCAACGATCTTTTGTATGAAAAAGCACATCCATGACTCCCAGTGGAATGCATGCTCATTTCCCTTAATCCTATTCAGCAGGAGAACAATGTCTGCGATTTCTTTTATAAAATGCTCAATAGTTAATGGCTTAGACAATCTGGAACCTCCCTCTGCTGGTTTCAAAAGCCAGGATTGAGCTATCTTGTTATCATAGCTGCTTTTGTTTTCGGCATATAGGTGCTCAGCTTCTTTGAACGTCCATGGCTCGTAGGGCTCCTTGTGAGGAATCCTAAAGGCCGAATAGACACTGGTTCTATTGATTTTAACAATCACTTCCCCTGAGACTTTCTTAATGCACCTAGAAACAAGGTCATAATGGCTTGCACATTCGAGGACGAGTTCTGGGTATGTGATTGCAGCGGGAAAAGCGACAGCTTCTAATAATCCACTATCAACTAGCCTTTGGTAAATAGGGCTTGACTGGGTGTTTTTGGTTCGTTCAATAATATCAGATAAAAATTTATTTACCAGAAATGTATCACGAATTTCTAGCAATGAACTGGGCAAAGATGGCTTCTCTAACTTGGGCATTTTAGGACGGAAAAGCGTCATGATTGCTAAGAAAGACAGGTTTACAAGATACCGCTTGAAATATCTCAAAAAAAAGCAAACACAATTGAAATGCAAAGGGGTATGGAAATGCACTTACAGTTTGACAGAGACAGCCTGCAATTCGCCCTTCTTACCCGATAGCGCTGGAATTTCTTTGGAGAAGGTGGTTTGAGTGGGAAAGGCTAAAATGAATGCATTTAAGGAATGGTTTGTACAAAAGATTGCAGGACAGATTTGGCAAGTAAGTGCAATAATTACTTATTCGTGTGACATGCATTGGAAAAGACACCGCATGCGCTTTGTTTTAAATACTCCATCAAATCCGCACGTATCCTGTTATGCTAAGTGATCATGAAATGACAATTTTAGCCCTTAATCAAATCTTGCCGTATCCGAACACGTACTACCTTAAACCCCTTCATTTATAACTTCGCATGTCTTGGGAAGTGCTATACTGGGACCCACCTTGGTTTGGCTAAAAAATTTGAAACCTGCATACAACTATCGTTAGTGTGCAAAATCAACACTGAAGCTGAAGTTGAAGTTTTGGGTGGTCGAGTTTCAACTTCTACTTTGACTTCACTAAGGCCGACTTGAGAAAAGAATCTGGGCTTGACATATGAAGATAGACGTGGACTCGAACTTGAAGTTGAAGTAAACTAAAACTTCAAGTTCAACTTCAAGGGAAGAAGACTTGGGACCGAAACATTCTAGGGTGCGAGAAAAAATATAAGCGCTAACAGTCACCATCAAGAATAGGTATCCACTTCCCAGGATTGGTGATCTATTTGATCAGATGAGGGGAGGGTTAGTGTTTTCCAAGATTGGCTTAAGAACAGGCTATCATCAGCTTCGGATCAAGGAGGATGACATTCATAAAATTGCCTTTAGAACCCGTTATGGTCACTACGAGTTCACAATATTACCTTTTGGGTTAACCAATGCTTTGACAACCTTCTATGAACCTTATGAATAGTATATTCAAGGATTGTTTGGAGAAATTCGTGTTGGTATTTATTGATGATATTCTCATCTACTCCCAAAATGAGGAGGAACACCAAAAGCATCTAGAGATAGTCCTTCAGAGGCTACAAGAACACAGGTTGTACGTAAAACTATCTGAGTGCTCTTTTTACCAAAAGAAAATTTAGTATCTAGGGCACATTATATGAGCTCAAGGAATAGTCATAGATCCCGCTAAGATTAAGGCAATAAGAGATTGGCCAATACCTAAGAATGTGTCAGAAGTCAGGAGCTTTATCAGCTTAGCCAAATTCTACAAGAAGTTTGTCAGAGATTTCTCTAGAATTATATATCCCATCACCTCGCTACAGAGGAAAGGAAATAAGTTTATTTGGACCGAAAAATGCCGAACAACCTCTGAATACTTGAAGGAAAAAATTAACTACCGCTCCAATACTCATAGTACCTAATCCAAAAGGTCAATTTGTAGTTATAATAGATGCATCAGGGGAAGGGCTAGGAGGCGTTTTGATGCAAGAAGACTAAGTTATTGCCTAAGTCCAAGAAATTGAAAAATTAGAACAAAATTATGCACTAGAAGACTTGGAATTAGCAACCATTGTGTACGCTTTATAGATGTGGAGGCAATATCTAATTGGGAAACCTTTTGAACTTCGGTTAGATCATCATGAGCTAAAATATATATTTACCTAGCCTAATCTCAATTTACAAAAATGAAGATGGTTAGAGTTTCTAGCAAATTATAACTTTGAGATCAGTTATATCAAGGGTAAGGAGAATAAGGTAGCAGACGCTCTAAGCCAACAAAGGCACATATCAGATATGGTGGCAATAAATATTGGGCTCAAGGAGAAAGTCCTATAGTGCTTACTGGGTGACAACTTCTATAACAAGGCCAGTTAAGCACTTCAGAGGGATCCTCAAGATCCCAAATATGAAGCATACCACCTAGTGGAGAATGGACTTCTCAAATATAAGGGTAGGACGTATATACCAAAAATTCCACAAATTAAAAGGATGATCTTAGGAGAAATTCATATTGCTCCTTATTCCAGATACCCTGGGGTGACCAAAATGTTAGCAAATGTAAAACCTTTGTACTTTTGGAAAGGAATGAAGAAAGAAATCAGAAAATATGTGGCAAGATGCCTTGAATATCAGAGGGTCAAGGCAGAACACTATTAGCCAGCTAGGCTATTGCATCCAAATGAGGTTCCAAAATGGAAATGATAGATAATCACCATGGATTTCATTCAAGGGTTACCCGTGACTCAAAACAAACATAATACCATTCTAGTGGTTATGGATAGATTGACAAAGGTGGCTCATTTTATACTAGGTAATCTGATAGATGGAGCATCAGAGATTGCTCATAAGTTTGTAAAAGAAATTTTTAGACTCCACAGAATTCTAGAAAAGATTATATCTGATAGAGATGCCAAGATAACATCCATATTTTGGCAAACCTTATTCCCGGGCTTGGGAACCAAATTGAATATTAGCTCTACGTACCATCCTGAGATTGATGGTCAAACTAAAAGGGTGAACCAAGTGCTAGAGGATCTACTAAGGGTATATTGTATGGATTGATAGTTTTAGTGGGAAACATCTCTTTCATTAGTGAAATTTTCATATAACAACTCTTACCAGTCTACCATTAAAAAGGCACCCTTCAAGACATTATGTGGGCATAAGAGAAGAACCCCTATCCACAACCATACATATTTGTCTAGCTATTTACAGTAGACAAACAAAGTGATCCATATTCTTTCAGTGAAAGCTATATCCCTTTGTGCATTAGGTTGTGGGCCACATCATACTTTGATACATGCGACATTATTTCAACTAACATAAACGCCAAAAAATTTGATCAACAATAGTTCCACATGGTTATCGAACAACTCGAATGTTAATTATTATGAAGCTCGGAGGAAATTAGGATTTATCATCAACATACCAAAGGAAGCTAACTTGACTAGAAGATCAATCAAAAGCTTCATTCAATATAAACATTGCTTATCCTTTAGCAACTACCAATGGAAATCGACATCAGTACTATTATCTCTCAAAAGTTGCACCCTTATGCCAAGTTACAAAACTTAGCCTTCTGGAGAAACATGGGATCTTTCCGGGGTTTGTGGGTCACCCAATTGGAAAGAACCTCCAGATTCTAGGTCGGTTCCTATAAGATACATTCACCTAAAGCTTAACACTTAACTTTTTTAGGGAAAGGGATAGAAGGATAACATAAAATGAAACCTACTAACTTCTAAAAGGTGATGCACTAGGTAAAGCTTGGCAAAAATTGCATAACAGAACCTTACACAACTTGATCTACAACTCAACTCTCGTATACACAACTCAATATTACTTATATCCTTGCATCAACAATTTACAAGAAGATCATGAAATGATCACAATTTTAACAGGAGGAAATTCTGTCCTCAGAACTCAAAACTGCTTTCCACATTAATACAACTTGTAACCTGCAAGTAAATATATATTTCTGCATAGAGGTACTATTTGGTAAAGTACAAGATCAAGGAAATGGAAAGATAACTTCACTAGAAACTGCAATATGACACTTAGCACACAGAATAACAGAAAATGAGAAGGAAAACAAAAAATTTATTGATCACCAAGCTGTCAAAATTCTGCCATACACTTTAGTACATGAGTTACAATAACTCCATTAATTGTTGTCAAGAACTTAAAGAAATTACATAACAGCCAACCAAAGGGAAAAAGAACTCCCTCACCATGAAGACTCAGCACAAACTTATATAATTTTTCAGCCAAATGCACTGATCAATGAAGCACAATGAAAGCTGGGTCAGATTCCACAATCAAGCCATTTTTTGGGTCCTTCAAAACACTCCAAAAAGGTAAATAAATGCTCAAAAAGTCATGCCTTATCAACTCCCACATAAAGGTTCTTCATAAATGCACTCTTATCTCTCAAAATATCCCAATAAAGTCTCTGAAAAGTAATAACTTTCTGATGTTCAAACCCCATCAATATAACCTTACACCTTGCCACAACTCTCCAAAATATCTTTGTTTGACTTTTAGAGATAAAAATAAATATCTTATCTTGCACTTTAAGTAATAATTATTAAATAACTTATAATCCATTTACTTAATAAATATCAATTAAGTAATGAACTATAAAGTATTTAATACGTTTATTTAACAATTATTAGATAATTAATAATTTACTATTTAAACAAAATTAATTATGTTAATAATATTTATTGAGTGATAATTAAATCACTTAACAATATTATTAATATAATAATGTTCATTAAAAATAATAGATTATAAATTTTTTATTATTTTTTTATTAAATGATACAAAATAAAAAATTATTTTTATTTAAAAGCCAATTTTCATATTTTGTATTTTTTAAATAATATCAAATAAATGATTTATAAAAGATCAGTCATAAATATTATTAAAAAAAAATACAATACAAACTTATAGAAATAAAAAGGATCTGAAGCTTGATATCATTTCCAAAAATCTAATTTAACGAAAAATGGCGAACTTGTGCAGAAAAGCGAAAAAAAGAAAAACATTTGATACACTATAGAAACAAGATCATAAACCCTGGGTCGCATCAATGGGCAGATAAAAAATCCAGAGCCAACTCAAAGGACCAAGCCAGATCACAATTTCCCTAGGCCATTAAAGATTCGGCACGATCAGATTATGCGGTCAAAACGGCAAACAAATTCTCCATTCTAGAGAAATTTGAGAAGGAAAAGCAGGGTCATCCTAGCCATCATGGATCAATTATCCAACAAGAGGATTCAAGTAGGCAAATAGTCGATATGCCCCAAGTTAAGAGTTCCATGGTCAAATGTCCCCTCAGTTTTTCAAGCGTGACAGGTATCTTTAGACCTCTACCAATCTTTACTCTTGATAATCTGGACAACCAGATTAGGGTTTTTAACCTTACGAAGTATGCCCATCCCAACCACTGCAAGATTCGCCAAAATCCAATAGGGCTAGTTAGGCCTGAGTCCTCAGACCTGATCCATTCCAATAGGATAGGATTTAAGCACCCATCCTCTGCTAGTGTCTCTCCTAGTTCTTAAATTCTCCCCCCATTGTAGACCTGTGGTTAAGAATTCTCTTGCTCCCTCCAAACCTAGTAGACATCCCGGTTCTCAGACTCCATCAATACCTAAAGATAATTCCATCCTTATCACCAATGAAGAAATCGAAGATATATGGCTTGACTGTCAAAAGGTCGGAGTCTTCGCGGTTTGGAATGGCCCCAAGAAAGATTTACTTCATCTTTCTAAGTGGCTAGAGGAAAACTACGAAGAGCAAGTAAGTATTTCTCACTTCTTAGGTAGAATTCTTTATTTGCATTGTATGGATGAATATGTTAAAAAAGATCTTATTTTTGTGTCTGAGTGCTTTTTCAAAGGTTATGTTGTTAAATTTATAGAATGGCATCCAAATTTTAGAGAAGTGTTAGATATTATGTTACCAACTTGGTTTAGTATACGAGCGCTACCCCTAGAGTTGCTTCAAATAGAGATCCTTAGGCCATTAGGAACTGCTTTAGGAGAACTAATAGGTATTGATGCATCCTTTCAGTACTGTAACAATGTGAAAATGCTCTTCAAAACCAAGATTAATCAACCGGTACAGATGCAAAGGAAAGTGATTACAAATAGAGCAACATATGATTTAAAATTGCATATATATGAGGGTAAAATATTAGAAATTATAAGACTAGATGACAACAGAAAGATCATATTTAAGACAGTGCCACTTACTTCAGACTTCAACAGCAAGTTCCCAATGATGAGAATGAGGAAAAAGAGAATATGCAAAAGGATTCTAGAACATAAGGCTCCTACATTTTCTCAAGGGGAGATCGAGATTCATACAAAACCTAATTACACAGAATAGATAGACAGTAGAAGGAAGGGGGATACATCAATAAGTAAAATAAAGTTTAATTCAGTTATAGTGGTTGATCATAAGGAAAACCCAGGATTGTCACAAGATGATAACCCAACAGCAAAATAGAGAACTAAAGGAAAACATGGAGTATCGAAGAGCAATAAAAGACAGGGTAAGATAGCAAGGAAAGGTAAAGCCATGAAAACCGACTAGAATATAAATTCACAACATTTTGATGAACAACTGACATCTAAAGAAATGAAAAAGGATAAGAATAGCCCCATTGTTACAAAGGACCAGGATCTAAAGACAGCTCAAAGCAGAGATACTATGGACAAAAATGGAAGTCTTTCACATGAAGAAGACAAAGACAGAGTTATCTTAGCATCACAGCAAACAAAGGCAGTACTGGACAGTGGAAAGGGTAAGGTAGAGGACATAGAGAATTCATTGTTATTCAAGTTTAACATAGAAGATGAAGGGGTACACAAAACCCCAATGGAAGAGACTAAAACTGAACATTGTCAGGTAAAGGGAATAGAGAACAAGAGTATAACACCTTTCAAAGAGGTTTTCAACAGATTATCCAAATTTTGGCAGACCCCATCAGCTACAACCAGCTCACCATTTACCCTTGTCAGTAATCAAAAGGAAAAGATCATTGGTGCAAACAACACAAGGAAATCTCTTTCAGAAGAACTCCAGGATTTCTTAAATAAGGACAATATATTTGAACCAGAACTAGAAATCTTGAGTACATCTAAATCAGAAGAAGATAACTTTGACCTATTAACTGAGGAATCAATCCAAGTGTTTAGTGTGGAGAATGCTGATAATAGCACTGATGCTCAAAAAGAAGAATTAATTCAGAAAATACTCAAATTAGGAGGAGATAACTATACATGTGAAGATTTAAGAAGAGATCTGTTGAAGATTGAGGATGAGGATAATGACAAGACTCAACCCCAGATATGTGGGAATGCAATATTGACAGAGAAAGGGGATAAAACTGTGGATAAGGACAGCAAAAAAGGTTTAGATCAAGAAATGGAAAATCATTCAAATCTAATAAATTATATCTTAAGAGAACTAGAAAATGAAGATACAGAAGGGAAAGTTTGTAATAAGATGTCTGCTGCTCAAAATGCGGAAAAAAACTTGGAGCAACTTGGGATTCAGATGAACCAAGAAGGTCTAAACTCACCTAAATGCGGCAAAGTGTAAGGTAAAAGAGGAAGGAGATCTTTGAAGGAACTCAGGGAAGCAGATGGTCTAAATAGGGAACAGCAAAAGATAGATCAGTTCCTCAACATCAAGAAGGGGAAGTGCCTTCCCAAGGAATTCTGAAGATTACCACATGGAATGCTAGGGGTTTAAATGCCCCTAGCCAAAAAAGGCCACTCAAACAAAACCTTAAATTATTCGATTCTAAAATCATTTTAGTACAGGCAACAAAATTAAATAAGCTAGAAGGAATTAAATTAGATAAAATGCTAGGCCTTTGGAGCTCCATCCTTCAAGAGTCAGCAGGGGCTTCAGGGGGTTTAGGTATACTTTGGAACCCTAGGAAAGTTTCTTTAGATATTTTAACCATTAATAATAATTAGATCAGCGGTAGTGTTCAGAGTCTGAAATCAAACCTAAGGTTTATTCTAATTAATGTTTGTGGTCCAATAAGTAATTTGGGGAAAAAAGAAGTTTGGGAAGAAATCAGCATTTTTATGAACAATTTAAAGGATAGTATGTTCTTAGTAGGAGGAGATTTTAATACTATTCTAAATTTAACTGAAAAAGCAGGTGGAACTCAACAAATCTCCGAATCATCCAAAGATTTTAAAGAATGGTGGAATGGTCATAACATGATTGACATCCCACTCATTAATGGGAGCTTCACATTTTAGATTGCTGAAAAATTAGATAGGTTTTCCATAAAAAGTGATTTGGATGTCAACAATTTGAATATTCAATCCTCCATTATGCCGATTGCTAGATTTGATCACTACCCATTTAGATTTGAATTTCTGGAACCTCATAAACCTGCTAGGAATGCATTTAAATGTGAAAAAATGTGGTTTCTAGATCCCAACTTTATCAATAATATTAAAGTTTGGTGGGCTGAAGATAATTTTGAAGGTTCCAAGATGTTTCCAAAATGAAGATGCTTAAGGAGTGGGTTCTCCAGTGGAATAAAGAACACTTCAATAACATTTTTAAAGAAAAAAGAGAAATAGAAGAGAAACTAAAGGATTTAAACTTAGAGGTAATCAGGAAAGGTATGAATAATGACAGCTATTTGTCAGAAAAAGTATTACTCGCTAAACAGGAGGATATATTATCCAAAGAGGAAATATTTTGGAGACAAAAATCAAGAGAGAGATGGTTGGATGAAGGGGATCAGAACAAAAAATTCTTCCACAATTCCACCTTCTATAACAAAACTAAGAGCAAAATAACCAGCATTAAAAACCACTTGGGCATCATAACTAACAAACCAAGTGAAATTGCGGAAGTCTTTGTGGAGCATTTCCAAAAAAAATTTAACAATTATGAAGGGTCAAACAAAGAAGCTCAAGCAAAGTTACTCAAAGTTATCCCTAAAATTATTACAACCAAAGATAATAAGGTCCTAAATCAACCTCTTACTTTGGAAGAGGTTAGACTGGTAGTCTTTAATATGAACCCTAATAAATCCACAGCCCTAGATGGTTTCCATGCCTTTTTTTTCCAGAAATGTTGGGATATTATTGGTCTTGACCTTTGGAAAGCAATTGAAGCCTCTAGAAAAGGTGGAGCCCTATTATCGGAAATCAACTATTCCTTTATTACTTTGATCCCCAAAAAGACGGAGCCCAAAACTCCAGGAGACTTCAGACCTATTGCTCTATATAATACTATTTACAATTTTTTTTTTAAAATTCTAGCAAATAGATTAAAGGGTATCTTACCAAGAATAATATTTGAGGAACATACAGGTTTTGTTCCAGGTAGATCCATTCTTAATGGCATTCTTGCCATCCAAGAAACAATTCATTTGGCTTGCAAGAACAAAGAGGCATGCGTGTTCATGAAACTAGACATTCAAAAAGCCTATGACATAGTTGATTGGCAGTTCTTTTGTAAGGTTCTTGAAGCTTTCATTTTTTCTCATCAATGGATTAACCTCATTTTTAAATTTATATCTTCTCCCAAAATTTCAGTACTTATTAATGGGACGCCAGAAGGTTTTTTTGAACCATCCAGAGGTATTAGACAAGGAGATCCGTTATCTCCTTCCCTCTTTATTATTATGGCAGAGGCATTTGGGAGAGCTATTACTGAAGCCCATGATAATTAGAAGATTTTAGGCATCACTGTCACTAGGAAAATGCCCAACATCACACATCACCAATATGCAGATGATACTATTTTGCCAAGCAAAAGTGCAGTTAAAGAGGCACTTGGCTTTAAATCCATCATAGAATCTTATATAGAGGCCTCCAGACAAAAGGTAAATGTACTTAAATCTGAGATTTATTTTAAAAACACAAAACCTACAGTAGAAAATCAAATATGTAATATCATGGGATACAAGAAAGGTCAGTTTCCCTGTAAGTATTTGGGCATTGCTCTAGAGAAAGGCTTGAAGTCAAATAAGGTTTGGGAAAACACTTTGAAAAAAGTGGACACTAGGTTAGGTAGCTAGAAAGATAAATGGCTTTCAAAGGCTGGAAAGAGCATCAAGATCAGATCTGTTTTATCCGCCATTCCAACCTTCCCTCTTTCCTATCTTCCTCTATCCAAGCGACTTCTCCTCAAATTCGAGGCCAAACTTAGGAATTTTCTGTGGAATGATTGCGAGGAAGACAAAAAATTGGCTCTTATAAAATAGGAGAACATTTGTAAACCCAAGGACATGGGAGCGCTAGGGATTAAGAACTTACAATGGCAAAATGAAGCTTTAGGCACTAAATTAATATGGTGAATCTTTAAGGAAAGAGAACACAAGTGGGCGAAGATTATTTATAATAAGTATCTTAATGTGGACGACCCTCTTTCAATTTTTAGAATGAAGACCTTTCCTAGAGGGTCAAAGAGTTGGAATTTTATGACTAAATGTTGTCACCTTGTTAGTAAGTATCTAACCTCGGATGTCAGTAAGGCGGAAGAGGCCCTATTCTGGGAGGATTCTTAGGATGGGCATCCCCCATTAGAGACTAGCTCCTTCCCTAAGGATCTTAAAGAAAAATTAGTCAATCTATGGGGAAATAAAGTCAGTAACTACAAGATTAAGATTACTTCGGAAGGTTTATCTAGATGGATTTGGAAAACTTTGGAGGGGACCTAGCTACAAATTTTTTTATTGAAGAGTTAATGCTAGATAGGAAAGTTAAGCAACTCAAGAGAAATGACGAACTAGTCTGGGCAGCATCAAATGATGGGAAATATAGCGTGAAAAATGGATACAAAGCTTTGATACACTCACAAAAATGGGATAAAGTGGAAATTCCACTTAATCTTTGTTGGGACTCTGCCTGTCTTCTGAAGGCAGGATTTTTTCTATGGCTGGCATTCCAAAATAGAATCTTGATGGCAGACAAATTTAATAAAATAGGCTTTCAGGGTCCTTCGAGATGTGTGTTATGTAAACAAAACAGCGAGGATGCAGATCACCTATTATATAGATGTCCATTTACCCAAGTATGTTGGGAATGGCTAAGACATATGTTAGGGTGGTCTATGCCTCTACCAAATTCTCTCTTTGATCTTCTCAAAGGGTGGTCTACCAATCAGGTCAAAGGAATTTATAATAAACTCTGGAACATCAGTCCTGCCATCCTAGTATGGGAATTTTGGAAAGAAAGGAATAGACGTATTTTTCGTGACTCAGAATTAAAACTAGAAGAGTTGATATTAAAAATTGAAGCTAGCATAGTTGAAACAATTAACTCCCATCTCAAAAACTCCATGAAAGAAGAAGGCTCCTTGTCTATCTGGGATGGACAAATGAAAAAGAATTGGATTAATTTGATTAATCCTCCTCTTGTCTATTTTAAGAAAAGCAAGCAGGCTAGGGAAAGATGCAAATGGTCACCCCCCCCGAAAGGATGGGCTAAACTTAATTTTGACAGTGCAACTAGAGGCAACCCAGGAATGGCAGGTATTGGCTATATCATCAATGATGATATAGGCAAATGGATCACTAAAAAAGCCATGTCCATTTAGCCAACTTCCAACAATCTGGCAAAATTAGAAGCCTTGGATAAAGGGTTGCAACTTTGTCATAGGTTAGGACTATCAAGAATCATCATTGAGGGTGACTCACAGATCATCTTAAATGCAATTAGAAAATGTGTAACTCCCAACTGGATCCTTAACTCTAAGCTATAAGAAGTTCTTGGACTTTTAGATCGGTTTGCAAAAACCTGGATATGTCACATTTTCTGGGAAGGTAATCAGAAGGCGGATTATTTAGCAAACAAAGGAGTTGATAGTGTTAACTCCTTGATTATCAAAGATGGTTCTTAAACACCTCTATCTTTGTTATTATTTAATACTTAGGCCTTTTTTATATTATTATAGCTTGGGGTAATTCTCTCCCTAACCTTATTTTCAAATTAGTTTAAAACTAGATCCTTTATTATCCTTGTAGTGGTCCCCTCTTTCTGATGCAGGAGCATCCAGAGGTATAAGGGCAATCCTGTGTCACCCAAAAAGAAAAATGTACTTAGACTTAGTTTCTGTTTCATGTGTTCTCATTTCTGGATACCATTTGGGTCAAATAAAGGTTCCAACTCTCACAGTTCCACTATCAGTGTTCTAGGTTAGAGTATTTGAACACCTTGGCATACGTGTAAATGCCGAAAAAATAGGAGTATGTAATTGAGCCATAATTTTGGTAAATTAGAGGGTGTAAATTGGCCGGATGATTGTAATTATAATTTAGAGCATTCTAGAAAAAGAATCAAGTCAATAGGCCCCACGGTTTGAAAGTTATTGCAGTTTTTCGGTTTCTGGAGACCTCCTAAAAGTTCTTCAAAGTCATGTTAAGAGCATTAAATGACCTCGAACAGGGCCAAAAAATGGGGGACGAGCGAAGTTGTCCATAGGGCTATAGAGCACTTTGAGAGCTTTCCAGAAATGTAAACGGTTTGTCAATCGGAGCTACGGTTCAAAAGTTATATCTCCCAGAAGTTCGGTTACTGTTTCTAGATTCTTCTAATTTTGTGCCAACTTCTAATGCGACTTCTGGAGCCTTCTATTTGGTTGGTGGATGATAACTAGCACTTTCTAGAATGTATTCCTAATCCTTAACCCTCCGGGGTCTATTTAAGAACATTTCTGGCATTGTAAAAGGCAGTTCGGAGTGGAGTTTGAGAGAAGGTACTGGGAGAAGAATTTATCTCCAGATTTATGCTATTGTAAGCCCATAGGGCATGTTTTGGAGTTTGTTTATCTGCACTAAGTGTACTAGCATATTTTTACAATTAATAAAATTTTCCCTTTCTTGTTGTGTCCATTTTGTGCTTGGGTTGTGTCTCCATCAAGTGGTATCAGAGCAGGTTTTCCTGAGTGTGTAGACAGAGCGCCGACTGTGAGGCAGTTTGCACCAGGACTGTGTGGTTGTGGGTTCAAGTTAAAAAAATGCCTCCACGAAGAGAGCGTGGCGGAATGGCCGGAGCTATTAATCTTGAGGAGGTTAGAGCCCTCCAAAAGCAAGTCCAAGCATTGCAAGAGGAGCTCCGTAGGGGAACAAATGTTGTTGCAGGTGACGAAAGCGAGGATGACAATGAAGAAGAAGAAATTGGACCAAAAGGGGAATTTGACGGGGAAGTTCTGAATCAGGCAGAGGAAAGGCTTTTTAGGGCCATTACTAAGTTTGGGAAAAGACCTACAATTGATGTGGGTGTATTTTCAGGAATTCTGAAACCAAATGAGTTGATCGACTGGATTAATGAACTGGAAGAATACTTTGAGTATAACGATATCAGGGACCCAGATAGGGTTAAGTTTGCAAAAGCCAAACTGAAAGGACATGCCAAAATCTGGTGGCAAGAGGTTCAATTGGAAAGAAATAGAAGAGGAAAAGATAAGATCACAAGGTGGGATCGCATGGTGGACAAACTAAAGAAGCAGTTCATTCCTGTTGACTACGAGCTTGAATTGTTTAAGAAGATGCATGGGTTAAAGCAAGCAGGAAAATCAGTCCAAGAATATACAGAGGAGTTTTATCGACTTCTGATTAGAGCGGGGCATGCAGAAGCAAATAAGGAGAAGGTTGCTTGTTATATCAGTGGGTTGCGACCTAGCATCCAGGAGGAATTAAGTCTAGTAAGAATGACCAACATTGAGGAGGCATACCAATTTGCCCTACGAGTTGAAGAGAAGCTAAATAAAAGGTTTGAAGGGTGACAAAGAGGGTGTGGTCAAGGAGGAAGGGGTAGTGGTAGATCATCTGGAGGCCGAAATGAAACCCAAAAAGAAAAATGAAGATGTGGGTACTAGCAGGAACCAGAGGAACGAGGGTTTCAACCGCTCTCGTGATCAAGACTTTGGAAATCAGAGAGGAAGAGGTAGAGGACATGGACAAGGAAGAGGAGGCTTCCGTAGTACCTGTTTCCATTGCAATGAAGAAGGTCATCGTGCCTTTGAATGTCCTCAACGACAAGGAAGGACAGATAGGAGAGCTGAGGGTCAAGCTAGGGTTGCTTATGTGGATGAGGATGCACAATCATCACATTCAGAGGATGCAGAAAGAGGAGAGACTTTAGTAAATGAAAGGGTCCTACTAAGTGGTGAGATTGAACCAGGACAAAGGAGGAGTTTATTCCGTACCAGGTGCAAGTGTGAGGATAAATGTTGTGATGTGATCATTGATGGTGGTAGCACTAATAACTTGGTGTCAGAGGAGATGGTCTCTAAGCTGAAGCTCAAGAGGGAAAAACACCCCCAGCCCTATCGGATTGCTTGGGTGAAAGATGATCATAAGGTCCTGGTAAGTGAACAATGTTTAGTGAAGTTCAAAATTGAGAGTTACCATAATGAAGTTCTCTGTGATGTTATTCCAATGGATGTTTGCCATCTATTGTTGGGTAGACCGTGGCAGTTTGATAGGCATGCAGTACATGATGGTCATGCAAACACATACTCTCTAACAAAGGATGGAGTTCGCCACAAACTGAAGCCCATGAAAAAAGAAGGCGAAAAGGTATGTAGCAGTGCTAGGATTTGTCTTGTTGATGGAAGTTTTCAAATGGCATGAAACATCAACGTATGTGCTATGCTTTGATCCCTAGGAAAGATAAAGAAGGTAGTAGTGAAATACCACTTGAAGTTTCAGATTTACTAGGTGAGTTTGGAGATATCATCTCTGATAATGTTCCAGAAGGATTGCCACCGGTAAGGCAAATCAGTCATGAAATAGATTTAATCCTAGGAGCTAGTTTGCCTAACAAGGCTGCTCACAGGATGACTCCTACTGAAACTGAGGAGCTAAATAGACAAGTTCAGGAGCTATTCAGGAAGGGCTTGATTCGGGAGAGCCTAAGTCCATGTGCAGTACCTGCAGTACTGGCACCAAAGAAGGATGGCGAGTTGAGGATGTGTACAGACTCTCGGGCTATAAATAGGATAACAATCAAGTATCGGTTTCCTTTGCCAAGAATGGATGATCTTATGGACTGCTTGAGTGGAGCCCAGTACTTCACAAAGATAGATCTCAAGAGTGGCTATCATCAGATACGGATACGAAAAGGAGATGAGTGGAAAACAGCCTTCAAGACCAAGGAGGGTCTTTATGAGTGGTTAGTCATGCCCTCTAGATTGACGAACGCACCAAGCACCTTCATGCGGCTTATGAATGAGGTACTTAAGAAGTTCTTGGGAAAATTAGTTATTGTCTATTTGGATGATATTTTAATTTTCAGCAAGACTTTGGAAGAACATTTATTGCATATTCGTAGTGTCCTTGAAAGGTTAAGGGAAGAGAAATTGTTAATTAATCTGAAGAAGTGTATCTTTGCAAAAAGGGAGTTAGTCTACTTGGGGTTTGTTATATCACCTGAAGGTCTCAAAATGGATCCAGAGAAGGTAAAAGCCATCTTGGAATGGCCTACTCCAAGGTCTGCTACTGAGGTAAGATCATTTCATGGTCTGGTTAGTTTTTACAGGAAGTTCATTAAGAATTTCAGTGGCATTTGTGCACCCCTGACTGACACAATAAGAGGGGATAGAAAAGAGTTCAAATGGATTGCGGCATCTGCGAGAAGTTTTGAATTGCTGAAGAAGAAGGTGACAAACAACCTATGCTGGCACTTCCAGATTTTAGAAAGGTGTTCCAGGTGGATTGTGATGCTAGTGGCAGTGCTATTGGAGCTGTATTGAGCCAAGAAGGTAAGCCTATTGCATATTTTAGTGAAAAATTGAATGATGCGAAAAAGAAGTATTCTGTTTATGATCAAGAGTTCTATGCAATAGTTCAAGCCTTAAAGAAATGGAGGCATTACTTATTTCCAAAGGAATTTGTTTTATATACTGATCACCAGGCATTATAGTAATTAAATAGCCAAGGTAAATTGAATCAGAGGCATATGAAGTGGGTAGATTTCTTGCAGAGCTATAACTTTGTGTTGAGTCATAGAAGTGGAAAATCTAACAAGGTTGCAGATGCACTAAGTAGGAGACAGTTGTTGCTTACAGTAATGCAGGTTGAAGTAGTTGGGTTTGATGAACTCAAGAATTTGTACCCTGAGGACCCTGATTTTGCTGAAGCATGGAAAGCTTGTAAGGAGCCTGTTGCTGTAGATAGAACCAAGTGGCTAGACTATTTGATTTAGGATGGTATGTTGTTCAAGGGCAGTTAATTGTCCATTCCAAGGAGTTCCATGAGGGAAAATCCGATTAAGGAGAAACACAGTGGAGAGATGACAGGACATTTTGGTCGAGATAAGACCATTGTCATTCTCAAAGAACATTATTTTTGGCCTCAAATGTCACAGGATTTGAAGAAGTTTGTACAGAATTGCCAGGTTTGTCAAGTGGCCAAGGGATTTAGTCACAATACTGGACTATATCAGCCATTGCCTGTTCCATCAAAGCCATGAGAGGACATAAGTATGGATTTTGTTCTTGGATTGCCGAGGACACAAAGGGGTAATGACTCAGTATTTGTGGTGGTTGATAGGTTCTCCAAAATGGCACATTTCATTCCATGCCACAAAACTCATGATGCTGTCCATATTGCAAACTTGTTTTTTAGAGAGGTGGTAAGACTACATGGTCTCCCAAAGAGTATAGTTTCTGACAGAGACACTAAATTTGTGGGGTATTTCTGGAGAACATTGTGGAAGAAGTTGGGAACAGACTTGAAATTCAGTTCCACACATCACCCGCAGACTGACGGCCAAACAAAAGTGGTAAACAGAAGTCTGGGCAATTTGCTGAGATGTTTAGTTGGGCATAAGCCCAAGGGGTGGGATTTGATTCTACCACAAGCAGAATTCGCTTACAATAACTCTGTAAATAGGAGTACTGGAAAATCACCATTCCAAATTGTATATGGAAGTAGCCCAAGGACTACACCAGAATTGAGAAAGATAAAACAAGGGGAAAGGACAAGTGCTGAAGCAGAAGAGTTTGCTGAACATATCAAGCGCCTACATGAGGAGGTCCAGGCACACATTATCAAGATGAATCAAGAGTATAAAGCTAGGGCTGATCAAAGGAGAAGACATAAGGAATTCCAAGTAGGGGATCTAGTCATGGTACACTTAAGAAAAGAAAGATTTCTAGCCGGTACTTACAACAAGCTGAAAATGAAAAAATTTGGCCCATGCAAAATTCTAAAGAAACATAACTCAAGAAATGCATATGAGGTGGAGTTGCCAAATGGTGTTCACATTTCTCCTATCTTCAACATTGCAGACTTGACAAAGTATCATGATGATGGTGCAGATGAGGAGCTGATGTTAGAGCCATGTCCAATTCCTACTTCTAAGAAGGAGGAGATAGAGGAGATTCTGGATAGTCATGTGGGTAGGAGTATGTAATGATCCCGTTACGCAAGGATCCAAATTATAATTGAACACTGGAACCCTGTCTTGGAAAATGGCGTTTGTACAGTGAGGATGGCGCCTACTGGAATGGTCATACGATGGGAATATTGATGTGCAGAGGATGTACAGAGGCAAAAACTAGATATTGAGGACCGTACAGTGGGAAGTCTAGGCATACGGTCACCTAATTGGCCGTACGGTGATCTAAGATGACATATGGGAGTAAGGAAGATGGGGCTTCAAGATGCCGTACGTTGGGTGATAACCGTATGGGATATGACTGCCGTACGGTGGGTAATTGGATGTCGTACGGTGCAAATAGAATGTCGTACAGTGGTCTTAGAGACCGTACGGTAGTCAACCGTACAAAAAATGATATGGATGGTCAAAATTGGTAGCCGTATGGGAGGGGCAATGTAGAGGTGATGCTGTACAGTGCAGCAAATGAAGCACAAAATGCCGTATAAGGTGATTAAATGATGGAAGCCATACAGAAACACAATGGTTTATATAAAACACAGAACATTAATAATATAATACTGAAGACTTTGAACACTAAATCATACCCGATCAAGTATGGAAGAGCATCTGCCAAATTGAAACGAATTTGTAAATAATATGAGCAATCTGATTTGCCAGAAATAGACCAATAACATAATCGGAATAGGGTGAGGGTTTATTCCCACCGAAACTGAGCAAGCCAAATAGGGAAGGTCTTTCCCTTCCGAAATGGCGAACAATGCCGAACTCCAACTGGAATCTGCAGTACAGAGAGATCAAATTCAAAAGCATCCCTATCGACTACTCGGAGCCATGCTTAAATAGCCATCAGGAAAAGCTTTTCGAGGGTGTACAAAAATTAGCCGACGGCGACACACTCTACTATGACAAAATTTAAATTTGGGTCCGAGTTAAATTAAACAATCGGCCCATTACACAAAAATAATTAAATACATTTATTTCTGTTCGGGAACATTATAGTCCTCCCATCCCGAAATTTGCTTGTCCTCAAGCAAATGCAGTGCCGGATGCTGAAGGATGTGTTCGCCTTCCCACGTTGCATCGTCCAGCGATAGATGTCACCAACATACTAGGTATTCTCTCACCGTTCAATTACACGATTTTTTTGCGTACTTCGAGAATCTCAGTAGGTTCCAAGATGAGTTTCCCCTCATTGAGTGGTGGAAGATCTATAGTGACAGAGATGTTTTTCCCGATAGCCTTCTTCAAACAAGAAACGTGGAAGACATTATGAATGCAACTACCTTCGGGAAGCTCCAATTCGTATGCTACCTCACCAATGCGACGGATCACACGGTAGGGACCATAAAATCGGGGCTTTAGTTTCTCCTTCCCTATTCCCTTCAGTGAGGACTGTTGATAAGGCTGTAGTCGGAGATAGACCAAATCCCCCACTTCAAAACTCCTCTCTAATCGATGTCTGTCGACATATACCTTTTGTCGGTTTTGTGCCTACTGCAGGTTTTCTTTCAAACTCTTCAGAATGTCCTATCCTTCCTAAAGCCAATCCTTCGCCTTTGGAGCACGACTATCGCTCAACACTGTATCGAGGAAGGAGAGTGGTTCGTGCCCGTACAAAGCCTTGAACGGCGTCATTCCGATCGAAATGTGATGAGTGGTATTGTAGCAGTATTCTCCAAGGTGGATCCATTTCACCCACGTGCGTTGTTGTGCCGAGACGTAGCTTCGTAGATAACCTTCGAGCCATTTGTTCACAATTTCAATTTGGCCATCTGTCTGTGGGTGGTAACTTGTGCTCGGTGATAGTTCAGTCCCTGCCATCCTAAACAGTTCTGTCCAGAAGATACTGATGAAGTGTCTATCCCAGTCACTGACGATGTTTTGGGGTAACCCGTGTAGGCGGAAGACTTCTCTGAAAAACAGATCGGCGATCTGTGTAGCCTAAAGGTCCGAGGGGATGGCAAACAAGTGAGCATACTTTGTCAATCAGTCAACTACCACGAAGATGCAATCCCTTCCATTCACCTTGGGAAGACCTGTTATGAAATTCATTGATATACTTTCCCACTTATGTTCGGGAATCGGTAGAGGCTGTAGCAGTCCAACAGGAAGAGTGTGTTCGGATTTTTTCTGTTGGCAAACAGTACATGCTCTGACATGCTGCAATACATCCCCTTTTAATCCCTTCCATGAGAACCTCTCCTGCATACTTCTATAATTTTTTAGGAAACCTGGATGACCAGCCAGAGGGGAGTCGTGCACATGCTTCAGGATCGTTTTTTTCAACTTTGATTCAGGCACTAGGTAGATCCGATCCTTATAATAAATGATATCATTCACCACCTTATAACGATCATCGTGGATATGATCATCCATTATCTCACAGGCGAAAGTATTCTTGGAATATTCCACCAGCAATTGTGCCTTCCAGTCGGCTGAGATCTGCTCTAGTGAGCAGATGGTGGGTCTTTAGGACAAGGCATCTGCAACAACATTGTTTTTCCCCTTTACATATTCAATATCAAAATCAAAAGATTGAACCTTGCTTACCCATTTTTGTTGCCGTTCCTTCAGATCCCGCTGCTCCAAGAAATATTTCAGACTATTGTGATCCGTACGGACAAAAAACTTGGCACCAACCAGGTACTACCGAAACTTGGTCAGTGCGTGAACAATGGCCAACATTTCCTTATCATAGATGGAATATAGGCACTCGGCTGGTGTAAGCTTCCTACTCTCATAGGCGATGAGGTGTTTGTCCTACATCAAATCTTCTCCAATGCCTTCCCCTGACGCTTCGCATTCCAAAATGAATGAACGGGTGAAGTCGGGCAATGCCAACACCGGACAAGTGCTCATGGCCTCTTTTAACCTATCAAATGTGAGTTGCGCTTCTTCATTCCACTGGAAAGACCCTTTCTTCGTCAGGTCTGTTAAAGGCACGCTGAGCTGAGAAAAACCCTTGACAAATCTCCTATAGTAGCTGCACAATCCGAAGAACCCTCGCAGATCCATGAGTGATTTTGGGGGAGGCTAATCGAGGATAGCGTGGATCTTCTCCTGATGCACTTGAACCCCATATTGACTGACAACATGCCCCAAGTACAATATCTCCGTCATTTCGAACTCACATTTGGATTGTTTGGTGAATAGGGATTGTTCTTCCATAATACTTAGAACCTCGTTCAAATATTTCAGGTGCTCCTCCCACGTTCTGCTATAAATGAGAAGATCATCAAAGAACACCAACAAATACTTACGCAACTGCTTGTTAAAGATACAGTTCATGCATGACTGGAATGTAGCAGGTGCGTTGGTCAGACCGAACGGCATGACCAGGAACTCATAGTGTCCGTAATGGCAACGGAAGGCCGTTTTCTCCACATCCTCTTCCCTCATTCGGATCTGATGGTATCCGAAATGGAGATCTATTTTTGAGAAATAGACTGCACCATATATTCATCCAGCAGCTCATCTATCCTCGGAATGGGGTACCTATTCTTTATTGTCCTCTTGTTCAGTGCGCGATAGTCCACACACATACGCAACATTCCGTCCTTCTTCTTGACCAACACCACTGGTGATGCAAACAGGCTAGAATTGGGACGGATCCATCCCTTATCAAGTAACTCCTGGGTCGTCCGTTTGATTTCATCTTTGAACTTCTTTGGGTGGCGGTACGGTGTGGTTATAATAGGTATTCGGTGCCCCTTAATAGGTTCCACCGAGGAGGAATATCCATGAAAACTCTTTCATGCTTACTTAAAACATCCTGAAGCTCTTTATCCTATGGAGGTGTTCAGTGCCCCTTAATAGGTTCCACCGAGATGAAACATTGTGCAGCCCACGCAACATCATCATGCCGTAGGATTGCCTCCATCTGATGCACAGACACTTCCTTTGGTCCTTCATTTGCCATCCCTCGGAGGACTACCTTCTTCCCATCAGCCACGAAAGTGAAGTCCATTCACTTGAAACTCTAAGTGTATTCATCAAGCATCTCCATCCACTGTATGTCGAGGATGACCTCCATGTCGGCCAGATCCACTATGAAAAAGTCCTCTGTCACCGTGTGATTTGCCATTGTGATGCTCAGCTGAGGAACTAGGTGCGTGCAAGGCAGGAAAGTCCCTCTGGCAACTTTGACCTGAAAGCCCCCATGTGCTTCCATCGGAAGATTTCTTCATTGTACTTAAGATGAATTTATGAAATTCAATGTAGCTCCGCTATCCAGCAACACTGTGATCCTTTGTCCCTGAAGGGTACCTCGCACACGAAAAACTGTGCACCTTGGACTGCTAGCCAAGGCAATGGATCCTCCACGTTTTATTAAAGTGGTAATCCTCTCTGTATGGTTGAAGTTGGCCATGTCAATGTCATGGCTAGGTTGGATGTCTGCCACTGGCATTTCCTCTCGATCCTACTCATCTTCTTCATCGGACATCACTTCGATGTAATGAATTTTCCCTTTCCCGAGACATCAGTGGCCAGGTTTCCAAGACCCCTTGCAACTAAAACATAACTTCTTTCTTCATAGTTCTTGTCGGGATGCTTCATCCAGTGATGGCTTCTTGGGCAAAGGTTTGTCCCTCGGGAACGTCGGCGGTTTTAAATGTGAATGAATCCGAGAGGATGAGGAAGATGTTGACGATGATGCCATTCTTCGTGCCTTACTGATTGCTTCCGTCAAGGTTGACGAGTTGAATCCTTTCAACCAACCTTTCAGTGGTTCTACCAGTCCATCTATAAAGAGAACGACCCGCCTTCGTTCAGAGATGTCTGTCACCAACACATAAAGTCTCTGAAACTCCGCGATGAACTAATCTACTGATCCTGTTTGCCTCAGTTGTGCCAGATTTTTGAAATTGAGCTCGGGGTCTTTTCCATCAAATCGTTCAATTCGTCTCTCTGTGAACTCAACATAAGTCTTTATTTGATCATGCCCAAGAGTGATAATGTCGTGGTGCCACCATTCGTGCGCAACGCCCTCCAAGTGTAATGCGGCAAATTTAATCGCTTCTTCTTCGAGCATAGGATTTAACTGGAAGTAGGTGTCGGCTTTCATTACCCATGCCTGCGCTGAAATCAAGCCTGAACCATCAAATGGAGACAAGTTCACCTTACTCAATTTTCTCCTTAGGTCATCGTTAAAATATCCTCCTCTGTTTCCACCTCCTACGTATCGCATTCTTAGATCTGTGTAATACTTATAGGAGATGTCTTCTTCAAGATTTGCATTCCGCCAATCCTCTCGTATTTCCTCGAAGGTTGGAAGTCTCTCTTCGTGATGTGTCTTAGTCCGTGGTGGGAAAGTCGGCATGGATGGTCGAGAGTGTGCAGTGTGAGGGTGTGATCTGCCTACCACCGAATCTGCGCTATGTCCATTCGGTTCTATAGAAATTTTGTTTTCCGCCAACTTTTTGAGAGTTTCTTCCATAAGCCACTGAGTATCACTGATCTGTGCCTGGTTTCGCACAAGATCCCTCAGAAGTGCAATGAGTTCAGCACCTGTCGATTCCCGTTCCCGTTCTTGTTCTTCAGCCATTCAATCAACAGAATGTGTCCTTCTCTTCCGGCTATAAACTTGCATTCACCAATCACAGGCTGGCAGGATCGATTGCTCTGATACCACTGTAATGATCCCGTTATGCAAGGATCCAAATTATAATTGAACACTGGAACCCTGTCTTGGAAAATGGCATCTGTACAGTGAGGATGGCGCCTACTAGAATGGTCATACGATGGGAATACTTATGTGCAGAGGATGTACGAAGGCAAAAAGTGGGAAGTCTAGGCGTACGGACACCTAATGGGCCGTACGGTGATCTAAGATGACGTATGGGAGTAAGGAAGATGGGGCTTCAAGATGCCGTACGTGGGGTGACAACTGTACGGGATATGACTGTCGTACGGTGGGTAATTGGATGTCGTACGGTGCAAATGAAATGTCATACAGTGGTCTTAGAGACCGTACGGTAGTCAACCGTACAGCAAATGATATGGATGGTCAGAATTGGTAGCCGCACGGGAGGGGCAATGTAGAGGTGATGCCGTATGGTGCAGCAAATGAAGCACAAAATGCCGTATAAGGTGATTAAATGATGGAAGTCGTACAGAAACACAATGGTGTATATAAAACACAGAACATTAATAATATAATGCTGAAGACTTCGAACACTAAATCATACCCGAACAAGTATGGAAGAGCATTTGCCAAATTGAAACAAATTTGTAAATAATATGAGCACTCCGATTTGCCAGAAATAGACCAAGAACATAATCGGAATAGGGTGAGGGTTTATTCCCACCGAAACCGAGCAAGCCAAATAGGGAAGGTCTTTCCCTTCCGAAATGGCGAACAATGCCGAACTCCAACTGGAATCCGCAGTATAGAGAGATCACATTCAAAAGCATCCCTATCAACTACTATGAGTCGTGCTTAAATACCCATCGGGAAAAGCTTTCTGAGGGTGTACAAAAATTAGCCAACGGCGACACACTCTACTATGACAAAATTTAAATTTGGGTCCGAGTCAAATTAAACAATTGGCCCATTACACAAAAATAATTAAATACATTTATTTTTGTTCAGGGACATTACAGAGTACCAGAAATAGGCAGTATGAAGAGTATCTAGTCAAGTGGAAAGGACAGTCAATAGAGGACTCAACTTGGATATCAGCCGCTGAGGTTTCCCATTTGGGATTTCCTCTACCATTCATAAAGTGACAGGGTCACTTTTTCAATCTACCCTGGGTGTCTGATGCAGGAGCATCTAGAGGTATAAGGGCAATCTTATGTCACCCAAAAAAAAAAATGTACTTAGACTTAGTTTTTGTTTCATGTGTTTTCATTTCTAGATACCCATTTGGGTCAAATAAAGGTTCCAACTCTCACAGTTCCACTATCAGTGTTTTAGATTAGAGTATTTGAACACCTTGGGATACGTGTAAATGCCGAAAAAATAGGAGTATGTAATTGAGCCATAATTTTGGTAAATTAGAGGGTGTAAATTGGTTGGATGATTGTAATTATAATTTAGAGCATTCCAAAAAAAAATCAGGTCAAAAGGCCCCACGGTTTGAAAGTTATTGCAGTTATTCGATTTCTGGAGACCTCCTAAGAGTGCTTCAAAGTCAGGTTAGGGGCATTAAATGACCTCGAACATGGCCAAAAAATGGGGGACGAGCAAAGCTCATCCATAGGGCTATAAAGCGCTTCGAGAGCTTTCCGAAAATGTAAACAGTTCGTCAATCGGAGCTACGGTTCAAAAGTTATGCCTCCCGGAAGTTCGGTTACTGTTTCTGGATTCTTCTAATTTTGTGCTGACTTCTAATACGACTCCTAGAGCTTTCTATTTGGTCGGTGGATGCCAACTAGCACTTTCTAGAATGTATTCCTAATCCTTAACCCTCCGGGGTCTATTTAAGAACATTTCTGGCATTGTAAAAGGCAATTCGGAGTGGAGTTTGAGAGAAGGTACTAGGAGAAGAATTTATCTCCAGATTTATGCTATTGTAAACCCATAGGGCATGTTTTGGAGTTTGTTTCTCTGCACTAAGTGTACTAGCATATTTTTACAGTTAATAAAATTTTCCCTTTCCTGTTGTGTCCATTCTGTGCTTGGGTTGTGTCTCTATCACTTTCTCTTGTTTTAACTTCTTTATTAATTTATAAGTTTTATCCTTATTTATTTTGTCCTTTTGATTTCTCACTTGTCGTTTTTGTATCATATAGCTGGGTGGCATCACTTCTTTTATGCTTATGCTCGTCCTTTAATGAGTGTGGCATTTTATTCCTTTGGTCTTCCATCGTTCCTTCTTCAGATCCCGCCCGTGTTTCAGCTCTAGTTGGTGTCATCATTTTATGACATCATGGCAGATAGGGCTTCTAGATCCTTCGTCTGATATTACCTTTTATTCTCTGGCTGTCGCCATCTCTCTCTATCGTTGGGCACATTCTTTTCATGGAGAATGGATACCAACATTAGCATATATCATACTTTGGAAAATCAAACCATGGCATCTCGGGGCAATGTCAAACCAAAGAGATGAACAGAATCCTTAAACCAATGGACGACATGACAACAATTGCTGTAAGTAGAGCCATTCGAGAAGGGGTTTTCGATTGTAAGTATACTTGGAGGATGAATAGTGATGTTATAGGCACATTTATAGGTTGCATGGCAAGAGCTAAGGTGGACCCGTGGCTCATTATCAGACTCTGCTGCAACATCTTCGACCCAACTTGGAGGAAGGGGGTCGAACAAGATGTCTGAAGCATAGATGATAAGCTACGCATTCCTCTTCTGGAGAAGTATATGGATTTCCCTCCAAGGTCTCCAGACTTGGAGGTAGCCTTTCATCGACCCTCACTTGTAATCCGTGAAAAGCTAGCCTTTTATCAGGAGCGGCCCAAGATGGAGGCCAGTATCCAATTCCTCCTTCGTTGGAGGGGAATCGTCGAGGAGGAGAACAGAGCATGGCTAACCAATTACCTAAATGTGTTCAAGGCATACATTCAGCTTGGGGTGGTCTTTGATAATCTGGAAGCCCTAAACTTTTGCACTCCAAATATGGAGAAAACCAGCAGGGCAAAGTTTGATTTTGAATTCCCACCCAACTTTCATTTGGAGAATCAAAATGACATCTCCGAAGTCATTATGGTATATTGGAAGTAAGTAGCTCTCTGGTGTGGGGTTGGGTAGTCTTCTTTTGTTCCTGGAAAGTTGAATAGGCGGATTAGTACTAGGGCTATGTTTTTTGGTTTGGTAATTTCATGAGGTGCCCAGTTATGGGCCTATGTAATGTTCGTATGTTTATAGTTGCCATTACTTTTTGGTAGTAGTTCCATGTTCTGGGTCCTTTAATCTTACTACTAAAGATAGGTACCAAATACTTTATCCTGGGGTTTGGTTCAGTGATAATGGTTTAAAGGTCGGCACTGGTATATAGTCAATAGCTGTGGATAAATGTATACTTATGCTCAATATGAACAGTTTATAAATATAACACAAATATTTCTCTCTTTGATGGGTCTGTTTCTGTGATATGGGTAATAGGATTTAAATGTATTAAGAATGGTATATATGTTTTAATCATTATAGAAATGGCTCTCTGTGTTTATAATTATCTAAATCTTAAATGAATTAGGAATTGAATATATGTTTTAGTCAACAAAAATGGCTCCCTATTCTTTCTTGCAAATTAGAGTTTCTTCTCTAGGCTATCTAGATTTAAATTGGATTATTAAAGCTCACTGTTTTTTAATCCCTAATTTGAAAAATTTGAGGGTTTGGATCTTAGTTTAATTTTATTTCATCTTTCTAATTATCCGATTATGGCACATTGGGAAGAGGAGGCATTTAAGATTTCTTTTGGTAATGATGTTTAATGTCCTCTAGCCTAGGTTCACTATTGACATCCTTTTGCCTGGATCAAGAGGTTAGCTGATTTGGTCAGGCAAATTGAGTACTAAATGAGTTTCATTTGAGATAGCTAGAACTCAGTTTCGGTTTTGATCAGGTTAGGGTCTGTATTTAGATCTTAACACTATATTGCCTAGTATATTAGATACAATTCAAGATGGTTTTCTATCCAGCACAATCCCAATTTACAATAAAGTATAGGATTAGGTAAGCCTTAGGTCAGTTTTTTCACAATCACAATTTAAATACAATTATCTGAAAGGGTCTTAATTTTAACAACCTTATTGATTAGCCCTTAATTATGAAAGAAAGGATTACTACCATATTAGCAATCTGATAATGTTATTTAAAGGTATGAGTAATATTTTATTTGGTTCAAGGTAGATTTCAGGTTCTAAAGATGATTGCAATATTATTACTAACCGGTGTGTTTGACAAGATAGCTAAGCAGAGTGAGCATATTTATCTTCATTGGAAGGATGCAAAGAGAAGTGGATGGAATAACCCTCAAGGAGGTCTCAGCTGTAATTAGAATTATTTTCCATTTGTATAAGATCATACTATTATAATAACAGAAATTGTTGATAATCTACTGGGGTATGCCCCTTTTATAATGTAATAATAAAGGAAGCTGGTCTCAAGCCAAACTGGAGGTTTTCTTCCCCATTCTTTCCTATCAATGCCCGTTTGAACGGTGGTACCCTTTTGTTAATAATTTTTATTAATAAAATTATCAAGGCCTTGGCCGTTTACCAATCAAAAAAAAAATCCAAAAATCTGGAAGCTCTTTGTTGATTTCTCTTTAGATCTGAAACCTTGGGGTAAAGTTTTATACAAGAAAACTCTGCTTCCTTTTACAGCTATTGCAGATGTACCCTTGTTGCTTTGTAACCCTTCAACTTGCTGCAAATTTGACTCTTGTATTTGGCTCAAACAAAAATGCACCATTGATTGACAAAACTATGACTACCTGAAATGTGCCGGGGGGTGAAAATTTAGGTAACATTTTTGGCGACAATTGCTATATGTTTGCCTGCTAGACATCAAGACCAGTAGCTAGAACAGTCCATTGGCTATAGAAGAAACAAAAAACACGATTGAACTTGAATCTCAAACTATGGATACAAGATAACCCTTCCTTGCTGATTGAATGTATGCTTATGAATTGTGACACTGAATAATTGAACTTCATTACCATAAATCATAGATGTATGTCTAATCATTAGGGAAGGATTTTTTTGTGTTTGCAGACACTTAAAACAACATTTGGAACGTGACCTTCCTTTTTTCACAGCAGAGCAACTCCCTTTGTAACTTGAACAGATCTTGGACTTGGAACACTTACTGAAAATGGGAAAACTACAACTAAAACTACTCTAGTGCGCTTGGACAACACTTTGGGAAAACTGAAAACAAACCTATCCTATCCTAACCAGCAACAAGATGCTAAACAATAACATTTACTGGTTCTAAAAAATAGGTGCCTTTTGCGTTCAACTTCCAATGAAAACCACGCATATAGGCAAATAGGAAGATATCGAAAAATAGCCAACATTTTACCAGCTGGTGCAATAATTCCTGAAGTATAAAATCAATTGTACTTACTTCATCAAGCTAATTGAACAAATTGGCATCTTGGAATGCATTAGTATGTTTTATTTTCTTCTTTTCATCAACATCTTCATGCTTAGGTGTTGTTATAACCAAGACCCTCGCACTTGTGTCAATCTGAGACAAATATCTGACTAGACAACCTCTTAAGAAGGTGAACTCAGAATTCTTTGTGTTGGCTATTTCTCCTTTTGACTCTTTATCATGGTTGTCTTGCATAATTTCTTGCCATATCATCTCCTCTTCTATGGTTAAAGGACCATCATTGTTTGTTGGGGCATCTAACAACTCATCAATAAGAAAATGTTCACATATTGACACATATTCGTCCATCATGCAAGTATTTAACATATGGACGTCAATATTCTCACAAAAATTTTCAATAATGCCATCAAAAGGATCTTCCATACTTTGATCAACTTCTATATCTTTTGATGATACCTCTTCAACTGCAGCTTTTTCACCTTGCTCAACAAAGGATGGTAGTTCATCAACCCAAGCCATGCCATCCTCCCTTTGATTCTCTATCATTACAGCTAATGGGAAGTTGTTAGTTTCAAAAACCATCATCCTTCCACCAACTTGTTCAAAATACAACACAACCAACAAATCAAAACGAGCAACCTCATCATCATCTTGTCTTTGCTCTTGAACCTCCTGAATTAGTTCTACCAATGTAGAATCAACAAGAATATATTTTCCTTAATCCCCTTGATCTTGAACCAGCTCAAATGGGACAACCTTAAAAAGGTTTGGCATTTGAAAATCAGGATAGTTGGTCCAAGAAGGCTGCCATGTCTGTTTGATACTTTGAGTATTTAGTTCAAGCTCATGAGATGACTAAAACTGAGGATGTGATTTAGATGGCTTTACTCATTTAGAGGCTTATGTATGGGTTGTTCTACTTCTTTTGGGGCCTCCACTTTCATGGGTTGGTTAACAGACTCATGAGATTCTGGTTTGAAACTAGGGACACTAGGAGATTGGGTCTTTATCTCTTGAAGTTGAGCAAATAACAATCTCATTTGCTCTTCCTTCATAGCTATCTCCCTTGCAAAATATTCATCACATTGCCTTTGCTGTAGATCTATTACATGCTGATTTTGGTCAGCTTGATAAGCCAACTCGTCCTGCTACATAGTATGCTCTTGATGTCTGTCAAGACTTCTCATCTCCTCGTGAAAGAGTAACAAATAATCATCTAGGTTCATGTTAGCAACATGTTGAGGGTGATTCTAAAAATCACCATGATAGTTGGAAATAAACTGGCCTTCATTGGGTTGCTGATGCATATTGGTAGACTGCCATAAGGCTTGAGCAGGGATGGGTGGATGGTCAACATATGGAATTTGTTGGCTATTTTTTGTTGTAGGATATTTTTTATTGTTTTGGGCAAAAACAGTAGCATAATATTCTTGAAACGGCAGGTAGGATTTTCATGGAAATGAAGATGACAAGGCAGGCTTGTATAAAAAGAAGACATGCTAAAACATTTATATATGTTCGAAAATTGCTAAAATCATTGAAAACCAGCATAACCAGGTTTTATTTTTCACATACCAGCAGTTAATCTGCTTGAAACCAGTAGATATTTTTCCAAAGTTGTCAGATGTGTCTCTTTGCTACCTCCAAAGGCAAAAACTATTACTGTACACATCTAACAACAATAATATAAAGCTTGAAAAGAACTGAGAAGTCAACTCTTTGGCCCACCGGGCATGCCAAAAAAAATTTTTTTTTTAGGCAAAAGTGGCAAAGCCAATATAATATTTATATATAAATCTGATTCAAATAGGTTACTTGGGAAAGAATCAGTAAGAAAACCCAGCATCATCCCTTTTAATTACATAAATATAGTTTTCCAAAATGCATTTTTGAACACTATTGAAAACGTTACATAAATACATTAAGGACTATCAACTACCTCCCAAGAATACGCTTTCAATTTTCAAAAACTGATTACCATCACATATGATGTTCAAATTTACAGAGTGTCCAGCAAAAAACAAAAAACCAAACACATTTTTCTATTCACTCGTCCATATCATCACATCCACTAGCACCCTTGTATACCTTATCAGTCATGTCCACCCTATCTTGGTTATGTCCACAATCTGTGACACCTTGCATGCATGCAGTCGTGCATTTTGTTGAAGCCCAGCTCCTACCATGAGTGCTCTCAGGATCCCAACCAAAACACGCCACCTTTGATGATTTGGGTGACCATCTGGACTCAACTTGTATTGTGTTATGCGAGGACGGTATTGCTGGTGCAAATAGAGAATCCCAAGCATTCCTTTCATAAGTCTGAAAATTTAAAGTCCCCATACTTGGACCCTGATTGCGAAGCAAATTAGAAAAACTTTGCAAATCCAAGAGAGCATATCCAACTTTCTTTACTCTCTCTACTAGCTGAAAGCCTAAAGCAGGAGAGGTGGCCTGTAGCGCACCTTTCATTTGGGAAGAGTTGCGCTTGTCAATTGCCTTTTTAAGGGCTTGTGAGCCAGCAATTGAAGAAGAGGAGATTGCATTGAATCCATAGCATTGGAGAGGAATATGGAAACCATATTCAAAGGATATAAGAAATGTGGCGCCGAAGAAACCATAAATCATTCTCCAATAACTTGACTGATGGCTCACAAAACTGTAGGGGATGGACAATAAACATCAAATCAAGCACAACATCATCCACACGGTGTTGTTTGTGACACATTTAGCAAGAAGCAAAGACATCAATCACTTTTGATATTTTCATATCAAAAGAGGAAAGTGCAAACTAGAGCCAGATAAATAATCTAGAGAAATATGCAATGATGAAAGCACTTGTTAGCAGATATGGCAAATCCCTATCCACATAAAGTTAAACCTTATTTATGGTGACAATCTGTATTTAGTTTCACACCAGAAAAGCCATGTGACAATCACATGAAATGTGTCCTTTGAAAGCTCTACAACCTATGCTTGCAGACGTAAGCATAATTGCCCAACTATTTCACACGAAACACAAACAATACTCCCCTTTATTAATAAATTCAGCATATACTGACTATACAAATCATGCTCAAATTAATGATGCAAACGCAAGCAAGCAGTCATGTCAACTTCTATTAATTGTTTGAGAACATTATATTTTTCAATCATAGAAAATGGGTGTAGTGATGAAAATAACAACCCATCACAACCCAAAATTGAGAGATAGTCAGCTACTTGGTTACCTTCCCAAAATGTATGCAAGATACAAACATCTTGGCATTCATCTAGAAGCCTCCAGACTTGATTGAAGATATAATTTGATTTCCATGAGTATACTTTTCTATGTATACAAGCATCTATAACAACTGATGAATCTCCTTCAATATGCAACGTTTGATAATTACCTTTCTTAGCTAGAATGAGGCCAATGAGTAGAGCTTGAACTTCTGCCATGTTATTTGTACCAGTAGGTAAAGGGGAAGTTGTGACGCCACTATTGTTCCTTTAGAGTCTCTGATACACGCCCCCAAACTAGAATTTCTTGGGTTTCCTCTAGATGCCCCATCGAAATTCAATTTCCAAAATCCCTCAAACGAGGAACTCCAACAGATCTTCCTTTGAGATATAGAAGATGATGTTAATGCTATTAATTTTCCAACCATTGGGAATGATTAACTGCCTACAAGTTTGAATCACTTTAGAGTCCCATGAAGCAACAACAAGATTAAATTTACAATTTCTCAGACTTGTGTTAGTCACTTCTGATATTGCTCTCTCAATTCCCCCCTGAACTTTGTCTATTGTAGATACCCCTTTTCTGAAAATGCGTTTATTTTGTTCCCACCAAATAGCCCACACAACTGATGCCGGTATACACTTCCAAAGATTTGCAAATAATGAATTTCGGTAAAGGACTGGCCAAGATTGAAACAAGTCCCATAAATTATTTTCGAGTAAAGTATTGTAGTTTAACTTATTCATTACGTAACTCCAACATTGACTAGCAAATGGACATGTAATAAGAAGGTGATCCATTGATTCTTCATACTCATTACAAAAAATACAATTAAATGACGGGGCAATGTGCAATTTGCTCAATCTATCACTAGTCAAGATCCTATGCTTTAATGCAAGCCATGCGAAGCAACCTGCCTTTGGAAGCACAACATGATTCCAACAGAATGAAAATGCTCTACTAGCAACTTTGTCTGTTTCATTTTGCTGCAAGATTTTTATAACCCTCTTTCACTGAATAGTGACCATCCTTAGCTGGAGCCGAAATAATCTTATCTTCAAATCCAGATTTGAAGACTTGTTTAGAAGCCAAAATTTCTTTGAATTGAGTAATTTTTTGAGATGTCAAAGGTAACTCATCCAGACTTTTCCAATTCACTTTGCCTAAATTTTCACATACATTAGCTACATATTGATTGAGTTGTGTGCCCCAATGATTTTCTGAAACCCTGATGATATTCTGAGATATCATGTTGTTTGACAAAGGAGGTTGACCGTTCCAAGAGTCCCTCCAAAAACTTACCCTATTACCATTATTCACTTCCCAAGTAACAGATTTTACTACAATATCCCGTGAAGCCATCATGAAATCCCCAATAACAAAGCCTTTCCGAGGATTCAAGATAGAAACAACTCTTGTAGAATCATTGTTGTCTAGATATTTTTGTTACATAATCTTGCACCATGTGGAATGAGGCTTCCTATACATTTGCCAAACTAATTTTCCACCAAACGCTTCATTTCTTTCAGTTAAATCATGCACTCCTGCCCCTTCAAGTGCCAGAATATGTGCCATTTCTTGAAGGGAAATAAGTAGTATTTTTCATGAATCACTCATATTACCTGTCCAGAGGAAACCCTTAATCATCTTTTGAATTTGAAGTAATATTTTAGGAGGGGCTTTTAGGACTGCAATAAAATAATTTGGAATTGCTGCCAATACTAACTTAATCAGCAAAATTCTACTTGCCACTAACAACCATCTAGCATTCCAAGCAACTATTCTACTCTGAATACATTGAAGGACTAAAGACCAATAACAAAATTTATTTGACCCCATAAAAGGAGGAATTCCCAAGTATATGGATGGTAAGAAATGCACTGTGAAGCCTAAAATCTGAGTTATTTTGTCAGATATCACCTTTTAGTGTTAAAATAATAGATTTTTGACTTTTGCACATTGATGGCTTGCCCTGACACCTCTGAATGAAGTTTGAATACATGTTTTATTTGCCGAGCCTCCTAAACTTTTGACAAGCCAAATAACAATGTATCATCCCCAAATAAGGAATGAGTGATGAATATATTTGTACCCGAAATATTTGCACCATGCCACTTCCTTATCTCATGCTGATGTTTAATGGTCTTGCTGAATGCTTCAGCCATGATGATGAAAAGAATTGGAGATAGTGGATCTCCCTGCCTGACTCCTTTAGTTGATGGAAAAAAACCCGTTGGCTTTCCATTTACTACGACTGAAAACCAAGCACCCGAAATACATGCCTTAATCCATTTACACCATCCTTCAAAAAAACCCATTTTGTTTGACACTTGAAACAAAAACTTCCAACAAACTCTGTCATATGCTTTCATCATATCTAATTTGATTACAAAATTTGATGACTGATTTGAGTTTATAGAATGAAGAACCTCATATGCCACTAATGCTCCTTCCATAGTTTCTCTTCTCGGGACAAATCCACCTTGCTCCAGCGAAATGATGAGTGGGATAAGATGCTGCAATCTTAAGTAAATAGCTTTAGTTATGATCTTATAAGTCAAATTACATAAAGAAATTGGCCTAAAGTTAGCAAATGTTTGTGGATCCTTGATCTTTGGGATTATTGAGATATTTGTAGTGCTGAAATACTTAAGCATACTCTTGCTCTTCCTAGACTCCTCCACAACAGCTAGTAAATCCCAACCAAGGATATCCCAATAGCTTTGATAAAACAAAGTAGAAAATCCATCCGGCCCAGGAGCTTTATCTGGAGGAAAGGAAAAAATCACCTTACGAACTTCTTGGATGGTGAAAGGTGCCATCAACATGTCATTTTCTTGAGATGATACCATCTTTGGTATGGCCTCTAGGATCTCATTGACTTGTGAATCACTAGGAGAAGGCGATATATCAAGTGCAAGGAGATTTTTAAAGAATTTTACCCCTTCATTCCAAATAAGGTTTTCATTTGTACTAGCATCTTTGATTTGGAAAATTGTTTTAGAGACTCTCTTTTTGTTTGGCCGATGCATGAAAATATTTTGTATTTCTATCACCTTCTTGGAGCCATAACTCTCTTGACTTATGTCTCCAATAAGTTTCCTCTCTACTGCACAATTGTTCCCATTCTTGCTGAAGATTTTTCTGTTTTACATAAGTATCTTCATTCATACCATTCTGGATGATACAATTATAAACTTCTTCTAACTGCTGTTTGACTTTTGTTTTCTATGTAAAGACATTCTTGAACACTTGCTGATTCCATTGTCTGATTTGGGTTTTAACAAATTTCAGTTTCATAGCAAATTGATGCATCTTGAATCCTTCAACATATGGTGCCCCATTCCACCATTGCTGAACATGAAGCAAGAACTGTGGGTGACGAAGCCATATTATTTCAAACTTGAAAGAAGAATGGAAATGATTATCAATGCCTTTATCTGTTTGTGTGAGAGTTAATGATATTGGAAAGTAGTCCGAACCTGGCAATGAAAGAATATCTGATGAAATATCCATACTCATCAACTTCCAGTCTTGTGATAAAAGGAACCTATCCAAACGAGCAGCAATATGTGCAAACCTAGATCTTTTATTTGTCCAAGTGAAAGATCCATTCGTTGGATGGATATCCATGATATTACCTACAAAACAATTAAAATCTTGTAGAGTTTTAAGAGGAGGAACAATACCCCCAGTTTTCTCTTCCTGAGACAACAATGCATTGAAGTCACCTCCAAGAATAACAATTTGAGAATCTTGTCTGGACGAAGTGCATAATATTTTCCCATAGACTAGCTTTGTCTTGTGATGAAGATGGGCCATAAACATTAATCAAAATAAAGGGAATGTCAAAAGCATAAACTTTCAGCATCTATCAATTGTTGTCTTGATGAATGAGTTGTCCATTAATTGTTAGGGAGTTCCATAGAATTGCAAGACCACTAGAAGCTACAATTCTCAGAACATGCAGAGACTTCCACTTATGCCATTTAGCAATGGTTTTTCAAATGTATCCTAAGATAACTTGGTCTCCTGCAACATAACTATGTTTGTCTGCATAGAATCAACAACTTGTTTGATTCTTTTGGTAACAACAAATCTGTCATCCAAAGTGGTTTGCATTCCAACTGCTATTTTTGTCCTAGTCTTAGAACCCTTTGGCCTGCCTATAGACTTTGGCGTTTTGGGGATATGAATAGCTTGTGACGGGGTTTGCATTATTGACAATGACTACTACTTATTAATACCTCGGCCTTCATTAATGGATTCAAAATCCTTTGATATCTGTGAATTCTCATTCTGATAGTAGGGAGATTGAGGAAGCAAGTAATTAGCTGATTTCTACACTTGCTAGTAAACACAATTTTCCAACCCCAAGGGATTCTCCAAAGCTAAAACTTCATACACTTCTAAATTATTTTGTCGCATCCATTGAGTGGTATTCATGTGTATAGTTTCTTTTTGGACATCCACAATTGAATCATCAACCTCATCAGTAGACATTTTGTCAGCAGGAGGCTGAACTTGAACTAGACTATTCCAATACTGAAATTCTCTAAGCATATTATCAATCACAAGCGAATTATACTCATCTATAATGCCTTCTTCTCTTGCAATTCCAAAGATGATAGAAGTGGCTATCTTTGATCTCCTACTTGGCAGGACTTCAATTCTACAAATGTTGGATGAAAAAGACAAAAGCCGAATGGGGGATATAGGCAGTGAAAATTTTCTATTATGGAAAATGACAGATTGAATCGAGCAAGGAGAAGAAATGTGTGAGAATCAAGTGAAGTTGTTAGAAACAGTTTTGGGTGAACATACACTTGCTAGAGAAATTCCATAATCCATCTAAGAATGTGCACAAATTTTGACATTTTCATTTGACTAGCTATTGCAAAAGACTCTTGCTTGCCTGTTTGCACGAAGATAGGCTGATCTATCTGTTCATATGCTTTGAGTTTCTGAGAGCATCTCATTGGATTAGAACAATGATCCAAGCAAATTACCATTTCATCGAGATCACCTGTTTGGTAATGGATATTGAAATGGCCAAGTCTATGTTGAAATTTTTTAACTATGTCTACATCTTGTATCTTGATGGACTGACACCATTCACCCCATTGAGATGTGAGAGATATTGAAGTAGGCAAAGGTTTGCACTTATCAATCAACAAACAAACTCTAACTTCTAACTATAGGCACTCAAAAGGAATAAGGTCATGCTTTAAGAAAATTCCCAACTTGTTAGCTAAAGTTTCAATTATCTCCGGATCGCGGTACTCGAGCGGCAAAAGAGGAAAGAGATCCAATGTGGAAAAAAGTGAATACATGAATCACGAGGATTAAAATTAGGAACCCAGATCATAGTATGCAAACCTAACCCTTGACGAAACCAACCTTTCTGTTTGTGGACAGCATTTCTTTCTTCCTTAGTCACAAACAAGGCAATAAAAAACTTGGATTCCAGGTCAGTGAAGAAAATATCCTTTAACCCGGGCCAAGTGGAAAATGCCCAATCCTTAATGTCCAAAAATTACAAAGAAGATGAAGAGAACTTACCTATAAGAGCCGATTGACGAAGTATACCAATCGAATACTGCAACAGATGGCATGGAAAATTAACTTGCAATTGGTGTGGTCCATGCCTATGATTTTGCAATCAATTTGCATTACCCTGTTCTTTCTTTCGCCATATTTGTGCTAGAATAAAGGGGGCTCTTGCAGATTCTAAAACAACTGGAATCTTCGGCCCACCATTACCCTCCTTGTTGCAAGTAGGCAACAAATTACCTTGAGTTTGTATCGGCGAACCAGGAGGTGCCCCCTCACAAATATCGAAAATGGGTTGCTTATGGATAGGCCCATGAAGGGTGTTTCCCTGTGCCCTAAGTTTTCTTTTTCCTTTAAGCTGAGGCCCTCTTCTAATTGCCGCATCCAAATCACAAACCAAATTTTGAGAGAGCATTTTTTCCCGCCCAAAATATTTTTTAATTTGCGGGCAATACACGAAATGATTGGGGGTTTGTTTAGATGATTCGCCTTTTTCAAATATTGATGTTTCATTCCAGGGCTTGCTGCCTGCAGATTTCTTACTGACTTCAAATTGAGGCTTCGATCCTGAGCGACGATCATGAAATCGTGGATTAAGGGAAAAGGGTTTTGCTAGTTGAACTATTGCTTTACCCTTAAATATTGATTTACAATCTTTGTGCTCTGGTTCACCCTTGTTCAAGTTTCTTTATACAAAAGAACATTTTTGAAAAGAGAAACCACACGGGACAAATCTAACTGGCTGGACCACTGGCATGGAAGAAAAAATATGGGTAATATCTTTTTGCCAAGCTAGCTGTACAACTAGCATGGAAGAAAAAATACGGGTGATGTCAAATTGCTCTGAAGTGGGTGCAAACATCTGCTGCATGCCCTTATCCCGACCGATCTGCTCAAATTTTTTCCTTTGTGTCTATATGTGATTACTAGAACCCTGTTTAAAACCCTAACAATGCCAATGATTACCTAATGTCCCCTTGTCATGACCATATTGGTGAAATTTTTCTTCTTGCATTTGATGCTGCGATCGCTTAGTCTGATAGCCTAGCCATCGAGCAGAGGCGCCCGCACCTAAAACTACCCCAAGCCAGTGGAGTAGGTATGTGGCACACAAGTCCTGTAAGGGAAATTGACCCAAAGCCATTCTCCACTACGAAGGGGAGTCGAACCGCTAACCTCAAGGAAGTAAACCTCAAGGCACAAACCAACTCACCTACAAGTGGCAGCTAAAACTTTTGAGGCAAAGTCAACACCTATACCCCAGGCCAATGGAGCAGGTAGTTGGCACACAAGTCCCGTAAGGGAAACTGGCCCAAAGCCATTCTCCACTACAAAGGGGAGTCCAACCTATGACCTTAAGGAAGTAAACCTCAAGGCACAAACCAACTCAACTACAAATGGCTGCTAAAACTTTTGAGGCAAAGTCCACACCTATACCTTGGGCTAGCAAAGCAATACATGGCACACAAGTCCCGTAAGGGAAACTAGCCCAAAACCATTCTCCACTACGAAGGGGAGTCAAACCTATGACCTCAAGGAAGTAATCCTCGAGGCACAAACCAACTCACCTACAAGTGGTGACTAAAAATTTTGAGGCAAAGTCCACACCTATACCCCGGGCCAGCGAAGTAGGTATGTGGCACACAAGTCACGTGAGGGAAACTAGCCCAAAGCCATTCTCCACTACGAAGGGGATTCGAACCTGTGACCTCAAGGAAGTAAACCTCAAGGCACAAACCAACTCACCTACAAGTGGCGGCTAGTGTGCCAAAATTGTTATCTCTCAAATGTTGCACCATTGTGCCAAGTTACAGAAGTTAGCCTTCTAGAGAAACATGAGATCTTTTTGGGGTTTGTGGGTCACCCAATTGGAAAGAACTTGATGTAGCCCAAATTTTAAGGCTCCAATTATGCTGACATAATTCCCTTGCCCTTAAAAAATAATAAACCTTTAGTGAAAAAATAAATTGATCATGTTGGGACACTCTCTTCCTTTGTATGTCAGCGATATTCAATGATTTCCTTAACATATCACAAAGCATTGTATAAAATCCTAAAATTTCACCTATATTTCATATTTAGTGATTCTCTAAAACATCATAACTAGCCCTGAGAATTTAGTAATAGTGCTTCCAAATTTGGATAATGATAGTGAGATTGCAATAAATAGTTTGATATTCTTCAAAAAACACTAAATTTTCTGTTCAAGCTTCAAACAGTGAGAAAAGTTTAAATCTATCAGCTTCTCCAGATCAGATATTCCTGATATAATTTCCAAAATATAATAGTGGTGAAGAATAATTGTGTCCAGGCAACTCAAATCCTCAACACTTAATTTATGAAGATCCTTGTAGCTACAAATGTTCAAACAAATGATTGAAAGTTTATACTAGTGAGGGCCCTGCTATGGAGGAGAATGAGCACATAAGTTTCTACATGAGTATGAGAAAAGGAAGAATGAACTTAGAAGGAGCCCAATAAAACTCAAGTTAACAGTATTCATTATAAGCTAAGTAATTAATCGGCCATGACAAAATAAGGTTGCGATTATATTTTCTTAATGAAAAGAAGTGCGATAATGTTATAAGAGGTGTTTCTTTTCAAGGAGACATAGCTCCTCAAATTTAAAGATAAATATAAATAGGGAATCCTCAAAGGAGCAAAGACATATTCTTATCAGGAACATTTTATATTCTCAACAAGAAGTATTTTATATCTGCTTGTATGGAGGAATAAGGAGCAATATTATGATTTTGTAATATGAATTCTATTATTTTATTTTTATAATAAAATAAAATGTCTTTTGTTTATTTTTAAATGGCATGGAGATTTAAATTGTAGTTGAATCATCCTTTGTAATTATTTTTTGGAATTTTGTATACAATTTAAATGTCGGATAAGTGGACATGGTCATTTAGCATTTTAAATTCAATCATCACAAATATTGTGGAATATGAAAATTGTTTCCGATTCTGTATCTAGTTTGTCTCCCTACCAAAGGAGTTAAAATTCAATCTCGACTAATTTAAGATTGCATAAAATCTGGTCTATCACATCTTGATTATTTAATTGTTGGCAATATAAGTGCGTAGAACATTATCAGGATGTACGTGAAAATTCACTGAAGTTGACTCTAATGCCCGAATGAGAAAAGGCACTAGTCTTTTTATTGTTGAAGTTAGAAAATCTATAACTTCCTTCCTACAAGTATCAAATCACTTACAAATATTTTACAATCCATTCAATTCAAACACTCAATTTCTAGTTCCAGTTTCATCGAGTTCAAGGACTTTGCCAGTCAAAGAACTCCAAAACTTAAATTTGCTTTAGAAAAGTTGTAAACAAAGTGATCAAGTTCAAGGAGGTGGTCTACTCGCCTAGGTGTAGCGGAGCCTGAAGTGTAGGGGAATCGAGAAGTATTCCCGTTTGTTGGCCAGAACTGATTGCGGAATCCTATGGAGAAGTGGTAAGCTTTTGGATTTCCAATTTGCGGTTTTGGAAACTGATAGAACCTCTGGATTCTAGGCTAGTTCCTATAAGATACATTCACCTAAAGCTTAACACTTAATTTTCTTAGGGAAAGGGATAGAAGGATAACATAAAATGAAACCTACTAACTTCTAAAAGGTGATGCATCAAGTAAAGTTTGGCTAAAATTGCATAACAAAACCTTACACAACTTGATCCACAACTCAACTGTCATATAGACAACTCAATATTACATATCCTTGCATCAACAATTTATAAGAAGATCATGAAATGATCACAATTTTAACAAGAGGAAATTCTGTCCTCACAACTCAAAACTGCTTTCCACATTAATACAACTTGTAACCTGCAAGTAAATATATATTTCTGCATAGAGGTACTGTTTGATAAAGTGCAAGATCAAGGAAATGGAAAGATAACTTCACAAGAAACTGCACTATGACACTTAGCACACAGAATAACAGATAATGAGAAGGAAAAAAAAAATTTTATTGATCACCAAGCTGCCAAAATTCTGCCATACACTTCAGTACATGAATTACAATAACTCCATTAATTGTTGTCAAGAACTTAAAGAAATTACATAACAGCCAACCAAAGGGAAAAAGAACTCCCTCACCATGAAGACTCAGCACAAACTTGTATAATTTTTCAGCCAAATGCATTGATCAATGAAGCACAATGAATGTTGGGTCGGATTCACAATCAAGCCACTTTTTTGGTCCTTCAAAACACTCCAAAAAGGTAAATAAGTGCTCAAAAAGTCATGCCTTATCAACTGCCACATAAAGGTTCTTCATAAATGCACTCTTATCTCTCAAAATATCCCAATAAAGTCTTTAAAAAGTAATAACTTTCTGACCTTCAAATCCCATCAATATGACCTTACACCTTTCCATAACTCTCCAAAATATCTCTATTTGACTTTTAGAGATAAAAATAAATATCTTATCTTGCACTTTAAGTAATAATTATTAAATAACTTATAATCCATTTACTTAATAAATATCAATTAAGTAATGAACTATAAAGTATTTAATACGTTTATTTAACAATTATTAGATAATTAATGATTTACTATTTAAACAAAATTATTTATGTTAATAATATTTATTGAGTGATAATTAAATCACTTAACAATATTATCAATATAATAATGTTCATTAAAAATAATAGATTATAAATTATTCAATAATTTTTTATTCAATGATACAAAATAAAAAAATTATTTTTATTTTAAAGGCCAATTTTCATATTTTGTATTTTTTAAATAATATCAAATAAATGATTTATAAAAGGTCATTCATAAATATTATAAAAAGAAAAATATAATACAAACTTACAAAAATAAAAAGGATCTAAAGCTTGTTATCATTTCCAAAAATCTCGAAGCTCTTGTTTGATTTCTCTTTGGATCTAAAACCTTGGGGTAAAGTTTTAGACAGGAAAACTCTACTTCCTCTTATAGCTATTGCAGATGTACCCTTGTTGCTTTGTAAACCTTCAACTTGCTGCGAATCTGACTCTTGTATTTGGCTCAAACAAAAATGCACCATTGATTGACAACACTATGACTCTACTTGAAAAGAGCCGGGGGGTGAAAATTTAGGTAACAAGTACTCCTAGGTGATTTTTTTATCTGAATGTTACAAAACTTGATATTTTTAACATAAGATTCATGGATATTTCAATCCAAGAATATACTGTGTTTTGCCATTTTTTTCTTGTTGATGCATACTTGGGAATTTCTAGTCATTGTGATGCTCAAACAAATACCCCAATACTGCATAGATATCTTTATCATTCAAACTTCTGCAGTTCATACATACAAGATTCATAATAGTAACCAACTGGATACAAATGCCAAAATCGACTCAGTTAGGAGTTTGTGCACATAATCTCATAGGTTTGCTGATGAATTTCACAAACACATTATGCTCATGTGGACTACACACTAAATGGTCTGAACTCAACATGCACCTCTAAGTAACTAGTGACTTCAACCATTAACTTTGTTTGTTAATCACAAATACAATATGAATTAAATAAAAGTTGTAAGGCTTTCCTAAATCTTTTAGACTTACACCCAAAAACAATATGAGTAAAACATAAGTTAATCTGTGAATCCCTATTTCAAACTCATCTGAAGCCTGCTAAACAAACAAGGTCAAATAATTCAAGAACAACCCCAAACATTTTAGTTGTTTAGTCCCCTAGACTGTTCCTTACGGACTTGAGACCACAAGAGGTTAGATGTTAAATTGGGAAGAATATCAATAAGAATTACTTGTTGATTTCCAAATTCTACACATTTTTCCTTGATTTTAGGTTTGGTACAGATTTAGCGGGAACTATATGGACACCGTAACAACACTAAATGATAGAGGAAGGAGTTATGAGAAGTTTGGTGGTCTTTTGAGGAAATTACATCCAATCATTGGAGAGAATTCCTTATTTTCTACAAATTGGTTCTAACCCCTCACCACCTAGGGTTTTGTCATTAGAATGCTAATAAGTCTCCATTCCACCATGGGAAAAATCCAATCCTTGGTGGAATACTTGTAATTTTAGTCCTCTTTAAGATTCAATATGTTTTAGATTAGTAGGCGGCACATGGGACAAGTAAATTGATGCTCTATTGTGGCATTTTGTTATGTGGCAGGCTGATTTTTATAACTATGAACGCAAATTAGAAATGTTGTGTAAATTTGAGAGGTATTGGCAATAAAAATCCCTTGAATCTGTGGTTTGGTGATGAATTTAAGTGTCCATGCCCTTGGTTTGGTTGGGTTGAGTCTTTTTGAGGCACTTTCTTTGTAAAAGTTGTCAAATTAGGCCTTGCAGCAACAATACCAGTCAATTTTAGAGCCACTTCTTCCAAAGTAACCCTACACAAGTTTCATATACATTGTAAAATGCTAAAAAGGTATCCTAAAATTCTCGTCTTTCTTTATGACCTATGTGTGAAAGATTATGCCCAAAATAACTCGTTTGTTGCTCACTTTTAGGCCTTGAAAATGCAAATAATTCCAAATTTGGTTTGTGCCTTCAATAGTAAACCCTACTCACTTTGATGAAGGTTGTATAAGTCACAAAATGGTATCTTGAGCAACTTTCATTATGTGCCTAAGCACAATATACATTAAAAACTCAGTCGAAAACATCTTGGATAAGGCTGCTAGGACTAAATCTTGGTCTGTGCCAAGTCTTGTTGTCGGGTGTTTGGAGTCCCTTGGTGCATTAAACATTATGAGATTAATGTTTCCAAGTAATGATTGGTTATTACTTATTTCCTTATGTTACCTTTGTATCCAACAAGGTAGGATGCCATTGTGAAGAGGAGTTTGAAGTTTTGTGAAAGGTATAAGTCTATTGAAGGGAGATATGTTTTAATTTACTGTGTTTGAAGCCTTGTCCTCTCCATCATTTGCTGGAAATCACAGGATTCACAATTTGTGGGGAAATGTAATAGGAGGTTCATTCTCTCTTCTTGATGAGATATTTGATCCTTCTAACACCCTAACTATTAATTTGGGGAAATATATTAATTTATCCCTAAATATATCAAGATAAGCATTTTAATCAGGTGTAAGATCCATATCTATCATTGCTAATCATTATTGAAGAAACATAAACATATGTAGATGGGATAGATCACAAATCACACACAATTATTTTCTTTTGCAGAGACCTCTACTTCATACACCTCCCAGATACACAAACTGACTAGCTCCAACACCCATCACATACATAATGAGCAGATCTGACATGCATCACAAAAATAATAATGACCAGCTCATATAGCCATCAAAAATGATAAGAATAACTAGCTTATATAAGCATCAAAACGATAATACCCAATGGCCCATACAAGCATCAAAAAGATAATAATAATAATTAGCTCAAATAAGCATCATGAACATAATAATGTTTGGTTCATTCACAATGTCCACCAAACACATCTCCATAGCACATCAAACATAGACACGGAATGTCGAAACATTATGCACTATAGCATAGCTGCCATTCCTTTCCCTCTCTTCTGCACCAATGGACATGGGAATAGGAGTTGGTAAATGCCACTAGCAACAAGTTAGTCCAACCAGAAGAAGTAGCTTCCAAAATTTTATCCTCCTAATGACCTTTGTGATATTGTCACTTAAATTATTCACAGTTTCAAATGACACTTAGCATCAATCAAACCTGGTATATATGTTATCATCATACAACCATCCTTATAATATAATTTCTTTGCTTATGGTTACAAAAATACTAAGATAAATACAAGTGAAGCCACTATTCTATGAATGCAAGGATAGCCTTTAGCAGTCTTTTACCTTTGGGAACAAGAGAAATGTGGCCTAATACAAAAGATGCTATAGGCATCCGCAATGAAAACAATATAAAGGAAAGTTGGCAAGTGTTGTTGTATCATATCAAGGGTAGCCATTGACACCTTGACCTCTTGGAACTAGGTAAGTGTTGACCGCACCTTTCCGATAGCCCAAACATTGATCGCTATCATGTCCTCTCTAATCAAGTCTTATTAGCTATCTCTTTGTTCAAGTCAATTCAATCTGTGTAGACTATTGACCTCACATTCTAAAGGGATAGATATTTGTACAAGTTCTTCTTGCACTTATCAAGAGACCGATATTGCGCCACTCTTTTCTAATTTATGCCTTGTTGATTCACATCATTTGCATGTGAGCAACCTCATATATACATGGACTTCTTGGTGCTCTTCAGGATCATCTATCATTGACCATCTTATTTCTTATCTGCAATTGCATGTTGCAAATCCATTGGGAGTTTGCAAGTTTAAACATGGAATATCCACTCTAATATATTATTGTTCTTAATTTGGTAGAATTTCTTGATAGAGACCATGTTCATAAATGAAGCGACAAATAGATATTTATCTTTTCAATAATGTTGTGATAACCATCAACTACTCCACAATACACAATGATCTTCTCATATCATAGTTGTGGCGACCCTATTTGTAACCTATTGGCATCTATACGAAGGTTTTATTTCCCTTCAACAATATATACATGGGTTTTAGGTTACAGCTAATCTATTCACCCATATATATTTGATTGTGTTGGGAGTTGTGATGTATCTCAATTACACATATGTGTCTAGTTATCTATAGTAGCAAAACTAAGTGATACATTAAAGTTATATCCCTTTGTGTATGAGAATGTGGACTACATCATAGCTTGATACTTGTGACATTATTGCAATCAACATTTTTCATCACCAATAGAGCAACATGATTATTGCACAACTAGATTATTAATTATTAGGAACTCAGAGGAAATCAACATTTACCATAAGCATACCAAAGTACAACGATGGGACTAGAAGGTCAATAGGGAAATCTCCCTCCAACCTAAACATTATTGATCCTTCAACACTTCCCAACGTAAATCAGCATTGCTACTCCAAGGTGAATTATTGTTCTTAGTGCTTAAAAAACTTGTTTATCTGAAAATAAGATTTGTGGGTATTTCAATCTGAGCATATATTGTAGTTTGCTATATTTTTATTGTCTCTACATTCTTGGCATATTTCTATAATTTACATGCTCCAATGACTACCTGACACTGCATAACTATTTGGTTCACAATTAAGGGGTTCAATATTCACAATAATAAATAAGTGCATAACTATACAACAATCAAGTTATCTAGGAGTCTATGCACAAATTCTTACAGGTTTGGGGTTATATTTCACAAACACAATATACTCAAGTAGACTAGACATAAAATGTCCTAAACACAAAATGCATTTCTAAGAAAATACTAACTTCAAAACATTTACATCTGTTAGTTTGTTCATCATAAATACATGATGGGTCAAATAAGAGTCATAAGGCTTTCCTACATAATTAAAACTTGACGACAAACACATTATGAGTCAAATACAATTTAATCTGCCTATACTTATTCCAGCCTCATCTGAAGCCTACTAAGGAAAGAAGGTTAAATGAGTTAGAAACAACACCAAACAATTGTGGGGTTCAATAAGATTCACAATAATAAACAAATGAAAAAATGTATAACAATCAAATTATTTAGGAGTCTATGCAGAGATTCTTATAGGTTTGGGGTTATATTTCACAAACAAATATGCTCAAGTAGACTAGACACAAAATGTCTCGAACTCAACATGCATTTCTAAGAAAAACTAACTTGGAATCATTTACATCCGTTTGTTTGTACATCATAAATACATGATGGGTCAAATGAGAGACATAAGGCTTTCTTAAATAATTAAGACTTGAACACAAACACATTGAGTCAAATACAAGTTAATTTGCCAATACCTAAGCCTACTAAAGAAATAAGGCTAAATCAGTTAGGAACAACACCAAACATTGTAGCTACCCCACCCCCTAGAGCCTCCCTTATGGAATTGAGGCTACGAGAATATCCTTTTCCCCCTGACCAATTACTTGCCCACTTCCAAACGTCTCAAAGTCACATAGTTCTCCTCGTAGGGTCCATCAAATGATTCATAGACAAAAGATTCCCATTGTTGCAGCTTTGCTGAAGCTTCCTTTGAAACCAAGCGCATTTGATAGTAGTCAAGAGCTTAAAATGATGTAGGGGACTCCCCTTAATACCATAAAATCATAACAGAAACAAAGAAACAACGGCAAATGCGAGAACAAAATATGAACTTCTTATTATTGCCACAAATGCGGAATTACAAAATTCTCAATTACAATATGCTAACCCATATGGGCGCCTTCATTACAGTAATCTGCAAGACAGTGCTACGAACTATCACCCAAAGCTGTCCTAGACAATCTTCGGGCCTTTCTTAAATAGGCAGTTTTTTTGCCGCCCGAGAAGGTTCTAGATGCTTAAACTTAAGACCTAGGGCCGACAGACCCTAACAATACACATAGAGTTGGCCAAATACATCTTTGACAAATTATTTTAGAAATTTCGGTAGCCCAACTTCTGAAGGCCATAACTCATGAACTGTTGCTTCAATTGGCTATTATAACCACTTTTCGGAAATTCCAGCTCTTGATCTACAGGCTTAAAATCATGCTAGCACCCTTCCTTCGAGTTTTCAGACCTCATCCAGGCACTCTAAGGCCTCCAACGGTGAACCTGAAGATTTTTCTGCAAATTTTTCCACCGAAAATCCACAATAACTTCTCTGATACTAATGCTTGAACAATGAGATTTTTATGGTAGGCTTACAACTCTAAAATGAACCTTCCTGTAGAAAATGAGAACATTCCGAGCTCGTATGACAAACTTACTAAAAATAGTAAGTTCCCACAAATAGTAACCACCCTGTCTACTAGTCCTTATTAAAATAGAAAAGGCTAAAATAAAATATTTTTGGGTGATGCAAGATTGCCCTTACACCCAAGATGCTCCTGCATCATAAAATTGGGCAACTTGAATCATATTACTCAACTTCTTGACATCTTCATCAAAAGTTCATCTTATGGATTTATTACCCAATAAGAAAAACCACCATTATCACATAACACTCACTAATTAGATTGTGGATAGTCATCTCGAATTCAATCCCCAAAATATGCAACTCAAAATAGTTCTATATAGAAACTGTAAATCATTCTATCACAGATAAAAAGGTACAATAATATTCAACAATATTATACTCTTTAGGACATATGCCCAATTTCCTATTCTTTCTCAACCAATGTTATCATGTAAATGAATTTTCCAATTTGAAATGTTTATTAGTCACATACTTGAATTAAACACTATTAAAGATCCCCACAAAAGGTGAAATAACGCAATATAGTAATTCTTAATGGTGTAGTTGAATAAAACTATTCTAATATATTGATTCAGTTATAATGTCTTAATGTCTCAATTATGCAAGGACCCTATATGGTTCCAAATATGTCCTATTACAATATAATTCAATGATATCAAGTATCATAACCTTATTATATTCTAGCATCCTTTGTGTTGCTAACATTATTTTCCAAGCAACTATATTATGGCATAAAATGCTCTTAGACATATATCATTGCCAAATCATTGTCTTTTGACTAATTCTTCACAAAACTAATTTTTTTTTCTAAAATAATTAATGCCTATATATGTTAGTATATCTATACACACCAATCATTAAACCAAATCATTAACAAGCTTTACATGCTCACTATATTGGGTAGATTATTTTAATGCTTTAGTACATCTTTCATGTTCTTAGGAAACATGGCAGCACCATGTATGGAAGAATCACTTAACTATTAAAAGTAATTGCAGAAAGCATGTTTATTCTTAAATATCCCATCTATTCTAGTGTTGGCACCTACATATTATGTACCATGCAGAGGAATGTAGGCAAGGCAACGTAGAAGGAAAGAATAATAAAAAGTAAAGATTACCTAGAATAGAGGTGATCACATTGAAACTCTTCCAATCACCATGGTGACAAAACTCAATGCCACAACATATGCACTCACACTAAAATACCTTAATCTGCCATAATTACTCTCATCCCTAGAGCCAAACCTAGCTCTTGATGGTTCATTTGAAATCACCATGTTGATGTGATGCAAGACCACCCTAACTACATGAAATCCACTTGATTCCTTGGAAAGGCTTTTGTACTATACCTTTTTTGTTCCAAGATTTAATAAGGTCCATTGTTAATATTTTCAAGATATCTTGTACAGGGTTTTATGCTAATTATTCCCCTACAAACTTATAACGTCCTAATTGGGTCACCATTGGATCAATTGCCCCAATTGTGCTCCAAGTAGAAATGTTGTATGTCGCCTAATCTGACCGATTTGGACATGTATTTGGGGTTTGTTGCTCTAGTATTTACACTGCCCAGATTTCAGAATCTTTAGTGCAAGTGGGAAAATGAATAACAAAAGTTCAAGCTTTAAAATAACCAAGTGGTTTGCTAACTTTTGATGTCCTTGTGATTCCAAATTCTCATGCTCATTCCCAGCCTTGTCCTGAACTTTGAATTATTTAAAGCCGAGTCATGAGTCAAAAGTTATGCTCATTTGAAGGGAATTGTTTCTCAAATACTCTAGATTTTGAGTTTCAAAATTTTTCTAACTAGTTCAAAAGTTAGAAAGTTAGAAAAGAATAAGGAAGTTAGAAAGTTAGAAAAAATTTGGTAAGTTAGAAAGTTAGAAATTAGAATGCAAAAGTATAGTCAAAACAAGTCAAATGCCAAATTTCTAACTTTTGCAAAAAAATTGACTTCATGCCAACTTTTTAAAAGTTAGAAAGTTAGAATCCTAACTTTCAAAAAATGTTTGTCCTAATTCTAACCTTCTAAATATTTTGGGTTAGATGACTACCATGTGGAAAACTTCAAGAAGATACAGAGATGTCGCCAAATTGCAAGCATATTTCATGGGGTTTTATAATAAAATGCTGTGAACAATGTATAGACTTCTCTGAAGCAACAAAGATAGTGACTCGATTATCGTGTATGGAGCACTCATATGTTGTCAACAGTTTGAAATCAAATGCATTCATAATGCTAACCACAACATTCATATTGCCAACTAGCAAGTGAAACGATATTGTGAGATAGTGCAAACAAAGTTTCTAAAGCCTCTATAAGGAAAGCTCTCCAGTTTGGGATGCCTACCATCTATTCAACTAAAAGTTAGAAGAGAGGGTTTTTGAAATTGTAAACTCATAGGTCCCATGCCCAAGGCCTAGGCAAGATCCTTGATGAATGTTTGTGTTGCAAAGGGGGTGTCTCAAATTTATCAAGCAAATTGAATGGATGATCGGTGTTAAGATAGGCATCGCATGCAACTCACATATATCCCAAGTCATCACTTAGTTGCTTGAAAAAATTTCATTCTAAAGTAGCGCTGACTAAATGAGCTTTAATTCACTATGATGAATGGATAGGTAGAAATGTGATTTGTGCCTTCATAGATAAGTGAGACCAAGTTAGAACGTCATGGAAAAGAGCTTTCTTCTACAACTCGGCTCAATATATGTGTTGACCCTCGACAACCACATCTTGTGGTAATTTTCCATGAGCAGAGATCATGAAAAGTTGTTAGGGAGCCTGGAAAATTTAATTCAAGGGCATCAAAATGAGTAAGTATTCAAGTCAAATCCAATAACATAGGTCTTCAAGAATGATGAATTGGAATGATTGAAAATAGAGTCGAATATATAATGCAAAGACTTCGCCTGAATGTAGCATTATGAACAATGAATTCAATTTCAAACAAACATTTAGTTGTCCATAATAGGATTGAGGCGTCAGGATTAAGGGATGAACCATTTTGTTGAAATGTCGCATCGAAATGTATAGCAACAGGGATATGTTGATCAAATCCTACAAAGCATATTAAAATAGTTGGTGTAAGCATGGCAATAATTTAAGGAAATGTGTCATAAGAGGGAAAGTTTCAAGCCAATGCAAATCTTCTTAGCCTATGCTAAGATTTGGATTTCTCAATAAGTTGAGTTGCATGGATGTGTTGAACCTATGATGGATAATGCAGAGAAGTCTACATATGGCCCAATATATTTCATTTCCAACCAAAGAAGACATACAAATCTATGCGATAGAGTTGTTGACGAATGTCGTACCCATGTTGTCTATTGTAGGGTAATTATTTGAAATAATGCCTTGAGTCATAAAAATAGCATCATGCATAGACTTTCCAGTTGACAAAAGAGTTTCTATGTTCAAATGCTCTCACTAATATGATCATAGGATGTTAGTAAGGTTTATGTCTGAAAGACTTCTTGCGGATCCATACACCATCACTGTCAAAATATAATGAAATGCATAAGGTGATGAAGGGTGTCCCCTTAATACCAAAAACACATAACAGAAACAAATGCGAAATTATAGAATTTAGAATAACAATATGCAAATCCACATGAGCACCTTCATTACAATAATCTGCAAGACAAAGTTGTGAACTATCACCTAAAGTTGTCTTTACAATGTACATGCATTTCTTAAATAGCTAATTTTATGCCGCCCAAGAAAGTTCTAGGCACTCAAACTTAATACCTAGGACCAACAGACCCTAACAATACATATAGAGTCAGCCAAATACATTTTTGACATTTATTTTGGAAGTTTTGGTCAGCCCAACTTCAAAAGGCCATAACTTTTGTACCAATGCTCTGATTGGCTATTAAAAGCACTTTTTAGGATCCTCGGCTTCTAACCTACAAGACCAAATTTGCTCAAGTGCCCATAAGTCGAATTTTCAGACCTCATCTAGGCATGTTTAGGCCTTCAACAATGAGCTTGAAGTTTTTATACCAAAATTGCGCACCAAAAATCCACAATAAATCCATGAATACTCATGATATGGCACTGAGCATTAACTAGAATTAAGACATTTTTGAGTTCGTATGACTGACTTACTAAGTAGCAAGCCTCTAGAAACAACAACTCTACATTGAGACAACCCTTATTCAAACAATTGAAATGAAATATTTTTGAGTGATGTAAGATTGCCCTTACACCCAAGATGCTCCTACATCCAACACCCGGGGTAATTTGACACGTGACCTCGTTACGTCTCAGGCGTTTAGAGGAAAATCAAGACGGTTAACCTCCTCCCTTGCTAGCCATGATGAATCTTCTACTAGCCTCCCTTTCCATTTGACCAGATATTCTTCATAAGTTTTGTTCCTTGTACTTTTGTCAACACGACTATCCAGTATCTCTTCGATCTCGTTTGTAGCTGTACTAGCTACTAGAATACTCCACTGTGCTTCTGCAACTTCATCTCCATCACCTCCTTCATAATACTCTGTCAAATCTAAAATGTTAAATATTGGTGAAATATTCAATTCAGCAGGTAACTCCACTTCATAGGCATTTCAAGAATCATGTATTTTCACTATCTTGCATAGTCCAAACTTTTTCATTTTCAGCTTATTATATGTACCCAATGGAAAACACTCCATTCTCAAATGAACCATGACTTCATCACCAATCTAGAATTCCTCGTACCTCCCTTTCACATTTGTCTTAGCCTTGTGCAATGTATTCACCTTGATAATGTGCTTCCTCACCTCCTCATGGATATTCTTCAAATGTTCAACAAATTCTTCTACTTCAACACTACTTATTTTTACTTTATCCAATTGCCTCAATTCAGAAGCATTTCTGGGACTACTCCCATATACAATCTGGAATGGTGATTTACCAGTACTCCTATTGACAGAATTATTATATGCAAATTTTGTCTATAGTAAAATCAATTCCCATCCTTTTGGTTTATCTCCAACCAAACATCTCAGCAGATAAATATTGGTGAAATATTCAGTTCAGTAGGTAACTCCACGTCATAGGCATTTTCAAAATCATGCCTTTTCACTATATTGCACAGTCGAAACTTCTTCATTTTCAGCTTATTATATGTACCCACTGGAAAACGCTCCTTTCTCAAATGAACCATGACTTCGTCTCTAATCTGGAATTCCTTGTACCTCCCTTTCACATCTACCTTAGTCTTGTACAGTATATTCATCTTGATAATGTGCTTCCTCACCTCCTCATGGATATTCCTCAAATGTTCAACAAATTCTACTGCTTCAACACTACTTATTTCTCCTTTATCCAATTGCCTTAATTTAGAAGCATTTTTGGGACTACTCTTATATACAATCTAGAATGGTGATTTACCAATACTCGTGTTAACAAAATTATTATATGCAAATTTTGTTTACGGTAAAATCAAATCCCATCCTTATGGTTTATCTCCAACCAAACATCTTAGCAGGTTTCCCAAACTGCAATTCACAACTTCTATCTATCCATCAGTCTGTGGATGACGTGATGAACTGAACTTCAAATTTGTCTTCAATTTCTTCCACAATGTAAGCCAGAAATACCCAACAAATTTGGTATTTTGATCTAAAACTATACTCTTCGGCAGATAATGTAGTCTCACCACTTCTCTGAAAAACAACTCTACCACATGAACACCATCACTAGTCTTCTTGCAAGGAATAAAATGTGTCATGTTTGAAAACCTGTCAACCACCACAAAAATAGAATCATGCCACCACTGAGCCCTTGGTAATTCAAGAACAAAATCCATGCTGACATCCTCTCATGGCTTCTCTGGTTAAGGTAATGGTTGATACAACCCTATATTATGCTTCACTCCTTTCTCCATCTTACATACTCTGCAACTCTGTACAAACTTCTTCACATCTTGCTGCAACTGTGGCCAGTAATAATTCTCAGCAACCAAAGCAATGATTTTATCTCTACCAAAATGTCCAGCAAATCCTCCACTATGGTTCTCCTTGATGAGATTCCCTCTCATAGAACTCTTGGGAATGTACAACTGACTTCCTTTGAACACCATACCATCTTGGAAAATGAAATCCAACCACTTTATCCTACCAAGTGTAATAGGTTTTGTACAAGCCTTCCATGCATCACCAAAATCAACATCCTCTGGATATAAATTACTGATTTGCTTGAACCCAATCACCTCAATTTGCATATCTATTAGCAAAATTTGCAATCTACTAAGAGCATCTACAACTCTATTAGACTTCCCACTCTTGTGCTTCAGAAAAAATGTATAACTCTACAAAAAATCAACCCACTTCAAATGCATTTGGTTTAATTTTTCTTGACTATTCAAATATTGCAAAGCTTGATGATCAGTATACAAAGTAAACTCCTTAGGAAGAAGATAGTGTCTCCACTTCTTCAATGCTTGAATTATAGCATAGAATTCCTGATCATAAACAAAATATTTTATTTTTGCATCATTGAACTTCTTACTAAAATAAGCAACAAATCTACCTTCTTGGCTCAAAATAGCTCCTATTGCAGTACCTCTAGCATCACAATCTACTTGAAACACCTTGTTAAAATTTGGAAGTGCTAAAATAGATTGTTGTGTCAGTTTTTGTTTCAACAGATTAAAACTATTATCTGCTCCTACAGTCCACTTAAATTCTTTCCTATCCCCTCTCATTATTTCAGTCAAGGGTCCACAAATACTACTAAAACCTCTTATGAACTTTCTGTTAAAACTAGCTAGTCCATGAAAAGATCTTATCTCTATAGCACTCTTTGGAGTAGGCCATTCAAGGATAGCCTTCACTTTTTCCAAGTCCATTTTCATACCTTTTGCTGAAACTACAAATCCCAGGTACACCAACTCCTTCAGAAAATTACACTTCTTCAGGTTTATCAACAACTTTTCTTCTCTTAACTTATCAAACACCTTTCGAATATGCATCAAATGCTCCTCCAGCATCTTACTAAAGATCAAACTATTATCCAAGTAAACAATGACAAACTTACCCAGAAACTCCTTTAGTACCTCATTCATGAGCTGCAGGAAAGTGCTTGGTGCATTGGTTAGCCCAAAAGGCATGACTAAACACTCGTACAATCATTCCCTTGTTTTGAGAGTAGTCTTCCAGTCATCGCCTTCTCTGATGCGAATCTGATGGTATCAACTCTTTCGATCTATCTTTGTGAAATACACAGCCCCACTCAGACAATCCATAATATCATCCATCCTTGGCAATGGAAATCTGTAATTGATTGTGATCTTGTTGATAGCACAAGAATCTGTGCACATCCTTCATTCTCTATTCTTCTTAAGTGCTGATATTGTTGGTCTAGCATGTAGACTTAGACTCTCCCAAATCAACCCCTTCTACAACAACTCATGCACTTGTCTGTTCAACTCCTCACTTTCTGGTAGTGTCATTCAGTGTGCTGCCTTATTTGGCAAATTGGCTCCTAAAATCAAATCCATCTAGTGAATGATCTTCCTTACTAGTGATTCACCTTTGGAAAAGGTCCACTAAGCCATAAAGAGACTTATGACTCACTAAAACTACTCTCAAAAGACTCAAAATGTCAACAAATGGCTTCAAACTGCCAAGACAAGGTCAAAATTCAACCCACAATCCTGAAATGACTCAAAAAGCCCCAAATATTCTCTCCATGACCTTAAATGACAGTACTAAGTCTTTGAAAACAATAACTCTTAAGACTTAGTATTTTAAAAACATGTCATATTGACTTATTAGTCTTAAAAACATGTCATATTGACTTATTAGTCCTAGGAATATTTCAAATTTTCTCCTTCCCTCTTATTTGCTTTTAAGAAATAACAAAAATATTTAAATGACTTATAATGTCATCTAACATTTTTGTTTTACAATATTAAACTTATGCTAACAAAATAAAACCTACAAATAATTAAAACTCCCCCCTTTCCTAAACCCACAGCATATATATATATTACATTTCAATTTTTAGAAAAGAAAACTTCAAAAACTTCTCCTATGTTGGAAGATTTCAAAGATTATCAAAAGGGAGAAAGGCATAATATCATTTTTCTAGCCTAAACTCCTGTGATTTTACATTGCATTCGTTTTGCAGAGCTTGGGAGAAAATTGCGGCTAGGGTTTTGAAGGCATTTTTTACTTCATTTGCGGCCGCCATGACTAGAAGCATCTTTCTTCTTGCTAGAACTGCAATGACGCTTATCTTTTGAAAGTAATATATTTGTTTGTTTGATACTTGCTGAAATTCATTTCGAGCCACCATTTGGATATGTTGTTTGATGCAAGCATCCTTTGTTGAAAGTATTCATTACTTGTTGTTTGAAAGTCTTCATTATTGGAAACATCTGGAGTTTTAGCCGCCATGTTTGGAAAGAGAATATCTAAGTATCTTGCATTTCTAACCCTACTGCTAGAAATACGGGTTTTGATTATCATACGCCATTATAATGGAAGTTCAATTTTAAATTTGCTACTTCCATGTTTCTTGTATAAGTTCTTTAATGTTTTCAACAGATTGGGGTGAGATTTTCATATTGGAAGCAAAAAAGAAATTTTGCATATTGATGGTCTTATCATTTCTTCATAAACACGAAATGGGTTTCCCCCCTTTCAATGTGAAGCTTTCTTCCAACTTCTTGTCTTCAAACACAAGCTCAATATCAGAAATATCCTCTTTCGTTTCAAGTATAGCCTTTACTTCAGGGATAACATCCTTTGCCATCATTTTAGGCAAAGGCTTAGGTAGAGGCTTTGTGGCTGCTGCTACCTCCGCTTTTTGGTAGAAGGGGTTTGTTAGATGTTGCACATTCCTTGACCGCAGTTGGAATTTTTTCAGCAGTAGTGATATCTTTCACTATTTTCATTGTAGTGCTTTCCACTTTAGCATTTTCTTCTAGTTGGGAATTGTTTACTGTATTACAAGTATCAAGCCATTGAATAAATTTGAGGTCCTTTCCCTTACCATGCTTGCTCACGGCTGGATTGATGTTCTCGTTTTTGTTTATTCTCCATCTTCTCCATTGTAATTACCGCTATATTTTGAGCACATTTATTTGCTTGAGCCATCATTCTTACGAGTTTTATGGGCACATTTATTTTGAAGCACCATTTTAGATAAAGCTGCTACGTCATTTTAAGCAAATATTCTTTGCTTTAACTGCCATTTTTGAAGTTCACGTTGTTGCAGATTCATGTGGAAATGTATTATTATGAGTAGTCATTCTTTTCCTTCCTATTTTTGCCGCAATTAGAATGATTATAAAGTTGAAGCTGCCATATTGAATAAAAATACTACTGTTATTTGCAGCATTAACACTGATTATTTGGTCATTTGTTCTACTTACATTAAGATAAGCTTTTAAATACCATTTCACTTGTCATTTTCCCTCTTTCCATACATTTTAATAGTTGTGAATGTGATGGTAAACTATTATTATATTTTGGTTCTAAAACAGGGATTTGCTTGCTGTCATTTTATAAATCTGCTCTGTTTGTGAGGGTTTCTGGAGCTTCCCTTACTGCAAGATATGACCACTTCTTCTTACTATTACTGAAAACATCTTTAAAGGAAGAGGAAGCATCTTTTGTTACAGAACTTGCCTCATCTGTCTTTTCACAGATCCCATTCCGATCAGTAGTTATTTATGAGGTGCGAGCATGGGCTCGTGACACCCATTAACCACTTTCTGTGATTCGCATCCATAATTTTTAAAGTACCTATTCCTGCAAGCTTCATTCCTTTAACATTATATTCATCTGTTTGATCTTGCAATCTTTAACTTTACTATCTTCGATGCATATTCAAAATAGGGGAAGATAGTACATGTATGGAATGACTAGTTATAGGTATTCAGTCATTGCTTAGATCTTTCGAGATCTAACCTCACTCTTTTTCGTCATGCAGGAAAATGAAGACCGAAAATTGGCAGATTAGGAGCTAGACCAGGAACAGCATTACGGATCACTTAACTAGTCAAAAGATCAAAAGGCAATGACTGGTTACCTCTAACCCTACCTTCATATGTATTATTTTTTCATATTCTGAATATGTATGAAAAGTAGTTAAACTCATGACTTGTGTGAGATGTTTACTTTCAACATTTTCTATTGTAAATATTGATTGTATATTCAAAAATGAATAATACAAGGACATTTATATTCTTTTGCAAATATCAAATGAAAAGTGTTTTTCAGCGAATACAAATTTGAATTTTCAAAACTGAATTTTAACACTTTAACATGAGTTAAAATTAAGTAACATGTTTGGCGACCTCTTGCTAATTGTCTGCCTGTTAGACATTAGAAAACCAATTGCCTTATCCAATCGGCATGGAGTCTGAGTTTATGCATCCTAGCACCTAGACCTGACACGATGCAACTTCTAAAGTTGTTGGTTGAGTTTTGAATGCTTGTACGTGAGCTTAATAGGACTTAAGACTCTTATTGGGTTGACTAATATGTATGGTCAAACTCAAGTAGCAGCTTTAAAAGCGAAACTTTCATAATTTGACCATCTTGGTTATGTATGGATGAATGCATGTATTTGAATGAATGCATGTGAATAGTGGATATGTGGATATGCATGTATGTATGGTTGGCAGCAAGAATTGAGTAGTTGCAACATTATGTATATGTGTATGCATGTGTATACTAGGTATGTGCAGGCATTTAAACACATGTATTTATGCATGCATAAGTGGGATGGGTGAATATGAAAGCTTGATAACAAAAATCAGCAACTTGACCAACCTAAAACCTCAAGAAAACAGGAAACTAACCTAGGAAAGAAAACAAAACTGACATGTGCTTGGACAGCACTTAGGAAAACCTAAACTATTATACAAATGCATTTATTGAAAGCATGAAACCTAACCTATTATATACAAGATAGGACTGATAGCTCATACCTCGAAACATGGTTTGAAGTGAATCTCATTCACAAGGATTGGTAAAACATCTCCCTCCATTGTAGCAAGCTGGAATGCATTGTGTTCTTTACATTCAACTATCAGAAATGGACCAGCCCACATATCATCAAACTTATTAAGATGCCCTAGCCTATTCTTCAAAACATCCCACTTCAGAACTAGATCTCCCTCCTTAAATGATCTTGATCTTGCCTTTTTGTCAAAAGTACTCTTAGCTTGCAATTGCTAGTACTCCATTGTTTGCAATGCTTTCCTTCTTTCTTCTTCCAATTCAGTCAATTTAGCATATCTCAAGCTTAGAGGATCATCTCTTTCAAACAATAGTAATTGATCAGCCAACTCAAATGAAGGAAACTCAGTGGGAATAGGTAACCTTGCTTGTTTTCCATAGACTAGAACATAGGGAGAATTACCGAGAATCTGCTTGGGGGTAATTCTATCCAGCCATAAGGCTGATCTCAGCTTTGCATGCCAATCCTGCTTGTTCTCCTCCAATGTTCTTTCGATAATTCGCAGTAGATTCTTATTAGTACTTTTAGCTAAACCATTACCTTGAGGGTAATAATTTGATGAAGTGTTCAAGTAAACGCCATTTCTCAAAGCCCATTCAGTTATTCTAGCCCCCACAAATGCTAAGGTATTATCAGAGATAATCGATTCAGGAACCCCAAACCATGTGACCAATTCATCATAGAAACTTAGAATAGAACTTTCGTTTGCTTCCCTCAGCACAACAGCCTCTGTCTAGCGAGTGAAGTAATCCGTGGCAGTTAGGATCCATTTGTGAGCAGTGGTAGAATGAGGATTTACAAGTCCCAGAAAATCAATTCACCATCTCATGATTGGCTGGTCAACCAAAATGGACTGCAAAGGCATAGCAGCCAGCCTTTCTTTTCTTGCAAACAACGCACACTGCTTGCATTTCCTTGCCTAGGCATGGGCATCTTTGAACAAATTAGGCCAAAACAAACCCAACCCTCATGATCTTGTAGGCTGTTGTCTTAGGTGAAAAATGGCCCCCTGCTTCATGAAACTGCTCTAAAAACTTGTTGGTTTGATTATTATCAATACATCTAAGCAGAACACCATTCAAGTCTTTTCTGAACAATACATCATCAATTAAAACATAGGGTATAGACTGTAATCTGAAATATCTCCGCTTGGCTCTATCAAGCAAAGGAGGACACTCTCTTGTTTGTAAAAAATGGACCATTTCCTACAACCAGCTAGCTGGTTGTACTTCTGCAACATTTGCATCACCATTAAACAGTAAATTTTCATCATAAACAGCTATAACATCATTTGCACAAGCTGAATTTGCTCCCTTTTAACTAAAATTTTAGATGAGTAATCTCTCATATGCTCACACAGCCCTTTACCTCTCACTAGTTTAGTAATTTTGATGTCAACATTGTATTCCATCACCCTAGTTATCCACCGAGCACGTTTTTCGTTAACATCTTTACTAAGAGAGAACTCTTTAACACTAGGGTGAGATACCATAACGTATACCTTGTTGTTTAACAACAAATGTCTAAACTTCTTGAGACTTTTAATGACTGCAAATGCATGCTTCTCAACAAAACTATAACGTTGTTCATAACCTTCAAGCCCTTTGCTGTAAAAAGCAATAGGCTGCTCATATCCTTCATCATTTTTCTGAACTAAAACAGCTAAAATAACATCAATAGATCCATATGCATATAAAATGAAGTCTTTGGAGAAATTTGGGTTAACCAAGGTTGGAGCTAATGATAAAGCTTCTTTTAATAGCTAAAAACTTTGCTCACCTTCTTTAGTCCATGTGAAAACTACATTCTTTTTAAGCATTGCTATGAGAAGCTTAAGTAAGGCACCAATATCAAGCACAAATCTTCTCAAGAAATTAATTTGTCCAATGAAGCTTTGAAGCCCCTTTTTGTGGCTAGGTAAGGGAAGCTCAAGAATTGCTTCAACTCTTTCCAGATCAACTATTATACCTTCCTTTGATATGATGTGACCTAATAATTTTCCCTCATGAATAGTAAATATACATTTCTTAGGATTTAATGAAATTCCAAATTGTCTACAACTCTCAAAAACCAACCTTAAATTAGCAAAATGATCATTAACATTTTTTGAAAAATAGTTATGTCATCTAGATATACTAAAACCATTTTATACAACATTCCTTTGAAGGTCATATCCATCGCTCTCTGAAATGTAGCACCAGCATTTGATAAGCCAAAAGGCATTCTTTGATAAGCCATTGTACTATCCCCTATCAGTCCGTACTTTTTTTAAAAACTAGAATTAGTACTTAATGCTTCAGATACTTTAGGCAAAGACCTCTTGTAGTAATCTTGACCCCGAGAATGCTAATTTCGTAATGATTCCATTCACAATTATACATATGGGACTAAGGAGTAACCACTGTTTTATAATCCATACTCATCATCGAGACCTCAAGCTTCTCCATATTTTATATATATTTATCTATAGGTCATAGATATATTTATTATAATATATAATATCCATTATAAACTCATAATATTTATTCCAACCACGGTTCCTTCCTGTCTTGTTTGAACTAGATTTGTTCATTGATCCTCTCTTTATAATAAGTACAAGTTTCCTATCTTATTTGAACTACTTTTCTTTTCTGACGTGTCTGGTGATGTTTGTCTATGGATATTGCTTTTCCTCCTACATTAGTGTATGATTCTCATGCTAATACGCTCATCTTGTGTTGAAGAGGATGTGATGTCTCCCAAGATGACTAGGTGCAAATTCAGTTCTGGTTACTCCACTTTCACGCAAGGTAGAATCTTCCAAAATAGGCATGAGATATTTGCCCTTTAATCTATAGTGGTTAGTCTCTATTTTTGATTGTTTATTCTAATTGTTCGATTGTCTTCTTCCTGAATTTGCTTGATGTTTTCCTATTCTTTCATCGTTGATGAATAACGATTTCCCTGTATGCTTGTCTACTGTAATTGGATATGGCCCATGATAAGTTGATGATGTCTATATTTAAAGCATCCTTCCATTACTCCTGTAGCGGCTTGCTTGCTCCTGCCTTCTTCCTTTTCTACTTCTCATATATATTCCCCCATCAATATTATGTGTTTATTTCCTGATACTTACCTCTAGATATATGTGTCTGAATGCCAAAGATCTCTAGAATAGTTCCTTATCATTGAATGCCCTCTGCCGCATATAAAAGATTTGTTTGATTATCCTCTACTTTCCCTATATTGCCTGCTGACTCTCTGTTTCAGATATGAATTATACATTATTTTTTATGTCTTTCCGTGTGAGAACTATTACCTGTTAGCATCGTTTGACACTCACTTTACCAACTTCCTTTTTATTTGTTCTTATTTACTATGGCCTTTGAAATGATTTAAAAGCTCATGCCCAGTTTTTCTTAATACTAACTCCAAATTAGAATATAGACTTTGTTATATTTTTTCTGAAACTCCTTCCTCTCCTCCCCATGCCTCGTGTTTGATCTGGGCTCTCTTGTATATCTCATATATAGAACAGATGTGTCTTTCTAGTATATGTCGTTATACCATGTTTAGTTCTTACTTATTTATATTAATCTTTATATCATATTATAATAGAATTTCAACTCATAAATATTATATAATGTTTTCTTTCTTATTATTATATTTATTATATAATAATTTATATTTTTATTTATTTAGTCATCTGTATAATTTTTATTATTTAATATATAATTAATAGTTTAATATTATCGATTTATTTATTAAATAAGAATTTGGATACTCTATTCTTATAAGATATTATTAGTATTTATCAATATAATCATTATTTTAATTGTAATTAAAATTTATTTGTTCATTTATTTATTCCTTATGTTCATTCTACTATTAAAATTGATCTGGGAAATGGAGACATTACAACCATTGTACCTCATTTTGTGGTAAACGTTGTTTTATATTGGTCTTCCTCTTTGACTCGTACTTGATTGTACCTTGAAAAACCATCAAGAAGAGAGAACCTTGCTGAACCAGCAACAACCTAGAGTATTTGCTCCATGGAGGGCAGCAGGTGATGATCTTTTAATGATGCTCTGTTTAAATCCTTGAAATCTACACAAAGTCTGATTTCTCCCTCTTTTTTTTTTTACTGGGACCAAATTAGAATCCCAGCTGGTGTGTTTGATCTCATAAATAACACCCCCTTCAATTAACTTGGTTAATTCTTTGAACATTAAAGGCTCCAACTTGGGGTTGATAGGTCTTTGTTTTTGCTTTACGAGCTTAGCATTTGGAAACAACTCAATAGTATGCTGAGCTATATCTGGATCAAATCCTTTAAGATCTAAATACTTCCAAGCAAATACATTAGGAAATTCTTTGTATAAATCAACAAATTCAAATTTTTCAGTTGCTGAACAAACTTTACCAACCTTCAAAAACTTGCCTTCAACCACTTCAACACTTTCATAGTATTCTTCTTTTACCTACATACCAGCTTTGTTCTTCGTTAACTTGTCATCTCTGCTGAAAATAGATTCCAAAGTGACCAAAGCCTTTGGAAGCTTATTGGACTTAAGTTGGATTATTTGATCATCATAATATTGTTTCAACTTATCCTGATTTGAAATAGAAAAAACATCTTCTTCCAACAGAAAACTAAGTATCTGCTCATCACTATCAAAAACTTGTGAATTAGTGCTATTATCAGGAATAGAGGGTCTTACTACAACTTTGACATGCTGTTGGATTTTCTCCTTGCTGATTTCTGCAAGTATGTCAAATTGAGCACCAACTGCAGCAAGTCTATCAGCTTGCTGATTTTGACTAAGGCAGAAAACTCCTCAATAATATCTCAAATTCGACGTTTGTACAACTCAAAGGTGTCATTTTTAGCTGTATTTAAACATCTTATTTGGTTGAAAATTAGGTCATTGTCCCCATACACTTAATACATTCAACTCCTCTTTTCTTTGCCCACTCCAAACCTTGTATCAAACTCTCGTATTTTGCAACATTATTTGAGCATGCAAAAGAAAAACGAAAAGCAGCATAGTACCTTTCAGCATTAGGTGATACCAACACACCACCACCACCACCACCATTTTTGCTCTTAGATCCATCAAAGAACATTTCCCAATAACTGATTTTGTGCCTCCTCCATCTGATTTTTTGTCTTGACTAAATTGGCAATAACTGCATCCTATTCATGAATAATGTAAGTTCCAAAACCAGCATGTATAAAATCAAAAAAATGATTTTCAGCAGTTTGACTTGATGCCCATTCGTCAAGAAGAACATTTGGAATATCATCTAATTGGGTTCTTGTTTCAGAAATATTACCATTTTCTCCTTCATCAAACGGGGCTAAGTTTGCATCTAAGGCACTAGGTACGTATGGTTCTATATGATCTTTTGCAAGCAATACAGACTTAATTGTTACCTTGGTACCATACCTAGTCCTAAATAGCATGTGAGACCAGTCAGATGATGAATAGCCTCCAATTTTAGCAGTGAAATCCCTAGATAGAAAAATGGCAAAATAAGGTGGTAAATCTATCACATAGACATCCTGCTGAATAGAAACATTAGGACATGCATGGAGGGTAAGACCGGCATCTTTGATAAGGCCTATAGTACCAATAGATGTTCCATCAAGCTGGACAACTCCTTTTTCAACTGGCTGGTGTTTCAATCCTAACTGATCTACTATTTTTTTGGCATGACAGAGCTTGTAGCTCGACTATCAACCATACAGTTATGGACTAATTTATCACCAATAATTAATAAAAGATAAAAAGTTGGAGGCTTAACACCCTTACTTGATTCACTATTGATTCCCATGCCGCTATCTTGTCTTTCATCATTATGATCAGTATTTGTCAATACAGTCTTTCGTGGTTCATTTATAGCTTCTTTAGCAATCATCTCATCAGATAGAGCTTGCCTTAGAATATCAGTCTTCCCCGGAATAGCCAACGTATCCCACATTGACATAGTCACATTCATTCAATTCATATTGTCAACTATACTAAATGGAACAGAAGAATGTGGCCTTTGATGTGAACAAACTGCAGCATGGTTTGCTTGTTTCAGATTGCTATCTTTGGCCGCAGGATAGGAGTACTAGTTATAGCCTCTGTAGTAGATATTGATTCATTAGTATCAAGTCCCTTACCTTTATTTGCCACTTGCTCCATTTCAAGAGCTCTCTTCTTTGCTCTAGTGTTGGCTGATACAAGTGAATCAATATTTACTACACAGAATTCCTCTCTCTGCCAGTTAAGGAATGCAGTCTCAGAAGCATGTCTATCATGTTGTTGTTCAGGTAGATCAACAGTGCCATTTTGTTGATCTATGATTGTATTTGCACCATTAAAGCTTGATTTATCATTCCATTTGTGCAAGTAGTCTGATTATGCGCTTCATTGCAGGGATAACACCACTCTAAATCTGCAACCAGATTATTTTGTACAGGTACAATATCTTTAATAGGATTAGTAGCATTCAAGGGCGCTAGGTTATAAGGCCAAAAAGGCCTTTGATTAATATTTGGCCTATAACCAATTGTATTAGCTTGATATGGTTGCCTATTTTCTTGCATTTGGCCTTGGTTTGCTGCTGGTAAGGTGGATTCACAACTTGATTTTGTTGTTGGTAAGCTTGTCTAGCCTGAAATTGTTGTTTCTTCAAATTTACAAGTTCATTACTAAAAGTCTGCATTAAATTCTCAATTTTAAGCTGACTATTCTTAATTTCCTACAGCTCTTGTGAAGGGCTTGCCATAACAATTTCTTGACTTGGAACAACAGGTAAGGCATTAAAAGGCGGGATTGCTAATGGCATATTTGGCTGAATATCTGAAAAAATAGGCATTGGAGGCCTAGGGGCTATTTTCCCTGCTTGGATAAGGCTATTTTCAACTCTAATAGCAATACCATATGCTTGAGGCAGTGAAACACCTCCCATTGACTGAATCATCACAAAAATGTCTCTATTTAAACTCCTCAAAAAATATAGAAATGCATGGTCTGCTGAAGGTCTTACCGAGATAGGTATTCTAGTCCAAATCCTCTAAAATCGATTGTTGAAGTCTATCATTTGCTCTTGGGGAGCACGCTTTATTGTTGTGAGTTGTTCAACCAAAGATAAGTGATCCAACTTATCTTTGAAATGCCTTGTTAGTGCATCTCCTAAAACATCCCATGAACCAATGGAGCCAACGGCTAAGCTTCTGAATTATTGAAGTGCCTTTCCTTCCAATGAAGCTGTGAGTAACTTGACAACAACATCCTCCTCCATGATATGATGAACGTTGCACAATGTTGCAACATCTCTAATATGCTCAAACACTGTAGTTTAAGTTTCTCCAATGAAATCTAGTAAACTCTTCAAGGCAGCCAAAGGTATGTCATCATGCTACGCAAAATTCAAGGGGCTCCCCTGATTGAAAGGCACAAATGAAAATCTCCTTGACATTGGAGGCAATAATGGCACTTGCTGCTGTTGTGTTGAGGTTTGGGTAGGAACAGCTTGTCTAATAAAGGCACCGGTACTCGCCAAACCAAAACTTGTACTTGTTACGGTTGAAATAGTAGGGATATCCAGTTCAAATGATTCAGCTCTCAATGTTGGACTTGCTGACCATCTAACCTCTCCTTGTCTTGATTGATTTCTTCTATTGTACACACAAATGTCAAGAGCTGAAAGTTGCCTCCTTTTGACTGGCTTAGTCTTGGCAAAAGCTCTTCCGCGCCTTTTGCAAGTTTCTAGCTGCAAATACTCGAAAGAAGAACTCCTGGTCTGAGTCTTTCTCATAAAAAATTTTATATACTACTAAGCCTTTCAGCTGGTTGAAACCTTGTTGCCTGTTGTACAGTACAACAAATATTCAAAAAATTGTGTTCGGGTCCCACTGAGCATGCCAAAACTATTAAGGCTAAAATTTGCACCCTATTGAGCTAAATAAGTTTAACAACCTTGCCTAACATGGGATTAATTTCTGCATGTGGGAAATGCATAACTTTAAATGAAACCTCCGAATTCTAGGCCGGTTCCTATCACTAATACATTAGGGGTCAATTTGCGACGTTAATTTGCGAAGGCAAGAAAAGATAATGTGGTTTTGGCTTTTTTTTTTCAATTTTAGCCTGATGGCGTCGCATTTGCGACGCCAGCGGGATATAAGAGAAAAAAAAAAGCCAAAAACCCTCATTTGAATGAAATTGCGCGACACAGGGTTCTTCTGAAAGGCGCGCACAGGAGAATATCAGAACTCATTTGCATCAGGCATCCTTAAAACTAGTTCCATGGAGTTCATTTTTTGAATGCAATGACCCATTCTATTCTCTATGTTTGGGTGGCAACTTGAGATCTCCATTCACAGGTGAGTCCCAATGACTCAAAAAGATTTTAAGGCACCGGCGTTTTGCGCACTTTGAGGCTGCATTTTTTCAAGGCAGGGCACCGTTTGCAACCTACGTGGATGTTTTATCAAATGGGAGCAGCTGGTTGAAGGAAGGGTGATTAGCAGGAAGAAGGATCTCACTGCCAATGTCTGGTATCTACATGTAAATGTGATAAATTTGTTTATTATTTCTGTGTTTTTTGGATTACTGATTATACAATCTCCTTTAATCTGTCCTAGAGACCTGACTGGCAGCCTAGTAGCCCAAAAACCTTTGTATGACTATTTTGGGCCAACACCAACATATTTCTATGGCAGATGCTCTATTTTAATTGCATAAATTCACCAGATTAACAAAGGAACTATATGTAAGACACTTCCTAACACCTTCAACTCTTGGAAAATGCCTACTTATACTATCAAATGGTCAATTCCAAAAGGAATTAGCCCCAAGAATTCTGCAACACCCGAATCCCCAAATCTGGACTCCAAACCCCTATTTTAGGGCCTCCTTGATCTCTTGTCTGCACATACTCTTGTAACCAATTAAAGATGGGTTCACCATCTACTGGACATCACATAATATTCCCAATCCCACCTATCTCCTTTTCTTGGCAGATTAGCCGTTGCTACACTTTGTCACACCTTTACAACACATGGTCGAACTGTTCTCAACAATGATCACCTCTGTCCCAATGAATTCTGCATATGCATGGTCAATATTATATAATACATGTTAAATTGATTCATTCCATGAATATCAGGCCTACATATTCATGGAATGATCACCATTTCTCTTAAAACCCGACTGTGGTAAAAAAACGGTTAAAGAAAATTATTGTTACTTCAACAGGCGCCGCAGCAGTGAATTCAAAACAATATGGAATTCATCAACTAGTAACTGCAATAGTTAAAGAAACTCTTGTCAAATCCTATGAACTCCAATGAATCAATAAAGACTTCCAAAAACCAAACAATAGTAGAAATCTCAGAGTTTTTTTATTCACCAATGTTACAAACCCGCACACCAGTCTCATTCACTGTCGCATAACAGAGACTCCACATTATTAAATAAGTTAAGAAACTATCTCAACCAACTTGTCATTGAATTGAGAATAATTCATTAAACAAAGCACAACTAAACTCTAACTTCACTCCAATCCCAAACTAGCCGTTTATGTTTAAATATTTGAATATTTAACTAACAAAAGGTTTTATTTGAATATTCACCCTTAATTTTAATGTCTTGGGATTACCTCCTACCCAACCTAGACTTATCAAACATTATTAAACATTACATCCCAATACTTAGTCCTTTGTGGACATGACCAACATTACACAATGAAGAGTACTCCTTTAAGGACCTTGTAAATATGCCAATGTAGTGTACTACTTGAAGGTCATCGATGCTAGGTTCTTCCAACTAATCCTTGGACTCCACTTATACATTCCACACCTTTGATTTGCTTGGAGAGTTTTGAAGGTCTTCATGATCCTTAAGCCTGACTTGAGTGTTTGAGGTGCTCTTGCACCAGTATATTTATTATTTCCACATATATATTAAATATACAAATATATATTCAAACTCATATCCCTTCCAAATAATAACCAATATAGTTCATATAGAATTCAAGATTAATTCTATATTAATCCATTACTGATCTGACTGAAACTATAACACTGACAGCAATATCATAGATTCATGAATTCAAATACAATTGGCCACAAACAATACAAGCTTATAGAACATACAGGTATATAACTATGCTCCACAGTATAATGGCCCGCCTAGGGCAAGACATGAAAAATAGCAAACTGCATTTTTTCAACCCGAAAAAGATATAATACACTATACATTGAATGCCCTCAAAAGGCTGTGAAACACTGTGGGAGTTCAAGAAAATGGCATGTTTATTCAAGAAACCCTAGTTCTGGCAGTGAACAGGCCAGTGGGTTTGGAATTTTATTACACTGTGCCAAACTATTCACAAAGATCTACCAAAACATATAGAGCAAGGAATCAAAGCAAACTAACTAAGAATAACAAGAAATTGTGAATTTCAATTCATATTAAGGTAGTTTCTCGAGTTGCAAGCCAAACTGTGACAAAATTGCAGTGTAAATGTTATTGCTTGCTATTAAGGTTTGAGAAAAACCTCAACCAATACATACACCAGGCCTTGGATGACCTTATATATCTCCATATGCCATGTTCCAACTATTGGAACTGACCCATAACCACCTTTGGAGATTTTGTAAAATCTTTCCCAAATGTTGAAGTTAAAATGACAACTTTACAACTTTTCAGCATCTTGACTCCTATCAACCTACCATCACCTCAAATCGATGTAGAATGCCTTCCTCAGCTACATGAACCATGTTTCCATCCTTTTCAAAAAATTATGCTAAAAGTGTTAGATGATACTCATCAATGGCAAGTTAAAGCAATGTAAAGTTCTTCTTTGCCTGCAACACATATAACAACAATGTAAACTTATCTTGAAACTTCTTCTTTTCCTGCAACACATATAACAGTAATTATAAGTGCTTGCAAGGTATATACTTATGAATAAATATTACATCCTGATTTAAATGTATGAAAACAATTTTCATTCCTTTTAAGCTTCATTCATCTCGAGGTGCAATTCACAAACTCAAGAATAGTGGATTTTGTTCTTCAGGATACCTTTAGGGGAAGAGTATGTGAATGCCCCCTCGTGTCTGGAGTCCAGTTTAGAGGAGATGGCTATTTACACTGCTAAGGTTTGTTGAATCTAATTCTGAATAACATTGCTTGCTATTGTATCATGACAGAAATGAAAGCAAATGATTTAAGAGTTAAAAGAACAAAATGGATTTTTTGAAAAGGCTTTAGAAACTTTCAAGTAAATACTATTGCTAATGATTTATTGCTTCTCTATTTTGGTATTTGATGATTGTCCATGCTTAAACATTTAATGTCATTATGGTTATATGAATGGATTCTTTGCCTTTGAACACTATCATCTTCAAAATCCCATATGAAATCTATATGACCATATCATTTCTTCAATATGCCCTATGGATGTCCCTACCTAACTTTATATCTTTTAATTGCATATAATAACTAATTTATGTGCTTTTTCATGACTATGTTTGACTCATATAATTGTGATCTCTCTAGCACTATGTTGTCATTTAATATTTCTTGCTAAAGCTTGTAAATTTTGTTCCTTTTGCCATGTCATGTAATATGTCTTGCCTTGTAGCTTATAGGTTTTAAAATTTTTGTTAGGCCTTGTAGCTTGTATGATTTGATTGCTGGAGAGCTTCTACAACTAAGCAAGAAGGTCATTGCACGAGTTATAGCCGCGCGTTCGGGTATGAAAATTGTATATTTTTTAATCTAATGTATATTTTAACTAGACTTGTAGCTTATATGTTTTGAAATTGTTGTTAGGCCTTGTAGCTTGTATAATTTGATTGCTGGAGAGCTTCTATAGCTAAGCAAGAAGGCTATTGCACGAGTTATAGCCGCGCGCTCGGGTATGAAAATTGTTTTTTTTTATTCTAATGTATATTTTAACTAGACTTTTAGCTTATATGTTTTGCAATTGCATTTAGTGGCTTAATGTTGTAAGGTCTCTTGAAATAAAACCTTCAGGCCGTTGTCAAAGTTTTACAAATAATCTTAGGAATAAAGTCAGAGATAGTATTTTTAAAATATTAAAGTATTTAGCTAGGTCTAAGAAGATTTGTGTACTTTCGACAGTTTTGCTTAGTTTTTGAAAGTTGCAGTAGACCGAAGTTTTCATAGCCCGATTTTTGCTTCCTGCAAAGAACGATCATGTCAGATAATATAAGTGAAGAACAAAACAGGGAGACAATCGCTAGATTGTGGTCTAACTTGAAAAGAAAAGGTGATGAAAAATGTTATTGTCCTTGCAATGTTTGTAAGGGCTTAAACCGTAGAAGACTGCTAATCAAAACAGTTAAGAGACATTGTAGGGAGAATGGTCACATTGAAGGGGGGCATGACTATCATCCACTGGTAAGTCGTTCATTATATCATTTTAACAATTTATATACATATGAAATCACTTGATGATGAGTTGATGATCATGGTTTATTTATGTTAATCAATTTTATATAGGTTGATCTTCCCAGGGAAGTACATGATATGAACCACAACAATCCAAAGAATATGGTTTTCGAAGTGGAGGAACATGGAGGTGCAAATATCGAAGGTGAAGATAATGATCCCATGGAAGATGACGATCATGCGCCAGAAAACACAATTGAAGAGGATGGTATAAATACATTGATCCATGACACATCTAGTCCAAGCGTATCTGATCATGATGATGATGATAGCCTCGATGTACCTCTACTTCAGAAGGCATACGAGCCCCTATACAAAGACTCCCAAACAACTCTTCTCTCTGCTGTATTGTTGTTGTTGAACTTGAAGGTTATGAATGGTTTATCCAACATAACAATGTCACGTATGTTAAGGTATGTCATATATGTCTTTATAGTTAACAAAGGGTGAATAATGTACCACTAATATTGTTTATATTAACAACTTATATTTTTTGTTGTAGATTGATAGGCGAGTTTCTGTTACCATCATCAAATATTCTACCTCGCTCATATCGAGAATTAATTGCTGTTATGAAAGATATTGGAATGGAGTATGAAGCAATACATGCTTGTCCCAATGATCATATTATATATTATAAAGAACATGAATTTGCAACACAATGCCCTGTATGTCATACGAGTAGATATCGAACAGATCGACTAACAAAAAAGGTGCCTCAAAAGGTTCTTCGTTACATCCCCATTATTCCACGGATGCGACAATTATTCAGGTGTAGTAGCTTGGCTCAATTTATGGATTATCATGCACGTAATAGAAGTCGAGATGACATTATTCGAATCCCTGCGGATGGTTCGGCATTTATGCACATAGAGGAAAAGTGGCAACACTTCAAAGAAGAACCTCGTAATCTCAGGCTTTCATTGGCAGCGGACGGTGTCAATCCATTTGGAGAGATGAGATCTGTTTACTCAGTGTGGCCTGTTTTTATTATCAACAATAACATTCCTCCGTGGATGTCAATAAAGAGGGAGCACATTATGTTGGCAATGATTGTTCCAGGTATCTTATCATTTGATAGTTATTAATTTACACGTACTTACAAATCTTGCAGTAAAACGGTCACAATAACTATGTAATGTTACTGTTCATTCAAGTAGGTAAATATCAAGTAAAAGATATGAATGTATATATTGAGCCTCTTATCGACGAGTTGGTGGAGTTATGGAACGGTGTCACTATGTATGACGTGTCTAGACCAATACGACAAAGACAATTTCAATTCCATGCAATACTTGCATGGACAATACATGATGCCCCAGGGCTAACACATTTTTGTGGTATGTTATAGTGAATTCAAGTTGCGCACAATAATTCTAATTATAAAAATCAACATATTTAATAATCCAATTACATCATTATCTTGTAGGTCTTTAAACAAAGGGAAAATTTGCATGTCCAGTTTGTGGTCCAAAGATGAAATTTCGTCATTCAAAAAGTTTAGGAAAGCAGGGGTTTGATGAGTGTAGACACTTCCTCCACAGGAATCATAAGTATCGAAGTACGGAAAAACATCTTTTCAATGGGAAAGAAGAGACTACATCAAAGCCACGAAGAATGACACCTCGCCTATGGAAGTTGGAATATAATAGAATTAATCGTCGAGGTAATGCCGTTCCACCTAATGGTTTATGTTTGTAATTTATATATTTCTATTGTGATTTTTGTTGACTAATTGTGTAATTGATGATCGTGAAGGTCGTCAAGGCAATACTGACAACCTTCCAAAGGGACTAAAAAGCTATCCCGAACAATTTAGTAGGTTGCCCTACTACGAGCACTTACAAATTGTGCATTTGTTTGATACTATGCATATTGGAAAGAATATAACAAAGACATTGTGGAAAATATTGGATGGAAGGCGTGACAAAGAAAAAATTGTCAAAATTTGTAATGACATACATGAATCCAATCATATTGCATTGAAAAATTTCATTCACTCAAATAGCAACAGAGATCAGATTAATATAAGTGCCCTTCCATGGTTATTAACGGAGCAGCAAAGTGATGCCATAAAAGAAGTCATACGAAAAATTCGATTTCCCACAGGATTTGCTGCGAACATAAACAATCTCATATCAAAAAAAAGTGAATTTGGGCCAGGGCTCAAAACGCATGATTGGCATACTTTCGTCAAGGTAAGTTATGTTCTTCTGTATTTACAATATATTCATAAACTACGTGAATTGTTCATTATGTTATGTTAGAAAACAATGAAATGATTGGTTTATAATTACTGCAGTACGTGCTTCCTCTATCTCTCCCAAAGCACTTCAACAATAACATCAAACAAGTGATATACGATCTTGGAAAATATATGAGGTAAGCAATAATATCTGTTCAATTTGTTGTATATATTTATTATATACGTGATTTTTTTTTCTTGCTATGTAATCTATTGTATATTATTTTGTAAAGTCTCATATCTATATATTTTTTGTGACTTGAATCTCTTAATGTAGGTGGTTGTCATCTAAAGAAATCCATAAAGAAGATATAAACTATTGGAAGAGAAGAATTCCTCATTTACTGTGTGAAATGCAAAAGTGTCTACCTCCAACTTTTTTCAATGCACAGGAACACTACCTCATACACCTAGTTGAGGAGATTGAATTGTGTGGACCTGTACACACTAGGTCAATGTGGATGGTTGAGAGGCATTTGAAATCTTTGAAGGCTTTGGTTCGACAAAGAGCACATCCTGAGGGTTCTATGGTAGAGGGATATATGGTATACCAGACTATGGTGTACATTACTGAATATCTTCCTAAGTTTGCATCAAATATCCATGTAGATCGCATTTGGGATCTCGAGCCTTTTAAAAAATTAGAAGGGGAGTACTTGATGGGGAAAGGTACATTGAGGAAAGTGAGAGGTAATAAATTATAAGATGTTATTGTAATAAATTATTTCTTAATCTTCAAAATAAATCGGTTGTAAGTTGTCTATTTTTTTTTTGTACAGGTGCTCGAGAGTGGGATGCACTACATTTGTATATTGCAAACAATCTTGATTGGATGACGGTATGGATTGAACGATGTCAACATTCTGGTCGCACATTAACATGAGAAGGTGTATCTTCATTGGTTAAAGAAACTCATCGTAATGGAGATTCCAATGTTACGCAAAGGGAAATAGATTTAGCACGTGGTTCAAGAGATTTTCAGGTACGTACAAATTTATTAATCACCCGTATGTTTATCAACTCACGATACAATAATTTTGATATGTTTCACATATTATTGCAGGTTAAACACCACAAGGCTATGTTCTGTAATGGTCAGAAATTTCGCGTCAAAGTGTTGGATGACACGAAGAAAACTTGTGATTCAGGAATAACTGCAGTCTTTCAAGTGACTAATATTTCATCTAGAAACAACTTACATCCTCAAGAGTCTGAAAATCGATACTATGGCATTTTGGATGAGATAATTGAGTGTGACTTTAGTTCCTTCAAATTAGTACTCTTCGTTGTCAAATGGTACAGGCTATGACTTAATCCAAATGATCCTGATAGAACTGTTATTGAACATGATAATGGATTTACAATGGTTAATACAAGGTCGTTTGAGCCAGTTGGGGATGAGCCTTATGTTCTTCCAAGCCAATGTGAGCAGGTATTTTACTCAGAGGTTCCACATAAACCGGGTTGGTCATTTGTTGTTAGACATAAACCGAGAGGAAGGCCAATAAAGTATAATGCGATGGAAAAAGAAGATACCGAAGAAGTAGAAGATGATGTAGATGGTGATCATGATCGACAGTTATTGGATGATGTTCCTGACACAAATTTTCATGAAGAAGAAGAAGAAGATGATGACGATGATGCTGCTACTGATGATGATGATGAAGATGATGTTGATGTTGATGATGATGTTGATGATGACGACGACGACGATGATGACGAGGACAATGATGATCACGATGATGATGATGACGACGGCGAGGATGATGATGATGGAATTTAGAGGTATGCCATCAATCCTTAATCTATTTAATATTCATTTCTTGCTAGAAATATATTTGTCTTATATATATGGTTACATAGTTTATTCATTATCTATTTAAAAGCTACAAGTTTCAACTACAAATAGAATACTGCTAATTCATTTTAAAATTATTATAATGGGTTTTGGAAGAAATTACAGTTATCTTAATTAATATAAAATATCTAACTGAATTTCAAAATGTTATGCAAGTGGCTTTAGTCTAGGTGTTTCCTCCACCTCCACACACATCAAACAACTTCAAATAGCATGTCCCCAAGGTGACTAAGCCCTCAACTCATCAGCTGATACAAAAACCCAGTTTTAGCCCTTCACTAGGCCTACTTCCCTAGTAGGCTTGTAATGTGAGCCTGATTTAAGTGTTTTATTGTGTACCTTTTAATGTTTTTAATTTTTATGTGATGCTAATGATGGATGTGATTATGATTATGATGTGATTATGCTCACAATAATTGAATTACATTTGCAGGAAATTGAACCCCTTTCAGGAGCATCCCGCACAGTCTCATGGATCGACAGGTATAAGTCAATACTCCTTATAGACAGTCTATTTAATACACTTATCAATAGTAAGATTGATGTCTTCTAAGATCTCTCCCATTTGCAGGTACCAGCGAATAGGTATTTGTCAAAAGTGTCTTCCTCGAGTGAGGGAAATATAGGAATAGAAGAGGAAAGTGAGACATGCAGTTTATCTAGAACAGGGAGATTAACTAGAGGTCAAAGGACTAGAAGGAAATTCAATAAACGCATGAAATTTTTCCTTGCTCAAGGCAGGTCATGTTCTTATGATGATGAGACGGAAGGCGACATCGAGGTGCCCTTGAGGTACCAACATCTACAGAAACATTGGGTACCCAAGGAACTTCCTCCAATAAACACTGATTTTTGTGTTAACGAGAGGATATATCGCATAGCACCATCATCACTACATGGTTTGGGCCTATTTTCTATGGACGGCATAAAGGTGTCTTACAACAAAGTTTCTGAATTGATGGAGTATGTTGGACCATGTTACGATTACAAAAGTTGGATGCATATTGTTAAATATAAAAAAAGTATGCGTAGGTATGCCCTCTCGGCAAATTATATACAATAGCAAGACAATAATCAAAGTAAAAGTGTGGCTATATACATTGATGGAAGGCCAAAAGCAACAGGAAATATTGTGGGTTTTATAAATAGTACACGACCTGGGTCAACTATAAAGCAACCCAATTGCATATTTGAGGCGCGCGAGGGAAATCGTGTATTCATCTGTGCGATAAAATCAATACGTGCAGGGGAAGAGCTTCTTATTGATTACAATTTGAACCGCATAGATACAAACGAGGCTACTATCATGGGGGTGGTACATACTATTAAACCAACTTCTAATCAATGACTCCAACATACCATTTAGTCAATAAATTTTTGGCTAACATTTTTATACTTCATCTTTGACACAAGGGCACAATATGGAGCAACCGCCCGGAGGGGATGCTGACGATGCTCCCGGCTCATCTACACATGAGCAGGTAAAACTCATTTGTAATTGTGCAAACTAGATAGAAGCAAAATGTTATTTTTTTAATGTTGTTTTCTTTATTGTTTTGGAGTAATTTTGATAATACTAATACTATTGTTGTCACAGAGGGCTAGTGGTCGGAGGGAGGGAAAGGAACCTGCAGTCCTTCAGCAGGCCCCCCCTGAGGAGGACCCTTTCTATATCGATTTAGCAGAGATCGATGACCCGATCGGTTCGATTAAAATTAATTTAAAGAAAATTAGCAAAAAAATTCTACGTTTGGCAACCATAAAGCCTATGACTCAACAAATAAAAGATAGGGCATCTGAATTGTTGCACACCTCTGAGTCCTTAAAACTAAGTATTAATGAAATTTTTAATTATAACAAGAGTTCAATAATGGTTTTTATGTTATGCTCTTTTATGGCATTAATTAAAATATGGATGCATTGTCTTTACAGAGTTTTTTGCTTGATTTCGAGCCCCGTTCCCATGATGAGGGTGCTGCAGGTGGTTCAGGTAGATCGCATGTTCCATTCGCCACTTCTGTTTTCCACTAAATATATATAGGAATGATCATAATCATTGACAATACATGCTCGAACAATCATTTTTTTTAATGCTCTAACAATCTTGTCCATGCTAGTCCACGCGTTCTATATTTATGCATGCTCTAACAATTTTATTCTTCAGCTTCACATCAATTGAATCCTACGATGACACCGCCTCCATCCAGGACAACCACAAATCTCTTTCCGACTGCTGAGTCAGCAACACGCAGCTTACATGCATCGACTGTTGCACCATCTGCTGGTACACAAATCCCTCTTTTTCTCTCTTATGACAGCAACAAACAGTTTTTTTTTTACAACTTTATAACATCAATTATCATTTGTTTTTTTATACTTCGAACGTGACAAAGACTTATGAAACTTTTTGCAATAGGACCTGCAACATCATTTCCTGGATGTTCCTATGTTCCTAGTACGGGAACGGTGAAGGATGTCACATTGATCGTCAGCGACGATGAAGGCATTCCATTAAAAGTAGCCAAAGTTCCAGGTACTTTAAAGTTATTATTATTCTATAGTGATATAATAGTAATTTAGTTTTCGATCACTCTTCATCGACTAATGATCCCATGATTGTTTTGTAGGGAATGATTTTTTTTGGAGAAAACTTGGTGATGAGTGTTTGCGAATATTTGGGCCCACCATGCGTACCTGGTGGAACATCATATCCTAACTAAAACCCCAAACCACTATTTTGATTTCATATCATTGCTATAATAGTTTTCCTTTTCGTCCATTTCTTGAACTATATTAAAGGTAGCTTCACTTCATTTATGAGTCTAACATGTTTTTTTTTACTTAAAAGGTGGAATCAGCAATGCAAACCGTTGAAGGATGATCTTATAGAGAGCATGACCCAACTCTTTGGACCTCGTGCATTCGAGAGAAACAAGCTCCTTGAAAAACCTGGTTTATGTTTGAAGTATATTAGGGACCAGTACAGAAAAAATTTACGGGATAACCCCAGGTACGAGCGTCCGCCCTATGTTCCTGAGGCTGAGTGGCAGGCTCTGATTTTGGATGGAAAGTATAAAGCTGACAAGAAAAATAATATTACACCAGTGGAGAGTACAGCAAGGTATGTGATACTGTTGAGAATCTAATTATGTACTAATTAACCTCCATATTTATACTATCTAACATATTTCAAACTTTTCATAGATTGCCTGACACATCAAAGGCAACAAAGGCAAGACTAGAAAAGCACGGGACACACAAGCTCGGCTCTGGTGGTTTTTCGAAACTTCAAGCAAGAGTTGTAAGTATTAGTAAATGAAAAATTGTATCAAATTTTTTATATAATGTGAAGGGAAATTCTAGGACTCCCTTATTTAGCTCATCAATTATAAATAGGTCAATAGAATATAATAACAGTAGTGGATTTTCATATTCAATATAAACAATTCAACAATTGAAGTCAAGACTCTGCAATCTAGATTAGTGAAGAAAACTTGTGATTCACTAATATGACATTATTTAAAATCTCACCCTTGACTGAATTTTCCTCCAATAGTTGAGAATAAAGGCAGTGATTGAAAGAATGAGGGAATGCAGCAGCACTTGCAGCCATTTTTATTTCCAAAGAGCTGAACTAACTCTTACCCAACTTAAGAATTTGGAGAAAATATGTTGGTACAAGCAAAGCATACAAACACGCAACATTTATATAGTAGATTGCTCCATCAAAACTGCTCGATTTTTGTCCTATTATATTGTGATGGATATAGATGATTTGCTGTTGATATTTTAACTGCCCTCCATTGGTTGATAAAACAATGCAAGTAAAATTCACCATACCACGCAAAAATGCAAGGCTCGGAGTTCAAGAGATGCCTCATAGAAGACGATAAGAGAATTGGCTTTCAACAAGGCTATAGAGCCGTGGCTGAACGGCTACGAGCTGAAATTAGTGTGGAAGGTTCTAATATTGATGCATCTCAGCCACAGGTAAATAAGCTAAATGAAATTTATTTCAAATTGAATACTTTACCAATTAGTTTATTTGATGTTAAGTTCCAATATAAACTGAGTATATCTGTTTTAAGCAAGCAATGATAACAATGCGTAGGATGTTGGAATGCAGCCTGACAATCCTTCTACACAATCTGTGGATGTCGAAGGTTCGCATGATGTGCATCCCAGTGGTGGAGGTATACATTTGCTATTAAATTTTTTATATGTAATTGCAATTGGTGTTTGGATTAACGTAACATTTTGTATAGCAGCTGTAGAGGATCGAGGGGTCGATGTTCATGACCGTGTTGACGTTGAGTCCAGACAAAATGATGTGGTCAGATCAGGTAAAGAGACACAGTTATGTTATTTAAAATAATTAAATACTTGTAACAATTATAATAAATTATTTTTAATTTAACTCTTTTATTTGTTATTGCAGAGGACCCCCCTTTGCAACAGCATAGGAATTTGATATCATCAAGAACAGAGAACAGAACAATTGATGAGGGGGGAATTGATGATGACACTGATGCTCCTCTTAGAGCTTACATAGAAAAAAGAAATAGAAAGAAAAAAAAGAAATGATTGTCACTACATACCTTAATTGATAATGACTGTATTTTATGTCTCAATGAATTTAATTATGTGCTAATGAATGTTCATGAATTATGTGTTAATGCAGAATATTGATGAATGTTGCATGTTAACGAATCTAATGTGTTAATGAATGTTATCATGTGATATTGATTGAATGTTATCATGTGATATTGATTGAATGTTACATTTTATTAATGGTTGAAAGAATGAATGAATGTTAGATGTTAACGGGGAATGTAGAGTGATGTTAGGGGGAGGGCGGTGGGGCCAAATGAGCTTCCACCTTCACGTGGTTGGCCCTGTTTAGTAGAGAATATTAAACTATTCTCGAAACAAAGTGAAGCTCAATAAGATGTAAGTGAAGCTCAAATTGGCACAAATAGGGAGTCTATATGATGTAAGGGGTCATTTGAAGTCCTAGGGTGTCCTAGGAAGAGTTATGGGTGGATGGTAGTGTTTACATGATGTAATAGGCTACTAAAGCCCCTAAATGATGTAAAATGCACTCAAAGTGCAAGATCCGTTATTTCCCGCTCCTTCCCCAATATCAAATGCTTTAATTTTGATCTCCCTGAAGTCATGTCGGAGGCTCCCAATTACACCGATACATGGATGCAAGAACACTGGCAACAACCTCATGTGTTAATAGGATATGGCATAAAGCTGCACAAGATAGATATTTTTGTTCTCAATAAGATATCACAGATAGACTTGAGACTTGATACATATTCCAAATTGAAATAAGTCACCATCTTTTCCTGAAGTAACCAAATTGCGTAAATATGTTACCTTGGATATTTTAGTCTTACAATTTATGTACATATTATTTTATAGTATGATTAAGTATTGTTAACTGCGTATATTTACTATTTAGTTGTATAGGATACTTAATGAAATAAATTAATGTAACTTTTTTGTTTTTTTTTTTTTTGTATGGAGTTACCCAGCCCCAAAAAACATTGTTGTTTTGGTATGTTGTATGCAACTACCCATTCCCAATTATGATTCCAATTTGGCAACTTAGGAGTTGTGAGAGCAGTTCAAATCACTCACTGGGGAAGATGGTTCATAATCATTTCCCCACTTGGTTCCTTGTATTGTCATAATTGGAACATAGGCATCTCTCTCTAATTAATGCTTACCTCTGATTTATTAACCGTATTGTTACTATGGATATAACACAATTAAATTTAAATCTCTTGATATCTGGATCATCAATCCAAGCATGGCTGTAGAGAATCGTAGCTGTGTAGACACCAAATTTGAACAGTCCACTTACAATTGAGAAATAGATAATTGGTAGTGTCCTCATCTACTTGACAGATTGAGCATGCAGAAGCTTGGTAGGTGCCTCAAACCTAGCCCTAGTTTCATTGCCAACCATAAATTTGGTGTATACACGAAAGCTGTTTTGATCTTGTGAGCATTGAATATTAGGATCTCCATTTGACTTCTCGTTATTGATGCCTTGACTCACTACTGCTGGATAAACAACCTAGTTGAAGTCCAGTGCAAAGAGGTTGTTGGCTACCAAAGATTTGATAAGTGCTACGAAAATATTCACTGTAACAATCTCCTTCTAAATTGAACTCCCGATGAATATTAATCTGGAATTCTTTTGGCACCATCTTTTTTATTTGTTTTTTAATATTCTAAATTCCTACTCTAGCCTCATTGCTCTATTTTTGTTTTTATTCTATTTAATTATATATGTAATATTACAATGTGAAATTCAATGTTCAGATGTTTGTGGATGAAGTAATGGAACTTGTGGAGCTCACTTCTTTGAGAGGTGCCTTGGTTGGGCTTCCTAGACTGAATGGCCTATCTACTGAATAGCGTAAGCGGTTAACAATAGTAGTAGAGCTTGTGGCTAATCCTTCAATTATATTCATGGATGAGCCAACTTCAGGCTTGGATGCTCGGGCAGCAGCTATAATTGTGCGAACAGTAAGAAATATAGTTGACACGGGGAGAACTATTGTTTGCACAATCCATCAGCCTAGTATTGATATCTTCGAGGTATTTGACGAGGTAAAGATTTGGTTTTCTTAAAATAGCTTTGTGAAGCATTTGAAATTGGCATCTTCTTAAAGCTAAATGAAATATGCTGCAGCTATTCTTAATGAAGCGAGGAGGTCAACTTATCTATGTAGGTCCACTTGGTCACAATTCTAACAAACTTATAGAATATTTTTCGGTAAGATGCCATCCACTACGGTTTTATTCTGTTGAGAGATTTAGATCTAAATTTGGTACCTTTTGATGAGCAGTTTGAATTTTGGAGTTGTAAGTAGTCATAGTTTATTGTACTAGAACCAATAGGAAGTTGATTTTATATACAAGGAATTGGTCATGCCGGATAGTGTTGACCACTAAGCTTTTAGCAAACATTCTCAATACGTTGAGCTTAAGAGTCAAGCACTAGCTGCAATCATCATATATGTTTCAGCTAATTGAAAATGATTCATGTAGGCCATTGAGGGGGTTCCACAGATCAAGGAAGGTTATAATCCAGCTACATGGATGCTGGAAGTAACTTCTATGTCAGAAGAGCACCGTCTAGGTGTCAACTTTAGTGAAATCTATAAATCATCAGACCAGCTTAAAGCACGAATTTTTTTTTTTTTTGTTTTACTCCTACCATCGCAATTGCGACGGCGTTTCCGTTGCACCTACAGCAACCCCGTCGCAATTGGAGGGGTTGGCGTCGCAATTGCAAGGAAAAACACGAGAATTGTGACGGGGTTGCCGTCACACCTACCCTCCAATTGTGACGGGGTAGCTGTAGGTGCGACAGAAATCCCGTCGCAATTGCAACGAAAAACACAAGAATTGCGACGACGATGACGGGACAACATGGTGGCTACATAGCGACGGATAGGCATCGCAATTGCAACGGCGAGGGTAGACGTCGTAAATTGCAACTAAATAACTACGACGTCTATGTCTGTCGCAGTGGCGACACATTGCTATCGTAATTGCGACACATAGTTGTCGCAAATCGATGCCAAATCTATTAGTGTATTGGATAATCACTGATAACTCCAACAAACTAATATGAACTTGTAGGAAAAGGGATAAAAGTTACTGAAATGAACCTAAAATTTCAAACTCTAAACTAAAGAACCAGGTGATTCACCAAAATATGATATGAAAATTCAAATACTAGTAACTAGGAGGGATTACTAACATCTCTGAATGAATACAAAATACTTCTTATCTGTATAGACCTGCATAAATATTTTCTAATAAAGTTTGAAAATGAACCATAATAAGGAGGAAAACAGATGCCTCTCTTATGAGCTTCACCTTTTAAAACATGAACTACAACCTATAAACAAACATACTTTTCTGCAACTAGGTGCTTAGGTGAGACAAATCAACATGGAAAAAAGATGATCATTAGTTGTCTTTATCAAATCACATGAAAATACACACAAAATTATAGAAAGAAGAGAAGGTTCAAAAATGGATTCAAATAACATAAACTTAGCCACTATCACTTGTATTTGATCTTTCCAAAATGAGTTACAATTTTTTGCAAAAAATGCTAAGGACAAATGTCACATAAGCCTCCTTTGCATAATCAGAACTACTCTCAAAATCAAAGTTCAAAAACTAAATACAAACACCTTAGGGTCAAATCCATGAAAAATGCCTCTGAAAATGGAGTCATAATCACTAAAAATGATGATTCGCCTTTGAAAAAGGTCCACTAAGCCATACAAAGACTTATGACTCACCAAAACTGCCCTCAAAAGATTCAAAATGTTAATAAATGGCTTCAAACTGCCAAGACAAGGTCAAAATTCGACCCACAATCATAAAATTATTCAAATAGCCCCAGATGTTCTTTCCATGACCTTAAATGATAGTACTAAGTTTTGAAAACAATAACTCTTTAAGACTTAGTATTTTAAAAACATGTCATATTGACTTATTAGTCCTAAGAATAATTCAAATTTTCTCCTTCCTTCTTATTTGCATTTAAGAAATAACAAAAATATTAAAAAGACTTATAATGTCATCTAACATTTATGTTTTACAATATTAAAATTATGCTAATAAAATAAAACCTACAAATAATTAAAACTCCCCCCTTTCCAAAACCCACGGCATATATATATTACATTTCAATTTTTAGAAAAGAAAACTTCAAAATATTCTCCTATGTCGGCGGATTTCAAAGATTATCAAAGGGGAGAAAGGCATAATATCATTTTTCTAGCCTAAACTCCTTTCATTTTACATTGTCTTCATTCTGGAGAGCTTGGGAGAAAACCGCGGCTAGGGTTTTGAAAGCATTTTTGACTTCATTTGCGGCCACCATGACTGCAAGTATCTTTCTTCTTGATGGAACTGCCATGACTGGAAGTCACTTATCTTTTGAAGGTAATATATCTATCTGTTTGATACTTGCTAAAATTCATTTCGAGCCACCATTTGGATTTGCTGTTTGATGCAAGGATTCTTTTTTGAAAGTCTTCATTATTGGAAACATCTAGAGTTTTAGCCGCCATGTTTGGAAAGAGAATATCTAAGTATCTTGCATTTCTAACCCTACTTCTGGAAATACAGGTTTTGATTATCACATGCCATTATAATGGAAGTTCAGTTTTAAATTTTCTACTACTATGTTTCCTGTATAAGTTCTATAATATTTTGGATAGATATGGGTGAGATTTTCATATTGGAAGCAAAAAAAAAATTTGCATATTGATGGTCTTATCATTTCTTCATAAACCCAAAATGGGTTTTCCCTCTTTCAATTGGAAGCTTTCTTCCAACTTGTTTTCAAATACAAGCTCAATATTAGAAATATCCTCTTCCATTTCAAGTATAGCCTTTACTTTAGGGATAACATCCTCTACCATCATTTCAAGCAAAGGCTTAGGTAGAGGCTTTGTGGCTGCTGCTACCTCTGTTTTTTGGTAGAAGGGGTTTGTTAGATGTTGCATATTCCTTGACCGCTGTTGGAGTGTTTTGAGCAGTAATGATATCTTTCACTTTTTTTATTGTAGTGCTTTCCACTTTAGCATTTGCTTCTGGTTGGGAATTGTTCACTGTATTACAAGTATCAGGCCATTGAATAAATTTGGGTCCTTTGACTTCACCATGCTTGCTCACGGTTGGATTCATGTTCTCGTCTTTGTTTATTCTCCATTTTCTCCATTGTAATTACCGCTGTACTCTGAGCACATTTATTTGCTTGAGCCATCATTCTTATGAGTTTTATGGGCACATTTATTTTGAAGCACCATTTTAGATAAAGCTGCTACGTCATTTTAAGCAAATATTCGTTGCTTTAACTGCCATTCTGTAATGATCCCATGTTTTAGCCTTCACGTTCTCCAAAGTCTAAGTGGAGGATAAGAAGAAATTAAATTAATTTCTTATAAAGTCATTCAATTTAAAGGTGACTTTGTATTTAATTAATTTAATTATTAATTACAAGGGAGTAGTTTCTAGGGTATGTATTAATTATTGGAAGGACGGAAGCCTCTCGTCATTTAATTAATTATTGCTAGGGAGGGATTTCTAGAGAATGCATTAATTATTGGAAGGAGGAAGCTTCTAGCACTTGCAATTAATTAATGTTTTAGTTCTTTCTAGAAGGGTGAAGGAATAGGATAAATAAGGGTGAGAGTCTCATTGTTTAGCATGGGATTATTGTATCGGATGATTATGACTTGCATTTGATAAGAGTTTGGATGTGTGAATCACACTCCTTTTTTTGGCAATAGAGGACGTTCATTCTCTGTTGTAACATTCTAGACGTCATTCCTTTAGGGTTTGGCCTTTGGAATACATCTCTTTGTACTTGATTGCAGCATTTTTAGAATTAATATAATTTCAGCAGTTGATTCAGCTTTTGGGCATTCCTGGGTGTCCATTGCAGTGGTATCAGAGCTATAAGTCCTACCATCCTGTGGAGATCATATTGATAGCCTGATAAAGATGTATATTAGTCCAGATCAAGATGTGATGTTCAGACAGTTATTGGGTACATTAGAGAAGAGGCAACGTATGCAACAGGAGCAGAATAGGTGAATGGATATGATGTTGCAGCTTATGGCTAGACAGATGGGCATCAACATTGATGATTTGTATGTTGCTCCAGAGCAGAAGGTAGTCGATTTCTCAGGTGGGATCGAGACACATATAGAGCCAGCCAGCTATGATGTTGGTGATGTGGGCATTTCGGCAGAGTCAGTAGAGACATGCGTGCAAAGTCAGAAGACTACATATGAAGCCTTGTCAGGGGATGATGACGTAGCAATACTGGAATTAGGAGAATGCGAGGATACTATCATATCAGCAGCCACTTCTATGTCAGTTGAAGCATCCAATGAGGAGTTTAATGGTATAAATGCAGTGGTTGATGTATTTTCTAATGAAGCCACACAAGTTGATTATGAGTTTTCATCAACTACAAATTCGGTTCAGTTTTCTGTTGCAGCAGTTAATGTTGTTCCTATGTCCATATATTTCGATGCGACAACACCTATTGTTGATACAGTTAGCATGAGTACATATCGTTCACCTATAGCTACATCTTTTTCAATGCATGATAGTGATAATATGCATTCCAATCCAATATATACTATGTGGATGGATACAAGGAAGAAGACATTTCATAGATCTTCTATGGAGCCGCCTTCTGGCGACATTCAGACTTATACTTCATCAGCACAAGTTTTGGGAGCTAATTTGCAGGACATGTGGTTGATCTTAATGATGTTCATTTGTAGTTTGTTTAATGTCCATATGGATATCACACATTACTTCAATTGGGATCCAGGTGGAGGTTGGAGTTCATTATGTTACTTAATTGCTTGAGGACAAGCAATTTCAAGGAGGGCGGATTTGTAATGATCCCATGTTTTAGCCTTCACGTTCTCCAAAGTCTAAGTGGAGGATAAGAAGAAATTAAATTAATTTCTTATAAAGTCATTCAATTTAAAGGTGACTTTGTATTTAATTAATTTAATTATTAATTACAAGGGAGTAGTTTCTAGGGTATGTATTAATTATTGGAAGGACGGAAGCCTCTCGTCATTTAATTAATTATTGCTAGGGAGGGATTTCTAGAGAATGCATTAATTATTGGAAGGAGGAAGCTTCTAGCACTTGCAATTAATTAATGTTTTAGTTCTTTCTAGAAGGGTGAAGGAATAGGATAAATAAGGGTGAGAGTCTCATTGTTTAGCATGGGATTATTTTATCGGATGATTATGACTTGCATTTGATAAGAGCTTGGATGTGTGAATCACACTCCTTTTTTTGGCAATAGAGGACGTTCATTCTCTGTTGTAACATTCTAGACGTCATTCCTTTAGGGTTTGGCCTTTGGAATACATCTCTTTGTACTTGATTGCAGCATTTTTAGAATTAATATAATTTCAACAGTTGATTCAGCTTTTGGGCATTCCTGGGTGTCCATTACACATTGTTGAAGTTCACGCTGTTGTAGATTCATGTGGAAATGTATTATGATGAGCAGTCATTCTTTTCCTTCCTATTTTTTCCACAATTAGAATCATTATAAAGTTGAAGCTGCCATACTGAATAAAAATACTGTTGTTATTTGCAGCATTAACATTGATTATTTGATCATCTTTTCTACTTGCAAGAAGATAAGCTTTTAAATACCATTTCACTTGTCATTTTCCCTCTTTCCATGCATTTTAACAGCTGTGAATGTGATGGAAAATTGTTATTATATTTTGGTTCTAAAACAGGGATTTTCTTGCTGTCGATTTATAAATCTGTTCTGTTTGTGAGGGTTTCTGGAGCTTCCCTTACTGCAAGATACAACCACTTCTTACTGTTACTAGAAACATCTTTAAAGGAAGAGGAAGCATCTTTTGTTACAAAACTTGCAATCATAGATCCCATTCCAATCAGTAGTTATTTATGAGGTTTGAGCACAGGCTCATGACACCCATAAACCACTTTCTGTGGTTCGCATCCATAATTTTTAAAGTACCTATTCCTACAAGCTTCATTTGATTACGATGAAAGGTTTCATATTGAAAATAATCCATCCCTTTAACATTATATTTTTCTATTTGATTTCGCAATCTTTAACTTTACTATCTTTGATGCGTATTCAGAATAGGGGAAGATAGTACATGTATGGGATGACTATTTATGGGTATTCAGTCATTGCTTAGATCTTTCAAGATCTAACCCCACTCTTTTTCTTCATGCAGGGAAATGAAGACCGAAACTTGGCGGATCAGGAGCTAGACTAGGAACAGCATTAAAGATCACTTAACCAGTCAAAAGCTGAAAAGGCAATGACTAGTTACCTCTAACCCTACCTTCATATGTATTATTTTTTCATATTCTGAATATGTATGAAAAGTAGTAGTTAAACTCATGGCTTGTGTGAGATGTTTATTTTCAGCATTTTCTATTGTAAATATCGATTGTATATTCAAAATTGAATACTACAAGGATATTTATATTCTTTTGCAAATATCAAATGAAAAGTGTTTTTCAGCAAATACAAATTTGAATTTTCATAACTGAATTTTAACACTTTAACATGAGTTAAAATTAAGTAACAGGAACCAAGAGACAACAAGTACCCCGGTACGCTCGGCCTTAAAGGCTTAACCAACCGTGTTAAGCCTATTTGTATGGAGTCTGGAAGAAGTGGAAGGTGTGGTAAATGTAGGAATGATTATGCTATGAAAGATATATCATTTTATTTTTTTTGGCTCAATGTGATTATATGTTATTCCATACTATTATTGTATTTCATCTATCTCTAGTATTATGCAATCCTATGCAATCCATATTTGGCATGTAAACATATTCATATATATATATATATATATATATATATATATTTGGCATGCAAACACTTTCATATCTGGCATATAAATACTTCCATATATTTAGGGTCAAAACTTCCACAAGTGGCACATAATATCTATACATTATAATAATTAAACCTAATTGTTAGCATGCTTTACATTCTGACTATCTTGGATAGCTTATTTGTTGCATGTTAATGATTCAATACATGCTTCAAGTCCTTAGGAAAAATGGCAACACCATGTATGGAAGGATCACTCAACTCTTAAATGTATTTGTAGAAAGAATGTATTTTTAAATATCTCATCTTTTCTAGTGTTGGCACCTGCATATTATGTAATATGAAAAGGAAAGAAGCCAAGGCAACGCAGAAGGAAAGAATATGGAAAAGTAAGGATTACCTACAATATAGGTGATCATATTAAAATTCCTCCAATCACCATGATGGTAGAACTCAACAACATCACATATGTGCTTATAATCGGAAGTCTTAATCGAGCACAATTATTATCATCCCTAGTGGCAAACCTAGCTCTTGAGGGTTTGTTTGAAATCACCATGTTGAGGTAATGCACGATTACCTAACTCACATGAAATCCACTTGATTCCTTGGAAAGGATTTCAGCATAGTCCTCTATTTTTGTGTTGTTCCATGTTGTAATAAGTTCCACTGTTAATATTTTCAAGTCATATTGTAAGACTTTTTATGCCAATTATGTCATACAAGCATATTATGTCCCGATTAGGTCACCATTAGTCAGATTACTCCAATTGTGTTCCACAGGAGTGGAAATGTTGTATTTGGTCTAATGTGACCCATTAGGACATGTATTTATTTAAGTCTGGACTCAAGTTGTTAAGAAATGTAAAATAAATGCCAAAATTGCAAAGCTGCAATGACGACTTTTGCAACTTTTTATTTAAAATGTACAACTTGTAATTTCCAACATCCAATAATTCAAATTTTGGTTGGAATCAGTTGGAAATGATGCAATTAGGTATTTAAGGCCTCATTGCGTCAAGGCCATAGGTTGGGCATCATTTTGGGAAGAAGATCAAGAAGAATTATTGTCAATTTATTGGTTTTACATGTTTTTCCCTCATTCTCAAATTGATATGGATTTTGCAGGCACTGCTTGGACACTATAACCACATGGAATGATAGACGAAGGAGTCAAGAGGATTGGAAGTGTTTTGAAGCATTTTTATCCAATCTTTGGAGGAACATCCTTGTTTGCTACAACCTGATTTGAATCCCTCAATACCTAGGGTTTTCTCACTAAAATGCTAATAACTCACCATCATATCATGGGAAAAACCTGACCCTTCGTGGAATGGTTGCAATTTAGTCTTTTTTAAGGTTTAACTTGTTTTACATTAGGATTTGGTGTTTGGGAGGAGTAAATCGATGCCCCATCCTTGAATTTGGTTATGTGACAAGTTGATTTTTTATTGTTGTGAATGGAAATTAGTAATATTGTGCAAATTTGAGTGATTTTGGCACACCAAACCCCTTGAACACTTCATTCAGTGATGAATTCTAAATATAAGTGCCCTTGGTTTTATTGGGTTAAAACATTTTAAAACTTGCTCATCAATTCATGCAACCATCTAGTCCAAAGCAAAGGCCATGGAAGCAAAACTTCAGTTGATTACACTGAAGAAGTTCAAAGCCAAATATGATTTTGATTACAGAGAGATGAATTAAGGAATTAAGAGAGCATTTACTCATGTCCATCATATAGAAGACATTTGGATTGATATGCAGATAGAGTTGGATATTATGAAAATGGACTACTGTGGCTTACCATTGCAACAAATTATTGCTTCTAGGTGGATATTTTGCAACTGACAGTTCTAGGAAAATCCAGTCACAAAATAGGTAGACCAGCCACAGCATATGAGACCAAGTCTCTCCTACATTAAAGGGAAGGCTCCCCCTTCTCACCATTCCTTGGATCAACTCAAGGTAAGCAAGAAGTTGAGAGATTTTGTAAGGGTTCTTACCAATATTCTTTCCTCTTAGCCTTCAGGAAAGAATCCACTTACTAGCAGAGCAAGGAATAGGCAAGATGAAACCTCAAACTACACTTCTATTTAAAGTTGTAAACGGTGATACCGATAAACCAACACTAGTTCTGTTGGTTCCCAAAACCGCAGATTAGAAATCCAAGAGCCCGCCACTTCTCCGATAGGACTTCTCAATTAGTTCTGGCCAACGAATGGAAATCGCTTAGATTCCCCTGCACTTCAGGCTCCGCTACACCCAGGCGGGTAAACCTTCACCTTGAACACTGACTACACAATTCAAGGGTTTTCTATAGCGAATTTAAACTTTGCGAGTTCCTCGGCTGGCAAGGTCCTTGAACTCGATCAAAATGAAACTGAAATGTTGGATAATGATTAAATGTTTTGAATAATTGAATAATAATAAATTTGATGTTTGCAGGAGGAATATATAGAATTTTCTGACTTCAATAAAAAGACCAGTGCCTTCGCTTATCCGGGCGATAGAGTCAACTTCGGAGAATTTTTACATACAACTTCATAATGTTCAATGCATTTGTACTACCAATAATTTTGATAATCTAGATGCGACAAACCAATTATGATGCAATCTTAAATTAGTCCAGATTGAAATTTAACTCCATTGAGACAAACTGGACACAGCTGTGGAAACAATTAAATATTTCACAACACCTGTGATGATCAAATTTAAAATGCTTAATCGACCATGTCCACTTATCTGATAACAAAATCATATGTAGAATTTTAAAATATATTTATGAAGGACAATTCGCCTGCAGTTTTAAATCTCCACACCATTAACAACAAACAAAGAACATTTTTATTTTATTATTAAAATAAAATAATGGACTTTATTCAAAATCATAATATTGCCCTTATCTCTCCATACAAAATAATAAATATTTTGTCTCTTCTTCTGAATATCTGAATGAATGTTTGGATGTTGAATTGTTACCATCTCCCTTTTATTGTTCAAATGATACACATTTTATATCTCTAATAGTAAAAGAATGTGACCTTTTAAACAAAAAGCTATCTCTCTTCAAAAATAAAATACACCTCTCCCTAGTTTTATAGGCTACCATTATTAATCACATTCCCTTACAAATTATTATATTCACCTATCGGACATCTCTATTCTTTAATTTATATTCTAGCGCCACTTTATAGTTGATTATTAATAATAAAACCATTGAAGGTTTTAACTTCTAAATTATCAACGATAATTGGCTTCTCAGAGGCTTGCATGTTAAATACGGCTTCTTAAATTATTGTCGCCAAAGTATAATCTCATCTCCATATGAATTCGCATGCCAGCGTGGAGGGACAACCGTTCAGCCTCCATTATTGCAAATAATCCTAACATGTCTCATGCGATATAAATTCCCGCCTCACTATGCAAGTTCGTTGTCTTCAGCCTAACAAATTTATCATATTCCCGCGTGGATGTGCTCATAGTGATCTGGAATGACCTGATGATTTCTACAGTGGTTGTTCGTAGCACAGATTGATGTCTTCATCAGTGACAGCTCCAAGAATGTCCATTTCACATTCCTTTAAATACCACATCAACTGCTCCAATCCATTGCAAGTTCTCTGCGCACGCAGTCCACATATAAATTGCCAATTGTATATATTGTGGATGTCTTCCTCAAATGAATTTTGGTATATAGTATCAAGCGCAATAGAATTACTCTAATTCACTGCGGAACTTCTGCTATTGGACCTGGGCTTATGTCTAACTCCAAACACCATATCTCGTAAATGTCACTGTTGGAGGCCAATACAAAACTCAATGATTCTGTACCAAGGCTCTAAAAATAGGTAATGACACTTTTCAGAATTAGTCCAATTCATCACTTTCTCCGTTAATGTAAAATATTCTCTTCAAGATTATTGTTATCATATCCATTGTGTATTCAGTGTGGGAACACTAGGGTGAGACTCAGCCAATTCAGCGATTTCCTTATGCTTATTGTGACTCTTGATTGACATAGTTCTGAAACCCATGATTTTGTTCTATCCTCTGATAAACATATTTCATTTAATCTACTATTGTAGCTTTGCTCCATTCAAGTGCTGTTGTGGTGCTGATCGCTGAAGCCTTTAATTTCCATCATTGGCTGAAATCTGAGATTTCTTATTTACCATTTCCAACTTGGTCTTACTTTGAGATTGTACTCCTTTGAATAAATGGTTTTTCGACCAATATACCATATTTTGTTTGTACATATCACTATGACTTGAGACTTCAAACATTTATAAGTCAATTCAATATTATGCGCTGTTGTATCTTGATTGCAGTATCAGTATCACTTTGACAGACTTTGACTTGAGAATGATATGTTTGCTGCAAAACTTGGTCAATGTAAATGCTTTGTTAATTCCACTCTTTATGATTACCAATTGGGTCCTAAATTTTGCAAAAAATTAAGGTTCCATCAGGCTCAAAGGCAAGATGATAGGATACCAATTTGGCTCTAAGTCATGTTCTAACCTATTCTATAAGAATAACCTCTACCATTAGGGCACAAAGACTTCCAAAAGTAGAGAATTCTAACTATTTTTCATGAATTTGAGATGGTAATACAAGCTACAACCAAAACTCCTAGCCTATGTATTGCCACAACCGCTTCAAGTCAAAGCTTCAGCTCTGGTTGCTTCTTAAATTACTATGCTCTATTATTGAACACACAATAATAACATGAATCAAAGACAATAGGCACAAATTACAGTCAAAGCTTCTAATTTGCTCTATCACAATTGCTTCTAGCCAAAGCTTTGAATCCAATTACTTCTTTTAGGCACTTTTCTCTCAAATTCATACTATACAATCAAAGTTATGCTTGCACAAGTCTGGCAAAGCTTTCTTGCATACAACAAAAGATGATTTTTACAATGAGGGGGCACTCCTTTACAAAGGCAAAGGAGTTGATAAAAAGGAGGAAAAAGTGGGAGCAACTCAACCAACTTTGACCCGGTCTAACAAACAAGAGAAATTATTGGATTACATGTCATTACACATGTAAATCGTATCATATTTTATTACACAATTTCCTGCAATACGTCCTCTCCAACTACAAACATGAAAGAAGAAGATGAAAGAGTTGAGGCTATTGATTCTAATGAATCAATTCTGTGGATTGTTAGCAAAAGCCTTGTACTTGATGATGATCACGAGATCGAGGATTCCTATATTCTACACCAGTGCATTCACCATGATGAGTTTCCAGTTGTGATTTGAAAACTCAACATGATCAAAAGCTTTTTCTCGTTCCAAGTTATGAATTCTCTTGTCAAACTTGCACATTCTGGATTTTTTGGCACTTTGAAGACCTTCTCAATGATGTCTTGAGGTAAACTTGGAACAACTTTCGAACAAGCATCTGCAACTTCTTTTTTTCTTTTCTTTTTTGAAACAAAGTATTTGGCACATTCCCAACCTATTGTGAATTCTCTTGTCAAACTTGCGCATTCTGGATTTTCCGGCACTTTGAAGACCTTCTCAATGATGTCCGGAGGTAAACTTGGACCAACTTTCAAACAAGCATCTGAAACTTCTTTTTTTCTTTTTTCTTTTTTTGAAACAAAGTATTTGGCACATTCCCACATGAACTCAGGTTATCTGAAAACCATTGGGAAAATTAAGATCAAATGAATTACTGCTTCTTGAGAATCAAAACATGTCTTATTGATGAAATATCTCTATTTTTTAAAGAAGTTTTGGTATATCTTGAAGAGTGTGCTGCAACATGAAGATGATAATATCTTCCAATGAGATCGAATCCTTGAGAACTTTGGATTTGAGTTACAATGAAGAAACTATGAGGGGTGGGTATTCAAAGTATGGATTAGACACTTATGGAAAACATATGATGGTTGGAAATGAACCGGAAAGCATATGTATTTGGATGGAAAGGGCCAAAGTCGGATTTGGAAAGATGGATTGCATGTGGACAATGATGGTCTTTCGTGGGTATGGCTAAGAATGCAAGTTGGAATGCATATGAATGCGTGCAAATGATAACTTTTGACTTTCAAAGTGTGACCTTTAGTCAAAAACGGTTTCTCTAGATGTCATTACACATAAAGTGGATTACATGTAAAACAAAGATGCATTTACATTCAGAAGATGGAAATGCGTGTAAATGGGAACGAAGGATGAGATTGCATGTAAATATGGATGGAGGGTAAGATTACACGTAATAGCATGTGGAGAATAAGATGTCGTATGTCATGACACGGAAAGTGAAATTACATGTAATTGATCTTGAAGTGTAATTGCATATGAAAGGAATGGATGCAATGTGCCTTGGCATGTAATGGCGAATATGGAATGAAACAATGCACTTGTATGAGGAGGTAGAAAGTGGAGTGAAGTGAAACGTATTCAAGTTCTTGGGAAAGGACTTGCAACTTCTTCCAAAAGAAGAAAAACAAGAAAGCAAGCAAACAAACAACGAAAAAAAGCACAAAAGAAACACGTGCCTTTGGTATTAGACTCAAACATGTCAACAAGCAAGTTACTTCAAAATGCAAATTCGAATTTGGAATTTGGGAAAAAACCAAAAGTATGAAAATGAGAAGTTTCATCATTTTTAAAGAAAAAATGCACTTTTCATGGCATCTATATCAACAAGTGTGCAACATCAAGCTAAAATATGCATGGAAATAGCAAGATAAGCATGAATTGATGAGCAAGTTTCAAAATGTCCACTTACTTGGAGATCAAAGAGCCAAAATAGAAAGAATCATAAACTTTGAAGACCAATTCTCCTCCAATCTAGATTCTCAAACAATAATTTGACTTCTTCCATACTTGCATTCAACAAATATTAATGAGAAATTAAGAGTCAAATTTGACATGAGAATGCCAAAAACATAGCCTCCAAAGAAAATAGCATGCATTAAATTTCAAAAACAACCCTTATTGATCCAAACGTATGGGCTGGAAATGTCATTTTCTGAGTGTTTTTAACAAAAACATGCCCTCTTCATGCAGGAACTTTGGCTTTTTTTGCAAAAATGTGGTTCATAAATGCATATAAATTGATCGTTTTTGACTTGTGAATGCAAAAATGACTTCCCAAATGCTAATGAATGGATCCAAATGCAAAAATGTGGCTCCAAAATGCAAAAAAGTGAATGAATAACCCAATTTTCTAGGCGTTTCTAACAAAAACGTGGGTTAAAAATGCAAAATATGAGTCATTTTTGTCTTAGATATGCAAAATCATGACCCCCAAATGCATATATATGCATTAAAACTCAAAATCGCCCCCCTTGTGATGGATTTCAAGCCATTATATGGGCAGATCTAAGCATTTTAGATGAAAAACGTGTTCTTGGGGAAAGAAAACATCAAATTTTTTGCCCTTGAATCTTCAATTCCGTGTTTTATGAGGGCATATGCATGTATTTCAATGCAAATCACACCTTTGGGAGGAGATTGCATGTTTTAAAAATATGTAATAGAGTTCTCCTTATTCAAATCACACCTTTTGAGTACAAATGCATGTTTTGAAACATGCTTTAGAGTCCAAATGCAAAATCACACTTTTTCAGGGCATATGCATGTTTTGAAAACATGTAATAGAGAACCAAGTGCAAAATTGCACTTTTTTGGGTGCATTATATATTTCATAATATGCTCACAAATGACCCTTAGTGCATAATTGCACCTTATGGAGGTCATGGCATGTTTTGAAAACACTTAAATATGCATGTCTCACTCTTGGAGAGTTATTGCATATTTTAAAACACATGTATTTACATGTTTTATGTGTTTTCAAATTGCCTTTTTGTTCAAAACTGTGGTTTGTACAGGCAATTACATATTTTCATGTAAATGTGCTTGTAGACATGCTATGCATAGTTTAAGTGATGAATCAAGTACATGTCAATTTAATTTTTGATGAAATCGCACTTTTTCGGGGCATATGCATGTTTTGAAAACATGCAATAGAGGACCAAGTGCAAATCGCACTTTTTTGGGTGAATTACATATTTCATAAAATGCTCACAATTGACCCTTAGTGCAAAATCGCACCTTTTGGAGGCCACTGCATGTTTTGAAAACACTTGAATATGCATGTCTCACTCTTGGAGAGTTATTGCATACTTTAAAACAAATGCATTTACATGTTTTATGTGTTTTCAAATTGCCTTTTTGTTCAAAATTGTGATTTGTAGAGGCAATCACATATTTTCAAGTAAATGTGCTTGTAGACATGCTATTCACAATTTAAGTGATAAATTAAGCACATATCAATTCAATTTTTGAAGAAATATTACGAAAATGAGTCATAAATAAAATTTATACTATATAGGTAAATATATAATGCGCAAATATCATTCAACAAGTAATATTTACTAAGATGTTTGATTAAAATTCAAAAATTAAATCAAACTATATTGTTAATAATAAATATAGTCACTTAAGTGAAAAATTGAAAAGCAACTCAACAATGGGCTATTGGTCTACTGGTGAAGTTGAATGTCTCACAAAGAGCCCACCAAGGATCAAGTCTTGCTGAGTGCAAAGCTTGAAGACATCATAAGGGATGAGGCCAAGATCGTGCCCCGGGAGAATTTGATAGTGTGGATGCTCCTTAGTCCTTGGCTCTTACTCGAAGAGGTTTCAGGCATGCGTGGGCCTAAATCGAGTACCTAAAACTTGTTTGTGGATGACCTCCATTAAATAAAATACAACATAAAGTGCTCTATAGTTACTTTAAGTGAAAAATTAAAATGATAAAGTAAATCAAAAACATAACATAAAGTGAATTTATGTTATATTTATCAAAAAGTGAATGTCAACTTCAAAATATAACATGATATTTTAATTCGTGCAGTTGCACCTAGAAAGCCCACTTTTTGGGTACTAAAATGGTCATATCTTTTGATCGCTCACTCTAATTAAGTCCTAAGATAAACTGAATCGAAGGGAAAACTAAAAGCAATAACTTGAGCAAAACCAAATTACCAAAAGCCAACAAACACACACTAAAAAATGAGAAAAAGGGACATTGAAGGCTTCAAAAATCAAGCATAGGCTTAACAAATAGAAAAATTGAAAAGACTTGAAGAAAGCCTTCAATAAGAGGAATCATTATATCAATTTGGGTTGATTGATTGATCAATACTAACCAATTAAATAATGAACTAAACTCAAAGAAATGTCAAACTGAGTTGAAAAGTTTTGTACTATTACTTACATTTTGTGGTGACAAAATGCAAGACAACAGTTATGTGACAGGTTGATTTTTTATGGTTGTGAATGCAAATTAGTAATATTGTGCAAATTTGAGAGATTTTGGCACACCAAACCCCTTGAATACTTGGTTCGGTGATGAATTCTAAATATATGTGCCCTTGATTTTATTGGGTTAAGACATTTTAAAGCACTTTCTTTTTACTTGCCCAAATTAGGCCATTTAACAGCAATACCAATCAATCATAAAGCCACTTATTCCAAAGAAACCCTACCCAAGTTTATTTCTTAAATCTTCTACCTATTTCAGCATTGGCACCAATATATAATGTAACAATTTTCCAATAAGGCAAATAAACCAATAAAAAATTAATCACGAAATGTATCAGTGTGATATATCTTTCGTTCTTTTCTATTTCTACTATGCAATAGACTAGAATGTTTTTACTCGCCATCCACAATCAAGTCAAGCAAAAAGTTTATTCTACATTGTTATGGGCCCATCATAAAATGAATAATAAATTAAAACTTTGTTTATGGGCTGATTGATTTACCATATCTCGGACCCATTTTTATTTTGTTAATTCCTTAGGAGTTCCTGGTGTCTTCTATTGGCACTAAGTTTGTCCCTTGATGGGCTATTTATCTATGTGAGATTGAGTTGATTTGGTTTGCAATTTTGATTATTTTTATTGTACTGTGAATTCCTATTGGAGTTCAATATTTTTTGTCATTTTTGAAGTGAAAGATCGTCCTTATTTGGCTCTTGCGGTTTCGATGGGATTCATCCCTCACCTTATTTTGTTCGTGTACTACTTGGCTCGTATTTGGCACGTTAGAGCACTATCCTTGCTTGCAATTATATTTATCTCTATGCAATTTTTTATTCACTCCCAACTTCTTTGTACTATGGTGGCTTTTCACACATTGACAATCTAAATGTTTATTTGATTTAGTGTCTTCTATATGCATAGACAACACCTATGCCACTGTACAGACAACGTGGGCTGAACATACATCACTGTACAACCTTGATGGTCATCATACAACATTTTACAGTCACCGTACATCTTCCCCCCCACAGCGTATAGTCTCCATTCTATATGGAAATCATACCTTGTACATCTATACAGCATAACTTTCCCTCCACATACCATATGATGTTCAGAAACTCCCATTCCATCGATTTCGTACAGCAATTCAGACAAGTATGTACGGTCATAACCTAAAGTTCGTAGGAACCTTTAACTCCCTTCACTTGCACCATACAGTACCTACCTAACTTGTATTGTCATTCCAGGTACCATGTCACCTCCCTCAAATACTCAAGGCGTACCAATAGGCCTCCAAGGTACACTATAATTGATTGGAACATTACAATAGTAACAGAGCGAGTGATTGTGCCAGCCTGGGGACAGTGAATGATTGTTTATAGCATAGTTACACCGGCCTGGGGACGCAGGGACAGGGGACAGGGGGACAAGTTTCCACGATGAGCGAACAAAGGGGTCTCAATTTGGGGACGAGGGGGGACAACAACGAGGGACAAAAGGAGGGGACTAGCGGTATATAGTATATAGATATGATACTTAAAATGCTAATAATGAAAAGATGTATAACAATATAAGACATGAATATCAAGTATAAGTTCATCAAATCTGCTATTGCTAGTTTTGTTTTACATTGCATTTGTAAAGTGCCTTGACAATTTTTGAAGTTTTATCCCTGTTTCTTTGCCTTAGGAATTTTGTCAAACACTTACCTTGTAGCCTCAGTTTGCTGATGTTTGTTGTTTTGCTATGATTTTTGAATGCCAATGATATTGATGAATACAAATGATTGCAAAATAACTAATTGGAAATCAAAGTGATATGCAACTTCTTTTTATTATTTTCCAAATGCAAGTACATGAAATTTTGATGTAAAATGCACACCTACAGCCAAGAGGTATTTTCACAAACACTTGGCATGCATCCTATGAATGACTATGCAATGAGACGTTTTTACAAACATTCGGCATACAAACTGAACAGCTGAATTAAGTTGATTTCCCTTCAATACTTCAATGTTTACAATGAGTGAATGCTTTTGTACCAAAAAGACATATATTACTTGTCAAATGTATCCATCTACAATTTCCAAATGTAAATACCAAAAGAACATGGACTAAGTAGCTGAGATGACATGCTTTTTGGCTTTGCTTCTTTCAAATTTTCTTTTTCGGACTGCTTTTTCGAATCTGCTTTTTCAGACTGCTTTTTCGGCTCTGCTTTTTCGCTTTTCTTTTTCGGACTGCTTTTTCGGATCTGCTTTTTCGGTCTGCTTTTTCGGACTGCTTTTTCGGCTCTACTTTTTTGCTTTTCTTTTTCGAATCCACTGCGAAAACTAAAACTTTTTTCCTTGCCAACTGATGTCAAAAATTAGATGCACAAGCTGAACAAAAATCACTGAATATTATCTCCCAATTAATCACAAATGAATTGGCTAAATACCAATTCCTCCACTCCCAACTAGGGTTGATATCTCCCAACCGAAATTGGCACTTTAGAGTCTTCAAACCATCAGGCAAGTATGCAAGCACTAAGGCTCTTAACACAATAGATGAATATGCAACTCAAGATGTGTAAAATGACCCCCCAAAGGTTCCTTATAAAGATTCCACAAGCAACTCCAAGAAGCTTCTAGAGGAATCCAACACTTTATTCTTTTAAGTGACTTTTTGATATTTTATTATGTTAGTCACTTTAATATTAAATCAATTAAATATAAAGTTACTTTTTAATATTTCATTGTTTAGTAACCTTATAAGTAATTAATTTAATATATCTCTTCCCCCTTATTTCTTTCTTTTTAGCCTCCGAGGAAAATAAAGGCTAAAATAAAATAAGTAGCTGGTGCCTGCCAAAAAGGGGACATTACAGTCCTCCCTTCCTGAAATTGTTTGTCCTCAAGAAATTGCAAACTCAGGTGATGTAAAATTTGCTCATTCTCCCATGTGGCGTCCTCTGCAGGCAGATCCTTCCATCTCACCAAGGAATCCTTAATCACTCTGTTCCGCAATTTCCTCTCTCTAACATCAATGATCTCTTCAAGCACCAAGACCAAAATGTCCCTCCTCATCAAGTGGTGGAAGATCCGTGGAAGAGATAACCTGCTGACCTAATGCCTTCTTGAGAGATGAAACATGAAATACATTATGAATCTTGCTGCTCGCAGGCAGCTCTAACTCATATGCTACCTCCCCAATCCTCCTGTTAACCCTGTATGGATCGTAGAACCTAGGTCTTAATTTCTCTGCTCCACTCTTTTTAAGAGAGGACTGTCTATAGGGCTGTAATCGTAGATATACCATATCACCAATCTCAAAGTTGCGCTCAACCCTGTGTTTATCTGCATAAGTCTTTTGCTGATTCTGTGCCATTACCAAATTATCCTTGAGTGCCTTCAATATATCTTGGCTTTCCTGAATCCAATCTTTTTCTTTAGGTGCCCTACTCTCACCAAAAGCCATCTCCACGAATGAAGGTGTATCATACCCATAAAAGGCTCTGAAAGGACTCATTCCAATGGACATATGGTGTGTGGTATTGTCACAATACTCTCCTAAATGCAACCACCTGATCCAAGCCTGTTGTTGTCCTGCCACATAATTACGCAAGTACCCCTCAAACCACTTATTAACAATTTCTTTTTGCCCATCAGTTTGAAGGTGATAACTGGTACTGGGTGTCAACATAGTACCTGTCAGTCTAAACAGCTCTTGCCAAAAAGCACTCATAAACCTGCTTTCCTTGTCGCTGACTATGTTCTTAGGTAGCCCATCCAATCTAAAGATCTTCTTGAAAAATAGCTCAGCCACCTATGAAGCCCTGTACTCTGTCAGAATAGCAAAGAAATGTGAGTATTTTGTGAGCCGGTCTACCAAAACAAAGATGTTGTCTCTCCCCTATACTTTGGGTAGGCCTGTGATGAAGTCCATCGAAATACTCTCCCACTTCCGCTCAGGAATGGGCAAAGGCTGAAGTAACCCAGCCGGATGTGTATGCTTGGACTTATTCGGCTGGCAAGTCACGCACTCCTTCACATGCTTCAAAACATCATCCTTGAGGCCTTTCCATGAAAACCTCTCTCTCATCTGTCTATAAGTTTTGAAGTAGCCCTGATGGCCTACAAGGGGTGTATCATGGCAAGATTGTAGTATTTTCTCCTTCAATTTTGATTCCGATACCAGATAGATCCTATCCTTGTAGTAAATCACATCATCAACTATCCTGTAGCTGTCATCCAAAATCAATCCATCCATCAACTCACAAGCAAATGTATTCTTGGAGTACTCCACCAGTAAGATGGATTTCCAATCTACCAAAATCTCAGAGAGTGAGCAAGCTAAAGGCCTCCTGGAGAGGGCATCTGCAACAATGTTCTTCTTCCCCTTAACATACTCTATGTTGAAATCAAATGCCTGTATCCTGCTAACCCACTTCTGTTGTCTCTCATTCAATTCCTTCTGCTCTAAGAAGTATTTGAGACTATTATGATCTGTCCTCCCCACGAATTTTCCCCCAATTAGATACTATCTGAACTTCGCCAAGGCATGCATAATGACGAGCATCTCCTTATCATAGATGGAGTATAGTCTCTCAGCTCCCTTCAACTTATGGCTCTCAAAGGCGATAGGGTGTCGATTCTGCATCAATATTGCACCAATACCTTCCCTTGAAGCATCACACTCTAGAATGAAAGGTTGCGTGAAATCAGGAAGTGCCAACACTAGACAACTGCTCATCACCTCCTTGAGCTTATCAAAAGCTCGCTACGCCTCTGTTGTCCAACAAAATGCACCCTTCTTGGTCAAATCTGTCAAAGGTGCCTCCAACTGTGAGAACCCCTTAACAAAATGCTTATAGTAACTGCACAGTCCGAAGAAGCCCCGTAGCTCTGTATTCTTGGTGCACTTGGACACCCTCTACACTGATCACGTGTCCCAAATAAAGAATCTCTCTAAGGCCGAACTCACATTTAGAAGCCTTAGCGTACAAGGACTCCTCCTCCATGATGGTAAGGATCTCATCAAGCTACTGCAAGTTTTCTTCCCAAGTTTTACTGTATATGAGCAAATCATCAAAGAATACCAAGAGGAACTTACGCAACTATTTGTTGAAGATATGATTCATACAAGACTGGAATGTGGCAGGTGCGTTAGTTAATCCAAATGGCATCACCAAGAACTCATAGTGCCCATAGTGGCATCGGAAAGCAGTCTTGTGCACATCTTGTTCCCTCACTCTAATCTGATGGTAACCCGATCGAAGATCAATGTTTGTAAAACATACTACCCATGTAACTCATCAAATAACTCATCGATACTGGGTATCGGGTACCTATTCTTGATTGTTTTCTTAACCCCCATTGTGTCCATTATGCCCATTAGTCCTATTATGGTTCCTATCATTTCCATTGTTTCTGTTATCTACTAGCTGTCCAAGGATAAGTGACAGTTCTTCTCTTCCTCTTGCCATTTCATCTCTCAACTCCTGTTGCCCTCTTGCAAAAGCATTAAGCATTTGTTGGGTACTGCTTTCTTCCATGAGTTCTAAAGGACTTAATCCCTTTCTTGCCCTGTTATAGAATTTATCCAAAGGATTTATGAATGGAACATTTGGAAACTCTTCACTCATAACCTGTACAGGATGGTAGGAACTTTAGCTCTGATACCATTGTAAAGTGCCTTGACAATTTTTGAAGTTTTATCCCTATTTTTCTACCTTAGGAATTTTGTCAAACACTTCCCTTGTAGCCTCAGTTTGCTGATGTTTGTTGTTTTGCTATGATTTTTGAATGCCAATGATATTGATGAATACAAATGATTGCAAAATAAATAATTGGAAATCAAAGTGATATGCAACTTCTTTTTATTATTTTCCAAATGCAAGTATATGAAATTTTGATGTAAAATGCACACCTACAGCCAAGAGGTATTTTCACAAACACTTGGCATGCATCCTATGAATGACTATGCAATGAGACATTTTTACTAACATTTGGCATACAAATTGAACAACTGAATTAAGTTGATTTCCCTTCAATACTTCAATGTTTACAATGAGTGAATGCTTTGGTAACAAAAAGACATATATTACTTGTCAAATGTATCCATCTACAATTGCCAAATGTAAATACCAAAAGAACCTGGAATAAGTAGCTGAGATGACATGCTTTTTGGCTTTTTTTTCGGATGTGCTTTTTCGGACTACTTTTCGGATCTGCTTTTTCAGACTGCTTTTTCGGCTCTACTTTTTCGCTTTTCTTTTTCGGACTGCTTTTTTGGATCTACTTTTTGGACTGCTTTTTCGGCTCTACTTATTCACTTTGCTTTTTCGGATCCGCTGCGAAAACTAAAACCTTTCTCCTTGCCAACTGATGTCAAAAATTAGATGCACAAGCTGAACAAAAGTCACTGCATATTATCTCCCAGTTAATCACAAATGAATTGGCTGAATACCAATTCCTCCACTCCCAACTAGGGTTGATACCTCACAATCGAAATTGGCACCTTAGAGTCTTCAAACCCTCAGGCAAGTATGCAAGCACTAAGGCTCTTAGCACAATAGATGAATATGCAACTCACAATGTGTAAAATGACCCCCCAAAGGCTCCTTATAAAGATTTCACAAGCAACTCCAAGAAGCTTCTAGAGGAATCCAACACTTTATTCTTTTAAGTGACTTTTTGATATTTTATTATCTTAGTCACTTTACTATTAAATCAATTAAATATAAAATTACTTTTTAATATTTCATTGTTTAGTAACCTTATAAGCAATTAATTTAGTATATCTTTTCCCCCTTATTTCTTTCTTTTTAGCCTCCAGGGAAAATAAAGGCTAAAATAAAATAAGTAGCTGGTGCCTATCAAAAAGGGGACATTACAACATTGAACATTGAACAATGAACTATGAAAGAGATCTAACTTCTAACTTCTAACTTTTATCAAATAACTTAAAATATCAAAGATTGAAGATTCAAGTTCAAAACTTAAAAGTCAGGGATATTATTATGATATATCATAAATCATATATCATATGCCATACAATGTTCAATGTTCAATGTTTCAAACTTGAAATATCCAAGTCTCAGATACCAATACAAACTTAGAAAACTATGAAAACTCTTCTTCGGCTACTATTTCAAAAAAATTAGAAAACTATGAAATGAATAGAAATGAGCAAACATAGAAATTTAATGGGATTTCAACCTCTAAATGGGCCCCATGTACCCTAGTGTTAGCAAACAATAAAAAATAACAAACAAAAACCTTTAAAATAAAATAAGAAATTTGCAATTTTTTATGTGCAAAAAATGGGGATGGCCAGCTGTCCCCAACTGGGTTGGGGGATGTGTTCCCCCTCCCGACGGCAAGTTGGTGGCACTGCTGGGGATGCAGGAATGTTGTCCCCTCGTCCTAGGTGCGTCCCATCTCAGGTGCGGCAGCCAAAAGCAGTGGGATCCCTATCTTACTATGGTTTATAGTCAAAAATGAAGGAGATCCCACCTAGTTGATAGAATGGCAGATTTGCAAGAACCCACTCCTGTCAAAGTCACGGCACTACTAAGGGAGATTTCAAGGCATCAAACAAAAATCAACGACACTCGACGAATTCTAGAAGAAACTCTCCAAAAAATGGCCAAAAATTAAATATCTGGGAAAGAAAATTGTCACAATGACAATGTTGTTTCAGGAAAAGAAAATTCTCGTCTAACATGCTCTTGACCCTCGATGCCGACTTTTCCTCACTGAGTGGAGCTATCACACAGAGGAAGGGTACCAATCTTTGAGGAAGTTCAAGAATAATGAAAGAAGACCCGAAGAATGCAAATTTTGAAGGGGATATATCTGACTATGCTTACGGGGAATTGAGAATGCAATATTTTGGGGGTGGAAATCATGCCAGCAACTGCACTGTTGGGAATTCATGTCAACAACTGCATCATCTGACTCAACATGACATGAATTCTCATCACATTCCACCTCAACTATGCACAACTCATGTGGTGACTAATAAGAAATGTCGTGCACATCTATAGCTGCAACTATATCATCACATTTCGCTCTTCGAAAAAAAGATATCCTGCTTTACTCAAATCTTGGATTTGAAATCAGTCGGGTCATCCTTTTGTGATTTTGATTGAGCTCATTCACTAGCACATCCAACTGTTTCACAATACCCCATATCTGAGACTCTCCATCCCTAGGCAAAGAAGTACACCCTCTGCAGGTATAATGAATACCATGATGGAAAGATTATCATTGATGTCAATAGGCTTGAAAAAGTTATCATGAATCTCAAAGATCGATATAAAGGAATATATTAGAATCAATATTGTTATCATAACTAATGGCGACAAAGAAGTTTGTACAAAGAACTAAGGATATACAATGATTAAATTTTTCACCAAAAATTAGTCTCAACGGCGATATGCATCTAATCATGGGCAAAGAAGAGATCTAATAAGAAAATAACTATAATAACAATCACAATATGAATATATAGAAGTCAGACCTGTGCAGCAGAGGACAACATTAAAAGCATGTTTGGTTGCATACGTGCAGAACAAAAAAGTGTCGCATACGGGTATGCTATTATATCAGAATAACACATAATCAATTCTGAAAAATTGTTGCCACTATAGAAAGATAGAAACACATAGTTTGCTCAGATTGAAAAGAGAAGAGTATCTATTACAATTTTATGACTTCAGATATATCTGTTCCTATACCACATTGAAGACAAGTGACTTAATCAAATCTATACATTTAATCATATTTAGAGAATGAAGAGTTCACAATAAATTATCTAGAAGTAGCAAAATAGAGCAATATCTATAAAAGACCTAAAGCCATGATACTATCATATGGAAGGAACCATTAAGTGTGAAGACATGCGCATCCATACTATATGCGCCACAATAAGAATTTTGCAATCAGTGAATAGACAAAGGAAGAACCAGCCTCATGATGGACAAAACATGTTTGAAGGATTAAGTTTAGACGGCAAGAATGAAGAACTTATACTTGACAGCAATGCAAGTATTAAGTAGACTAGCGGCATAAATAATATTAATATTTACCTTGCATGTGGAGCTTAAAAATATTGGTAATACTTATGTGCGCACAAATACAGTTAAGAAGATTAGTTAAATCAAATCATAAAAAGCTGTGATTAAAGTTATTAATGGTCGTGACTTATATATGAAAAGATGTGTCTTTTTAATTTTGAAAAGTCTTGCTCAAAGAAGGGATATAAATATAAATTGTTTTATCTATGAAAAACAAGTCAGCAGCTTGAGAAGCTTGGTAGAGAGGAGCAGAAATAAATATATTCAGATATTCCTAATCTGATATATATATTTAATCAGAGTTAGTAAAGAAGAGTGAGGAGTCCAAAGTTTATCTCAATTGAAGGAGGATTGGCTGATTTCAAAGGCAAAAGAAATTACATAGTTCCATCATCAGTTGTAAAAGCAACAAAGAACAAAGGTGGAGTTTCAGATTTAATATCAGAAGTGGGAGTAGGTGCTTCCAGTGGGTTAAAGCCTATGAACTGTGGAAGTTGTAACTTCCAGCGGGTTGGTGCTCGTAAAATTCAGGTTGGAGTCTCTTGTAGGTTGGAGCCTACAAACATATTGTAAAAAGATTCAAAGTTATATAGAAGCAATTATTTGTCGTGGTTTTCTCCTGCATTGGGTTTCCACGAAAATTGTGTTTTTGTGTTTAAATGCATCATTGTTGATTTTTGTATCTAAAATAAATATTTGGATAAAAGTTCTAAAATTGGAAAAAATATTCATATACTGATTCGCCGCCCCCCACCTCTCAGTATATTTTGTGCTCTTCAATTGGTATCAGAGCCAATGTCTTCTACAAAGCCTAACCGCTTGAAGGTTGATCTAAAAGGAGCACAGTGGCGAGATTTATTAGAACAAAATGCCAATTTTTGATGGGACGAACTATGCCTACTAGAGTATCAAAATGGAAACTTATCTCACGGCTATTGGTTTTGATCTCTGGCAATCAGTTGTAGATGGATATACACCACCACAAAACCCACCAATAGATATAGCCGGAAAGAAAAAATGTGAAAACAATGCCAAAGCAAAACATGCAATTTTATGCAATCTTACCGAAACAATATTCTCAAAAGTTATGCATTATAAATCGGCCAAGGACATTTGGGATAAGCTGAAAAATGTTTATGAAGGAACCGAAAATGTAAAGAAATCCAAACTACAAACTCATCGGAAATTGTTTGAAAGTCTCCACATGAAGGAAGATGAGAATATAGCCACCTTTCTTGATCATGTTGATGATGTTAATTCTATGCAAGCTCTTGGTGAAGAAGTAAAAGAAAGTCTTGTAGTTGAAAAGATTTTAAGATCACTACCTATGAACTTCAATTCCAAAATATCTGCAATCAAAGAACGAAAAGATTTAGATAAATTAACAAAAGATGAATTGCATGGAATTCTTATTGCTTATGAAATGAGAATCGGAAGTAATGAGTTGAAGAAAGAAATAGCATTCAAAGCAGCTAAGAAAAATAAAAGTAAAAAGAAAATTTCAAGTGAGAGCTCGGATAGTGAATCAAATAAAGAAGAAGCCTACTTCACGAGAAAGCAAAAAGGAAAGAATGGTAAAAACAAACGAAAATTCAAATGCTGTAACAGCGGAAAGACATGCCACTATGCATCTAAATGTCCATTTAACAATAGTGACTCTAGTGAAGATGAAAAGGAAGCTTTCTAAAAAAAGAAATGGATAAAAAACAACAAATTTAATAAAAAGAAACAATTTCAGAAGAAGAGTAAAAAGAGTTTTTACTCCAAAAAGGATAGTAGCTCTTGCTCTTTGGATGAAGATAGTGAGGAGTGGCCAAGTGATGAGGAGTATGAAGTTCTCTTTATGGCTGAAGCTGACCTAAGCGACATTCATGAGGATGAAGAAAATGAATCATGTAATGAAGAGGACGAATCTTGTGATGAAGAAAATGATGTTGATCTTGAAGAAGAACTCAATTATGCATATAATAAAAATATCAAATTAAAGAGGAAATAACCAAGTACAAAGATGAATCTGAGAAAGCCCTAGAAGCATTAAAAACTCTTGAAGAAGAAAAGAAACAAATTGAAGTCAAGATGAAGTCCAAAATAGAAGAATGCGCCAAATTCAAAATAGAAATTGAAAATTTGAAAAAGCAACTGAAGGAAAGCACTATCAAATTGAAGGACAATATTAAGTTTGGGAAAAGTTCAGAATTCCTAACTGAAATCATAGATAGTCAAAAACCCTCTTCTAGCAAAACAGGAGTTGGTTTCAAAAGAAATTCAAATAGTAATAACTCTTCCAAAGGTTAAGGATGCACACAAACCTCATTATACATTTTATGGTTATTGTTATTCATGCAATCTTTTTGGGAACAAAGCAATAGAATGTAGAACATCAAAACAGCATATGAATGATTGGAAAAGGCCATATCATAGACAATATTTCTCCTATAGCTTCAATGGATATTGTTTCTCCTGCAACAAGTTTGGTTGTAAAGCACTAAATTGTAGAAGTAAAGAAAAGAAGACTTCTAATTTCAGGAATCAAAATTCCTTTGCTCCATTGGTTGATCTTGATATCCTATGTTCAAATTGTAATAATTCTAGACATGCTGCCCATCAACGTAGAACAACTTTTCCTATAAATCCAACAAAGAAAGAAAATCATACTAATAAGAAGGTTTGGAAAAAGAAAGAAAAGGCTTTTATTTGTTCAAATAGCATTAAATGCACAGAATAAGAAAGTTTGATGGTATGTTGATAGTGGGTGTTCAAGACATATGACAAGGGACAAGATTTCATTTGAACCAATTAGTGATGGATCCATAAAATTTGGTGATAGCACAAAATGAAAAAATAAAAGGAAAAGGAACTCTTAGTCTAGATCATGGAAAATTCAAAAAAAAAGGATGTCCTATATGTAAAAGGATTAAAAGAAAACCAACCGAGTGTAAGTCAGCTTTGTGATCAAGGCCATAATGTAATATTTCATCCTAAAGGTTGTGAAATTAGGAAGGACGGAAAATTGATAGCTAATGCAGATAGAACAGGAAATAACTTATACATTTTACAAGAGATGAAAAATGAAACTTGTTTCCTAGCTCAACATGATGAAAATTGGTTGTGGCACAAAAGATTGGGGCATTTAAACTTTGACAACTTCATCAAAATCAATCGTAAAGGAGCTCTAAGAGACATACCAAAATTATCAAAACCTTCAAACACCATTTGCAAGCAATGTCAACTAGGAAAGCAAATAAGATGCACATTCAAAACTAAGTACTCTACATCAAAGCCACTTGAACTTGTGCATTCATATTTATGTGGACCAACCAGGACAAAAGGTCTTCAAGGAGAAAGATATTTCATGTTATTTATTGATGACTACTCTAGAATGACTTTGGTAGCCTTCCTCAAAGAAAAATCAGAAACATTTGAAAACGTCAAAGCCTTTAAAGAACTAGTTGAAAATTAAATGGATGCAAAAATAAAATGTTTCAAAACTGATAAAGGAAGAGAATTTACATCACATGAATTTGATATGTATTGTGAAAAGAATGGAATAAAAAGACAACTTTCAGCACCTAGAACTCCTCAACAAAATGGAGTAGTTGAAAGAAAAAATAGAATGGTTCAAGAAATGTCAAGGGCAATGCTTAGCGAATCTAATATGGTCGATACCTTCTGGAATGAAGGAGTAGATACAACAGTTTAATTTTGAATCATACAAAAATAAAGGTAAATCATGACAAGACACCTTATGAATTATGGAAAGGAAGACCAGCATCAGTCAAATATTTCAGAATCTTTGGAAATAAATGCTATATAAGAAGAGATTAAGATGACTTAGGTAAATTTGAAGCTAGAGCAAATGAAGGAATCTTTCTTGGATATTCATCTAAAAGTAAAGCATATAGATGTTACAATAAAAGACTTCACAAGATTGTTGAAAGTGCAAATGTAAAAATTGATGAAGGTTTTGAAAGGATAAAAGAAAATGCAGAAGTACCAAGTACATACCAAGAAGAAGAAGATCCAAAAGATGAAGAAGATGAAGAAGAAAATCAACAAACACCTTTGAAGACACCAGCAAGAACCCCTTTAAAGACACTAGCAAAAACTCCTTTAAAGACATCAGCAAAAACACCATCAAAATTTGTCCAAAGAAATCATCCTGAAGAGATGGTAATACAAGATCTAGAAAAGGAAATTCAAACACGAAGAACAGCAAACAATGATGAACATGCATACCTTTGCCTTTTATCAAAAATAGAATGTAATATCCCCATTTCAAAAACTAAATTTAATAAGTAATATAAACAATAATAAATAATTGTAGTTAGGAGATTTCCACAATCCATGAATTATGCAGCTGTTTTTCTGGGTCAGATTGTGTAGAAAGTTTATAATCATCAACGTTTCGGATCATACTCCATGATCCATCATCAAGATGAGAGAGTGTAAGAATGCCAAAAATCTTACACTCTCTCATCCTGATGATGGATCATAGTGTATGATCCGAAACGTTGATGATTATAAACTTTCTACACAATCTGACCCAAAAAGAATTCTTACACTCTCTCATCCTGATGATGGATCATGGAGTATGATCCGAAATGTTGATGATTATCAACTTTCTACACAATCTGACCCAGAAAAACAGCTGCATAATAATAAATAAATAAATATTATAATATAATTTATTACTAGATATACTATTCTAATAAAATCTCAAGTTGATATAATATTCTATTATATCAATGGATATAATGATAAGAGTAAAATAATAATAATAAATGAAAAGATAGAAATACTATTATATATTATTAATATAATAATATATTATCATATATGCAAAATATATATTCACTTATATAACAACATAGATATAACATATAAAAGAATATATTAATATAATGACTATATAAGTCACCAATCGTTGAATAAAGAATGTAAAGATAATGAATGAAAGATGCGTTGACAATTATAATAAAAGTAACAATAATCCTCATAATAAAGAGTGGAAATGTTAACTACTATGGCTTTCGGAAGAGGTGCGATTAGTAAAGACATGAAGCAGAAGGACACATGGACACGACTCCTTGTTCAAGGAAGGAGATATAAAGAATTCTTGCGATCATTCAAAGGAAAAAGAACAAGGGAGGGAGCTTATGGAATCAGATGCAATAAGAGAAATAAATAAATTAATAGGAAACTAAGTTGGGGGAGAATGGAAGAGACACAGAGGTTTCAGGAGAATGACAACACGATAAGGAAGGAGGATAATTAAGGGTAGTGAACGCACTGCATATAGACCCGGTTATTGATGCGAGAGGAGGATAGAGGAACAACAGATGTTTACAGGCAGCACCAATTGGTGAAGAAGGAAACACATTCAGAAAAAAGGAAATTACCAGTAATCAAAATACCTACATCGTGAGCCATCTAAGCCGAGGACTTAGCGCTAATAATCTGAAACTATTTCATGGAAGGAAAACACTATGATTGAATGAAGAGTGGAGAAGAGAACATTATTTGCAAAGATATTAGATGATGCAGATCGATATATACCACAATGATAATACAATATATAGAGTGACATATGTGAAACATTCTTTGCTACATCTAACATAGAAATCTTTCCGAGCAAAACAAAAGCACAGGAAAAGCATGACGTGGGAAAAAAGCATGACACAGACCTGCGATATCATACCGCTTGTCAGAGAGGGAAGAGATTGAAGACAAATCAGCAAATAAGATGAGACATAACACCGAACAGGGGCAGATAACACGGGAGGATACCACACCAAGTGCATGAGCCAATACGGGGCAGAATAGACATCGAATGTAAAATCAGGATATAGAGGAAAAGATTATAACAGTTGCAGACCCAGATATTCTAGTACTAGGCAAGGCAAAAAAATAGTATGTGTGATTCCAAATGAAGGAGCTTTAGATATACAAAGAGTTTGTTCACACCAGAATTCGCAGTCAACACGTGATTTAAGGAAGAGCAAATGGAATAGCACATAACTCAGGATACTATCAGTTCTACCATACCGGCATCAAGCAATATAATAGCAACAGATATAATGAAAAAGATAATTATTAGCAAAGTAGAAACTTATCAGGCTTATGAATGATATCAATAAAATATTTGGAGTATTAGTTGTTGTGCTAAACGGCTGGGCATGTGACTAATTTAATCATATGATCAATTATGGGAAGAAGAATAAAAGCAACATATCATATATACCAATAGATGAACAGAACTTAGGAGCTTATATCCAGACTTTATAAGAAGTTGTGCAAAGGATAAAAGACAAACTTATAGTAAATGTATGATCAATGGAATGGTAGATTTGTAACTGGATTTAATAAATAGGTCAAGAGAAGATTGGTGGACAAGAAAATATGAAGTAGTGAATATGTAGAATACAAATTGGGTAGGGTGAAACAAGGAAGAAAAATAAACTCCATGTACTGAAAGAAAGAGTTACACGCATTGAGAAATGTCTAAGTCTAGAGAAGATATATATAGACAAGATATCTAAGAAAGTTTGCCTCTTCTTTAATAATGAAGGTTATAAGATCAGATTGAGAGATATGAAGGAATAAGGTTCTTAATGATTAAACAAATTAAAGGTTAACCATAATACAATGAGGAAAGACATGAGGAATTGAGTTCATTATAAATAGATCATATATAAGTTTTTAGTGAGAAGAGAGAATCCAAGTTGATGGTCTTAAATTCCCAAGCCAAACAATCAAGGAACCTTACGAGTAGTATCCAAGCATTGAAATTGATTCATGTGTAGACTCCAATCATAACTATTAACCACCAGTGCACAATAAAGCCAACGGCTACATATTTTTTCAGATTTTGTAAGGGAAGAAGTTTTGTTCAATTAAAGTTATAAGTAAATAAGAACCTTAATAGATATGAAGGGGGTAATTACATAGAACCAAAGAACTTCAAAGATGCAAATGAAGATCAACATTTGGTAAAAGCCATGGAGGAAGAGTTGAACCAAATTGAAAAGAACAACACTTGGGAAATTGTTCCAAGACCAAAAGACAATAATGTCATAGGAACCAAGTGGGTATTTCGAAATAAAATAAATGAAAATGGAGAAGTCACTAGAAATAAAGCAAGGCTTGTATGTAAAGGTTATGCTCAAGTTGAAGGGCTGGATTTTGAAGAGTCTTTTGCTCCAGTTGCAAGAATAGAAGCAATTTGGATGTTCCTAGCACTTGCAAGCCATAAAGCATTCAAAGGTTACCAAATGGATGTAAAATCAGCTTTCCTAAATGGAGACTCAGAAGAAGAAGTATATGTTGAATTTTCTGAAGGATTTACATTGTCTGAAAAAGAGGATCATATATGCAGATTGAGAAAAGCATTTTACAGGCTAAAACAAGCTCCAAGTGCTTGGTATTCTAGATTGGATAAATGTCTTCAAGATCAAGGTTTCAAAAGAGGTATGGCTCATAGTAATCTATACATCAAATCTGAAAATGAAAAAGTTTTGATAGTAGTTGTATATGTAGATGACATAATATTTGGAGAAGAAAGTGATAAAATGAGTAAGGAATTTTCCATAAACATGCAACAAGAATTTGAAATGTCCATGCTTGGAGAATTATCCTTCTTTCCTGGATTGCAAATAGAGAAAACAAGTAAAGGAATATTCGTCTCTCAAGGTAAGTATATCAAAGAAATGTTGACGAAATTAGGAATGGAAGACTGTAATCTTGTTGGAACCCCTATGATTACTAGATGCAAGCTTAGTAAGGAAGATGAATCCCCAAGTGTAAATCAATCCGAATATAGATCCATGATTGGAAGTTTACTATATCTAACAGCTACAAGGCCTGATATCTTGCAAGCTGTTACAGTTGTGGCCCAATTTCAAGCAACGCCAAAAGAAAATCATGTTCTTGCAATTAAAAGAATATTAAGTACCTAAAAGGTACTATGGATCTTGGTTTATGGTATACAAGAGGAAAAGCTTTTTCTCTCATAGCTTATACAGATGCAGATTTGGGAGGCAATATTGATGACAGAAGTACAAGCGGACGTGCGTTCTTCCTTGGTAACAATCTAGTATCATGGTTAAGCAAGAAGCAAGGATCAGTAACTTTATCTACTGCAGAAGTTGAGTATGTCACAGCAGTAGCTAGTTGTACACAAGTACTTTGGATGAAGCAAACTTTAAGATATGTGAAGGTTGAATTTGAGAATCCTATTCCTATCCTTTGTGACAACACAAGTGCGATCAGCATATCAAACAATCCAGTCATGCACTCCGAAACGAAGCATATTTCAATCAAATACCACTTTCTAAGGGAACAAGTACTTGAGAAGCAAGTCAAGTTAGGATACATCAACACAAAGGAGAAAATTGTGGGTATCTTTACAAAACCCCTTCCAAAGGACAATTTCGAGTATCTAAGGGAGAAATTGGGAGTAGTATCACTCTCATCTATCTACTAAATATTTCTTAAGAAGCATGAGTTCAGGGAGAGCTAGACTCTAGCCCTGGAGACCCTTTGCCATTGATGACAAAGGGGGAGAGATTGGAGAAAGGGGGAGCAGTGAACAAAGAGGGAGCCTTGCACAATCAAGGCCATACATTTCAGATGACAAAGGGCGAGATTGATGAAAAGATTGTCATTGATGTCAATAGGCTTGAAGAAGTTATCATGAATCTCAAAGATCAATCTAAAGGAATATATTAGAATCAATATTGTTATCATAACTAATGGCAACAAAGAAGTTTGTACAGAGAACTAAGGATATACAATGATTAAATTTTTCACCAAAAATTAGTCTCAACAGCAATATGCATGTAATCATGGGAAAGGAAGAGATCTGATAAGAAAATAGCAATAATAACAATTGTAGTATGAATATATAGAAGTTAGTCTTGTGCAGCAGAGAACAACATTAAAAGTATGTTTGGTTGTATACATACAGAACAAAAAAGTGTTGCATACCGGCATGCTATTATATCAGAATAACACATAATCAATTCTGAATAATTGTTGCAACTTGCCACTACAACATGATGGAAATACATAGTTTTCTAAGATTGAAAAGAGAAGAGTATCTATTACAATTTTATGACTTTAGATATATCTGTTCCTATACCACATTGAAGACAAGTGACTTAATCAAAATTGTACATTTAATCATATTTAGAGAATGACGAGTTCACAATAAATTATCTAGAAGCAGCAAAATAGAGCAATATCTATAATAGACCCAAAGGCATGATACTATCGTATGAAAGGAACCATTAAGTGTTTAGTCAGACGTATGAAATTGAGGCTATCAACCTCTATTCCTGGCACTCCAATGTTTTCCTCAAAGTATTTTGAAATGCACATGTGTTGCCTCTCAATAGACCTAGATCCACAAAGACTTGTGAGGATATAGTCTAGACCATGATAATAATTTGTTGTAGTTCAGTATAACTGTTCTAAATGTTACATAAATTCTATTTTTCCCAATGTTTAGAGCATGTCTTTATTTGATACAATCACCGTTTGCACTATAACCTTTATCACTTAGTAAATCTAGTCCCACAAAAATGCCAAGAATATTTCTAGACCCACAATGTAGAATTTGAATTGCTTCCTAAAACGATCACGACTGATGCAAATATAAAACTCAGGACTGCATATGCTCCCTAGTACTATTCCTTCTGAATCAAACTTAGATATGCAAATTTGACCCTTCATCAATTTGTCTCTGTTATAATTTCACAGGCTAGTAGGAAAACTGGCTCTAATACCATTGAAATATCCCTAACCGGATGGTTACTAAATTTCTCTTTCAACAATATATTCAGCCTTAAAACTTTGCAGATGTATTCCAGCACAATCAAATCCAGTACAAAATCCCACAGATGTTTAACCAGCTTTTTCTTAATTATAATATTCAAACTCAAATATAGGCAAATGGAATACAATACGATAATTAAACGAGAAAATTCTCCACAAGTTAATAAACTGTTCCTTTCAAAATAATATTCAAGATTTCAGGCATATATAAATGCATTACAGACCCACAATGATAAATCTAGAAAATTTCCATACATCTTCATAAACACGTTTTTGCATTACACAACAGCAACACAAAAACCCAATCTTAAATACAGATTAACAGTCAGATTGGAATACTAGAATAAGAACCTGTAAGTGCAAATGAAACACCTGAACTGATGTTTCCCAAGACAATGGGTTTGCGTCCACTGTCTGCCAGCACGAGGGGCTACGTCCTCAAACTAGCTGAAAGCTGAAGCTTTCTAAAAATTCTCACAAGAGAGAAAGCTGAATTGAATCATAAATCAAGCATAGCCAACAATTACCCTTTTGCCTTTTAAAATACAAAGACTCTTTGACTCCCCTCAGGCTTTTGTCCTATTCTCTTGTGACTCTTCAACTTCCTTCTGGCATTTCTTCTTATTCCTCCTTGACCTTTTGCCCTCTTTATAACATTAAATTGACTTTTTAATAATTTGAGTCTATGTCTCATAGTCAATTTTAACATTATATAAAATAAGACTTCAATATTTCTAATGTCCCAAAAATGGGACATTACAAATCTCCCCTTCTTAAAATTGCTTTTCCTCAAGCAATCAACACCAGGATCCCATACAAGTCTGTAGGTAGCCCTGTAGTCCAAACTGAAAACAATTCTAGCCACACTGCAAAGCAAGATGTCACTCTGCAATCTATCTCTCAACCGGATCCCTAGACCCCATATAACTCTCTGAAAAAACTTTGTACCTGTAAACTAAACAACTTTGATCATCTCTAATACAACTAAATCCAACCTCAAACAGAGAAGAATTACAACAAGGTCCTCAACAAGCCATAAATACATATGATCAACACCTAGATCCAAAACCTTGTTGTCATAACCAGCCGATATGATAAGATAAAAATGTATCAGTGAATTATGCATAGCCCAGTAGATGAAGACAACCCAACCTAAATAGATGATGTAATAAACAAGTCGTTAAAAAACTGAGTGTAACACCCTGGGCACAACAAATACCAAATTGTCATCTTCAGTCTGGAGAATCTCCGAGTACATAGATATTATGAATAAGAATGAAGCTGAAAGAGCATTCCCTATGATCAACATATAACTCTCCTCAAAATAGCACCAAAGGCTATCCAAAGGCTGATGTATATAATCCAACCAACTCCTGCATGGTGTTAAATCAGGAACCCTATGTGGATTGATCTAATGATGTACAACCGTAGTTGAATCACCACTTCCAATCTGTGACCTATATTCATTGCTAGGAATCGTACTAGGATTCCATATCTAGAAATCAAAATCATCTTCTTCATGATAATAAAAAAGAGTCCTCATTTATCTCAAAAAGAGGATTATCGAAAATCCAATCAGCATCTACTTCAAACATGGGGTTATCAATTAGCTGAATGTGTTCTGAAGTTTTGGAACTTGGTCGCTTGGGGCAGCTATCCAAAGCATACGTCTGTCGAATGCTATCAAGTTCATCAATTACCTTCAGGAAAAATTCCTGCCTCTCTTTATCCTGTTGTTCCCTGAAAGTGATTTGTAATCCTAATATGATTTTCTACTTCTTGAAGGGAAATCCGAGCATCATTTAATGCCTCCCAAGTTTCCTTAAGCTCTCAATTGAGCTCCCTAATCTCATTCCTCTCTTTATTCAGCTGATCAACATGTGTTTCAACAACCTTAAGAATGTTATCCCTGTCGGAAAGCAAATACAAATATTCTAATTCCATAGTTTCAAGGCCTGTTTTGATCACTTGCAAATCAGAACCAAGTCATTCTTCTTCCACTCCCTTTTGAACCCTCCTGTAGAGATCCTCAACCATCTTGTGAGTGCATCATAATGTACCAAGGATGCCACAACCATTTCTTCATTAATCGTCAATTGGTTTCTAAATGCATGCATTTCATTATCATGTTGGTACAGCTCAACATCTTGTAGTGTCGCCTTGGATTGTTTCTCTGAATTCCTATCATGGGCGTAGGAAATATATGGCTCATTAAAACATGATTCCCTCCTGCTATAACCTTGTGTGCAACTGACCTCATCAACCTGCTTGTCAAAGCTAACCTCCAAATCACCAATGAAGAAACTCGCACCCTGTGTAACATCTTCTACATGATCGCGCGAAGGTTGCAAAGAAAAGGTAGTTAATTGTTCTTCTTCTTCAAGACTCTCTATTCGATGATCTTGGTTTACTAAAAATTCTTCATACATACCTTTGCGCTAGTCTTTTGTAAGGAGATCCTGAACCAATTCCAAATACTTTATTTTTGCCATATCAGTCATATTTTGGTACTCTAGATGAAAATCCATATAATCACTAATTGATAAATCATTCTGAATTCGGGTAGGAAGTTCTTTATACTCTCTATAGATGTCAAGTATTTCTACCCTTATATCAGCTTCAAAATCATGGGCTAACTACGCTTATGGCTTCACGTTATTTTTCATGATTTAATCCTAGCCCTGTATTTTTCCCTTAGGTAAATTACTTGCTTGTGCAAATGAAAGTTCAAAAGTGCTCACCTGTGACACCAAATGTAATCATTGAAGTTATCCGTTGCTTAGAAGATCTTTATTTCCTACACGAGAACCTTTCCAAGATCTCTGATCTGCAAATCAGATTTTGAAATTGCTGGTCAATCCAATTCCTGATGACTATTTTCTAGAAGAAGCAATCTAATTCAATTGATCAAACATAGTTGTCATCTCAGCCTCAAATGTATACCAATGAAGAAGGCACTTGTAAATAACACAAGCAGTAATAGGTTTATGATGGCAAAAACCCAAACACACTTTAGAAGAACTTCTTGATTCTACAACTGTCTTTCTACTAGTAATCTAGAGCGTCTAGATTCCACTGGCGTGGGACTGATGTAATGATCTGGCCTTAATATGATCAAAAGAATTAATTTTGACTTAAGGTATTTTGTCAAGCAATTGGCATGTAACCCTGATATTAAGTTCTAATGCTGCTATAAATGGTTCAACTTCAGAATATATAACCATACAATTACAACATTTGCATACAACGTGACAAGTACAGGAAATATCGATACTGTATTTATATTAGTCTTCAAACATAGCAGGCACAAACATTGCTTTGACTATCTTGGATTATGAAGAAATGAGTACTAAATGAGTTCACGCACTTCATTTATGTTTCAAAACACTAACACTTGGTATTATAAAACGCAGACATAAAAATGGAGGAACCTGTACACGGCAGCTGCTTAGTGGACTGGTGTCCTCCTTAATGTACTCCATCCTGGAACTATCATTGTTCAATCACACCCCTTCCAGCTACCGACTAGAGTGGAGGTATCCGCAAATAGTAATCACTATGGAGGGAGTCTAATCTGTCGTCTCATTGTTCTCAACATTGATGAGATTTGTTACTACTATGGAAACTAAAAAGAATGCCAACAAGACCCAGGTATAACCCTACAATAGCTATTCACACCAAGTATTCTTTTAGTCTTTGGCCCAAGCCACGTTATTCATGGCACAAGAAGATTTTCCACTTGTCTTTGATAGAGGCTAGGTCTTAGATGGTCAGCGTACTTCCTCAAACTCCTACCATAAACTCTATTATCTTGTTCAATATGGCTCTACAAGTACGTAGCATACTACTTCTACTACACACATCTTTACACCTCCTTGTCTATACTAGATTGCGGGCCACTTGTCTCATCCTGATTGCAACGTATCTGTTATATTGCTGATTGGGCATATTTCAGTTTCTATGTGCTCCTCCTTCAATTACGCACTTGGTTGTCACATGTACTCAATAAATGATTCAACTCCAGAATATATAACCATATGATTATGACATTTGCATACAACGTGACAAGTACAGAAAATATCGATATTGTATTTATATTAGTCTTCAAACATAGCAGGCACAAACATTGCTTTGACTATCTTGGATTATGAAGAAATGAGTACTGAATGAGTTCACACACTTCATTTATGTTTGAAAACACTAAAACTTGGTATTATAAAACGCAAACATAAAAATGGAGGAACCTGTCTACAGCAGCTACCTAGTGGACTAGTGTCGTCCTTAATGTACTCCGTCTTGGAATTGCCATTGTTCAATCACACCCCTACCCCCCACCGACTAGAGTGTAGGTATCCGCAAATAGTAATCACTGTGGAGGGAGTCTAATATGTTGTCCCATTGTTCTCAGCCTTTGACGAGATTTGCTACTACTACGGAAACTAAAAAGAACGCCGACAAGACCCAACTATAACCCTCTAAAAGCTACTCACACCAAGTATTCTTTTAGTCTTCGGCCCAAGCCATGTTATTCATGGCACAACAAGATCTTTTAGCTGTCTTCAATAGAGGCCAGGTCTTAGATGGGCACTGTACCTCCTCAGACTCCTACTGTAAACTCTATTATTTTGTTCAATATGGCTCTACAAGTACGTAGCATACGACTTCTACTACACATGTCTTCACACCTCCTTTTCTATACTAGATTGTGGGCCACTTGTCTCATCCTGACTTCAACATATCTGTTATACTGCTGATTGGGCATATTTCTGTTTCTACATGCTCCTCGTTCAGTTACGCACTTGGTTGTCACATGTACTCACAACTGTCGTTACACTTCTCATAGGAGACACGAATCAAGAAAAAGGGAGTTACGTATTCCCTCTCCCAAAGATATGCCAAGAGATATTAAGTGGAAGTTTGAAGCCCTTGCACTGATTCAAAAATTGTTTTCACCCCACGACAAAGGCTCCCATGATAACGTTCCTCCAGAACTGGTGTCGTTTGGCTTCCCTTAGTTCAAACTCGTTCTTCTGCTAATCATGCCTTGTCATAGAATTGTATTTCAAAATCAATGCTCTCAGGAATAACTCCAAAACAATTATATCTGCTCTGCCTTGAAGTTTCACCTCCTTGAGAAATTTCCTCTTAACAAGAACTGTTATTCAACTTTTTGAAGTGAAGTTCTCGTTCTTCAAAAGAGCAAGATAAGAGTTTTAACTATAACAATACCATATTAATCTTGGTCTCACGAAGACATGAGAAGAGAATCCTAATTAGTTGGGCCAAATAGTATTCCTCCACTGCTATTGGTGACCAAGATTTTCACATAGTAACGTAATCTCCGAATACAAAGTGAATTCTATTGCTTCTATCTTATTGGCCCAATTACTCCCGTTATTCCTCTTGATCAACATAACATTCTTACAGAGGCCTTACATCCTGCTACATTCATGTGAAGAGTTTCCTATGCTCATTCACAATCAAGCACTTCTGTGTAGCTCCACAAAGACTCGTGAGGATATAGTCTAGACCGTGATAATAATCTGTTGTATTTCAATATAATTGTTCTAAATGTTACATAACTTCTCCTTTTTTTCCCAATGTTTAGAGCATGTATTTATTTGATACAATCACCGTTTGCACTATAACCTTTATCACTCAATAAATCTGGTTCCACAAAGATGCCAAGAATATTTCTAGACCCGGAACGCAAAATTTGTATTGCTTCCTCAAACGATCACGACTAATGCAAATATAAAGCTCAGGAATGCATATGCTCCCTAATACTATTCCTTCTGAATCGAACTTAGATATGCAAATTTGACCCTTCATAAATTTGTCTCTGTTATAATTTCACAAGCTGGCAGGAAAACCGGCTCTGATACCACTGAAATATCCCTAACCAAATATTTACTAAATTTCTCTTTCAACAATATATTCAGCACTAAAACTTTGTAGGTGTATTCTAGCACAATCGAATCCAATACAAAGTCCCACAAATGTTTAATTAGTTTCTTCTTAATTATAATATTCAAACTCAAATATAGGCTAATGGAATACAATACGATGATTAAACCAGAAGATTCTCCACAAGTTAATAACTAGTTCCTTTCAGAATAATATTCAGGATTTCAGGCATATAGAAATGCATTACAGACCCACAATGATAAAACCGAAAAACTTCCATACATCTCCGTAAACACGTTTTTGCATTACACAACAGCAACACAATAACCAACACAAAAACTCAATCTTAAATATAAATTAACAGTCAAATTGGAATACTAGAATAAGAAGCTGTAAGCGCGAATGAAACACCTGAACTGATGTTTCCTAGGACAATGAGTTTGCGTCCACTGTCTGCCAACACAAGGGGTTACATCCTCAAACTAGATGAAAGCTAAAGTTTTCTGAAAATTCTCACAAGAGAAAAAGTTGAACTGAATCATAAATTAAGCATACCCAGCAATGAGCCTCTTTCCCCTTTTAAAACACAAACTAAGACTCTTCGACTCCCCTCAAGCTTTCATCCTCTTCTCTTGTGAATCTTCAACTTCCTTCTGGCATTTTGTCTTATTCCTCCTTGACCTTTTTCCCTCTCTATAACATTAAATTGACCTTTTAATAATTTGAATCTATGTTTCATAGTCAATTTTAACATTATATAAAATAAGACTTCAATATTTCTAATGTCCCAAAAAGGGGACATTACAATACCGGTATGCTATTATATCAGAATAACACATAATCAATTTTGAATAATTGTTGCCACTACAGCAAGATGGAAACAGAAAGTTTGCTCAGATTAAAAAGAGAAGAGTATCTATTACAATTTTATGACTTCAGATATATCTGTTCCTATACCACATTGAAGACAAGTGACTTAATCAAATCTATATATTTAATCATATTTAGAGGATGAAGAGTTCACAATAAATTATCTAGAAGCAGCAAAATAGAGCAATATCTATAAAAGACCCAAAGGCATGATACTATTGTATGGAAGGAACCATTAAGTGTGAAGACGTGCGCATCAATACTATGTTAGAAGAATTCAACACTGGTTTGATAGACGAAGGAAGACAAGACATTTGAATTCACATTGTCAAAGTATAGAAAGAGCCACATAGTAAGAAAGAGGGTTTGCGATGTGAAGACCTGATAAGCATCAGAGACGGCAGCAGCAAAGATGATTTGAAACCCTCAAACGTACAATATGGATG